>BSBM01000854.1:7047500-8380000 GCA_027924585.1 Larix kaempferi
GTAGATGTGCATTAAGAGATTTTATAAATCTTGTGATGCATTGTATGAATGCATAGGGATGATGCATATGTTATTGCAAAATAAATAATGAATGAAATGATGAATTGGTGATAACTCTAGGATCATTTCATGGACTGTTATGAGTGCAGAATAGTAAGTGCATGAAGATCCCAATCATGATCGATGGGACGCTAGAATGCTCTGTGGAAGGACAGAGTTGTATGAATGATATGACTGTGAAATTTGATCTAGAGCTTATGAGAAGGAATCTCATGGTTGAGAGCTCTAAGTTCTGTTAGTAAGAATAGTTGTAAATCTCAGATGGGTAAATATTTCGGATTTGAAACTTTGCTAATAATTGCTAATGATCGTTTGGCTTATATAGAATTGTGTCAGGAAGACATGCTGTAGGTGGATGTTCATGTATGGTAGCAAGGGTGAAACCATAATGGGCAGTGTGATACCACTTACAAGGGCCAAACAATATGAGGAGAGACTCATTGCTAAGCAAATCAATTTCTGTAGGAGACAGAATTGTAAATTCATATTGAATTTAATTGTTAATGTTATGAATTGGTTATGAAACAATCATATTTGAAGCTTATTGCTAAATGTTGTTGACTGTTTGGCTATTTGATAAAGTGTGTCAGGATGACACCTTGCAGGAAGACCATGTGTGATGGCCTGTAGAAGCCAAACTAGATGGGAGGGATCCCATGCTTTGGAAATGGGTTTCGGGTGAAACGCCATTGATAATGTCTCAGCCAAACCGCATGACAGTAAACCATGAAAGTGAGATGGTAAAGCTATGCCCAGAAGGCATGTGAGACAAATCTGCAAAATGAATGAGTATTCCGTGACCCTAGACAAGAACATGCATGTCTAAATTATTAGGGTTAATACGCAGAGCATGCTCTATTTTATTTATATCATTGCAGATTGCTTGAGTATGATTAGGGCCTACATGGCGCACATCGGAAAGGGGGTGCACACCTTTTCTGTGCTGGGTCATGATAGGGTTTTCAATATTGACTACACCCTAAGGGAATGGACGCATTCCTGGTGTTTGAATACTTGATAGTGAATGATATGAAATGTGGTGAAGAATTGAACAACAATACTGATGAACTTGCTTATCCTTCTTGTGTTGTCAGCCTACACAGATGTAGATTGATACTGCACATTAACGGGCAGAGTGAAGAAGGGTACGCAAAGAGACTGTATGGAATTAGCAACCTATCTATGCTCACGTGAAATATTACCAGAAGGGATGGACAGGCCCGAAGAGCTGTGTAATAAGAGGAGGTATCATCCTTGTGTGAGTAGGGGTCATGTTAACCTGCAGTCAAGAAAGTCACCTATAAAGTTCCTAAAAGGAACCACCGAATTGCACAAAAGAAGGAGTGGCGTCCTTGTATAAATAAAGAGCCGATGTGTGTGAAGGGTTATGGTGCAAGAAGGTGTGGTGGCATTGGTAAAGGCATGACATCTCTATTGGGTCAGCAGTGGGAGGGCGGGCGCCGATGACTGACTGAAAACCCTGAGATGCCTATTGGGTCAGCAGTGGGAGGGCGGGCGCCGATGACTGACTGAAAACCCTGAGATGCCTATTGGGTCAGCAGTGGGAGGGCGGGCGCCGATGACTGACTGAAAACCCTGAAATCTCTATTGGGACAGCAGTGGGAGGGCGGGCGCCGATGACTGATTGAAAACCCTGAGATACCTATGGCTCCATAGTAGAGCCTTGACCTATGATGGCCGGTGGCGCAGTTTCCTTCCATTGGTCGATGACCCAGATGAATGTGCTGGCTTGGCACTGGAGAGGGCCAACTAGGTATGGGACTGGTTGGGCACCACTAAATGCTTGGTAAATCCAGTCGATGGGGAGGTGTACTGGTTAAGCATTAACTATATCCAAGTCCATAGGCGATCCCAAGGCTTGCAAAGCGAAGCAGGATCCTGTGGACCAGAGGGGAAATGCACAATACAGATAAGTATTCATTTCATTTATGTCTTGTTTGGAATAATGAAGATTACAGGTATAAATCTTTTAACAGCTAAGCTGATACACTATTGTTTCTTTGTTGGAAACCTTGGTCGTTGCAGGAAGGCAAGACCCTGAAAGATATGAATTGCTGGTAAACCCAGAAAGTAAATGAGTGGGCGATATGAATTGCTGGTAAATCCAGAGAGTAAATGAGTGGGCGATATAAATTATTAAGAAATCCAGGGAGTAGCTGGTTGAACGCTATAAAGTTCTTGATAAGTCCAGAGAGTGACTAGTTGGGCATTAACCACTTGATATGGTAAAGCAGCGTATACGCTGGCCCAACACCCCTTAAAACAATTGATAAAACCAGTCAGCGTACTGGCATGGCATTGCCCATTCGAATGGTTGTGGAGTAGCCTGCGTGTTGGCCCAACATTCGTTGTTGTATCCACGGGAAATCCAATGCTTGGAAAGCGAAGAAGGATCCTGTGGAGTAAAGTAAAGACATCCAATGCAGATAAGTATTTCGTTACCTTGCAGCTTCTTGCTTATATACGTGTGTATATGATTTGGTTATGAATTCCTAAACTCTTGTTTAGAGAAAAACCCTATGAAGATGAACTAAACATGTGATTTGATTCAATGATTGAGTGTAGGTATTGCTGGAAGCAAGGACTATGAAGGCATCTTAAAGATGCATGTGGACATGTGACCGTCCTAAGGAGCTCCGTATGAGCAGTAATGAAAAATGGTGCTAGTGGATACAAGTGGATCCTAGCAACCCAAGGTTCTGTAGGCAATAATGGGAAGGGTGCCCTAGCCGAAAAATCCATATGCAGACCTTAGACACTAAGTGTCATAGCCAAGAAAGGAAGCCAAGGCATTCACATTGAAGTGAAAGAGATTAAGGAGCATGAAACCACAGTAGTGGTGTAGCTCCATTATAGAACAAGACTAAGAGGGAGAAACCCCTACTCTTCTCTTTCCTTTTGATTGATGCATTTATAAAACAAAAGATTGTTGAGTGCATGTCATGGCTGAAAATAGATTGTGTTTAATTGCTTGAGATGAATTGTGAATGCTGAAATAGTAAATTTCCTGTGAAAGGATGAACATGAATGAATTCATGTGTATGCTGGGAAAGCATGAAAATATGGGAGTCCCATGAAGAAAGCATGGACATTCCATGTCAATTGGGAAAATAATTGACTAATCTTAATGTTTATGATATGCTTGTCCTAACAAAGAATTCCCATGATGAATTTCACAGGTAAGAAAGTGAAACAATTGGTTGCGACCGGCACAAGAAAGTATTGCTAGTAAGCAAAGTGTGTTCAGTTGTGCCCATTGACCATGGCAGCAGACCGAGGGCTATTAGAGTTGGCTAAAAGTCTTCTTCGAACAATTGCCAGGACCCAAGAGAATATTGGGGAGATGCTCAAGCTACAGAGGCAACAGAATGAGAGAAACCATGAAGCTTTGCAGGACTCTATTCGTCTGCAAAAAGAAGTAAAAAGCATTCTGGGAGCAATCAGCAAGGGAAAGGAAAGTGGATCAATGAAGAAGCGTTCATCCAACTGTCCGAGTAAGAAACGTTCCAGGTGGGAAGACTCCGAGGAAATGGACCGGGAGAAGGGAAAGCCGCCAATGAAATGTTGGGGATGTGGAGGGAATCATTGCCTCCGTGACTGCCCAACAAGAGAATATCAAGAGGGCAGCAACCGTAAATTCTCCAAGTTCGTGGATCAGTTGGAAGGAAAAGAAAAAGAAGGAATTGTTGTGGAACGATGTCCTCATGCGGAGCTAGAAGGTCCTAGCTAGCAAGAGCAGTTGGTAAAGACCAAAGGACTTAGTCCTGAAAGACCCAAGTAAAGGGTGAATTGCAGGACAAACCTACCACATTTTGTGAATTTTGGACATATGTAAAGTGGGTATCTATTTCCGAAGTGTTGGAACACCGAGGACGGTGTTATTCCAAGGGGAGGGGAATGTAATGTCCCCAGCTTGACCCTATTGCATTAATATTGTAAATGATGTAAATATTGTCGTTTAGTCATGGTGAGGAGCTCAAGGCCAAGGCCCCACCACTGATTTATCGTTTTATGTATCGGCAATTAGGATAGATGCATATGGTTCTTGTGCTAGCGGTGCACAATGTAAAATCGGACATCATGTAAATATGCAATTTTAATGAAAAACCCACAACCAGCTACGCAATGCAACAAAAGAGATGGGGGCATGATCTTTACAAGGAAGAGGGAGGGAAAATAACCCCAACCCTTGAGCCAATGGTTTAATCCATGTTTCCATGAGGAAGCCCAATGAACTCTCAACTACCCATTTTGGGTTATGGACCAATCATTTAATTCTCCCATAAATTGGTTGGGGCAGTTAATGCCTTGGGAATGAAAGAGTATGGCAACCAATTTCGTGCATGGGCAAGCCATCTACTTGGAAAATCGTGTTTTTGCTTGTGGGGCAAGAAAACACCCACGAAATGGTGCCCAAAGCCATTCTGAACGGTTAGCCTTTCATCATTCACGCAGTTGGAGCTAGCTGGGTCTTTCCCTACCCGTTTTCATCCCAATCCTGCATTTTTCCATGCTGGGAGTTCGTTTTTGCATATACATTAGCTGGGGAGAGAAGGGCCACAACTTGGGGGACTGTATGGAGGTCGTTTTTGCCCCAGAATGCCCAGGGACGTTTTTCTAAAAACGGATTTGGCTTCCCAGAGTTATTCCCCATCTTCCAATTTTTCGTTTTGTGTTTCTCCACGTTTTTCTGAGTGAGTTGAAACCCCATCTCATGCATTCCACTGTGGAAAACGTTTTCCTCATGCCCAGCACTTACACTTTTGCTGTTATATGCACCCACCTCTTAACAGCCTGAGAAACCCAATTTCTGATTGGCTTGGCTAATTTTGACATACCTTTGGCTACGTGAGAGTCTGTTTTCCCCTTTTTCCTTGTGGAGATCATGCCCAGCTCGGGGGTGGCAGTGGTGCTGAGAGATTGAGGAGCACACTTGCCTATGGTTGGGTGGAACGTTGCAGAAGCGTAGCCAGTTGCTGGGGACTACCTTATTGAGATAAGTATTCCGTTGTGTTAATTTGGCAATTATCATTGATGAATAATGGAATGAATGCTGGGTGTGCTATTGAATTAAATTCTGCTGTGTTTTTCTTATGATTATACATTCCATATGATCTTTTATAGTTCTGCCAGGGTCTCTATTTAATGACTGTCACAGAATGCTGAATGTATGTTAGATATCAGCATGATTTACTTTATCTCTGTTGTGTTCTATAGCATGCACATGTACATGTCCTTGTATCAATGAGTTTGATTTTAATGATTATAGGGCTAATTGCCCGGATTGAGCATTATGATCCTCTCTTATCACGCTGGTATGATAGAGGGGACATTACAGGTGTTTGGCCTAACCAGTGCAACTCGGGGATTGTTGCATGTGCAGAGCAATGCGCGGAAGGGGTCCAAATGAATTGGTCTCTATTTCTCTTGAACCAATTAATGGAGGATGTTGTGGCAGTCCAATCGAGAAAGGGTGCTTTCACATATAGTTGGTTGTTGTTGTTGATCGCCTTCATTGCACGGAAGGAGCTCGGCACGTACCGGGGCATAGACATTCCGGCGGCAGTAGAACGGCAGGGTGCGCGATATCAGAACCTGTGGTATGTACGGGAGCTAGAGAGACTCTGGGATTGCCAATTGCAGTTTTGGCTATTTTGGGAGATGCCTTGTGCCGCGGCAACACAGGTCCCATGAATATCTGAAGAAACTGTAGCGCGGTTCAGACCAGTCATGGCGTTTGCAATTTGGCCACATACCATACATATACAAGCCCGTCGTGATCCTAATCGGTAATGGTTGCAGACGTCGTATAAGGTGAAGTCTGAAGATTTAGAGGCTATTGTGAATGAGTGGACGGAGGCATGGCAACAACCCATGAGTTTAGCAGAGATAGAAGCCGGTGGCCCAGCGTTGGGCCCAGCAGAGTCACCATGACTCAGGGAAAGAATCGACCAAACCAATATCGGATGATAGCGACCGAGCCGTTGAAGAAACCCGATCGAAAAGGTATCAGGAGCATGCAACAATCAGTGGGTTGTCCTTTCCAGCCGAGGCACAGTTGGGATGCCTACTCACAGTGCTCACTAATGCATCCTCTGTGGCAGCGGACAAGATGTCAAGGAAAGCAGATGAAGGGTTCTATGCGATCACCGCTCGGTTAGAGTCTCTATACGATATGGTTTCCACCAAGGCACCAGAGGAAGCAGCGGCATCAACCTTTGGCACAATCAGCACTGAGCCATGGGTCAAGAATGTGGAGATTCCCTTGATTGCGATTGTGACTGAAGATGAAGCCGCCAACACCGTGTTGCAGCATCTGAAAACGGTGACCATTAATGTGAATGCCTTGCCCGCGGAAGGGTTGACCACTATGCAGGCTACTACCAATAAGGAAACGACAGAACGACTGCGACAGATCAATGGTATGTGTGTACGACTACAGGCGAGTGAGGTCGATGCGAAGCTCACTATCAAAGAATTGACCGCTAGGGCTGCTTCTGTACGATAAGCCGTGGATGACCTGGAAGCACACATCAAGGGAGAACTGGCCGAGAAGGCATGCGAAATCGAAGCCCTGAAAAATGAACATGATTTCCTTATTGCGGAGAAGGCTCGTATGTGGGATGACAGTGTATGGGTTGACCGAGCGATCACGGAAGCTTATCAACATGTGCCGGAGCCCACTGAAGAGGTGGACATGCTCCACCGGGTGCAGCGACTGGGGGTTGCCATTATTCAGTTGCGGCAGGAGAACCAAGCGTTGAAGGCCCAGATGAATCTGAGTACGCCTTAGGTTTAAGTTGATGAATGAAAAAGGGCAATTGAGGAAGTTGTCGCTCAGATGGAGGAGCTGGAGACACAGGAAACCAGGCTCATGGTTGATACTGTACAATTATGGGGCCACATTGTTCATGATGAGCAGGTTGAACAGCTGACTAAGTATCGGCAGGAAGCTGAGGGACAGTTGGCCACATTGAAAGTGGTAATGCACACGATGCCACCACTGGAGCAAGTTGCTAAGTCTCAGGAGCTAAAAGATTTGCAACACCGTGTCGCCAAGGCAGACGAGCGAAAGAAGACGCGCGCGGCCTAGTTAGAGGAGTTCTAGGACAGCGGCGACAAATTCATGATGCAAGCTAGTGAAGCTCTGTAGGCAGTGCAGAAATGTCGACAGCAGGTAGTGGCAAAGCTTACAGATCACCCATCTACCGAAGACGTGGTCGACAGTTAGTCAACGGCTACGGAAGCCAAAGAGGTGGTGCGGACAGTTGAACAGCCGTATGAGGACTTCAAAGTCAAAACGACGGAGTACATTGTATCTAGTTGACGTGGATCGAGGGCGAGCCACAAGATTGTGTTGGGGGCCTGTTAGCAGGCGGTTTGGTAAAGTGGTATCGCAGCATCTCCGATGCTACGACAAGGCAGAGGATGGCGCGAAAGGCGACGAGCGAAAGATTATTTTGTGCATGTGTGGGTCAATTGTACCGCAGATTGCGGGTTTTGGGTCATTTGGACCACACACTATGTACTGTTGAGTTAGTTATACTGTAGAACGCAGGTTTTTGGTCGGTTTTGACTAGGTCAGTTAGATATTGAGTCATTTGTCCATAGTGTCGGTTAACAAGTTGTTAGAAAGTGGACAAGAGTTGTAAGGCGGAAGCCTATATATAGATAAGAAGTGTAAGCGTTAAATAATCATAATTGAATGCGGGAGATATTATGCGAAGCTCTGATGTTGGTTGTATGTTGTTCGAGTATGTTTTGATGTTAAGAGTCATTGCGGAGATCTAGTGTTTGTAGAGACATTGTATCTGGGTCGACAATGATAATATGATGAAGCTATTTTGGTACAATCTCTGTGTTCAATCTGTTCAGTTATGGTAATGCGATCTTGTACTATACAAATAATGGCATGCTTCTTTGATGCGATACTTGCTTTACAATTACTGGTTTTGCAATGATGAATGTTGTGGTTGAATACTGCTTTAATATCACGTTCAATGCTTAAATATATCTGTCCTAGTGTTGCAATAAGTTTAAGTATCATAGCCACAACCATCCTCCTTCATTCAGTGGAAACATGGTTCCATCTGCTCTTCCTGGACGCCTTGGGTGAGACCTCATCTGCTCTGCAGGTGTTGCTGGGCGGGATAAAACCTGTCCAGGCTGGTGGCCAGGGAGACTGCGGTATGTGTCGACAGTGAGTGGAACCCCTGTCGACTGGCGTTGCACCAACAGACATCCTTATCTCTACTATTCCACCAAACATGTGAATGGAATGGCCTTATTGTCGAATCTAAACCATGGTCAACAAGTGTCTCTACAACTCTGGAAGAAAGAGAACATTATGCAGCAAAAAGTCAGGGAATCTAGGGAGTTTAAGCATGATGGAAATAATTCCCTCCAGTTTGAGGTTGGGGTTATCTACAAAATATACTATGCCATCTATATTGTCATTCAATTCTTCAAAACAATATTTTTTAAATGTCATGTGGGATGTTGCACTGGTATCAATCAACCAAGTATCTTTCCAAGATGAAAATTAAGTGATCTCATTTATTCCAATATTACAGTGTGCAACAATAAAATGAGTAGATTCAGGAGCTTTACCAGTCTCTTGGGATTTACCTTTGTCTTCTTTATTTTGATTATGCCTCTCTTTGATGGTATCCCAAGGGGCCCAATAGTGATATGAATCATGTCCATTCTTCCCACAGTGTCTAGAATGTAAATTTGGTCTCTTATTTGTGTTGTTTCTACCCCTCTACCTCTAAAATTCTTTCTTCCACGTCGTCTTTTGATGTTCTGTCCCTTGGAAAAGTCTTTTAACTAGTTCTTTTCTTTATGAGCTCAACATAGGGTCTCTCCAGTGGGTCGGAGGGCCTTCTTTCCAAAATCTTTCTCTCAATTTGCAATCTTATCCACCAAAGAGTCAAAGGTGAGGTCCTTTAGTTTGCCACTATCTTGAAGTGATTCAAGGTAGTGTGAATGTGTGGGGTAGAGGAACTTGATGAAGGCAGTGAGTAAAAGGTTTGGCCGCACACCAATGGCTTTGGGTTTATGCATGATTGCTCTGATCTTAGATGCAACAATCATAGGAACAATGTCTTTCACTTCTAAATTTAATAGTTTTAACATCAACTGAATCAGTTCCAACTAAGAATGCGAGTCATATGGGTATTTTAATTTCTTTAAGGCATCAAAACAAAATGTTGCATGTATTATATGTTGACTCACCTCTCCACTTACTGTTGCAGTAATCAATGCTAATGTTGTCTTGTCTCTAGTCTTCCACACAACAAGTTCTTTCTATGTTTTCGGTGGTTTTGGGTCAAAGGTCATGGGGCTAGTTGTTGTTTCAATGGTCACTCCTTCAGATACACCATCCCATAAGTCAGTGTAGATGAATGTGGACTTTATCTTCCTTAACCACTTTGAATACGTGTCTTTTTTGGTGAGCACTGCTTCAACCAAAGAAGTCAACGAGTGCATTTTCTACAATATCTACAATATAGAATAATGAACTTAATCTTGTAGAGACAAGGGGATAGTACAAAAATAATAGCCTGCAGGTATATAGTCTCTTCCAAGGCAATTTAAAGTCTTAAACTCTCAAGATTTTAAATCAATACAATGCTTCTCAAAAATAAAATTGTAGGATCCAATATTCAAAATCAGTCAACAATATCATTGTCAACACTAATATTAGGGTTTTCTCACTGTCTTACACCAAAACACACCTAGAAAAACCACTCAATTGACCGCAGATGGCAATAGTACCAACAATAAAAGAATGTGATATAGAAGAAAACAACAAAACTCCAACTCATTCAATGTATACTCATGCAACCTCCAACAATATACATCAACGTACCAACAGTCTATAACTCTCCATATTCCAACAATAGCAAGCATTACGTCTCGAGAGAAGCTCCAAGGATACCAACGATACTAGGCATCTTCACGAGTCTATAGCTTCAATGATACCAAACAACCATGAGAGCTCTCCAAAATCCAAATTAGATAGATGATCATGAATAATGAAAGTGAGCCCCTATCTCTTCTTTATAACCTTTTTACCTTTTTCCCCTCCATTAAAATACAAAAGTGACTTTTTAATTTAACTTTAATATTCCTCCAAAGTCACTTTATTAACTTATTAAACCTTGTTACTCTAAAAAGTGATTTTTTCATTTTAAAACAATTTCAAGCACTGGAAGTCACTTTTCATCATCTCCAACATTTAAATATCTTCATCTTAGTTTCAACAAGCTATCACATCAATGTACCCCTCTTAGATAATTTACTAAAATGAAAACCTTAGTGAATTACATTAAATAATGTTCAATAATACTCCTGATTTACAAGAACTGTCGAATTGCACCAGAATTGAAATTTGATTGCATAGGAGTGATCCCAATGATGAAAGATGATAAATGGACCTCTAAAAGCATCATATAACTCCTCTAGACCATCAGAGATCAATGTTAACTTCAAATTAGCCCTCTGATCAAGATGACATCAACCCTTAATGTCATCCCTGACTGTAGATCAAGGGAACCCGAAAATGGGTACATTACAATCCTCCCTTCCCAAATATTTCTTTCCCTCGAGCAATGCCATCACAACCCTACGATTAATAAGTTGAACCAAATTGAAACTGAGAATGATACCGGGGTCCCAAACCAACCTAAAAGATGTGAATCACTGTTTGCTCAAATGTAACATCCCCTCCAACCATACCAGCATGATAGAGAGGACATGATACTAAACCGGGCAACTAGCCCCATGAACTTTTAACTAAGCACTCTCATAATATAAAGAACATATGGGATGTATAATTATAAGAAAAACACAGCGAAAATAATATCAATAACACATCCATCATATATTCAAGATATTCATCAAATAATAATTGCAAATTTAACACAAGAGAATACTTATCTTAACAAAGTAGTCCCAAGCCACTGGCTATGCAACTACAACGTTCCACCCAACCATAGGCCAGTTGTGCTTATCAACCTCTTGATGCAACTGCCACCCCCGAGCTGGGAATGATCTCTACAAGGAATCAGGGAACAGCAGACTCACACATAGCCAAGCATACACCAAGATGAGCCAAGCCAATCTACAATTGGGTTTATCAGGCTGCTAGGAAATGGAAGGGAAGAGTTGCTAAGCTAGTGAGCTCAAGCACAGAGCCAGGGGTAACCTTACAAGATCTATCTAGCTTGGCACCCACAATACCTACACACCCAGCACAAGGAAGTATTCTTTTCACTGTTGTACAGTCCCTCAAGCCATACCTTCCCCATCTAGTGCTCTCAGGGTGTGCATAGAAGAGTATCCAAAGCCCTCTTGATCTTCTTGAGAGGTTATCTCCCCCCACTAGGTTTATCAAGCCAATTCTGTCCACTACCACCCCAAGTTTCTTGCTCACAGATTCAAACCAAAATAGGGATGCACATAACAGCAAAACCGCAATGGCTGGGCATGAGGAAAAACGTTTGTACAGTGATAAGCATGAAAATGATTCCCTAAGCTTCAGAAAAATGTGGGAAGGCTAAAAATGAACAATGGAGGTTTGGGAAAACCCCAGGAAGCAGAAATCGTTTTTAGAAAAACGTCCATGGGCATTTTGGGGCAAAAACGACCTCCATCACAGTCTCAAATCGTGGCCCTTCTCTCCCAGCTGCTGTACAATGCAAAAAACGAGCTCCCAGGCATGGTAAATGCAGGAAAAATGGTAAAAACGTGATGAGGAAAGACCCAGTAGTTCAGACTGCGTGAGAGAGGAAAGACTGACTGTTCATAATGGCTTTGGGCACCATTTCGTGGGTGTTTTCTTGCCCAAGGAGACAAAATACGATTTTCTAGGTTGATGGCTTGCCCATGCACGAAATTGGCTGCCATACCTCTTCATTCCCAAGGCATTAACTGCCTCAACCAATTTCTGGAAGAATTAAATGATTGGGTCCATAACCCAAAATGGGTAGTTGGTGGTTTATGGGTTTTCTCATTGACACATGGATTAACACCATTGGCTCAAGGGTTTGAATAATTTCCCTCCCTATTCCTTGTAGAATCATGCCCCCATCTCTTTGTTGCATTGCATAGCTAGTTGTGGGTATTTTCATTAAAATTCGTATTTACATGATGTCTTATTTACATTGTTCCCATCTAGCACAAGAACCATAGGCATCTATTTCTTTAATTGCCGATACATAAAACGCTAAATCAATGGTGGGGCCTTGGCCTTGAGCTCCTCACCATGATTAAATTACAATATTTACATCATTTACGATTTAATGCAAAAAGGGGGTCAAAATGGGGACATTACATTCCCCTCCCCTTACATTAGCACTGTCCTCAATGCTCATCAAAATTGAACAAAAATGGATATGCCACCCTCATGGCATCCTCCAGCTCCCATGTAGCCTCATCGGGACCGTAGTGCTTCCATTGCACTTTTACATGTCCGATGGCTTGGTTCCGGAGCAATGTTACCTTCTTGTCTAGGATGCACACTGGATCGGTTTGGAACTCTCCCTCGGGCTCCACCTGGATCACATCCCAATTAATCACATGGTTAGGATCATGTACATATTTCTTAAGCAAAGAGACATGAAAAACATTATGAGCTTTAGTGCTAGCAGGCAATGCAAGTCTATATGCAACTGGTCCTATTCTTTCAAGCACTTCAAATAGCCCACAATATCTAGGTGATAGATTGGCACAACTCCCAAGCTTCAAGGAACTCTTCCTTGATTTCACTCTAAGATACACATGATCCCCAACATTGAATTCCCTATGCACTTTATGTTTATCTGCATAGCTTTTCTGTCTATCCTGGGCTGTTTTTAAATTCTGTCTGATCTTTGCAACCTCTTGCTCCATTTCCTTAAGCAATTCTGGCCCAAGTACAATTTTGTTCACTGGATTGTCCCAAGTCACTGGTGTCCTACACCTTCTGCCGTACAAAGCATCATAAGGACTCATTCCCAATGACGCTTATTGCCCATTGTTATATGCAAATTCTATCAAGTGTAGATAATCCTCCCACTTGGATGGTTTATCCATTACATACATACGGAGCATGTCTTCAAGCACCCGATTTACTCTTTCTGTTTTCCCATCGGTTTGAGGATGGTATGTGGTACTAAAGCTTAGCTGTGTACCCAAATATGCAAAGAGACCTTTCAAAAAATTGGAAGTGAACTCGGTATCCCTGTCAGAAATTATTGCCTTAGGCAACCCATGTAATCTGAAAATTTCCTTCATGAAAATATTTGCAATGGCATCGGCTTTATGTGTGGACTTAACCGGTATAAAATGCGCTGCCTTTGTTAACTTGTCCACCACAACCATGATGGAATCATGTTGTCTCACGGTCATTGGAAATCCTGTAATAAAGTCCATGGATATTACTTCCCATTTCCATTCTAGAATTGGCACTAGGAGAAATAAACCTACTGGATGTTGGTGTTCACTCTTCACCTGCTGACATTCCATGCACTTAGAAATGTATTCAGCGACGTCCTTCTTCATGCCTAGCCAGAAATAATATTTTCTTGTTGTAACAATTGTTTTCTGATATCCGGGGTGACCGGAGTATGGAGCCTTATGGATTTCATCCATAACAATCCTCCTCAAATCTTCCGCATTTGGAATATAGACTCTATTCTTATAAGTGAGAAGTCCGCCTTCTTCCAAATGATAGCCTTCATACTTCTTGCCAAGGTCTTGCTGCTGCGATTTGTCCTTTATTTGCACGTACACTTCATCCTCAACAATATGGTTAACAATCTGCTGCTTCAAATCTGGTTGGCAAGTACTAAGTGCTGCCACATACATTTCATGTACCTTCCTGCTGAGTGCATCAGCCACCTTGTTTTCTTTCCCTTTTATGTGTTTGATTTAAAAATCAAATTCACACAAAAATTCCAACCATCTAGCTTGCCTAGAATTTAAAGTTGGCTGATCAAACAAGTATTTCAGACCACAATGGTCTGTCCTTAACTCAAATTTTCTTCCCATCAAGTAATGCCTCCACATCTTTAAAGCATGTACTATGGCTGCAAGTTCTATATCATGGGTAGCATAGTTCTTCTCATGCTCCTTCAACTTTCTTGACTCATAGCATATCACATGGTTGTCTTGCATAAGAACTCCTCCGAGTCCTTGATTTCATGCATCGGTACACACCACAAAGTCTTTTTCTGGGTCTGCAATTTTCAAAATTGGTGCACTTGTAAGAAGATTCTTCAATCATTGAAAACTTTCCTCACATCTTGGTGACCATTCAAACTTTATCCCCTTCTTTTGCAAAGAAGTGATCGGGTTTGCAACCTTGGAGAATCCTTCGATAAACCTCCTGTAGTAACCAGCAAGGCCCATAAAAGATCTCACATCAGTCACATTCCTTGGAGTCGGCCAATTCATAATGGTTTCAATCTTCTCAGGGTCTACAGATATCCCTTCGTCGAAGATGATGTGACCCAAATAATGAATTCTATCTTTATAAAAGTCACATTTGCTCAACTTTGCATACAGCTTATGCTCCCTTAGTAATTGCATTGTCATTCTCAAATGTTCTTCATGCTCTTCTTCATTCTTAGAATAGATGAGAATGTCGTCTAGGAATACAAGAACAAACTTGTCCAAATACTTGCTAAAAACATTATTCATGAGACACATGAATGTAGCTGGTGCATTTGTGAGACCGAATGGTACCACTACAAATTCATAGTGTCCATACCTCGCTCTAAAGGCGGTCTTATGAATATCTTATTCTTTGATTCTTACCTGATGGTAGCCAGACCTCAAGTCAATCTTTGAGAATACCTTTGCTCCTCTCATTTGGTCAAAAAGGTCATCAATTCGGGGAAATGGGTATTTGTTCTTCACAGTGACTTTGTTCAACTGCCTGTAGTCAATACATAACTTGAGTGTTCCATCTTTCTTTTTCACAAATAGAACAGGTGCTCCCCACGGGGACACACTTGGCCTAATATATTTCTTTTCCAGCAACTCTTGTAATTGCATTTTCAATTCTAGCAATTCCGGTGTACTCATCCTGTAGGGTGTCTTAGACACTGGTGCCGCTCCTGGTACAATTTCAATTGTAAAGTCGATGTCTCTCTTTGGAGGGAGTCCTGGAATCTCATCAGGAAAAACATCCCTCAATTCTTGCAATACATGATAGTCGTCAAATTTGAGAGTTTCACTCTCTGCTGCCTCTAAAATGTGGGCTGCATACAATTGACATCCCTTCCTACAGAACTTCTTCAACTGCATGGCTGAAAACTGTCTAACAGAAGTCACCTTTGGAATGCCTTTTACAACCCTCGGGTTTCCTTCTTCGTCCATGCATTCAAATGTCTTATTGTAGCAGTCAAGTTTAACCCTGTGTGCTTCTAACCAATCCATTCCCATGAGAATATCATAGGAACCAAGTGGCAAAATATTCAGATCTGCATATGTGAATAGCCCATCCATCTCTAATGGACATTTCTCTACTATTTCACTAACTTTTCTCTTGGTTCCAGTGGCTAGTTGAACTAACCATGATTTACTATGCTTTAATTTCTTGAAATCACAAATCTCAACAATTCGAGGAGTGACATAACTGTGAGTAGATCCAAGATCAATCAAAATAGAAACAGATTGCTTAGCAATATTACCTTCAACTTCAACCACAGTTGACTGATGATCTGCCTAGCGGTCATCTAGTGCTGCATAGATTCTAGGGATTGTCCTCTCCACTTGACCCACAGTTCCAGCTCCCTGGATGTTGTGAACTTGATTTGCATTCCCATTCCTATGTGGACAGTTCCTAAGCATGTGGTCTCCTCCACAACCCCAACATTGAAGTGGTTCTCTTGGTTCCTTTGGATCTCTTGGCTTGTCTCCCATCATCCTAGTTGGCTTAGTCACAACCTGTGATGGTTGCCTTTGCTGATTCCGGAATTGAGGAGGCTTGAACCCCTTCTTCCTTTGATCAAACTTTTCGTTTTTCCTATCCTTCCATGCCTTATGGAATTTTGGTTTGCTTCTGTTTTGATCAAAGCAATACTTGGCCTTTCTTATGGCCTCCTCTAGAGTTCGAGGTTCATCAAACTCAATTCTATCTTTATATGACAGGGGCAGTCCACTTAGGAAACGCTGAATTTTCACCTTATCATCTCGAATGTACCTGACATATCTTAGCATCTCCAAGAACTTGTTTGCATATTCTTCCATGGTCAATTGTCCCAATCTCAGGTCATGGAACTCTTTGATCTTATCATCATAGTACCTATCAGAGAGGTACTTCTGCTTGAAGTATTTCTTGAACTGCTTCCACACAATCTTCCTTTCGTTGATCTTCTTCACTTGCCTGATGTGTTCCCACCATATAGATGCTCTTCCATTCAAGTTGACGATGGCTACCCTTGCCTTCATATTTACAGAGTAGTCTTGGACTTGGAAATATTTTATCATCCCAAGAAGCCAAGCTTCAGCTTCTTGACCAGACTTTACCTCTCCATCAAATGTAGGAGGTTTTTCCTTCTTAAATTCCCCATGTGAATTGTTCTTGTAGTGCTTCTTCCTCTTACTCCCGCGAGATGAAGAGCTTGAACCCTCAATGGATTCTTCCGAGTCAGATGATTCATTAGAAGAGATTTCTGGAGTATATGTTCTGTCGGTAGAAACTCTTCTTGGGCTACTGGCCCTCTTGCGGAAATTCCTCCTAGAACTACTCCCACCCCTTTCTAGATTTGATGTCTCATGCCCAGAGTTTATTTGCCTTTAGATGTCCGTCAAACTCTGTAGCATAGCTGCATTCAACTGATTTTGTTCTTCCTGAGCTTTAATCATCCTTTCATTATCTTCTCTACAGCTTTGCAACTCCACCCTTAGGCTTCTCATGGTGGCTGCAATACCTGGAGGAGTCTCTTGATTTCTTCTCCCATTAGATTATGTTTCAGCGTTTTCAACATGTATGTTCTCCCCCATGGCATCTGTCTCAGGCTCATAGGGATCCTGTGCATTATTCATGATGTTGATTTTCTTGGCCCAACCAAGATCCAAAACTTTCCAACTGTACTATCTAGAGTACTACCCTGATGTAACTGTGATTCTGCAAAATGTGTTCATCCACACAATTGTTAGCTGCATTATATTCTCAGAATTCATAACTTACTTTCATGCACGTGGGAAAATATTATATTGACAATTTGTCAAATCATCGAATTTTCTCACAATCAACGACATATGAGGGGGGAACGAATGGGGTCAAGGGGGCTTGCCCCCTAGTGGCTTCCCACTGCAGGGCGGGTCGAGGGCAGCGCCCTCATTTTTTTTATTTTTTTATTTTTTTAACAAATCTTTCTGCAGCTTGCGGGGCAGTTTGTCGAACGCTTCCGCAATTGCGGGGCGACTCACGGAATGCTTCCGCAATTGCGGGGCGATTTGCTGATTGCTTCCGCAATTGCGGGGCAGTTTGTCGAACGCTTCCGCAATTGCGGGGCGACTCGCGGAATGCTTCCGCAATTGTGGGGCGATTTTCCGAGTGCTCCCGCAGTTGCAGAGCAATTCGCCGAATGCTTCTGCAGTTGCGGAGCAATTCTCCGAATGCTTCCGCAGTCGCGGAACGATTCGCTGAATGCTTCCGCAACTGCGGAGTAATTCGCCGAATGCTTTCGCAGTTGCGGAGTAATTCGCGGAATGCTTCTGCAGTTTCGGGCCCACTCGTCGAACTCTTCCGCGTTGCGGAACGATTCGCGGAATCCTTCCGCAATTTCGGAAGAGAATTCCTTCCGCAAATTTCCTTTCGACGCCGAACACTTAGGAAATTTTTTCGTTGTTTCGGAGCAGTTTGCCGAATTCTTCCGCGTTGCGGAACAACTCGCGGAATCCTTCCGCAGTTTCGGAAGAGAATTCCTTCCGCAATTTCGGAAAAGAATTCCTTCCGCAATTCCGGAAGTGAATTCCTTCCGCAGTTTCGGGGCAGTTCGCGGAACTCTTCCGCAAATTTCGGAATGATTTCCCGAACTCTTCCGCAAATTTCGGAATGATTTCCCGAACTCTTCCGCGTTGCGGAACGATTCACGGAATCTTTCCGCAGTTTTAGGACGACTTCCCGAATTCTTCCCGAAACAGACTTAAACAAAAATTTTCAAAAACACTTGAAACAATTTCCGAGTTCCTTCTTTTCTTCTTCCTGTGATGACTGCTGCCCAGCAGAAGGTAACCTTACCTCTGCAACTATCCAACTGAGCCAGCTAGTCTTGATGCTAGTACCTATGGTGATTAGGAAGGGATCTTCCCTTGTAACTGTAATTGGATTTGGCCCATAGAGGCCCAATGCTGCAACCAGCAGCTCTAATACCAAAATGTAACATCCCCTCCTACCATACCAGCATGATAGAGAGGACGTGATACTAAACCGGGAAACTAGCCCCATGAACTTTTAACTAAGCACTCTCATAATATAAAGGACATATGGGATGTATAATTATAAGAAAGACACAGCAGAAATAATATCAATAACACATCCATCATATATTCAAGATATTCATCAAATAATAATTGCAAAGTTAACACAAGAGAATACTTATCTTAACAAAGTAGTCCCAAGCCACTGGCTATGCAACTGCAACGTTCCACCCAACCATAGGCCAGTTGTGCTTATCAACCTCTTGATGCAACTGCCACCCCCGAGCTGGGCATGATCTCTACAAGGAATCAGGGAACAGCAAACTCACACATAGCCAAGCATACACCAAGATGAGCCAAGCCAATCTACAATTGGGTTTATCAGGCTACTAGGAAATGGAAGGGAAGAGTTGCTAAGCTAGTGAGCTCAAGCACAGAGCCAGAGGTAACCTTACAATATTTATCTAGCTTGGCACCCACAATACCTACACACCCAGCACAAGGAAGTATTCTTTTCACTGTTGTACAGTCCCTCAAGCCATACCTTCCCCATATAGTGCTCTCAGGGTGTGCATAGAAGAGTAGCCAAAGCCCTCTTGATCTTCTTGAGAGGTTATCTCCCCCCACTAGGTTTATCAAGCCAATTTTGTCCACTACCACCCCAAGTTTCTTGTTCACAGATTCAAACCAAAACAGGGATGCACATAACAGCAAAACCACAATGGCTGGGCATGAGGAAAAACGTTTGTACAGTGATAAGCATGAAAATGATTCCCTAAGCTTCAGAAAAACGTGGGAAGGCTAAAAATGAACAATGGAGGTTTGGGAAAACCCCAGGAAGCAGAAATCGTTTTTAGAAAAACGTCCATGGGAATTTTGGGGCAAAAACGACCTCCATCACAGTCCCAAATCGTGGCCCTTCTCTCCCAGCTGTTGTACAATGCAAAAAACGAGCTCCCAGGCATGGGAAATGCAGGAAAAATGGTAAAAATATGATGGGGAAAGACCCAGTAGTTCAGACTGCGTGAGAGAGGAAAGACTGACTGTTCAGAATGGCTTTGGGCACCATTTTGTGGGTGTTTTCTTGCCCAAGGAGACAAAATATGATTTTCTAGGTTGATGGCTTGCCCATGCACGAAATTGGCTGCCATACCTCTTCATTCCCAAGGCATTAACTGCCTCAACCAATTTCTGGAAGAATTAAATGATTGGGTCCATAACCCAAAATGGGTAGTTGGTGGTTTATGGGTTTTCTCATTGACACATTGATTAACACCATTGGCTCAAGGGTTTGAATAATTTCCCTCCCTATTCCTTGTAGAATCATGCCCCCATCTCTTTGTTGCGTTGCATAGCTAGTTGTGGGTATTTTCATCAAAAATCGTATTTACATGATGTCTTATTTACATTGTACCCATCTAGCACAAGAACCATAGGCATCTATTTCTTTAATTGCCGATACATAAAACGCTAAATCAATGGTGGGGCCTTGGCCTTGAGCTCCTCACCATGATTAAATTACAATATTTACATCATTTATGATTTAATGCAAAAAGGGGGTCAAAATGGGGACATTACATCAAAGCATTGTCCTACAAGGTAGTAACACAAGAGGCCACTTTAATACCCGTGATAGGTAGAGCAATCATGTACTGGAAAAACTTTATCAACCCCTCAGAGAATGGCTCTTCTATGGAACCAACCAAATGCACCATAAGAGAAAACTTCTGAAAGTAAGGATTGGCTCTCTAATCTCTATCAATTGTTGAACTGCCAAACAATCTAATCCCAAGGTTCCAAACTATTTTAGAAAGGAACCACCATGCTGACGCTACACCACTTTGATCATAAATGTCTTCCCATCGAGACCAAACTTCATTCTCCTCTCCTGGAACCCCAAACTGAAATACCTGTAAGGGCTAAACCCATTACCATGAATCATATCCTGCTAAAGCATCTCAGTGAAGTCAAGGTCTGCAAATCCACTACCAGACTCGGCCCTGGGTATTGAAAAATAAAATATGTCTCGCCCTCTAGAGTAAGTATCACCATATCCTCTCATGGCAGTCCAAAAATGAAATCGACCAATCATTATCACAACTTTGCCAACCAATATCAAAATTTGAGGCGATCTACAAATCAAATGACTTCCCGGATCCCACAACCAAGCTAGAAGTCCACCATCCCCAATACCTACTAACTCCTGCTATGTTACACTAATAACCATGGGAATCCAAATTAGCCAAGTTTTTTGTTCTTGTTTTTTAATGCAACCATCTGGTGGAGACAAGGTACTAGGAGTCAACTCTATGCCTGCCAATATGCCCGACTCCTACCAAAATGCACTAAAAGATTTACTATCCCTATCATTGACAATGTACGCATGAAACCCATCGAGTCTAAGCATCTCCCTGGAAAAAAATCTACCAAATCCAGTGCCTCATACTTCGATGAAATCATGACGAAATGTGTGAACTTGGCCACCAAATCAACAATTATGTAAATGCAATCATTTCCATGCACCTATGGTAGACCTGCAATGAAATCCATAGAAACACTCTCCCACTTCTGTTATGGAATGAGTAAAGGCTGCATAAATCCTGTCACATACCCCAATTTTATTAAAATAATATAATTATTTTTAATATTCCTGAGAACATTATGTTAAATTAAATGCTAAGTAGGAAGGGATGACTCAGCAGGGTCTCCAGAAATGGAATGTAAAATCTGAATAATTATTATTAATAAATAAATTATGGAGACAACAGCATGGGAGAGCTGTTAAAAGAGGTTACTGGTCTAACTGGTGGATGGAATTAGGTGGAGGGACAAAAGACAAGTGGCAGCATCCTCAAACACTTCCTGAGTTGCAGGTGGCAACTTCCCTATATTTTGGGGTCATGATTCCCCAAGAAAGTGGAATCTGAGCAGGTGGCTCATTAATGACAGTTAGCCCAACTAAGACCTAGGCAATCTTTTAAATACTACTCAATGAACTGAGCTGGGGGTTCAGCAATTGTTCTAGAGGGAGAATACATTCAGGTGAATGCTATTCAGGAGTCCCATTGAGGAAGTGGGAAAATAGTAAGGAAGTGTTTTGAGCAGGAAGTTGCAGTAACTTGGTTCCAGTGTAGCTGTTTTGGCTGAGGGAATTATTGGCCGTACCTAGATTCCAGCCAGTTAGACCAGAGCAAGCTCGGGGGTCCTGAGAAGTGCTGTCTGGGCACTCTCCAGGAATTGGTAGGGAGGAACAGCCTCCCATTGCTGTTATTGTCTACCATAGTCACAGGTTCTGTCACTCTCCTGTTGATTGGTTTAATTTAAATTCATATGAGATATTCTAGCACAGCTATGTTTTGACTGTTTTCAACTTCAGTAGATCAGTCTCTGTACTTTCTTTTGTTATAAATTTCAGAAACGCAGATGTTATAAAGATTTCCTATTTTTATTTAAATAGAGTATTTATCATATACAGAACCTAGTTGTTACTGTTACAGTTAGCAATACCATGTTTATGCATATCTAGAAACTCTGTTATTTGTTAAATAATAGACAGAATTGTTAAACAAGTAGATATTCTAGATTTATAGCTATTAACAATCATAAGAACAAACCTAGATAAATCTTAGATTTACTTCAAGCTATTTTCCTGTCAGAGAAAGCTACCTGTATATATATATATATATATATTGCACATTTCAGTTAACTTTAGTTTCGTGTTATTCTCTTATCGAGTTAACAGTTAAACAACACTCATCTTAAGGAATTATTCTTACACAGAACACGTTGACAACTGTTGATTAAACTGAAGGGGCAACTGTGATAATAATTCATTGTTACCAGCTTCTACATCATATTAAACATTTACACAGTAGTCAAGTACAAACACAAATAACTGCAGATTATTATTTTTTTCTTCTATCTAGTTTTAGAACACAGTAGACATGCCATTTTAATAGAAATAACAGAAGTATTTTTAAAACAAATCTAACCTATTAATACAACAGAGAAACAGTCGACGAACACAACCATCATTGGCTGTTACAAACCATCTTAAGTTTACACAGTAATAATATTTATTCATTACAAATATTCTTCCTTAGGTAGTCCACAAACCCTACATGGCCGTAGCCTTATATTATTTCTTTGACAGACTGAAAAACAATTGCAGAGAATGCTTTTTATGACAGACAGAACCTACAGCATCTTAACACATATTTCTACGTATATATTATTCTATTCATAGTTTTATTTAATAATTATATAGATTCAAAATAAATTGTTACAACTCGTACCAGTCACCACCGAGTTAACAATATCACACTTATGCATTGAACACAGAACAAAACCCCCAATTCGCCAGAACAACCATATGAATATAACTATTACAAGTACAGTCTCTAAACTTTCCTATGTTCTATTTTAACTTTTCCAATAGAATAAAAACGCAGAGAGATAACTTAGGGTTTCATTTATAAACAGAGTTATCATCCATTGCACGCATTGAAGATTACATCTATCCATACATCCCAAACACATGCTAATAAATTATCAAAACATAAACACGACCATACCAGGCCCAGGGTATATATTAAGCATAAATATCATATGGCGAGGTTAAAAACCTCATGCTCAGCCATTACAAATTACAACAACCGAAACCCTGGCCTCATAAGTCTTGGCCGTGAATGGCCTTCCATAACTTAACAGGGTTCCAAACCCCAATTTCATTTCAAACAAAACAATTTCAAACATATGACCGCACCTACAAACATCAGGTCGATAATGACCTCAACACACAGGAGTTGCCCCTGAAACACAACCCTAACCACTAAAACCAGCAAAGGAAGAGGTAGCCGTGGATAACCAGGCTTACCCGGAGGAGCCTGCGTGGGTGACCAAGTCCTGTACACCTTCAGAGCCGCGTGACCTGCACATTCAAAACTGAAAGATGTTAATACACTGTGTATGCCGAGAGTTTTAAATAATCGTATATCTACACTGCTTGCAAAACAGAAATTGCGAAAATGGTTATTTATTACCTGAGCAATGTAGCCGTGGATATTCTGGAAGCCACCGGTGGGAGCAGACACTGAAACCCCATCACCCTCGTCGGTTGAAAGAGCAAGGAACACCCTCAAACTCTTCCAATGACGGCCACGACAGACAAACCTTGCAGACAGAAACCTCAAACTGGAGCTTAATCAGTCGAGAAGCAAACTCAAAGCCCAATGGCATCAACCCTCTCATAACCTAAAAGACATAACTGAAACCCTATCTCATACCCACACCAGCACAGTGACGAACTGTAGATAGCTGGGAGTTAAACTTATAAAGAGCAACGAGACCACGAAGCAATAAAACCATAGCAGACGCTATCCCCAGAGCCGAGGACATACCCTATTGCCGAATGGAACCTCAAGGCCATAACCATCACACTCTGCACATTGTTACAGTGCTTTCAACACAAAACTCAGACAGGGAAGGGTTTCATCCTTAGGACCCGAGCCCGAAGGCCGCTACAATAACCTGTAGGGTTTCGTTAGAAGCTTATATATCGCCCATCGCATGGAGGAGGTTCCACCACGTAGCAAACAAATACGTTAACGTATTATGGGTCGAGATGATATAGTTCAATTTGCAATTCAAATCATTTTACACCGATTCCAAATCATGTCATATATAAGTCAAACATTTAGGATAGCAAATGATATATAATCATTGGCATATAGTGCATGCCTTACAATTGTATCGTCGAGAATCCCAAGCCTGGGGATTGTATAATCACTACAATGATACAAATAAAAGTTAGTCAACATCACATATGGTTTATTCCATAACTTAATAGGGTGGATAATACTTTAACATATCTTAATTATAAATATTATCCATAGTAAGGGAAAACATTAGGACTATGCCAAAAATCAAGCTAATGCACAATTATATTGAAACCAGGGCATAAGTCAATGTCATTAGCATATGACTCTACACAAGATGTTGGTCAACTTCGACCTTGGAGTTTTCTCTATGGCCTAGTATGATAAATACAGCCATAAACACTATATAGAACATAAAGTTTGCCAATGTAAAGAATATTATGATTATTGCACAATCATTATATATATAAATTAATACCAAGCCATAGATTAATGCCATAGGCTTATTACATTTCTATGTTCATATAAGAACCAAGGTAGTCAACCTTCAAAGGAAAATGCCTCATCATTAATACTTGAAATATTACCAAGTCTTTAAGACAATAAATATATTGCCATTAAATACTATCATCAGAATTGCCATCAATTATATTGTTAACAGTAACAATATGAAAAATAAACCTCGATTATTAAGATGTTGAAATAGAGCTTCATCTACAGGTGTACATCGTAAAGATAGTTAAAATCAAGGCACCGTCAAGTAACATAAGTTAAACTCTAAGTGGACATTTGACTTCGACGCGTAGGATCATATTGAAACAACGCTAGAGGCGTCACCTTCTCAACTCGCATTATCAATGCATGAACAAAACAGTAGTCACCGGTGTTAAGTTGACAACAGGTCACATGATGCATAAACACTGTTACAGCCAGAAATTCTGATATCACAAATGTTTCATTTTAGTTACAACAGTAACATAGCATAATAATCATAAAAACATAATTATAACTGAGACAATGTAAATCTTCGTAACACTTGACGATACTAGCTGATTAAGAAATATCATGACGATCATTAAGTTTTGAAGTATAAGGAGTATTGATGCTCACCAAGTTTAATATACAGTGATCCTTGCTTCACCGGCGCCCTGAGAAACAAAAGACGACGTATGCATTAGCTTGTAAGCTAAGTAAGCCAGTCAACTACGACTAGCTCTTCCCTTGCGGTTCAAAACAAACAATCATTAATTACAATCACCAAAATCAAAGTTTTAATAAAACCAAGTCTTTAAACAGTTTATGTTAGTTGATTAAATTAAAATGATATCAGAAATACTACCTAATTAACATTTATTGTTACGAATAAAAATTTTTAAATTTTTCAGAATTATCGGGTTCTGACATGTGGTATCAGAGCTCAGTTTCAGACACTAGGCCTGGATGTGACTCCACTAAACTTCCGTAAACAGCGATCATAAAAGAAGATTTTGTTTTATTTATAAAATACTAACATATATTTCGGTTTAATGTACAGTACAGAAAAATTCTCTTTTCTGAATTTTTCAGACAGATATGGAAAAACTGGGAGAATATGCTGAGGAGGAATCTCCCAATGCTGGGACAAGACAGATGTCAAAAGAACTAGAGGCAGAAGAAGAAATTGCTCACACCACTGAGCTGATGCAGACTATAAGAGGATTAAAGACAGAGATGGAAACGGTTAAGAAGGATAATGAAAGAATTCTAAAGACTCAGGAACAGCTAAATCAGCTATTGATAGAAAAATTTCAAACTGACGGAAGGAGCAAACCAGCTGACTCAGAAGAAGTTAATCATCCAAGAGGGTCAAAAAGGACAAAACCAACTAAATCTGACAGCAGTTCCTCATCTGAAGAAAGAAAAGGACAACCCAGTTATCACACTAGCAGTGACAGCAGTGAAGCTGAGATGCACAACCGAAGGAAAAAGTACAGGCCTTATGAAGAGATTTCCGGGGAGTTTAAGAAGATAAAGCCCCCAACTTTCAATGGAGAAACTGAAACTGGAGAAGAGGCAGAATCTTGGTTATCCGGGATGAGAAAATATTTTCAGATCTATAACTACTCAAATCAGTTAAAGGCAAGAATGGCCATCTACAACCTCTCGGGAAAGGCGGACATATGGTGGCAAGACCTGAAAAGGGTCAAAGGGATCAAAGAAAGAGAAGTTAATTGGAGTACCTTTAAAAGGTATTTCAAGAAGAAATTCCTGTCCGAGCAGTATTATGAAGAAAGGGCTAAAGAATTTTATGAACTAAAACTCGGATCTATGACGATGAAGGACTTAAACAGTAAATTTTTAAGTCTGTTGCGTTATGTACCATATTTTGTTGAAGAGAAACCAAAAATACAGCGGTTTCTTAGTTGCCTGCCTTATCATATCAAGGACAGAATTGAATATGACAACCCCAAAACACTGGAAGAAGCTATGCGCAAGGCAAACTTCTGTTACGAACAGAATAAAAAGAAAGAAGGAATAGCCAGTTGGAAAGCCAAAAAGAACAGCAATCTGATCGAGTACAAGAAAAAGGAATTTGTTCCCCATAAAAATTTCAAGAATGGCAAAAATGGGAACCACTTTAATAGTAAAAGTTTCCAAGGAAACAAAAATGGAGCTGTCAGCCATTCAAACAATTACAAAAACAGCAAAGAGACTCCTAATAACCATGGAAACTACATCAAAAATTTTGAGCGAAAAGAACCTGTTAAGTGCTGGGAATGTAATGGGCCACATTATGCTTCAGTCTGCCCAAACAGAAAAAAACAAGTCAGCAATATTCATACTGTTCAAGACGAAATGACAGTTGGAGATTTTGCAGGAACTATGCCCCGAATCAATGCAGCGTTGGAAAACCGCCAGGCTGACTACCAAACTTCCATGGTGGAGGTAGGAGGTATGATTAACAAAACCCCAGTTACTATATTAATAGATCCCGGTGCTAGTCTTAGTTATATTTCACCTCAGCTGGTAGAAAAATGTAATTTGACTGTTGAAAGGTTTGATAATTCTTGGTCTGTACAATTAGCTACTGGGGCTAAGAAGAAAGTAAACTGCTATGTAAAAGAATGCATCTTAAACATGACTGATTTTAGAACTACAGTTAAACTGAACGTTTTACCACTTGGCTCATATGACATACTTATCGGAATGGACTGGTTGGAACAACATAGGGTCGTTTTAAACTGTTTTGACAAAACTTTTAGGTGTATAAACAGTAGTGGACAGCCTGTAACTGTTAGGGGTATTCCTAGGAAAACAGTAGTTAGGCAAATTTCTGCATTACAACTTAAAAGAGCAGTCAGGAAAGGATGCAAGACCTATGCTGTAACTATTACAGACGAGACAAATAAATTTGAAAACAACCAGAAAACAGTAGAGAACATTCCTGTCGTCAATGAATTTATTGACGTTTTTCCTGAGGAAATTCCAGAATTGCCTCCCAAGAGAGAGCTTGACTTTACCATTGAGCTGGTACCAGGTGCTGTTCCCAGTTCAAAAGCCCCGTATCGTATGAATATCTTGGAGCTTAACGAGTTGAAAACTCAGTTGAAGGAGTTAATAGATAAGAACTATATCCGACCCAGTGTATCCCCTTGGGGAGCACCAGTGATTTTCGTTAAAAAGAAGGACGGAACTATGCGACTTTGCATAGATTATCGTCAACTAAACAAGATGACGATCAAAAACAGGTACCCGTTACCTCGTATTGATGATCTGTTTGATCAACTACGTGGCGCTACGGTATTCTCTAAGATCGATCTAAGATCGGGTTATCATCAGGTAAGAATTAAAGAAGAAGACATTTTCAAAACAGCCTTTAGAACCAGGTATGGACATTACGAATTTGTCGTAATGCCATTTGGACTTACTAATGCCCCAGCGGTTTTCATGTGCTTAATGAACAACATAATGCACAAGTACTTAGATAAATTTGTGGTTGTATTTATCGACGACATTTTAGTCTATTCTAAGAGCGAGGAGGAGCATAAGGAACACTTACGTATCGTTTTACAAGAACTAAGAGAACAACAACTTTTTGCGAAATTTAGCAAATGCGACTTCTTCAAAGATGAAATCCAGTACTTAGGACATGTAGTCACTAAGGAAGGGATTTCAGTGGATCCCGAAAAGATTCGGGCGATTGAAGAATGGCCAGTACCTAAAGATGTGACGGACGTTAGATCTTTCATGGGAATTACCGGTTACTACCGGAGGTTTATTGAAGGCTTTTCAAAAATAGCCAACCCAATCACTTCTTTGCAGAAGAAAGGCAAGAAGTTTGATTGGAATGCGAAATGTGAAGAAAGTTTCAAGAAACTTAAGACTTTATTGACGACTGCACCTATTCTTAGAATAGCGGACCCAAATAAAGATTTCATAGTTTGTACCGACGCTTGTAATGATGGCTTAGGCGGAGTGCTGACTCAAGAAGGACATGTCATTGCTTACGAATCTAGGAAGCTGAAAATCCATGAAAAGAATTATGCCACTTATGACCTAGAATTAGCTGCGGTAATTCATGCTTTAAAGATGTGGCGACACCACCTAATAGGCAGAAAATTTACCTTACTAACAGATAATAAAGGTCTGAAATACCTTTTAGACCAGCCAAATCTAAATGCAAGACAAGCCAGGTGGCTGGCATTCCTAAGTGAATACGATTTTGAAATTCAACATATAAAAGGGAAGGAGAATAAGGTGGCTGATGCCTTGAGTAGGAATGCAAAACTGAATTTTATATCAGCTAGCAGCACTTACACCTCTGATTTAAATGAACAGCTGGCTGAAGGGATAAAATTAGACGAAAATTATCAACATTTACAAATTACAGCCCAAGAACAGCCCACAGAAAGTTTGCTAAAAGGGTATAGTTTAAACGAAAACGGATTTTTGCTGTTTAAAGACAGGCTGTATATCCCTAATGCACCTACAGTTAAGCTGTTAATTTTAGACGAAATACATAAAACCCCTTATTCCGGGCACCCTGGCTATCAAAAGACTATCACTATGTTGAGAAAAGAATATTTTTGGCCTAACATGAAATCTGAAACTGCTGAATATTTAGCAAAATGTTTGGACTGCCAACAAGTAAAAACAGAACATCAACATCCAACTGGATTGCTGCAACCTTTACCTATTCCTAGCTGGAAATGGGAAATAATTAGCCTGGATTTCATTACGGGTTTACCCAAAAACCAACATCAGAATGATTCAATTATGGTAGTGGTAGACAAATTAAGTAAATCAGCACATTTTATTCCTGTTAAAACCACATACAAGGCTGCAAACATAGCAGATATCTTTCTAAAACAGATTTTTCGGTTACACGGTATTCCAAAGGTTATTATATCAGACAGAGATCCTAAATTTACAGGAAATTTTTGGAGGTCCTTGTTCAAAGGATTAAACACTACTTTAAATTTCAGCACCTCTTTCCATCCTCAGACTGACGGACAAACGGAAAGAGTTAATCAAATATTAGAAGATCTGCTAAGAATGTATGTTAAAGATCAACCAGGTAAGTGGGAGGATTATTTACACTTAGTTGAATTTGCATACAATAACAGCTATCAATCATCAGCTAAGTTTAGTCCTTTTGAGGTTTTGTATGGACGAAAATGCAACACTCCTATCTCCTGGAGTAATCCAGTAGATAGATTAGTGTTAGGACCTGATTTATTGAAAGAAATGGAACAGATTGTGAAACAAGTGCAGGAAAACTTGAAGGTTGCCCAGGATCGGCAAAAGAGTCAAGCAGATTTGAAAAGAACTCCTAAAGAGTTCCAGGTAGGTGAACATGTGTTCATCAAGGTAAGACCAAAGAAAAGCTCCCTAAGGTTAGGAAGTTGTGCAAAATTAGCACCACGTTACTGTGGTCCATTTGAAATTTTAGCCAGAATTGGTCAAGTTGCTTATCAGTTAGCATTACCGCCAAATTTAAAAGTACACAATGTTTTTCATATCTCTGTTTTGAAAAAGTATATTCATGATGCTACTCATGTTATTGATTGGAACATTGTATAGGTAGAACCAGAAGGGGAAGTTCTGGTAGAACCGGATTGTATCCTCGGGAGGAGGGAAATTACTCTACGGAACCGGATAATTGGACAAGTGAAGGTGCAATGGAAGCACCTTAGTCCTGAAGAATCTACCTGGGAGCTGGAAAGTAAGATGCGGGAAGCATATCCCCATCTATTCCAGCAGGTAGCTGAAGAAGAAGAATAAGTAACATCGAGGACGATGTTACATTTTAAGGGGGTGTGTATGTCACATACCCCAATTTTATTAAAATAATATAATTATTTTTAATATTCCTGAGAACATTATGTTAAATTAAATGCTAAGTAGGAAGGGATGACTCAGCAGGGTCTCCAGAAATGGAATGTAAAATCTGAATAATTATTATTAATAAATAAATTATGGAGACAACAGCATGGGAGAGCTGTTAAAAGAGGTTACTGGTCTAACTGGTGGATGGAATTAGGTGGAGGGACAAAAGACAAGTGGCAGCATCCTCAAACACTTCCTGAGTTGCAGGTGGCAACTTCCCTATATTTTGGGGTCATGATTCCCCAAGAAAGTGGAATCTGAGCAGGTGGCTCATTAATGACAGTTAGCCCAACTAAGACCTAGGCAATCTTTTAAATACTACTCAATGAACTGAGCTGGGGGTTCAGCAATTGTTCTAGAGGGAGAATACATTCAGGTGAATGCTATTCAGGAGTCCCATTGAGGAAGTGGGAAAATAGTAAGGAAGTGTTTTGAGCAGGAAGTTGCAGTAACTTGGTTCCAGTGTAGCTGTTTTGGCTGAGGGAATTATTGGCCGTACCTAGATTCCAGCCAGTTAGACCAGAGCAAGCTCGGGGGTCCTGAGAAGTGCTGTCTGGGCACTCTCCAGGAATTGGTAGGGAGGAACAGCCTCCCATTGCTGTTATTGTCTACCATAGTCACAGGTTCTGTCACTCTCCTGTTGATTGGTTTAATTTAAATTCATATGAGATATTCTAGCACAGCTATGTTTTGACTGTTTTCAACTTCAGTAGATCAGTCTCTGTACTTTCTTTTGTTATAAATTTCAGAAACGCAGATGTTATAAAGATTTCCTATTTTTATTTAAATAGAGTATTTATCATATACAGAACCTAGTTGTTACTGTTACAGTTAGCAATACCATGTTTATGCATATCTAGAAACTCTGTTATTTGTTAAATAATAGACAGAATTGTTAAACAAGTAGATATTCTAGATTTATAGCTATTAACAATCATAAGAACAAACCTAGATAAATCTTAGATTTACTTCAAGCTATTTTCCTGTCAGAGAAAGCTACCTGTATATATATATATATATATATTGCACATTTCAGTTAACTTTAGTTTCGTGTTATTCTCTTATCGAGTTAACAGTTAAACAACACTCATCTTAAGGAATTATTCTTACACAGAACACGTTGACAACTGTTGATTAAACTGAAGGGGCAACTGTGATAATAATTCATTGTTACCAGCTTCTACATCATATTAAACATTTACACAGTAGTCAAGTACAAACACAAATAACTGCAGATTATTATTTTTTTCTTCTATCTAGTTTTAGAACACAGTAGACATGCCATTTTAATAGAAATAACGGAAGTATTTTTAAAACAAATCTAACCTATTAATACAACAGAGAAACAGTCGACGAACACAACCATCATTGGCTGTTACAAACCATCTTAAGTTTACACAGTAATAATATTTATTCATTACAAATATTCTTCCTTAGGTAGTCCACAAACCCTACATGGCCGTAGCCTTATATTATTTCTTTGACAGACTGAAAAACAATTGCAGAGAATGCTTTTTATGACAGACAGAACCTACAGCATCTTAACACATATTTCTACGTATATATTATTCTATTCATAGTTTTATTTAATAATTATATAGATTCAAAATAAATTGTTACAACTCGTACCAGTCACCACCGAGTTAACAATATCACACTTATGCATTGAACACAGAACAAAACCCCCAATTCGCCAGAACAACCATATGAATATAACTATTACAAGTACAGTCTCTAAACTTTCCTATGTTCTATTTTAACTTTTCCAATAGAATAAAAACGCAGAGAGATAACTTAGGGTTTCATTTATAAACAGAGTTATCATCCATTGCACGCATTGAAGATTACATCTATCCATACATCCCAAACACATGCTAATAAATTATCAAAACATAAACACGACCATACCAGGCCCAGGGTATATATTAAGCATAAATATCATATGGCGAGGTTAAAAACCTCATGCTCAGCCATTACAAATTACAACAACCGAAACCCTGGCCTCATAAGTCTTGGCCGTGAATGGCCTTCCATAACTTAACAGGGTTCCAAACCCCAATTTCATTTCAAACAAAACAATTTCAAACATATGACCGCACCTACAAACATCAGGTCGATAATGACCTCAACACACAGGAGTTGCCCCTGAAACACAACCCTAACCACTAAAACCAGCAAAGGAAGAGGTAGCCGTGGATAACCAGGCTTACCCGGAGGAGCCTGCGTGGGTGACCAAGTCCTGTACACCTTCAGAGCCGCGTGACCTGCACATTCAAAACTGAAAGATGTTAATACACTGTGTATGCCGAGAGTTTTAAATAATCGTATATCTACACTGCTTGCAAAACAGAAATTGCGAAAATGGTTATTTATTACCTGAGCAATGTAGCCGTGGATATTCTGGAAGCCACCGGTGGGAGCAGACACTGAAACCCCATCACCCTCGTCGGTTGAAAGAGCAAGGAACACCCTCAAACTCTTCCAATGACGGCCACGACAGACAAACCTTGCAGACAGAAACCTCAAACTGGAGCTTAATCAGTCGAGAAGCAAACTCAAAGCCCAATGGCATCAACCCTCTCATAACCTAAAAGACATAACTGAAACCCTATCTCATACCCACACCAGCACAGTGACGAACTGTAGATAGCTGGGAGTTAAACTTATAAAGAGCAACGAGACCACGAAGCAATAAAACCATAGCAGACGCTATCCCCAGAGCCGAGGACATACCCTATTGCCGAATGGAACCTCAAGGCCATAACCATCACACTCTGCACATTGTTACAGTGCTTTCAACACAAAACTCAGACAGGGAAGGGTTTCATCCTTAGGACCCGAGCCCGAAGGCCGCTACAATAACCTGTAGGGTTTCGTTAGAAGCTTATATATCGCCCATCGCATGGAGGAGGTTCCACCACGTAGCAAACAAATACGTTAACGTATTATGGGTCGAGATGATATAGTTCAATTTGCAATTCAAATCATTTTACACCGATTCCAAATCATGTCATATATAAGTCAAACATTTAGGATAGCAAATGATATATAATCATTGGCATATAGTGCATGCCTTACAATTGTATCGTCGAGAATCCCAAGCCTGGGGATTGTATAATCACTACAATGATACAAATAAAAGTTAGTCAACATCACATATGGTTTATTCCATAACTTAATAGGGTGGATAATACTTTAACATATCTTAATTATAAATATTATCCATAGTAAGGGAAAACATTAGGACTATGCCAAAAATCAAGCTAATGCACAATTATATTGAAACCAGGGCATAAGTCAATGTCATTAGCATATGACTCTACACAAGATGTTGGTCAACTTCGACCTTGGAGTTTTCTCTATGGCCTAGTATGATAAATACAGCCATAAACACTATATAGAACATAAAGTTTGCCAATGTAAAGAATATTATGATTATTGCACAATCATTATATATATAAATTAATACCAAGCCATAGATTAATGCCATAGGCTTATTACATTTCTATGTTCATATAAGAACCAAGGTAGTCAACCTTCAAAGGAAAATGCCTCATCATTAATACTTGAAATATTACCAAGTCTTTAAGACAATAAATATATTGCCATTAAATACTATCATCAGAATTGCCATCAATTATATTGTTAACAGTAACAATATGAAAAATAAACCTCGATTATTAAGATGTTGAAATAGAGCTTCATCTACAGGTGTACATCGTAAAGATAGTTAAAATCAAGGCACCGTCAAGTAACATAAGTTAAACTCTAAGTGGACATTTGACTTCGACGCGTAGGATCATATTGAAACAACGCTAGAGGCGTCACCTTCTCAACTCGCATTATCAATGCATGAACAAAACAGTAGTCACCGGTGTTAAGTTGACAACAGGTCACATGATGCATAAACACTGTTACAGCCAGAAATTCTGATATCACAAATGTTTCATTTTAGTTACAACAGTAACATAGCATAATAATCATAAAAACATAATTATAACTGAGACAATGTAAATCTTCGTAACACTTGACGATACTAGCTGATTAAGAAATATCATGACGATCATTAAGTTTTGAAGTATAAGGAGTATTGATGCTCACCAAGTTTAATATACAGTGATCCTTGCTTCACCGGCGCCCTGAGAAACAAAAGACGACGTATGCATTAGCTTGTAAGCTAAGTAAGCCAGTCAACTACGACTAGCTCTTCCCTTGCGGTTCAAAACAAACAATCATTAATTACAATCACCAAAATCAAAGTTTTAATAAAACCAAGTCTTTAAACAGTTTATGTTAGTTGATTAAATTAAAATGATATCAGAAATACTACCTAATTAACATTTATTGTTACGAATAAAATTTTTTAAATTTTTCAGAATTATCGGGTTCTGACATCCTACAGGATGAGTATGCTCTGATTTGTTCTGCTGACAATTCATACACCCCCCCACATGTCTCAACACATCGTCCTTGAGGCCATTCCAAGAGAACCTCTCCCTGATCTGTCGATAAGTTATGAAGTATCCTGGATGTCCTGCCAAAGGTGTATCATCCATAGCCCACATGATCTTCTCCCTAAGTGTGGACTCAGGGACTAAATATATGTGATCTATGTAGTAGATAATGTCATCCGCTACTTTGTACTTGCCATCATGAATGTGGCCATCCATTACCTCACAAGCAAACCTATTCTTGGAATATTCCACTAGGATGTGGGACTTCCAATTAGTTGAAATCTCTGTGATCCAATCCCACATGACCTGGATCTTCTCATGATGTATCCACACACCCTTATCTCTCATCCCAATTTGATGTTACCTTGAATGTAAGTCAATCTCAAGAAGGTATACTGCACCGTGAAGCTCATATGTTATCTCATTGATCCTGGGTAAACCAAACTCAATGGTATCCTCAAAGCCTACGTCAAGGGGTCTCCCGGGAGGAATCTCTCCAAACCCTTGGTCATGTGTATGTGGGATGAAAGGAAATTGATGAGCATACCTCACCATACAATCCTCAAGAAAAAAGGTTGGGACAACGTTAAGACCCAACATACCATCCTCACAAGAATCCATCTCCTTCTCACACGAATTATCAATGACAATCTTTGCATCACCACTATATATTTTACCCCCCCTAATCTTATCATGTGTACTCATTCCACTCTAAGTGTCATCAAAACCTGGATCGCAAATTGATGTGTCCACATCTATAATATATTCATTCCGCCAATCAACAGATGCATAAACTTCCATATTGGTTGGTCCACCAGGTATATGCTCAACTATCTCATCTATAGTTATGACTTGAGTGTTCATTGGGCTCTCCAAAGGAGGTGTCTCATGATCCCCATGATATAACTATGTGTATAGTCAATTTTTTTTAGTCATACCTCTTTTCAAACCCATGCAAATTTGAATGCTCCTCGTGCTTGACCGTCACGAGAGGTTCCTCCCTCAAATCCTAAGTACCACTATCATGCTCATGTGTTATGTATACCATAAATGATTGAGTCTCTAATGTGGATGATGAAGAATGTGCCAAACTAAACTCCAAACAAAGCTCATCATAATCAACATGATCATCATGATCATAATAAGTGCCATAAACATGCCCATCATAAGCACTAGTGTTATCACGCTTAGACGATAATTCTAATGGCATATTAAAGGTCGATGTTTTGATAGCCTCATTGCACACCTCCTCAACATGAGTAGATGCATGCATTTCCAAGAAGTCATCCTAAGGTTCTCTCAAACTTTCCTTATCATATGAGACATCCATGTCACCAACCACTTCAGATTTGAACCTCTATTTCTTCTTCCCAACTGATTAGTAAGGTTCCAACCACTCAAGTTGCTCTAACAATGTTGCAAGATTCTTCAGATATTCTTTAGAAGCTTGTAACAATTCTGTCGAGTTCCTAAGGTGTCTTGTCACGTCCCCTCCCATCCAACCAGCTAGATGGAGAGGATCGTGACTGTTAAACCGGGCATCCAGCCCCATACATCATACAGAAGCATTCAAAACAATCATTCAGATTTTTAAATAGAGATATGAAGATGCATAATTATCAGATATCACAGCGGAATTAAATTCGTTCAACACATCCACATAATTTCATAATATTCATCCAATGATAATTGCCAAATTAACACAAGAGAATACTTATCTTATACAAAAGTAGTCCCACGCAACTGGCTATACAACTGCAACGTTCCACCCAACCGTAGGCCAGTGTGCTCCTCAATCTCTCAGCACCACTGCCACCCCCGAGCTGGGCATGATCTCTACAAGGAACCAGGGAACAGCAGACTCACACATAGCCAAGCATACACCAAGATAAGCCAAGCCAATCTGCAATTGGGTTTATCAGGCTGCTAGGAGATGGAAAGGAAGAGTTGCTAAGCTAGTGAGCTCCAGCACAGAGCTAGGGATAACCTTGCAAGATCTATCTAGCTTGGCACCCACAATACCTACACACCCAGCACAAGGAAGTATTCTTTTCACTGCTGTACAGTCCCTCAAGCCATACCTCCCCTATCTAGTGCTCTTAGGGTATGCATAGAAGAGTAACCAAAGCCCTCTTGATCTTCTTGAGAGGTTGCCTCCCCCACTAGGTTTATCAAGCCACTTCTATCCACTACCACTCCAAACTTCAATTCACAGGTTCAAACCAAAAACAAGGATGCACATAACAGCAGAACCCCACTTGTTGGGCATGAGAAAAACGTTTTCCACAATGGGATGCATGAGATGGGGTTTCAACTAACCCAGAAAAAACGTGGGAACCCACAAAAACGAAATGGGAAGTTGGTGAACAACCCAGGAAGCCAAATCCGTTTTTTAGAAAAACGTCCTTGGGCATTCAGGGGCAAAAACGACCTCCCTACAGTCCCCAAAACGTGGCCCTCCCTCTCCCAACTGTTATACCAGGCAAAAACGACTCCCAGGCATGGAAAAATGCAGGATTTTTGATGAAAAACGTATATGGAAAGACTCAGCTAACTCCCACTGCGTGAATGAATGAAGACTGCCCCTTCCCCCTGGCTTTGGGCACCATTTCGTGGGTGGTTTCTTGCCCCACAAGCAAAAACACGATTTTCCAAGTTGATGGCTTGCCCATGCACGAAAATGGCTTGCCCATACTCTTTCATTCCCAAGGCATTAACTGCCTTAACCAATTTCTTGGAAAAATTAAATGATTGGGTACATGAGACAAAATGGGTAGTTGGTGGTTTATGGGTTTCCCCATTGACACATGGATTAATACCATTGGCTCAAGGGTTTGAATAATTTCCCTCCCTTTTCCTTGTAGAGTCATGCCCCATCTCTCTTTTGTTGCATTGCATAGCCGGTTGTGAGTTTTTCATTGAAATTCATAATTACATGATGTTTTATTTACATCGTGCCTATCTCGCACAAGAACCATAGGCATCTATTTTAATTGTCGATACATAAACGCTAAATCAATGGTGGGGCCTTGGCCTTGAGCTCCTCACCATGATTAAATTACAATATTTACATCATTTACAAAGGGGGTCAAAATGGGGACGTGACATGTCTTCATCTTTCCTAAGTCTTGAATGCAAGCCTTGATACCAAGTTACCCTGCTGAAATGGAAATGTATAAGTGCAATTCACTTATCGATAACAATATGAAAACACATTTTCATTGTTTTCCCCTCAGGCTAGTGGGATGCAAAACTCTAATACCATTGTAATATCCCCTCTTACTGCTGGTATTTTTTGTTGACTGTTGTTGTGTTTTAATGCTTATCTAGTTTTGACCTTTCGTCAAAGAGTTTGCAACATACTCTGATATCACTGTGATACACCCTTTAATGTTGTTGTTGGGGTTTTATGATGATTCAAAGGGTTATGTTTCAGATTTCATCATCCATATGTTTCCACAAAAGATTCATAAAATTTCTTGCTAATAAATTGTGAATTTATTGCACTTGACACAAAATCAATGACTACAATTTATTGCAAATGATAAGATATTAAACAAGCTGTAATCAACAACAATAAATCTAAGAATGGGATCCGATTTACCCCTGATTTTTGACCCGTAGCTCGGTCTGAGTTTGTTGCTCCCAATTGGAAATGTACAATCCCTATGTGGTGCCATTGTTTGGCTGATTTTTTGCCCTTACAATTAATAACACTTGGGGGATATGCTCAACAATTTAACGTAGCTCCTCTCCAATAGTGAATTCGTCCTCAAGAGCACTTCTCCCAGTAGTCAAACGCTCTTCTCTTCAGCAGTATAAGACAACGAAATGCAACCTGGTTTGTATTTAAATTCTTACATATGGATAAAGGTATAATTGGATCGCCCCCTTTGGGTGCGCGATTTACAAAAAAAAGAACAACTTGAAATGTGGGTAGCAAATACCCTTACATGAGGTTCCCAGCGGCCATCCAGATCTGGAAAATCCATCCTTGTAAGCAACGTGAGAGATGAGAGAGATTCATGTAGGGTGCACCTTTCCAAGATTCATGACTTCTCTAAAAACCCTACGATTTGTCCCCCAATAACTCAACAAATGTTATGGTTTTCTTCCCAACAATGGTCCTCAATAAAAGATGCCCAATCACCCCTCTTGATAGTAGATTTGAATATGATAGATGATGGCATGAATTTATGGTTCCCTACCTCGACAAACTTCCTCAATCTTTATAAAATAACCAAGATTCGACCAAAAAATGTGATTTCCTTCTTCAACAATGAGCACAGTGAAATATTTGGGTGATCTTCCCTTCCTAATCAGCTAGGGTGTATAAGTTTCACCACTGAACCCAATCACCTAAGGGTTTTCCATCTTGAGAGCTAAAAAGCCACTAGAGCTCTCCAAAATCCACATTAGATAGATAATCATGAATAATGAGAGAGTGAGCCCCTATCTCTTCTTTATACCCTTTTTACCTTTTTCCTCTCCATTGAAATATAAAAGTGATTTTAAATTTATCTTTAATATTTCCTCCAATGTCACTTTATTAACTTCTTAAACCTTTTTACTTTTAAAAAGTGATTTTTTTTTTCATTTTAAAACAATTTCAAGCACTGGAAGTCACTTTTTATCCTCTCCAACATTTAAAGCTCTTCATCCTTGTTCGAATGAGATATTACACCAAGGTATCCCTCTTAGATAATTTATTAAAATGACAACCTTAGTGAATTCCATTAAATAATGCTCAATAAAATCTCAATTTACGAGAATTGTCGAATTGCATTAGACTTGAAATCTGACTGTGTAAAAGTGATCCTAATGATGAAAGATGATAAACGAACCTCTAAAAGCACCATATAACTACTTCAAACCACTGGAGATCACTATTAAAATCAAATTAGCCCTCTGATCAGGCTGACATAAACCCTTAAAGACATCCCCAATTGCAGAGCAAGGGAAGCCGAAAATTGGGACATTACAGCAATACACAGTCTTCTAATGGTGAGAAAATGCTACAGTGCACAACATTATGAAGTCTTCAATGCAACATTGAAACACCACCAACTCATTAACAAAACAAGCTTATCAAAGGTGGAAAACACTATAGTTGCATCAAATGGTCTCTCCTTTTGCTTGTTTAAGCCCACAACAATGGAGGAGAGGTCTCGACTTTTGCTTTTGGCATCCATTGATGGATATGGTTAAGAGTTGGGAGATTGGAGAATAGTGTGGAGAGGAGGTCCACGATCCAGGGGAGGCTTGAGTGAATGGAGAGTCTATGGAGGGAGAGGAATTCAGGGTTTCAACTTGTGCAAAAGGAGACCAAACATTGAGATGGAGGGGAATCTAGGGTTTGAGATCCCACATAAGGAGACCAAACAATTTATTGTCATGTAGGGAAAGAGGTGGGAATTAAGGCAATGACGCTAGGTAGACTGAGAGTAGGGAATCCAAATAGCAGACTGAGCATGTCTGACAGACAATAGATTGAGCAGGATAATAAGGAGTTATGGCAAAGCCTGAATCTAATATCACCATGAGTATCAATGAATAACTCCTGAATTTAATTGCTTGATTATCATTGAGCAAACTAAGTTATTTATACAACGAGAATGACCCTTAGACTTCAGCTTCCAAGAGGTCCGTTGGAGTGATAGAATACTTTTTGTCTTCTTGAAACTATTTACATTATGTACATGAAATCATAATATTTTCAGATAAGGTTTCCAACATGCATATCAAAATCTTGATAGGCAAGGTTCTGCTTGATACAAAAGAAGAAAGGAATGGACTTGTTTTACTGATGGAGGAATTCATAGAGCACGACAATAAAATCTAGGCCTAGAACAAAGGGATAGAGAGGAAGCTTGATGCCATCTACAAGGCAACCATTGGTATGGAGTTCACCCCTGAAGAACCTTCAAGCACCTATTCAAAGCAAACTCGTGACAATCACCCTCCTAAAAATCACACAAGAAACAAATACTAGTTTCTACAACTTTAGTTTTGTTGTCATTTTTATTATAATGATTACATATAGAACAAAGAAACTCTTAATGAATTTAATTTAATTATTATCTACAATTAGATAGATAAGACTGCGGACCACATACTTGATACTATGATTGTATGTCTCTAAATCTCTTTTTTAAATTCTAATAAAAGTACCAACTAGTTTTAAAAAAATATGTAGAAACTAGTTTTAATAAAATATGTAGAATTTTGTGTTGGATTTTAGATGGTCAAAATTGTAGAGCCTTTAAATTACTATTTAAAAACTTGCTCAAGAAAATAGTAACTTATTATTATTTATATTTACTAATTATAACTTAATTAATAAATATATATGAGAAATCACTTACTAATTATAGCTAAAGCCATTTGTATGGAGATTTAAAATCTAGTATTTTTTTTTGAAAGATTAGTCTATGTACTATACAATTTTGTATATTTTTTTGGTATATATTTTTAGTTCCTGCTGCCGGAGACTATATGTTCCACTTTTGACAATTAATTTGATAACAAAATATAATTATACATTATGTTTTATAAAGTTACTACCAATAATAATATTTTTTGATATTTTTATTTTTTTTCGAAGTTTATTGGATAAAACCTCTAGATTTGACAAACTTTCTCATTCCGAACTATTAACAAAAATTATAAAATAAATTATTTTTCACAAACATTGTACTCAACAGAAATATTTTTGACATATCACTATTTATTTTACTCAGAATATTGTACTGAGCAGAAATATTTCTGACATATCACTATTTATTTTACTCAGAATATTGTGCACTGACATTGTGACAATCTCTGTGTTGACAGGATCTGCAGGCTTTCATTTCACAAACAGCTCCTCAGCTGTCATTTCAATTAAAAAATTAACCAAGCCGTGAATTAATACTTACCAAATTACAGGATTTGCCTTTTCAATGAAAGAGCTGGCATGCAGTTTTTTACTGATTCGATGCAAGGAAACTAATGAAACGTGTTGTCTACCTGCAATGTTATCTTATCTGCATGTCCTGCAGCTGTCGCATTAATTGCATATCTCTGGCTTTAAAGAAGCTTATTTTCATAATTAGTTTCAGAAATATTTCAACGAGTTTTATTTAAAATATATATATTTTCACTTAGACGCTGAGCCTGTTCTACTGGTTTGTAGAAAATTTAGAGAGACCTTGAATGCCACGATTGCGCAAACCTAAAGATGAAAGGAAGTTGCGGGCAGAGAATCATTTCATGAAGTCACTGATGCAAATTTTTTTGGATCGGATCAACAGAGAATGTACCTGCAAAGATAGCGTGCAGCTGAGGGAATCAAGGAAATTCGAGGATTTTCGAGATGAAGTTAACTTCCGGAGTAAATTCTCATCTCCTATTTAAACAATAATAACTCGACTGGAGGGAGGAGCGGTCTCTGCATTCCAGAGGAGGAATGTCTTTATTCTTCTGTAATATTTTTGTTGGATGATGAAACCAAATTACTACAAATATGAGGCGTCGTATGCCAGCTCGCCTAACTAGCTGCCAGCTCATAGAACCAATTGCGGCTGGTAATTACAAACATTAATGTTGTATTAAATTATCAGAGGCTTCCTGAAGAAGCCATTCTCCACACCGACACCTATAGAAGGCTCTAGACGCGTTGAGATCGAGATATCCCTATTGTATTTGTTTTCTTGATAGGAATAAGGTATTCTGTGTGTGTGAGAGTAGCTGGTTGAGGGAGTTCCGTTTCTGTTAATAACATCAGAGTTTTCATGCTCAAATTCTGTTCCTGGACTATGTGTGATTGTATTTCGTGGATATGCTCTGTTCTCAACCTTGACGCTGTGCCTGTTAGATGGTTCTCATAAGAGCTGAGTGAAATGTGTTTTGCTGTTAAAATTTCTTTTATAATAATTTTGTAGATCTGTAATATTATTTGTTATGTGTATGACGTTGTGTAAATAGTTGCAGGCTACTAGAGATTACTACAGCCTTGAGCAAGTCAAATACGAGGTCTTAGGCCAGTCGGGTTGGTTTCAGAGACAATATGTAACGTTGTACATCAATAAAAAAAAATGGTATCCTATGCTCCCAAGGGAACAGAAGTACAAAAAAATGGTATCCTGTGCTCCCAAGGGAACAGAGCGTTGGGGACGTGACGAGACACTGTTGCAGCTTGAGTATCTGGAGGAGGAGAAAATCTTGTCCAGTGGGCACTCTACTCCACACCCAACACGAATATTAATATGGATAGGCAGTTAGGTAATGATCTACAAAATCCTTTATTCACAATTGTTTGGCGAATATTAGTATGGACAGGCAGTTAGGTAATGATCTACAAAATCCTTTATTCACAATTGTTTGGCATTAGTGATCTGTTGATTCTTTGTATTTTCTTCTATACAGGTTTGGTGTGGATGTGGATGTTTTAAGTGGCAGGGGTTGCATGGTTACCATATCTCTTGAATGCCCATGTTTTGTAATGTTGTGCCGGTGATGTGTTAATGTAACAGGTAACATCAGAAAAATGCATGTTGAATGCTTTTTGTCACTACCTCTGAGGCACAACATTTAATACCCTGCATTTGATTAGGGATTCAGGAATGTATTTTCTCTTTGAATGATTTTGTTCTTTGGATTTCATTTTTTGCTTTTTGTAAGGGGATATTTGTAAGTGTTTCTTCTCTTTGCTAAATATTTGATTAGGGTGATCCAAAGCACGTGATGTAGGTTATAAGCTATCATATCTCCCCGTTTGGATCAATACCAACAATATAACAAACTAACTAAAATGGATTTAGCAAACCAACAAAATCCAATACTTGACTCTAGATTTTTCTGGAATATCTAAAAATGCCATGTTAGGGTTACGGTTCTAGTTCCACACAAGGGAATTTTCGGCTGTTAAATACAAAGCATGGAACATGGAACATGGATAACTAATTCTTGAACATGGAACTTTAATCCAATACTTGACTCTAGATTTTTCTGGAATATCTAAAAATGCCATGTTAGGGTTACGGTTCTAGTTCCACACAAGGGAATTTTCGGCTGTTAAATACAAAGCATGGAACATGTATAACTAATTCTTGAACATGGATAAATAATTATTTTACTCATCAATCGTATAATGATTTATATGAATGAATTCGAAGGGTAAATTCAAAGATGAATTTAATATGCATAAATACAAACATTTTGAAGGACTATGCCAAAACGCTGCGAAGTTTTTCACGGGGTTTTAACATTAAATTTATAGCAACGAAATCAATTCTGTCAAGTTCACCCTTCGAGCCATCAATTATATCAACTTATACCATTCAAAAAGGTCGATTACGAAGCGCAAAATCCAGATCAATGATTGTACTGCATAACAATTAAAAAGTATTCTACAACATGCTAACTTAAAAAACGTTAATGAAAAACTACACATGGCTATTGTTCTTTCTATTCCGTCTTCTCTAATTTTCACAAGGTTGTATGAATCTTCTTCCTAGTTGTGCTTTACTGGCTCTGTCCAATTAAAAAAACATGACTTAGTTTTCTCCTCTATGCAATTCTAGCCAACTTTTTCTTCGCCATTTTTCCTCCTTGAATTGACAGAACATGATCCACCTAATATGGATAACATAGGTCTAAGGATAATTATTCATCTCCAATATTAAATATAAAAATCTTGATAAATATTATATGAATATGCAAAATGCTGCAAAGGCCTGAAGGTCAAGCTCATTGATTTGAGAAAAGCACTCGATGATTGGCTGGAATACATAAACCCCACTATCAATTCATCATCTCCCACTCTGCGAAGATGGAGACATGCTAATGTATGTCTAGATTCATGGGGGACTTAAACTATTTGTTTTGGTCATCATTATATACGTGTAAGCAACATAATATATATTGCTTCGATGTTCCCTGCCTGAATTTCTTTTCTCTCTTTCCCTCACACAGGGCGGAGTAAGTGTGAGTTGGTCCTTGTGCTTTGAAAGCACATACAACTACTACAATACAATTGATGTATGAGGTTCATGAGAGAGAGGATTTGGTCAAATAAGTCACTTTATAAGCAAACAACTACTAAAGTCAAATGAGTTCATAAGAGAGGATTTGGTCAAATAAGCAATACGGGAAGATAATAAACATGTGAGTCCACTGAAACGGATGTATTTTCCGGCATGAGTTTTAATGCCTAGAAACCAAGCTGTCCATATTCTCATTGTCCAATTTTTATTCTCATCGTCCAATTTTTCATATTTCCCTTCAAGCTTTCAAATCTAAAGCCAGAGAATATGCAACTTCTTTCAAATCTAAAGCCATGGTTAATCTTATTTATAATATCATCGACCAAACCAAATTTTCAGATCTCCCTTCAAGCTTTCAAATCTAAAGCCAAGGGCAGCTTCTTTCAAATCTAAAACCATGCTTAATCTTATTTATAATATCATTGACCAAACCAAATAAATAATAATTTATGTATTCCAAACATCTTATTTATAATAAAATCGACCAAACCAAATAAATAATAATTTATGTATTCCAAACATCATAGATCAATTTAAATTTAAACACATGTACTTCTAATCCATGTAATAATAACCACTAGTGCAGCTAAATTATTGTTAAGTATGGTTACTCTGTTAATGGAGTTAGTGTTTGAAATAATCATTTTAAAAATTATCGTTTTCATTAACTCGATTAATGGAGTTAGTATTTGACTCAGAATTCGAGCTCTGCTTCTAGTCTTTTCTTGAATTGAAATCTATTTTCATTGAAGCATTACCTAGCACTGGTTGTGCAAGCTATTTACCTTCTCATCAATTATATTCATGGCCTCACTGCAATTGAAAATAATAACTTTCTTAAGCTAGGTGGAATTCTTTGCGTTATTGTCATTCAGGGTTTGATTTAGGGAGCCCTTTGGCCTCAAGCCTAGGTAGTCTCTCTCGCAAGCTCAAGTACCATTGCATGAGTAAAGTGATTTTGTTAGATTATACACAAATAAATATAAATAGCTCCAGTTTGGTGTGATGTTGTGAATGTAATTTGTAATTTGCTTTTTTTCTTAATATCCAGGCGTGTTTTTCATGTGATGACTTTTGAAGTAGGGGTAGTGCTGGCACCCATTTATTCTTTTAATTTTAATTTTCTAGTAAGCTTTTGATTCTTCTCTCGTTTTGGTACCTTCACAGCCACGACCGATAGCTTAATTATCGGAGCTTTTGAATTTTAGGGTTTATTGTTTGCTGTTTTTAAATGGAAATGATGTGGTTAAGGGATTTTAAGATAGTCAGCTATAGAGCTTAGATCATCTTTTTATATTCTTTTGAACAATCCTTAAACTATGATTTGGATCTAAGATTTTCGTTTGCATTATCGAGGGCTTTGAATGGATGTCACTCCAGTCTCTTTGTTCTCACGGCTGGATGTTGTGAAATGTATTTTTTTTTAATTGGAAGAAGAACATTTAGTCTTCCAATGTTGCTCATGCCTCTTGAACATACTTCATGTCTTCTCGTTTGCTTTTCCATATTTTTGTTTTAAGCTTTGAAGTGTTTGTTGATGTCGTATGAATGTCAAAGGTGCAGGTTGCAGCTATTTCAACAAAGGCTAATGACTGCAAGCTTGAGCTCCAGGGGTAGCATAACACTATGCTAAACTACTAGCTATTCTTTCTTTCTAGTATTTTCAATTGTTTTCATGGAATATCTTCAACCCTTTTTAAAGACCAATTTACAATGTTGTGTCCTAGAGTTTATGGCAGTTTTGCAAAAGTCTGCTTCATCTCATGTTTTAAGAAAAAAACAAAATTATTTTAAAAATTAGTACATCTATTTAGTAATTGCAATTTAAGAAAAAAACAAAATTATTTGAAAACATCTGTTTAGTAATTTAATTTGGTTGGTGCAATTTAAGAAGAGGACTTTTATTTATCCATTTGAAATTGTAAAATATAAACACTTATCCACATAATAATAATAAAAAAAACCTCTTCTAATAAAGCCAATCTTTAAAATCAAACATAGTATTGTTCTGCATTATCTAGTTTTGTTCTACATTATCGAATCGAGAACAACGCACTCAAGCCATTACTTCTGCTTTCTTTGCATTACGATAGACATGTGGGATTACCTTTTTTGACCAAATTCAAGATCGACATAGCTCCCATTGTGTACTATCTAGTAGTGCAAGGTCGAGAGTGTGTACCAATTTACCTACGGTTGAATCAACATAGGTGGTTGACCAATATAAATCGTTACTATGTCGGGTAAACAACCACCGGTGTTGATTTCACCTGCTAGCAGCAACGCCACTACTACGCTATATAGTTTTGAAAGGCTCAGAATAACACTTCAAATAAAAATTATGTTGACCATTTAAAGAACGAGTCTGGTGGCTCTACAATGTATGCCAAGCAACAAGATCAGTAGTGGCAGTGGGGAGATCAGAAGGCCAAGAAAAAGAAGTTTCTTGACAGATCAGATTCGGCCTCTCTTCAATCGATTTCCAAATACCACTATGGGAAAGCCCATCCTTTATATCTTGTTCTAGATTAGGAAGGTCCCAAATACCACCGGTAGCCAATGTCCAGAATTAGCATGGATTTCCTTGGGATTCAATATTGAAACCCTAATCTAGATCTCACATCCTCTTAGGGGTGGCTTCAGCTACTGTATACCACATATCACATGTCCATGAGGGAGTTTGTGGGTCAAAAACCTTAATACACATGGATCCCTACAAAATATCGGGCCTGAGAGCTCCATCACAACCACACATCTTCTCATCTGATCCCATTACAGCCTAAGTTGTTATCCATATTACTTTTATTATACATTAGTAGACATACAATGCTAGTGCTTATATTTTTCAAATGCTTTCAAAAAATTAAGAGTATTTTAAATATATGTTTATATATATATATAAACATATAGGTTTATATTAATGTTTTTTAGTATATTTTAATTTTTCAAATTAATAATTAAAAAATAAATAAAGAATAATAATTAAATATTTAATATATCAAAATTTATATTTAAATATATCTATTTTAAAATTTAATATCAACATTATTTTGGAGTATTTTATAAATTAATATTAATAATATTTCTATAAATAAGAATATTATCTAGTATTCAATTTGAAGTATATTGGAAAGAAAATTTGAATATCAAAATTGTAATTAATTTATTGAATTTTTTAATTCAAAATTAGTTTCTTAAACTTTTTTATTTTTAAATATATTTTTTTCTTCTGAGTTATGGTAAACAAGTATGTTGGTATACTTCCATCTTATTTAAATATAAATGTGAGAACTTGAAACTAAACATATTCGAATCAATTAATCATATTAGAAAATAACAATATTAAACCTACTTAAATAATAGTAATATTAAAAATTTACTCTATCAAGAAATTTCTAATTAGTAGAAATTTCAAATCACTATAATTTTTTAGCTATTTATCATTCCTTGCAACTAGGTTCTATTTTCTCAATAATTGTTTTCATTATTAATACAATAAGCTTTTATTTTGTGTGCTAGTCTTGTTATCTTTTTATTTTATTTTTATTTTTTAGAAGGCATTTACTATACAACTTTGTTGTTCATTCTACTTATTAGTCCCTAGAGTAGGCATTAACTGGAAACCATACATTAATTAACCTTTTAAAACTTAGACTTAAGTAAAGTTGGTTAGTTCTTTTATGATTATTTTTATTTTATTCAATATAATTTTATTTTTATTTTTATAATAATAATAATTTGAACTGTTAGATTGAGTTGATGTGACATGTTTTGTGATTAAATTTTGAGATAAATAATAAATTTTTGAATTGAAAAATTAGAAAATATAATATAATGGTTTAACATTACGGGTGGTTTAATATTGTTTTCCTTAACAATATTCCAGCGTTTGGATTTTTTTTGTCATTGCGAAGAAAAAGAAAAAAAGGCTACAAAACCAACAAAACAAATTTGCATTCTCTAGCTACACTTTGCATATATGAGAACACCAAACTTACACTGTTATTATATCCTGTTGCAAGCTGAACATTACTCATTGCAACATTCTAGTCTTCAGCATTCAAGTTATAGCATATGCAACAAAGGTAAATTACTGTCGTAGAGATTTCAACTTTTCCTACACTGTTCAGAGACACTAGCAACTATAATGTTGGTATCTTCCGAGGTTGATATCTAACTAAAAGCCACATGTGTACATAAAAAAAATTATGATACAACAATCATTAAGAAAGCTTAAGGTCACATTATTACACTACAATTTCTACAAATTTGCCATTGGGAATCAATAGGTGAATGTCTCCTTACATTAAACATTGATTCATCTATTCTTTGGGTTTGGTTTTTGAAAAAGTATAATACCTTAAACATGTTATTTTCTTGTTTATGCAGCAATAATCACTCTCTTTTGGTCATTGCATCACATTAATCGCATTCAGCCTTCAAAATAAGAGCAACATCAAAAAGTTGTGCAATTTTCTATGTACCAACTAAAACTGTTATTGGTGCATAATCTGTTAATGCACTTTTTGAGAATTTCTCAACATCAAAGAGAATGTATTTCTATTCATTACCCCTTTAGTGTATATTCTTAGACTTTTCTATGTTGTGGCTTCTCGAATGAATATTTTGTTTCTTTCAAGTCCAATAACATTGTTTGCATTGCTTTGTTGTTTTTTTTCATAAACAACTGCGGATATTTTTTATTTATTTATACAAAAAATCCTCTAGGGCAAGGAGCTATTGCTTTGTTGTTTTTTAATAAACAACAATTCATAATATTTAGTATTTATTTCTACATTAAATCTTTTAAGGAAGGGAGCAATTGCTTTGTCTTTTTACAATAAATCATTCCGGAAGGCAGTCATTGCATGGCTTTCTTTGTTGTTTTTTTAATAAACATCAATTCATAACAATATTTATTTCTGCATTAAATCATATAGGGCAGGGACTAAATTGCATGCAGCTCTTGTTTAGTTATTTATTTCAATTGTGATTATTTTTCTAGTTATTCATTTGAGGACGTTAGAACTATTTATTATTAAAAATGAAATTTAAACAATACAAAATGATTATTTGATCAAAAAGGTTTATAATTGGATTTTGATTTTTTATTTTAATTATTATCTATTTGAAGACGTTGAAATTATTTTTCATTTAAAATGAAATGTAAATAAATGCAAAATGACTATTTAACTTAAAAAATTAAAACTAGCAATTGCATCTTGGGTGCAATAAAAGAACGTTGTATTGAAGGGGAAGGCGGGAGATGAAGAAGACAACATAGACAAAATAGACTATTGAAAAGAGAACCACAAACTAAAAGCAAAAATGTTAGGGTTGATACAATATTCTCAAAACATTAGATTATTCACATAATTGGCCATTACATTATTGGCATTCCAAAAAGTAAACATGAAAAATAGAAAATAGAATTACTGCCGCATTCATATGGATTTTTTAATGCAATATCATCCTTAAATGATGTGGACATGAACTAATGTATCAAGTTACAATCAAAACAAAAACAAAACAACTAATGATCTGGAGCAAAGAACTTAAAATATATGTTTAACTGAATGTTTTTGAACAAATGATCATCTAAAGAACCAACTTTTGCAGAGTACATTCTTCCATAGGTGGTCATTTCATGAAAAATTCAACTCCCAAAAGCTTAGATTTGGAAAATTGTAACACTGATGATGGATGAAGTGAATTTGAATTCCCAATTTATGGTTAAAACATGTTCATCTTTTGGAGTGGTTCTCATCCTTGTTTACATGTTTTTGTACTTTTATGGTCTGTAATTAGCACCAACCAGGGAATGTTAAAATCGCTATCAAAATTAGGGGTAACCAAAGGCATGCAAAATTCGACTGTTAGGTAAGGAAATCTATGTTCTTCAATGGCTAGGTTTCTGTGCTGAAACGTTGGTCAATGGAAAAGTGATCTTGTAGTCCATCTAGAGCAAGAGTGTGTTGCTTTTAGACAAAATTTCATTAATTATCTTATGGATATTCTACAATATAGATTGTGTATGTTTGAGTTCATCTCAAAATCTGGAATTTGGGCCAATTATATAAAAAAATTGGGTTATCCCGTGGTGCCTTACTAATGGTGAAACTAGAGTTCCTAGCTAGCCGTTTTGCTCCTTAATTTTCATATTCCTATTATAAATCTCATCAAAATTATCTATTTTCAGACTTAGAAAATACAGTGTCCTACTTTACACTCTAATATGATTGGAAAAATTAGATGGACCATTCGAATGAAAGAGTATGAAATAGAGGCTCCGTTAATAAAGATATTAAATTGGATGAGTGGGATGAGTGTAATGTAGCCATATCACTTAATCCCCATACAACATTTATGAGGATATGTGCAAAAAGGTTGTTTTTTCATTTGTGTGGAAGCAAAGGTCATTATTACAATGTGAGGGATGCTTGGAAGATAAATAGAGAAACCAAAGAGATTGAACAAGCTTCTAGACGAGTACGGAGGTCTCTAGAAACATTGTTATATGAGAAGTGTGAAACTTGTTAAGGGCTTGTTTGCTAATTTTCAAGTTTCAATAGCTAGGCCTTGTATCTGGATAAAATTTTGCTTTAGACATATTGATATGTCACAATTGTTATTGAATGATATTTTTCATATTGATATGTCACAATTGTTGTTGAATGATATTTTTCTTTTGGTGTATAATTTGTTCTTTAGACTTTGAAACTACTCACTCTATCTCTTACCTGAGAAAATACCTTGGGCACATTATTGAAATAGCAAAAACTGCAAATGTAATTTCAGCCTCTACTAAATCAGTCGTCTGATACCAAGAATTTACTCGTCTGATACCAAGAAAGAGAAAAGGGTGATGAAGGAGGTGATGCTAATGTTGATAAGCCTCTTTCTTGACATGTAGCAAGTTGTGGAACAATTGGCATTTGGTGATAGTAAGATATTAATGCACTTTGTCGATTCATACATTTTGAAATGGAGTTCAATGCCAATACGGGTTGAAGCCAAGTTTGTCCTCTAGATGCTCGGTATCATGGAAGCACTCATACCATGGCGCTGAGAAACATGACTAAATAAAAAGGATGGACATATGAATATTTCTATCTATTCATTTATTGGTGTGCAATACCTGTAATAGATGCTTCAGATACTTTTCTCGAGGATTTACTCCTCTCCAGTCATATTTTTGGTTACTTGGCTTCCAATGCATGTCAACAAAAGGGGTCGTGTCAATGAAAAAGTAATCTACCAAAGCACACTCTGACAACAAATGTATGCGTTAATCCATAGCATAAGTAACTATCTTTGTTTTTGTAAAAAGTCAATCATTCTGTTGTTGGTTTATTAGCACACTCACAACAACAAAACCAATAAAAAAATTCCAAACATTGTCGTGTTGTTTCATTGACACCTTAAGATTTTGTAGACTTATGTGGGCAAATGGTGTACTTGAGAACGAAGGACCTTTTAGAGTTCCGTCAAGGATCACGGCTTCTCAGAGCTAAGCCAAAGCATCTCCTTGGTAGTCATGGTTTCCTAACACTGTCCATAATATACATTGTTTTCCTCACTAGAGAGCTTTGTTCAATTTCCAAGAATTTCCGTCAAGGATCACGGCTTCTCAGAGCTAAGCCAACGCATCTCCTTGGTAGTCATGGTTTCCTAACACTGTCCATAATATACATTGTTTTCCTCACTAGAGAGCTTTGTTCAATTTCCAAGAATTTCCAAAGTAATAAGCTTCAAATCCACAAACCAAAACCAAGGTTATATAGAATTTCTATCTGACCCACAAATGAAACAAATTGTGTATTAATAGTTCATACCGCTATACCATGGTATCTGCAAGCTTTTGGTTGTGTAGATTCGAGAGAACTTTTGGTCGTATGTGCTAGACAATCCGTTCTCGTAAAAATTATCCCCTGTAGAGATGACGAAATCGATGCCCAAATTCTCTCTAATTCTTCCCATATAATACATTGTTCCACTGCAGAAAGAAAGAAAATAATATGGCAACTAACCCATCTTTTTACAAGCTATGCTACGATATTTGGTTTAGTCATTCATGGCTTTCTTTGACATCGGAAATATACGAATTTACACTATAAATCAAAAAAATTGTAAAACATGCAAGCTCCCCATCAGAAATGATTGAAGAGGCAGAGGCATCTAAGTCACTCACTATGGCAGATGCATGAATATTACTAAATAGAGCCATCATTGACAAATAATCTGCATCAAAACTCTCCATGTCCCTTATAGTACCAGTCAAAATCATTTCAAGCTTCTCATCCAACTGCATTCCAACTGAAGTGCGAGCATCAGACTCACTGAAATCACCATATGAGTGACTCAGAGGAGGATTAGAACCATCGCTTGTGACAGCCTTTTCCACTATAAATTTTGGAGAACCAATGGCCTTCAAATCACTTATCCCTTCAAGTTCTAGGCTACTTGAAAACCATGGAGATCCTTGTCGAAAAAAAAGAATGTAGGCTTGTTGATTCAAAACAGTCGCCTCGGTTACTCGATTCACCTAGAATGCCAATCATATTTAGATCCAAGTAGCCACTTACTAATAGAAACAAAGTTATAACATCTTAAAGCAATTACCTGCTAATCATCCATCTTGTACCAACAATCAGTCGAGGAACGGAAAAAACAATGATAATGGCCAAAATTCAAAGTGTATCCAGAATGCAGAAGCACTACATAAAGCTCATATTTCAGTTGTCCTTGATAGGATCAAGATAATCAAAACAAAGATGAAATGAAGTAAAGCCAAATATTTCCAAAAGCAAAGGTATAGGAAATGCAATGAAGCAAAACTCACCTTATTCACTTGGGTATCACTTACAAAGGGCTCCATGTCAAATAATTTTTGTAATCAATTATCTTGTGTACATTCTCACTAGAAAATTCATAACCAATAAAACGCTTGAGATGGATCACTTGAACATCAAAAAGCTGGCAGACTGTGAGCTGCTTTAAGACTTGAACGGGTTGACAACAATTTTCGCAAGAATGATTAACATCATCAGCAGTTTCTCCCTTGGTAAAGGATTTCAGAGCATCTGTTAGTAAATCTGCTTCATTTATTGCCAAGTTCAAATCAATTGAACGTTCAAACGTGTCTGAGCAGTGCAAGCAATTCATGCACTTTATCTGTGACAAAATGTATCATTTTATATAAGACTGTCCATCTCACAACCAAAATTGACATAAATTAGGGGCAAGATTGGGTAAATATGAACAGTTTTACCTAACTTCCGAGGAAACCCAAATATTTTGTTGATAAACGTGTCTTCTTCAAAACATATCAAAACATAAGTATGAGTTCGAAGGCTCTGGACCTAAGGCACAGTTCCTAAGGCGCAGTTGTGCAAATTCTCAAGAATACAATGCATGTATTCATGAGCATCTTCCTCTTCCCACCTATGGAAAGAAGTCAACATATTGCTCAAATTATTCACCAAACCCAAAGGCTATGACTTCCCCCTCAAGGATAGTGATAGTTCCACATGCTCTTGGAATGCACAGAAGGCGCAGAAACCCTCGATCGTGCCTTCAGTTTAAACCATAAAAATATATTAAAATAAAAAACACTGAAGGCGGATTTGAAAAGTCTCTAGTTTTATGTTTTTAAGTACAAAAACCAATGGTTAAAAATTGACAACCACAATTGATTTTTGGTGTTTTAATTTGACAGCAGTTTGAACATTTTATGTGATTTTGGAGGTCAAAAGAGGTTTTTTTTATATAACCTGCAAGTCAAAAAGAGCAGATAAGCAATTAATATATATTGTGAAAAATATTTATACCTGGAAATACGTTATACCACTGCTGTTGAACGTTTTACACCATGCTAGCAAGCTGCTATTACTGTTCTGCTTGAACTTGTTTGAAGAAGTAGAGAATCGAACCTGGGTCTCTTGGATTAGACCCCTGCAAAATACTGTATTGTTTTCGAATTTGCCTCAATGCAAAACAATCCTTTAATGCATTGGCGAGTTGTATATAAAAACCCCATTCCAACAAAATCAAGAAGCTATAGTTGCATACATTTTGTTTTGTGGATAAAAATTGGTTCTCTCAAACAGGTCCAAAATCCCCAAAAATAGATGGTAAAGCATAAACTACTTAATGATAAAGGGGTCAAATTCCACCCATCCCCAATCTCCTTGATTGCTCAGATATGATTTCTACAGAAACACCCAAAAAAATAGCTTGATTGTTATTTCAAAGGCCGTCTTGGCCACTTTTCCATACCAATATGTGTCCAATATGATGCCTTCTTTAATAGCCTCTACATCCTCAGCTGCTACGGCCTGCGTTGCAACCCTGTGAGAGGAACATGGTGGATTGGCACATTAATACGTTATTGTATTCTATGGGAAGGAAAAGGCAGGCTCCAAGGTAAGGATCAGCGAAAACAACAAATGCCTGGAATTTTTTTATCATCTTCTCAATGGATTTATACAGCAAGGCTATAAAATTTGAAAGACATCAGCTTTCCAGACCTTGGCAAACTTCCTTTCCTTCAGTTGGACATGAAGAGGGGATAGGATGGAAATTACTCAAGAGAGGGAGAGAGCTCAATGTAACAGGTAAAAGACAAACAAAAGAAAATTCATAAATGAGTGATACTCCAGGATTTCAATCAATGGAAACAGATAATTTTGCAACCAAAATAAAAATGAAGAAGTCCCCAAGAACAGTACCTCTTACGCATCCAGTGCCTTGAACAAACCCATCCCCTTCATAGCCAGGCTTACAAGTACACCTCACACTTCTTTTAAAGCTACCCCGTGTTCACAGACCGCACTGGGGTCACAATGAACGTCATCACAAGTGCCCATAATACCTCACTCCAGCTTTAGCCCATACACTGCATCCAAACTGGTCAACGAGGGCGTGAGTACCCAGCTAATGAAACTTTGGCACTGCAAACGGGAGAATTGAGCAAAGTCATCATCTCCAATGTGCCATATTGTCTTATTCAAAAGGGGATATCAGCATGTCCTGTCAAACATGCATTGTTCATTGCGTCTCTGCATAGGAATATTAAACTTCAGCGGACAATCTGTTGTGTTCTTGCAGTCAGAGAACTGTACAAAGTTGTCGACGAAAATTGCATAATTTCTCATGCCTTTGATATTGAAGTCCTTGAGATTTTTGGAACAAGAAGATCGGGGAGGATCGATGATAATCCCATCTGATAAGAAACTGACGACATTATAGTAAAGCTTGTTCACTTCAATCTTCACAGTATTGTTATGGCATTGCAATATGAATCCACCCTTCCACAATGCCTTGAATTGATATAGAAAGGATATGGAATTGAGAAATTCCCACAGCGTTCATTGCAAAGACTTGTGCTCTGGGCAATGTTGGAGAAAGCTCTAAACGAGAAGACCTGAGGCAGCCATGAACCCAAAAAGGCCAGAATAACAAAAACGACAACGCTAATACTCATTTGTCTTGAATGTTGCCACATGATTTTAAGGCTTGATTGGACAGTATATACTTCCCAGAATGACAAACCAAATACACATTTATGTTGCGTAAATCCACCTGGTTTCAAGGCCTGCTAAGGCAAGATTAGGCACCCGATACGATGGTAGCATTCATCCTCTGCTCATTCCCTGCTCCAAATTCTGCTATCTTGTGTAATTGATATCAATCTATGCCTTTGTTTGGATCCCCTTTTCAAGTTTCACTACTTTATTGGATCACAAAGTCTACAATGGTCCCTGTCAAATCAACCCAATGGGGATTCACCGTTGGTGTTTTCGTTATTCTCCTGGCTGAGTCTACCGTAAAATTTGCATGAAGCTCTCGACCGGACTCGACCTCCTCGTCTTATAAGGCCTCAGACCACGATCCTGCAACGCTATCAGGGTGGAAATCGTCACTGCGATACGACGAGGGCGTCGAGCCAAATGAAAGGTTCTTAGAAAGGAAGCACCAGGTGTACTTGTTGCTGAAATTGAAACCCTCAGTGCCTGGTTGTGACTGGTTCAACAAAAAACTCCGATCCTTGGAACTCGATGTCACTAACAAAGTCGCTTGCCGATAATGACATTAGGGTAGCCATTTCTTTCTGTGAAGAAAGAAGCTCTGGGCATGAAAGAATCCAACGATAAAGCCTGGCACTCCTATGCTGAAACTCATGGCAACGAATAAAAAGCTGGTGTGGATTACTGAATAGGACGACTGAAAACTAATAAAAAGCCAAATTCGCAAAGCTCCGCCTCATTTGGCAGCTGGCAGATCGGACAACCCAGCTGGTAGGACAATGATGGTAGATCGGACAACTGAAACTATCCCAATCGAGGAAGGTTCTAACAGTTAAAGATCATTAAAAAAAATTTAGGAGAATCGACTCCCACTTGTAGAACAGCCTTAGGACTTCGTAAAAATCATTAAAATAAAATTAATTTTAGAAAAGTGGACTCCCACTTGCAGAAACGCCTACTACATTTTTAGGTTTTCCTATAAAGTTTTCCTCTGAAAAAAGAAAAGTTTTGATTATTTTCTATTTATTTATTTTAGGATTTTTAAACAATTTCTCAGTAAAAATGAAATTTTGTATTAATAATATACTAGTATTTGTCCCTTGAGAGGCAAAAATGAATGCGGAGGCACTGACTCGTAGAAACATTAAAGAGTGTGATTGCATGGAGCTTCTGCTGCGTGGGGATGGAGTGTCTAGGAGCTGCGATTCACTTGAAGCTACTGTGTATTATATTTTCTATCCTGTGCTAAGAAGTCTTCCTATGTTGAAGATCTTCCTGCGCATCGAATGAACAACCACAAAGACCAATCTATGGTTGAGATGATGGTGGATGTCTATTTGCATTGGCATTAATGCTATCAACGGTGAATGCTCTATCTTGCTGAAGCAACCAGTGAAGAATAGCGTGGATCTTTGAATGTTGAATGAGCTACTTCTTGTTGTTCACATTATTCCCACATGCTATTGTTTTAGTGATATCGGAATAAAAATGCTTCCTTGAATGTGTAAGTTGTCAATGGTTTGTATTGGTGAGTTGTTGTGTGCACATTTCCTTCTATTTCTTAATAGAAACAATCAAATTCAGGAGTTGAGGAAGCTCAATGTTCCATAGAATAATTGCCCCCATGAGGGGCAAAAGGAACGCGAGTGGAAAAGAACATAAAGAAGGAAAAACACTTATCCTAAATTAGTGGTAGAAGGTTCAACAAAGTAAATTTTAATTAGTGGGTCACTTCAACATATGTACCATTTAATTAGTATTCCTTATGGAATTTAATATTTTGCTATATCCAATTCAGGTTCATTTTTTTTCAATTCGTTGTGACATTTGAATCAAATTTTCATGGAATATTAGACCTTTAAGGACCATTTGCCAAGCACTTTGAGGACTTTTTCAACTCAACATGTCAAAAGACTTTGGAAGATGTGATTATCAGGCTAGAAATATGAGTTTTAATGTATAACTTAAATATTGAATAAATAATCATAACATGAGATTATAATGAAAATGACTAAGAGAGACACCCTTCAAATGAATGAACAACTCAAGTAACAAGTAGCATCTCCAATAACAACCTCATAGGATTAAATGAGCCATTAATATCTACAACATCAAAACTTTTATTACGACATAGAACTTAACAATGTTCAAGATTACATCAAGGGCTAACTAGGGTTGAGAACCTCACACTTAGTCCATTCTCATATGCAAAGACTAATCAATAAAAACATTAGCCACTCTAGTATAATAACATAATCATCCAAAAGAAAAGACATGGATGATGGAAGCCTCACAAATAGTTGAAATACAATGTAGATTTAAACTTGATAATTATAAATATTAAATATTAATTCTATTTAAAATAACAATTTTAACAATTTTGTTTAGAATTTCTCTAAAATTATAAAACTGAAATTGATAATCACAAATAAAGATAGTTCACCTCTTATAATAATATAAAAGCTATATTCTTAAGCACAAATAAAATAGTTTCAAATGAGACTCTAGCATTGAAAGGTTTCCCCCTAGCGTAGTTGACCTAATTTCATAATATGATTGTATGGTGGCCTTTGTGACAACCTTCATAAAGCCTAGATCTGCAAAGAAAAGAGTGATGTCAGCGATATACCATGGAGAATCCTTATGACTCAGTTCAACCTTTCTTTATTGGTCACAGGTCATACAAATAGGAGTGAATGGTCAAGGAAGGTGGCACTTTTTATCGTCGCATTGGTATGGAGGGTTCATATAGAGTTTCCTCGGTTTTCTTTTTGCAGGCAATGGAATGGATCTCTCCTCAAAAGGTAAAACATAAAAATTTATAAGTTTTTGTTTAATTTAATTTTAAAATTTTAAATATGAATGGTTTAAAAAGATTCTCAAAGTAAAAAATTCTTACTCACATTATGGTAGTAAACATGTGTGATTCTCATGTTGTTTTTTATATTCATGCTTTGATTCTCATCTTTTTTTTATAGAATTTCATGTTGTTTTTATATTCAACGTTGATACTCATCTTTTGTATAGAATTTATATATGATGATTTTGATATTTTTATTATTATTTATTTAACAATTTTATCTTCGAGTTATTAAAATTGTATTTTCCTAACAATTATATTTTCAAGGTATTTAAAGTATAGATATAAGCTATTAAAATTGCATAATTCTAATAAAATATACACTAAATCTATTTCTATTTCTACAATAAAAATGTTTGAATAATAAAAAATAAATAGTAAAAAAATGAAAACTAAAAAAAAAAAATTATTTCATGCAATTTATCCAATGATCACTGAAAAAAACCCAAATCTTCATTTTTCCACACTTTGTCAAAAACACCATGTGTGAGTTAAGTATGAACATGATGCCCATTTAGCTTGCTTCAACAATAATGATTTCAATTGGCTTGACATTTCTCCTTCCAAAGAGATATTTTCCATTTATAGGCTTCCACAAGACAAAAAAATGGCCCAAGCTTTGCTTTCACCATGACACCATGTTATGGGTTTTAGATCAAATCAACGTGTGTCTTTGCATCCTTGTGTGAATTTCCATTTGGGGATTTTCGATTTCGCACTAAGGCTGCCATGTAAGCTATGTTATATAAACATCCATGCTTTCTCTACAATTGATAGATACATGGTAAAGATGTTGTGATATAGATTTTTGTGGTTGAAAGTAGAAATATACATCAAACTAATCCATAAGCAGAAATATCAATGACTCCTAAACCTGATGCAAATAATTTAGATTGTGGACTTGAAATTGTTCCCATTTTATTTCTAAGATGCAACCCTCTATTATAGATGATCCAAGTAATGTAGATGTTTCTTCTAGTCTCTAGAAGTCAATATTACATCTTTAATAAATGATTTTTTTGAAATCCAAGTAACTTCTCTTCCTAGGGATGGTCGTTTGTTTGCTTTGAATGATAGATGTACAATTCCTTTGTTATGAACTTTTTTCTGCACATTAAATAATGTTGCATTCTTGGATAAATATGTGTGTTGTGTAGTTAGGCATGTCATATTTATTGTGCTAGTTGACTCTATATAGATGATCTATTTTATATGTAAGATCATATTTTTGCAATAATGTTTTACTCATCAAGGATTATATTTAAATGTTTGTAAAATGCCACTTTCATGTAATAACTATCTAATTATTCTTATTAGTAAATTAGGATTAAAATTAGGGTTCCTCTCTATTTTTTATAACTATGGGTTCCTCCTCATTTGTAACTTTTTATCAATTCAATAATATCCCTCATTTGTAACTTTTTATCACTTCAATAATATAATCAAAGCTTCATTGGAGACATTTTCCTCAATCCTATTAAAAAATGTAGGTGCAACCTACTTAGTCCACCCCCATTTTTTTTGCTTTGTCATTTATTTATGTTATTTTGAGCTTTCCTACTATGCAATTTTCTCATTGTTATTTCTAATTACTTTTATGGCTACAGTGGTAGTGCCATATTAAATACATGCATACAACACTGTTAGAGCATTGCTTTGAGATTCTAGCAATAAGTCAAGTGAAGATGGTGATTTGAAAATTGCTAGTATGAACTCGCAACCAAAGGAATTTTCGATGAAAGGTAATTCTCTAAGAACATGAGAAGAGTACAAGAGGAAACATGATAAAGATTAAAAGAAGAAACATATAATAGGATTATGGTATATTTCAAATGAAGACAAAACAGGGGTTAAAATGCTCTATGGAACAAAGGTTTCTCACATATTAATTTGGAAGGCATTATGCCTCTTCAATATGCAAAACCTTAAAGGACTATAGACCCTAAATATAATTACTGCATCATATAAACATGAAACAATTGACACTATGTCCATGTGTTTAAATATATGCAAACATTTAAATAATCCATAAATAAAAAGAAAATATAAAGCAAATCTTCAACCATACTCAAGCCAAACACAAAATAAATTCCAAACTCTTGTTTGAATAATGGCATTTTTTTCAAAAATCTCAAGATATTGACTTGCTACATGAATGCATTGATCAACCGTTTAAATTCCCTTTGCATAAACCCAATAAAGAACTAAAAACAAAACAACCAATAGTGGTTTTCCTTGTTAAGGGTTTTCACTGCAAGTGTATGTATTGTTTCATTTGTATAATCAATTTGTTGTTTTATTTTATTATGTGTTTGATTTATTAGAGATTTCTAACATATATTGGTTTAATAGTAATGTGCTTACAAGTATACCCCATTCAACTTTATGTTTCATACAATTTGAATTTGATTATAAATTAATTTTAAGATGAACAAATGTTATGAGTGACGCTATTGCGACATCATTTGTAATCCTTTAGTCTGATTATAACTGTCACATGCCACAGGTCAACACTACTTACAAAGTGTTCACTCATAAGAGTAATACTCTAGGAAACCGGGAAACTAGCTTGAATGAACTCCACTAAATGCCTATAGGTAGATTGTGTGAATCTTATGATAGGTGCAACAAGAGATATTCGAGGTTGGTTTTACAACACTTATTCCATTTTGAGTACATACTTGTGCTTGGTTTTATGAGTACATAGAGGTTGGCCTTATGCTTAATCTACAAAGTATTATGAAGATACAAAGTATTATGAAAGTCACAATCTGCAAGTCATCCTTGCCAATGTCTTTAGTGCAGTAAGTGACCATACAATGACTATATGTAGTATCCAATAAGTGGATTGCAAAGTTGGAGTGATTTTCAAAAAACTGAAAGCTCTTTAAAGAATATAGGTACAAACAGGACTGAAAAATTCAAAAATCAGATTCCCAATTTGGACAGTGCAATGTCAAATAAATAATATGCAACTACATTCAACAATGTGTGTGCCAAGCCATTGTTGCCTGGGCATTGAAAATATGTTACCTTCAAAAAACATATGAAACACAATCTTTATTTTCATTCAAAAAGACATATGAAACACAATCTTTATTTTCATTCAAAAAAACATATTAAACACAATTTCGCAGCCCCAGTCCCATCAACAGAAAATAGAGAAATGCTAACCTTAATCTGATAAAACTTGTGACTTATTATATTCACAGACCACAAGTTAAGTGACTATGGTTATAGTAGTTAATATTAACTTAGTGTTTTGGCTATGCCTATACTAACATTCACTTAGTGTTCACAGACCACAAGTTAAGTGAGTGTGACTCCTACCAGATATTACCCTTGTTCTCATTTTCCTGCATTGTTGTCTGAGAGGGAATGTCAATAGCTCTCCTTACTTTTCATGCAAAGTCACTATTTGTACATGGTTCGTTCAACTTTCGGTTGAAGGGATGTGTGCCACTTTCATATTTTATGGATACATGGGCAATTTGGATGCTGTAAACCATTTATTCATGAAACCCATTATCGCATTTGGTTGATAGAGAGATCACGGAAGTCAATTTTGTCATGTAATAACTCTCGTGGAACCAATTGATTTTTTAGAAGTCTATAATTTCCATGTTTGTACGTCTTAGTCAGATAACTTGATAACCATTTTCAATGCCCTTATTAATGGAATTATGTATATTTCTTATAAACCTCAATTTAAGATAACTTGATTACCATTTTCAGTGACCTTATTAATGTTAAAATCCTCCCTGAAAATAACCCATGAATCAGGGCGATTTGGTTGGGGATGAGCCTAAGTTTTGCAACAATTGTTGCAAATCAACTTGACCTTCCCAACATTCCAGGCAATTCCAAACATTTGAAATCAATATAAACTCCTACTTTTCTCCTACATTTCATAACAATGAAAGCCTAATTTTCTCATACTTGTCGAATTTACTTTCATTCGTAAGGATGAAAGCCTTTGCTTCTACCACAGAATAATACGGGATTCTGATAGCTTACGAATCATATATTTACTTTGGAGATTAAAGAGATTAAAGAAGATCAATGCATTTTATACCTACCAACATTTCACATCCATTGTAAACATTTCGTGTCCAACGAGAGCTTCACAGTTTTTTTTGCTACATAGGATGCCTCATCTACTAATAATTGCTATGGTGCAAAAGTTGCACCATGTTAGAAGACGAAATTGAGGAATCACTTTCTTCTGAGGTTGCACATTGTTAATAGAGATTGGATTGCGATCTCCATGCAGTCGCTCATCATAATTGAAGATTTGATTTTGCGAGCACCAATACCAATAGTCAGTTTCTGCAGGTTTCCAACTTTCCCTTAATCTCCAACCACAGCTAATCATGTTAAGACAATAATGCACTAAATAACAAAAATAAAGCAAAGATTAGTGCCCCGTTTATGCCAAAGTCCAAACTACACCCTAAATTTGTTGTTACTAACTTATAATAGTTTATATTTAAATATATATTAAATGTATATCTTTAAATTTAATAACATTAAATATATTAAATTTTAAATATTAATTTTAAATTTAATATAAATATAAATAATAATTTTAAATTTAAATTTAAAAAATATATATATATAAATATAAATTATAATAATAATTTTGTAATTTAATTTTTTAAAATTAAAGCATAAATTTAAATTTATTTTTAAATTAAAGCATAAATTTAAATTTAATATTTATAAATTTAATAAAAATATAACTATTAATTTAAATTTAAATTAAAAAAAAAAAAAATTACAAAATGACCGGCGACTGGCGACCGTGTCACATAAATTTAAAAAAAATAAATTAAAAAAGGACTGGCGACCGGCGACCGTGTCGCATAAATTTTAAAAAATTAAATAAAAAAATGACCCAGCGACCGCCGCGCCGTTTCGCAGTTTTTTTAGTTTCTTTGGCCCTTTCACCGCAACGGGTGACCGGCGAACTATTAAACCATTCCGATTACAATGCGGATAGATGTATAATGAAATGATGCCACTGAGATGACGGATAGATGTATTTAACAGAGCACTCTATTTATGCTTGTCACTAAGATGATGCCACTGGAGCTCACAGCTTAGGCAGAAGATGCGAACACCATCCATGAACACTATTATGGTGACGAACCAGATATCTACGGTGCTACAAAGCCTTCGAGGTGGACTCCGATGCCCCAGAAGGCGGTCAACTTTCCAAGCCAGCTCGTTATCATCTCGTAAAAGGCAAGCCAACGGGCAAATCTCGTAATTTTTTTGAAGAGGAGCTTTTCTTTCTCTTCACTGTTGATCGAAGTTGTCGGTAATGGAATCCTGATATATTCCATTGAGACTGTCGACGATTCTGCCTCCGTCGGTGATTGCATTGGGCTTTCGGTCTTGTATTCAAACAATGAAAAATTGTCTGAAATCTTGTCTGAGAAAACTTTTGTTCAGTTAGTTATAGCAATCTGGTCCAATTGACATCTACTGGTAACGAATATATAATATCCCACGCCTATTCATTTGTAACGTATTGGGGGCGGAAAATCGTTCTTTGGTAGTTGTATCATGTACTACATTGCATGGTTTAGGCAATTTCATTAATGCATCATGGCGATTCGGTGAATTCTGATTGGCATTTAAGATCAACTTTTTGGCATTTCAAACTATATGGTGCATGGAACGTGAATGTTATGTTTGGCATTTAAAATAAAATTGTTGCCATGGACATTAGATGACTAATGGAATTTATAATTAAATGGTGTACTAGACATTGGATGGCTCATTAAATTTATAATTAATTCAATAATTAAAAAAATGAATTAGTTGGCTTCAAATGATATGGTTGACTGTGAACAATGAACCATAAATGGATCATTGCAGTAGCACTAATTTGTGATTTACATGTTAAATGAAGCTATCGAAATTGTCGATTGTTGTACTAGATAGATGTATAATGAATATTTCAAATGCGGAGATTAAGATATGTCATTTTTTATTCATCATTCTCGCGAAATCATAACCATTCCAATTTTCGATTACAAGTCGTGTTGATCACTGTTGAACAGTTATAAGAGAGGCTGTAATGTTTGTGCGGATGAAAAGCTGCGAGATTTCTCGCGGACGCATCGCTGCGCTCTAGCGAGTTTGTGTCGACGATCATCGGCACAAACTCGCCAGACGCGTTGCGCAGCTTTTGCGGCTTGACTGGCACAAACTCCAAATTGCAATGATGTGTCAAATTGCCCTGTTTTTCCCAGAATTATAACTTTACGAATTACAACTTTACGAATTAAAAGTGCTAGCAAAATGAGAAGTTACCACTTTTGAAACCTAATATTTCCTTAATTTTTTATTCTGTGAGTTTCTCCGTGAATAAAACTCGCCACAAACTCACCAAAACGCAGCGACGCGTCGGCGAGAAATCTCGCAGCTTTTGCGGCTTGATCGGCACAAACTCCAAATTGCAGCGACGTGTCAAATTGCCCTGTTTTTCCCAGAATTAGAACTTTACAAATTACAACTTTACAGATTAAAAGTGCTAACAAAATGAGAAGTTACCACTTTTGAAACCTAATATTTCCTTAATTTTTTATTCTGTGAGTTTCTCCCTGGCGATTTAACAAAAAAAACTCTCCTATCTTTTCTATCCTAAAAGGAATAAAATCATAAAAAAACAGGTAATTGAAATAAAAAAACACTGATGTTGAAGAATAATAATAAAAAAGGCAGGTAATTAAGAAGTAACTATTCATTAATGTTTGGAAAAGATTTCTACTTAATATTTTTGTTAAACCATTCATTTACTTGAAAGCGTAGCCACCGAAAAAAAATTGCCCGGCACGTAAACTGCTAGATTCATTGTGATACGATCGCTACCGCCAGAAAAGAATTGGAATTAACATAAAATCTCCGAAACTGTCGCCTACAAAACCATAAATTCTATTAAAAAGTTCAATTTTGCCATTCGGCGTTCTTTTTGCCCCTACTATATTAGTTAAAAATTTAACTTACATTACCCAGTAATGTTATATTACAACGTAATCTTTTAAGGTAAAAGTATTAATACATTAAGGATATAATACAAATTATATTACGTTTAAAAATGACAAGTAATATTATATTACCATGTAATATCTCATATCAAAAGTTTAATATGTTAATTCTCTTAATATCTTATTTGCATTATGTTAAGTAATATTATATTACCATGTAATAGGATATGTTAAGCGAATTAATATCTTATTCATATTATGTAAAGGCACTTAATATGTTATATATGTTAAGGCACGTAATATTTTATTCACATTGGTAGAATAAAGAAACTTATATTCACCCTAACCACCATGACCAAAAGAGTACGTAACTTATATTCACTATATCAAAAAAGTAAAAAGGTACGCAGTAAGGATTTCATTTTGAATTTAGTTTGACTTTTTAACTCTGTTTTCGTTTAAATACAATGGGCCATAAATGCGGCTTGGCTTCAGCGACTTCACCCTAACCCCGCAAAACGGACCACCGTGTTGTTGAAAAAGGCCCGATTTGACGAAAGAACGTGTCACGAAAATAGTTGGTCGCTCCCACTGGTCAGAGGGAATACCATAAAATAAGCGAAAAAGTCTGCGATATGCTTGAAACCGTAGCCACCAAAAAAAAATTTCCCGGTCTCGCTGGTCGAAGGGAATATCGTAAAACATGCGAAACAATCACCTAAACTGCTAGATTCATTGTGATACGATCGATGCCGCCAGGGAAAAAAAAAATGGTCAGGGAAATTAACATAAAATCTCTGAAACTGTCACCTGCAAAACCATAGATTCTATTAAGAAGTTCAATTTTTCCATTCGGTGTTCAAAATGAAAAACCAAAGGAGATTTCAAATGCGAGTGTTAGTTTTTATCATTTTTTAGTCACCATTCTAACAAAATCGTTACAAGAAATACTGCAGGCCCCTTTGGCCTGAAAAACTTGCAAAAAAAGTTTGGTTCTACTCGGAACCATTTAAATTTAAAGAAATCCAGCTTGCATTTTTTGTTGGCCTCTTCAGTTGTGGATTTTGCTACAGGAACTCCATTGCACTGCACTGTGAGCTTGATCTTGCCTGTTTTAAACTTACTAATCTTGATTCTGACATGGGTATCCAATTCCACCTTTAATTTCAGCTTCTTATGTGTATACTTCAACTTGAGATTATTGCCATCGCTCTGATCAATCGCTGTGTTCATGGCCTTCACATTATATATTTTAAGCGCGGTAGTGTTCTTGTCGCCATGGAAGAAAGCTGGAAACGTTCCTTCTCCAAGGCTAACCTTATCCATCGCCACACTCACCTTACTTTCTTCATAGAAAAACGTTAATGCTTTGTTGGGATTCATGGCTTCGACATCCACAGTGACCTGAGTGTTGAGAGTGGTGTCGCCAGATTTGGAGGTCGTAACTGTCAGACGAGGGATTTGCAGCGTTTTCACAGAGAAATGCGGCACCTATGGCCTGTAGATGAAATACAGTATAACACCAGCAATGCCCAGAAGCAGCAGCAAAAAGAGAACAACTATAGACAACCAAATACAGCAACTGCAACACACATTTCGTTTGCTGGCGCGTCGACCGGGTAAAACTCGCCATTTTTCAGCGACACAGCGACGCATCCGCGAAAGGCAGGTCGCGGAGAAGCAGAACCATCTACGTGGCACAATTTCATTCGCTCCATGAGCGAGGAATCTAATGACCTGGAGGTAATGCTTCTCCATGGTGAAACGCCTACGGCGTAAAAATTATTATTTAGGAAATAAATTTATAATTGGATTTTGATTTTCAATCTTTATTATTTAGGATTTTGAAATCAATTAACAATATAAAATGATGAAATTTAACAATATACAATGATTATTTGACTAAAAATTTATTGTTCTTTTAACTAGAGCGTATATTGTATTAAAAATAAAAAAATAAAAATAAAAGCCGTGGTTGTGAACCAAATTGGCAGAGTACAGTGAGCTATTTCCAGCAACAACAATTTACAGTTCGATGGCCAATTGGCATTCGGCGATTGGAAGAACCTGTTGTCCATGAATAATGCGTGGCAGAAGCTAAGTGAGACTTTAAACAATTAAGAATGAATAGGAGAGAGTTGATTATTATGAGCAGAGTTAGAGCACAATCGAATTCGACCAAGCTATAGATTCTAGTTATTTGCAGAGATAAATAAAATCTGAATGTTGTCAGCGTGCAAACTGCAGTGGATGGTGAAGCACAGTCTGCATTGATCCAATGATGTAATTTCAGTAGACTTTTTGGGTGCAGCTTGGATGTCATTCACTAAAACGTTCGCTGATGTTGTGCATTCTGACTATCTGCAGTGTCATTCGCTGGAGCAAGATTGACTGTCATCCAATTTCTGAAGGATGGAATGAGTGTTTGTCAGCAGGTGATCTCATTTTTTAAGACAATGGAAATACGAGTGCCCTGTTCATGGGATTTGATGAGCTTCACTGTCGTAGTTGGATAGATTAAGAATACCTTGGTTGAGACTGGTGCCAATATTTGCTTCAGTATCAGCTTCATAATTTAAATTTCTTAAAATGTGAAAAGCTCTGAATTGGGTAAATGTGCTTGAAATTTGCTTTATACGCTGGATTATTCGATTTAGAGCTAGATTGTTGAGATTAGTATTTGTGTTGATGCAACGAATATAAAGTATAAATGTAATAATAATAATAAATAATAATTAGTACTAGGTTAAGGGGCGCATCTCCTCATACATGGCTACCCACACCTTATATAAAGGTGGCCACCAATTGTAATATTCATCATCTATCTAATATATTATTCTTATTTATCATTCAATATGAGAGTCGGATTCGACTATTAACAGTCCAACCGGATACGGTTGCTGCATTTGGTATCAGAACTCGGATTCGGCTCCTTCGACCTGAGCTCGGATTCGGCTCCTCCTACTAGTGAGCTCGGTTTCGGCTCACCTATCCTCATTCTCTCCACTCTGCATCTCCGTTGCCCTTCCCTCACCCCACGCTTCCACGCTGTTCTCATCCTTCTTCACACCAGCATCCACATGCCCAGCTCCTTCCCTCCCCATCTGCTACACTTCCATCCACGCTCCCCCCCCCCACAGCCGTCCCACTCCACAGCTCCTCCACGTCCAACAAACTGCCCGCCTGCTCTCCATACTCCACGCATCCACTGGCCTACAAACTCTCTTCCATCTCTCCATTGCCCTTTCCAGCTTTCACGCCCCAACCCTTCACTCCCCCCATCGATCCATAACTCACTCCACTCACTCCTCTCCCTATCCATCGTAGCACCCTCCTGCTACATCCTCCATGCTCCACCCCCGTCGCTGCCGCTTTTCCCATCCACCACTGCGCCTCCCCTCATCCTCCCCTCCCTCGCCAGCCACCCCGCGCTCTTCCCTCCTGCTGCGCCCTTCCCCCGCGCTCTTCCCTCCTGCTGCGCCCTTCCCCCGCGCTCTCTTATTGCGCCCTTCTCCTACATGCCCCACGCTCTGCACTCTCCCCCGTGCAGCGGCTCCACCATCCACAGCACCCCCCCCATCCTGCTATGGCCTCCGTCCACACGTCCACCCACCACCGAGCCGCCCCCTCCAGCGCCTCCTCCCACCACCACCTCAGCCTCCTTCTCCCTCTGCCAGCCACGTCCAACAGACCCCCCCGCTCCATCGCTCCAGCCTCTCCCCTCCATCCGATTCTGCCCCAGCTCCACGACCCATACTTCCACCTTAACTGCTCCAGTCGGCCACTCCATCTTTGTAACCCTAATTCCCTCCACGAGATTTCAAAAAATATTATAATAATTTTTATTAATAATTATAATTATTATTATATTAAAAAAAAACTATTGAAAATTATATATGTGTATAATAATATTATTATTTTTAAAATAATAATAATTATTGTCATCTATTATTGATTCTCTCTTGAAAACTTTACAATTAGCCATGAAGTCAATGTGGGAAGAATTGGATCAGATCTCCAATCAATTTCATAGGAAAATGGACAAAATGTTTGATCGGATGGAACAGTCAGTTGTAAAAGCTGCTCAAAAAGCTATTGACGACACCTTCAATAAAATAAGCCAACAAAGCAACCCGAAGGCCTCTGAATACAAGGACTGTGAAACTAAATCTAAATATGATTTTCAAAGTTTGGAATAAAAACCAGATAAAGAACATAAAAATGATAAAGAGCAAGAAGAAACTTCATTCTCAGGATTAGAAACAATTGAATAAAAAATGTCATTAGAATCAACTGTGGCAAAGTTTTCCATTGATCTCAACGACCAAAAACAACAAACGCAAGATGATGCGAGTGCTTCTAATTATACACACAAAGTGGTGCTCGAAATAGGCTCGTCAAGTGAATCATCATGCAAGGTAGTCAAGAACCCCGAAAAACACACGAGAAGACATGCAACAGAAGAAGAGCACAAACATAGACTTTTAGCCTTAAAAATAGTCGTTTTGAAAGAAGTGAAATGTTATTTTCAAGACACCACTTATGATGGTATGATCAAAAAGTTGTCCAAATCAAAAGCAATTGTGACAAGAGGTCCACAATTGCTCATAAATGGAATCCAAAAGGTGATATGGAAAACAAATATTTACAAAGTGTATTGTTTCAAAAACTCACCACTCAAACAGAAAGGATTACAACACGAACGTCCAAGTTCACATCCAAAGAAAGGAACCAATCCATAATATACATTTCATTCAGCGCTTCAACGCAGATCCAAAATCAGGTTGATATCAGTAAAATCAGCTTTGAGGACAAAGCTGCCCTTAAAGGGGGTGGCAATGCAACGAATATAAAATATAAATGTAATAATAATAATAAATAATAATTAGTACTAGGTTAAGGGGCACATCTCCTCATACATGGCTGCCCACACCTTATATAAAGGTGGCCACCAATGGTAATATTTATCATCTATCTAATATATTATTCTTATTTATCATTCAATATGAGAGTCAGATTCGACTATTAACAGTCCAACCGGATGCGGTTGCTGTAGTTGAGGGCTCTGATGATGATCAAAGAGTCTCCGAACACTTGTAGATTGTTGATCTTATGTTCTTTGGCGATTTGGCAACCTTTCAACAAGGCTAAGGCTTCTGCTGTATTAATTGAGCAGATGCCCAAACCCCATATGTACCTCAATCTTATTGTTTCGTCGCTTGTCCACGAGAGTCCCCCAGCTCCTGCTACGCCAAGATTATTCTTGGAGGCACCATCGAAATGTAAGATGTCTATAGCCTGATTATTTCTCCATTCTTGGAAATCAGGGTTAGTAAGTCTGATTTTCCATGCTGGATGGTGACGGGATCGGAGATCTTTACTCGAACCAGGGAGGGTGGCTCCTATCCAGTTCATTTCATTCATGCTGAGTGTTGCATCTGTCTTGTATTTGGATTTGTTGAGGCATTCGATTAGTAAACCTTTGGCTTGTCCTACGATTTGCAAAGGGGTGTAGTACCTTTCATGGAATATGGCATTGTTTCTTGCGGTCCATATTTTCTAGCATGTATATTTGGGAATGGAAATCCAAATATGATGCCATAGTTTATTTATGGGGAGGGGAGTAGGATAAGTAGATCTCCAATCTTGAAAGAGCTGGGTGGTAGAGGTGAAAGATGGCAAGGTAATATCAGGATCAAGAAGAACATGTTTCCAGACTAGCTTGGTAAAATGACAATCCAGAAAGAGATGGTTAAGCGTTCCAAGGTTGTTATGACAGAGAGGACACCAAAAAGGCCCGTGGAATCCTCTCTTGTTGAGATTGTTTCCGGTGAGTACTTTGCAATGGATTAAAGTCCAAGTAAAGAAGTTGATTTTAGGGAGTCCAAATGGATCCCATACAAGTTTCCAAAGATCTTTTCTTGCGTCATCATGGGGTTGAAGAGCTTTGTAGCCAAGGATAGAGGTATAAGAACCTGTGGGGCCCCAACCTCATTCGTCTTTGGCCATAAGGTGTATGGGAGCGCATCCTTTCAGGTTGTCAATGAGGATGCTTTTGGCAGACTCAAGATGGAAAGGGATGGTTGTGTTTTTCCAGCTTTTCCAGTTGCCATGAAAGTCCCAGGAGCTGAATTATTTTAGGGTGGTGGTTCCATGTTGATTGAGCCATGCTACTGTATTATGTAACTCATGGATGTTTTGGAGAGCTTCGTTGTCCATGATCTTGTCCGTGAATATGTCTATTTTCCTGCTATTGCCGGGTACCCAGTAGAGGCCTTTTGAAAAAAACTCCCAAGCTGCCTTGCATAGTGTCCAGATATTGGAGCCTTTGGAGGTTGGCTTTTGGTCGAGACATCTTAAATTGGTCCCACATAAATATTTATTTCTAAGTACTTGACTGACTCGATGGAGTTTATTCTGTAGGATTTTCCAGAGAAGCTTATCGCCCAATGCCAAGTTTGCATGGAGTGGATCTCGAATTTGAAGGCCTCTCGAGGATTCTGGCTGCTTTATGGTCTCCCAATTCACTAGGTGGATTTTGTTTCCATTGTTCTTCCCACCAGACCATAGAAAATCTCTCAATAATTTACTTATCTGATCAGATACTCCTTTTGGAGCTAAGAGTATGGAGGATTGATAGATAAGTAGTGCGGAGAGTATTGAATTCACTAAGATCAGTTTTCCAGCAGTGCCAATCCAATGCCCTCCCCATCTTCTTATTCTGCTTTTTATTTTGCTTATCGTGTCGTCCCAATTTCCAATGTTTGAATTGCCATATGTGATTGGAAGACCCAGATAAGTAAATTTGTCCCAATGGTTGTGGACTTTGATACCGAGAATTCTGCTAATTTTGGCTGCAACGTTGTTGTTTAGATTCCAACAGTAAATAGTACTTTTATGCAGGTTGATCTTGCCATCGAATGCATTGCAATATGAATTTATATTACACTTGAATTTTCGGTCTATGACTGAGGAGGCTCCACCCAATAATAGAGAGTCATCGGCGAAAAGGGTATGATTGAGGGGATGGGAATCGGGGGTAAGGCGGAGGCCAGGTAGAGAGCCATAAATCATTTCATGATTCAGTTTCCGACTGAGTGAGTCTGCCAGGATGATATACAGGAAGGAGGAGAGTGGACAACCTTGCCTAATGCCATGCGAGGCTTGGAAGAAATCTGTGGGGCGGCCATTGATTAAGGGAGCGATCCAGGGTTTGCTTATGAAGGCTGAGATCTAGCCAATGAAAGTGTCTTCGAATCCAAAGCATTTCATAATTTTAAAGAGAAAAGAATGCTTGACACGGTCAAATGCATTGGCCCTGTCAAGCTTGATTAACATACCTTTTTCCTTTCGTGATCTGCTTGAGTGGATTGCTTCTTGTACAAGGATGACGTTGTCAAGTATTTGCCTCCCTTCCGGGAAGCCACCTTGATTGCCATAAATAATTTTGTTGAGTAAAGGCTTCATTCGAGTCGCAAGCATCTTGGAAATGATTTTGTAGGAGGAGTTGCATAGTGAAATCGGTCTGAATCTGCTGAAGGAGTTGGGATTAGTATCTTTTGGGATGAGGGACAGGAATGTGGTGTTTGTGCAGCCACCGATTTTTGCCTTTGAGTGGAAGTTCCTAATCATTCTCATGAAGTATTTTTTGATATACATCCAACATGCTTTGTAGAAATGCATTGAGAATCCATCGGGACCCGGTGCTTTGTCAGATTTGAAGGAGTGAATTGTGTTGAGAACCTCATGCTCAGTAAAAGGTTTGTAAATGCTGAGATTACCCTCCGGCGTGATGCTTTTTGGGTGGGATGTGCTCCAGAAGTGCAGGCTCGTCTTCTCCTTCAGCGATATCATCTTTTGCGAATAGCTTGGAGAAGTGAATGTGGGCAGGGTTTTTGATGCTTGTATTTCCAGTGACTGCCATGCCGTTTTCTATTTTGATTTCAGCGATGTAGTTGGAGGAATGTCTGACTTGGAATTGCTTGTGAAAGTAATTGGTGTTCTTATCACCATATTTGAGCCAGATGCTCCGCGATTTCAACCTCTAATATTCCTCTTCAGTTCGAAAGGCATGGTAGACTTTGGATTGCTGTGTGACTTCTTCCTGAAGTGTGATTGCTTCAATAGAGTGGTTCCATAGCGAATTGGATTTCTTCTAGAGAATTCATAGCAGATATTATGGGGTTGGCAGGGACTGGGCAATTGGATTTGGCCCACTTCTTAAGTGCGAATTTGGTGTTTTTGAGCTTCTGTTCCCAAACGTAGCAAGGGGAACCAGAGATGGGGATGCTCCACGCATTTTCTAGAGTGTTCCAGAAACTGGTATGGTCAAGTCATTGGGGGCTAAACCTGAAGGGAATTAGGCCAAAGTCCTCATTGTCTTGAAAAAGGAGTTGGATGGGTTTATGATCTGAGGTTAGATTGGCTAGGATGCTGGAGGAGATGGTTTGGGCTTCAGACATGAGGTTGTTGTGGACGAGGAATCTGTCTAGTCTGGCCATGATGTTTCCCTTGCCAATACGCTTATTCGACCAAGTGTATTTCCCTTTTTTGAGCTTGATGTCGATGAGGTCTCTTGCTTGGATAAGGGCTTCAACTTGAGGTTTGAAGAAATCTTTTTCGATGAGGCCACCTTTTTTTCTTTTTCTTTTTTGGTGAGGGTGATGTTCATATCATCGACAAGAATGATGTCTTGAGGGTCGTAGACGTCCATAAAATCTTCAAGTAGTCTCCAACAATCTTTTTTCTCAGAATAAATATTGGGTACATACATGTTGAAGAGAGCGATGTGCTTGTTGCTTTGAATATGGGTGAGCTTAGTGTATATCCAGTGTTGCGTAGCGAAGGAGTTGCGGAGATGGAATTTTTCGGATGTCCATAAGGTTGCCAATCCACCAGAAGCTCCTCTAACGTTGACTGTGTAACCTGTGTTTTTTTTTTTTCCATTTTTCATCGAGTTTGGTCTCTTGGAGTAATAGAAGATCAGGCATATCAATTCTTTGAACGTCTTTTACTGCTTCAATCTTGCAGGGATTGCCTAAACCTCTGTAATTCCAAGAGACCAGCTTCATCATTTGGGATTGTAGATAGAGGAAGGGGTCCCAGCTCCTGTTAGATCTCCATATTTATTTCCTGCTATTTTGGTTCTAGTATTTCTGCTGAAAGCCATATCTATTGTGGCTTGGGATCCTTGGACTTTCTCATGCTCAGCTTCTTCTTCCCTCAGATCTTTGATGGATTTCCGACTTGGCTTTTTGGAGGATTTATCGATGGGTTATTCCGAGGAGGATGGGGAGCTGGGAGGTCTTACTTTAGTGATTTCAGCGTAGGAGGGGGCATCTTTGATCAAGTTAGATCTGTCAGGGCTAGGGGTTTTCAAAGGCAGGGGGATCTTCGGAGCTTCATGGGCGAGAGGAGTTGCTTGAGAGTCTTGTTGTTCATGCATTTCTCCTTCTTCTTCAGCCTCAGGGATGTCTTGGATCTCAGTTGTTTCTAGGACTTTGAATTTGTTCCTGTTGTTCGAGGCCGTCAGATCTTGGTGTTGATGATCTGCTTTTTGTATATTTAGACTTTTTGAGTGGGGTTTCGTACCTGATTTTCTATTTTTTTGGATGGGCGTCCATTGTTCTTTTTTCCCGTCCGATTCTTGATTCGTAGGATTCTTTTTGCATGATCAAGCGAAATGGCCGTATTCGTGGCAGAACTTGCATTTAAAGGGGATTTGTTCGTAGTCGAGTTCTTGAATATGAGACCAGTCCGCTATGGTTAGATTTATTGCTTCCGGGAGTCTGTGTTCCAGATCTACTTCAACGTAGATTCTCGCGCACAAATATTGGTCTTTCCGATCAGCTTTGTCAATGTATTTGCCCAGTGTGTTTCCAATAGCTTCTAAAGACTCAGTGTTCCAGCAATGGAGGGGTAGATGAGGGAGTCTCACCCAAACAAGGACAACAGAGGGGATGTCGTGGGATGGATCGAAATTTGGAGTCCATTTGTTCATATAGAGTCCTTGTGGTCCCATGAAGTAGGGCCCATTCCTGAAAATGAGCTTGCGGTCATGTTTTCATTCGAAAACGAAAGTAAAGAATCCTTTACCCAGGAAGAAGGATTTAACATCTTCTGTGATCAGGGGTCTCCAATTTTTCTGCAACTAGTTTTCGGTGGACTTTGGAGAAGGCCAAAGGCCTGTGAACTGGCTAATCAATCCTCGTTCTGACAGGTTGAGGGCTGTCTTACAGGGTAGGTCAACCGGTAAAGCAACAATCGAAATCTCATGGAGTTTCTTCACGAATTTTTGTTGAGATGTGGAAAGAGGCTTCTTTCCCTGAGCAGCTAAAAGTTTCAAGAAGTTAGCAAGGTCGGGGGGAGGGCTTTCGACTTTCGAAGCCATTGGTGGCAAAGGAAGCAAGCCTAAGGTAAGAATCATCGAGGCAAACGGGGAGGGGAAGAGAGAAGGAGCACCAGGGGGGAATCCTTCAAGGCAGGGGAGGAGAGCTCAGAAGGTGAATGATGGTGGGAGAGGAGCCAGGAGGGCCAAGGGAAAACGACCAGGGAAGAGCCAGCCACGATCACTGCTCAGCGAACTGATCTGTCTCGAAAGCAAGAGCCCGAAGTCTAAGCAAAGGAAATGCATGTAGCCAATGTAAGTGCACGCCCAAATTGCAACCCAGCAAATGCACGCCAATCAAGTGCACGCGACCAAAGAAAATGCACGCATCTAATCATCGATCTTCCATCGTCTCCGTCCGCTCCCGTATATCGTGAACCCTCCAATCGACTAAAAATTTATTGTTAGATTTGATTATTTTTATGGTTATTTATTTGAGTAGCAAAACTAGTATTTACCAATTTTTTTATAATTTTACTTTAATTTCAATTTTTATTATTTTGTAGTTTTTTTTGTGTTTTTGTATAACTAGATTTTGATTTTTACTATTTTTCTCGTTATTTATTTGAAGAGGGAGAAACCATTTAAACTATTTAAATGAAATTTAAACAATGAAAAAAACTATTTGATCAATTTTTTTTATAAATTTTATAATTAAATTGTGAATCATGATAATAAAAATGATTAAAAAATTAAAGAAACTTATAATAAGTGTAAATGAATTGTTTTTTCTTTTGTCAATTGAGTGTAAGATTGGGTGGTTGGAAGGAATGTTGTTATCCTCCCCACCTAGGTTCAAAGCTTGCTTTTGACACTTGCTCCTTGGAAGCCAACTTTTTATGTAATGATTGTAATTCTGGCCATACCTTGATTCTCGAGAATAGGAGGTGTTGACATTTTCCCAATGGATGTAGCCCTCTAACAAATGGTGACCATCATTTAAAAAAAAAACTGTAAATGAATTGTTATTTCGTAAATGAATTGTTATTTCGTGAAAAGCAAAATCCATGAAAAATCATTAAATATGAAAGTACACATAACAACGCCATTCGTATCTTCCTATAATGGTTTGACCCACGATGATGATATATGTCACACGAGGTTCAGATATGATTCAGTTCGTGCGCGTGACACTATAGATCACGACGATGAAAGTCATTGTGTATATATCGTTGCTGTTGCTATTGACCATACAAAGCAAGAATGTTGCAGAGGCGAAGAAGGCGATCCACATTCCAGACGAGCTAGATGATGTGGTTGATGATGAAGAAGACGAAGAATGGAAAGAGTGGGGAAAGCCCAAATCAAAAAGCCCACCACCCTTTGACCCCCCTCCGGATATCACAGGGATGGATCCTTCTCAGATCCAGTCGGAGATGCTTCAGAGACATTTTGGCCCTTCTATTGGTTTTGTCAAGTTACGGTTAGATGTGCCTCGTACAAAGGTATGGATATATACACATGGAGTATATGATCTAGTCTAGTTAATGGGATTGTAAACAAGGGTGTGTGCATTTATATATGAGTATGATCTCATGCTGTGATTGGGTTCTAGCTTATTTACTGAGAACTCATAGTTACCCAGTGATTGAGATTCAGCATATGGGGTGTGTATATACACAGTGCATAGATTGAGGTTTGGTATATGGGTTATGTGTATATACAGAGTGCATTGATTGGAACTCATTGAATGAGCCATGCACAGTGCCAGAGACCGAAACTCAGCAGATTGTCTATATGTGTATTTACAATTTATGGCTTCAGTCGTAATTGCATTGAATCGGATCTATGATATCTTAAGATAGACTCGATAGGATGATTGGCAATTTCTGGGCTGGTTAGGGTTCCGGAAAATAATTGTTTTATTTGGGTTGAAGTAAGTATGGGGAAAGAGATGTTTTTAAAAATAATTTTTGTGTCTTTTTGGATTTGGTAATTGGAAAAAAAACTTTTGTCTCTGGGTTGGCGAGGGTTTGGTTCAATTTGGGCTGGGAGTGGCCTTGGGGAATAATTGATATATGTAGGTTGGTCAAGGATTGAGAAGTAAATGCTCTGTCTAAAGTTGGAAGGGTTGAATAGGTAGTTTTGTTTCAGTTGGACAATGATTTCGTTTGAGTTTTGGGTCTCTTGTTCTCAAAATCAAAATCATTTTAATTTATGCTTTACAAATGGCGCAGGAAGATGTGCCCGAGATAGCGAAGAAGTGGACCAAGGTGCTGAGGACCGGTTCGATTGAGGCAAAGTTCACCGCTGTTGATGTCAACACAGTTATGTTTACAATGGAGAATGGGCAAGACACTGTAGAGGTAAGTTATTTCCCTTAAAGATCAGGTGGTTTGAGGTTAGTGTGGTGGTGGTTTAAGTATTTGGTTTAAAAGATTGTTTTGGACTCGGAAGATAAAGCTCACTATAGTAATGAAAACATCTGTTTGTGAGTTTCTGCACTTTCTGCCTCCATATTTTTGGGTCGTAATACAAAATTGTTGAGGGTTTTCTTTCCCTGTCAGTAAGCGGACATTGAAAATATGGGCTTAAAAAATCTTGAAGATGGTTATGGAAGGCTACTTGGAAATTGCCAGGACTTGAGTTGAAGATTTTGCCTTATCTTGTATGAGTATCTCTTAAGTAATATTTTCAAAGAGTTATTGGTAAAAGAGCATGCACTGCTTGTTACTCTCTTCAACCCACTGTTCACCGATGCTGGTTTATGCTCCTTTGGCCGTGTATCTTAAACGCTTTAAATTTTCTTTTGCAGAACTTAAATATTCCTGTACCTCTTTGTTATTAGAATCTTACTTTGTTTTTCTCTTGGTCGGACTACTTTTCTGTGAAGTGACTTTCTTACTTCCTTCCGAGTTTAGCTACGTGTTTCCCCAAAACCCTCACAACTACTGTTTCAACAGTAAGTGTTTACCTCAAACAAAATTGTCAATTCCCCGGATCCTTGTGGTTTTGGGTGTGCATCTGTGATCCTTGATTCTTCCTCCCACTTTACACCATAGGATGCTTAGCAGGCATATTTATTTTCTCAGCTGTTGATGTAATTTGTCAATTCTATTTCTGGGAGGAAGCCTAGCTCTTTTAAAAAAATGATTTAATGCTGCATATGAGCTTCATCAAGCCCAGCCAACTTATAATCCAGGGCTCTATGCTCACTGGGTTTTGATTCTTGAACCTGGTAAGCAACAGATGCAGCCAATTTGACAACAAGTGCAGTCAATTTTACTATATAATTAACAGGACTAGCCACTACATAGCTTTGTTTTAATGAGTAGCATGAGAGTGTTCTGAAAAGCTGCAGCATACAAAGATTATCCCATCATTATGAAGCTAAGTTGCACAAAACTTGGAAATGGATATGGCATGGAAACACAGGCCTCAAAATTTTACTAAACAGGTAAACACAGCATTTAAAATACAAAAATTAAAAATAGTTCAACACATAATTATTTTTCTTTTTTAATATAGCAAATTATCATGAAAAATAAGAATGAAATGATCAAGTAAATTAGAACTGTAGACATAAACAACAATTTAATAGAGCCTTTCATTTATACTAACTCCCATAGATGATTATAGGGGTGGCAGGTGCCGGGGGTACTTCTTGGCTTCAAAAGAAATCCTGAAATGACATATGCCTGGGGTTGGGAATGACAACTAACAATCAGGTGGAGATACATGCATTGTACATTGGACTAACCTTCCTCTGTGTTAGAAATATTAAGAACGTTATGATTTTTGGGGACTAATTGTTAGTCGTTGGGTATCGTTGGTCATTAGGTAGGTTAGGAAAGCTAAAGTCAAAAGTGGATCAAAATTCTCAAATGATGGAAAAAATCATCAAACTTCTTCTTTCTTTTGAAGCAATGAGTTTTTCCACATATGTCTGGTATGCAACACACAAGCATATGGATTGGCTAACGTTGAAGTGAATTACAAAAATAGAATTAACTTGAACTACTTCTGGCATGTTCACATTGAACCTGTGTGGAAGTTCCTGTTCGAGCTACATTCTCCAACAACTCAATTCCCAATTAATGGAAAGGATAACACTAAGGGCATAAGGCTTTCCAAATAATTGATGCATTAGTAATTAACTTAGTAGTCAACCTTATCCATTCCTAATAAGATAAAAGGTCTAGATATTTTTGAAGGATTACCCTATATCACAATCCATCATTGTATATGAGTCTCCATGAGCTCTCGGCAATAAGGGCTTTGCCAAATTGATGACTATTTTTGAGACACCAGCCTCCAACTCTTTTGGGTTTTGCTATCTTCTTCCACTTTGCTATAGGGTTTCCATCTTTTCTTTCTTACCTGTCCAAAGGAACTTAAAGCATCTTTTCTTGATTTTTCCAGCATGCCTAATGGGATGTAGGCCATGGAGTGCTAGTGCACTGGGATAGCTTCCACAACAGATTTCACTAGGGTCAATCTTCCCCATATGGGCAGCCACCTATTGCACCACGAAGTCATTTTTTTGCTATAAACAGACTCAATCCCCACAACCATAATCACTGGGTTTTAGAATGACCCCTAGTGACCTCCATCCCCAATCCTAGAGGAATACTATTGAAGGAAATTGAAGATTAATTTGTGGAAATGTCGAGAATTAGGCTTTTAATGCAAATTCTGAAATTCCACCTACTTTACTTGAGGTTTCCTGGATCTACTTCCTGTGAACTTTTAGCCTTAGGGTTTATTATAAAATATTAAATTACAACAACTAATATTTCACTTTTTTCCAACCCAATTCACTAGGCAACCCAAGAAAAATACTAAACAAGTGTACTTCAATGCCAACAGTTTACAACACTTAGGTCACACTTTCCAAGCATATAACAAATCTGAAATGTCTTAACTGTTAAATTGCTTAATCACTTCAACTCTATGTTATGTCAAATCAACATGAATAACTAGGGCTGAAATCTACTCAATCATGAAGATAACATAATCTAAGAGAATTAGGCTTTTAATGCAAATTCTGAAATTCCACCTACTTTACTTGAGGTTTCCTGGATCTACTTCCTGTGAACTTTTAGCCTTAGGGTTTATTATAAAATATTAAATTACAACAACTAATATTTCACTTTTTTCCAACCCAATTCACTAGGCAACCCAAGAAAAATACTAAACAAGTGTACTTCAATGCCAACAGTTTACAACACTTAGGTCACACTTTCCAAGCATATAACAAATCTGAAATGTCTTAACTGTTAAATTGCTTAATCACTTCAACTCTATGTTATGTCAAATCAACATGAATAACTAGGGCTGAAATCTACTCAATCATGAAGATAACATAAGCTGAAAATCAAACGTGCAAGTACACAAAATTTGGACAGCTGGAAACTTCATATATATATATATATATAAAGTACAAGTACATACTATAGCTTCATCACAGCATTGATACATGTCAAGCTCTCCGAATCCTAGCTAGGGAAACCATAAGTAAACCTAGAGACCAATTCCTTTTAGCTAGGAATTACTCCCAACCAAAGCTATTCACTACACCAAACATCCTTAACAAGCTAGTATCAACATGGGAAACTCCTTGACACATACACAAGGCTTGTATCGCACATGGGAAACTCCTTGACACATACACAAAGCTTGTATCACACAAGCTCTCCACACTAGTGCTCTTGTCTTCCTTAAGGCTTACAAATGCTAACCATGTTGTATCACATATTTACATGGAAAGGCAACTCTAGCGCTAGCCTCCAAGTCTACATGTCTATCCGAAGGTTTGATTCCTTAAAGCCTAGGTCTTCAATTCTTGCATCAGCACAAGCTCTAAGATATTCATGGAACATCAAGAATACAATAACCAAGTCTTCTTCCAAGCAACACATCATGCCAAGCTCAAGACTCATCAAGCTAGGTTCTCCATGATCTTGCCCTAGCTTCCATGCATCCAACGCTACAAGATCATACAAGGTGTTAGCCCCACCCTTCATGTCTTCTACTAGGGTAGAAACCCTAGTGCCACAATAAGAGCTACAAGGAAAACCATCACAATCTCCAACGCCATGTTCTTCTCTAGCATTTACTTTCATAGCATAAACTCTAGCATCTCACAAGAGCAAACCCTAGCATCACACAAGAGCACTCTCTCAAAGAATATCTAAGATGTCTCTCTCTCTTCTTGTCTTTTCCTAGGGTTTCCTTGTAAACCTTAGCATCTTGCTCTGTACAAGACATCTCCAAGATAATTACAATGATAGAGAGTAGTACAATGATGATAAGTAATAACAAAACTCCTCCTTTTATATATAAAATAGGTTAGGGAGGCTAACATAAAACAAGGACATGCGTCCATACAAGTAATTGGCAAGGCGACACCACATGGAGTGCTCTACAATACAATAATACACAAGTGTCACAGAAGGGTTTATTCAACCCCATGGTCAAATTCCCTTCGTGCATGATGTTGCTTGGGCTCAACACCCCTTCTCAAAGATGGTGCACTCTCCAACAAGCTATTAGTCCAAGTTTCCGTCTTCCATGGTGGTTTGCTATCCAAGTGTCCTCATGCAAGGCACTCCTCCTCTAACTGTGTTGCACATGTCCTTTGGTGCTATATGCTCCTCAACATGTGTGCTAATGTGGTCTTTAAGCTTCAATGTTCCGTCTCAACATGTGTTCGAGTCCATAGCCAACCTCCATGAAGTATGCTCCTCAACCCAAGTGTCCAACCTCCAAGGTATATATCACATGGTCCCAAACTCCAATGGCTAAGTGCTCTCCTTCAAGTGCTTAGCGCTCATCCTCCAAGGTAAGCATCTCCCCTAATTGAGCAACAAAATTCGCCATTGTAGGCATCATGTCGATTGGGGTAACAAACTTTCAAGTAAGGGCACAATGCTAGCATTCCAGCTAAGGTCAAGCATTCATCCATATGTCCATGAAGCATTGTTAGGGGGCTAAGAGACCTAGTGCTCTCCTAGCAAGGCGTAAACACTTTTGGAGCAGCCCCAAAAGCTAACACTCCCTCTTTATGAGAGAAGTGTTTTTTGTAACTCCCACTAAATCTGCAACTTGTAATTCCATTGCTCCCACAAAGCTTAATCAATACTCCTCCATCGTGATAGAACATCATACCTACTTTGCAAGAGTTGGAACTACAAGTCCGTATACCTCAGCAGCCTAGGCTACAACATGTCATCTTGGACATCTCAATCGCTGAAAAAAATATAGATACCAACAATTAAGAAGTAGATCTATTGCCCTATCTGTTATCGACTAAGTTGCACTTAGGTGGATTTATAGTGAGCAGTCAAAGACTTGAACAATTCAATTGTTCATCACATATGTTCCGAAGTTCACCAGGCCATTTTAGGCCCTTTTGTAAATTTACATGTCCAGACCCCCTGGGGGAAATTGTAATAAGTTGGTGGTCTAAGCATCGCATTTTTGTAACAGGCTTGCCTTGCCTTAGGTTTATCTATCAAAGGAATATTCTAGAGTGTTTTTTCCTTAGGAATTATGCGCTACGCTTCAGTGACGTATAATTCCTGAGTTTTTCACTCACACCTCCAAAGCTGGAGTATTCACCATGGTGGTCGAACCTTAGGAAGTTGTTAAGGCCTATGTGTCGATGTATTTTTTACATGCTAGCCATCAATAATGAGTCGTATGGACATGCACTAGGTCCCCTAGGAGTTTGAGTCAGTTCCGACAAAAAATAAATTTTCTGTAAACTTAGGCTATTTTTTTAAAAGTTTCATTGGAAAAATTAAAATTATTAAAAAAGTATGGTCAGGAGGAAGAATTAGACATGGGAGTGCTCGTTTTCTAACTGAGAGCTCCCACTTAACCCTTAAACCCACTTTCCTAAGTTTTCGAGTAATTATTTCTCTCCAAAATTGAATATCACTCGAAAATAATATAAAAAGATCAAAAAAATGGAGAAAATAAAGAAACCGGAAATTTCCAAAACTCAAAAAACATGCCGAAAGTGAAATTTCTGAGTTGGCAAAGCAAAAGAGGAATATTCCTAAGGTTTCTAAAACACATGGGAGTGTTTTTCTCAACAAACAAAGGCAAGAGGTTTTTTCCAAATGGAGAGTGCGCATTTCCTCATGGAGAGGGCGCGAATCCCAAGAAATATGTTAGCAAGTGTAAGATAAAGCGTGGAAAGAGAGTTGGAAAGTGGAAGAAAACTGATTTTCAGCCTTTTCCAACTCATTCCAACTCAAGACAAGTTGTCTCAACTCACAGAGTGCGCCCCTCTCTTGGCAAGTGCGCCACTCCCACCTTTGGCTCTCTCACTTTTTCTATTTAAGCAAGGCTTTGGCTCCTCATTTTGACAATGAAGGATAGCACTGAACCTGTGCTCTTGTAATACTTGTGGTTTACCGAGTAATATATTTCAAAAGGCTTTGGAGGTCTACATGGTTGTCTGTTGTTGGCCCATTCTTATGCATGCATTTTGGTTGAGGTATATCTAGTGTAGTTTCTTTATGCTCTTATGTTATAAACTGTGATTTGATCTAGCTTAGAAAGGCCTTTGAGCCTGTAGAGTAAGCATTCATTGGCTTTGATTTGCTTACTTGTATTTAATTCTTTAGAGATTTAGAAGCAACACATGTGGTCAGTTATACTAATGCCCTTCTTGTCTCTTTTGATTAATATACTGGATTCAATCACGTTTATGTGTTAGTGTTCTTGAGATTGTGCAGGATAGAGTGCTAAGCAAAGGAAGTGGATCTAGTTTGATTCTTCTTCCAAACTTAGCAGCTGGTCATATCATTTTTGTTGACATTTTTGTTTTGCAGACACCATTGATTCTCCAACTCCTTCAAGCTAAAGGCTTGGTTTTGGCTTCTTCTGTCTCTTTCAAATAAACAAACCCTTCTTTCCTTTCCGTTTATTTTAAAAGCAAGTAGAATAGATCTAAAAGGTTTAACTTTTTATCTCTTGCTTCTTAATTAGATCTAGATAGGTCTTATTTTCAAAGCTAAATTCATAGATCTAGATCTAGCATTTCTATACTTGAAAACGCTAAATAATTTCCATTTTTTTTGCAAGTATAGATTTTGTAGTTTTCATGTATTTTTATATGTTCTAATCACTAATCTTGTAATTTTAGCTTGCTGGTTTTTAGCATGTCCAAGAAAAAAGAGAAGGAATCTCTGGCCGATTTTCGCCAGAAAACACCAAAAACACATTCCGAGGACCCTCTTTCACCAATATTTTACTCTCTAAAATGGTTAGCCCTTAGATCCTAGTTTAAAAGGACTAAGAGGCACTTCTTCCAACAAAGCATTGTAAAAATTATTAAACGAGAGCAAGTGGGCTACACAGCACCCACATCCCATCCCCCCTGGGGGGATTCGCGTGTTCCTTTTCGTGGCGTGATTTTTTCTAACATTTTGTACAGGGTTTATACTTTGATTAGGTAGTTAATTTCTGTGTTCTTTTCATTAAATAAAGCCAATCTCGTTGCCATGAAGTATGCTCTCACCTTCACCCAAAGGCATTGCTGATTAGTGGAGGTTGATCAGAAAGTGACACATAGGTTCGGTAAGTTTATTTATTTTAATTAAGTTATTAATTTAATTTCATATACAGCAAGCATTAAAAATTGGAACGAATATTCTGTTGTTTCTCGAAGTATGCTCTTTCCCCTTGCGGACACTGGTCCTGGGGAAACCAAAAAAGAGTGCAACAACTCATTAATTCTCAAACACTTAATAATAATTCACATTAATAAAATTAAGAACCCTCAAGATAGTGAAAATCCAACACTCGAACATTGAGTAACGCGTGGGAAAATTTCTCAAAAGAAGCGAGAACCACTGGAGAGCGACCTCAGGGCACCATTAGACTACATCCTTGTTGGTGTAGTGTTGAACACACTCTCGAGACTCCGCTCCAGCCCACACGTCTTTGTGAGGAGCCACGTTTGCCCAATTTTTGGACATTACTCCTTGTACCTCACGGTATATCGGGAGCTCCCATTTTCCCTCTAATCAACTCATCCTTAATAAATTCCTAAAACTGACCAAGAACACAATTGCAAAATATTTACTTTTACAACAACATTTAATTTGACTCCATGGCACTGGTCTGAGTTATTGGTTATCTGCTTTAAATTATATCTTGTCGTGATATTTATATTCATATATGCTGTATAGTTATTTTATCTTGCAATAAGTCTTGATCAAATATTTTAATTCCAAAAACTCCTAAATAACATCTTTCATCCAGAAGAACTAAGTATCTAAAGGCTTAGGAACATTAATAGGGTCTACCCCCCTTAGCTTCGTTAGGAGTTAAGCCTAAACGGAGGAGTCAAGATGAAGTGCCAGTACTTGACTCAGACTTGCCCCCAAGGACGCACCCAGCAGCTTGAAGATTTCTGCTGCATTAACCCTAGGTGCGTAAGAGGCGACAACATTTTGGTGCCGTTGCCGGGGATAAATATTTTTATTCCTGGAGTTTGACTTACCTTTAGTTTCTTTTTGTTTTTTTTACCTTTTTCGATTGACCTAGTCGAACAACTTTGAAGTTTGAACTCGGTCCATCTGGCGACTCCACTGTCCATAAACCAATCAAGGTATTCCACAAGAAGAAACCCTATTGGCTTACTTGATTTCATTCCTGATCCTTAAAAGGCTCATCGAAAGAGGACAAGTAAGCTAACTTCTCGTAGGATCCTTGAAAATCTAGGATCCGAGTCTCTCTCTTAGACATCCATTTGCTTTTTGAAGCAAGTAGTGAAATTTATAATATGGCTACAGGTGATGCTTATTTTAAACCCCTTGACTTCACTCAGATAGCAGGTCAACCACACACTCTACCCGACAAGGCTATCGAAAAGCTTCCAACTTTCCAAGGAAACAATGCTATCAGTGCCGAAGTCCATCTAGGAAAAATTTCAAAGTGTTTCCTCAGTTGGGTTAGAGATCCCACTCAAACACATGATGATGTCTATATGAAGCTGTTTGCTTTGTCCTTAGAAGAAGATGTATATGAATGGTACCTTGGCCTTGATGATAATTCCTATACATCCTATGATGATTTCTTGAAAGGGTTCAAGACAAGATGGGGAGTTAAGAAAGAACCTCGCCATCAATTCGCTGCTCTCCATACCTATGCTGTTGGGAGCGTGGAGCGGGAGCGGAGCGAAAAGCAAAATTTTCAAAAGCTCCCATTTTGGGAGTGTTTTTTTATATAGTATATATTTTAATAAATTTTGATGGATTTATAGTTAAAAAACATGTTGGATGTTCAATTAGTTATATAAAACATGGATTAAACCATATAACATCAATCATCTAGTAGTTATAACTTATAACATTATCATCAAATGATCAACCTAACAACTTTTATAGGAGCTTGGCAAAGAAGGGAGGTACCATAACATTGTCATCAGATAATCAACCTAATAAAGGAGCTTTTAGTATATGAGAGGTAGGGAGCGCCTTAGGAGCGTGCTCCCAAAACTGGGAGCGTTTTGGGAGCGAGCTTCTGAAGAAAGCGAGCTTCGTTAGCGGGAGCGAGGGGGTAGGGGTCGTTCCCATGCAACATAGCTCCATACCATAAAGAGAAATGAAAATGAAACTATGGAAGAGTTTAACAAGAAGTTCAAAGATTTGGTGGCAAGTATTCATGTTGATTTCAAACCACCAGACAAATCCATCCTTGTTTACTACATGGAAGCCCTTAGTGGGGAAATGAGATATTAGTTGAGGGATAAAGAACTCGACACTCTAAAAAAGGCTCAAGAGCTGGCTATTAAAATTGATTTAAATATGCAATCATCAGGAAAATCAAATATTCCTGGATTCACAAGGGCTCTTGCCAAGCCACATGAATCAAAAGATAAGGCACCTAGCCATGATGCTCATGATAAAAATATCAGAGACTTAATTGAGAAAATGGAAGCCATGGAGGCTAATTATGTTGATCAATTGAAAATAATGCAAAATAGAGTGATAAACATGGAAAGAACCACATCCAATCAAAAGAATTTTCCACATAAGGGAAGTTGGGGTGAAAAGAAAAATCCTTATCAAGATAATAGGCCCCCTCATCAACTAGAGTCAACTAATATGGTTGAAGAAGTTCCCCCTTACTGTAGACCATGTGATGCATTTCATGAAGAATCCACCTGCCACCAAGTATATCATATCAAGGAGCATGGATTCCCTGAAGTTAGCAATAATGACAAATTTTCAAGCGACCCTGAAAGCATAAATGCTATAGGACAAATTCACCATATTGAAAAGGAACACTGGAAACAAGCTCGAGATTATAGTCAAGAAAAAGACAACATTTCCAAGTACTTTGGTGTGAGGCCTCCACCCGCGCAGATCAAAGAAATGGCTAATGCTAGATTCAAAGGAGCTACCTATCAAAGAAAGGAGAAAGCTGGACCATCAAAGACCCAACAATATGTGCCAAAGGTAATAAATTCATCTGATACCAATGATAGAAATGTTGATTTGGGTAATTGGTTTGGAAGTGCTAAAATGTTAGTTCCTGTGACTCAAGTCCTCAAAATGCCCCATCAAAAGGAAAATCTGATGAGAATCATAGATTCTCCTCTAGAAAGATCGGTTGAGAAGCCCAAAGAAAAAGCCCTCCCTAATGATAATAAAGTTGTGGATGATCCCCCAGTTGTCCTACATACGAAAGATCCAAGCAAAGAAGACCATCCTCCCTTTTATATATCGTTATTGATGAATAACCTTCTGATACACAATTGTATGTTAGATTCAGGGTCATCCTCGAACATAATGACTAGAAAGGTTATGGAACAAATGAATCTAAAAATTACTAGACCATACCAGAATGTCTATGCTATGGACTCAAGAGAAGTAGATGTGGTTGGCATCATCCTAAACTTACCAACAAAGCTAGCAAAGTACCCTGACATCCATCTGAATATGGATATTCTTGTTATAGACATTCCTGACAAATGGGGTATGCTGTTGTCAAGAAAGTGGGCGGCCGATTTGGGAGGCTCCATACAATGGATTGCACTTTTGCTACAGTACCTGCGTCAGAAGATTCACTTGTCAAGTTGTACACTGAAAAGGAAAGGAGATATCATGTAGAAAACCTCAAACATCCCTCTAATGAATACGTCTACAACATAGATCACATGGGGAATTATGATATTTGTTCCACTTTCCTAGCTCCAGTTAAAGCAAAGATAAAAAATGAAAAAATTGACGAAATCTGGAAAATGAATTTTGACGGGGCACATTCTAGAGCAGGAAAAGGGGCAGGCATTGTTATAACCTCACCAAGCGGGAAAATTTTGAACTTTGCTTTCAGATTGGAATTTGAAGCAACTAACAATGTGGCTGAGTATGAGGCGCTTTTACTTGGTTTAGAGGACATGTGTCTATTCAAGTAACCAACAAGGCAACACCACTTGGAGCACTCCACAATACAAGAATACATAAGTACCACACAAGGGTTTATCCAATACCCAAGGTCAAAAGCCCTCCATGCATGATGCTGTTAAATATTTATAATTTTGCAGATCTGATATGATTATGAGCAGAACAATATACTGATTTTTAACTTTTAGCAAATACACTTGAAAATAGAGCATTCACCATAGATCAACCAACACAATAGGGCACACAAAATTTTACCTTAGGGAAACCTTCTAAAGGAATAAAACCCCAACAAGAATAATCTTCCTTAGAATATGAGATGACTGAGTTTTACATGAGCAGATTTAGAGAGCAGAATCGTACATCAAAAAATTCACTTGCCCTTAGGGCACACATACCAAAAGGGTCTGAAGATAAAATTGCCAGGAAGAATGGAGATGGCTTGCTGATGTAAGCCTTGATGATGATGACGTAAGCCTTGCTTACTGTACCTCTGATCCAAAAATTCTTTTGATGACCTGTAGCAGCCTTCTTAAGGTCTAATCCACTCAACAGTGACCCTTAGTAACCTGTTGTCAGCCCTAAAGGGCATGAATCTCCAACTGTGAGCCCACAAAAGGATAACCCTTCCTGCTGTGAGTAGGATCAGACCTACTGTAGGTCTGGAACAGATGGTCATCAGCCCTAATGGGCTTTTCTTGTCTGCTGTAGCCCTTAGAAACCCTTCAGAAGCCTTCTTAAGATCTTTGGCAGCATCCTTAAGACCTACTGCTTCTGAAATGAAAGCCTTGTTGGGCAAGTGCAGATCCACAACAGCCTCCTTTTGTACCCTTGGAAGCCCTGTTGGGAAAGATCTGAGCCACGACATCCCTAATTAGGGCTAGATCTGTCCTTGACAGCCCTAATTAGGGCTTGTTCTGTCCACAACAACCTTGTTAGGGCTCATGCATGAACTTGAAAGCCCTTCTAGGGCAGCAGCAGCCCTGTACAGACCCTACAACAATCACGACAGCCCTTTCTAGGGCTCTAGCAGAACTCGACACCCTCAAAGAAAGAAGACATGCCTGTTGGGTGAAGACGACAACCCTCTTTAGGGATTGAGACTTATGTTTTACAACCACAAGAAGGTAAGACAACCTTGCTGATGATGCAAACCCGTTAGGGAAAAAATCTGAGATGAAGTAGAAGATGAAGAGCAGCTGCAAGTACCCAATGAACTTCTTGGACTGAGATGAGGAATGGTTTTGTGATGATGACTTTCACTTGAGAGGGTTCTTCTTTTGTATCTCATCATTGGTGACTTCCTTAAATCAAGGAGTCCAAAATAATAATATAAAATTCATTGGTCAAGTCCCTTTTAACTTCAATGCGGGCTTTTAACACTTTGGTACATTAGTTGGGGTTCATTGTGGGATTTCGACACTTTAACACCTTAAATGGGGGTTCATTGTGGGCTTTTGACCCACCTTCTTTTGGTAAGTCACCCTTAGACAGATCCTTAGCCCCTTCTCTTGGTATCCATGGTCCACACGTGCCAGTTCAAGTACATCATCATATATAAGGAAGATATTCTTTGGTTGCCTTGTTCTCTTCACTAACACCAAGGTCCCAGGCTAGTTACTCCAACAAGGGATGGCCAGTCCCTTGAGGAGGTCCGATATCCCAATGACCAAGGAGAGGAGTACATCACTTGCCTAGACCCGATCTAGGGCTTCTAGTGATGACCTGGTAATTGGCCAGGTGCCTCAGCCCTAGGTTGCATCAAGTTGACCAATGTCAACTACTTGGTAATTGACCAAGTGCCTTAGTCCTAGACTGCATTGTGTTGATCCTCAGTCCCAGAATGAGTCAAGATGATCAACTTCCTGGTTACTGACCAGGTGCCTCCATTCTCCCAGAGAATGGCTCTCAGCCCTAGGTTGAGCTTCAGTCCCAGACTGAATCAAATTCCTCGTAACTGACTAGGTGCCTCCATTCTTCTAAAGAATGGCTCTCGATGGTGCTCAAAAATCAACACTCCCTCTCAGCGAGAGAGGCATTCTCTGCAATGCAAATCTTACCTTGGAAGTACACAAACTTCGTCAATGATAGAGGCTTGGTCAGCACGTCGGCAATCTGCTCATCTTATAACCTTACAATGACTTCGAGAAGGATCTTCCTTCTATTTCTAGGTCAAAACGTCCTACCTTTTAGGAAGGTATCCCACATAAAATATAATTTAATATTAGGACATGTTAAGGTGAGGGTTACACATAAGACATAACGATGTGTAAGTCAGCACACTCAAGAGGGGCGCTAGCACATAGGACCAACAAGGGAGGGGGTCAACACAAGACTAACCACAAATCAACAAGAGGTGTCACAACAAAGTGGGAAAACAACCCTTCTAACCACAAGACCAAAGATGTAACAACAACGTGGGAAGACAACCCTTTTACCCACAAGACCGAAGGTGTAACAACAAGGTGGGAAGACAACCCTTTTACCCACAAGACCAAATGTGTAACAACAACATGGGAAGACAACCCTTTGATCTCTCTCTCTCAATGTACAATTGTTCCATACAATAACTGGAAGTTCATTATCACCATATAAGGAAGGTCCACAGTGGATGATGTGATCCTTTGGTCCTCCTGACTGCTCCTAAGGTCAAATGCTAGTGACTCCATCAAGGGGTGGCCAGTCCCTTGAGGAAACAACCTAGCTCAACCATCTCGAAGACCTAGGAGAGAAGGACATCACACATCATCATCATCTTGGTTAACTGACGAAGATCCACCTGGTTAATTAACCAGGAATATACTTGCAGGACTTGCTTGGTCCAAGACCAAGAATCTGCCTGGTCCCAGACCAAGATGTCTCTGTCTCTGCCTGCAGGATCTGCTTGTTCCTCATGACCAAGAAACTGTCTAGTCCCTGACTAGAATGCCCTAGAGATAGATAGGGGCCCTAGCCACATGCTAGCGACTTTGCCATGGCTCTGACTTGCTTGGTCCCAGACCAAGAACCTCAGTAGACTGCTGGGGGCCCTAGATACCTGCTAGGTACTTACAGTGCCTGGTTAACTGACCAGGAACCCTAGTTAACTTACTAGGGTGCCATCCTCCCAGAGAATGGCTCTCGTAGCCGCATTATCTTTAACACTCCCTCCCAGCAAGAGAGGCATTCTCAACAACACTAAGCTTGTTTCAATTTACACAGACTTCATCGTGGATAGAGGCTTAGTCAACACATCGGTAATTTGTTTATCTGACAGAACATACTGAAGTCTCTGTACCATGTCATGTTTCGCAACCGAGCCTCAATAGGTTTTAGCTTCAGTTTCTTTCCTTCCTTGGCGTAGTAGGAAGGTTGCTCTTGCCGACAGAAATGGATGCATGATACCATAAGCCATCTAACGTTTTCTTTTGTGGGTTATAATCAGGCTCTAATTTTGAACTCTCCTAGTTCATCAAACATTCTTTGTAACCCATTACTCATGAAGTCATCAAACGAATTTAGTTGATGACTAATCAAATCCCATTTATTTAAAGAATGCTTTTGAAGTATCTATACAGAAAGTGTCTAGCCAAGTCATTGTGAAAACACTTACTTGAGGGAACAACATTTATGGCACTCAGACTCAATCGAGCAGCACTCGTGGATTAGTTCTGCCAAAATTATCTGATCCCCTTCTCTATACTCTACAGTAAACCCTTAGTCTGGACACCATGATTCAGAAATATAGAGCTTCTAGAATTAGATGCTTCTGAACTTTCCTCTGAGTTTGAAGGTAGTAGATGACTGCTAAGAGAACCAGGCACTTCAAAGTCATATTCTTCGATAAAAGTTTTCATCTTTGAGGAATCGTGACAATGGATACCATGAATATGAATCATCATTTGATCTAGGTTACAGTCCATTGGATTCTGAAAAACTGAACTCAATTCCTCAGACAAGGATCTATATAATTTTCTGTGATTTCAAGGAGTCATGCCCTTCAACATCTTTAGCCAAACCATGATCGAGGTTAATCATCTCCAAGTTGAAGAAGCCATTTTCTTTAGCTAAATTAGATCTGCAAGCTTCCAAGATCTACATAGGCAACAGTGACTTGCTTAGAAACTGTGCTCTTCACGTCCTCTGCTATGATACCATGTTGAATTTTTATAATTTTGTAGATCTGATATGATTATGAGTAGAGCAATATACATATTTTTAACTTTTAGCAAATACCGTTGAAAATAAAACATTCACCATAGATCAACCAACACAATAGGGCACACAAAATTTTACCCTGGGAAACCTTTTAAAGGAATAAAACCCCAACAAGAATAATCTTCCTTAAAATATGAGATGACTGAGTTTTACATGAGCAAATTTAGAGAGCAGAATCGTACATCAAAGAATTCACTTGCCCTTAGGGCACACATATACCAAGAGGGTTTGAAGATGAAACTGTTAAGAAGAATGGAGATGGCTTACTGATGTAAGCCCTGATGATGATGACGTAAGCCCTGCTTATTGTACCTCTGATCCAAAACTTCTTCTGATGACTTGTAGTAGCCTTCTTAAGGTCTGATCCACTCAACAATGACCCTTAGTAACCTGTTGTCAGCCCTAAAGGGCATGAATCTCCAACTGTGAGCCCACAAAAGGATAACCCTGCTGTGAGTAGGATCAAACCTACTGTAGGTCTGGAACAGATGGTCGTCAGCCCTAATCGACTTTTCTTGTTTGTTGTAGCCCTTAGAAACCCTGCGGGAAGCCTTCTTAAGATATTTGGCAGCCTCCTTAAAACCTACGACAGTCTTGCTTCTGAAATGACAGCCCTGTTGGGTAAGTGCAGATCCACGACAACCTCCTTTTGTACCCTTGGCAGCCCTGTTGGGCAAGATCTGAGCCACGACAACCCTGATTAGGGCTAGATCTGTCCTCGGCAACCCTAATTAGGGCTTGTACTGTCCACAACATGCCTGTTAGGGCTCATGCATGAACTCAACAACCCTTCTGAGGCAGCAACAGGCCTGTATAGACCCTACAACAATCACGACAGCCCTTTCTAGGGCTCTAGCAGAACTCAACACCCTTAAAGAAAGAAGACATGCCTGTTGGGTGAAGACGACAGCTCTCTTTAGGGCTTGAGACTGATGTTTTGCAGCCACAAGAAGGTAAGACAACCTTGTTGATGATGCAAACCCCTTAGAGAAAAAATATGAGATGAAGTAGAAGATGAACAACAACTGCAAGTACCCAACGAACTTCTTGGACAAAGATGAGGAATGATTTTGTGATGATGACTTTCACTTGAGAGGGTTCTGCTTTCATATCTTATCATTGGGTGACTTCCTTAAGTCAAGGAGTCCAAAATAATAATATAAAATTTATTGGTTAAGTCCCTTTTAACTTCAACGTGGGATTTTAACAGTTTGGTACATTAGTTGGGGTTCATTGTGGGATTTTGACACCTTAAATGGGGTTCATTGTGGGATTTTGACCCACCCTCTTTGGGTAAGTCACCCTTAGACAAATCCTTAGCCCCTTCTCTTGGTATCCATGGTCCACACGTGCCAATTCAAGTACATGATCATATATAAGGAAGATATTCTTTGGTTGCCTTGTTCTCCTCACTAACACCAAGGTCCTAGGCTATTTACTCCAACAAGGGGTGGCCAGTTCCTTGAGGAGGTCCTATAGCCCAATGACCAAGGAGAGGAGTACATCACTTGCCTAGACCCGGTCTAGGGCTTCTAGCGATGATCTAGTAACTGACTAGGTGCCTCAGCCCCAGGCTGCATCAATTTGACCAATGTCAACTACTTGGTAACTGACCAAGTGCCTTAGTCCTAGACTGCATTGTGTTGATCCTCAGTCCCAGAATGAGTCAAGATGATCAACTTCCTGGTAACTGACCAGGTTCCTCCATTCTCCCAGAGAATGGCTTTCAGCCCTAGGTTGAGCTTCAGTCCCAGACTGAATCAAATTCCTGGTAACTGACCAAGTGCCTCCATTCTCCTAGAGAATGGCTCTCGATGTTGCTCAAAAATCAACAGATCCTCCTTGGGCTCAATAGCCCTCCTCCAAGATGTTACTTTCTCCAAAAGGTTGTTAGTCCAATGCTATTTTTCCCACAATGGCTTGTTATCCAAGTGTCATGCAAGGCACTCCTCCTCTAACCGTGTGCCACTTATGCCTAACGCTCCCCAAAATGTGTTCCAATGTGATAACTAAGCTCCAATGCTCCTCCTCAACATGTGTTCGGGTCCATAACCAACTTCCATGAAGTATGCTCCTCAACTCAAGCATCTCGAAGCCAGTTGTCTAACCTCCAAGGTATATATTATTATATTGTATGGTCTCAAGCTCCAAGGGCTAAGTGCTCCCCTCCAAGTGCCTAACACTCATCCTCCTAGGTTTTTATCTTCCCTAATTGAGCCATTGATGCCCCTATTCTTGTCATTATGTTGATTAGGGTAACAACCTCCTAGGTAAGCACACTATTCTTGCACTCTAACCAAGGTCAAACTTTTTATAGTCATCATGTCGATTAGGGTAACAACCTCCTAGGTAAGCACATCGTTCTAGCACTCTAACCAAGGTCAAACATCCTCCCAAACTTAGCCATCCTTATGTTCATGAAGCATTGCCAAGGGGCTTGGAGACCTAGTTCTCTCCTAGCAAGGTGAAAACACTTTTAGAGTAACTAGGCATTTATTTCTATGCCTATAGCTTTACTATATAGATCAATAATCTCTTTGTACCTTGCTGCCTCTCTTATTGATCCATTTCCATAGAATAAAAGATCATCCACAAACAAAAAGTGAGCTGTCATGGCTAACACCAAGTTGATTCTATTCATCTTTTACCCATAGTTGCAATGTTTTCATAAAAAGGAGTGCTCTATTTCTATACGAAGCCTTTATCCACTTTGTTTTGTGTTCGTCAACATAATCATTTGTCTTGTACTTTGTTTTCTAGAGCCGTTTGCAACCTATAGGTGTTTTTCCTTCGAGGATGTCTACAAGATGCTGAGCTTCATTTCTTGCTATTGAATTATTGCTTTGTCCCATTTTTCCTTTCCACGTGATTCTTCAAATGGAATAGGCTCATGTGAATTTGAAACTGTTGTCATTAAAGCAATGTTTACCTTACTTAATGTGATTGTTGTAACCTCCTTGGCTTCTTGCCTTCATTAGTTTGAGCTAGTTCTTGTAACTTTAAATATCATATCGTATGCAGATACTACTTGGGATTTGCTTGGACTTCGGAAATGTCTTTCCATTTCTAACCTTGTTATTTCTACCCTCCTCATAATCACTTGTTGCTAGACTAATTTTATCTTCATGGCTTGGTCTCCTTTCCTTTGCAAGTTTTTGAGTGTGATTTTTTGTTTTCTATAAGCCATAATATATCGATCTCATCTGACTTTTCGTTCCTATGATCTTCATCCAACGCAACTAACTTCCCATGCCTTTCATTTCTAAATCAAAGAGCCTATATGCCTTAGAATCTTCACTGCAGCCTATAAAAATAAAAAATTCACTTTTACTTTCATCTTCTGGTTATGCCTTTTTTATTTTGGTACATGTATATATGATTTACACCCATAAATTCTAAAATGACTTACTCATGGTTTCTTACCACTGGATGCTTTTTGTGGCATAATGTTTCTTGCAGCCTTAGTAGGACTTTTGTTGAGTAGATACGGTACGATATATAGATTAATTCAGTCCAAAAGTTGGTTCCATTCTTTCTCTCCCCAGTACCATTTTGTTGAGTATACAAATAAGTTGTTTGTGTATGCGATAAGATTTGTGATATTAGAAGTCACTGAATTTGTATTCTTTGTCACCATCTGTTTTGAGAACCCTTGATCTTCTTCCCGCTTTTCCTTGCAAACATGGCTCTGAACGTTTGAGTGTCTGAAGAAACTCTAGCTTGTACTTGAGGAGATACACCCAAACCCTTTTGAATAATCATCAATAAATATCATTGAGTATTTTTTGTTAGTTTTACTTGTTGCTTTGAGGTGTTCTGCTTCAATAGTGGCTTGACTAGCAGATCCATTCCAGCCATAGATTCCTTTGCAGAATTTTGTGCTGCTGAGTGTGATCTGAAATGGATCACTATAGAATTTGTCATCTGTTTTTGTACTTTCTAAGTGGAAAAATTGCAGCCATGGACTTGTAGGGCCCATTTTAAGGGCATGTCCTAATTTGGTGATTTGGAGTCCTAAAACTTATGGAGGCTATTTGGAGCATCCAACGATAATTTTTGACGTCAAAACTTTGGGAACGAAGTCTGCAATGCTCCAATGCTGTTCTAGATGTCAAGAGATTACGAACGGTGCAAATATCACCTGAATCAGAGATTGTAGGAGGAAGTTATGCCTTGCACAAGTTGGCCTATGCTTTCACCACCATAGTATCATGCAATGTTTTAAAACTCGGAACCGGGAATCGAACCGGTCTAGGGTCAACTTGGATTGGAACCGGAACCGGTAATGAACCAGAATATTAAAAAATACAAAAATAATTACAATTCTAATCATAAAAATTATATTTAACATTCCAAGCTATGATTTCAAACCATTAGAGACATAATATGCAAAGTCTACAATTATATATATACCATAAACCATGTATGGGTCACAAAATGGCACCATGTGCACTACATAGTAAAGTCTCATAGCACCTATCTTTGATTCTGAAACACAATACAATATCAATGAGTCTCTATAGCCTCTACAATCCAGATTACACAGTCACACTCTGGCTGCTCCAGGCTCCAGCCTCCAGCGTCCAACTCCAAGCCAACGACCCTCCAATAGTCAAGCTGTCGACTGTCCAATGACTCTAGTTTGCAAGCCTTGGTCCTTGGACAACGACCTCCTCAACGTGAAAATTGAAAACGACTCAACCCAGCAAGTTGCAATGAGAGGAATGTCTAGACTTTGAGAGAATTGGGAGGGGGGGCGTATGTATGGGTTTAGCAACAATTTAGGGTTAGGTTTTTTTGGTTTAAAAAAGACAATTTTAAATCTCCCCATTACCTGTTCAGGCCCGTAGAGAACTGGCATCTCACCGGTCGGTTATTGAGCCGGTTTGGTCTGGTTTGTTAATGAACCGGTCCGGTTTATTACCAAACTGGACCCTGGTTCGAGTTTTGTCCCGGTTCAGTATGCAGGCTTGGTTGGCTGGTCAAACTGGCCGGGTTTAAAAACACTGGTATCATGTGGATGCCATGTTAGCTCCCATTACTCACACGTGGAGCTAGTGATGTGTGGATTTTCAAGAGGATTCTAGAGGGTCTAAGACCCTAACCCTAACCTTAAACAACTATCATGGCATGCTAAACACTAGGTCAATAGGAAAGGAAGGGGTTTTGTTCCTATTATATTGATTTTCTATTCCATGGTTTAGTAGGGCAAAGGAGTGGGATATTGTGAGTAGAACAAAGGAAGTAGAAGACCACATAGTAGCCATCTAAGCCACAATGAATATGCATTTGATATATGAGAAGAAAAGAGAAAGGCATAGTTCTCACCTTCTAGTTGGGCTTTCCTAGGGTACATCTTCTGTTCATTGTGGATGGTGTGGTGATTTTTGTTTTAGTTTTTTTTATTACATTCTCAGTTCCTTTCAGTAATTTTAGCACTATGCTTGTAATATTACACATAATAATAAATTAACATTGCTTAACAAAGGATGACCTCGCAATATCTTGTAGAAAACTTGTAAAATTTGTTTTGATGAACTGTCCAATGGAATATCCATGGCATTTTAATGATTAGGGTGAGTGCACAAGAGAGAGAGTCTAATGAAGGTGCACTAGTTTAGTAGGCTTCTAGGAATATATGAGGTTCATGCATGCTTGCATGCATGATCTATTTTGAGAAGGTGCGTTACCAATGCGGATAATGCACATTGTATGTGGAGAGGTTCTAATTTAGGAGGGCATAGATCCCAAGATTATGTAGATGTGTGCATGAGAATCTCATGCATGCATGAGAAATATTCTCATGCATGCTTGCATGTACCTACTCTTTTGGAGTGGGCACATCATTCTAGGTGGTTGAACTCATGCATGAGGGCACATTATTCCTAGGCACATTAGGGTTAGGGTTTTGATTTTTCTCTTCATGGGACGTGCACCACTTGAGGTGTCTAGATTCATTGTAACTCTATCTTCCTTTGTTTTATAAAAGAGAGATAGGGCACTTCTATGGGGGGTAGATAGTTGAAGTCTTGAGCTAGAGTCTTTGGTTGACATAAGGTAGTTGCAGATGTAATCTTTTCTTAAGTGTATGTGATTGGTTGCAACAATTTTAACTTCTTGTTATAATTTTCAGATTTTTGTGTTTGTAATCTAGCACTATGTTATTTGCTATTTTGATAGAGGTTTCATTAGTTTCAGATTCCTACCTCTTGGGTTTTTTACAAGTGCAGTTCTATGTACCATGTGTTGAAAATTTAACATGGTATCATAGCTATACAATTGAAGTCTTTTGATCTGTGTATGGAGAAGATTGTTGCTTATGAGTGGGAGGAGTTGTCGAAATATTTAAGCGGATGTGATGCCTAGGAATCTCCTAAGATTGGAGTGATTTGCGCTTGAGATAGGCACAAGGACCTATGAGGGGTTTGTGGGTGATATGCGTGAGAAACTCCAGTGATTGTTGTGTTGGTTTACACCTGTGAGAGGCGATCTAGATTCTACACTTGTGATATTTTGCTGATATGTCTTGTTGTTTGCTCTCCTTCTTTGAGGTGTGTTTAAGGAGTTGCAGGAATGGTGAATGTATTTAGTTTCAAAGAGTGCGACAGGCTAGAGAGAGCCTTTAACTTCACTCCTTAGAAGTGCAGACTTCTAATGTTATTGGAGGAGGTTGATCCATGGTGTCTTGTCAAAGAGGAGACTACAGTTCCCATCGATCCCCAACAACTTGATAAGTATGAGAAGAAGGTTGCTAAGGTGAAGAGGTCATTTTGGATTCTATGAAGGACAATTTGATCGCTCATATCATGGGTAAATCGGCTCAAGAAATGTATGAAGCATTGATCTCCTTATATTAGTCTGTCAATGTTTCCCGAAAATGCTCCTGAAGAACAAGCTCACTAGTACTTGCACGAGTGACACAGACATGGCGGCTGTCTACGTGATGAAGATCACCGAGCTTAGAGATCAACTCTTAGCTATTGGGATGAAGGTCGAGAATGAGGAGTTAGTGCCCATAACACTAAATGGGTTCTCTGTACCCTAGGAATCCTTTGTGTAGGTTGTTTGTGCTTGTGAGAAGATGCCCACCTTTGAGAAGCTTTGGGATGATTTTTTCCAAGACGTGACGAGGTGAGAGATAGTTGTAGCCAGAGTGGAGGAGATGCAAAACCTAGCCCTCATTAGGAAGGTGAGGAGAGGTGGTAAGAAAGGAGGGGTCAAAAAGTTAAGAAAGAACAATCAAGTTCTTCAAATTGGGGAAACAAAGGTTTGAGCCATTTGAAATGTTCAAGTGCTAGCAAATGGGCCACAATGCATCTTAGTGTCTTGAGAAGAAGAAAGCCAAGCTGTAGCAAACACAGTTTGCTTGGAGTGCATAAGCTTGAGCTGGAGTGGATGTGTTATATTTTCAAGCTTGACTTTGCTTTTTCCATGGTTTTGTGCCTTTCCAAGTTATCACTAACACCATTTCTGGTGTAGGGTGGTATGTGCACAATGGAGCATCTAGACACATGACGCTCAACAAGAAGGTTTTTTGTAAACTTCAAAAGCAAGAAAATGACATACAGATTGATTTGGTTGATGATGCCACTTATCTAGTTAACGGAATGGGATTTGTCTTCTTTTGCATGCCTTCAAGTGATGTTCTAGAGTTACATGATGTTTTATATGTCTGGGTTTGACAGTTGACTAAGAATCTTCTTTCAGTTTCACACATGACATCTTTGAAGTGTGTTGCCCAGTTTGATGATCTACAAGTCATGATTAGAGATCACAACCAAGAACATGGTTGAGTTTTGGCCAAAGGAGTGTGAGAAGGTGGCCTTTATAGGCTTCTTGCTGATTCGATGATGCATGATGCTTTAGTGCATGAACGTGGCAAGTTGTACGGGTTGTGGCACAAGCAATTTGGTCTCCTTCACTATGGAGCACTTCCTCTCATGAAGCATTTGATTCATGGATTGCCAAAGTTAAAGATGAAGAAGACTTGAGTGTTCATGGTTTGTGCAGTTAGCAAGCATGTGAAGAATGTTTTTTCAAGCAGTGAGCATAGATTAAGAGAGATTCATGATCTGATCCATTTAGATGTATGTGGACAAATGTCTTCAACGTCACTGATAGGTAGTTTGTACTATGTCTCCTTTATTGATGATTCCTCAAGAAAGACCTGGATTTACTTTATGACAACTAAAGCTGAAGTTTTTAGCAAGTTAACAAAGTAGAACTTTTGTTGAGAATCAGGTAGAATAGAAAGATAAAGGTGCTTTGGTTTGGAAATGGAGGAGAGTACACCACCAAGGAATTTGATGCCTTTTGTAGGGATGTAGGGATTAAGAGGGAGCTTACAATACCTTACAACCCACAACAGAATGAGGTTGCAAAAAGGAATAAATGGTCCATCATTGAGACAACTAAAGCCATGATCCACAATATGGATTTTCCCATGTGTCTTTGGGCAAAGGCATACAACACAATTACATTTTGAATTGATGTGCTCATTGGATATTGAAAGACAAGACACCAAAATAAGTGTTAGGTATCACAGTTCCATGCCTTTGGTTGTCTTGTTTATATTCATCTTCTTGACGAGAAGCGGAATAAACTTGAATCCTTGAGCATCAGAGGTATATTTGTTGGTTAAGTGAGATCTCCAACTTATCTGATTTACATTCTAGGATAGAGGATGACAATGATAAGCAGAGATATCTGATAAGATGCATTGTACTCTAAGTCTTAGGAGTCTCCCACGGAGGTTGAAGAGGGAGAAAAGCTTGCTGTCCCAAAGGCTGATCTGCATGTAAATGCAAAATCAGATTTAGATTAGCAAGGTTCCAATGAAGGAACAAAGGCCTTTTTACCATCTAGTTAAGCTAGGAAGTTGAGAAGGCTTACCTAGACTCTATAAGAGGCACAAGAGTAGGTGGGAGCACTATTCTTCTTTTGGGTGAGTCACCCCCTAAGAACTTCTGTCATTGATATATAGCCTTCCAACATTGAGGTAGCTCTTTAGCAGGGATGGTGGGTACCATGACTGCTGAGGAGCATAACTCCATTATGAAGAATGTTGTTTGGGAGATTGTTCCAAAACCAATGGGGAAATCAATGAAAGATTCCAGGTGGCTATTCAAGATTAAACATGTGGTGAAGGTTACATGAATTGTGGGTGTGATCTGAATCAGTGGGTGCAGCACTCATCCCGAAATTGGGAATCAGGGGATTATAACCCTAACCTTAATTATTTATATAATTTAAATTTTATATCGAAGAAAAAACCAAATTAAAGCATATTGAATGTTTAGCTTTCATATTCAGATTGGGGAATGAGATTCATCAATGGTAAATACTACATACTAAACTAGCATCTGCAGTCTTGAAATTCTAGTCTCCAAACAGTCCTAGAACCTTGAAAACATAATGAAGCAAACACTTTCTGCTGTGCTCCAAATTTTTTTCAACTAAAAGCCCTCAGGTAATGAAAAACTACAGCAAGAATAAAGAAATTTAAAAGTGTTTTTTCCCTTTTCTCCTGCCCAAGTCTGCGATTCAGTGAGTTCAACCAAATTTCCTGTAATCCTGCCTGGTCTGTATGGAGTCACTGTGTTTGAATAAACTTCACTAATTTGACCTCTGCATATCTATGCTGACAAGTCAAATAGTGTCAGTAATGAAGTGACTAAAGAGCCTGCCAAAGGTGCTTATAAATTACAATGAGGTTGTTGAGTACACGCACTATAGCACTCCTAGTTGGCATGGCTGATTACCCAGGCAGTCTGGTAGATGTTGTGGCATCATAAACACTGCAATTAAAGTTGTTTAGGCTTGTTATCTTGATGGTACAAATTGTTAATGTTGAAATCTGAATTAAATCTGAAATTTGCCATGATTCTACCACCTGAAACAGATCCACTTATAGCGGAATGTGATATGGATCTGAGGTTCCCCGATTTCAAGAAGAATAAGATGTGGGTTCTGGGTGCCATTCTAATGCCCCAACTTGCAGATTCACTGTAATCATATACATAATGATATTGTTAAATTTCACAGTCCAGATCTAGTTAACAGTCTTCAAACAATTTACGCAAAATTATTAACTGAAACACACTGAACTTTAACAAATTATGCAGCGGAAAAAAATCAGGAAATCATCACACCATTTGACACATTAATTTACCCTGGAAACCCCAGTCCTTTGGCGAAAACCAGCAAATGTTTGTCTTCTTCTTATTGCAGGATTTGATTACAATAGAAGTTAGAACAACAGTAGTCCTCCGGATACACTCTCTGGATCTGGACCTAACACCCAGGAAAATACTCCAAACCCTCTCTACAAGCTAGACAGACAAACCCTAGATCCACCCTACATCTAGACTGCTCACTACAAGAGGAAAGCCGTCTCTTGCAACTGTGATTCTGACCACTATAGAATATCTCCTTCTCTCCTATGACCGTGATCATACAAGGTTTCTTTTATAATCTCACGCTCATGCAAATACCATGGACCAATACTATGGGCACTCCAATACCATGGGCCAACTAGAACCAGTGTTGCTGTAGCGGAGAAAGCATCCACAGAGGGCATATAGTGACTTGCCCTCCTTTGCTGCAATAGGTGCCTGTCTGGTAAATTTCACACCAATCTCTTTTGTTGTGGTCGCTTCTGGTTGTTTTTGCCTGAGAATTTGGTTTGGGTTCCTGAGACAAACCTGCTGCTGCTGAAATTTTATTAAAATGAGGTTGGCAGTTTAACAGGGGAATTTCGATGTAACATGAAGTGGTTGGAATGGTGGTGTTGGGGTATGAGGGAAGGCATGGTGGAGTGGCAGGCCCATCGTTTGCATGGCACAGAGTAGCACAAGTAATGCAGAAGAAATGCCCGCCCAACGTTTGCATAACACAAGTAGTGCAAAGTTCCGAAAATCGATAGTTCGGAAGGAGTTCAGAAGTGTTCTGTTGTCGAGGGATGTTCCAGGTTTGAATGCCATCCCACAAACCCCATAACAGGTGAGGTTAGTTAGGCCTCTTCTTGATACTCATACAACTATGACCGAGCTTAGACAACTCTGTGAAACCCTGCAGCTTCCGCTGTGGCCCGATCCCTCTAATTTTAGCCTCGAGATAAACAGAAATCGCATTTGGCATGAACTGCTGCCATACCTTAGGGAAAAATTCGCAAGTGGGATTGATAGGAATCTTGCTAGGTGGGCATAAATTCTTCAGGGAGAGGAATCCTTCTTGCGTTCTCTGTCCAAGAACATAAGATCGAAGGCCGAAAAGTCGATGGGTCATGGTGTGATGAAGCTTGATGTCTCCATTGTAGAGTCACTATCTTGACCCTAGCTATGCCGACAGAGAATTGGGAGCCCTGCCATTATATGCTTCATTTCCCACTCTGAGCTACTTGACATGGATATATTAAGTGGCCAATGGCTTCTACCAGCAACTTTCTCCAGCAACATATCAAGAACATTGCAAAGTTCGAGAACAGATTGTATTCTATATGGTATTAGGTATGGTATTCTACACAGATCTCTAAAGAATCTAGATGTTTGCACATATCTACTGTGCTAGACCACTAGCTGCATAATATTCATGCCAATCATATGTCTTGAACCTTGCCCATCAAAGCATTCTCAGTTGGGCCTTCCCAAAAATTGCCCAACAATAGCTCTCAGCTAGGATTTTCCACTGTTTGATTACTGCGTCTATTGTGCTCCTGAGCCTGTTGAGCTCATAGCTGCAAGTGAGTCCGAGTTTTTCCTGCAGAGGGGACTAAGGACCCCACTTTGCAACACGAGTCCTAACATAAATTTGGGAACATTTTTATAAAAAAATCCACATACCCAACTGCCTTTTTCTCAAAATTTAAAACAAAAATGATATATCATAGTTTTCTTTTGCGTCCAGACATATTGAGGAATGTATTAACTGCTCATATGGAAGGAAAGCATTAGAACCTGCTCATCAAGAAAATTCAGTAAAATATTATCAGATGTGAGCTAGTAATGGTCTTATTTCCTTCTGTTACTGCTGTTCAGATATATGCCACCCTTGATGGCTTTCTTTAAAGCATATGACTACTGGCAGGATCAACCAGGAATAATGACTTTCATATCATGCACTCCGTAGTGAATCATGACTTACAATATTCTTCCCGTGGTCACAAAACCATGATTTACAGATTTATACTTCTAACGCATAATCAAATTTGATAAGGCCTTTTCCTGTGTTGTAAGTAGTTCAGAATGCTTGCTATAGAAGCAGTTTACTTAATCTATAACTTCTAATAATCTCAAGCAAGAAACCTGCTAGAAACAAATCTGGTACACCATGATTGTGCAAAATGGCCGTTGCTAAATCAGCATCATTCCATATTACATTACTTTGTTGATCATTTGTTGAACCCATGCTACCAAAGAACAATCTAAGAGAACTAACAAAGCATGCCATTTCCTGATCAGATCCAATATCACTGATCTTCAAAAAATAGGGTTCTAATAGACACCCTCATGCTGGAAATATAACACACCCTCAGTTCTCCATCAGGCCTCTTATCATTTTTTGTTTTTTTTATGCTGAAAATCCTTAGATTGTTCATCTATAGGCTTGTAGGACTGCAACACTTCTTCCTGAAGGCACTCTGTATTGCTAGCGTACTGCCTTGGGAAGAAGCTTGTGGTTTCACACAAAACTTTCCAGATTCAAAATGACCTGTATTCAGATTTTTGAGCTAAGCAATTGCTGAATCTTGATTAAGGCAGTAGTCTGAATTCAAAAGAAGCTAAGAATTTGAGCTTGAATGGTAACCCATAAGTACATTGGGTAGAAGATGGAGCTCAAATGGTGTTGTTGTCCAACTTAAACATCTGTAAACTTCCAAATCAACGAGAAAGATATTGGAAAGGAAGGTTATGCACACTATCTCTATTGAACAGCAGCCATGATGCAGCAAACAAAAATGCTGCGTTGGACAAGTTCAGGATTTTTAAGACTTTCTTGGAGCTGATTCAACACTGTTCTTATATGGTGGAAATGACACCAATAATATTTACAGTTTTACATTTTGTTGTAGATCCAAAAGCTGGTTATTATTTGTCTCCTCTTCCTTATAATATGTTGCCATTGTTTTCCTGCTTCATTCTTCTATTTCACTTCAGTTTGACAACCTTCATTATAATTTACAAGTAATACCCTGAAATGCTTGAGTTCAGCAGGGGATATCACAAGTAACTGAAGCCCAGTTTTCCAAATCAGCATACATTTCTTAACATCGTTTAAAATCTATCCCTGATTGAAGTGTTTCTCTGCCAACTGAGTTTTGATGTGTTTCTCTGCCAACTGAGTTTTGATGAATAGAAAGTGGCACCTTTGCTCCATGACTACGCTGCTGACGCCACTCCAAGTGGCCTTACATATTAGTTGACATACATTCACAATAGATCAAATTATATAAAGTATATCAAATTAGTTTTGCAGTAACTTCATCTACTAAAGTACAAGGTATTGATACAATACATTATGATTTACCATGTCCTGTTCTTTACCAACCAAATTAAATAGTTTCTTAATCATTTCAATATAGTTTGCACACAAGTGCTGAGCTCGACTCCCAGAGCACTAAAACATATGTACTAACGAGGCCTGTTAAAGTTTCTGAGCATATCCATAGACAACTTGTTGCCGCCGAGATCTGCATGTGAATGTGAGAAAAATCTCAACCCACTAAGAGCGGCCTTGGGGGAAAGTCAACGAGTCGGGTGCCAACTGTCCAGTGTCATCACAACACTTGACTCCTTCTGTTTAGGCCAACTCCTAAACAAAAGCCAAGGGAGGTAGACCCTACAAAAATCTAGGATGGTCACCTTGGAAAAGGTTACTTAGGAGTTAATAAGTTACACTAGGAAAGCAAACTTAGCAAGCAATTTCAAATATTCAACATGCATAAAGACAAGTGCCTTAAAAGGATACAACAATGGAGTCACAAAAGCTTGCAAGTTACACTAAAAGATTACTTTACCAGCAATAAAGAAATGTTATTTAACTAGAAAGCAGAAGCAAAGTCGAATTCTGAACTTGCCGAGGCGAGGATCGACTTTACTTGTTAAATGGAGGTGCGTCGAATTGTGAACCTGCTTGGTGCAGGGATTGACTGTTTGTTGCAAGTTGAATTTGTTAAGGGAAGGGAGTTTCCAATATACTTGAGGTATGTGGAAACAAGTCCGGATTGTCAAGTGTGGTTCCACACGAGAAAGGGACTAGATTGGAGTTACGAGGGTATGTCCAACGCCGACACCAATTGAGGGTATAGCTTGATGTGTCCACACGGTCACTACCTAGTTGGTTTCCCTTCACTGTAGAATTTTCCCACGAGTAACAAATCTATGGAAGATAGACGCCAGAGTTTCGTCCTTTAGGGAGGTTGATTTTAGTTAATTGTGTAATTAATAAAAAAGGCGTTAGGATTTATTTTAATTGGAATTAGGTGAGTTAAGTGAAATGGTAGATATGTGATCCAACCACTCACGCATGCTTTGAGTGTATAATTGAGCAAGAAAGGAAAATATGAGTTAATTACTACGATTGATCTATGATTCGTTACTTTTCAACAAAAATGAAGAATTTTCTTAATTGAACTACTTCACACTATCAGAATCTACCTTGATCTGCCAAGATCAAGTTGAACTAGCAGTGTAGAGAGTAGGATAGACTTTGATAGTGAGGATTAATTACTTTTGCAAGAAAGGAAAACCTTGAAAGGAAATGTTGTCTAATTATTACGAAATGAAAGCTAATAAAAAAAAGTTACTTTTCCTCTAACTGAAACTGAAAGGAAATATTTTGGATTGTATCTTGGTTGATTTTAGTTAGTTTTAGCTTTTAACTTAGAAACATTTAGAAAAAACTGAAAAAATGATGAAATCCCCCAGGGTAGAGGGGCTGAGAGGGTTGGTGGGTTATCCCACTAGCTCCTCTGAGTTACAACTTGAAATAGAAGCGCTTGCTGGTCCTTTATAGATTAGGAGTCCAACCAAGCTTACAAGTTCTAGATATAAGCGAAGAGGAGAAAGATTAGGTGCCCCTGGGGGGGGGTCTGGATGCACCAGATCCACGAAAAATGGGCAGAGTCTCTCTCTACCTGTTCGTGAATGGGTAAAAATCAGCAAGCGAGTTTCCTTAGAAACTTGCCCAAATTTTAGAAACCTTGCAAGTCAAATGTTAACCTAGCAAAAAATATTCTAAGTGAAAAAAGCAAGTAAATGGTTAGTAAAGACTTCACTAAAAATCGAAATAAACTAATTTTTAGGACCTTTTTTGTTTTCTTTCCAAACAACGAACATCGGGCACTTAATTTGCTCAGATCAATAAATAAAGTTCTTATTTATGAAATAATAGATCTATCTTTTAGTATTGAAAATCTAACTCTGAAGTGCTTACTAAAAGACGACTTTTCCCAATTAGATCTACTTGAATGATTTAAAATTGAAAGTACAATGTAGATCTAAACTAAGCATGCATGTAGATAGATCTACTTATGATTTGAATTGAAGCTATAGATCTAAATCTAACATACAACAAGTAACAAGAGAGATTTTTATATAAAAGGATATAAAAGGAAGAGTGAAAGTGAGCTTGAGAAGAGGAAAATCCTTGGGCTATGGGGTCCTTCGGTATTATGTTGAGGGACTATGTTCCTTAAAGCTTATGAGCTTGCCGAAGGTTGCTCAAGGCTGACCCAACCACTTCTCAAAAGATGAGGTACCTACAAAAGCTAAAATACTTGCAAAACATGGTTTTTGAATCCTCTAATCTTGTTAAAAATGGTGATCCCTACAAAAGAGACTCAAATAGCATGTCAGTTCAGCTGAAAGAGCATGCAAATTTTAACTTCTAATACAAGAAACCAATAGAATCCTAGAAGTTAATCAACTAATAAGACTCTATCCTGTTGGGTGTTAGCACCCTATCAAAGGCCAACACTTAGCAAACATTAATGCAAACACTTAGCAAACATTCACCTCATATATGAATTTCTACAATTACCATCCACATAATGTACACTTAACACCCAGAGGACCTCCAAAATCTTTTGATTATTCCAACAATGATATTACAGTAATAGAACTTCCTCAAGCCACAACCAACTCCCAAAACAAAGAGCAGAGGCACCTTTAAATAGCAAGAGAGGAAACGAATGCGCCCTCCTTTAGTGAATAATGCACACATCATGAGAGAATGACACATGTGAACCACACGAAAACCCTAATTAGGACTCCCAAGTCTCCAATGTGCCACATCACCATGAGCACTAAAGAAAAATTAAGAGTGAACTAGGCCTAATTAGGCCTCAAATGTGCCACCACAGTACCACTCCATGAGGACTTGAGAGAAAATTTAGGAGTTACCATAGTTAACCAGCCCACCAATGCACCACCTTTTGGACAAATTGAGAAAATTTAGGAGTTTGACTTGGTTAACTAGCACTCCTAGTCACTAATGCGCCCCTCTTGAGCAAATTGAGGAGTAATTAATGAGTTACCATAGTTAACTGAGCCTCCAAGTCACTAATGCGCCCCTCTTGAGCAAATTTAGGATTAACTGACATGAGTAAATCAAGGGCGCCCTACTTGTAGGAGAAGACTCCAGTTCATACAAAAACTTAGGGATTTGATCTTGAGATCCCAAATTTGACCAAAAGGAGCCAAATTTCGACTTGGAGATGACTTATTAGGTGGGTAAGGGCACCACTTTGCTCCCTTGGATGAAGGGAGACCCATGCATGCACCCCTCCTTGAAGGGGGAGGTGCCAAGAATATTCCCTTTACAATTTATTACCTCCTTAACTCAAATTACATAGTCTTTTCCAAATTGCTTCTCATAGGGACCAAACATGCCATGAATGACTCTAGGACCATGGTGACTATTTCAATTTGACATCGGACCATAAGAACTTAGACACCAACCGGAGGCACCTTGGTTATAACACACTTTGGCTTTGGAGGTGTGAGTGAAAAAACCATGTTGAACTTTGATCACTAGGATTTATGTTCAACTAGGTAAAAAACACTCCAAAGGTGTCATAACATGAGTGACTCATTCGGGCTAGCTGTTCAACTAGGTTAAAAAAACACTCCAAAGGTGTCATAAAATGAGTGACTGATTCGTGCTAGCCCTTTTACACATGTAAAGGATGTCAAATTTTTACAAACAACCCCCTCTTTGACCATGACAAAGGGGGTGCAAAGTACAACAACTGAGCAGAAGACTGCTTGATTTGATGGGGGACTAGAAGGTCCCTGATTGACTAATGATGTCTTCTGTCAAGTGAGCAGCTTGTGCATACTGGGTGGTAACACAACCCAACAACAAAAGAAAAGTGAATGAGATATATAATCACTAAAATTTTGAAATGTACTTTATTCACAACCCAATCTTCCGTGATCTCACAAAAGTATTAAATTCTTGTGCAAGATATAATATACTTTCTTCATTGGAAGTCATGTTAAGGATTCCTTTCAGATTTGGGTTAAATTTTGTTACGTTGTTAGAGAGAGGATTTAAATATACAGTAGAGAAGTAGAAATGGTTGTTACTTTGTTGACACTCAAAAGGTTTGGTCTTTGAGAGAAAGTAATATATACTTGTTTTGTCTTTAAAGTTATAAGTTGAGACGAAGTAGATGTCTCATCTTTACCATGTTTATTTCGAATTAAGGATGAACAAAGTGCCCTTTCTGGTTATAAAAGTGTAACATGCTTTTGTAATGATTCAAAAATTTGGATTCATATTACCAAAACAATGTTTGTCATATTGCTATTGGGGAGCAAAAGGATGCATATTGTCTGGATCATATACTTTTACCTCCAATATACTTTTGTCTTCATTTCTCACCCATCAAAATGTAACCATTTGGACAAATTTCAATCCATACTGAAATGTGATAATTTTTATTCTACCACTCACTTATTATGGATCTGCTAATGAATGAATTTGTAATCATTTCTGTCATAAATGTATCTTTGTTATGTTTGAATGGCTGAAGTGAAATTGCAAATACATCATTTTTTTTTCTCTGTAGCTTCATTCGCTGAAACAGACCTAGATAAATCAGTTTATAGGATGAATTTTATTCTGTTGTGAGAGCTCTCATACCAATCCCATTAATGCCTTTCGTATCATCCAGATTGATCTTGAAAACCGTCCCCTTTGATGTGTTGGTCACCTTTATTTCTGTCCCCTTTGATGTGTGGGAAACAACTTGTCTTAGCTTTAATTGGCCTGTTAAATAACTTCCAGCAGATCAGATATATAAATATGTTCTTTAGAAAGGCCAAAACTCTGCAACTCTTGCTCTCATAAGATGATTTAATTGGCAGATTTAATATCTAGATTCAGACTGGTGGTAAAGTCCCATAAAATACTCGCTTTAGTTTCCAACTTAGGTCTTCAAGTTTCCATGAGCTTACAGTTTTCTTTGTTGGATCCCTGGAGCTTTAATTATGATATCAAGCTTCTCTTTCTGTTGCTGAGCAGCTGCCTCTGATTGCCGCTTCAATCTAAATGGACGCTCCTTTTACGTGTATTCTATCTCACCAAGTATGAGCCACGATTACTACACAACTGCTAGTCACAATTTCTTGTCAAAGAATGATTTTTCTTGCTTGTGGCTTTGATCATTAGGATATGCAACACATATTTACCCTATTCTTGGCCACAGGCATGATGAAATTAAGGAAATGCTGAAGGTAATGTCTGCAATCTCAAATCCAAACTAGAGCTCCCGTTTTGTCAGTTTTGGACAGTAGCAATTGTTTTGTCGTTGACAATTCCCAAGCTGGCTCTCGAATCTGAAGATTGTTTGTTGCTGCTGAGATCTGCATGTGAACGTGAGAAAAATCTCAACCCATTGAGAGCGGCTTGGGGGCAAGTCAATGAGTCGGGTGCCAACTATCACCACAACACTCTATTCCTTCTGTTTAGGCCAACTCCTAAACAAAAGCCAAGGGAGGTAGGCCCTCTGAAAAAACTAAGGATGCTTTCCTTGGAAAAGGTGACCTAGGAGTTAATAAATTACACCAGGAAAGCAAATTTGACAAAATAACTTATCGAGCGATTCATAGTTTCAACATGCATAGAATAAAGACCAGTGCCTTACCATTGGGCAAAAAGCGTACAACTTTTGAAACATACAACACTCCCAAGCTACGCTAAAAGATTACTTTCACCAGCAGAAAATGAAGTGTTATCTAACTTACTAGAAAGTAGAAGCAAAGCTGAATTGTGAACTCGTCAAGGCGAGGATTGACTTTGCTTGTTAACTAGAGGTGCGTCGAATTGTGAACCTGCTTGGTGTAGGGATCGACTGTTTGTTACAAGTTAAATTTGTTAAGGGAAAGGGGGTTTCCAATATACTCGAGGTATGCGAAAATAAGTCTGGATTGTCAAGTGTGGTTCTACACAAGAAAGGGACTAGATCGGAGTCACGTGAGTATGTCCAATGCTGACACCAATCGAGGGTGTAGCCTGACGGGTCCCGATGGTCACTACCTAGTTGATTCCCCTTCACTGTAGAATTTGCCCATGAGTGACAAATCTATGGAAGATAGACGTTGGAGTTTTGTCTTTTAGGGAGGTTGATTTTAATTAATTGTGGAATTAATTAGAGTGTTTAGGATTGATTCTAATTGGAATTAAGTGAGCTATTTACAATGTGCATCAATAATTAAACATTAAAACTTAGCATGTGTCCAAATTCCTTCCAACTGATATCAAATGTTGTCTAATTACTACTTAAACGAATTAGAAAAACTAACTATGCTAAGCTAAAACAAGAAAAGCAAAAAGTCGCGCATGAAATGTGACACGAAGAGGGGTAGGGGGGATTTGACACCACCACCCTACCTTAAGTGTTACAGTGGGCTTGATAGCCCTTAGAAGTCCCTATTGTTCGTCCTTATGGCCAAAAATCAGGCTTACAAATCAGAATGTCGAAGGGGGGGAATTAGAAGAGGAAAATTATTTGTTTAATGAGCACCCTGGGGGGTTGAATGATGGCTGGTGCTAGCTTCCTCTTGGACTGATTTTTTGCTGTTCAAAACCTGCAAAAAAAGTTAGAAAACAGCAAGGAAATTGATCCATATGTGGTCTCTTGATCTATCCCAAAGGGAGGCTTCACCTGCCAATAAAAGGTTAGACTAAACAGAGAAATGAAGAAGGTTAAATATGCAATTCTAAATAGAACTAAGGGTCCGTATCATTAGATTTTCTTGCTGTCCAAAGAGTGGGCAGTGAGCTAAACAATGATAAAAAGACCAAATAAAGAAAAAAAAAACTATTTACAACTATGTTACAATAACATGTAAATATTAAAATGCATTTTCCTTGAATCTAGGTGCAAAATGGGTAAGGATTTCAATGCATGCACTATAGTCCTTTAGTCTTAGATCTAAAACTCAGATATGAATGATAAACAAATGACTAAAACTGTATGAGTTAGATCAGATTTGATGTACCATTCAACTTTAATAATCCAAGATCTTACTAACAATGTAACAAAAAGAAACTGATTGGGATTTTCTTTTAAATAGGAGGAGGGTTAAAGAAGAGAAGAGGGAGTTTTTTTTGAGAATAACCAAGGAGGAAACCAGATCATATATATGCACTGTCTTGCTGCAAATGGATCCAAAAGGAAGGGAAGCTCCAGCATGCCCCGTCCTTCTTGGAGCTTGTGGTTAACCTGCAAGAGAAGAAATTATACCAGGAGATGGCTTTCCTCTTCCTGCTGCTTGATGGTGTAGTCTACTTGAAAGAGATTAGTGCAACCAGTGAGCCACATCCAAACTAAGAAAGAAGCTATCAATAACATTCTTTTAGGAAACCTATCACAAGGATACAATCACACTAGAAGTATCTAAGCCAAATGGGTATCAATACCCTTCAATGGCCAAACAAGCAAATGCAAGAAAATAGTACAAAAACAACTAAAGCAAATCAACTAATCATGAAATAAATAGACGAGTATTATACAATATAATAAGATCTCTTGTGTAGCATCCAAAGCCTTCAAATTTTATTCCCATACAATTCTTAAGAGAGAAAGATTGTTACAATACTTTGCCTCCAACAATAACCAACTCTTAAACCAAGATGAGAGGTCTCTTTAAATATCAAGAGAGGAGAGGATGTGCGCACCCTAGGTGAATCATGCACACTTCATGAGAGAAGGATACATGTGAACCACTCCAAAACCTTGATCTCCAAGCCTCCAATGCGCCACATCTCTATGAGAACTAGAGCAAAATTAAGAGTGAACTAGGCCTAATTAGGCCTCAAATGCGCCACCTTTGGGACGAGATCTAGGAGATTCACCCAAATCTACATACATGCATGCACATGAGGAGAAATGCGCCACCACTCCATGAGGATTTGAGAAAATTTAGGAGTTAACTTAGTTAACTAGCGCCCTCCAATGCTCAAATGCGCCACCTCTTGGACAACTTGAGAAAATTTAGGAGAGTTTGACTTAGTTAACTAGCCCTCCAAGTCACTAATGCACCACCTCCTTGAGAGGGATCTTGGGAGATTTAGGAGACATTCGTGATTGCTTGAGTTAACTCCACCATTAGGGGAGGGCACCCCTCTTTGTAGGAGATTGACATGAGTAATCAAGGGTGCTCTAATTTGTAGGAGAAGACTCCAATTCATGCACAAACTTAGGGATTTGATCTTGAGATCCCAAATTTTACAAAGAGAGCCAAGTTATGACTTGGAGATGACTCATGAGGTGGGTAAGGGTGCCACTTTGCTCCCTTGGATGAAGGGAGATCCATGCTTGCTCCTGAATGAGGGGGGAATGTGCTAGGAATATCCCCTTTTTGATATTTGACCCCCTCAAGACCTTTTACATAGTCAAATGTCAATTTCCCTTCTCCAAGGGACCAAATATGCTATGTGTTGCCGTCGAGATTGCACACCTGAGGGGGAGCGCAGCAAAAATCTTTCGAAGCTGCTCGGTGTGGCCTTGGGGGCAAGCAAAGAGTTAGGTGTTGTCACCTAACCGTTTAGGCAAACTCCTAACGAAGCCAAGGGGGGTAGACCCTACTAAAAAGGTTGCTAAGGCTTTTTAAGTTTGTGTTTAAGTGATTGGAATGGATGTCGTTTTAGGAGTTTTTAATTTGAAACAAATTTAAACCAAGTCCTTCGCCGAATTAATCAGGGTACATCCACATCATATAAAATAAATGACAACAACAACTTTGTATGATTTAATAAAAAATAACATTCACAGCATGATATGATAATATGAGCAACAATTTGAGATAGATAAACAGAAAAGATTAAAAATGTAATGTTGCTAATGAAGGACCAGTGCCAATGGAGTCATTGTCTGTTTAACAAAAGAAATGTTGAGAGGATCGTTGTGTGAGTGCTTCTTGGTTTATTTTATTGTATATTTTTAGGGGATGAGGTTGATTAATTGTGGGATGAAGGGATTCCCGATATACCTTGCGGTACAGGGAATATGTTCGGAATGTAATCTAGGTGGCTTCGTACAAGGACGTGTGGGATGGAACGGAGTCTCGAGAGCGGTGTTCAACACTACACCAACAAGGGTGTAGTCTAACTGTGCTCTAAGGTCGCCTCCCAGTTGTTCCCGCTTCCTTAGTTGAAATTTCCCCACTTTTGATTACTTTTGAGGCAACGCCGGGTTTTCGTTGGTTGAGGGGTCTTGATTTTATTAAGGACTGAATTTTATTAAATGTGAAAAATTAAGAGAGTGAAAGCAACCATTTTTGATATCCCAAAGCTTAGACTAGCCTGAGATGGGTAGAGCATACACGATGTTTTCAAATGGTTTGTTCCAATTTTATTGACTCTCCGACAGAGAGCACTTTTGATACGCTTTATAGTGAGATTCAATAGATTTTGAGAAAAAAGTCTTAAGACTTAACAAAAATGATAAATTGTAAGAAGCATATAACTTATAAAAAGAATTTAGCAGCTACCCAAGAATCTCTTTCAGGTACTGGACCATACTCGGGAGAGCAATGGGGTTAGTATGCTAAAAATGAACAAAAAGAAACTCTCCAACAGAGAGCACTCTTGATCCGCAAATGACGAGATTCAAGAGATTTTGTATATGAACTTAATAAAAGCAAAAAGATGCAAAGACTTGAAATAGTAAAACTTGCAACTAATTACTTTTGCAAACAAGAAATTTTTAACTAACTCTTTTAATGATAACTTTGCAAAAATTGAAATTTAATCTAGCATGCTATTGATCTAACTATGCAAAAATCACTAAACAAGTAAGGGATAGATATAGGCTTTCCCCAAATGGGGGAAGAGGGGTGTGGGAGCCATAATCTGCTTTTTATTAATGATTATTACAATTAAATTAACTCTCTGATAGAGAGCGCTCTTGATCCGCAAAAGCGAGATTCAAGAGACTTATGGCCTTCCAAGAAGGAGGAAGGAGAACAAGGGGTTGAAAGAAAGTAAAATTTTTATAAGTTTTTGCTCCAAAAAAGCTCCATTTCCTTGCTTTCATGTAAAATAAACATAAAAACCAGCAAACTATGATTTATTTGGATTAGTGGATTAGCCTCAAAATACAATAAAATTTACAAAAGAGTCAATACTTGCGAAATAATGAAAATTTAAAACTTCAAGTATTAACCAACTAGGACTAGATCTAGACTTGAAATGTGAAAAATATGAGACTCTTTAGATCTTCCTAAGCATATAACAATAGATGATTAGATAAACTTTTAAAACTTAGAGGCAAAGAGAATAAGGAAGCAACCGAGCTCCAAGTTCTACTTCACCTTCGATGATCTGCAAAACTCAAACAACCTTCAACAAACAAGATCAAATCTAGTGTGATAAACTAAATAAACTCAAAAGAGCATTAGTATAACCGACTACAATTTGCTACTTTTAAATCTTAGATAACTTAGCACAAGTAAACAAGTTGAAAACCTCAATTGTCTACTCTATGGATTACAAAGAGCCTTCTAAGATAGAAATCTTGCATATGAAAGACAAATAAAATTATGCTAATATCACCTCGATTCAAGCATTCACCATGATATTTTGCACCATTTAGACCTCCAAAGTCTTCACTTTATTCATAAACTTCTTGCCAAATAGCAAAAGCATTACATACAATCACAACAGAGGTTCCTTGCCATGCCTTAACAATGGAGCAAGCACCGTTTATATGTTAGTTTTTCATCATTTAATTCAATATGATCTAGGATCTTAACTGAGAGAATAACATGCACAACAAAACAAACACCAGAGAGAAGAGACACAAAGCATTTTACCGGGGAAACCATAAAGGAGAAAACCCCGCAACTTCCTCAGAGATAGAATGAGCAATAGTACAGAACCCCAAAACAAATAGATGGTCTCTAGTAGCTTCCTCCTCCTCCACTTGTGCGAACTCCTCCTCTCTCCCACTAATGCAAAGTGAGTGAGTGTGTGAATGATCAAATAGAGAGGAGCACCCTCTCTATTTATTCTTTACCTTTCACTTAGCCTTAACCCCAAACAGGTTGGCCCCTAAAGCATTTCACCGGGGAAACCATAAAGGAGAAAACCCTGCAACTTCCTCAGAGATAGAATGAGCAATAGTACAAAACCCCAAAACAAATAGATGGTCTCCAGTAGCTTCCTCCTCCTCCACTTGTGCGAACTCCTCCTCTCTCTCACTAATGCAAAGTGAGTGAGTGTGTGAATGATCAAATAGAGAGGAGCACCCTCTCTATTTATTCTTTACCTTTCACTTAGCCTTAACCCCAAACAGGTTGGCCCCTAAGTGTAACTTGTTGTTCGCCTAGATGCACACCAGCAGCATAAATCTTTTGAAAGTTGTTTCCTCACTATAAGTGGGGAAGGTGTGGCCTTGGGGGCAAGCAATGAGCCAGGTACTGTCACCTAAATCCCAGCTCCTCCGTTTATGCTAACTCCTAATGAAGCCAAGGGGGGTTGTCCCTAACAAAGAGTTTCTATGGCTCTGTGTTTTTTAAATGTTTTTTGTATGTGGTGATGCGGATGAGTGTTGTTTAGGAGTTTTTATGATGAGATCACAGTTTTTATAAGAGTAAAATAAACACAAGATAAAGCAATCCACGTTGCGATTACAAAATATGATTGCAAGATGAATAATACAATGACTTGAAATTTAAAAAAGGCATCCACAAGATAAGCTTTAAGCAAATGACAAGGACATATGGTCCAGATTTAGGTGATACAAGTGAGTTTCAAAGACCAGTGCCTTATGGAGTCAAAAATAGTGCTTGGACGCTGAAAAGTGTAAGTCAAAATGTAATGTTTGTGAGATCGTTTTGCAATTGTTCTTGGTTTATTTTAGAATGTTTTACTGATCTTGATTATTAGGGTTCAGAAAGCAAGGATGAAGTCCAACTGGAAAAGTATACCTTCAGTGGCTCTGTTCGAAGACATGATGGACCTGTTTGGAATCACAAGCTAGGTGTTCAGAGAATTTAACCAGCGAGTGTCCAAATTGGGTTGCCCGACGTCCACACTTGGAATTTTCCTACTACCTGAGTATTTCTCGAAACAACGCCGGTTCGTCAGTTATGGGGGAGAGATTTTATTATGGTTATCACTTGCAAGATTAACAAATCCAATCACCATTCTGAGTACGAGTCCAAATTTTTAGGGTTGGCAGAGCATACTAAGTGATGGAAAGCAACGAAGTAAATTTTAAAGGAGAAATGTGAAGTTGAAGTGTTTTAAATTTAGAGCACACAGTTGAACTCTTCGACAGAGAGTGCTCTTGACTTCGTCTTATGACAGAAATTCAAGAGACTTTAACTAATCTATATGCTGAATGCAAGGAAATGCAGTGCTTATGCTCTCCGACAGAGAGTGCTCTTGACTTGTGTTATGGCAAGTTCAAGAGTCTTTGGTTCTTTTTTAGAAGACAAGCAGTTGTAAGCAAAAAACACAAATGATAGCTCAAATAAATAAAGGAAAATGAGATCTAACAAGATAAAATGCTAAGCAACAAAATATGAACTAATCTAGCAATTAGTATCTACTTGCAAAAATGAGACTATTCTAAGTACTTGAAGCAAATCTAAGCTAAGAAACACAAGACACTCTTCCCCAAATGGGGAAGAAAAACCAAATATGGGAGGCTTTATCCCACTTAGCCTTATTTTATTAATCAATTACAAAGTGAGGGATTGAGACTCTTGAAATGAAAAGCAACTAAGAAATGAAACTAAAACCCCCTTTTGGGTTTGTACAAAGGAGAATGATTATGGTTTTGTCTTCTTGGTTCAAATCTACTCCTTCTTTGGGTAATCTCCAAATGGTTTTGGTTCAAACTTCTTCTTGCTTCACTTTTCAATGACTTATTCTCTTCTCAACACCTACAACAAACAAAAGCCCAACACTCATGCACCCATTAGCATTAGTGGAAAATCAAAACAAACTAAGCTATATGCAACTAAGATCTAAGTATTTAAAATGAAATGCACTTTTACAATGAGATCTAGATGCAACTATTTAAAGGAAACTAGATGCAAGATCTAACTATTTAAAATGAGATGCAACTAACAACCTAATATAAACTAGAATGAGACTAGATCTAAGAAATGCAAATGCAAATAAATGAGATCTAACTACTATCTTATGAAACAACTAACTCTTAACTAAGCCTTTTGTTGCTTTTGTGATTTTTTAAAGGTGATCAAAGAAGGACGAAAAAGAGGGTAGGGTAAAAGGATGAAGAGAAGCCTAAAACGAAAGGAGGAGGAAGAAGCTTGGGAAAGAAGGGGACGAAAGGGAGAAAGGCCAAGGGACTAAAACGAAAGGAAGAAAGAGAGGAGAAGAGGGGTTTTGAAGAAGACGAGAGAAGGAGGGAAGAAAGGATCTAAAGGAGGAAAGACGAGAGAGCAAAGGGATGAGAAGAGGGCTTGAGGTAGGACGAAAGGAGACTAACAGCTAGGGAAAACGAATAGATGAAGAAAAGGCAAAGATGAGAGTAAGAGGAGAAGCAAGGCCAAAGCAAGTCAAAACAAACAAGAATCAAACAATGAGGTGAGTTCTACCTTGGAACAAGGTGACCACTAGAACACTAGTCCCGAAAATCTTCCAGCTAGCTGGATGCATGCAAGGATGCTAGTGGGGAAAGAGAAGTAGCCACAAATTTATGTGGCACTTGGGATCAAATCCCAAGCTTACTTTCTCAAGGAAAAACTTACATATGAGAACATAGAGAGAGAGTGTGGGAAAGAGAAAGATCCACTACTCAACAATGTAACCAAGTAACCAGAAAGAGAGAAGTAGTTTGGTTTGATGGATGAGGCAAGCAAGCCCTTTGTTCTTTGATTTCTTAAAGCAAAAACTCCTTTGGTAACCCGTAGAATGAATGTGTAAACCGAGCAAGAACTCTTGCACTTGGGAGAATACCTGAAAGCCAAAGTCCAAACACTTAAGAGAAAAGCATAGATTATATAATATTGTGCTAGATTGTTAGCCTTCTAATCACAAATCATATGCTTAAGAATCGGAAGTAAATAACTAAGAATGGTATCACCTTCTACAAGATGAAGCATGGCACACAAAGAGCTTCCACATTGACCTCCAAAGTCTTCAACTTTATTCAAATACTAAACAAGATTACAAATTTCTTCAGAGTTTCTATGCACAAATCTCCATGAAGAATGAGGAGGCAATGCCTTCCTCTTATACAAAAACTAAGCCAGCCATGAGCCAATTCGCATGGGTTGAAGAGGAGAGCCAAGTGGGCGCATTCACCTACCAAGAGGGAGTCTCGCGCATGATTGAAGGAGAGATTGGCGTTTGGTTGGTGTGATTGGGTTGGTGGGAGATGAGGTGGAGCCTCTCTCCATAGGAACCCACGCCCTCCTCACCTTGTATACAACGCCCAACAAATGAAAAGTCAAAAAGCATGAAGAAGGTCCATGTGAGGGAGACCATGCTCACGTCATTCACTTATAATCCATCAATTCGTATATCCAAACTTATGTTATGGTATATGCATTAAAATTTAAAGTGGGTCGAAATTCATACGAAACCTTATGCCATCACGCTCGAGCCTTCATTCGCACAACTCATAAGTTTGATGACGTGGAGTAAGAGGCCCACGTGAAAGATGAAGTCCGTACACTTCAATTTAATCCCACTTTCATCATATGACTTTTATTACATGCGACTTATTCCTTAAATGTATTCATACACCTCATATGAACTTATCCCGTGCTTTATAAAATCATTTTTAATGAATTTTGACTTATTTGATTTTTGTCCTCATGTGCAAATTCTCTTTTTTTCTGGCAATTAAAGTGTTGTTTGTAGCATCTTTAGCGAAAAATGGCTCAGAGGCGATGTAACCGTCCGAAATCTGAAGAAGGATGGTGCTAGGGTAAAGAGGACGCTGTGAGTGTCAAAACGAGCCTCCCCATGCCAAATTCCGCCTATGGATGAGTTTTTTATCATACTTAGAAAAAATTCACTTAAACCATTAAAAAATGGTCTAAATTGTGGAAAAAATTATTTTTGCCGGAATCAAATGAAACTCCTAGGGGACCTAGTACATGTTCATACGACTCAATCGAGATGGCTAACACATAAAAAATCCTAGACACAAGACTCTAATAACCACCTTAGGTTTTGACCACCATGGAAAATACTCCAGCTTTGGAGGTTTGAGTGAAAAACTCGGGGATTATACGCCACCGATGAGTAGCGCATAATTCCTAAGAAAAAAACACTCTAGAGTATCTCCCAAATGGCTAAACCTAAGGATAGCCGAGTCTTTTATAAAAGGACCCCGTTTAGACCAACTTTTTACAAATTCCCCATGGGGGTATGAACATGCAATTATTACAAATGGGGCAAAATTGCCCTGAAAATGACTTCTGAACATTGATGATGAACATGAATCATGTTCAATAAACTGGTGGCTCACAAGAAATTCAGCTATTGTACAAAATGGCTGATAACATAACTGATTGGGCCGACTTCTCTAGGAGAGTCTAATAACCCATTAATAACTTAACTCTGGGGTCTAATGCCCCGACATACATGGGAGGATTGACCTCAATGACTTTACATGACCCAAGTACAATAATGACTTCTTCGACCGGAGGAATAAACATCTCCGTCGGAGGTAGAATAATAAAATACAAATACAATATACAAGTGAATGCATTCTGAAGTTACAAATACATCAACACTCCCTCTTAACTAGGGAGGTATTCTCTCGACACAATTCATCAACACAAGTCTTCGTCACTGGATCATCATCAAAGCTAAACCATCATCAAAGCTGGATCATCATCGTCACTACTGCTGCTATCTCGACCATCAATCTCCAATCTACTCGTCATAGGAAGTTCTACAGAGCCAACCCTTTTTCATGCTGGATGTAGGCCTAGCCTCCATGTAGGTCTTCATCATCTCTACGAGCAAGCCTTCAAGTATGTACATCTCAGGACTTATTATATGCCTCTGCAAAACTTGCAAGATCTCCCAGGATTGATTATATGCCACTGCAAAACCTGAAGGAGCATCCCAGGACTGATTATATGCCACTTGCAAAACCTGCAAGATCTCCCAAGACTGATTATATGCCACTGTAAAACTTGAAGGAGCATCCCAGGACTGATTATATGCCTATGCAAAAACTGTGTACCATACAGTTACCTCATCATCTTCAGATCATCTCATCGTCAATGGAGCACAACCCAGATGCACACAACACAACACTTACAATCACCGGCATGGAAGGACTTTCCTCTGACCATCCGGGAAAGGCTCAGCACTTACATCGACGACCATGGAAGGACTAACCTCTGACCATGTCGAAAAGGCTACAACAATTACATCAACGACCATGGAAGGACTTTCCTTTGTCCATGTCGGAAAAGCTCGACAATTACATCAACGACCATGGAAGGAACTTTGATCTGAAGTACACCAAGCTTCTCTCTGAAGTACTCGAACTTCACTTTGGCTATCTGCTCGTCCTTCGCAACATACTGGAGCTTCATTGCTCCTCTCTGCACCATATCCCTGATATAGTGATACTTGATCTTGATGTGCTTCGACTTGTCATGGAACACCAGGTTCTCAGACAACTTCACACAACTCTGGTTGTCGCAATATATACAAGTCACATCCAACTGGAGATCAAACAAATCAGACAATAGCTTCCTTAGCCATATTGCCTCACAACTAGCCGAACAAGTTGCGACATACTTTGCTTCGGCTGTACTCAGTGCCACGCAGGACTGCTTTCTGCTAAACCAAGAGATCACACCTGATCCCATACTGAAGCAGCACCCTGAAGTGCTCTTCCTATCAATGGCGTTGCCTGCCCAATCAGAATCAACATAACCCTCCGGGTTAATCTTCTAATTCGCATCATACTTGAGCCCATAATTAACTGTACCCTTCAGGTACCTTAGAATATGCTTTGCAGCAATCAAGTGAACATGTCTCGGATCCGTCAGGAACTGGTTGAATGTGTTCACAGAAAAGCAAATATCTGGTCTCGTATTCATTAGGTACATCAAGGACCCAATCATTTGACTATACATCGTGGCATCAACCGACTCTGATGAAGCATTACTCAATAGCTTCAGGTTCGATGCCATAGGTGTGGCCATGGCCTTGCAGTCCATCATCTCGAACCTCTTCAGGATCTCTACTGCATTACTTCCTTTGTCCAAGGAAGATTCCATCCGCACTTTGCCACACCTCCATGCCTAGAAAATAGTGCGTCATACCCAGATCTCTACTTGACATTTTCCTTGGCTAAGGAAAAATCTCATTTGATCTTAGCCACATATCTAATCACAAGAATCATGCCAAGATTCTTTAACTCGGAGATCTACTCCCTTTGAAGTGGAGTTTTCTATATCTGAGTATTGTCCTCCCTCTGTGACTGAACATCATTCACACTCTACATTGAGTGATCTTCTGCATATCTATCCGTGCCATCTCCCGTCAGATGGGTCTACTGATATGAGCCTCAAGATCACTCGAACTCTATGGTGAGTTCCTTCTTGCATTCATCTGTATATACAAACCATCTTCAACCTTGTAGCAAAGGTTGAAATCCGCATCACTCGTGGTGATCATCAAGCTCATCAAATGACTATCAATCCTGGGTACCCGTTGAACCCATACAAAGCTTTCTTCAATCATGTAATTCTCTATCGAATCCTGGGAGTTTGTTGGATATGCACTTCTTCTTCATTTACACCACTCAAGAGAACGGTCTTGTCATCCATGGGTGTAATCTATCTCTGGAAGTGTGTCTAGCCACTGGAGCAAACATCTCGCCATGATCCTCTCCCTCTTTCTAAGAGAATCCTCTAGCCACTAGCCTTCTATGGTACGTTTGATTTGTAAGTCTTCTTGTTGAATATCCATCACTTGTTCTTTGGAACAGGTGTTCATCATCGTTCTTTTGTAGATCATAACACATGATATTTCCTACAAATCAAATTTAATTACATGATTAGTAACACTTCATAATTATCAAATTATGTTGACATTTCAATAATAACTTATTATGCATACGATCTTTCCTACAAGTCAAGTTCAATTGCATGATTAGAAACATGTCATAGTTTTTCAGAACAAATTCTTACGCATAAAAAACATAAGTCATACAGTCATGCGATTATCTTAGCGAATGCTTCAATACAACATTTATCCATATCCCGTAACTTTCTAGATGCCTAACATACCTGGATTATCATGTTTGCTAGTTATGTCTAACATACCCAAACAATGTCTTCTTTGTTCTCTTCAATGATTTAGAGACCTTGTGCTAGTAACCTGCATATCTTCATAAGTTAAGCATTGTATAACCAAATCATACATACCTCGTAAGTGGAGCTTCTATGTGATCAACGACTATGGATGAGTCTTTGTCTTCATGTCACCATGGTCATATATTCTTGATCTAGAACTTGATTTGTCTTTCTTGATGTACCTTTCATGTTAGCGGACAACATCATCCTCATACAACACCACAGTGCATTAGTACAATCATAAGTGTCATAACCCTAATCAATGAATGTCTTCTATTATTCACATGCATTCATACTTTTACTAAGGTGATTAGACAATCATGATTGTACTAACCTCAATAATATGAAGACAAACATATCATGAACTTAATCATGAAACAGATTTCAAAACATACCTGTATCTCCTCAAGTCATTCCTGTCGAGATTGCTTGTAGTCTTCTCTATAACGGTAAAACCCTAACCATCCAAGGTAGATCACTTGTAAACATCTTATATAGGTTCATGGTGCTAGGATGATAGAATATCAGTGCCTTTTAAACCTCCTTCATTGCTACCTTATGAGTCTCCCAACCTTGCTAGGGTTTGCTAGGGTTTCTTCTTACTTGGAAACCCTAATTTTTCAATCTCCTTCCTCCCACAACATTTTGATGGAGAATTAATATCTATGATGAATGGATTCCAAATCCATTTTCAAAGTTTCCAATGTTGCATTAGGTGTCTCCAACATTGTATCAGGTCATGCCATACCTAAAAACTGAAAACCCTAAGTGAGAGCTTCTTCCTCCTCTTCTTTGATTTCCTCCGTTGAGCCATTTCAAATGTTCCGTATTGTTTCTGGTGTATCTCTTAAATTGCAGATCTGCAGGGTTTGAAACTTCGGCCTGTGGTAGCCAGACCTGTTATCTTTCCAACCCCACAGGTTTGAGCTTCATTTGATTCTCCATCAGGGAGATATGCTCAATTTCCCAACATGACCTGTTTAAGGGATGAAACAACATAGCGAACTTGTACGGAGTGCCACGCGTCACTGTTTCAACTTCGGCCTTTGAAAATCAGACCTGTGAAACTACAGTCCGTGCCCTAATTGTCACTTTTTACGGAATTCCATTTGGAGCTTCCTAGCCCGAGATATGACCTTTTTGCCTCGGTCATCTGTTTAGGGCTTCATTCTGGAAGAGGCAGAAACCCTAACTTGTACGGATCATATCTTAGAAAGTACAACGAATTTGAGGCTGAAATTCAGACACAAGGTACATGAAAATTTCATCTTCGGCCTGTCCAGTTTTCAGATCTTCAAACTTTGCCAAAATTGATTTATAGCGAAAGTTCCATGATGACTAGGTTTTGCTATACAAAGCCCTAGCTTTCAAATTGTCGCAAGTGAGACAAGTGTCGTAAATGCCATACATGCCTTCCTTCAGGCTAGCTCTGATACCATGTTAGTTTTTCATCATTTAATTCAATATGATCTAGGATCTTAATTGAGAGAATAACATGCACAGCAAAACAAACACAAGAGAGAAGAGACACAAAGCATTTCACTGGGGAAACCATAAAGGAGAAAACCTCGCAACTTCCTCAGAGATAGAATGAGCAATAATACAAAACCCCAAAACAAATAGATGGTCTCCAATAGCTTCCTCCTCCTCCACTTGTGCGAACTCCTCTCTCTCACTAATGCGAAGTGAGTGAGTGTGTGAATGATCAAATAGAGAGGAGCACCCTCTTTATTTATACTTTACCTTTCACTTAGCCTTAACCCCAAACAGGTCGGCCCCTAAGTGTAATTGACTGGGCCGACTTCTCTAGGAGAGTCTAATAACCCATTAATACCTTAACTCTGGGGTCTAATGCCCCGACATACATGGGAGGATTGACCTCAATGACTTTACATGACCCAAGTACAATAATGACTTCTCCGATTGGAGGAATAAACATCTCCGTCGGAGGTAGAATAATAAAATACAAATACAATATACAAGTGAATACATTCCGAAGTTACAAATACATCAACATTATATAGCACAAGAACCAAGAGGAGGGGGTGCGCATGAGAGAGGGGTGCGATTCCTTAATCAATGGAGCGATTTGAGGATCGAGCTACCACTTGGTTGGTGCGATTACATGAGGTGGCTGCCATCTCACAAGAGGGGCGCCCCTCTCAAACCTTGGAATCATCTCCCAACGCTTTTTGAGTCACACGCATGGAGAATCCGCCCATGTGAGGAGGAGAGGCGCACTCTTAGATTAAAATATGCTCGCTCTCCTAATCTTTGAATATTACAACATGTGCTTTATTCCATAAACATGGTCGCACGTAACTTTGAAACATATGCCACCCTTTCCCATACTTTTTAATAATCATTTTGGGATTTTTTTTTTAATTTTTAGTCCTTTGTGCATTTTGTAGCACAATTAACAATTAAATGCCATTTTGTAGCATCTTTAAGAAAAATTGCCACAAATGACAATTTAATCGTCCGAAACCCAGGAAGAGTGGGTTCTAGGTTAAATAGGATGCTCTGAGCGTGAAAACGAGCATCCCAACGCCAAATTCCGCCTCCAGACCATGCTTTTATTACATTTTGAATTTTTCCAATTAAATCATTAAAAATGGTCTAATTTTACGGAAAAAATTATTTTTTATCGGAATGAAACCAAACTCCTAAGGGACCTAGTGCATGTCCATACGACTTAATTTAGATGGCTAGCATGTAAAAATACATAGACACATAGACTTTAATAACTTCCCTAGGTTCGACCATCACGGTAAATACTCCAGCTTTGGAGGTGTGAGTGAAAAACTCAGGAATTATACGCCACTGAAGCGCAACGCATAATTCCCAAGGAAAAAACACTCTAGAGTATCCTCTTGATAGCCAAACCTAAGGTAGGCCAAGTCTTTTACAAAATAATCATGCTTAGACCGACTTATTACAATTCCCCCAAGGGGGCTTGGACATGCAATTATTACAAAAGGGCCAAAATTGGCCCTGAAAAGTCTTCTGAACTTCTGAACACTGATGATGAACATTGAACATGTTCATAAAATTGGCGGCTCACACGAAGTCCAACTATGGTACAAAATAGTTGGTAACACTATGCATGACTCTAGGTCCATGGTAATTGACTAAATTTGACATCGAACCATAAGAACTTAGACACCAACCTGAGGCACCTATGTTATAAAACATTTTGTCTTTGGAGGTGTGAGTGAAAAAAATACGTTGAACTCTGATCACTAGGATCTAAGTTCAACTAGGTTAAAAAAACACTAGGTAAAAAAAACACTCCAAAGATGCCATAGATGAGTTACTCATTTGGTTAGCCCTCTTACACATGTAAAGGATGGCAAATTTTTACAAACAACCTCTCTTTGACCATGAAAAAGGAGGTGTAAAGTACAACAACTAAGCATAAGACTACTTGATCTTGATGGGGGGACTGGAAGGTCACTGCTAGATGAAGTCTTCTGCATAGTTAACACCTTGTGCACACTGGTTGGTAACACTGTCTATTGAAAAGAGAGTGCTGATCAATTTGTTGTAAATTCACAAATTATAAAATCTTGAGATCATCCATTCACTGACCCAATTCGAAAAGCTCAAGATTTTCTGCTACATGAGTGCTTCTTGGATCGTCTGGTACCATTAATTGCTCCAAAATCACCTGTTCCAGTTTGGTCATTGTCATGCTGCTAAAATGTATGGGAACATGCTGGGCTCTAATGCTCAAAATGACATTACCTCCAGGATAATGAAAGTTTGAATGCAAACCACCAGGAAATTGCCACAAGTGAAAAGGCGGTCAAACATTGCATGGATGAACTAATATGAAAAACTGCCTCAATGCTCTGATAAACAATATACACAGCCAAAACATGGGCTTTAACCCATAATCCTGTTATGCAAACAAGCTCTTCATCCAATCTCAATCCAAATCTAAGTTTGTGATGACAACTATCCTTCATTGTTTGCTGGAATAATGCCAAATATTTCCTTTGATACAGATTAATGCCCAAAATTTATAGCTAGGCTGTTCTACACAGGGATCTGCCCATGAATTATTGCCCAGACTTGGAAACTTTAGACCTCATTGCTAATTTACTGTTGTGGGGCACTGTTACGCTTTAGAGTTGCTGTAGCGTTCTAGCAGGGACAAACATAGAGCGAGGGGTCCAAATTTTTTATTGTCAAGGCCAAAGTGGGTTATATTGTATAGATACTTGCATTAGGGGCCGTTGTCCCCCTGGATTGGTCATGGCCAACGCCCTTGGTTCCACTCCTAGAAGTACCTGGCTTTGTGGCACAACTGACTGCCCCTTTGGTGTGTGAATGTGCCCACCATGTAGGGATTTTTAGCCCATGGGTTGGTGTTTGGGGTTTCTAGCGGTGACCCACTGGGGCACATGACCACCGTGATTTTTGTTATGCAGAGGTGATTGCGTCTTGTAAAGGGATGTCGTCCCCTATCTAGCACACCTTCTTCACCCACTTGGACCTAATTTTAGTATTCAGAAACCCCTCCTCTAGCGTTTTTCCCTATGACGTCATCCTTCCATCATTGAGCCTACAAGCTTGGAAAGGGGGGCATTGCGGGACAAACATCATTTTGGGGTTAGTTGGGGCATGACATCCCCCTTTGGCTCACTATTTTATTAAGTGAAGCCATTATTTTAGTCATATTTGCTATTTTTGTCTATTTTAGGGCTTAATCCCCAACTTGTGGGGGATGTACCCTAAAAAATATTCTAATTTAATATTGACTTGTAGGATCAATTTTAAGTTAAGTTGAGGGTGAATCATATAAATAGATCACCTCACTTCATTGTAAACCGTAGGGACAAAAGGGTTCAAATAATGATATCTTTCTTTTTTCTCTTGATTTTTGAGTTTTTGGAGTGATGCATACCTCTCTTGCATGACTACTTTCTTGCTTGGAGGCTAAATGTGGATGAATCTAGGGTTTACATTTTTCTCTTGCTAAGTGGATGCCAAGAATGGTTGAAATAACTCTTGCTCAAGGATCACCTAAGGTAACTCTTGCTCATCTCTTGGTTAATGTTGGCATATTGTCTCTTGAGGTAGGTCTAACGTTGCTCATAAGGTGCTTTAGACTGAATTAGGGTTTTATGTTAGCATTTTGTCTACTTGCTTGAGGAGATCTTCCTTTACAGGAGCTCTCTATTGTCACTTTGGGCCTTTGACTTCCATATTTTCCTTAGCTGGTGCTTTGCTACCTAACCCTAAAGGTTGCTAGCTTATGCCCTAGCTGCAAGTATTGGAATCCATCTTAAGTAGAGGGACGTTGATCTCCATCTCTCATAGCCCTAGGGTTAGAGAAGATAATTTGAAACCCTTCCTTCAACTCTTTTCACTAAATTCTTGTACCTTTATATTTTACATGCAATTTTTATGATAAAAAGCCCTAAAGATCAGATAAATTCAAAACCCTAAAAATATTTGGAATTTGGAAAATTTGATCCACCGTACAAATTCGCCCTAGTGGATTTTCCCACTAATCTCCAAGGGCGTCTTGTAGGGGACCTTCCCAGGTCCTCGGTTTAATTAATATAAATGTTTAATCCAATATAAATCTATCACTAACTGTTATGTTTGTTTAAAATTTTCTAAGTTTTGATACAATGTAATATAGAATTTGCACATGTGTAAAGCAATTAGATCTACTCTAAATAGGGTATAAATTAGAAATACGATACATGCATAGAACAATAAGAGCATATTCTTTGAAGCATAGTATTCTAGTTTTACTTCAAACTATAAATTTTGTAACAACATATTGTAAAGCACACTAAAGCAGGTCTATTTACAAATATAACTTAACTCATTAACAATGGAGTACTTGTAGGATAGCCCACCCGTAGGAAACTCAACCACCCAAACTTGATCTGCCTCCCTGCCAACTAGGATAGTCTCGCCGACCACCCAGCTCTAAGAATTGCTTCTTGGACCCCCGAGCCCAAAACCTGAGTACCGCACAGTCCAACCAGTCTCGTAGTTCTCCCCTTCGTGAAATTTTAGCTTCCTCTGCTAAATTTCTTCTTTGTCAAAAGGATCCCCCTCTTCCCATTTCATTCTCCTCCTTATCCCCCCTTCCTACCGACTCTTCCCTCAACATTTACTACCCTTATTCTTCCCATTTAATTCACAACTCCCTGTCAGAATCTTCTCAATGGTCGAACCATCTCCTAATAAATTACGAATCACAAAGTAGATCACTTTTACCTCTCTTCTTTTATATAAGTTAGGACATGTTTCATATGAAATTTAAGAACCTTTAAATAATGACCACTGTCATTATCTATGTCAAACTTGACATAAATACATTTCAACCATGTAATTTAGCACACTCGCATTATACAACTATTAATTAATCATTATATTCATCCAACATAATTAAACCATTAATCATTAGTCCTTAATCATATTTACTCATTAATTATTATGATAATATTTTTATTATTAGTAGTTCAACATCCAACTATTCGTTATAATCATCATTTAATTAATAATTATCTATTAATTAATTAAGTAAGTTGCCAGGAAACGTGGGTACGGGGACGGGGACGGGGACGCCACTTTTTGAAACATGGTACTTGCATTAATTATTATGATAATATTTTTATTATTAGTAGTTCAACATCCAACTATTCGTTATAATCATCATTTAATTAATAATTATCTATTAATTAATTAAGTAAGTTGCCAGGAAACGTGGGTACGGGGACGGGGACGGGGACGCCACCTTTTGAAACATGGTACTTGGGTATGTTGGGGGTACTGTATATATATATTAAAATTTATAAAAATAAAACATGTCACAGTCACATCATACATGTATTTATGATATTTCTAAATTCAATGATTCATATGAACATTCACATTGAAAATTTGAAACATAAAATAATAAATTTGATAAATCATATGACATAGACTCATAGTAGATATCAAGTGGAAGACTGGAAGACTGAATGGCATTTCGAGACATGAAAAAGAATGTTCAAAACAGTAAAAATTGAACAATGAACAAGATAGCTGATTTGGCTTCCTCAAGCCATGTCATCAGCGTCCTCAGGATCAATGTCATCAACATCACTAAGGTCCTTTGTCAGCAAGCTCTCTAGATAAGCATCTCTGGAGTAGCGAGCACGGAGCACTAGCAGTGAGAAATGGAGTGTCGCGTAGGTTTAGGTAAGGGGTAAGTGCCCACATAACATGTGTTTTAGTGTTTTAATTTTTAATTTTTAAAAATTTAAACATCAAACATTGCAAATCGATCCCCCTCAATCGACGAGCTAAGGTAAATTTCCCAACGACCGTATCTCCCGCGTACCCAAACATGCGGTACGGCATACCAAAATCCATGCAAGTACCATGTTTTCATAAGTGAAGTACCCGGTATGCGAGTTTGAATTTGGGTACGGCTGGGAACATACCATTGAAGTACCCAAGTACTCGGTACGGGTTCGTGTACCCGACCCCCCAGTACGTGTACCCATGCAACATAGTTAATTAATTAATAATAATTGTTCATTGATTAATTAATAGTACCACTAGTCATTTGCCTAATAATTATCACACACCCCTGTAATGCTAATTACCCTTTAGTTATAAATTAAAACTAAGTACAATTTATTAATAAAGTTCATAATAATCTGATTAATAATATTTACATCATTAGCATTTGTAACCCAAGCAATTTGAGCTAATTAATATCATTAATATTTAATTAATATTAATCAATTTAGTAATAATATTATTAACATTCACTTAACATTATTAAACTCTTAATTAACATTTACTAATTACGTTAGTAATAGTCCTCTTAACCGTTTACTAACATTTATTTTAGCGATAACCACAAATAATACTTAACCTAATTCACAATTAAACTATGTAGCATGGGTACCCGTACCTGGGGGTAGGGTACACGTACCGGGTACTTGGGTACATGTAAGGTATGTCTCCTGCCGTACCCCATACTGGCTCCACGTACCAGAGACGCCGTTATAAAAAAAGGGTACTTATAGGCTAAATGGGATGGCATACCTTGTGTTTGGGTACTCCGTACCCTGTGTTTGGGTACTTTGGGGGTATGTCCGACTCAGCAAAATGCAATTCCACCTGGGAAAATATAATGACCCCCAACCAAATTTGAACTAAATTTTTGCTAACTGCTTATGGAGTCTGGTTCAAGACTTATGTCAAGCACTTTGCAACACTGTTCAAATTCCACTGAATATTGTCCAAATCTGGTAGACTGATTTTGCATTGATTTACAAGGAATGTTCTTATGGTTTTGCGTTCAGCACTCATGGAACATAATTTGACTACCAAATGTGCACATAAAAATATACATATGTATTTAATACTAAGAAATACACTCACATCAACCCAGTATTACATTTGCAACTTTTGATCACCTATAACAGCAGTACAAATAGGTGTTTAAAATCAGATTTCAAGTGTACCTTCAGATTACAGTTTGACTATTTGTTACAACTACCTGGTATAGTGATTTATCAAATTTTATGTAACTTCCAGTCTTCCACTTGATATCTACTACGAGTCTATGATTTTTCAAATTTTCAATGTGAATGTTCATTGTTCAATGAATCATTGAATTTAGAATTATGAATCATGATTCATAATTTATGAAGAAATCTGAAATATGCATGTATAATATGACTATGACATGTTTTATTTTTATAATATATATATACATACAGTACCCCAGACGTACCCAAGTAACCTATTTCAAAAAGTGGTGTCCCCATCCCCGTACCCAAGTTTTCTGGCAACTTAGCAATTAAACCTTCCATTAATAACTCGATGCAATTATATCAATGCATAACTACATACGTAATAATTAATTCCCATCTAATTCTTATGTATTTATTCACAATTCACAATGCATTCAAGCCCAACTGTAATAGTATAGTAGATAATTAATACAAGCCTATATAGACGAGTTAGTTAAGTGTAGCTACGGCTTACATACCTCGTGTAGGTACACTAATAGTACTAAAACAAACATACCACATAATTACATAAATTATTATCAGTCGACGCATACCGAGACGTGAATATGAAATGACTAGCCATATTTACTAACTCAAACCATAACAATATGTGAAACAACATAACATATTGGATTTCGACACAAGACTCAAGCAAAGGTTTTCAGTACATACACTGTAAATTATGTTTCTCTTTTGACTTCTATGACATACCTATCTACCTTCTTCCTTCTACCTAATTCACAACTAACTTCCACATCCTATCCTTCTTCTGCTAGACTACCCTGGAGAGTCCCCTCCATGGCATAACTCCAGTTAGAACCTGTAAGCGGAAGTGTCGACTACATCGACCAAGCTTCCCCAACAGACACCCACTAGTCATCATCACACACCTTGGGGAGTGCGCCATAGTGCGATTCTCCCATGACTCCAGGTTTCAGAGGATAAACGGTGGGCAATGTCTCCACCCCTCCTATGGAATAAGGGGCTATGTCTACCTCGACATAGTTACTGCGTTGCGACTGTTGTACTCAGGTTTTGTCATCGAATAACCAATTTGGGTGGTTGAGTTTCCTGAAACCCCACACCTATCCATACATCATGATAATAATACAATACTCATGCCAAACAATAATGCATCACTTGCATAACGTTTATCTTTCGGATTCCATGTCCCCGAGGTACTCCCACCTCGTAGGATGCAGCTACCACTTAGCTCTTTTAACCTGTAGGTTAGTCTCCAAACACACGATCGAGAATATCGTGCAATCATTGACATGTATATACAATTCATTACTAAGGAACAATAATGCAAATCATTTCTATGTACCGTGCACCTGGTATCATATCCATCAATTCAACATATAATTTTTAACTCGGTATCCATGTACCCATCATTTAGTAAATTTGCATGCTAGAGACATAATCAAAACATGAACATAATTCATAACATTAACATCACACACATATATATAATCTCCATCAAATAATAAAACCATATGTCCACAGTGTCATCAAACTGACCGAAATTTCACAATAATAAGCAAATACAACATATAATGATAATTCAGGTAACAAGGTCAAAACGGGGCAATACACGTCTTAGTTGATGGCCTGAGGAGAGGTGAAATCTGAAAATGCTGATATACAGTCAAGGAGAGGTGAAATCTGAAAATGCTGATATACAGTCACTGTTGACTGTCAAAAAAAATTGCAGACTTACCTTTTTCACAGATCTGATTGAGGATTAATTTCGCCCTGGTTCATATTGTATTCTTCTCACAAAGGCCGAAAGTTTGTGTGTTTTGGAATACTTTAAGTGCTGTTACAGTCTGCATTAAAAAATCAGAGATTTACTTACAGAGGCAGCCTACTTTATGGTGCTGTACTTATTGTATTGGATAACAAAAATTGGCCTACAGTACATGCATACTTTACACTTTACAGTGATTTTACCTTGGGTTAGCATCTTCAATTAAACAACTTGAACTTGGATTTTAAGGCTACATTATAGTAATGATATTTGACAGTTGCCTTGACTGATATTACTTAACAGAACCTAATAACAGTGGTTATTTTACATTTGCATTTTTTCAGACCATCGAGTTGCAATTGAATGCCAGTATTAACATCTGATATACTAGAGTAACCTACAGTGATTGATATTGTAAGTGGAAGTCTGTACTTTACATCATAGCACTGGAAGTTTGCTACAAGATTGGATACTTGCTCCTTATATATCTTTACCATACTGTTTGGTTCCATATGAAGGCACTGATCTCTGTTATTAAGGTTGTAGAAAGGTATTTGTTTGTGTGGACTCTGAGTTTTGTTTGCAGGTATCTTAAAGGGCTCTCCCCTGGGTACAGGAGCTACCCAAAGAAGTTTAAGGAGTTAGGCTGAGGTGGCATTGGGCCTAGTCTCCTCATGCATGCTTATCGTCACTAGCATAAAAACCATACAAAGTCTGCTGTGTTAGGATTGCTAGTTCAAACGGTAACAGGGCACAACAACCAATGGACTGATTCCATCAGTGCTAGCACCATCCTGTACAATTCTGATGAGTTTAAGATTGGCTTGAGGCTGCCATGAATTCCCTTTGTCAGGCTGCCATGAATTCCCTTAGTCAGTTCTTAGTACTTTACTTCTGCTACAGGATTCTCACCATACTCAATTGCATATCCAACCAGCACTGATAATGAGGCTGTTTGATGCTCTTCTCATGCCCACAGGGGGGTCAGGAACAGTGGTGAATTTGTTTCAGCATGCCCAGATTTGAGCATAAATGGGTTAATTGTTTGTTTGCTGACACCGTCCATATCCACTTCCATGCCCAGAATTATCTCTGGAAATCTGTGTGAACACCCTATATATATATAGGGGCTAACAGGCCCCACTAAGGATTTCAAGAAACAGGGCATATTTCTCATGTTGGATAAACAAAATGAGAAGCTAGGCAAGCATGGGAAGTTTGACAATTTGTGGCTTGGTCCACACAAATTAAAGAAGTTGTTGGGAAAAATTGAAAATACTTGCCACCTAGAAAGAGAATAAGTACGTATGAGCATTAGAGTAGAAGTAATTTTCATTTTTTATGTTGTCCCCCTTGGCATTTGTAGAGCTTTTGGATAAACTAAACTGTGTAAAACTCTTTGAATGATTGAATAAATGATGTGGGTTATGGGATGTGAAGTTTGGATCCATCCTACCACTGTTGCTTAGCATTGTAGATGCAAGTTCAACAGGAAGCCAAAGATTCTGGAGTTCTCTTACACTCTACAAGAAAGTATAGTCCCCATATGGAGTCAACTGTTACCACTTGGGTCTTTAATGTATAGATTTGGAGAACGTTGTTTGTTGGAATGAGCATAAAAAATCCCTTAACATGGTCCAAGACTTCTTTAGTGGCATTGTGGCTTTGACAGGAGACGATAAATGACCTTTATGGAGATGCACTTAAGTAAGAAAGAAGACAAATACACATTAAACATGAGTCAGAATTTACCATTGCACCCATGATTGCAGAGCTCAGCCCTAGGAGGAGGGGCTCCAAATGAAGGAATGCCAATGAATAGATATAACTTTCAGTTATGAACAAGTTGGCCCTAACCTAATGAACAGGTTGACCCTAACCTAATGGAGAAAATTAAGTATAAGTTGAAACATCCGATAAAATTCCCCTTAGACCAATTCCCTAACAGACCCTATATTATACTCAATTTATACAATATGGGGTTTATACTTAATTTATACATAGGTTGCTAAATTTCCATTAGATGATTCCCAACACCAGTCCTCTCATCGATCAGAACAATATGGTTTAATTCCTATATCAATGCTGAATGAAACATAATCTATAGATAACTCGTCAATCAATTTGAGGTTGTCACCTTTGTTGGATTTTGTGCAACTTCGGAAGATATTATTCATTGTATTTTATTGTACTTGATTGTACCTCCTAAGGGAGATGAACTGGATGTAATTATTTATGTAATCACATGAAAGAGTCAATGCAAACCTTGGGGTGCAAATAAACAAAAGAAAATTATTAAAAATAAATTATTTATTGCCCCCAGGTGAAGTTGGCCCAGTTACGGAATTTCTGGTTTTTGCACTTGTATAAAATAAAAGGCTAGTGCACCTCATTATCTCATTCACTCACTTAGCAAGTGCGCATCACTTGGGAGAGGCTGATTTCGCATCACTTGAAGGAGGTAGCTGGTTTGGGGTATCTACTTGTGAAAGACACTTTCACATTTCTTCTCTTTTCTTATTTGTACTTTGATCTCGGGATTATCATCTCTATGCGAAGGTTGCTGGGTTTTTCCCAATTGGGTTTCCCAGGGTAAACTCTGTGTTGTTGTTTTGTGATTTGTCTTGATTCTAGTGATCTTGGTTATGCATTTATATTATTATGCTATGAATGTATGAAATCTAACATGGTATCATAGTAGTTCTAGAAGAAGCCATTGCCGAAGCATTGTCGGAACCCTGCCGGAATTAGTGTTTCATCTTGTGAAGTCTTCACCCATCATTTTGAAGAAAAAGAGCTATGGGAATTTCGTTTTTGGCAAGGTGAATCTATTGGTGTAGACGGAATTCAATTCCGAGAACTTTCGATTTTTGACCTAACTCTATGGCTGCAACAGAATTAGGGTTTCAATTTTAACTTATTTCTCTCCACAGATTTGGACCAGCCCACCCTCTATTCAACTCTCCTTGGCAAGGTGAATTTATCTGTGGGTTCAGTTTTTCAAATTATTAACTTTCATTTTTGACCTAGCTCTTGCTAGGGTTTCTGAACCAGAACTGCAATCAAGATGATTGGGATGAAGGTTGAAGATCATTTGGAAGGAGCCTCCAACTTTATCTCCTGGAAGTCTAGGGGTCTTCTACTCCTAGAAGAAAATGATCTCTTGCTATATGTAAATGAGAAGGTCCCTGAACCAAAAGCCGAAGAGGATAAATCCCGATGGAGGAAGAATGATGCTAAAGCAGGAAGGATTCTTGTGGATTCAGTGAGAGACCATTTGGTTCCTCAAATATCAAGAAAGAAGAATGCTAGGAAAATGTTCAAGACCAGTATGAAGCTGTTTGAACACACTAGCCTAAATGTATCCATGACTTTGAGAAACCAACTCTCAAATATGAAGATAGCAAAGTCAGAATCCATTGCCTCATACTGTATGAGGATCACAGAACTCAGAGACAAGCTCAGCACCAGTGGAGATCCTATTAATGATAAGGATCTTGCCCTTCACACTCTAAATGGTCTTCCACCATCATGGGAGTCTTTTATCCAAAGCATAAGTGGTAGATCCAAACTACCAAAGTTTGACAATCTTTGGGCAGATTGCTTTTAGAAAGAGACAAGGATTGCTGCACGTCAAAGACTCCATGGCACTCCACCTGAAGAGAACCAAGATTTTGTTTCTCATACCAAGAAAGGTAAGGGAAAAGGAAAGAAGTTCTACAATCACAAGCACCAAGAAAGGAGTTCAAGCCCACCTCTAGATCAGAAGAAGGAGAAGAAGGATTTGTCCCAGATACAATGCTACAGGTGCAAGGCATATGGTCATTATGCAAATAAGTGCCGAAGTTCTAACAAAAGAAAGTATGAAGCCTCAACTGCTGATGTAGAAGATGATCATCATTGCAAGAAGCAAAGGGATGATGATCGTTCGAAGTTCCTCTTCTAGAAGATCCAGAATGCAGGAACATAGATCTCTTATGGTTCCCACAAGAAGATAGTGGGGGCCCACACACCAAAACAATAAGAGATAAGTATTTTGTTTTCTTGCTCACATAGATTTGTTTTTGTCTTATATGTTTTTTATATGCAGATCTAATGTGTTGAGCAGTTGATATAGTTTACGTTGTTATATTATGCATATGAGCTACACAACATTTCATGAAGTTAGTCTAGATGATATCTCCCTCCTACATGCTCAGGGTAGTGCACACTCTTGATGGCATGTTCTAGTGGAGATAACAGACATCTAGATACTTCCCAGAAGTGTTTGATAGACATGTTCATGATTGTTGTGATAAAGTATTCGCTAAGATGCCTGTGTAAACTATTTGTTTTTTTTTTCATTTGATTATAAAATGTCATTGATCATCAGTCGGGTTTTGAGTTGTAGGGAAAAGACCATGTGATTTGGCCTACAAGAGAAGACTTGTTCTGATGGACATATGAATCCCGTTGATGTTCATCAAGAAGCTTCCTGGAATATGACTCTCAGCCTAGAAGGATGACCTCAGAGGAAGCTTTCACAGAAGTGAAACCAGAAGTAAGCCACCTTCAGATATTTCGTTGTCCAATCTTTATACATGTGCCCAAGTTGGAACCTTCAGGCAAGAAGGGAACCTTTGTGGGATACAGTGAGTCTTCAAAGACTTACAGAATCTACATCCCAGGGTCCAGACAGATTGAAGTCAGTAGGGATGTGACCTTTGAAGAAGAATTAGTTGTCAGGAAGGGCAGAGGATCAGACATGGAGATAGATGATGAAATGATAGAACCAAAGGAGATAAGATCATCTCCCCCTCTAGTTCAAGAGGGAGTTAGCAGAAAAGGATGAACGTATCGATTCCATTGATCTAGTTGATATCCCCAGAAATGTTGCAGTAGGTCGGAAAAGACCTAGATGGGCACAACAGACATAGCATGGAGCATATGGGAAATATAAGGCTAGATTTGTTACCAGAAGATTGTCTCAGAAAGAGGGAGTCGATTATGTTGATGATTTGTTTCGCACAGGAAATGAGAAACTCATTGTATGGTGTAAACAAAATCTCGCCTCTGAGTTTGAAATGAAAGATCTTGGATTGATGCATTACTTCTTGGGATTAGAAGTATGGTAGAGGCAGAAAGAGATTTTCCTAGGTCAAGGAAAATAAACCATTGATATATTGAAGAGATTCGGGATGTTGGACTGCAAGTCCATGCTTACTCCGATGGATGCGAATTGGAAGAAGTTAAGAGATTCTACATCAGATTCTGATTTGTTTGATCCCACCATTTATCGCCAGTTGATTGGGTCATTGATGTATCCGACCAACACCAGACCAGATATATGTTTTGCTGTGAATGCCCTCAGTCAGTTCATGTGCGAACCAAGGCGGATTCACTGGATTGCTGCAAAACATGTGCTCAGATACTTACGTGGCACTGTGGGATATGGATTGAAGTATGCTTCAGATGGTGACCTGATATTGCATGGGTTTACAGACTCAGATTGGGCCGGATGTGTTGCAGATCGGAAGAGTACTTCTGGATGTTGCTTTAGTTTGGGTTATGCAGTTATTTCCTGGTGCAGCAGGAAGTAGAACTCGGTAGCACTCAGTACTGCAGAGGTCGAGTACATGGCTGCTAGCACAGCAGCTCGTGAAGCAGTTTGGCTTCGTAAACTCCTGGCATGATTGTTCGGCCAGATTCCAGAGTTGACTGTGATTCACTGTGATAACCAGAGCTGTGTGCAGATGTTAGTGAATCCTGTATTTCACGACAGGTCGAAGCATATCGAGATTCGATATCACTTCATTCGTGATATGGTGCAAAAAGGTGCAATCGAGTTACAGTACGTGCCGATAGACGACCAGACTGCAGATGTTCTCACCAAGGCACTTCCCAGGGTGAAGTTTGAATACTTTCGCGGAAGACTTGGAGTCGAAGAGAACGTGTCCCTCCTTGAGAGGGAAAGATGACATTGAGATGCTTGCCCTGCTTTGCCCTGGTGCCTTCTGCAGTTCAGTTACTCAGCCAGATATGGGAGAAATCCCATAGGCAGATGAGTAGGACAGTCAGCAGTTGGTCGCGCTCACCTTGGTGCCTTCTGCAGCCCAGTTACTCAGCCAGATATGGGAGAAATCCCATAGGTAGATGAGTAGGACAATCAGCAGTTGGTCGGGTTCACACTGGTGCCTCTGCAGTTGCGTTACTCAGCCAGATATGGGAGAAATCCCATAGGTAGATGAGGACAGTCAACAGTTGGTCGTGTGATTGCACTGGTGCCTCTATAGTCCTAGTGCTCAGCTAGATATGGGAGAAATCCCATAGGCAGATGAGTCTGACAGTCAGTAGATGGTCATGCCCATTTGCTCGTCTGAGATCTCAGCTTGGTATGGGAGGAACCCATCGGCAGATGAGATAGACGGGTAGCAAATGGTATAGCGGAGATGGCACAGCTGATTATCTCAGATATCCAGGATTGAGTGATTCTCCTGGATCCAGGATCGAGTGATTCTCCTGGATCTAGGATCGAGTGATTCTCCTGGACTCACCGAAGGACTAGTGAGGATGTCACAGATATTCAGGATTGAGAGATTCTCCTCAAATCCAGGATCGAGTGATTCTTCTGGACTCACCGAAGGATTGGTGAAGATAATACACTGAGACTGTGTGGACAACCTTTAGTATGCATAGAGATGATGGAGACAGTGTAGAGTACAAGATGAAACCCAGATGATCGTGATGTTGATGAAGACCGAAGAATACCTTCCTCGTTGAGAGGGAGTGTTGGATTTTGTGCAACTTCAGAAGATATTATTCATTGTATTTTATTGTACTTGATTGTACCTCCTAAGGGAGATGAACTGGATGTAATTATTTATGTAATCACATGAAAGAGTCAATGCAAACCTTGGGGTGCAAATAAACAAAAGAAAATTATTAAAAATAAATTATTTATTGCCCCTAGGTGAAGTCGGCCTAGTTAGGGAATTTCAGGTTTTTGCACTTGTATAAATAAGAGGCTAGTGCACCTCATTATCTCATTCACTCACTTAGCAAGTGCGCATCACTTAGGAGAGGCTGATTTCGCATCACTTGAAGGAGGTAGCTGATTTGGGGTATCTACTTGTGAAAGACACTTTCACATTTCTTCTCTTTTCTTATTTGTACTCTGATCTCGGGATTATCATCTCTATGCGAAGGTTGCTGGGTTTTTCCCAATTGGGTTTCCCAGGGTAAACCCTGTGTTGTTTTGTGCTTTGTCTTGCTTCTAGCGATCTTGGTTATGCATTTATATTATTATGCTATGAATGTATGAAATCTAACATGGTATTAGAGCAGCTCTAGAAGAATTCATTGCCTATAATTCTCATGTTCTAAACCAAATGCTCACTTGTTTGCGATTCCTTGATATTTCATGTTGACATTCATGCAAATTCTTGATTTTTGGTTTTAAAATCATTTCAATTATGCTTTCCCAAATTAAATGCATGGTGCTTTCTATCTCAATCTCCTAGTTGCCTCCACACGTAACACACCTTGGTGATTCCTCAAATTCCAATAGTTAGTGCCCTAGTTCTTTGGAGCTGAAAGGTTTAGTGATAGGCATTTTGAAAAGGGAAACCAAACTTAGTATTGATAATGAGAAAGAATGAAATGAACTGAGCAACCATAATAACGGAATACAAAAATTTATCATTTTGATTAGGCTTATGACTTTGCAATAGAATGGAGCACTACTATTTGAATATCACCCCCCTTGTTTGTTTAATGGGGCATACATTGACGTGCTTATAAACCCAATTTAGGATTGAGAATGTATATTTAAGAATAGGGTGGATCTCTGTTCCCTCTGACGTTTCTACATTCTATTTTTGATGGCGCACTTATGCGATCCCTCATACGCATTTTGCATTTCCTTTTCCCAAATGTCAATGGCACTCTCATTTTTTTTCCAGAGATAGTGTTGTACAAGAAGTCTTATTAATACTTGTTTGTATCTTTTGTGCATCTTTAGTTAGGTCTTTAGTTGTCATACGTACACTCCTAAACATCAACGAATAACATGCAGTAGTTAGCCTATGATTCTTTGTTATTTATACTAGTGATAGGAGATCATAGCCTGCGGTAATGGCATGTGGTTTTATGTTCCTTATGATGACACATGTTCATATAGTGATGATAATGTTGTGATGATATGCTTTTGCATGATAGCTTGGTATAGTTCCTTGGTATTCCTGATATTGCTAGACATATGTTGTTGATGCACAATGATGTAAAATGAGTTAGATAGCCTATGATCCCTAATGATCATGATGTTATTGTGATGCATATGATATGATGATCATGATATTTTGATGATGGAGTCATGTTATTCTATGCTATTCATGACAAAAGTATGATGATGATGATCCATGATGATTATATAGTTTGATTTACAATCTTACTATGGCATGTATTAGCATGCAATTCCTTCATATTCGTGGTGATCATGTTATGCTTTCATGATGGCATGTAGTAACATGTGGTTCCTTCATATTCATGGTGATGATGTTATGTTTTCATGATGGCATGTAGTAGCATGCGGTTCCTTCATATTCATGAGGACAATGTTATGTTTTCATTATGGCATATAGTAGCATGCAATTCCTTCATATTCATGGTGATGATGTTATGTTTTCATGATGGCATGCAGTAGCATGCAGTTCCTTCGTATTCATGAGGATGATGCTATGTTTTTATCATGGCATGTGATAGCATGCAGTTCATTGGTACTCATGATGATGTTATGTTCTCATAAGGTTATGTGGTAGCATGCAGATCCTTGATTCATGCCGATCGTATACGTTCTCTAATGTTATGATTATAACTAATGTTTTGTCTGCATGATGTGAGGTGGAGTTTGACAGGAAATCCACCCATGGGTCTAGAGGGACGGTTCATTTAGTGATATTGTGGGAGCCCATAACCACAAAGGAGAATGTTTACATATAACACCTTATGCGCTAGGGACAAACTCAATTAGTAAACCTATGCCGACTATTCCTTTCCTTTATATAGTTTTCGAAATTCCATTGCTTGAGGTCGCTGGGGGGGAGGTATTTGGAGAAGGACTTTCGATACCTAGGGTTTATTGCTCTGTTGGAGTTGTGGAGGGAGTTTTGGGCCAACCTTACAAAATGCCCGGTGTGCATGGTCAAAAGGCCTTAAGTCTTAGCCTGATGCCAAAAATTGAGGATATAGCGAGAGTTATACTTGCACGTCCTTGGAGCTATGATGAGATTATTGATGCCTTCTATGGTCACACCATGATGGGCGACCCTTATACTAGTTACAGGAGGGCCCATGCCATGGTGTGTGGGACAATCCAGAGCACTGGGGGTGTTCGGAGGTTGATTGGATGATATGATTTTGCGTTGAGTGTGAGTGAGGGAGGAAGTAAACCAAGTGAATGGCTTGAATTAATCCATGATTATATGGATTGAATTGATGCATAGTAACATGATTTGATTAATGTGTAATTGTTTGACTTGATTGCATCCTAGGAATTTGGTAAGAATAGTCAATCATGTAGTTAAATAGGGTGCTACGTTTGTGATAGTGTAGGTACGAGAACTATCCGTGATGGCCACATGAGTAACTCTCGCCTCCACACAATAGTACTAGTTATTTAGGTGCATATTGTATGATGTATTGTGCATACTATGTGATTTTGTGCATTTCTTGCACGGGGATAAGAAATGAGAATGATGCAACTTCGGGACGAAGTTCCCTAAGGAGGGGGGGGTGTATGTAATGCCCCAACTTGCAAATTAACTATAATTATAGGTACATAATGATATACATATATAATAGGAAAGTAAAGTAATAATTATGTGCAAACTTAATGTTAAAATGGAATTTATTAAGCTATAGTGGGATTAATGCATGGATGACAAGTTTCATCCATGCAAAATGAAATTTATTTTAATAATATGGAAAATGGGTTTTAAAGGGAGGGGGGAGGACTTCATGGAGGTCCTTTTTTTACAGATCGACGATGGGGTTTGGAGGGGGGGCATAGGGATTGCATGGGAGGAGTGGATTGCCTGAGTATGTTGTGAGGATTACTTGTTGGTGGGAGAGAAAAGTGGTCTGGCATAGTTTTACTGATTGAGGGCTCATGGGCTCTCGATCCTGGGCTGAGGGGTAGGTTGGGTGGAAAGTTGTCCCCCACACTTTGTTGCCCTTTGCTGCCGCTGGTGGTGGTGGTGGTATGGGCCTGTTGTTGTTAAAATAATGTAACCGCGGAAGATATTCTATTTATATTATTGTATTCCTCCTCCGGGAGATGATGGTCATGTAATTAATAATGTAAAGGTCATTGAGAGAATCAATGTAAACCCTAGGACATGTGTCGGCCTAGAAAAGCCCCTAAAAGATTATTATATTATGTAATTGACCAGTCAAGTAGAGAAGTCGGCCCTGTTGGAGAATTTGTCACCCCAACGGAATAATATAAATAAAGGACCTCTCTCTCACTTCTAATTACTCATTCACTCAAGCAAGTTCACATTGGTGAAGAAGAGAGGTGCGCACAAGTGGAGGAGTAGCTGATTTGTCTTGGGGAACTTTTGTACTTTGTGATTTCTATATTGAGGAAGGCTTTGCCGGGGTTTTCTCCCTTTGTGGTTTCCCCGAGAGAATATCTGTGTTCATTGTGTTTTATGCTGTGCTTGTTTATCTTTCAGTAATTGTTTATATGCTATATGTTGTTCAAGTAAAAACTAACATGGTATCAGAGCTGGCCTGAAAGATTACATTGTGCAGCCACGGAAAATTAGGGCTTTTGACAGAAGGAGAATTTTTGAGTTTTCTCAGTATTAGGATTGATCCCCTCAGAAAAATTGAAATTTTGAGCCCAAGATCGAACTTTTTGGTTGGGCAGAACCCCAGGATCAATCAAACCCTAGTTCGGGATTTGGACTAGAAAAACTAGAAATTGCAAGTCCGAATTTTGCAGGTCACTTTTGAGGGGTAAATTGTTGGAGTTTCCAAAATCTGAGCACACCAGCTTGCTCGCCTCAGTCAAGTGCATCTCCCTAACCTGCCAGAAGTTTGAAATTTCAAGTTTGAATTTCTAGGGTTTCTTTGTCAAACCCTAGATCCAACATATCATCAAGGTAAGATCTACAAACTTTTCTATTTCCATTTGAGGATATCATTATAGCAAAATGTCAAGCAATACCAAGCTTGATGAAAAGCTTGAGGGAGCTGAGAACTTCAGATCCTGGAAGTATAGAGTCATGCTCATCCCTGAGGAGCATGAACTAGAAGACTATGCGAAGGAAGGGCTTACAGAACCAGAGGGAGATGAAGAAAATGCAAGGCATAAGAAGAACCTGATCAAAGCAAAGAGGATCATTGCTGACTCCATCAAGGATCACTTGATCCCCCATGTGTCTTCCAAGAAGACACCAAAAGAGATGTTTGATGCCTTGACCAGCCTGTTTGAAGGAAAGAACATCAACAGAAAGATGACCTTGAGAAATCAACCCAAGGGTGTGAAGAGCATGAAGTCTGAGTCCATGCACTCATACTTCTCTAGAGTATCCCAGATCAAAGAACAACTAGAAGCCATTGGGGATATGATAGAGGATGCAGAAGTTGTGATGACTACTCTAAATGGTCTCCCCCGAGATTGGGAACCATTTGTTTGTGGCATTTGTCCCATAAAGAAACTAATCAAATTCAGAAACCTATGGGAAGAATGTGTCCAAGAAGAAGAAAGAATAGTCGTAAGAGAGGAGAAGAGGAAGAACAACCCTCGTCCCCCGGAGGACTCTCCAAGAAGACCCCAGAAGAAGAGAAGGACCAGAAAGGATTTCTCTTCAATTGAATGTTACTCATGCCACAAGACTGGACACATTGCGAGGAATTGTCCAAACAAATCTGGACACCACAAGAAGCAGAAGAAGAGGTTTCATGCTCATGCAGCGGAAGATAGTGATGATGATGACAAGACCATAGATAATGAAGACTCCAGTGAAGAATATGTTCTTATCTCAGCACTCACTGGTTCAGTATCTCATGGAAGTGATACTTGGCTAGTGGATAGTGGAGCTTCAAAGCACATGACAGGATACAAAGAATCCTTGTCTCATCTCATCCAGAAGGAATCTCCACACAAGGTAAAACTCGGAGATGACTACCAATATCCCATCAAAGGTATGGGAGAAGCCTCTTACAAGTTGGATTTTGGGAAGTCCATGAACATGAAAGATGTACTTTATGTACCTGTGTTAAGAAGAACCTTCTATCTATTTCAGCATTAGATAAGAAAGGTCTTCGCGTTGCATTTGTAGATGGTGAAGTTCTCATGTGGCCTAAAGGGAAGACTATTGATGATGCAATAGTCATTGGAGTAGAAGAAGGAGGACTTTACAAACTGAAGGGTCATGCAGATGCAACAATGATGGCTAGTACCATGAACCCCTGTGAGCTATGGCATAGGAAACTAGCTCATGTACACTATAATGCCTTACCAATTGTAAGTAAGGTGGTGACTGGATTACCAGAGATCCAGGTGGATCATGAAGGAGTATGCAAAGGGTGTCCTCAAGGGAAGAGTACGAAGAACCCATTTCCAAGTAGCGACAACAAAGCGAAAGGTATTCTGGATATCATTCATTCAGACATTTGTGGACCAATGTCCACCACCTCTCTAAATGGGTATGGATATTATGCATCTTTTATTGATGATTATTCTCGCAAAACCTGGATTTACTTTTTGAAGAATAAGAATGAAGTCTTTGAAAAGTTTAAAGAGTTCAAGGCGCTCGTAGAGAATCTCTTTGAAAAGAAGATTAAGATCTCGAGGTCAGACAATGGAGGGGAATATACCTCAGGGGATTTCAAAGATTTCTGTAAGCAAGCAGGGATTAAGAGGGAGCTCACTATCCCTTATAATCCACAACAGAATGGTGTAGCCAAAAGGAAGAATAGAACGATCATAGAAGCAGTAAAGGATATGATCCACGATCAAGACTTACCCATGCATCTATGGGCAGAAGTTGCCATAACTGCAGTCTATGTACATAACAGGATCTCTCATAGTGCTCTTGGCAACAAGACCCCTGAAGAGATGTTCACCGGGAAGAAGCCTGAAGTCAATCATCTGAAGATATTTGGATGTCCGGTGTTCATCCACATTCCAAAGGAGAAGATATTGAAACTAGAGCCTTCAGGGAAGAAGGGAATATTTGTGGGTTATAGTGAACAATCTAAGGCTTACCGCATATACATCCTAGGATTTCGTCAGATCGAGATTAGTCGGGATGTCACATTTGATGAAGATACAGCTTTCAACAAGTCCAAGAAGACTCATGAGGATGAAGAGGAGTAGGAGGCTCCCAGAGTTGCAGAATCAACCAAAGAACCAATTCCAAATGTTGAAGGAGATCCTACTCCAGAGGATCATGACATGGCAGAACCTCAGAGACCTGAGGAGATACCTCATGTGGAGATCTCTCGAAAGAGAAGACCAGCCTGGGCACGTGAATTAATCCAAGATGTAGGAAAGTATGGTGCTTTAGAAGGTTCCAGTAGAGAGATCAAGAGACCAAGGCCATACTCCAGCTATGTAGCCTTGATGTGCAATCTTGTTGAAGAAGAACCAACTTGTTTTGAACAAGCAGTAAAGAAGAAGAAATGGCTGGATGCCATGAATGAAGAATATCAGTCCATCATCAAGAATGATGTTTGGGATGTGGTACCAAGACCAAAGGACAAATCGGTTGTTTCATCAAAATGGATCTTCAAAACATTCAGCAGGCAGAAGCATTGAAAAGTACAAGGCAAGATTTGTAGCCCGATGTTTCTCGCAAAAGGAAGGAATTGATTATGAGGAGACTTTTGCTCGGTAGCCAGAGATACTTCGATTAGAACCATTCTTGCCTTGGCAGCCAAGATGAAATGGAAGCTACATCAGATGGATGTGAATACTGCTTTCCTTAATGGAAACATAGAAGAGGAGAGGAAGTATATATCGAGCAACCAAAAGGATTTGAAGTAGAAGATAATAAGTCACATGTATGCAGGTTGAAGAAAGCAATGTATGGGTTGAAGCAAGCTCCCAGAGCATGGTATGGAAGAATTGACAGCTTCCTGATGAGCTTGGGCTTTACCAAGAGTAAAGCGGATTCTAATCTTTACTACAAGATTATGAATGATGAACCCATGATACTATTACTGTATGTGGATGACTTATTTCTGACTGGAGAAGACAAGCCTATTGTTGAATGTAAGAAGAGGCTTGCAGCATAATTTGAGATGAAAGACCTTGGCAAGATGCACTATTTTCTAGGTCTGGAGGTATGGCAGTTTCCAGACGAGATTTTCTCGAGTCAAGGAAAATACACAGTAGAGATCCTAAAGAGATTTGGGATGCTGGATTGCAAGGCCATGACTACTCCGATGGTGACAAATTTGAAGCTTCTGAGTGATGCTTCTTCAGAGAAAGTGGATGTCACCATGTATAGACAGATTATTGGGTCATTGATGTATTTGACCAATACTCGTCCAGATATATGTTTTGCGGTAAACACATTGAGTCAGTACATGGTGGAACCCAGGAATGTTCACCTAATTGTAGCAAAAATTGTGATGAGATATCTGAAGGGTACATTGGATTATGGACTCAGATATGCCTTAGATAGTGAGTTCAGACTATATGGGTACACAGACTCGGATTGGGCTGGAAGTGCTGAAGACAGAAATAACACTTCAGGATGTTGCTTTAGTTTGGGATCAGGTGTGATCTCATGGCTTAGTAGAAAGCAACCCTGTGTTGCACTCAGTACAACGGAAGCTGAATATGTTGCAGCTTGTTTAGCTTGTGGTGAAGCAGTGTGGCTTCGCAAGATGTTTACAGGATTGTTCGATGCAGAGATTGATGCTACGGAGATACTCTGTGAAAACCAGAGTTGCATCAAGTTGACAGAAAATCCTGTGTTTCATGATAGATCGAAGCACATCGAGATTAAGTTCCACTATATTCGGGATATGGTGCAGAGGGGAGCTGTGAAGCTCGAGTATGTTCCTACAAAGGAACAAGTTGCTGATGTGCTGACTAAGCCTTTGGCTCGTGTGAAGTTTGAGTACTTTCGAGACAAGCTTGGTGTGGTCCAGAGGGACCTCTCTAGGAAGAGAGATTGATGATGCCTATCCAAAAGGATAGATGCCTGTCCGTAGGGATGGATGCCTCTCCAAGGGTAAGGGAAGATCGGTACTGTTGACTGACGGTTCCAGCTCTCACGAGCTGATGCCTGTCCATAGGGATGGATGCCTTTCCAAGGGTGAGGGAAGATCAGTACTGGTTGACTGATGGTTCCAACTCTCACGAGCTGATGCCTATCCGTAGGGATGGATGCCTCTCCAAGGGTGAGGGAAGATCAGTACTGGCTAACTGATGGTTCCAGCTCTCACGAGCTGATGCCTGTCCGTAGGGATGGATGCCTCTCCAAGGGTGAGGGAAGATCAGTACTGGCTGACTGATAGTTCTAGTTCTCACGAACTGATGCCTATCCGGAGGGATGGATGCCTCTCCAAGGGTGAGGGAAGATCAATACTGGCTTACTGATAGTATCAGTGCTTAGTTCTTGATTATTGTTGCAGGTGGTGCAACTGATGGTGCTGCTGATGAGGATGTTCCAGTAGATGGTGTTCCAGCTGACGATGATGTTGTTCTAGTTGATGGTGCTGCTGATGAGGATGTTCCAACAGATGGTGTTCTAGCTGACGACGTTGTTGACAACAGAAGATGTTCCAACTGATGATGTTGTTGATGAGGATGCTCCAACAGAAGAAGTTCCAGTTGACGAAGATGCTGTTTCAGTAGATGATGTTCTAGCAAGAGGATGATTGTTGATGATGATGCTGCTGATGATGATCATATTTCAGCAGATGATGCCCCAGACAAATGATGATCCAAAGCCTTCCTATGACATATAGAAGTTCACAAGTCAGTTGTGCAGATGTTGTTACCCGCATAATACCTTCCTAGTTAAGAGGGAGTGTTAAAATAATGTAACTGCAGAAGATATTCTATTTATATTATTGTATTCCTCCTCCGGGAGATGATGGTCATGTAATTAATAATGTAAAGGTCATTGAAAGAATCAATGTAAACCCTAGGACATGTGTCGGCCTAGAAAAGCCCCTAAAAGATTATTATATTATGTAATTGACCAGTCAAGTAGAGAAGTCAGCCTTGTTGGGGAATTTGTCACCCCAACAAAAGAATATAAATAAAGGACCTCTCTCTCACTTCTAATTACTCATTCACTCAAGCAAGTTCGCATTGGTGAAGAAGAGAGGTGCGCACAAGTGGAGGAGTAGCTGATTTGTCTTGGGGAACTTTTGTACTTTGTGATTTCTATATTGAGGAAGGCTTTGCCGAGGTTTTCTCCCTTTGTGGTTTCCCTGAGAGAATATCTGTGTTCATTGTGTTTTATGCTGTGCTTGTTTATCTTTCAGTAATTGTTTATATGCTATATGCTGTTCAAGTAAAAAGTAACAGTTGTACACTCCCATAAGTCAATTTTTTCTTACTTCATTTCCAGGTATGTTTCTTGACTTTCTTCTATCTTAGGTACTGTCATCACACAACTTGTAGTTGCCCCTAGAGGTATCCCATCCGGGACGGTAGAGGAGATAGACAACTAAAGAGGTGACCCAAGAGATGCCACGGTTCCCAATGCAAGGTGGGAGTCACGTCAATCGAGGCACTCTTCGCTTTACGTCAGGGTGAAACAAGACCTAGGGGGAGACCCTATAACCAATCACAGTTGATTGGACCCAAACAAAGGTTCCTAAGGATAAGTAAATGATGAGTTACGGAAACCAATGCAAGGTTGAGTGGACCTAGAAGTTAAAATATGGTTGAAGGTGGTTTGGGAGATTGTTAGTGTTTCAACCAATGTATAATTTAGGCCACATAATTAGGTATAATGACAAGGTATAGTACCATATGCTACACAAGTGGGTCCTACTTTCTTGGGATATGTGAAATGGCTTAAGTGGACCCACAAGGTGAAATTAATGGATGCAATTGGCACTAGATGATATGTAATGAGTAGATCTATGGATCTAAGTTGAATTTAGGAGTACCCATGTATCGGATCTAAGGTTTGACACAATTCCCAAGGAGTGCGACTTGCTTTGAGGAGGACTAGTGCCTTGTTGGATGGGCCAATGGAGTCAAAAGAGATGTCAAAGTGTAGATCGGGACACCTAGGGGTCAAGTCAAGTGGGCTAGTTGAGATAGAATGGTTGGATCTAGCCAGATCTAGGATTTCATGAAATGACCCTAAGTGGACCACAATTCCTTGAAACAAGGAATGCTACCCCTAAGGCAGATCGTCACAAAATGATACTTTAGACCTAGGTTTCAAGGTATGGCCGTTCCAAATCCACAAAAATCTCAACCACCCACTTCCTCAAAGTGGGCAAACTCACTCACCCAAGGGAGTGCGACCTTGCTCAAGGAGGGCTAAAAGGTGTATTAAGTGGACCAAATCAAGTCCAATGGCCACCAAATTGTAGATCCAAGTAGCTTATGCACCGATCTATGTAGATCTAGAAAATCAAGTCAATCCAAGGGTTAGATCTTACTAGATCTGAGTTTTAAGGTGCCAAGAAATTAAAAAGGGGGTTTTAATCCCTTAAAAAGTGGAATGATGCCCACAAGGTAGAAATCACCAAAGTAAAAGTCTGGGGGTAGGTTATCAAGTGTGTAGATTGCAAATCAAGTGGGATCTCACCTACCCATGTGCTAGATCTAACCAAAACAAGCCTCTCCAAGGAAGTGCGATTTGGTTCAAGAGGGCTTTTTTGCCTTGAAAAGTGTGTCAATTTTAACCCAATCACCACCAAACTATAGATCCCACTAGGGGTGGATGCTATAGAGGTGGGTTTTTAATATCTCTTCAAAAGCAAGGCTAGATCTAAGTAGATCTAAGAACAACCAAAAATGAGGGTTTTAATCAATTAGGGTTTTTATGATCTAGAAATTATGGATGATTCAAGGAAAAAGAAGATCATACCTTTGGAGCATACCTGGATGAAGAGATGAATGCTAGTTGAGACGAGGATTACTTTTTCCAAAGATCAAATGGAGAATTGTTGAAGCCCTCTTGCCAAATCGATTTTTCCAAGCCACATATGAGTCCCTCTAACCTGTCAAAACCAAGGAACAAAGCATCAATCAGTTTAACATGTTGAAGGTAGATACAAGCAAGAGAGAGATAAGCAAAGAATAGTTGGCACAAAGACAAAACTACTCCCTGTTTAACCAAAACGTCTTCCTCCAAGCTTGAAGGGCAAGCCTCCCCACCAATTCGCACTTGTCAAAAACGTCCTCTTAACCTGTAAAAAGATATGGCAAATATTGCAAGAGAGCTACAATAGATCCTCCAGTGCAATGGACAAAAGCATTTACAATCGAAACAACCAACATCCACTCCAATCCAAGCATGTACTCCAAAAGATAGAAATTTTATTCCAAGAGCCCAGAGCCAAAAATCTCTAGATGATTTTACAATGAGAGGCTCCCTCCTTAAATAGGATGGGGAGAGAGTACAATCCTAACCACTTTTTACATGAGTGGCTAAGATTAAAAGATCAAAAGATCTAATCAACGGCTAATAATAAATCATAACAATACATCACATGGATCACCCAATATAATGATGACGTCCCAACTAAATGGTACAAAGGGACGATGACGTCATCCACTAGAGGGGCAAAAGTACAAAAATCCACCTCATAATGACTAGGACATGACAAAATAAGCACATGGTGGGGCTAGGAGGCATCAATCCTTACTAGCTCATCCCCAAGGCACAATAAAATAATAAAATATGTCCAAGATAATATAAATGATCAAATCTGTCCTCAAAATCTGTGACAGACAAGCAATAAAAGACCTTCTGTGATCGATGTGGGCCTACCCACATGGTGAAAACTGGCTGGAAGATAGTGGGGTCACCTTGGAAGACCTCTGTGAAAACCAAATGCCAAAACCTTGCCTCAATTGCCCAAATCGAATTCCTCAGTGACCACTTTATCCCATTTTTTAACTGCCTCGGTAACTGTGAAAGTGCCAAAACTGCCTCCCAGGGCATCTGCGCTGTCCATCTGAGCCCACAAGGCTCTCCAGAAGGGGGGGTAAATGGTAAAAACAAGTGGCTGGACCACCCCCTCCTCATACAACGCCCTAGGTGAACTGGCCTCTCATGGCCCCTACTGCTCAGGCTGGGAAATCAGCCCCAAATCTGGTCAACAAGTGTAAAACTGCATCAATCACTGTCAGAAGTGCCCGGAACTGAAAGATAAGTGTCTCATTGGATCCAGAAGACCCAAATCCACTAGAAATGTGTACTCATACACCAAGGGTTGCCCTATTGGGCCAGCTGTAGGGTCCACCATATATGGACAATGCATAATCTGCTGATCTGAAGTAATAATAAAACCTGCTAAATTGCATTAATCATCATCTGCATCATATGTCCATCATATGATATCATCATCAAGTATGTGGGACCATCAATCATCATGCATAGGTATATATATATATGGCCCACATCATCACTGATCCCAATAATATACAATCAAGGATAAATCACATCAGTAGACTAAGACATGCTTCTCTAATCATTCTCACAGCCAAGCTCAAAGTATAACATCCATTCAGTGGCATTAATCTAGTTATCATATTCCTTTGTTATATAAAATTACTTGCACAATAGTTCAAATGACAAACTCACCCATTGGACATGGTCAAACTGCTAGTGAAGGATGAAGGCTAGGAACAAGGTTGGGCCAAGGGGTTGACTTGTCTAACTTGACTCAAAAATACTTTGGACTGGGAGAAGGGGGGAAGCTACAAACTTTGTGCTAGACAAAATAACACGGGGGATGGCTGTGCCTCACAAATGGATAAGTTGTTCAGAGAGTGCTTATTCAACTTAGGCATCATGTCTACATCAAGTTGATCCAGGTTCATCAGGATCATTCAATTTCATTTCATGGCCTTTTTTGGCCTACATAACCCTTCAGATCTCAGGTGTGCTGATAAGCACAACTAGTTGCAGCTTACATCCAGGGCATGTTTTCAAATACATATAAGGTTAGCAATTGTTTAGATATAACTTTTAAGAACCATTGCTTTTTGGACCTTTCTTATACTCTTCGAGGAGTATTTTAGCTGTTCATCGCTCTTGCCCTTTTTAGTTTCCATGGGCGAATTTATAAGTTTCCATAGGTAGAACATGAGCTTTTAGTTTTAGCCAACAACATCTCAAGTGACTAGGGGGAGTTCGAGCCAATGACAAACATCGGGACAACCGACCAGAATGATTTAGGCCTACAATCCAACTCACCAAAGGCAAGTTTTGTCACCAACTTAGGGCCGAGACACTGAATATACAGGGATGCGGTCCAAACACAGAGGTAGAAAAATGGGGAAGTCCTCAGTATCAGAAAGTCAAATGAGACAGGTCAAGGTTTAAAGTCAAATAGGAAAGTCATGTATGGATGGAGTCAAGTGAATATGGAGCCTACACTAGCAGACAACTGGTGTCAGGGAAGACCATATCTATGTAAGGTGGAAAACCAGTGGGTTTTGTTAAATGACTTAAATGTGCAAGCAATTGTCCATTTTATGATTTATAGTTCATTTTAAACAGTTTGCCACATCAGGAATAATATACCAAGCATATGCTGTGAACATGACTAAATCAACAAGATAATAATCAACAGTCAATGATAACATATCCATAGATCATACAACATCATCATAGTAATAATCATCATGTACCCTCTGAAACACTGCTGCAATACATCTCTAAGCACTGAACTGAAACTGTATGGGATAAAGGGTCACATCGGTCATCAAATCTGAACTCTCAAGGCTCAGCCTTGACACAAGGTCTAACATAAGTCTGAATAATATACTGTTCTGATCATGAGTGATCACAAAATGTACAATCATCATAGCCATGCTCTGAATAATGGAAGCTCTGGAATGTGCAGATATCTGCTAAGCAAGAATAGTAGCTTTGCTACTATGGTGTGATAACAGGTACTATCAACAATTTAAGTTATTATCAATAAAATAGATGTTGCTTGTGCTCTATTAGACAAGAAATTGTGAGTTATATTCCGTTTTAAGCTATGTTGTATGAAACTCCCAAAATGCCCACGTAGCAGTACCAGAAACACGCGGAAACTCGGAAATTTCTCGAAAACTTATGGGAAGCCTCCAAGGGTCCATGAGCGGCTTGGGACCCATAGGTAATCTAAAAAAATCCTAGTTTATGGAAAATGAAACAAATTTACCTCGAAATTGTTTCTAAACCTACCTACAAATTTACCTCTCATTCTTATTTTGTTTCGAGATAATGTGTTATTAAAAAAACTATATATATAAATATAAATATTGTGTTCTCCCCGACATACCCATGTTGGGGGGGTCATGTTTCCAAGCTTTCCCGTTTCTGAAACTTGTACACGTTTCCACGTTTCGTGCAACTTAGGTTATAAGTAGTTCTAGCTAGGCACTACAGCCATAGAGAGAATCTGTTAACTATGCATGCTGCTGATGTGAGCATAGAGAAGTTCAAGGCCAAATTCGTAGCTAGAGGATTCTCCTATAAGGAGGGAGTTGACTATGATGAGACTTTTGCTGTAGTTGCAAGGTACACTTCTATCAGGGTAATCATTTTCTGAATGGTGTGATTGAAGAGAAAGAATTCATTAATCGGCTGAGGGGTTTTGGGGTTCATGGGAAACATACCTATGTATGCAGATTGAAGAAGGCTCATTATGGGTTGAAGCAAGTATCACGTGCATGGTTCTAAATGATTGATGAGCACTTATTGAAATTGGGATTCTCAAGGCTTCTAAGGATCCTAATCGTTATAAATTTTATGATAAATCTAATCTCCTTGTCTTGGTTCTGTATGTAAATGACTTGATTCTTGTAGTTTGTTCTAAGGGGCTCATTGTGGTGCAAGAAATTGGCCAGCAAATTTGATATGAAGGAAATTGGCCAAATGCGTTTCTTTTCGGATATAGAGGTTTCGCAGGGTGTGGGTGAAGTCTTCCTTGGGCAAGTGAAATACACAATGGAGATTCTAAAGAGATTTCGGATGCTAGATTGCAAACCCTTGGTCACTCCTTTGGTTCCGATTCTGAAGTTATCTGTTGATTTAGATTCTGATTTTGTTGATCCTTATTTGTTTAGGCAGATGATTGGTTCTCTGTCGTATCTTGTGAATACCATGCCCGATATAAATTTCACAGTTAATACTTTGAACCAGGGCATGGTTGAACCTTGAAGATTCATCGGATAGTTGCTAAACATGTGCTTACATAGTTCATTATGTTAGTTTTATACCAAGGTCGAGTTCCCCTAGTGACTTAGCCTAAGTCACTAAGTATGGGGTGGTGGGACCCTCACTTAAGTGATTAATTAATGAGACATGATGTCACTTTATTTATCCTAAGTCTAAAAGGTACATGAGAATTTATTATTTAAGTGAGTTATTTAATAAAGTGTACTCTCATGAAATCTGGGCCATTGATTAAGATATAATCTCAGCCCTTGATTTAGAGATTCCTTTAGGTATGGATAAAAAAGGTAGAGGGAGGCATTAAACCTATTCATTGTGATCATTTGTGAAGAGATGAAGAGTGAGCACGAGAAGGAGGAGTCGAGAGCTTGAAGGAGGCGCAGGTACAGATATTTGTCTGCAGGTTTAAGGGCACGGGTTTCTATGATTTGACTTAGTCTCCAGTGCTGGTACAGACAGAGCTGAAGGACACCAGCGTGAAGGGAAATCTCCAGCACGAGTTTCCAGATGTGATCTTCATTACTGGTTCAGATATCGAGGCTTGCCTTTGAGGCACTTATTATCAAGCATAGTTAATACGTGTGGCTGCCATCTTCAGTGATAAACCTGCTGTTCATTCCTTACGGTACCCTTCCATAACACGCAGTCAGAGGGAGAGATTGACCCAGAATTCGAGGGAAGCTTCACATCGTGATGCCCAGACATCGAGTTTGCATTTCCAGTCATAAACTCTGAGGTATGCTGTTAGCATTTGGAGGAAGTACTGTTATGTGAATTTCTGGAAATGACTGGTACCTTACAGCAGTCATTTCTGAGAGGTGGTTGAAGATTGTTACAGCACAGATTTAGAGCACAGCAAGTACAGTGTTGGTTGAGTGCATTCAGCACAAAATTAAAGGAGGATACAGCATCATCAAATTGCACAGAAACCAAGAAGTCTGCACTCATTTCCAGGCAGAGAATGGGCACTGAATTCGAGGCAGACTGAAGTGTATCAGATGGAGATAAGTTGTATCTGTTTCATGTATTGCTGTTGTATTATCTAGTTGAAGAAATAATAAAACTCTCTCACTCACTCAACTGGTTTTCCCCGTGGGGGTTTTTCCAGGGCTCGATTTGGCCAAAAATACTTGTGTAAAATTTATGTGTGAATGTGTGATAGATTAGTTTGCAGCCTGTAATTTGCTTTTAATTTGTGTGTTTATTGTTATACATTTGGCATTAAGTAATTCCCAGTCTATGCATAACCGACTGGGAATGAAAACCACCAAAACTTGGCAGTAAACCAGCATACAGTTGACAGCAGAAAATCTTCACATTATGGCATGAGGTATGTGGGAGATGGTGAGTTATTGCTGCATTATTTTTTATTCTAATTTGGAAGGAAACGTGAGTGCTGGAAAAAGAACTTGTAATGTATGATTTCATGATTCAGCAGAAAGCAGGTGGCAGTTGCATTCAATTCAGTAGAAGCAAAATATACGGCAACCTCTTCGTTTTATTGTAAGGCCATATAGCTTTGCAAGTTGATAGTAGAGTTGACTGATCCAATGTTTTTACCTGTGACATTCAAAATCACATTAGGGTCTTTGAGAATCCATTATTTCATGATCGTCCCAAGCACATTGATATTTGGTACCATCTCTTGAGAGAGAGAGTTCAAAAGGGAACAGTTGTTCTTGATTATGTTCTTTCAAATTTGTAAGTGAGAAATTTTGACTACACCCCTAACTTAAGCCTAAAGGGAAGTTTGAGATGAGGGAGAAACTTTGTTTGGTGGAGAACACCCTCCTCACAAAGAGCGAGTGTTAGTTCGATCTGTTTCTCTGAGGTGTTCTGCCTCAACTGTGGCTTGATTAGAAGATCCATTCCAACCATAGCTTTATGTGCAGAATTGCTTGTTGATGGGTGGGTGTGCATTAGAGTCTAATGAGGGCGTGCTAGTTTAGTATCTTTCCAAGGGTGTATGTGGCACTTGCATGATCTATTCTGAGGAGGTGCAGATTGGCGGCATTGCATGTTGAGAGGTCTGTGCAGATCCCAAGATTAGGTAGGCACATGCCTGAGAGGGATTCTCATGCATGCTTGCATGCACTTCCTCTCCTGGAATGGGTGCATTATTCTAGGAGGTTTAACTCATGCATGGGGGCACATTAGGGTTAGGATTTTTCTCTTCAAGGGAGGTGCACCACTGGAGTTGTCTAGATTCATTGTAACCCTGTCTTTTGCTCCATAAAAGAGAGAGATAGGGCGCTTCACTAGGGGGTTAGATAGTTGAAGTTTGGAGCTAGTCCTTGATTGAGATAAGCTAGTCGCAGATGTAATATTTTCTTCAGTCCGATAGAAAGTTATGTGATTGGTTGCTGCAATTTTAGCTTCCTGATCCGATTTTCAGATTTCTGTATTTGTAGATTTAGCACTCTGTTATTTGCTGTTCTGATAGGGGTTTAGTCAGTTTCAGATTCTTAGTGCAGACTTGTGATTTGTAGGAGTGCCAATCTGCTCACCATGTGCTGGGAATTTAATATTTTGACCCCCCTCCCCCCACATTAATGGAATTCTTATAGGATCACAAAGATCACTATGAAGTCTCTAATTGCCAGTGTGCTTTTTATGCACCTCTAACAATTTTTTCTTGTTTAAAATACAAGCTTCACGAACACCTTTCTCTTGTTGGACAATAGGTAAACTACAAATTATATTCAGTTTCTTCAAGGATAAGGTTTGGTAGTTAAGATATCCAAACCTTCCCTTGTAACATGATTACATTTAAGATTCAGTACAATTTCTGAGTTAAACACATGAAATTGATGATTTAGTACACTATTGACTCAGATGTTTCAACTGGCAAACACTATAAAGATGTTCTCGAATATTTACTCATCTCCAAAAGGTTTAGGCGAATCTTGTAACAATGATACCATATGTATGGAAGATTTATCTAAGCAATGTTTTATTTTCAATTCTATTGAAAATGTTGTAATTTATTGCATTATGCATTTTTTCACATGAAGATTTGATGTTATTGTATAGGGAAATGGCTGATGTGTAAATAATTTGTTTTCATCTAACTAAGCATAGTTCAAATTTCATACCATGTATTATGGTGCTATCATTCCATAAAATAGGATCATGCCAGTAACATCTTTTGTCGTGGGTTTGATTATATAGTTGAAGGATTTTATCCTGAGTCAACCGGAAGCATACGAGTTCAAGTTAGGTCAACATGCTTATCGAAGACCTGGAGATCCTCCATTAGAAGAGGTTATTGAAATGTTACACAGAAATGATGCTGAAACAACTGACGATGGTACTACGAAGGAAAAACTCCATGAGAAAGATGAACTTTAAAGTTTAAATAGGTAATTTGCTTGTACAAATTTTGATTTCTAACAAAATGGATTGGATCTTTTTCAATTTGAACACTGTGCATCCTTGTTTTCCTTTGAGAGTGGCTCACAGATATTGAGAGCTTCTTAGGAGTTGTTATGTCAGTTTGTTTGTACTTTTAGATACTTATACCTGCACATATTTTTCAGGAACAACGCTGTCTTTCAAATTAATTGGGGTTGCTGACATGACATTGGCTCTGGTTTCAATGTTATCTTCAGGCCTACATCTTCCATCAATGAGCATGTTTTTCTTAACCTTTTAGAACTATTAATCAAATTATTTATGTTAATAATTATTTCTATCAATCACTTTGTGAATTGTCATGACCATTACATGTTTCAAATCCAATCTAAGTTGGAATAATAAGCCTTGCTCCAAGTTCTGAAGGATGGCAAGGTAAAGATGACAATTTGAGTCTATACATCTTTTGTGTGTGGTGTTATGTGCATTTACTCCATAAGTTATGTAGGTAGATCATTATCCAGAATTCCTAAACATTGAATAAATATAAATGTTCAATCTATATAATTCTAGAGTTTTAAAACATTGGAACCATTTATAGCAATGGAGAAACCTTGGAATCAATGGCTGCAATTATATTATCCTTCATAAATACAATTTGAGGTAAATTTATAATATGAGATTTCATATGGAGAGTTTCATGAATATAAGTAGATAATTATCCAGAATTCCTTAACATTGAATAAATATAAATGTTCAATCTATATAATTCTAGAGTTTTAAAATATTGAAACCATTTATAGCAATGGAGAAACATTGGAATGTTTAAATATAAATGTTCAATCTATATAATTCTAGAGTTTTAAAATATTGAAACCATTTATAGCAATGGAGAAACATTGGAATCAATGGCTGCAGTTATATTATCCTTCATAAATACAATTTGAGAATATGAGATTTCATATGGAGACGTGTTTCATGAATATAAGAAACTATTAGATGCAAATTGTATGAAGATGGGACTGTAATATCCTTCATAAAACGAAATCTGATGTAACTTTATAATATGATATTTTCATATGGGTTTCATGAATTGATTGATGCATTTATTATAGTCGAGACATTTGGTGTTGAGTTGGAATTAGTGGTTGGTAATGAAAATGATGTATTTCCCATTTTGAGTTCCTAGTCCATATCGAAAAGTGGCCCATGATTATATATGTATTTGTTGCATATATTGAAATCATAAGATTCTCATGTCAATTTCAATAATACTTTTCAAGGATAATGACTTGAAAATTCGTATATTATAAACATGACAATTTGTTATGTATAAATATATTATAATGAAGTTATATATATATGATTTAAGGAAATGGCTTCAACAATTAGTTTGGTCATGGGTTAGATGTGAGATTACTCTTATGATGTAGGGGAGATCATGGTTTCGTCTCTCATCGATTCCTTGGGGTGAGATGCTTGGAACTTAGAATTACCCATTTTATACTTGGTACTATGTTTGAGATTAGGAGAAGTGCTTGGGAGTTTCTTTGTGAATTATATTCGATATGTGCAGCGCAAGATAAGTTATGTTTATAAATCATCTAATTCAAAAGTTTTATCCTTATGTCTATGTAATGAGCCTTTATATCAACTTTTTTGTTAAGTCAATAAAAGTATTTGTAAAGAAAGTTTGACTTGAACTTTAGGGGTTGCGAAAGGGGTATTTTTCAAGTGTTTAGTAAATTCTTTGATGACATTAGGTTAGCCAATCCATGTAATCCATTTGTATGTTACAAGTCTTAGGAGAGACTTTATTCATTTCTTGTTAGATGAATAGAACCATAACCAAACCAACAAAAATCTACAGTTTAAACATACTGGAGTTTAACATGTGTTAGAATATTGAAAATATGCATAAACATACAGCAATACATTTACACTAACATGTAAATCAATAGCAAATATCTACTAGTATAGCCTTCTATTCACACAAGCAACAATAATCATGTAAAAAACAAGAGACAATAAAATAAACAAGATACACTGGATATACGTGATAAAACATCCATGGGAAGGCTTCGTCTTTTTATTCTTCAGAAATCTCCAAGCTTTCAAGTCTGAGCTCCACCCCACATATGTTTCACAACTTTACAATCATAATATAATGATATTCACAATATATGTACAAAGGCTCTCCTTCACTTCTATTATATACTAAGAGGTATGGAAGAATAACATACCAAAATACATGTGGAATAAATGATTTTCCGTTTCTCTATTTAATGAATGGTAATATGAGCATATTACTCCATGATGCATGTGGGATAAATTTTTTTTTTAACAGAAACGTTTAATAGGCTTTTATATAAAATTTGAATCAGGCATTACAAAAACAAGATGCAATTGGGCTGCTCTCTAGTAAGAAGTAGAGCCAAGCCTGCAAGATTGGACTCAACTGTGCTAATCTGTTAAAAAAGACCCTATTCTTGGAAGCCTGAAGCTCCTAACAAACTGACCTAGTAGGAAAACGAAAGTGCATAACATTGCTTAATAAGTATAAAAACCAGTACAGTTTCTTAAAAAAGGTTTTCAGACTGCGCAAGAAGTACCAAAAAACAACATGAAAACAAGATGCAATGAGTTACTCGTGATTGCGTTCCACATTTCCCACAACGAGGTCGCTGATGTCTTTGTTCATCTTATCCAGCTTGGTTGCCACCACCTTGGCAGTGCAATGGATTGCGAGCATTCTAGCATCCAAATTTTCAAGTTTTGCCTCCACCAGAGAGGCCACCTGCGCTGTAATTTTTGCACTGAGACTACGGACTTCGATATTTGTTGCATTCACCAGGGCAAAGAGATGGGTGAACGCCTTTTTTAATTCGTAGTTTTCATTGCTTACAATTTGAATCTGAGCCTCCAAGTTCTTCAAATAAGTCTGAAATGCTGTCGACAGATTGTCAAACCCCATCCCATCCGTTGTCAAATTGAGCCCTTGGCCAAGAAACGCAGCTTTTCCTTGGTTCTGCGCACTACTGGTTCCGACACCTGCTGCAATTGATTCCTTCTGCTTCAAATTAGCATAGAGTGGTCACCCATGTGCAATAACCTGATTTCCACAGAGGATAGCCTGAAGCGAGGAGAGGTCCTCTGCCATATTGCGCTTACTATGGTGTCATTTTACCTTGAAGAGCCTGAAACAGAGCCTGGACGCGTTGCTGAAGAAGGAGTCGAATGAAAGGTTGATAGCGTCTTCCCCAAGCTTAAGACCCATTCTACCATGGGGGATGGCCACATTTACGCCCTGCATGGGAGCCATGTGGGTCGCGCGTGTGTGCTGATCCTGTATCTTCCAAAGGATGCTGATTATCTTGGAGGATGCACTGAAGTTGACGTTAAGGTGCCCACAACGTTAAGTTGTTGCCATGGCCAAGCCAGTTCCGAGAGTTAACCATAAGTTTGGGAAAATACATTGGGAACAAGGGGGGGATTATGGAACCCAAGCAATTCCAAGGTCTTGCTGATTGCACACCAAGACTCCACAAGCAAGCTTGACCCCATTGTTTGCCATCTTGTCCGCGTGTTTATTATTGGATCTAAGAATGCGAAGAAAGTTTATTACTTTATATTCATGGACGATGTGCTTCAACAGTTGATGAGTCTTGGTGGTGGGCTTCTTTTTACATTTTTCCAGACTCCTAGCTTCCCTTATGATCAACATCGAGTCGCCAAAAACAAGTTCCTCAATTCCCTCACTTCTGGCAAGTTCAAGTCCTTTAATGAGAGCGAGCCATTCAGCTCCATTGTTGGTCTTTTTGCCGATTCCCCATGCATAATCTTTCATTTTGGTTTCATCAGAGTCATAGAGAACTCCTCCCGCTCCTGCCAGCCTAGCATGCATGTGGGATAACTCACCTTACAAAATATTACAGTTATTTATGCCTTCCAATGCTAGATAAGACATCTTATGTCATCATACTATACATCATTACACGTAATATTAAAATTACACATTCCAACATTCCCCCTTAAAGATGGCTAGGAGAAAAACACATATGTTAATGGAGGAAAATGTCATTACACTAGCTTCCCCCCTTGATGACAACTTCCCTCATTCCCAAGAGACTGCGAAGATACATGAAATTTGCTTATATCATGGATTTGATGAAGATATCACTTGCTTGCTTTCCTGTAGGACAATACTCCAAACAAATAACACCATTCGCAACAAGATATTGAATGTAAGGAGTATCCAAGTCAATGTGTTTCGTCTTGGAGTGATACACTGAATTGTACACAAGTTGAATTGCACTATGATTGTCACATCTTTAGTTGCTTCCTTAGCTGCCATGTACTCTGCTTCACAAGAAGAAAGATAAAGAGTTCACAACTTCTTACTAGACCATCAAATCAGACCTGAACCAAGTTGAAAGATGTACCATGTTGTAGACCATTTATCTGAAGCATCCCCTACCCAATCATAATATGTATAACCAAGAAGTGAAAATGTAGCCCTTCTAGAATAGAAAACATCATAATGTATTGTTCATTGTAAATATATGAGAATCCTCTTTGCTGCTTTCCAATGAATTCTGTGAGGCTTTTGCATAAGCCTTGAAAGCATACTGACTACAAAAGAGAGATCTTGTTTGCTGTGTGTCAAAAATATCAAACTCCCCACAAGCTGATGATACAATGTAGCATTACTGTCAGTCTTTACACCAGACAGAAATGGCATCAGAGAAGGGTTACAATAACTTATATGAAATTGAGCAAGTAAATATGTCGCATACTTAGTCCGAGACAACAATATACCATCAACTATATGCCAAATTTATAGAACCAAAAAATAATGCAGAAGGCCTTAATTGGTCAGTTCAAATTCATTCTTTAGTTTATTCTTCATTTCTTGTATAAATGTAAGCTAGTTGCCAGTAATAAGAAGATCATCCACATAAAGCACTATTATGAGAACATCATCATCAAAGTTCTTCACATACAGATTTTAATCATATATACACTACTTAAAACTATTCTTCAAGAAATAAGCATCAATTTTCTCATACCAAGCTTTAGGTTCTTGGTAAAGACCATATAAATACTTGTTCAATTTGCATACTAAACTTGAAGTTTCAGTAGTAATAAATCCTGTTGGTTGTTGCATATAAATGTCTTCACGAAGATCACCATTCAAAAACACACTCTTGAAACCCATTTGGTGTATTTCCCATCGATAAGATGCAACAAGATAAAGAATATGTTGAATGTGGTTGTTATGGATGTCAAAGGAGTTCAGTAAGGAATAACCAAGGACATGATGGCAATGCAAACTCAGTGGAAGACAAATGAATAACAAAGCAAGTGATGACATGGCATGTATGATGATGTGGCATGGTTGATGAAGATGGAAATCCACTTAATGATGTTCTAGTACCTTCATGATGTCATTATTACAATTTCACCTAATCATATAGAGATTTGTCAGTTTGGAGAAATTCTGGAAAATGGCTTAGTGTTGGAAAACTGGTCCAAGTGGCATTGGGAAAATGCCCGTCGTACCTCATAGGAGAATGATAAAAATTATCTGAAACTATAATGCTATAACTTGTTAAAGAGGCTATCTTACCATGGTCTTAGTTTTCAAAGAGCGTGTTTGATGACAAAGTTAAAGGCTTGCCAAACAGGGTTTCAGGCTGTTTTTGCACTAGTGGTAAAACTGCCTAAGTGGCCTCAGGAAAATACCTGCCATAATTCATAGGTTAAGGTAAATTCCCACCCCATATTGTCAGGATGTACCTTATTGATTTGTCTACCTGACCATGGCCTCATCTTGTCTTGAGAATGTCTGAGGAGGAAATTATGGATCTGCCAAAACAATGATTCAGGTAGGTTGCTACAGTCTAGGAAAATGCACAAATTGTACTAGTATAAAAATACTGGTAAAAATGCCTGAGTGACCTCAATAAAATGCTCGCCATTTCCTGTGGTTGATGTATTAAAGTATTTTGATGGTATGGAACTCTAGACTTTTGATTGGTGCATCCAACCATATCATTGGTTTGTCCAAAAAGTCTATGTAGATGAAGATATTGATCTGCCAAAAGTGCCTCCCAGCTTGATTTGCACTACTCCAGAAAAAAAGCCCGCCGAGGAGAGAGAAAGAAGTTTCAAAGGATGAAATTGGTCTGGATGGAATCACCTTGTTGGCCTCTATCCATTCGATGTCTCATACTTCCAAGTTGATGAAAATAAAATCTCATCATGTTGACCTAGGGTTTGATAATTTTGCCTGTGTCAAATCAACAATTTTAAAAGGTCATTTTCAAATGTCCACTAGATGATGTGTGTGTGTGTCAATAAATTCATCAATTGAAATGAACTTGTTCCTTGCTGAAGTAGTTATCCAGTCTTGGTTTTAGTTTCCTCCATGATAGTCACATGTGCAAGAAATTGACTTACCAAATTGAGACAAATCTTGTTTTGCATATTAAGAACAAATAAAATTTGGCTAAGTGTTGAAATTAGAAGGTTGAAGAGGCATTTGGAAATGCCCGCCAGCTACTATCCTTGTGATGATAAATTCAGCAGTTGGCATGGGCTTGTTTTTTGATGATCTGGTCATCTAGTCATGGTCTCATATTTTTATCTGGAGGTTACATGTGCGAAATACAAACCTGCCAAATTGAGAGAAATTATGCTTTCCTGTTAAAAATAAATAAAATCTGTCTTAGTGTTAAACACAGGAAATCTGAAAGGCCATTTGGAAATGCACGCTAGAGGCTATCTTTGCTCCAGTAAAATTATCCAATGGCATGAATACGTTCTCTGGTGATTTTTCCATCCATTCTTGGTGTTAGTTCTCCATTTGGTGATCACACGTGCGAGATACAAGTCTGCCAAAATGAGAAAAAAGTATGCCAAAATGAGAAGAAGATGGTATTTCTGTCTAAATGAAGGTTGGGAGGCATTTGGAAATGCCCACCATAAATTGTTCTTGTGATGATAAATTCTCCAGATGGCATGGGTATGTTCCATGATGAACTGACCATCTAGCCATGGTGTCAGATTCCTCTTTGGTAGTCACACGTGTGAAAAATTGAGTTTCCAAGTTGAGGAAAAACCATTTTTTACACAGTATGTGAATATGCCAGTAATAAGCCTGGAAATAAATGTTAACAAGTTTTTATTTAAATTTCCCAGCTAAGTCAATTTAATAAAAATAATTAAGATGTTATGAAATAGAGGAAATTAACTACCAGGTATTTATCAAAGCAAATTAATTAAACCAAGAAGCATTTTTTATGAAGTGATGCGTTTGATAAAAATGCAATTTCCAGATTGGAAGGATGCAATTATGGAAAGAGTGTGATGCTGAAAAGGCATGATGATAAGCTACATGAACAAACTAAATGAGGCAGAGTTTATTAAATAAAACATAGTAGATTTTTAATTCAAAGCATAGTTCATCTTTAATTTAAAAAACAGGGTTTATTATTTAATAAACATAAAATTAATTCTAATGAAAAGACACGAGCCTAGATTGAAGTGGTCAAATGGTTAAAAGATGAGATAGATAATATATAAGCAAGAATTTGAGATGGAAGGAAGATGTCTCAAGAGCCCAGATAAAAGAAGAAGAAAGAACATTCAGAGAAATAAAATGAAGTAGCAGAATTGAAGAAAAGAAGATCTGAAGTTGTATAGAGACCAAAGAAATAAAAGGAACAACAAAGGATGTTTGCTGAGTCTTTTAACATGAAGATCTGATGCAGTATAGAAGTCAGAGAATGTAAGAAAATAGCAGTATTGTCTCTGTGGATAGAATTGATAAATTGCAGCAGAGGACAGAGAACAGAAGATACTGTAAGAAGTTATTGAAGTTTAAAATCAAATTAGGGAGGTAGGGTGGTGATAAGGTAGGCAACAGGCCTGCAAGGGGGTTGCAGCCTCCTTCCAGTGGTAGCTGGTAAATAGGGTGTCAAAGCATCATTTCAGTTGTAGCTGATAAACTAGGGGGTCGTAGCCTCCTTCCAGTAGCAGCTGGTAAATAGGGTGTAGTAGCATCCTTGTTTGTTGTAGTAGGTAGAAACTGGTGTGTTGTAGCATCCTTCAGTTGTAGTTGAGAAACTTGGGGATTGAAATCTCCAACAATTTGTAGCTTGCAAAAACTATTGTAAATATAATTTTGCAGTATAGAAAGAGTTTGTGGCTTTCCCAATTGGGCTTCCACGATAAAAATATGTGTTATGTATATCTTGTTGATTCCATGTTTTAATTAATAATAAAAAGTGGTTTAAATTGTTAAAAAGATAACAATACTGATTCACCCCCCCTCTCAATATTGACCAATATTCCAACAATTGGTATCAAAGCAGGATCCTTCACTATCGTCTAAACCACTGGAAGGAAGATCCTATCAAAAACCACTATGGATCAACAAGAAGGGATTGCCTCCAACAGGGATCCGATACTTAACAAAGAAAAATATGCATTATGGAGCATAAGAATGAGAGTGTACTTACTGTCATTATGATATGGAGTATGGAATTCAGTAATCTCTGATTACATCCCACCAAAAAGAGTAAGGACTACATCTCATAAAGAGTCCAAGAAAAATAACTCAAGGGCAATGGAGGCCATACTTGATGGATTACCTCAACCCATCAAAGAGAAGATAGGACAATGTATCTCAGCTAAGGAACTCTGGGTCAAATTGGAGAAACTTTACTCAGTTGAACAAAGAACAGAAGAAAGCTTTTCTATTCTCAAGGATGATAGTGAAGATGAAGAGATAAGTGAAGATGAAGAAAATCTATTCATGGGGACAATACCCTCAGAAGATGATTCAGATGTGGAAGGAGAGGTGGAACTAAAGGAATAAATCATAAGTGCCTTTGAAGAATTGAGAAAGACCAAAATGAAGAACAATTCTTTGAAAGTAAATTTGTCAAAATACCAAGAAGAGCAGAAATCAAAAGAAGAGGAAGTCAAGACCCTCCAAGAAGAGCTGCACAATTCAAGACAACAAACAATGGCTAACATGAAAGAGGCCGAGAGCTTAAAACAATAAGTTGCTAACTTCAAGGAAGAAGTAAAGAGGCTAAAAGACTAGTAGACCAGTAATAAGAAGCTCAAGGAGAAAATACAACACTCTAAAAGACTTGAAACATAAGTTATTTTGCTTAGAAAGAAGCTTGATAAAGAATCTATTAAATCAAAATTTGAGAACAATTCAAGGACTTTAGATGAAATCCTAATTAGCCAAAGACCATCAAGTGACAAAAATGGATTAGTTTATGACAAAGAAAAGAAGCCAGAATGTTTGTCTTTTACATTCCAAGATAGAAATAAAAGAGGCCATGCCGCGGCACTCAAAAACCCGATTAAGAAGGATAGTCAGAAATCTGCTCTCTCGCATAATAAAGACAAAACTGATATGATACCTAAAAGACCAATGACAAGTAGGGTCCAACAGATCTTTTTTGGTCATTACTACTCATGCAATAATTTTGGACATATGGCTAGAGAATGTAAGCTGAGAAAGAATGTTTCAGTAAAAATTAAAAAACAAAGGAAGGGATGGAAGAAGATGGAAGTTGTGAAGCAGGAAGATCAAAGATGCCTCAAATATAAAGGAAATTTCTATGGATATTGTCACTGCTGTCGCAAGTTTGGTCACAAAGCTGTTGATTGTAGAACCAAGGGAAAAGATCAAAGTACCAAATCCAAAAGTCAAAGAAGATCAGTAAGCAAAGTACCTCATGGAAATATGTGGAGAATAAAGGAAGACTACAAAGATTAAGAGGAAACAAAGATTCCAAGCATCAATGAAGTTTCCAAAGGTGATGTTCAGCATAATAGTGTTGTAGATAAGAATGACATCCATTGTGATGGAAAGCTAGATGAAGATGTAAAATACACCAATGGAGAGAAAGATGATGAAATATTCTTCTAAAGTCTCGTGACCTAAAAGAGAACCCTGAAATTAGCATTAGAAGGGATAATATACTCAGGGGATTATAAAATCATAAAATTGCAATTGGTATTTGAAAGTAATTAAGATCATTTGGTAAGAATAAAATGCTATCTTCATCAAGGACATAAGAAGTGAGTTGATCCTACAATAATTGTCTATATACTCTAAACACAATAAGGAAAGATTGTTGAAAGAAACAATTGGGATTTAGACACATATCAGTTGATGAAGTTCTTTCTGAATTTGCCTCTTGGAAGTTTGTATATGAAAGTGTAGCAAAGCCTGTTGTTGAAAGTGTACTAGAATTTTTTTAACATCAAAAGATAAAGGTTTGATGAGTAACAAAGATGACATTGTGAGACTCTTGGTGAGATGATGTGAAAAAGCAGTGCATAGAAGTCCAACACTACTCACACATATAAATATTTCTCTGGACAGTCATCACATTGATTTGAATTAACTATGAAAGACTCATTAATGGAGTAGAAGGCAACACTGTGATAGGGGGAGTCTATGAACTCATCATCCAGGTCCTCATTCAAAGACTAGCTACAAGATGATAACTGGATTATCCTAACACAATGGTCAGTACTATAATACCCCATTTTGCCCTTGATGATATTTGGCTTCAATGTAAATACTATGTATATGCAGTATGTGTATTTTCCCTAGTGTGGAGCTCAAGGCCAAGGCCCCACTAGTGGATGTTCAAGTTTATTGCTTAGGGAAGTAATTTGACAGTTTGATTATTCATGGGCTGTTAAGCCATGAAGAAATGTAAATGATGTAATTATTTATTAATGAATGAAATAACCAAGAAGATGGCTAAGGAGGAAACTAATGAGAAGGAGCCACGTGTATCCACTAGGGAGAGGTGAGGGGGTTATGGGATTGGTTTCCCATGTTTCCACATGTCCGACTGTGAACCCGTTTGAACTCCCTACTGACATTAATGCGGTTGCAGAGGGTGGTTGAGAACCCTGTTGCTGAAGCCAATGGAGTATGGAGCATGCATGCGATTTCGTATGGTAGAGCATGACTCTGGTTGCTTATCCGAAAAGACACTCAATGCCTGAAACTGATAGAGCCTGTTTGACTACCATGGGTGGAAGGAAACAACCAACAAATTCATTCAAACATCAAAGATCCATTCACACAATAGCCATTCACGATCCATCGCCCCACAGAGAGAGAGCTCACTCATGCGTTCCTGCATACGCAGAGTCAACAAAGTGGTATAACCTGAAGGTAATCGTATTTCCCTGGGTAATAGAAAATACCAGAGAGTTGATATCCACGAGAGTTGTGTGTGCGAACCCAGTCTACCGGGGACAGAGTGCTCCATGACAGAGTGGTGAGAACTGTTGATGTATATGTAACTTCGGAATGTATTTCATCTATTTATTTCATATATATTTATTGTACCCTTATAAGAGATGTGTTATTCCTCTATAAGGAAGTGTCGTCATGTGTATTGACAAGTGTCGCAAGTGTGTGTACTTGGTGACGGGTTATTAGACCACCATGTGTGTGGTCGGCCCTAAAATATATATTATATTGTGGATGTACCTAGCTAGACAAGTTGGCCCCATAAGGTCACTGGGAAAACAGGTTAGTATAATAGAGATCAGGAGATCTCTATTTTGATCATTCGGAAACTCACACTTCTCTCACTCAGAAAGTGGCGCATTAGTGAGGAGGAGGATCATATGCTACTAGGAGACTATCTCAGTGTATTTTGGTTGTGCTTTGGTTGAGCCATTGCTCTCTCTATATCTGAGGAAGTTGTGGGGTTTTTCACCTTAGGGTTTTCCCCACGAAAACTCTGTGTCTCTTGTCTCTCATGCTTTTGATTCTTGTGATGCTTGTCATGCTTATTGTGATTGTTATGCATTGATAAACTGTATATGTTATTCTCTCAGTGAAGATCCTAGAGTATTGTGAATTAATGCTCAAAATTTAACAAGAACCCGTGAGGAAACTGCAAGACTGAACAGTGCAGAGAAACCGTGAGAGAGCCCAAGCTTGGATCACAGAGGATAGATTGCGGAACAGAGCCTTGTCCGCAAGCCTGAAATGAGTTAGCTTGTTGAACTGTGGACTCAAGGTTGGGTTGCTTGATAAACCCAGTGAAGGCTGTAGTCTCATAGAACTAGCGATTGGACCTTTCTATGCCCATCCTGGAATAACATTGGAAGGGAAGAGGCCTCGAGGGACTGTGCAGCAGAGAAGAGGGTCTTCCTTGTTTTTAGATGTGGTAGGTAATGTGGGTTCCAGGTCAGCTGAGTGTTGAGCTTCCTGCAACTCTGTGATTGAGCTCACCGGCTTAGCAATGCCTCCCTTACTGTCCCTGTTTGCCTGATAAACCCACTGCAGGTTGGATTAGCATGATCAGCTAGTCTGGTATGCTTGATAAACCCAAGTGTATGCTAGCTAGGCATGACCCTACTGATAGTATGCTTGATAAACCCAACTGGAATTTGTCTTAGCATGACCAATATGTCCCTGAATGCTTGATAAACCCACTGCAGGTTGGCTTAGCATGATCAACTAGTCTAGTATGCTTGATAAAACCAAATGTATGCGGGATTGGCATGACCCTGCTGATGGTATGATTGATAAACCCAACTGGAAGTTGGATTAGCATGACCAGTATGTCCTTGAATGCTTGATAAACCCACTGTAGGTTGGCTTAGCATGGGTAGGTTCCCTGGATTGCTTGATAAACCCAACTACAGATTGGCTTAGCATTGGGATGGAACCTTGACTGTGAGAGAACCTGCTAGCCCTCCTTAGTGGATACACATACCAACTCGGGGGTGATCTCTCAGCTGAAAGAGTACAGGCTGGATAGAGATCTAAGGTTGGGTGGAACGTTGCTCTCACTTATCCCGTTGCTTCGAAAATTGAAAGATAAATATTTCTGGTTATGTTAAATGATGGTGTTTCATTGTTATGAAATGGTTGCTTATGTTCATTTGTGGAATTGTGGAATGCATGTTTATATGAATTTGGTTAACAAGGAGTCATGTGCAGACCTGAGTAAAGGGCTGAGTTCATTGTTATATGAATATCATTGTATTGCATGAGTTTAATGCATTATAAGTCTTGCATGTGATAGATGTATTTGTTAGATCTAATTTAATGCATTTTACATGTTATGATATGTTGTGGTTGGTTTGAATAACCCTGTGAATGAGTTGTATGCCTACATATGATCCTTGGGGAAGAGGGAAATTCCCTAGTAGTGTTTCAGAACCCCTCTTTGGGTCAGGTGGAAGGAAAGATCATGGCAGGAAGGAGGTGAAGTCTTTAAGTGGAATTATGGACAGACCTTCAATGGAAAATTTGACATGGTAAAATTGCTCAGATGGGGTAGGGATTTCACCCTTGGATAGATATCTCCAAGAGCTTTCCAACGGTACCGACCTTGTCTCATTTGGACCAAGGATGGAGAAGTTATGCCCCTCGGAAGATTGTTTGGAAAGTTACCCTAACAGAGGGTATGGTTCCGCATGCCCGCATCCGCAATTGCGGATTGTGGATTGTGGAAGTGATCGTTGTCGGAAGTTGAGGTTTGGCACTTCCAAATCCGCAATTGCGGATTGTGGATTGTGGAAAGGTAAGATTTCCGGTTATGAAGTTTGGCACTTCCGCATCCGCAATTGCGGATTGTGGATTGAGGATCCGCCGTTGCGGATTGCAGATTGCGGAAAGGTAAGCTTTTCGGTTATGAAGTTTTGCACTTCCGCATCCGCAATTGTAGATTGCGGATTATAGATTCGAGTCATTTCAACTATGTGTGTGTATTTAGTCGAATTTGGAGGAAAAAAAATGTATCAGGGTCTCCTGTGGCCATGGAGGTCAGTGGGGACGTGACAGAGTGGTATAAGAGCTTCAATTGCGACACTGAGAGCTGTTTGGGCCGGATCATGCATAATTTGTGGTCAAGAGATGCGCCCATGGCATGGTTTTAATAAACCATTTGGTTAATTAATTGTTCAAATGAATAGTTCCTGGTTTGAATGGGTATGATAGAGTTTATTGTATGCTTGTGATATCTAATAGAATGTCTCTCATATGCACAGAGATAGCAGCAGCTGTAAGACGAATTGTATCACAGGGCAGCGCACAGAACGTTGTAAGAATGGTCACTTTAAATGATGCACATGACCCGTTTGGGCCAGAAGACGATGTGCTGGGTGAGAACGTGCAAGAAGCACGTACATAGGCTGAGTTTGATGGAAGAAGGGAGCAAGTGACGGCCCCAAACCTGGCTGAGACTATGGTGAGCTTTAACAAGAGGATGATGAAAGCGCAAGAGGAACAACATCAACTCAATGCATCCATTTTGCAGAGTCTTACGGACTTGCAGCAAAGGATTAATGGTGGTTCTAACCCAAGCCGCAGAGGTCGAGAGGAAAGAAATACATAAATTCAGTCTAGGGTCAATTCTTTGAGAAGAACTCCAAGCCCTAGAAGAGGTTCTATGAGCAGAAGGCACAGGACACCCTCTCCTAGATTTTCTTCTAGCAGATTAGATGATTCTGAGGGTTCTCAAGGGATCCCAAGACGCACTTCCAGCAAGAGTAAAGGTAGAAAGAAGCACAGAGGTATTCCACAGGATGAATCTAGGAAGGCAAGGCTTCCCAGTTTTGATGGTGAAAGCAAAGAGGGTCAAGAAGCAGAGGCAGGGCTTCTTGGAATGAAGAAGTACTTCAGAATGCATGAGTATTCAGAGAATGAAAAGGCTAAGGTTTCTATTTATAACCTTAGTGGAAGAGATTCTATTTGGTGGGATCACCTCATGCAAGTGAAAGGAATCAGTGAAAGAAGAGTCAGCTGAGAAAAGTTTCAAAGATACTTTCAGGAGAAGTACCTATCAGCTAGGTATTATGATATCAAAAGAAAGGAGTTCAATGAACTCAAACTAGGATAGAACACCATGGATGAGCATGTCCACAGGTTTCTGTAGTTACTGAGGTATGTGGACTACATCAAGGATGAAAGAGTGAAGATCCAATGCTTCCTTGGTAGTCTAACATAGAGCTACAAAGATAGAATAGAGTTTGTGAATCCTCCAAGCTTGGATGAAGCCATTAGAATGGCAGCACATTGCTATGAGCAGGGTAAAGGTAAAGCAGAGGTGCAACCAGCGTGGAAAGGTAAACCCAAGGGAAGGTTTGATCATAAGAAAGGTGAATTCAAACCACCATTCAGAAATCAGCCTAAGATATTTCCACAAGGTCAGCAAGCAAGAAGAGAATTCAAGCCAGCTGTAGCAGTAGATAGAATGTCAAAGGGGCCACTTCAGTGTTGGGGTTGTGGGGAGAAACACATGCTCAAATATTTCCCAACTGCAAAGAAGAACCCCAGGAGCTTGTACAATGTTAGAGGAGCAACTACAGTAGGGGACATGGTAAGAGCAACAACTAGGATTTATGCAGCACTGGATGATCACCAAGCAGACCATCAATCAACAGTGGTGGAGGTTGCAGGTAAGATTGCTGAGCAACCTATTTCTGTTTTGATTGATCCAGGGTCTACTCATAGTTATCTATCTCCTAAAGTAGTTGAAATCTGTTCTCTTGGTAAAGTAAAGCATGATGAAGCTTGGCTAGTTCAATTAGCCACTGGTACCAAGAGAAAGGTAAGTGAAGTAGTGAAGGAGTGTCCTATAGAATTGAATGGAATCCTCACACATGCAGAATTAAATGTCTTACCATTGGGATCATATGATTCCTTAATTGGCATGGATTGGTTGGAAATACATAGAGCCAAGGTGGACTATTATGAGAAAGCGCTGGAATGCCTTGACGATGAAGGAAAGCCAAGGTTGGTTAAAGGAATTCCAAAACATGTTTCAGTAAGGCAGATTTCATCTCTGCAATTAAGGAATTTTTATAAAAAGGGTTGTCAGTTATATGCTGTGCATATATCAGATTCAACAGAAGATAAAGGACCCATGAATTTCCAGGATGTGTTTCCAGATGAATTTCCAGGATTTCCACCCAAGAGAGATATTGACTTTTCCATTAATCTTATTCCAGGGGCAACACCCATCTCCAAAGCTCCTTATAGAATGAGCACGCCAGAGTTGGTAGAATTGAAGATGCAGCTGCAGGAATTAATGGACAAGGAATATATCAGACCGAGTGTATCCCCATGGGGTGCATCAGTGTTGTTTGTTAAGAAGAAGGATGGAACATTGAGGCTATGTATTGATTACAGGCAGCTCAATAAAGTGACAATTAAGAACAAGTATCCCTTGCCAAGGATTGATGACTTGTTTGACCAAATGAAGGAAGCTAGAGTGTTTTAAAATATTGACTTAAGGTCTGGGTACCATCAAGTAACGATAAAGGAAGAAGACATTCATAAGACAACCTTCAGAACTAGGTATGGCCATTATGAATTTACAGTGGTTCCATTTGGTCTTACCAATGCACCTGCTACATTCATGTGTCTCATGAATAGTGTCTTCAACAAATATTTGGATAAGTTTGTGATTGTGTTCCTGGATGACATTCTTGTGTATTCCAAGAATGAAGAAGAGCATGATGAGCATTTGAGGATGGTATTGCAAGTCCTTAGGGAGCACCAACTGTATTCTAAGATGAGTAAATATAACTTCTATCAATAGAAGGTATAGTATTTGGGTCATATTTTATCAGTAGAGGGAATTGCAATGGATCCATATAATATTGAGGCCATCATGGATTATTCTACTCCAAGGAATGCAACAGATGTTAGATCTTTTATGGGCCTTGCTGGATACTACATGAGGTTCATTGAAGGCTTCTCCAAGATAGCCCATCCAATCACTTCATTGCAGAGGAAGGCCATCAAATTCACATGGTCTGAAAAATGTGAAAGAAGTTTCCAACAGTTAAAGGGGTTGCTTACTAGTGCACCTGTTTTGAAGATTGCAGATCCGAGCAAGGATGTTCCAGTTCAGTCCACCTAAGTTAGCTGACTCTTGTAACATCACTAAACATCAAACTCAATTACGCTCAATAATATATATATATATATATATATATATATTTTATTTACAAGCTTGGTCGATAATAGATGGACTTGACTGACTTCGTCATGGCTTTGTTGACTGTCCGTGGTATGCACACACCTAGCTTAGTGATTACGACCATGGTTAAAAATGCTTGGCTTCCTGTCAACATACTTAGTTGTACTTTATTTTACATGTAACTCTGTGTTTGGATTTCTGCGGCACCAAGTAAGTTCTGGTGACCTTATTCTTTCATGTTCGCATGACAACTTCCCGTTGACCTTCCTCAAGCTGATTATAACACATGATTGTCCAAAAGGTCACGTGGTTAACTCATGAAATATATGGTTCGTATTAAATCCTGTGATAATTTTTGCTTCCCGTTGTCCAAGTGTTGTTTAAAATGGTTGGGTTTAATTGCAACTGTGTCAAGGGGGTGATTACTTAGCTTCGTGCTAAAGCATTAACCTTGTGTGGTAGGCTAACTAAAGCAACTAAGTGCTTGGGGAAAACCTCCACCCAAAACTATGGAGAAACAACTCAAGGCAAGAAATACGATGGGTCTCCAAAATGTGGTTGAGGAGTTAATGAGGCCGCCAACCAGCTAGCTGTATGGCACTCCCAACGTTTACGGGTTGGTAGCTGGGCCTTTGAATGCACATGGATCAATAGGAAAAAACATGAATTTTTACCCATTGTATTCACTGTGGGGTTTTGGGGTTTCCATGCTCCTTCGGTGAGTGCTGCACAGGGCTGTGGCCATCACTGGGATGACCCTAGGCGCATGGGAATGTTAACAGACTAACGCCCGAGTTTGGAGTAGAGTGGGGATGGTACCATGATGGGTGAAGAGCCACCCAAACGCCACTAAGCCCACGAATGTTACAGACAAGGTAAGAAAGGCTGTTACTATGGTAACAAAAAATAATTGTTCATTTCTTTTCTTTATTAAACGTTTGACACAGTGTTGTTTAAATGAATGCAGGTACTCGACCTCTTCCGAGTTGCGAGGATGCCCAGGGTCAAGGGATGAGAGGGAAGCGTCGTGGGTAAGCTCTCCCCTTCCTAGACCCGTAGCAAGTTAGCTCACTGTCAACACTTCGTGATTTAGAGAGTTTAAGGCTCGTGGAGCCAGATTTGTTTTCTTTGCAAGTTAGTTTGATCCACCAGTGCTGGGCCTTCGATCGCTTGTTACCCTGCTAGGCTCTTAATATAATAACCGGGGGTTCATATAGGATTTACGGCTCCAACCATTGAGTCCCATCGTGGTTGTAACAGAGCTTCGAGCACACTAAAACCGAGTTTGACAGACCCCGCTCATCCTTCATGGGACTTGTCTACGTTTTTGCTCTTAGATGAACTCTTGTTTTGATACATGGTAGTAATTATGTTTATTAATGAAGGGTTTACCCCTATCTGTGATTTATGTGGCCGCGGCTCAGTTCTCATGGTGCCTGCACGTGGAAGATAGGATTTATAAGTTTGTAGCTCGAAAATATGTCTCATAAGACTGTAATGTATTCAAATGTTGTTAATCAATGATGAATGAAAATATTTTCTTGTTTATCTTTTACATCAATAGTATAGGGTTTATGTATGCTTACGGCCTGGGTCGTGCTGACTGTGTTGGCCCAGGTTCAATCCCTTGACGGGGCGTCGATACCTTCATTTTCTTTTAATGTTGAGTAACCCAATTATTTTAATGATGATACTGTTCGGATTTAAATGTTTTGACATGCGATGTGATGATCTATAAAAAAAGGCACAAACCCTGTTAATAGTTTATGATCCTGTAGATCAAGGGTTTGGTTTAAATTCATGTTAATGGTTCTGCTATGCAAAGCACCAACTCGGTAATGAAACATAAACGTCGTGAAGGATGTAGGAACCAAATCAATTTCATGTATGCAAAACTGAGTTAGTCCAGTCACTTCGAAATTCAAAAGTATTTAACCACTTCCAAGGTTCTGTTTGATTTCTTTGAATAATTAATGGGGTTGTTTGTGCATCGGCCTCCCTTCTTGGAATTCATCACACTTGTGGTTTTTATGGTTTTAGTAAGGGTCGATGAATATCTTATGCATGTATTAGGTTTGGTTATTTCTTTCAAAGTAAAAGTTACAAGAATAAATTCCTACTATAATATAAACTTGTGGATGCATGCATGCTATATCTATTAAATATACTCTTGTGCATATAACATTAAACATGACTATTACTTTCACAATGAACCCTTAAAATGCATGTTTAGTTTAGATGCTTCTTTTCCCTGTTTTCTCATGCATGTACTGAATTAAATTTAACAAACATTACATAGTTTTCTGTGATAACATCCAATGCTTTTAGCTAATGACCATCAACGTCACATCATATTCAACATTTTATGACAAAAAAAAATAATCAGAATTCAACAATTTGAAATAATAATTATCAGTCAATTGAAACCTGATACAATACTTATTCGAGGTCTCTGATGATCAATGGGACAAGCACAAACCACCCAGCCATAGACCAACAATCCTCCCCTTTCTCTCACGGTCACCCCCGAGCTGGGCACACAGTTCCACAAGGTCTGGAATATTTTTCTTTTTAAAATTTTTATGCCTTAGTTCCCAATTCGATTACTGAATCTGATTGCAAAAGGAATCCCAACACTCACACAGTGCTCCTGATCTTTCTCTGAGTGCTCTAGGGACTTCTAAGCCTCTGAATCCAGGAATCAACCTCTCACAGCCTTCCAGGGTATTGCAGTGCTCCTACAAGAAATCAGTAGTGCTCTTACCAGAACAATTCTCGTGTTCTATTCCATACCCAGTTGCAGTTGTTCCTCTGTAGGTTCAAGTTTGTGCTCCAGACTTAACCTTTCTTACTCTTCCTTTATGACAATTCTTCATTTATTTGATTTCAGTTCTTTATTTCTTTAAGTTCATTCCTTACTATTTCTACTCTCTCCCTTCTCCTTAGGATGTTATGCTCATATATAGGCGTGATCCCTTCCCCCTTTCTATCTAGATTTCAGTTTCTTTATCAATATGTTATTCTCATTTCTTTTATTCCAAAAAATCTTCTTTGGGGTTTTTACAAGTGTCTGCATTATTTCTTATTATTTATTTTATTTTTGTTTATTTTCCAGACCCATAGGAAATGTGCCCCCCATCTCATTTAATGTGCTGTCCTCATTGTGATCAGAATTAAAATAAAATAATATAATACTTATCAAAATAATAAGGGGTTTACAAGTTCCAAAACTAGGGTATTACAACTCTTGTGGGGGTTTATGCTCCGATTGCCACTGATTGGGGCCTCATGCATCCTTTTCTAAGCGATTTACATGACAAAATCACTAATGCGCCCTCCTTGGTCAGTTAACTGATTGTGTTTTCAATTAACTGAGTTTAGGTTGAGATGAGTTGAGTTTGGGTCTTCCAGACCACGCCAGTGGTGACAATTCCTATGCTAGACAAACTAAAACTCGAATTCTCCCAAGTGATTCGAATTCTCTCCATTGTAACATAATTGTTGACTATACTAATTATTGGATCATATGACATTATTCTGATCCTATCCGATTTCTCATGCATGATTAATTGTTTGCTCATTTTTACTGCAATTTTCACTGTAACTCAATTTATCTGCTCATTCTTTCTCTCCGAGGTATACTCAGCTCCATGAGCTGTTGTGATTTAGAATTTCACAGTCCTATTCTTTAAATAAGTTTTAATACTTCATGGTTTTCCAAGAAGCATTGCTTTAGACATAGATACAAGATTCCTTGGTCACGTTTGGAGGAAACGCTGGAAGAAAATGGGATCTAAACTGCTATATAGTTTATCCTATTACCCATAGACAGATGGGTAGACCGAAGTAGTGAACGTAAGTCTTGGTAATTTGCTGAGGAGTTTGAGTGGAGAAAATCCCAGTAAGTGGAATATGGTCTTGGCATAAGCCGAGTTTTCCTATAATGATCAAGTGAACAAATCAATTGGTAAGAGTCCTTTTCAGATTGTTTATGGAATATCACCAAAAGGAGTTATGTACTTAATAAAGTTTCTAGATTTAGGAGAAAGAAAGAGTTATGAGTTAAGTGATTTTGTAGACAACATACGAGAAATGCATGAGTAGGTGAAACAGAGTGTAATGTCCCTTGTTAGGAATTTTATTAAAATTGCAATTTTCCACTTTTTTTCCCTTGTTCGACCTTTGACTAGTTTTGATCTCTAGGTCCCAAATTTGCCCCAAATGATCCCAAATATTCTGAGAAGGTGTATGAATGATATTATAACATAAATATGTGTTTCAAGGATGCCTTTGGACCTTTAAAATACTTCTGCAAATCCTCTTTCAATTCCGATCAATGTAGGTAACTTTACTAGTGATTTTCCTTTGACTAGTATTGGTCTCTAGGTCTCAAATTGACTCCAAATGCCTTCAAATCTTCAAGGAAAGTGTATTAATGATATTAGAATTGAATATGATGTTTATGGATGAAATATGGCCACTAAAAGACCTCTGCAAACTCTCTTAATATTCTGGACCAATTATGCAATTTTACTAGTAATTTGGGGTTCAAATCCCCCTGGGGTAAACAATGAAAATGGCTTCCCAAATGCCTCCAAACCCACTCAAATTTCTGAACAGAGGTATGTAATGTGTTAAGTATGTTATTAAAGTCTCATATGCACCATTAATGTATCATTACAACTGTTCTCACCCTCTCCCATTCAACTGCAAAAATCCCCAATTCGACCCTTGGGGAAATGGCACTATTTCACCTCCCAATACAACTAAACTGAGTAAAAATGCTTCAAATGTTCAAGTACAGTACATGAAACTTGTATAAGACATCCATGGAAGTATATTGATCACAAATATATCATAGAATCATCCATTCATTCGAAATCATCATCAATACATTGGCTCACAACAAGGTAGTGGGGAAATGGCATTGTTCTTCCATTAAAAATGAGATTTATACATTTCTACTTGGAATTTAGACCTGAAAATTTTTGGAGATGAAGAATAGAGTATTTACTTCATATTACAAAATAAATGGGGCATTAAAATCTTCCCCAAAGAGTACAATAGCTCACCAAAAACGCCCTCCCTCAAGGATCAAGAATATGCCATCAAAACCGGAAATGGTTGAAGGAGTGAGCTACAATAGAAGAAACCATGAGCTTCCCTGTAGCTTACACCTGCAAATAAAGACTCCATTAAAGCTCCAAATGAAAGGTCTGAATGGCCTTTCCAATTACCAACTTGGATGAGAATCTTTCACCCTCGAAATTGGCTAAGGCAAGAAACTAGTCATCCACTAGCTCTCCCTCTTCACAAATGCAATTGCAAATTCTACAAATGATCAAAATCCGGTTTCATTCTTTGTTATTGACATTTATAAACTTCTAATGTCCTCCATGGGTCGAATTCCTTCCAAGAGACTCATGCCAACTCAAGTTGGGAAGAGATTCCAAAGAACGCCACTTGTACAACAATTCTTAGTCTCCCACTTCCACCAAATCACATGTGGAAGCATCTTAGCTGCCCTAACACCCTTGAGCGCCCTCTTGGAGTCTATTTTTAGCCCTGACATGTCATATATGTCATATGTCATCCTTCAGGTCTGATTTGTGTCATAGGTGTCATAGCATCTTCATCATTGTTGTCATAGAGCTAGGGAATCTAGCCCAAGTGTCTCACTAGCTCCAAATTGCCTCTTCCTCTTCCATGGGAGTTACTCTTCCTCTATATTTCGACCTTGAATGAGTCATGCAATGAATAATACCTTTTGGACTCCCCCAAGTATGTTACCATTCACCTTGAATTCGAATTGGTGAGAGAATGATGCCAAATGTAGTGGGGAAATCTAGCCATATGTGGGTCCCACTTCCTCCACGTGTCTTCATCATGAAATGCCACTTTGATTTTCACTTGTATATATTTATTTAGCTCCTTTATTAAATATTTATTCCATTCTAATGTTCAAATATCATTTATTATCCCCATTACTCCAAATCCCAAAGCTTCCACCCCAAACCTAGGAAACTAGTAATTTTCCTCCTTGGCAATTATTTGACCTTTAGCATCAATTTGACAAACTCTAATGAATAGGACTAATGTGATTAGGCCATTGTGACCCAATGCCAAATTTTGGACATGACAAATCCTCCCTTCCCAATATTTCTTGTCCTCAAGCAATTTTAAACATGGGTGTTGAAGAACCTGCTTTCTGTATAATTCTTTGAAGTTGCCATTGAATTGCCCAACCTTGAGTCTTTGAGTTTCCATGAAGATTTTAGAGAGGAACCACCATGCTTGCTGCTGCACTACTCTGATAAAAATCACTTTATTAAGTGGGGAAATCCATCTCCCATACTACTTGTTTCCCCAAAAAAAATTTGAAACCAATGAGATAAAAATTATTCCAGGGTCCCATTGCTTGTATTGCACCCCAACAATTAAAAGTGCTCTCCAACCCATACCATCAGATAAGAGGATTCCTGGATCCCATTTTCTTGTATGCATTCTTCCAAACATCATGAGTACAAAATATATATCATCAAAGTACATAACAACATAATGAAAATGTACATAAAGGAGATGCTTCATCAAAGAGTCATGAAAGTGCTTATACCTCCAAGCAAGTAGACCACGATTTTCCAAGTGCATACAATCTTCAAGTGACCAATCAAATATGCTCCAATGACATAGGTGAGGATCCCATGTCCTATAATGCTTCTCCAAAAGGATGTGATATGCATCAAAATATTCAACCATGTATTCTTTCATCCAAGAAGTGAATGAGGAATCTCCACTAAAATCTGAACCAAATAATGAGCAGAAAAAACAAGGAGACTTTAAATGACTCAAAGAAGTCTCACCCATACATCCATGAATGTGAGAATCATAAAGATGTAACAAAGTATGTGGCTGCCAACAAAAATGTTCTCCCATCATAAATCTATTCACCCAAGTGTTGGATGAAGTTCCTCTAACATCAAATGAACCCAGTGTTGAGCAAGAAAAACCATGAGTATTCAAGTGACTCAAATCCATATCATAGGTGCATCCATGTAGATGTGAATCATCATAAAGTGAAAAATTATGCTGCTGCAAATGTGAATAAGAATGTGCTCCAACCATGTCATCATAAAAGTTAAATCTAGGAGTTCCATACTCCTCATGTGGCACCATCAAAAAGAACCCTTTCACCCATACTTCATTGAGACTAATGTTGCAAAACATGGAATTGTAGGATGTAGGAGAATGAACCAAATCACCCAAATGATCAAAAAGTACAGAAGTTTCATCATGGGAAGGATCCATATGGGTAGTATCATGCAGCTCCTTCAAAAGTGTGAACTCTTTGTCATAGTTTGGTTCCAATGTAGAGGAATCATGCTCTTCTTTAAAAATTGCATAACCTTCATCAAGAGGCAATTCAAATTCCTCTCCCACCACATCAAGTGTTTGGATCTCTTCAAGTTTATCTTCAAACACATCAAGAACATTCAAATTTTCACATTTCTCATGATCCACCATGTCATGAGAATCCTCCAAACAATCTACCATTTGACAATCTGAAACATAGGAGGAAAAACAAGTATCTTGCAACTTTTCAAGAAGTTGCTCATTTTGAATTGTGAGCTTATGAATATCCTTATTATTCTTCAAGTATGCATCATGTAACAATTCATTAAGCTCAAACAAATGGTTTCTATCAAAAAGCAAAGACATGAAATTACCTTTGATGTGGCACATTGCTCTTTGAATCTTCTCCATGTCTTCAAGGAAGGATGTTTCCTCCAATGAAGTAGCTCTCCAACAAGAATTTGACACCAATGCTTGAGTGTTATGGAGAATGCTGAGGGACTCTTGGATATTATTTTCATTCATCTTTAAGGACCCTTCAAGAAAATGAGGCTCTTGCAAATGAACCTCCTCATCTTCTTCAATTTTGCTTGGACCAACTTCATGAAGCTCAAGTGGTGATGGGGAAGTTGATCTTGGTTCTTCTTCAACTGCTACAAGGTCTTCATTATCATGCTTAATGAAACTTGTACTTGTAGAAACACTTTCAAAAGTGATCTCTATGTCACCAACATAGAGGTGTGAGCACCCATCAGTAGGTACTTCTTCATAGTTTAAGCATCCATCAGTAGATGCTCTTTGGTTCATGTCTAAGCTAGAAGGTGTCTCAAAATGATCTTCCATATTTTCAATAGAATCTTCTTCATGCTCTTGTGATGTCTCTTCCTTTTGCTCCTTAAAGCAAGCTGATGCATTTTGCCCCTTGTTTTCCTTAGGATCAATATATTTGGAATCTCTTCTTGAATAAATCTCAAAAGCTCTCCTCAAGGAGGACATCATTTCATGCACACATATGTGATACTCGCTCCAAGGGTTTTTACAAGAAGGGAATAAACCTTTCTTCACTAACTCCACATCTTCTTTTTTGGGCCTATTTTCAAAAACATGTTCAGCATAGTACTCAAAAGACATGGCATTTTGTGTATTTTTGCTAAAAGCAAGATATTCTTGATATTTTTGATATTGTTGGGGCAAGGTTTTATATTTTGCTCTCCATCTTTGGAACTCACTCATAGAATTATCCTTGGTTGGTGTGACACACTTATATTCATTAGATTTAAAGTCATAAGAATAATCTTCATTTCTCTTGAAATTGTAAGAAGTGTTACATGATGGCACCTCTTCCTCATACCATTCACATTCTGCTTCATATTGCTCATAAGCATCTGCATATTCCTCATAAGAATTGTACTCATAGGATTTATCATAATAGTAAGACATGGATGCCAATTATTCTTGAATGTATGTACCTAATACACAGGTGCAAGGACCATGCTCTGATACCACTGTAATGTCCCTTGTTAGGAATTTTATTAAAATTGCAATTTTCCACTTTTTTTCCCTTGTTCGACCTTTGACTAGTTTTGATCTCTAGGTCCCAAATTTGCCCCAAATGATACCAAATATTCTGAGAAGGTGTATGAATGATATTATAACATAAATATGTGTTTCAGGGATGCCTTTGGACCTTTAAAATACTTCTGCAAATCCTCTTTCAATTCCGATCAATGTAGGTAACTTTACTAGTGATTTTCCTTTGACTAGTATTGGTCTCTAGGTCTCAAATTGACTCCAAATGCCTTCAAATATTCAAGGAAAGTGTATGAATGATATTAGAATTGAATATGATGTTTATGGATGACATATGGCCACTAAAAGACCTCTGAAAACTCTCTTAATATTCTGGACCAATTATGCAATTTTACTAGTAATTTGGGGTTCAAATCCCCCTGGGGTAAACAATGAAAATGGCTTCCCAAATGCCTCCAAACCCACTCAAATTTCTGAACAGAGGTATGTAATGTGTTAAGTATGTTATTAAAGTCTCATATGCACCATTAATGGATTATTACAACTGTTCTCACCCTCTCCCATTCAACTGCAAAAATCCCCAATTCGACCCTTGGGGAAATGACACTATTTCACCTCCCAATACAACTAAACTGAGTAAAAATGCTTCAAATGTTCAAGTACAGTAAATGAAACTTGTAGAAGACATCCATGGTAGTATATTGATCACAAATATATCATATAATCATCCATTCATTCGAAATCATCATCAATACATTGGCTCACAACAAGGTAGTGGGGAAATGGCATTGTTCTTCCATTAAAAATGAGATTTATACATTTCTACTTGGAATTTAGACCTGAAACTTTTTGGAGATGAAGAACAGAGTATTTGCTTCATATTACAAAAGAAATGGGGCATTAAAAGCTTCCCCAAAGAGTACAATAGCTCACCAAAAACGCCCTCCCTCAAGGATCAAGAATATGCCATCAAAACCGGAAATGGTTGAAGGAGTGAGCTGCAATAGAAGAAACCATGAGCTGCCCTGTAGCTTACACCTGCAAATAAAGACTCCATTAAAGCTCCAAATGAAAGGTCTGAATGGCCTTTCCAATTACCAACTTGGATGGGAATCTTTCACCCTCGAAATTGGCTAAGGCAAGAAACTAGTCATCCACTAGCTCTCCCTCTTCACAAATGCAATTGCAAATTCTACAAATGATCAAAAGCCGGTTTCATTCTTTGTTATTGACATTTATAAACTTCTAATGTCCTCCATGGGTCGAATTCCTTCCAAGAGACTCATGCCAACTCAAGTTGGGAAGAGATTCCAAAGAACGCCACTTGTACAACAATTCTTAGTCTCCCACTTCCACCAAATCACATGTGGAAGCATCTTAGCTGCCCTAACACCCTTGAGCGCCCTCTTGGAGTCTATTTTTAGCCCTGACATGTCATATATGTCATATGTCAGCCTTCAGGTCTGATTTGTGTCATAGGTGTCATAGCATCTTCATCATTGTTGTCATAGAGCTAGGGAATCTAGCCCAAGTGTCTCACTAGCTCCAAATTGCCTCTTCCTCTTCCATGGGAGTTACTCTTCCTCTATATTTCGACCTTGAATGAGTCATGCAATGAATAATACCTTTTGGACTCCCCCAAGTATGTTACCATTCACCTTGAATTCGAATTGGTGAGAGAATGATGCCAAATGTAGTGGAGAAATCTAGCCATATGTGGGTCCCACTTCCTCCACGTGTCTTCATCATGAAATGCCACTTTGATTTTCACTTGTATATATTTATTTAGCTCCTTTATTAAATATTTATTCCATTCTAATGTTCAAATATCATTTATTATCCCCATTACTCCAAATCCCAAAGCTTCCACCCCAAACCTAGGAAACTAGTAATTTTCCTCCTTGGCAATTATTTGACCTTTAGCATCAATTTGACAAACTCTAATGAATAGGACTAATGTGATTAGGCCATTGTGACCCAATGCCAAATTTTGGACATGACACAGAGGTTGCAACAAAGTAATGCAAAGTATAAAAAGAGGGCAAATATGCAAAGAATAATGCAAGTTTTTGAAGACGGTGAGTTGGTAATGGAACATTTGAGAAAGGAAATATTTCCCAGGGGTACCTACAACAAACTGAAGTACAAAAAGATAGGTCCATGCACAATTTTAAGAAATTTTTTCTGAAAATGCATATAAGCTAGAATTGCCATAAAACTTGGATATCTCTTCGATATTCAATGCCATTGATTTGTATGAGTTCCATGAAGGGGAAAAGAGTGATGAAGTCGGTACTGTATATGAATGGAAGAGACAAATACCAGTCAAAACTATTGAATAAGTGGAATATATTTTGGCCGCAAGGGTTCGTAAGAAGACCCGTCAAAGGGAATATTTAGAATGTTTAATCAAATGCTAAAAAAGGACTTGAAGATGCATTGTGGGTTTCTGAGAAGGTGTTGACCCACCTACAAGGTTATTCAACCTCTGAGGAAGTCACCACATGATACAGAAGCTCATGTTTTTTTTATACCAAGGGTGTCTGATGCAGGAGCATCCTTGGACTTGGGAAATCGACATCACCCAAATTTTTTTAGTTTGGTTTAGTATTTGTAGGAATAAATAAGCGAGTTCAGATCCTTGCTGAAGCAGATCCAGTTGTTGTAGATCCGTGTTGCTATAGAACCTTGTTGTTGTGTATCCATGCTACTACATAGACCTATTGTTGTATATCCTTGGTGCTGCACCCTGTTGTTGCAAATCCTAGCTGTAGAACCTCATGGATATAGATTGCACGAGCTTCCAATCACGTCATATACATGGATTCATATCAGTTCTACCCCGTGGAATGAAGTGAATGCAACCGAGGTTGGGAAAAGGAATCGTTGGTTGAATTATTTGGTAGAAGAATGGTTGAAACTATCCACCTTCGACTTTGGAAAATGAAGAGACATGAAAGAAAAAGATAAGAGGGAGAAAACTAGAAGGAGGAAGGGATTTTTTATTTTATTTTTTTGTTTGGGTTTAGTTCAACTCATCCTTTTTCATTGGGGATCAAAAGAAGAGAGAGTGGTATTGATTCAACTAGTTTTAGAGATTGATGTATGTACAAAAATACCTGAAGCTCAACATCATTGTTGCAGAAACAATGAATTTCTATGTGTTATTATGTTATGTAGGATCATTTTCTATTTCATTTGTGCATCTTCTTAGTAATGTTACAATAAAGGAAGACTGGAAATTTCTGTTCTGTTGATCTCAATGTATAAATCTATTGTTCCCATTGTTGATCTTTCATCCCTATTATTGATTAGTACATACTTTTAGCTGTGCATATGAGAGGCAGTGAGGTTCGTTAAATTTTAGGAGAGAGTTGCAATATTAGCCACTTCATCAATGGGTTCCTTGAGGATTAATATATGCAAGACAATTTGGTTGCATAGGTTGCATCTACATTTCTTCCTTTCTTCCTTTGACGAGATAAGATGATACACCATATACCTAATAGTACTAGACCGTAAAAGTTGTTATTGATGCAAAAACATAAAATATTATTAATTGTGAAAAGAACACCGCTATAATCATTTTTCCTACCATTACCTTCTAATGGGCATGTTCATATTAGTGCCGCTAAATGTAAATGAGACCAAATTCACCAAATTGTTCTCACAAATTTTTTTCTCTCTCTTAATTTCTATGGAGTTTAACTTTTAGTGGAGTCACATAACACCACTGTTAGAAGTTTCTAGTAATGCTGGTTGGGTATTATTTTCTACACAAAATAGGATGGCCAATCCTTGGAAAGTTATTTTTTGATCTCTCTAGGAAATTGAAAATTAGATATATGCTAGTGGTTCATTATGGTGGTTTCACTATTAGTACACATTAGTTGAACTCCATTGGAATTGAAGTAAAACAAGTTTTTCTTCAATAGTGAATCTTTATTTATTGAGTTGGTATATTTTTATGGCCATTTTAAAAAATTCGTGTAAGTGACTAAACCTTTGTAGAACACTACCAATAATTATGTTTTTTCTCGTAAAGTTCACGTTAGACTTTCAAATGTTGCTTGAACACTAGGTCTACAAGCAATGCTCCTTTATATTGTTGATAATCCACTGTAACGTACCCTCCCGCAAACCCAATTCCCTTTCTTCTCCACTGGTATACAACACAAAAACACCCTTCTCCCAGTTGAGAATGAAGGAAAACACAGGAAAACATGGCCGGAAAATGCCGAGGTAGTTCCAAACTCGTGAGGAAGAGAAACTAGTTGATGGATAATGGCTTGGGGAGAAATTCATGGCTCCTTTCTTGCCCAAGAAGCAAAACGCAATTTCCCATGAAGGGTGGCTTTCCCATACCCGAATTTGGACAACCATACCTTCTATTCCTCAAGGCATTAACTACCTCAACCAACTCTTTGGAGAAATCAATGATTGGGTACAAAAGTCAACATGGGTAGTTGAGGGTTTGATGGGTTCTCTCATTAACACTTGGCTTGATTGGATTGGCTCAAGAGTTTGAATGTTTTCCCTCCCAATTCCTTGTAAAATCATGCCCCCATCTCTTGTTGCATTGCATAGCTAGTTGTGGGTATTTTATTAAAATGCATATTTACATGATATTCACAATTCCACTGTGCCTGGCTAGCACGTAAATCATATGCATCAATAAATTGATGGCGGGGCCTTGGCCTTGAGCTCCTCACCACGACTTTATAACAATATTACATCATTTACAATTTTAATGCAATAAGGTCAAGATGGGGATGTTACATCCACCATATTCAAATCTCTTGAAATAAGTCACAAATGAGTCTAGATAGATAAGAGAGAATAATTACACAATAACTTCTTAAACAATAGGACAACCTCCTCCAAATACCCCAATACATACATATTTCCAAATTATATGTTCCTCTCAATAATGACCGCACTGCAATTTTAAACCTGTGAAGTGAAACAATGCATACATATTCTTAAGAAAAATAAATATTAAACAATGGCACATACACAATAAACATATATTTACCCTAGAAACCCTTAACTAGGAAAATCAACAAAACATAGGGTCACACCTCTCACTTTCTTATTGTATTTTTTCTTAATCATTCACAATACAATATTTAGGTATTCCATAGCATCCAAAATCCTAATCTATTAAGCCATATTAGATTACAACCCCAATCCCTTAACCAATTTTATATTACACATTTGGCCAAGCTCATGCAAACTAAAGGACTCGTAAGAATAAAACTAGATGGATTTATGGGTGACACAAACCACATGCAAATAATATTATGCATACCCAACATTATCCTAGTTGTTGTTTTATTTGCAATGTAGTGGACCACATATTGATAGGGTCACAATTCCAGGGAAACAATGCCCATAGATTCTCTACATTAAGAGAAATTCTTAGTACTAATGGAATTCTTCCATAATCTACAATATTCCTTAAGGTGTCAACCTTCTCTAGCAACACCTTCTTGTCTTCAACCATGTCTCTCACAAAGTGGTACTACACATCAATATGCTTCATTTTATAATGATAAGCATGGTTCTTTACCAAAAATATTACACACTAAATGTTACATTCTAATATTATAACTTTATGTACAACCCCAATACATGAACACAATGTCTGCAATCTTAAACCTCTTCACTTGCATGGGTGGCTTCTATGTATTCAACTTTTGTAGTTGAAAGTGAAACTACAGTCTATCTCTTATTCATGCAACTAATAGTTACTCCAAATAGGTTAAACACATAACCGCTTGTTGATATTCTATGATAAACATCTCAACACTACTACATATGGCTCAAAAGTTCCACGAAATATTTCCACGAATAAGTTAAAATCGAAATTTTTGTGGATAAACAAATACAAGTTTTGAAAAGAAAATGTTCTCCCCCCGATAATCATCGCTATAGCGACATAAATAACGTTTTGTCTCTATAGCAACGAATGTTCATTGCTATAGACATAAATATGAGTTGTTTGTCGCTGTAGCAACGAAAATACAAGTTTCGTCGCTATAGCGACGATAAACTTAACACGTGCAACGTCAACGGTTATCATAGTAACAGTCATTGAATTTTTGTTATTGTTGAAATTTGATCGTTGTACATTTTCGTTATTCCTCTATAAATACATGTTATTAAGACATATTTATACAAACTATTTGCTATAGTTGCAACAATGTTTCTGCTGATTGTTCGATCTGTGATTTCAAGAGTTCGGTATTGGTTTAACACATCGAATTTTTTATCTCCTTTGGTTTCCAGGTTAGTATTTTTAAATTCTTTGCCTCCTTTAATGTGTAGGGTCATACATAAAGTGAGTTGACTATTCATTTTCTCCTCAATACTAATGCTTATATAGATTTGTCGCTTAGAATTTGATAGATTTTTACTAATTAGATTTTTCGCTTTCCGTGTCACATCCTTTAATTTTCTATCTCCTTTAATATTTATATACTCTATTCAATTTACTTATATATTGATTGAGTTTTTTTGGTTCTTATAGGCTATTATAATGTCAAATAAATATACTTGGGAAGAAAATAATAAGCGGTATGCTGAGTTTAAGGCAACATTGGAGGTGAAGGGTGATGGAAAGTGTTATTGCCCTTGCAATGATTGCAGGGGTTTGCGAACGAGAAGAATTTTAAGAACAACAGCTGAAGAACATTGTAAGGAGAAGGGGCATGCTAAATGGGGGTATGAATATCATCCCTTGGTAAGATGTTATTAATTACATAATGTACTTCTTGTAATAGTACTAATCATGTATTCACAAAATGTTTTATCATTTTAAATTAATGTGTTGTATATTATACACTAATGTTATTAGATTGTTTGTAAATATAAAGACAATGCCCCCTAAATGTCGACCGCCAAAGAGCTATTTTCCACATAATAGTAGAAATACTACTTTACAAGGTGAGGACCATGGAGATCATAATATTGAATATCGAGTTCTTTGTTGAATATTGGCATTGATGTCAAACAAGGAGGAAGAAGTTGCCCACAATAGAGAGCAAGGGAGATGCCTGTATAGGAGAGAAATGGATTAAGCCCGCATAGGAGAGAAAGGGAGAGCCCACATGGGTGATGCTCGCATAGGGAGAGCTAGCATAGAGTGAAGCCCGCATGGGTGATGCTTGCATAGGGAGAGCCCGCATAGAGTGAAGCCCGCAAGGGCTAAGGGATGAATCCCGCAAGAGCTAAAGGTGAAGCCCGCAAGGGCTAAGGGATGAAGCATGGAAAGGATAAAGGCCAATCCCACAAAAGGAAAATCCAAGCTCGCATGTCAAGCCCGCGTTTGATATAGAAGAATCCCGCAGGCTTGGGATAGTGCAGTGAACGTATCCATTCACTAAGTTAACCGTGTCCGGTTAAGGGTTAAGAAGCGAGACCGTCTTCCATATTTTAGATAAATGATAATAATATATTGATTGATGATGATAAAGTTACAATAAGCTTGCCTTTATAGGGCTTGAGCAAGAATAGCGAAGGGTTACACCCTTTCGCTTATTAACCTAATAATCTATTTAATATATAAATAATAATATTAATTAAATATTCACAGCATTGCCTTCCCCTTTTAGAAAGCTTTGTCCTCAAAGCTTGAGTATTTTCCTAATGTCGTCCTTCATTCAGATTCAGTGTCAGTATTAGAATCGAACACAATTTCTTGTGTAGAGACTTGCATTTCCTTTCCATTGATGATTTTGCACTGTATTGTCTGATTGTTCCTACATTTATGGCCTGGGATCCAATCATCACCGCATCGACGACATATGTTTTTCTTCTTCTTTCTATTATCAGAGTAACTATTAGATGGCTTTGATCTATTTTCCATTTCATAGGCATATGATTGAGGTTTGTGGCATTGATGTCCGGGTGACCACGTATCTTCACAGTACCTACATTGTGTCTCTTTTTCTTGTCCATAATGGTTGTCGCCTCTTGTTTTTATTCATTCCAGTTTGCGTTCTGCGGCTTTTGCTTTATGTCTTGCTACCTCTACGTTAGGTATGTCATGTAACTTTAACTCTTTTTTGGAGGTACGGTTTAAGACCTCCTATATAGGTTTCGAGTTTTTGCTTGTCAGACAACCCAAATACTCGTGTCGACAAGGATTCCCACTGATGTGTGAATTCCTCAACACTTCAAACTTGTTGTAATCTCGTAAGTTTATTGAAAAATTCATCTTCCTTGATTCCTTAAAACCTATTAAAAAAAGCATTTTTGAACAAGTTCCAGGTGTAGGCAAAAATGTCTCTCTTCCACCATAAGTACCAATTATAGGCGTACCCTTCCATATGCATTGACGCATATTTCACCTTCTCCTCATCAAATTGAATATTGTAAATGTCGAAGTATTCTTCCGCTTTGTTTAGCCAAGCAACGCATTGGTCTTCACTTCCATTGTATTTCGACAACTCTATTTTTGCCTTAGGTGGGTACACTATGTAAGGCTGATATTGATTCCCTTTTGCTTTATGGTTTGATGGTGTATCAGAACTACTAGACGATGTAAGTGACATATTTGAACTGCTTCGTTGTTGGCGGTGATTTTTATCTTTTTTATTCTCTACTATCTTACTGATATCTTCTATTTGGCTGTTTAATCGTGCCTCCATATCTGGCAGTACTTTTGTTTCTATCTCTTGCTTAAGCGTCGCATTGTTAATCTTTATTTCTTTTTGCAATTCTTCTTGATTCTTGGCAAGTGCTTCCTGTGTGAAAATATGAAATGAGGCATCTAGCATGTCTGGAATGCTGACTTGGTCTGTCTTAAGCGTTATTCTTTGTAACGCCTCCATTAATGTATTATGGTTCTGCGTCATGGTGCTCAAGTTCTGGCTTATGGTGTTTATGTTTTGAGTCATAGCATGATCCAAATTTTAGGGGGCATATGGTCTAAATTCAGATGTATAAGATATAAAAGTATTAAATAGAGAGGCCACCCTCTCTCATCCATGGTATTTAGTAACACATAGTTTTGGCCCGTGGTATAGCCTCAAAACACATTGTAATAATGCTATATAAAGGCCTAACAAGCCTTCTCATGATATGAAGTTACTCATTTGGTTTCTCTCCTATTTTCTATTGTTCATTGTGAGATTATTTATATCTGAGTGAGTTATTGGTAATTAGTTTTAGAGGTGGGGCTCCTCTTTGAGCCTCACCTCCCATTCACTTCATGTGTTTTTGTTCATGCTTATTCTTATGCAACATTAGGGCTTTCATGTGAATTTTATGACAGATTTGCATGCTTAATCTCCTCCTCTCTCGGCATTCAAGCCTTCCGGTTCTCAGCTCCCAAGATCTGGATCAGTGGTATCAGAGCGGATACGCTCTCCATTGGGACAATATTTTTAAGGATTATGCGGGTTCAACGGAGGTTCCACAACCTCTACAACAATCCATGCTTTTCTACAAACCCTTGGCATCTCTATACTCAACACTCTCACATTCAGCAAACTTTGAACAGGTTCCATGGACTGCAAAGGAGGTTTCAGAGGCTCTACCATATCTCATTGGAAAGGTATTTCTGTCAGCTCAAATGGGTATTTCACGGAATTTTATTTTGTTTCCCGGTTTGTGAGATATGCTTGTTTGAAGTAGCATATGTCCGTGCATAATGCGGCCGGACGTAGAACAAATTTAAACAAGTTCTACTAACTCCATAGAATATCTTAGAGGCTATACCATAGCTCATTAGAAATCTCTTTCCGTCTTCTAAAATGGATATTTTACGAAATTTCATTTCGTTTCCTGGTTTGTGAGATATGCTTGTTTGAAGTAACACATGTTTGTACACAAGCGGCCGGACGTACAAACACTTTAAACAAGTGCTACAGACTCTATATAATGTTTCAGAGGCTCTACCATAGCTCATTGGAAATATATTTCTGTCAGCTAAAATGGGTATTTCACGGTTTTTTATTTGGATTTCTGGTTTGAGAGATATCATCGATTGAAGCAACAGATGTCTGCAAAATAGTGTGCGTGCGTCTCTTGAGCTTCAACAAATATTTTCTCAATCTCTGGGCCACCCCAGAGCAAGTATGTTATATGGATGGAAAGGTCTCTTCGAAATATCAAATGGGTATTTAATGGAATTCAATTTCAGTACATGCATCAGAAGCTATGAATGGATTTGTAGCAAGACATCAACTGCACCAAAGATCATGAATTTTCGATTTTTTAAAAATCTTAATGTAATCATGGTTATGGGTCAACCACACAAAACCTATGGTTATGGGTTAACCACAAAAAACCTATGGTTATGGGTCAACCACACAAAACCCATAGTTATGTATTGTAATCATGGTTGTGGGTCAACCACACAAAACCCACGGTTATGGGTTAACCACACAAAACCCTTCTCTTCAGTGGAAAGAAGCTTGTCATTGCCACCATGGTTATGGGTCAACCACATAAAACCCACGGTTATGGGTCAACCACACAAAACCCATGGTTTTGAGTCAACCACACAAAACTCTTCTCTTCATTGGAATCAAGCTTGTCATTGCCATCATGGTTATGGGTCACCCTTGCAAAACCCACGGTTATGGGTCAACCTCACAAAACCCATGGTTATGGGTCAACCACACAAAACCCTTCTCTTCATTGGTAGCTAGCACATTGTAATCATGGGTCTCTTTTTAGCATGAAATGATGGGGACCATCATTTTCTAAGGGGGAAGGAATGATCCGAATTTTAGGGGGCATATGGTCTAAATTCGGATGTATAAGCTATAAAAGTATTAAATAGAGAGGCCACCCTCTCTCATCCATGGTATTTAGTAGCACATAGTTTTGGCCCATGGTATAGCCTCAAAACACATTGTAATAATGCTATATAAAGGCCTAACAAGCCTTCTCATGATATGAAGTTACTCATTTGGTTTCTCTCCTATTTTCTATTGTTCATTGTGAGATTATTTAGATCTGAGTGAGTTATTGGTAATTAGTTTTAGAGGTGGGGCTCCTCTTTGAGCCTCACCTCCCATTCACTTCATGTGTTTTTGTTCATGCTTATTCTTATGCAACATTAGGGCTTTCATGTGAATTTTATGACAGATTTGCATGCTTAATCTCCTCCTCTCTCAGCATTCAAGCCTTCCGGTTCTCAGCTCCCAAGATCCGGATGCCTCACCTCCCATTCACTTCATGTGTTTTTGTTCATGCTTATTCTTATGCAACATTAGGGCTTTCATGTGAATTTTATGACAGATTTGCATGCTTAATCTCCTCCTCTCTCGGCATTTAAACCTTCCGGTTCTCAGCTCCCAAGATCCAGATCATAGCACTCATTTTGTCATCCAAGTTTTTTTGTTTTTCGTTTAGAGTGTCAAATTTTTCACTCAACCTTTTTTCTAGTACCAGAACAACTTCATCTTTGATTTCTTTTTTAAGCACGGCATTGTTATTTTTCATCTCTTCCTTTAAATCTTCTCGAAACACTTTCTCAAGTTCGTCCATTCTAGAGTTTAGACCTTCGACGATTTTTAAATCTCTAATTTGGTCTTTTTCTAATTTTTCGAGTCGGTCTCGTAACTCGGCCATGGTTCTTGACCTAGTGTGGGGAGGTGAATATTTGGAATCAATCTTGGAATTAGGATAAGAGTTAGGGTTAGGGATAAAATAATACAATAAATATTATTAAATTATAATAATAATTTATTATATATATTAAAAATAATAATACAATAATTATTATTTTAAATTATAATAATTTATTATGTAAGAAAAAAAAATATAATAATAAAAAATTTATTATTAATTTTTTTTTGTTTGAATTTTTGCAGGTCGTTGGTCGTTGGGGATGGCGGGAAGTGATGGTGGGGAGGCAGTGGTGAGGGAGTAGAGGAGGGCGAGCAGGAGGTGGGTGGAAGGGCAGGAAGGCGGGGGTGAAGAGATGAAGCCGGGGAGAGGGAGGGCGAGCAGGAGAGCGCGGCGTGAGGGAGCAGGAGAGCGTGAGCAGGAGAGCGCGAACAGGGAGGGCGCTGCGTGAGGGAGCAGTAGAGCGTGAGCAGGGAGGGCGCGGCATGAGGGAGCAGGGAGGGAAAGCATGAGGTGGGTGGAAGGGAAGGAAGCAGGGGGAGGCGGACGTGGATGAGGTGAAGGCAGACAGATGAAGAGAGGAGGTGTGGAGGAGGCGGTGTGGGAGCTGCAGAAGCCGATGGTGGAGGTGGCGGGAGCGTGGGTGCACAAAGGAAAGCAGAGATGGACGAGTGCGGAAGGGAGATGGGGAAGGTGCTGGGCGGTGGAGTGTTGCAGTGCCGGCAGGAGTGGAGTGGAGATGGAAATGGTTGGTGGAGATCGCTGGTGTGGAATGGAGAATCTTGGAATATATTTTCGTCGAGAGAACTTCATGCAATGAGTACTGGAGCGAAAACGTGCTGAGAGCCGAAACCGAGCTCAGAGGAGCGAGACTGCCACAACCGTATCTGGTTGGATTTGAAGGGAGAGCCGAAACCTCACTCTGATACCAAATGCAGTGAACGTATCCGTTCACTAAGTTAACCATGTCCGGTTAAGGGTTAAGAATCGAGACCGTCTTCCATATTTGAGATAAATGATAATAATATATTGATTGATGATGATAAAGTTACAATAAGCTCACCTTTATAGGGCTTGAGCAAGAATAGAGAAGGGTTACACCCTTTCGCTTATTAACCTAATAATCTATTTAATATATAAATAATAATATTAATTAAATATTCACAGCAGATAGGAGAAGCTTGCATATAATTTCCCACATGTTGGTTATGGAGCCTGATCTCCAGATTCAAAGATATTATTATTCAGCCGTGTCTGTACCCCAGGTTTGTTTATGATCCTGGCACGACCCTAGGGGGGTCCGGGGGCGTATCTCCCGAGGAAAATTTTTGGAGCTGTTTTTGCCAACAGTTTTCGGGCCCATGGTTTTGAGTATCCTGTGGTATTTTCCCATTGTATTTCCCTTATAAAAGAAAGTCATTGTAACACGGCTAGGGTTTATGTATTAGGTTTTATGCATTGTAAAGATCTCTGAGATCAAAGAAGAGATACTGTGAGACAGTGAAGAGGAAGTGTAGTGGTTGTGCTGCAGGTTGTATCCCTTCACTTTTTTGGACGGTATAATAAAAAGACTAGAAACTTCAGTGTGGACGTAGCCTAGGTTGGGTGAACCACGATATATATGTGTCTCTTGTAATGTGTATGTGTGATTATATTTGCATTTCTGTTTATTGTTATTGCTCTGTGATCCTGTTTTTCTAACACCACAGACACATATTCATGCACGCAGGCTCTACAAGATGATCACAAGGTTTACTTAATTAAAAATTAGTAATAAACATAGATATCAAATAGAACTTAATAAACATAGATTTAGAAAGACATGAATTGGAAAGACACGAACTGAAGAGACACACTCGTATGAGTGAATGAGGTATTTAAATAGAGTTTCGATTTAGAGGAAATATGTCTCTACAATGAAGATCACAACAACATAAATAAAAGGAGAGACTAGCAACATAAAGAAAGGGAGAGACCAACAACATGAAGCATTTCCAGAATTGATAGAAAATCAAGAAGTTATAAATATCAGGGAAGCTAGGTGATGCTAGTGGCAGATCGAAGCCTGTCAAGGAGGTTTTAGCCTCCCTCGAGTATCAGCTGGAAAATAGGGGTGTTCCAGCATCCTTATCTGTTGGTACAGATATAAAACTGGGATGTTGAAGCATCCTTTCTGTTGCAACAGAAAAATCATTTTGTAGAAATCATTTTATTAATAAAGTTGATTTTTTGGTTTGCTCTTTGAGGTTTCCACGATAAAATTCTTTGTCCTTGCTTGTTTGATTCATAGTATACATTGTTTAAACACTAATTGTTTTAATTAAAAGAAAATAAGGCAATATTGATTCACAACCCCCTCTCAGTATTGCTGGATAAACCAACAATTGGTATCAGAGCAATGTTCCTTCGCTATAGTTTAATCATTGGAAGGAATATCCTATTAAAACACTATGGATCAACTAGAAGGTTTAGCTGCTAACAGACCTCCATTATTCATAGGAGAAAATTATGCATACTGGAGTGTAAGCATGAGATGCCATCTAATGTCTCTTGGATGCAAAGTTTGGAATGCGGTTGAAAAGGGTTATAAAATACCAGCGAGTCCACCAACAGATAAAGATGAACAAGATAAATATGAAGCCAATGCAAAAACATTGAATGCAATTTTGAATGGATTGTCAAATTCAGTGTTTGTCAAAGTCATGCAATGTAAGACAGCCAAAGATGCTTGGGACAAATTAAAAAATGTGTATGAAGGAGCTACCAAAGTCAAAACATCCAAACTCCAAACATACAAAGGACAATTCGAAAGTTTAAAAATGAAAGAAGAGGAAAACATTGCAGATTACCTTTTAAGAGTAGATGAAATTGTCAATGAAATCAGAGGCCTGGGAGGAGAAATACAGGAGAAAGAAGTTGTTGAAAAGGTACTAAGAACACTACTAATGAGGTATGACTCCAAAGTGTCTACTGTAGAATATCGAGATGATATTGACTTTCTAACAGTGGATGATTTACATGGAATCTTCATTGCGTATGAGATGAGAACAAAACATAATAAACCATCAAGAAAAGAGGCAACATTCAAAAGCCACTAAAGAGTCAAAGAAATCTGAAACATTACCCAAAAACCACTATGAGAACTAAGATGATGAAGAAGCTCTTTTCATCAGGAAACTTGAGAAATGTACTAGTAAGTACGGAGGAAAGCTACCATTGAAATGCTTTAACTGTGGAAGAATTGGGCATTTTGGATCAAAATGTCCCTATCCCAAACAAGATGATAGTGATGATAGAGAAACCTATAATAAATTCAAAAAGAACACTGCAGCAAACAAAAAGAATTTTAATGGGAAGAAGAAGATCTTTTACACTATGGAGGATAGTGAAGAAGAAGAAGAAGAAGATGAGGAAACATAAATTCTATTCATGGGAATAGAAACTCAAGCTCCAGATGATGAATTAGATATGGAAGGAGAGGTGGACCTAAAGGCCGAACTCATAAGTTCTCTTGAAGAATTGAGAAAAAGTAAAAGGAAGATTAAATGTTTAAGAACACAACTAGATGATCATGAAGATGAACAAAAGAAAAGAGATGAGGAGTCAAGTCAAATAATTTTTGATCTGAAGATCCAACTCCAAGAGGCTAAGAAGATTGAAGAGAACTTAGAATTGCATCTCAAAGAAAGAATGCAAGAATCTAAAAGACTTGGAGCATAAATTATTCAGCTTAAAAAGAAACTTGATGAGAAATCTATTAATTTTTTTTTAGAAGAGCTAGAAGACTCTACATGACATCCTAAGTGCCCAAAAACCATCAAGTGACAAAACTAGGTTAGGATATAGCAAAAAGAGTTATGCTGTTGCACTTATGAGTCCAACCAAAAAAAGGGATAGTCATAAATATAATCCTCACTTACATGAGACAAATATGGTGCCTAGAAGATCAATGAGAAGCAGGTATCAACATATCTTTTTTGGGTCACTGCTACTCATGTAATAATTTTGGACTTAAAGCCCTGAATTGCAAAGCATATGGAATGACTCATTTTCATAAGAAGAATACATCTAACAATTATCCAAAAGAAAGAAAACGAAACCATAACTCCTTTGCACCTGTACAAAGCTACGATATGTTACAAATGCAATAACCATGGACATATAGCTAGATAATGAAAACTAATGACTCCTACATAAAGGAATACTGCGAACAAGTTTCAAGACAAAGAGCAGAGAAAGATCTAGAAGAAAAAAGAAATAATAGAGAGGACAGAATCCATGATAGCTCTATGTGCAACAGAAAATCAAAATATATGGCATGTTGATAGTGGATGTTCAAAACACATGACATGAGATCCAAACAAGTTCATAATCCTAAAAAGAGATCAAAAGGGAAAAGTTACTTTCGGAGACAATATGTCCTCTAAGATAATTGGAAAAGGTACAGTTGCTATCAGAAATAAAATCAGATCTGAAAATGTGTTGCTAGTAGAAGGCTTAAAGCCTAATCTTCTCAGTGTGAGTCAAACATGTGATCAAGGCCACATCTGCATATTTGATTCCGAGAAATGTGAAATCAGGAAGAAAAAATTAGGAAAACTTATTGGGACTGCTGTAAGGAATTCAAGTAATGTATACATCCTAGAAAATGAAAAACAATGCCACATGAGTCTGATTGATGAAAGCTGGCTATGGCATAGAAGGACAGGACACTTGAATTTTGACAATCTTATAAAGGTGAATAAAAAGGAAGCTGTAAGAGGCTTGTCAAATATTGTGAAGCCTCAAAATTCAGTTTGTAAACATTGTCAACATGGGAAACAAACTAAAGCCAGCTCCAGAATCAAGGAATATACATCCTCACAACTATTGAAAATAGTTCACAATGATCTTTGTGGACCAACAAGAACTAAAATCTTGCAAGGAGAATCCTATTTCATGTTGTTCATTGATGATTATACAAGGATGACTTTGGTGACATTCCTCAAAGAAAAATCAGAAGCTTTTGAGAAGTTTAAATTTTTTAAAGCAATGGTTGAGAATGAGACAAATATGAAAATCAAATGTTTAAGGTCAGATAATGGAGGAGAGTTTACCTCAAACGAATTCAATGAGTTTTGTGAAACTCATGGAATTAAAAGACAATTTTCAGCTCCAAGGACTCCTCAACAAAATAGCATTGTAGAAATAAAAAAATAGGACATTCCAAGAAGAAGCCAGAACTATGCTTAATGAAGCAAAAATTCCAGATGCATATTGGAGAGAAGCAATATATACAACCGTCTATGTACTTAATAGAGGACAACTCATAGTAAATCATGACAAGAATCCTTATGAGCTATGGTATGGAAGACCTTCCTTTGTCAAATATTTTAGAGTGTTTGATAGTAAGTGCTACATAAATAGGAATGAGGATGATCTTGGTAATTTTGACTCCAAAACCGATGAAGGAATATTTCTAGGATATTCATTCACCAATAAAGCATATAGATGTTACAATCAAAGACTACACGAGATCATAGCGAGTGTAGATGTAAGAATAGATGACATGAAGCCAATAAGTATTAGAACTCAAGATGATGAGATAAAAAATAATGATAAGGATGAAGAAGATTCACAAAGGAAAGAGGATTCACAAGATGAAGAAGAAATTGAGCAGGAAGAAAAGGAAGATGATGTATCTCACAAAAATAACAAATAATATTCTCCAAGAACTGATACAAGAGCACCATCACGAAGAATTCAAAGAGATCATCCCGAAAGTCAAGTTATCGGTGACATAAGTACTGGAGTTCAAACAAGAAGAAGGTTAATATATGATCAAGAACAAGCACTACTTTCACTAGTAGAGCCTAAAACATTTGCAGAAGCTAGCAAAAGTGATGATTGGATCAAAGCTATGAATAAGGAGTTGGACCAAATAGAGAAGAACCAAACCTGGGAAATTGTACCAAGGCCTAAAGACAAGAATGTGATTGGGACCAAGTGGATTTTCAAGAACAAGTTAAATGAATATGGTAAAGTAATAAGAAAAAAGGCCATACTAGTATGCAAGGGATATGCTCAGATGGAAGGTATTGACATTGAAGAAACATTTTCCCCTGTAGCAAGACTTGAAGAAATCAGGATGTTAGCTTTTTCATGTTACAAAAATTTCAAAGTATATCAAATGGATGTTAAATCTGCATTTATGAATGCAAATCTTGAAGAAGAAGTCTATATTGAACAACCTGAAGGTTTTATCTTATAAGAAAACAGAGATTATGTTTGCAAATTAAAAAGGGCACTCTATGGTCTCAAACAAGCTCCAAGGGCATGGTTTTCAAGACTTGACAACTACTTGAAACAACAAGGATACATAAGAGGGTCCATTGATAGTAATCTCTACATAAAATTTGAAAATGAGAATATGATCATTGTTGTTGTATATGTAGATGATATCATATTTGGAAGTGATCTACAAGTCCTAAGTGTAAAATTTGCTTCAGATATGAAGAAAGAATTTGAAATGTCTTTGTTGGGAGAACTAACATTCTTCTTAGGATTACAAGTAACTCAATCAGACAAAGGGATTTTCATTTCTCAAACCAAGTACATTAAAGAGATGCTAAAAAAATGTAAGATGGAAGATTCCAAGCCTGTTAGTACCCCCATGATCACTGGCTGTAAGTTAAGAAAGGATGATGAATCTTTGGAAGTGGATCATGCTATGTATAGATATATGATATGTAGTCTTCTATATGTGACAACTACAAGACCATATGTAATGCAAGTTGTAGGATTGGTTGCTATATTCCAATCATCCCCCAAAGAAATACATGTAACAGCAGTAAAAAGAATTTTCAAATATTTGAAAGGTACTATGGAGTATGGTTTATGGTACCCAAAAGGCCAAGACTTCACTTTAAAAGCCTTCACTGATGCAGATTGGGCAGGAAGTGTTGATAACTGAAAGAGTACCAATGGAGCAACATTCTACTTGGGATACTGTTTGGTATCATGGCTAAGAAAGAAACAACCTTCCATCGCACTATCTACAACATAAGCTGAATATATTGTTGCTGCATTATGTTGTACTTAAGTCATTTGGATAAAACAGACATTGGAAGACATACTTGTGAAGTATGAGCATCCCAAAGTGATAAATTGTGACAATACCGGTGCCATAAACATATCAAAAAATATTGTCATGCACTCCAAGACAAAGCACATTCCAATAAAATATCACTTTCTAAGAGATCAAGTGTCACAAAAGGTTGTCAGAATGGAATATGTTGATACAAAAGAGCAGATAGCTAATATCTTCACTAAGCCACTACCCAAAGAAGCATTTGAGTATCTTAGACAAAAGTTGGGAGTAATCTCCCTACAGTAGATAAAAGAAGAAAATGCCTTGTCAAGGGGAGACATGTTGACAGGGGGATCTATCAAAAGGAGGCCATTGTCATTGTTTCCAAAGGGGGAGAACTATTGGTGTTGCCATCAATGCCAAAGGGGGATAATGTTGAATATTGGCATTGATGTCAAACAAGGAGGAAGAAGTTTCCCGCAATAGAGAGCAAGGGAGATGCCCGCATTGGAGAGAAAGGGATGAATCCCGCATAGGAGAGAAAGGGAGAGTCTGCATGGGTGATTCCCACATAGAGTGAAGCCCGCAAGGGCTAAGGTATGAAACCCACAAGAGCTAAAGGTGAAGCCCACAAGGTATAAGGGATGAATCCAGGAAAGGCTAAAGGCCAATCCCACAAAAGGAAAAGCCAAGCTCGCATGTCAAGCCCACGTTTGAGATAGAAGAAGCCCGTAGGATTGGGATAGGAGAAGCCCGCAGGATTGAGATGGAAGAAGCCCACAGGCACATATATATGCCCGCATATACTTTCCCATAGGCACATATATATGCCCGCATATACTTTCCCACAGGCACATATTCATGCACGTAGGCTCTACGAGATGATCTAAAGGTTTAATTAATTAATTAATTAAAAATTAGTAATAAACAAAGATATAAAATAGAACTTAATAAACATATATTTAGAAATACATGAATTGGAAAGACACGAACTGAAGAGACATGCTCCTATGAGGGAATGCGGTATTTAAATAGAGTTTTGATTTAGAGGAAATATGTCTCTACAATGAATATCGCAACAACATAAAGAAAGGGAGAGACCAACATCATAAAGAAAGGGAGATACCATTAGCATGAATAATTTCCAGAATTGATAGAAAATCAATAAGTTATAAATATTAGGGAAGCTAGGTGGTGCTAGTGGTAGGTCGAATCTGTTAAGATCCTAGTGGGCGGCCTTCACTAACATATCGAGGTTTTGGTGTAACGGTTAGTATCATTTGGTATCAGATCCTCCACCCATGTTCGAGTCACAGAGCGGGTGGCAGCGTCGACATTGCAGTATTCATCTGGGGATCGTACGACTCAAAGGGGACACCACCGTACGGGCGCACATCCAGCCCAGAGTCTGGACTGCGGAGCGTGGTGGGATGTTAAGATCCTAGTGGGTAGCCTTCACTAACATCTCTAGGTTTTGGTGTAACGATTCGTATCAAAATCATGTCAAGGAGGTTGTAGCCTCCTTCCAGTAACAACTAGAAAATAGGGGTGCTTCAATATCCTTATCTGTTGGTGTAGATAGAAAACTGGGATGTTGAAGCATCCTTTCTGTTGCAACATAAAAATAATTTTGTAGAAATAATTTTATTAATAAAGTTGATTTTGTGGTTTTCTCTTTGAGGTTTCCACGATAAAATTCTCTGTCCTTGCTTGTTTGATTCATAGTATACATTTTTTAAACACTAATTGTTTTAATTAAAAGAAAATAAGGAAATATTGATTCACCCCCCTCTCAGTATTGCTGGATAAGCCAACATTCTTAATGATCCTATGGACGAAGATGACGTTATTGATACAAATGATGAAGATGTGATAAATAGATTGATCCAAGATACATTTTCTCCATTGGATGAGGACAATCGCCATGATATTCATGATGTTCCTCTACTCGATAAGTCCCAAGAACCTCTTTATGAAGGCTCAACAACAGATCTTCTATCTGCTATATTGTTGTTGGTGAACTTGAAGGTTTTGAATGGTTTATCAAACACTTGTTTCACACAACTCCTAAGGTATGTAATGTATTAATTGCATCTTCACATGGTATCAAAAGTTGACTATTTTCCTCTATTTTTAGTGTTAATTAATTCTTAAATTAGGGATATACAATATTTATGATTTATATTGTTTACATTTCATTTTTTTGTCAATGCTGCATATTTTTGGCTGAATTTCTATTACCACCATCAAACAATTTACCACACACATGTTGAGAGGTATTCTTGATTATGGAAGAAATTGGAATGGAGTATCAAGCTATTGATGCATGTCCCAATGATCATATTATATATTATGGACAATATGCATTAGAAACAAATTTCCCACAATGTGAAATTAGTAGATATCGAACTGATCAAGTAACAAAAAAGGTGCCTCGCAAAGTTCTTCGTTATATTCCCATTATTCCACGTTTCCAACGACTATTCAGGTTCCAAAGTATAACACAGTTTATGGATTACCATGCAAAGAACATAAGTGGAGATGCTGTTATTCGAATGCCTGCATATGGTTCTGCATTGAAGAACATCGAAGAAAAATGGCCAATTTTTAAAGATGAACCTCATAATGTTAGACTTTCATTAGCAGTTGATTGTTTCAATCCATTTGGAGAGCTTTGTTCTGCTTACTCAGTGCGGCCTATTTTCGTCATAAGAAATAAACTTCCTCCTTGGATGTCGATAAAGAGAGAGCACACAATGTTGGCAATGATTATTCCAGGCCTTTTTTTGAAAGTAATTATATTATTTCATTTCTTTGTTTAATTGCTGCATGAGAACACCTTTTATATATTGGGACACATAACTAAATAGCATTGTATGTTGAATCAATTAGGTAAGTACCAAGTTAAAGATATGCATGTATATATTTAGCCTCTTATCGATGAGCTATTGAAGTTATGGGATGGAATCACTATGTATGACATCTCTAGACCAATAGGGCATAAACAATTTTAGTTCCATGGAATACTTGCATGGACAATTCATGACGCTCCCGGGTTAACACATTTTTGTGGTATATAACTTTTTGTTGCACTTTAAAATTATATGTTTTAAAGGTAAATATCATGCATTTTTTATTTAAATTAATAATCTTTTGATTCTATAACATTAATACATATATCTTGCAGGTCTTCAAACAAAGGGAAAATTTGCATGTCCAGTCTGTGGTCCTAGGATAAAATCTCGTCGTTCAAGAAGTTTAGAAAAGGAGGCGTTTGATGAGTACATGAACTTCCTCCCTAGGAACCATAGGTATCGAACTACTGAGAAAACAAAAAATTCAATGGTAAAGAAGATAATGGAAAGAAACCACGAAGAATGACACCTCACCTATGGAAGTTGGAATATAATAGAAATCGTCGAGGTATGCAAATTGTATATGTAGCATATAAATATGCAATATTATGAATTTTATATTTTTACTGAATTTTCTCTACCATGGGTGTCATGAATTATTGTTAATGTGTTTTTGTTTATGTTTAATGAATGTCGTTAAGGCATGAATGGGATTCCATGAGGAATGAAGAGTTATCCCATACAATTCAGTAGGTTGCCTTACTACGAGCACCTACAAATAGCTCATTTGTTCGATACAATGCATATTGAGAGGAATGTAACATAAATGATATGGCGAATCTTAGATGGAAGGATTGACAAAGATAAAACTGGAAAACTTTGTAGTGACATTGCAGAATCCAATCACGCATTGCAAAGTGTAATTAATTCCAATGCCGGAGATGGGGACCGAAATATTAGTCTTCCATGGTTATTGAAAGAGCAACAAAGCAATGCTATAAAAGAGGGCATTCGGAAAATAAGGTTTCAGATGGGGTTTTCGTCGAACATACAAAATATCTTAACGAAAAAGGTGATTTTGGTGGTGTTAAAACTCATGACCGGAATACATTCATTAAGGTAATTAATTACGTATATAATTTCCATTTAGTACATCTTTTTAGTAATTGTTGTATCTTATTTGGAAATAAATAATGTTTTGCTTTTTGTTACAGTACGTTCTATCTCTATCTCTCCTAGATAGCTTTGACGACAACATAAAACAAGTTATATATGCTCTTGGTAAATGCATGAGGTAAGTAACAATTTATATGCATGAAAATGTTTGTTCACTTTGTTGCACATCTTATTGACATATTGTGTTTTATAGCTTGGAACTTTATTATATATGCATCAATCTTGTTGATCACTGTTATTTTCTTTCATCATTTTTAGGTGGCTTTCATCTAAAGAAATCCATAAAGAAGATATTAGGTATTGGAAGAGAGAAATTCCTCGTCTAATGTGTGAAATGCAGAAGTATTTACCTCCAACATTTTTCAATGCACAAGAACACTATCTCATACACCAAGTTGAGGAGATTGAATTGTCTGGACCTGTACACTCAAGGTCAATGTGAATGGTGGAAAGACATTTGAAGTCATTGAAGGATTTTGTTAGAAAAAGAGCACATCCTGAGGGTTCTATGGTGTAGGGCTATATGGTATATCAATCCATGGTGTACATTAGTCAATATCTTCCAAATTTAGCAAAAAATATCAATCTGCCTCGCATTTGGCATGCCAACTCCATCAACAAATTTGAAAGGGAGGTCCTGTTGGGGAAAGGTAGAACAAGGAAAGTGAAAGGTAATTGAATGGTGTAGATTTAATTTATTATACAAATAATTTTTCAATTTCATATATATATATATATATATATATATATATATATATATATATTACTCATGCAATTTTAATTATTCCATCAGTATTTTAAGGTAAACTTAATTGCCTTTAATGATAGATAATTTACAATTCGTAATTGTTATTTTTTCATATTGCAAGTGGGATGCACTACATTTATACATTGCAAACAATACTGATTGGATGGAGGAATGGATATAACGATGTACAAAATTATATGGTACCTTATCATGGGAAGGGGTGAGTAAATTGATTAAAACAGTACATCGTCATCGAGAAGAATATCCCGGTGAAATTACGCAAATGGAAATTGATTTAGCATGTCGTTTAAAAGATAAAAAGGCAAGTATATTTACCCTGCTCATTTTTTTCGTTGTTTCCCATTATATCAATGTATTTATTTTGTTTATTTCTTCTAATATATTTATTTACCGAGACGGGCATGATGCAATTGATACACCACAAGGCTATGTGGTTCAATGGTTGTAAATTTCGCATCAAAAAGTTGGATGACAAGAAGAAACCTTTCGATTGTGGGATAACTACATTTTTTCAAGCCACTAATGTTTCCTCTAGAAGAGACAAGCATCTAGAAGTATCTGAAAATAGGTACTATGGTTATTTGGAAGACATAATTGAGTGTGACTTTAATTCCTTTAAAATAGTTCTGTTTGAGGTCAAATGGTACATGATACGAATGAATGAACATGATCCAGAAAGGACTGTTATTGAGCATACCAATAACAATAATGAGTATAGAGCCTTATGTTCTTCCAAGTCAATGTGAGCATGATTTTTACTCAGAGATGCCAGGTAAAGCAGTTTGGTCATACATTGTTAGATATGATCCAAGAGGAAGACCGGTCAAGTATAATGCAGAGGAAGAAAAAAATGTTGAAGAAGAAGGTGATGAAGATCAAGAACAGTTGGCCGCCGATGCAGATGTGTCAGATGAAGAATCTGATCAAGAAGTTTATCATCCAAATGACGTAGCAGACAATGTAGTTAGTGATGATATTGATGATGAATATATAACCACAAATGACGTTGATGATGATGCTAATATGAGCGATCCTTTCAAAGATAGCGATTCTGAACCAGATGATGATACAGATGTTGAGTTAGATGAAGAAGAATATCAATGATATTGTAGCAATGTTGGAATCTAGAAGGTATGTGAGTATATATATTTTTGCATAATGTATTATGTTTAAATTATTTAGTTATGTCATTTTTTATTTAGTATGTTACATGTTCTTCTTTATTTGATCATGGGTATTATGGAATTGAGAGTGATGTGAGGGGGGGGGGGGCTTCAGAACATCTCATGATACTAATAGTTGATCCAATATTTTAGCAAATGATCTTCCCCTAAGAAAAAATTTCTCCATGTGGGTGTTGCTTCAATATGGTTAGGGTCATGGAGATGCACTTCTTCCATTTTACTATGAAGAAAAAGGAGAGAATGGGTTCATCTTTCTAGCACTTCCACAAATATCCTCCTTCCTTAACGTAATGTCCATCACCAATGTCGTCCATCGATCCTACAAAGTGAGCAGTGATTGGGGCCAATGTTGAAATTTCTTCAAACTTTGCCAGTATGCGTTGAAATTTGATATTGTTAGACTAGACACATGCCTTCACGAAATGGGAGGGTTTCAAGACTCAAGGATGGGTCAAAGCTATACAAACACCCTAACGAATGTAGAACCCTTATGAATATAGAACCTTTATTCAAGAATTTTGGATTTTGATTATATAAAATTCCACTTGCGCCATTTATTGCATGATAAGGGATGAAGGCTCAACTAGATGCTTCAACACTTCATTTTGGTCAAACATACACTCTAAGGAAAAAAATCCCTTGGTAATCTCATTTATTTTGTTGAGTTATATGAGATTTGAATCCTCTTCTTTTCTATTTTGCTTTTATTTATGTGCCTCCAATTTTATTGAGAGATTCATTAGCTTTGACCAACATAGGATAAATTCTTCATATTTTATAATAAAATGAAAAAGTAGATCATCACTTTCAAAACAATTATAAAACTGATCATTATTGGAGGTCTAAGTTCCGCTTTCATTAAATGTGGTTTGATTTTTTAATCCTTGGACATTGTTAGAAATGAAATTTAATTGAGAATTCTTGAATTTATGATCACCTTTAAGAAATTGATTCACTAGCATAGTTGCAAATTACATTAATGGTCAATGCTCATGGGATTTTTTATTCAGAAGACACTTGGATAAGGATCACATATGGTCAATCCAAATGTTATAATCCAAATTATAACATTATATTATAATGTGATAACATTATAATTACATTATATTAATTTTATAATCCAAATTATAACATTATTATTATAATGTGATAACATTATTATTATAATGTGATAACATTATATTAAATGGTTACATTATAATGTGATAATACACATGTTATAATCTCTACATTATAATGTTATAATGTGATAATCTATACTTTATGGAAGTTGTTGTGCTCGCCGAGGAGCACTCCATTGCGAGGAGGAGCAGCCGATGAGCCCACACCATTGAGAGGAGGAGCAGCCAAGGAGCCGAGGAGTCGAGCAGCCGAGGACTATTCGAGGATCCTGCCAGGAGGAGAAGCCGAGGAGCTCACCATTGTCAAGGGGAATGGCTTCATAGTACCCTGTAAGAACCCTGAGCCTATTTTATAATATCAATTGAATGTAAATTACCCTGGACAAAATGCCCAAAGATGTGCTTGAATTAGTAAGTCAAATTCCAAATAAGAAAAACCAAAAGGTTCAGAGGTCGAAACTAGGGTTTCAAATATTTCCCTAGATTTTGGGACCTACTGAAGCAAGCTCTGCATAACAGAGGAACAAGGCCAGTGAAAATTAGCTCAAGCTATGTTTAAAAACTGTCACGTCCCCATTTTGACCCCCCTTCGCATTAAATCGTAAATGATGTAAATATTGATATTTAATCATGGTGAGGAGCTCAAGGCCAAGGCCCCACCAATGATTTAGCGTTTTATGTATCGGAAATTAAAAATAGATGCATGTGGTTCTTGTGCTAGATAGGCACAATGTAAAATAAGACATTATGTAAATACGGATTTTAATGAAATACCCACAACTAGCTATGCAATGCAACAACGAGATGGGGGCATGATTTTTATAAGGAATAGGGAGGGAAATTATTCAAACCCTTGAGCCAATGATGTTAATCCATGTGTCAATGAGAAAACCCATAAACCACCAACTACCCATTTTGGGTTATGGACCCAATCATTTAATTCTTCTAGAAATTGGTTGAGGCAGTTAATGCCTTGGGAATGAAGAGGTATGGCAGCCAATTTCGTGCATGGGCAAGCCATCAACCTGGAAAAACACACTTTTGCTTCTGGGGCAAGAAAACACCCACGAAATGGTGCCCAAAGCCATTCTGAAACCATAGTCTTTCCTCTCGCACACAGTCTGAACTACTGGGTCTTTCCTTCATCACGTTTTTCACCAATTTCCTGCATTTTCCATAGCTGGGAGCTCGTTTTTGTGTTGCACAGCAGCTGGGAGAAAGGGAGTAACGTTTTGGGGGTTTATAGAGGTCATTTTTGCCCCAAAATACCCATGGGCATTTTTCTGAAAACGGTTTTTGCTCTCCAGGGTTGAATCCCCAATTGCCATTTCGTTTTTGGGTCTTCCCACGTTTTTCTGGGCTGGTAGAAATCCCATCTTTAGGCATCTCACTGTAAAAACGTTTTTATCACGCCCAATAATTGTGGTTCTGCTGTTATGTGCATCTTTGTTTTGGTTTGAATCTGTGAGCAAGAGATTTGGAGCGGTAGTGGACAGAATTGGCTTGATAAACCTAGTGGGGGGAAATAACCTCTCAAGAAGATCAAGAGGGTTGGCTACTCTTCTATGCACACCATAGACACTCTATATTGGAAGGTATGGCCTGAGGGACTGTGCATTAGTGAAGGGGATACTTCCTTGAGTGGGGTGTGTAGGCATTGTGGGTGCCAAGCTAGATAGATCTTGTAGAGGTATCCCTGGCTCTATGATTGAGCTCACTATCTTAGCAATTCTTCCTTTCCATTTCCTAGCAACCTGATAAACCCAATTGTATATTGGCTTGGATCATCTTGGTGTATGCTTGGCTATGTGTGAGTCTGCTGTTCCCCTGTTCCTTGTAGAAATCATGCCCAGCTCAGGGGTGGCAGTTGTATCAAGAGGCTGATAAGCATAACTGGCCTATGGTTGGGTGGAACGTTGCAGATGCATAGCTGGTTGCTTGGGACTACTTTGTTAAGATAAGTATTCTTTTGTGTTAACTTTGCATTTATGTATTTGATGAATATCGTGAATGTATGATGGATGTGTTATTGAAATTATTTCCGCTGTGTTTTCTTATAATTATACATTTCCATATGTCTTTTTATATTATGTGAATGCTTATTTAATAAGTGCATGGGGCTAGATGCCCAGTTATAGCATCACGTCCTCTCTATCATGCTAGTATGATGGGAGGGGACATGACAAAAACCCGATGTAACCCTAGCCAATTAAAAACCTAAGAGATAACTTGGGATCATCGCTTGATTTTAGCAGAACTTTCTCTACATGGTTGGATGTCAATATGTCCATCATTCTGTTGTTCGACAATGAATATTTATAGATTTATTTTCCCCTCACCAAATCCCAGAGGGTGTTTACAAATGCATTGTCTTCATCGCGCGATTCTTCTGGTGGGTTTCTGTTTCCGGATAAGTCAGATCTAAGCCTTGAGCTCAGTCCCGCCACTGATGAAACCCTGTTCCCATTCGAGTTGGTCCATTTCCCTAAATCTTGTTCATATCTTTCCAACATTATTCTCATAAAAATGCATGACAAGAGAAGCCTCCATGTTTTGAAGACTCGAGGCCTTACTCCTTTTAATTAGAAAATGTGAAGGCATTGTGTCAAATTCCTTGCAAAATTCTACAATGTAGAAATATAATTTATGCTTGTTTTTGGTGTCCACTTCAATTATGATTTTCAAAGTGAAGATATTCTCATTTATTTGAAGGTTTATCTTGAATCTTACTTTTCCTTTGTACTGAACCATTTTGTCTTAGCCCATTTGGATATGTGGGTGTCTAAGGTTGTGGAAAAAACCTTATCTACGGAATGGTCAACCATGATAGCACAATACGTATTTGTGTCTTTTTAGTCTCTAGTTTTATATATGGGATGGATGGCGTGGGAGGTACATGAAGGTGGAAAGACATGGGTAAAAATATTCTAAATATATTTGTGACATGGATTGTGAATACATCTACACTAGATGTACTTTATAGTGAAATATATGTTTAAATAAAGATGAATAGGTTTCAAGTGAAATTGAATTCTTGGTTGATTTGGAGTAGTGTATAATTTTGAGGCATAGTCAAAACATGCTAGATATTGCATACAACAATTTCTTAGGAGTACAATCCTCCAAACGAATTTGGAAGTGAATTGGATTTGGTTTAGTATTGTATTGCATTTTTCCAAGAGGTAGTTTATCTTTTTTCTAATAATAATGATCCTATAGGTTCTCTACCTTTTCTTTGACTCTGAGGAGGATTGATGTTTCGTAATTTGCTTTTTGGATTTTGATGTTTTTGCAATTTAAATCATGGAGTAGTATCCAATCCTAGGGTGTGAGAGGTACGGATGGAATGGGGTAATTATTTAGTGTGAAATACCAAATGGATTGGGTGTATTGGAAGGAGTAACTCACTAGATCATGGGTAGCATATACTAGAGTATCCTTGTTTTGAGGAAGTTCATATATTTTTCATTGGAGTGGTGATATAAATGGATGATGGTAGATGGGAAAGGTTGTCTTAGGATAGAATCGATGGGGGGTGTATAAGTTGAATATTGGCTATTGAGGCATATGATTAACAAGGGGAGGTAGATGGACTATGCACAAGATACATATTTTTATCATCATAAAAAAAATACTTATAACATAGTCAAGAACACTCTTTCCATTAGTATAAGGATAACAAGTAAAGGCACCAAATCCTATAAAACATGGAAGACTATTTGTCACTATGATTTCATGGGATTCACCAAGCTTGATAAGAATCCTACCATAGGGTGTGATTGTAGAACCAATAAACTATTTGTAAATTCCCAAGTCTTCTATTTCCAACTCATGTATTTTGAATGGATATGAAATTATATCATATAGTGGGAACTAATATTTCCTGTATGAGAACATTGAGTCACTTAAGAAAATAACATAAGGTCCATAGCTAAGAACTTGGAGATCTCATGGGACAAGTTGATAAATGGAATTTCACCCTCACTTCCTATTGCATGGGTTGAATAAGATAATGAAAAATAACAAACTGAAATGTACAATTAGGCATTTGAGTGTCCTCTATCTATTAATAGAAAACATGACCTAACTTGTAGATATGAACATTCACTTGTATGTTTGGGGCTATATCATATGACACAATGCATGCAACACTTCTTGAGTATTTATGTCTAGGATGAATCTCTATCCTATAGAGACAACCATGTAAACCCATCTAATGTGGGTAAGGATTTATCCTTTGTCTTGTGATCCTTTTTAAAGAAAATAATGTTCTCATTTAAGATAACATCCCTTTGGATCCCATGGTGAAGAATATAGATCCTTAATGATTGGATATTGATATGAATGATTAGGAACATAGATTCAATCCATGGAACCACAATACTAAGGCAATCCATGTTTTTGTCTACTAGGAAGGTGTACTATATATAATTAAACCTTTCCCATTGTGTATCACACCTCACTATCCTAGATTCTACCATTTTGTCTATCTCATTTATGAATTCATCATATTGTATTTTGGTCATATATTGATGTAAATAATTTTTTTGGGAAATGTTTAAATGGATCTTATGTATCCTTAATGTGGTGATATTTGTTTTGTTAGCCTTTAAACCTAATAACCAATGACCTATCGTGAAAATACCAATCCTTTTCATGCTTTTATTACATCAACTTTTAGTGTGTTTTGGAGAAAGTTATTTTCTTATATTGAATCATTCTATTATTTAGTAATATGGTTGACTCTAAGGATCAATGACTTAAAATTATACCTTCCATTCTATTTTTCAAGTATAAAATTGATTACTACATCACTTATTGTTGGTGATTCAACACTGTTACTCCTCACTACCTCAGTCCATGGTGGTTTTTTCCAACACTATCTACTTTGTTGCAATTCCTTTCTAATATCATTTCCTCACTTTAATTTATGTATGTAAATGCTCTATAAACCTATGATGGGTGGGTAGTAGCTTTTGAGGTGAGCCTTACAATTTGGCTAGCTTGTTCATTTATTATTTTTTGTTGCTCAAGAATGAGGTTTTGTTTTTCCTTCAAACTTAAATGTAGTTCAAACATACATTCCTTTAGGTATCTACCCGAATGGGCATAGGGTTTCATCATAGCACTAGGTTTTGAAATAATGAATTTTAGACCTCTGGAGGCACTACATAGTAATATCCACTAGTTCTTTCTTCTCAAAGATTGTGAGGATAGTCACATTAAGAGTCATATCCTCCAAAATCCTTATATGAATAATCTTGTAACAATAAAACATAATATATAATGTTTGTTGGTGTTTAATATTGGAGGGCCTGTTGAGATATTGTAACTTCAAAGAATATTATATTTGTACTTTATTATTCTGGAGATGTTTCATTCCTCCTTGAAGATCTTATTGTATATCCGGAGATGTTTATTCCTCCGTCGGAATGTGGTAACTTGGGTTATTAGAATTCCCTAGTGGGGGTCGGCCCTGTATGTGTTATGTGGGTCAAAGGGTTATTAGACCCACCATGTGGGGGTCGTCCCAGTCAGTTATAATGGGGTATTTAACCTAATGGTTAAACACGAGCCTACATGTACTTGTGTAAAATACATATAAGAGTAGTGTATAAATAGAGGAGGTGTGTTCCTCATTATACACACTCACTCACTTGAGGATAGCGCACTTGTGAAGGAGAGGTCTGCTATTGTGGAGGAGGAGATCATGTCTCAGGGTTTCATCTTTGTATATTGCTGGTCATCTATATTGAGGAAGCTTTGCTGGGTTTTCTACCCCATGAGGGTTTCCCAGGATAAATCTTTGTCTCTTGTGTTTATGCTATGCTTGTTGTTTCTTCAGTGATCCTGTATATGCTATTATTGTGAAATGGAATGTAATGCTGCTATTTTTTGTCTTATCATATTAAATCTTAACATGGTATCAGAGCTAACCTGAAGGAAGACAAGGTATGGCACTTACGACACTTGCTTTACTTACGATAATTTGAAGGTTAGGGTTTTACATAGCAAAAACCAGTCATTGTGGAAATTTCGCTATAAATCCATTTTGGCGAGGTTTCAGGATCTGAAACCTTTACAGGTCGTAGATAACATCTCCAGGTATCTTTTTTCCAAAGGGCACCCTCAGATTCGTTTTACTTTGTAAGTTATGATCAGTACAAGTTAGGGTTTGTGCCTCTTCCAGATCTCAGTCAAAATCAGGTGACCTAGGAAAAAAGGTCATAACTTGGGCTAGGAAGCTCCAAATGAAATTTCGTAAAAAGTGACAGGTAGCACACAGACTGTAATATCTTAGGAAACTTTTTCAGAGGCCGAATCTGAACCAGTGACACGTGGCATGCCATACAAGTTCGATCTCCTGTTTTATCCCTTAAACAGGTCACGTTGCGACACTTGGCATAACTCTCTCTCAGAGAGTCCAATTGAGGTCAGACCTGTTAGGATGGAAAGATAACAGGGTGATCTATCGCAGGGAAATTTTTCAGAGGCCGAAGTTCAAACAGTGACATGTGGCACGCCGTACAAGTTCGCTCTCCTGTATTATCCCAAAACAGGTCACGTTGCGACATTTGGCATAACTCTCTCCCAGAGAATCCAATTGAGGTCAGACCTGTCAGGATGGAAAGATGACAAGTCAGGCTACTGTAGAAAAAGTTTTCAGACCCTTTGGAGCGAAAATTTCAGATTTACAACAGAAACAATCAGGTACATATTTCTATCAAAACAGAATTATTTTTGGAAGCACTTTCATTCATGGCTTCCGGAATTTAGGGTTTCGGAGAAAGTTAGAATTTTTGGAATCGGAATCCACGGCTGAATGCTACTCAGGAAAATCAAAATTTAGAGACAAAGATCGAATTTTTTGGTTGGGTGGAAGACCGGGCTTGATCAAACCCCAGTTCGGGATTTTGATCGGAAAGATGGAAAATTAGGGCTTCAGCAAAAGTTGGAATTTTTGAAGTCTGTAACCACGGCTGGAAGCTCCTCAGAAAAATAAGAGTTTAGAGCCTTGGATCGAACCTTTTGTTTGAGTAGAAAAGGTGGGCTTCATCAAACCCTAGTTCGAGATCCTGTCCAGAAGATCCAGAAGTTTCAAAGGCAATTTTAAGGGGTCAAATTTTGGAAATTCCAAAATTGAAGTATGCTAGTTTGATCAGCTCAGCAAGACATATTCTTTCATCCATTTAAAAGTGTGAAAGTCAAAGATTAAATTTTTTAGGGTTTCTCTAGAAAACCCTAATCAAGCTCCAGATCAAGTTTCAGGGGGAGTTGAGGCTAAGGCCTTACATAAGAAGACTACAAGAAGTCTCGACAGGTATGACTTAAGAAGGCTCAGGTATGTCTTGAAATATAATTCTTGATTAAGTTCATGATGTGTTTGTCTTCATTAGTACAATCTTGATTAATGTTAGAAATGTCTTATCACCCTAGTAACAGTATGAATGCATGTGAATGATCAAAGAAATTCATTGATTAGGGCTATATGATTGTACTAATGCATTATGATGTTGTGTGAGGTTGATGTTGTCTGCTAACAAGATACAGGTACATCACAAAAGACAAATCAGGTTCCATGACCATGAAACATGAAGACAAAGACTCATCCATAATCTTTGTTCTACTTACGAGGTATGTGTGACTTTGTTATATTATGCTTAACCTATGAGACATGCAGGTTCTAGCTCAGGATCTCTAAATCATTGAAGAGATTGTTTAGGTATGTTGTACATAACCAAGTAGGTATACTAATCCAGGTATGTTTCCCATGAATCTTACCTTGTGTTAGGATCCCTTATATAAGTATACTTGGAATGATTGGTTATGCTTATTCATAAAGTTAGTAATCAAGGGATTATGCATATTATGTCTTTTATCTTGATTGATGATATGCATGAGTAAAAGAAGACTTCCCTGAAATCTTGAATACTAATGTTTATTAACTATAATCATGACTATACATTTTCAAGATTATTTAGAACTATAATGTTTTGATAGCATTTAGAATATACTAATGAGTGTATGTTTGTGTATGAGATCATGAGGATGACTCTTGAGCATGCACAAGTGGTACATAATGAATAGAAGTTCAAAAGACATACAGAAGATCAAGCGGGAGGCAACCACACAAACATAAAAGATAAGTATTTGAGTTGTTATTTGAAATAGTAATGATATTGACTGTAATAGGTTGTATGCATATTTGTATTCCTAGAATATATAATGCTGAGTGTAAACATTCATAGAGCATTGAACAGTATACTACTAATGTGCATATGATTGGTAAGTTGGACAAACATTCCATTGTTGCTTGTCTAGAATGAAACCTCTTTGCTGACATGCTGAGAGCTGTGCAGACTCTCGATAGTATGTTCTGGTAGAGATGGAAGGCATCTAGATAGCCACTGTATGCATATAGGATATGGGAAAGTGTTGTGCCAAAGTATTGGTCAAGATAGTTGCATAACTATGTAAATGATATCTGTATGCATAATAGATTATCATGTCAATATGATTTGATGATTATGAAGTATCACTAATCATGTACTTAAATTTGATTTGTAGGAAAGATCATGATGAATGATGTACACTGAACAAGCGATGGATGTTCAACAAAATATTTACAAATCAAACACACTATAGAAGGCTTGAGGCTAGAAGATTCTCTTAGAAAGAGGAAGAGAATCATGATGAGATGTTTGCTCCAAGTGGCTAGATAAGACCATTCTCTTAATGGTGTAATTAAAGAAGAAGTCTGAATCAGGTTCTGTATGAGTTCCCAGGATCGATAATCATTTGATGAGCTTAATGATCACCATGGGCGATGTGGATCTCAACCTTCGCTACTAGGTTGAATATGGTTTCTATACATAGATGACATGGATGCAAGAAGGAACTCACCACAGAGTTCGAATGATATTGAGGCTCATATTAGTAGACCCATCTAACAAGAGATGGCACAGATAGATATGCGGAAGATCATTCAATGCAGAGTGTGAATGATGTTCAGTCACAAAGGGAGAATTGACAGTTTCTTGATAAGCTTGGACTTTACCAAAAGTAAATTTGTTACTAACCTTTACCTTAAGGTTGTAGGTGATGAACCTATCATACCATTATTGTATGATGATGATCTCTTTCTAACAAGAAATGAGAAACAGATCATGAAAAGAAAGAAGAAGATGGCTGAAGAAATGAAAATGAAAGATCTCAGATTGATGCATTACTTCCTAGGTCTGGAAGTATGGCAAGGCTCAAAAGGAATCTTTCTCAACCAAGTAAAGTATGCTGAGAAATATTAAAAGGACTTGATGTGTTGGTATGGCCACTCTTGAAGTTGTTAGCAGATGACTCATCAGAGTTAGTGGATAGAACTCTGTACAGAAAAAATATTGAGTCATTGATGTGTCTAATGAATACTAGGTCAGATATATGCTTTGCTGTGAAACACCTTGAGTCAGTATCTAGTGGAAACTAGATGTGTTCACTTGATAAGCTGTAAATCATGTGATGTGGTACCTAAAGGATACAATAGAATTTGATCTATGTTATCTTGGAGATCATGACTTCAGATGGATACACAGATGTTGATTGGGCAGGAACTTTATCAGACAGGAAGAGCACATCGAGAGGATGTTATTGTCTAGGATCAGCCATGATCTCATGGTTGAGCAGGAAACAATCTAGTGTGGCTCTTAGCACAAGCGGAATATATGGCTGCTTGCTCTACTAATTGTGAAGCGGTATGGCTTCAGAATTGACTTAGAGATGGACCCAACTATGACCCTATGTGACAAACAGAGTTGTACCAAAATGGCAGAGAATCCAGTATTCCATGATAAGTCAAAGCACATAGAGATCTGACATTTCTATATACAAGATATGGTGTAGAAAATAATTAAAGTTTGAATTTGTAACAAGTTGACAATATACTAACCAAACCTCTACCGATCCAATGTACTAACCAAACCTATACCTCAAGTAAAGTTTTCCGAGACAAACTTAAAATAGTTCAGAAGAACCCTCGTCGAAAGGGGGAGCGATGTGATCACTTATGATGAGATTTCCCACATCGACAGTGAGGTCGATGATATGGATACCTATATTGGTGATGCCGACAGAGAGGTTGGTGGATGGTCCTTAGATAGGGTCTAAGGTGAAAAGGGGATTGCATCATCCTTGAACATATGTTCTCAAGAGAGCCGTAGACGTATGTCTTCTAGAATGAAGTCCTTGGTGGACATGATAGGGTTGCATCATCCTCAAGAGAGCCGTAGACGTATGTCTTCGAGAATGAAGTCCTTGGTGGACATGATAGGATTGCATCATCCTCAAGAGAGCCGTAGACGTATGTCTTCGAGAATGAAGTCCTTGGTGGACATGATAGGATTGCATCATCCTCAAGAGAGCCGTAGAAAGATGTCTCCGAGAAAGAAGAGGGATTGTATCATCCTTGAACACATGTTCTAAAAGAGAGCCGTAGACATGATGTCTCCGAAAATGAAGTCCTGAATGAAGAGGTAGGGGATTGTATCTTCCCCGGACTTAGGTCCCAGAATTGATCCATAGACTGAGGTCTCCGAGAATTGAAGATAGGACTGCATTGTCCCTGGACCTCGGTTCAAAATGTACGTGATGGGATTGCATCGTCCCTAAACATGAGATTTGTCTTAAATGGATAAGGACTGATCATCCCGGAACTGGATCGGGATTGCATCGTCCCTAGACATGAGATTTTTCTTAAATGGATAAGGACTGATCATCCTAGAACTGGATCGGGATTGCATCGTCCCTAGACATGAGATTTGTCTTAAATGGATAAGGACTGATCATCCTGGAACTGGATCGGGATTGCATCGTCCCTAGACATGAGATTTGTCTTAAATGGATAAGGACTGATCATCCTGGAACTGGATCGGGATTGCATCGTCCCTAGACATGAGATTTGTCTTAAATGGATAAGGACTGATCATCCTGGAATTGGATCGGGATTGCATCATCCCTAGACATGAGATTTGTCTTAAATGGATAAGGACTGATCATCCTGGAACTGGATCGGGATTGCATCGTCCCTAGACATGAGATTTGTCTTAAATGGATAAGGACTGATCATCCTGGAACTGGATCGGGATTGCATCGTCCCTAGACATGATATTTGTCTTAAATGGATAAGGACTGATCATCCTGGAACTGGATCGGGATTGCATCGTCCCTAGACATGAGATTTGTCTTAAATGGATAAGGACTGATCATCCTGGAACTAGATCGGGATTGCATCGTCCCTAGACATGAGATTTGTCTTAAATGGATAAGGACTGATCATCCTGGAACTGGATCGGGATTGCATCGTCCCTAGACATGAGAATTGTCTTAAATGGATAAGGACTGATCATCCTGGAACTGGATCGGGATTGCATCGTCCCTAGACATGAGATTTGTCTTAAATGGATAAGGATTGATCATCCTGGAACTGGATCGGGATTGCATCGTCCCTAGACATGAGATTTGTCTTAAATGGATAAGGACTGATCATCCTGGAACTGGATCGGGATTGCATCGTCCCTAGACATGAGACTTGTCTTAAAGTGATAAGGATTGATCATCCTGGAACTTGATTTGGATTGTATCATCCATGGACCTATGTCCTAAAGAGAGTGGGATTGATCATCCTATAATATGATCGTGTGTGTTGTAGGATATGCTGCTATGTATTAGTGAGAATACATGCTTTTGATGATAGATGTATTAGTGAGAATACATGCTTTTGATGATAGATGTATTAGTGAGAATACATGCTTTTGATGATAGATAGAATACATGTTTTTGATGACAGATGTATTAGTGAGAATACATGCTTTTGATGATAGATGTATTAGTGAGAATAGATGCTTTTGATGATAGATGTATTAGTGATAATACATGCTTTTGAGGATAGATGTATTAATGAGAATACATGCTTTTGATGATAGATGTATTAGTAAGAATACATGTTTTGATGATAGATGTATTGGTGTGGACACTAATACAGATGATCCAGATGCTATAGATCGAGATGATCCAGATGCTGTAGATCGTGATGATCCAGATGTTGTAGATCGAGATGATCCAGATGCTGTAGATCGAGATATTCCAGATGCTATAGATCGAGATGATCGAGATGATTCCAATGCTAATAATCGTATGATAACGATGCTGATGATCGTGTGATGACGATGCTAATGATCGTGCGATGACGATGCTAATGATCATGTGATGACGATGCTGACGATCGTGAGGATTCAGATATTGATGTTGTTGTAGTTGTGTGGGTGCTGCAGAAGATAAAGACTCAGTACTGAAGATGTTGATGTTCCAGTATTGAAGATGTTCCAGTAACTGGTTGAGTTACTGATGATGTTGAGAAAGCTTCCAATGATTTATAGATGTATCATGTATGATGTTGATGACTCCTTGCTCGTGCAGATGCTATTATAATATCCTTCTCGTTAAGGGGGAGTGTTGAGATATTGTAACTTCAAAGAATATTATATTTGTACTTTATTATTCTGGAGATGTTTCATTCCTCCTTGAAGATGTTATTGTATATCCGGAGATGTTTATTCCTCCGTTGGAATGTGGTAACTTGGGTTATTAGACTTCCCTAGTGGGGGTCGGACCTGTATGTGTTATGTGGGTCAAAGGGTTATTAGACCCACCATGTGGGGGTCGGCCCAGTTAGTTATAATGGGGTATTTAACCTAATGGTTAAATACGAGCCTACATGTACTTGTGTAAAATACATATCAGAGTAGTGTATAAATAGAGGAGGTGTGTTCCTCATTATACACACTCACTCACTTGAGGATAGCGCACTTGTGAAGGAGAGGTCTGCTATTGTGGAGGAGGAGATCATGTCTCAGGGTTTCATCTTTGTATATTGTTGGTCATCTATATTGAGGAAGCTTTGCTGGGTTTTCTACCCCATGAGGGTTTCCCAGGATAAATATTTGTCTCTTGTGTTTATGCTATGCTTGTTGTTTCTTCAGTGATCCTGTATATGCTATTATTGTGAAATGGAATGTAATGCTGCTATTTTTTGTCTTAGCATATTAAATCTTAACAGGGCCCAATAATATTTATTCATTGCAATTTACTACTCTAGTCCTTGTTAGCCTCATTACTATTTCCATCTTTATTTTGTTGCAAGAGCAAGAGCCATGAATGATGTTTTCAGTATTGAAAATTCAACTACATGATGTTGTCTCATTTTAATGATTGTAGGTACCACCAAATAGGTACTTGTCGGATCTATCTTCCTCGAGTGAGGAAGATAGACTAGTTGAGGTTGAAAGAGAGATGTCTATTACAAGATCTAACAGGTCAAGATCAACTAGAGGTGAAAAGGTAAGGATAAAATTTCATAGACGCATGGAGCTTTTTCTTTCTGAAGGAGGATCATGTGATTATGATAATGAGAGCATAGGTGATATTGAGTTTCCGTTGAGGTATAGACATATTTTCAAATGATGGCTACCTAAGGAGCTACCCCAAGTGGACACATATTTCTTCCTCAATAGGAGGATTTATCACATTGCTCCATCGTCTTTACATGGATTGGGGCTACTTTCCATGGATGGCATAAAGGTCAAATATGGAACTGAAACTGAATTGATGGAGTATGTCGGACCATGCTGCAAATAGAATGATTGGTTGTTGTTGGTCCGATATACGGGAAGTATGCAAAGATACAGAGTTGCAACAAATTATATACAACTACTGGAAAACAATATGACCAAAGGATCTACTATGTATATTGATGGAAGGCCAAAAGCTTCCATAAATATCACAAGGTTTATAAATAGTACACGACCAGGGACAACACATAAGCTACCCAATTGCATATTTGAGGGGCGTGAATGAAATCGTATATTCGTATGTGCAACAAAATCAATAGTTGTAGGTGAAGAGTTTTTGATCGATTACAGCTTGAATTGAATAGATGAAGGGGTTTCTATTATGGGGGTAATTATATTATACAACATTTAACTCAAACTTTGATTGACGACTTATTATTTTTCTCATGCAACAATTTTAATTATATGTCATGCTTTTTATAATATACACAAACTTTTGAATATGTCTTGCTTACTATAAACGTCACTATGATATTAACACTAATATTTATCTTCATTAATCATGTTTATTAAACATGGTTAAATATGTACTTTTCATTTTTAATATGTATTGATTCTTGTATTGAGGCAGGGTGATCGTGGCCAGATGCCACAAGCAAGTAGATCTGATGAGGTAAACATGAATGTAATAGTAACCACAATTCATGATTATATTATAACTGTTAACATTTGACCTTTTTTATGCTTATGAGCTAAATATTTCAACATGATATCATGATTATTATATTGTGGCAAGGGGGTACTCAGAACACACATGCAACTTCTGGTAAGGTAAATGTGGCTGTCATATTAACACTAATTTTTTTCTTCAGTAATCACGTTTATTAGACATGGTTCAATTTTAAATTTTCAATATGAATATGTATTGATTCTTGTATAATGGCAGGATGATTGTGGGAAGTCACCAATGGTGTCGCATCAGGTAAATGTTAGCATAATAGTACCTAATAGCATCAATGTTAAATAGTAACGACAATTCATGATTATATTACAACTGTTAACATTTGACCTTTTTTTATGCTTATGAGCTCAATATTTCAAGATGATATCATGCTTATTGTATTGTGGTAGGGTGGTACTCAGAACACACCTGCATATTTTGGTCAGGTAAACTTGACTGCCATATTAATCACGTTTATTAGACATGGTTCAATTATTACTTTTCAATATTAATATGTCTTGCTTCTTGTATTGTGGCAGGATGACTGTGGGAAGTCACCAATGGTGTTGCATAAGATAAATGATAGCATAATAGCAACTAAACATGATTAAAGTAATTTTTTTATTATTATATGCATGTTATTTTTTTGACGTGAATTTTTGTAATGATAAAAATTAATTAACTACTTTTATTGATTGATGTTTGTAGAGCACACCACATCATCATGATGAGGTGCTCGCTAATGAATATATATTTTATTCAACTGACACAATGGAAACTGTGAAGAAGGATTTGAAAAAGTCCAATCAAGAACTTCTTAGACTGATTGTAATCAGACCTAAGATTGAAGAAATCAAAGCAAGAATTGATGACTTGAGGAAAAAAATAGAATAGTACGAGGTAAGTGGCATCTTTGAAAGATTTTACAAACTATGAAATATATCCATTTATGTTATTTTAGTTCTCTATTTTTTAAATGATCTAATCAATCAAAGTTTTCTTTTTGTAGGACTTTTTGGAGATAACACCCGCACATCGAGTACAGGATGTAGAGGTCAGTGTTGGTAGTAGCGATGGTTCAACACATCGTCAATCTAGCATACCAACGAGGCTATTTGAATCTCCTGAACAACAATTCCCTTTAGATGCTACGACCTCACCGGATGTTGGAGATCAACAGGGCCCTTCACCCACTACTAGTTCACATGATATTAGAGAGGAAAGTAGCATCGAACGTGAAAGTTACTATCCTGGAGCAGTACGTGTGGTTAGCAGGGGATAATTGCACGTTACCTTCTTGGTGGAACATGACTGTGTTCCAATTAAGATACCAAAGATTACATGTATTATTTAATTAATTCAATGTTTTTTTTCATGTAATTCAAAGCCACATACCTCAAATTATTTTTAATTAATGATCATATTGTTTTTGTAGGAAATAATGTTTTTTATATGAACCTGCATGAGAAGGCATTGGATATTTTTGGGCCCACCATTCGTACACGGTGGAATGCCCTAAATAAAAAATTGAAAGATGATCTGATAAACCACATGGACAACTTGTTTGGTGATACCTTCAACAAAAAATGTGTCACCGCAGCAGCTAGCTTAAATTTGAAATATGTGAGGGTATATTATAGGGACAATTTGCAAATTAACCATAAGTATGAGCGTCCTTCGATGGTTCCAGAGAAGGATTGGAAGGCTCTCATGGATGATGAAAAGGAGAAGGAATTAAGAAAACAAGGAAAGACTCAGCCACTCGGTTCAAGAAGGTATGACACATATCATATTTTCAATGAAAAATGTTCAATTAATTTTTTACTTTTAAATATAGTTAAGTTGCGATATCTAACATATTTGAAACCTTTCATAGGATCCCTGACACCTCTAAATCGAAAAAGGAAAGAGTAGAAAAACACAGGAAACAAATACTGGGTCAGGGTGGATATCATAAACTAAGAGCATGAATTGTAAGAATCAAACGATCATTATTTGTAGCCAAAATTTTTCTAACTGTAGCGAACAAATAATTGATTTATCACAAGAAATTTTCATGGTGTTATGAATTGCAGGGAAATGCTTTTCAAGAGGAAGCCACTGAAGAATACTTGAGGCTCGGATTCAAGTACGGTTTTCAGCATGTGTTGGAATGTCGAAAAAGATTGGGGCAAACCACAATTTTCCCATTGATGCACACAAAGGTAAATAAAACCAATAAGGCCATCATTCTAATGTACTTGTGTAATCTATTCATGAATGATTACATCGAAAATAAATGTCTTTTTTTGTTTTCAGGATCAGAGCAACAAAAGCAGCGAGAACAATGGTATTGAACAGGTGCCAGATGATGGTGGGGAGCTGCCTCATGGTGGTGGCGAGCAACCTAGACATTCAACTACGGTATGCTATAAAACATAAGTATTTAATATGATTTTAAATATATAATTGATGAAGTGTACTAATAAATTTTATTTCTAAATGGAAGAGCATGTACCTGCTCATGTTTTTAGGGCCATAGCAACAAAAGCAACGAGGACAATGGTACCAAACAGGTACCACACGATGGTGGGGAGATTCCTCATGGTGGTGGTGAACAACCTAGCCATTCAAGTATGTATGCTATAAAACATAAGTATTTAATATGATTTTAAATATATATGATGACGAGTACTAATAAATTTTCTTTCTGAATGGCATAACATGTATCTGCTCATGCTCAACTGTAAGAGGAACAAATGGCAGAACCAATGAACAATCCAGTTTTCTCAGCTAGTCAGGCAATAGGTAAGTAAAGATCATTGTAATGAGATTGGAAATAATGAAATACGTATCTCAATAATAACTACGCATTTATATCTATATAATTGTCTTGGTTTTTGTAGATGATGCCCCTCTCCAGCAACGGCCTCCACGCCCTACTAATCGGCGTACCATAAGTATGGTACGGGAGAGAATGCCCACACAATCAACAAAAAGAAAGGGCACAACAACTACAAAGAGAAATCACAACGAAGATGATGTCCCCATCTTGGAATTTCCGGAAAAAAAACAAAACAAAAAAAATGTAGTTGTATACATTTAAGATTTGTATTTGACTGAGTAAAGAAATGAAATATTTACAGTTTTCTTACAAGTTTCTTGATTTAGTCGGTGCATGGTCATATTTTAGAATTGAGGTTTATAATGCGAATCTTATTGCTTAGTTCATATTTCTGAATATGTGTGACATCTTTCGAGGACTATCGTTATCCTCAAGGGGCTAGCCACCCCTTTCCGAGTTAACCCGAGGAAGATGAGATGACCATATCGTTTATAATTGGTTTAGATCTAATATATTGATGTTATTGTTATTTCAACATTGTTGTCTTTCATTAACAACTTAGATATGATATATATTGCTACTGTTATTACTGTTTTTGTTTTCAATACTTTAATGATTATTGTAGCTCTTTGTTTGATAGTACTGTGCTGATTAAAACAATTAATATACCTATATTTGTGCTTTTTACAGTTTATATGAGAAATGTTTGTTCACTTTGTTGCATAGATTATTTTTGAATATGTGTGACATATTTTGAGGACTATGGTTATCCTCAAGGGGTTGGCCACCCCTTGTTGAGTTAACCTGAGGAAGATGAGATGACCACATGAGCTTCCTTATCCAGTGATGATGATTACGAGATTCCACTCTTTGCATGAGATACATGAGACATATGACCACATAAAATTGAGAAGGCTAGGTAACCTATCCTCATGTTGACTTGATGTGGATGAGCCTAGTATGATGTCATGTTGCCTTGTTATGTTATGTTGACTTACATGTTTAATTGTATGTGATGTTTAGCCTTGTGGTGACTCGTGATTGAACCTTGCATGGTAACGTTGAGCTATACAACCCTTAAATGTTGATGTCCATCTTGTTGATGACTACCGTGACCCCTTAGGGGGGATATCCACCCTTGTGTTGACCTTAAGATCCCTCCTTAGGTGCCATCCACCATAACGTTACCTTATATGCCTTTTTTGGAGTACTTTGCTGTTGTTTTTTATTGTGAGTTGGCCGTACTGCTGTGTTTCTACTGTTTTTGATTTGTGAGGGTTGGATGATATATTTTAGGGTCTTTTCTAGTTCTAGGTTCTCTCCTTTCACAAGTATGTTGGTCTAGTTGAGTCTCATGCAAGTAACCTAATGCTAATAGGTTGAAGTCTGTTTAGAAGCATTTTTTCTGAGGACAAGGGAGGTCTACCCTAACATCTTATGTTGAGTTTATAATTGGTTCAGATATGATATATATTGCTACTATTATATATTGTTGTCTTTCATTAACAACTTAGATCTGATATAGATTGCTACTATTATTACTGTTATTGTTTTCAGTACTTTAATGGTTATTGTACTTCATTGTTTCTGGGACATGTTGGACATGAAGGATATTGAGGTATGGTTTTTCTTTTCCAAAAAAATGACATAATTTTATTGTACTATAGTAATACATACAACATGACAACTGTGCCATACTGTTTTTCTTTAGAGGTCCTCTATCTTGTAGACCCAATTGATGAGGTTTCTATTCAAAAAATTCAGATGTACAAAGACATAGGTTGCTATTCAAAATCTATCTTATGGCGTTGTGTGAGATGCCTAGTAGCTGTACATAAGGCATGCAATCCATGTCTAGAAGCGACGACTCTTTTGAGGTATACACCAGGGCCAACAGTATGTTGGAGGCATCATGAATATTGGAGGTTGGATCACAAGGTTATATTTTTTCTATCCTTCCTTGTGGTGGCTTACAAGTGTTTTTAATCATTTTTAGTTTTTAAATCCAAGGCCTCTATTTCCATCCATGTAAGACTATGTTCAACATTTGGACTATTATGTTCACAACCCTCAAAAACATACTCAATCTACTAAATACCTTGTCAATATCCCACTTTTTATAGCCACTTCCATGAAGACATTCTTGATATGTTCTCTTCTCTTGATTGAGGTTGTCCTCATTTGAAGTCCCTTTAGACAACATTTCGGGAATTGTGACTTTCCACTAGTTTAATGGTAGGTAATGTGTGCCTAATGTGTATGCACAAGAATCTTGGGAAATTTCATAGTATTTCCTTTCAGCTAGGATGATCAGACCTGCTAACTTGATCTATGGTCGATTTCTTGCATAACTGTATGCAATTCATTTTTCTATGACTGAATCAAATTTGAAACCTCCTTTTAATATTCAAATGCCTTATGGTTGAGGCAATGCAATATTTATGAGGTCATATTAGCTTTATGTTGTTTTTTTAGAAAAAAAAAACAAAAAGATTCACTTGCTAACCATTCTAGTGAAAATATGGTTGAGTTGAAATCCAATCCTTTGTTCAATGAAATGTAATAGACTAAAGTGAATAAGGATTGATACTTCCTGAGCTTGTTGTTGGGTTATAATGAATGTGTATATGATTATATGATTCCATAAGAAGGTAGTTGTTTGTAAGCACTAAGACCAAGATTGGAAAATCAAATCCATATATCTGAGATAACTTTGACAGTCTAGAGTCCTAGACTCAACTCAAAGAATGACTTGGCAAGACCAAAGAGTAAGAGTAAAATTATTTCCAAAAAAAGGGACTTTGTTTTCTTTTGTTACATATTTATTCAATGAACCTAACGTTTGTGAACATCCCATATTCTTTTGATCTTTTCTGAAGCTTGGGATGTTTATAACTTAACAATACATCGGTTTTTCTTTATTGATATTCCACAAGGATAAATTCAAAGTATCCTATAATGCTTTCTTGTATGATATATTCCAATCTTGGGAATATGGTGTTTGTGTGCATAGATGGATTCTTATGCAAATTGGAGTAGTAATACTTCTCTAGAGAGCCATTTTTGGATTGGTATGGAGACTTGCTAGAGAAGGTAAAGTCATCAACATCTATTTTTTTTAAATACACAGAAATCATCGCTATAGCGACTGAAAAGGACTTCGACGTTTCTTTCCCGAGAAACAATATTCCGTGGCTATAGCGACGATCATCCGTCGCTTGCATAACAAATTCGTCGGTATGTGCATGATTGGCTGTTGCTCTAGGGACAATTGTATGTTGCTGCAGCGACGCCAGTACATCGCTATAGTGACAAAGGAACGTCTCTATAGAGACAAACTAATGTTGCTATATCGACACATCAACGTTTCTATAACGACGAAGAACCGTTGCCATAGAGACAAATTAACATCGCTATAACGACGAATAGAGGTTTTTAAGCATTGTCCACTCATGCCGTGTGTGTTACAACGTATTTTTCCACCTTGTGAGCATTAGCACTCATTGGCCTCCATTATTCATTTGATTGACTCATAACCACTTTTTGTTCTCCGGGAACCCTTGTTTCCCTATTTTTGTTCCTGTACGCGAGCTGCTTCACTACAACTCGTGCATACACAGGATGCACCACTATAGCCCGCGTACATCGAGTTAATTGGTAAATAATAGTATAAAACATATTTTCTTACTCCAAAAAGCGGCCATTGTGACCTTTGTCCCTCCATGTATCCCGAAACGAATCGATTCGACCTTTCACCTACCTTTGGAGTGTTATATATTGAGCTCTTATGGTGCATGGAAGGAGGATAAGGAGAGAGCATCGAAACTCTATTGGATTTTTGCCATAACTTGAGTCTACATCCATTGATCCTAGTTGTTGTGAACCCTTTATGGTCACCTACCAAACTCTTCCATATCTTGTGAAGGACTCATTCCTTTACTCGTGAGTTTTCCATTGCATGGGGGATTGAAGTGGTGGAGACACAAGTGGAGGAACCTAGTTCTTGGTTCAGATGAGTTGCCGACAAGAGGTTGTATCATGTACTTCTTGTTTATATTAATAGAAATACTCATTTTCTTGTCCAATTAATGTTGTGAATGGTTTATTATCATTGGGTACATTTGCTTACATGTATAATGGACTATGCTATTGTTTATGCTAACAACTTTCATATATCATATGCACTTTCTTGTGTTTATTTTTGAGACTAAGATACAGGTTCAAGTGTGGTGATTGGAAAGATCAACGGGGATCTACATCAAACGTCCGGTTGAAGGTCGTTCTTCTTTCGACTTCTTATAATATACATTTATATAGCATGCATTGGGAATTGAGTTGATTTCTGGTAGTCATCTGTCTGTTGTGGTCTACCCCAAGCCATAGGAAGTTTTTATGCGTAACAGAAATGGCGACTCCGCTGGGGAGGAACCTCCATTTTGGGGATTTTGGGCATCTTTAATTATTTTGAGTCTCTTTTCTGTCGAGTTTCTGTTTCGTTGATAGGCTGTTAGGGTCTGCATAGAAAATCTTGATTTTTCTTGGTATTTTGATTCATTTTTGGCCCACCTACTCTTCCCTGTAACTAGTCAGACTTGGTTAGCTCACGTGTACCTGCTATTGTTACTACAATAGCCAGCGTATATACGCTACTGTTCTGTGAAAAGTTGCGTACAACTCCAGGATTGTCTTGTTTGTGATCTTTGGTTGTTGCTGGGTGAATTCTGGATGTTTTTGAGTATTATTAGGCCTATATAATGATTGTTCCATGCCCTTTTACTGACTAGAAACTCCTCTTTCTCTAGTTTTTTCAGAATTTGGTTTCCAACAATTTTTTCTTTTTATAGCTCATTGGCTTAGATGAGTCTTGCTTTTTTGGGTTTGCTGGGTTGTCTGTTGGGGAAGACCACAACAGACAGATGATTACCAGAAATCAACTCAATTCCTAATGCATGCTATATAAATGTAAATGCTAAGAAGTGGAATAAAATACCAACCTTCAACCAGACGTTTGATGTAGATCCCCGTTTAGCTTTCCAATCACCACATTGCAGCTTAGCCTCAACAATAAACACAAGCAAGTGCATATGATATATGAAATTTGTTAGCATAAACAACAACATAGTCCATTATACATGTAAGAAAATGTACCCAATGATAATAAAACATTCACAACATTAATTGGACGAGAAAATGAGTATTTCTATTAACATAAACAAGAAGTACATGATACAACCTCTTGCCGGAAACTCATTTGAACCAAGAACTAGGTCCCTCCACTTGTGTCTCCACCACTTCAATCTCCCATGCAATGGAAAACTCACGAGTAAAGGAATGTGTCCTTCACAAGATATGGAAGAGTTTGGTAGGTGAACATAAAGGGTTGACAATGACTAGGATCAATAGATGTAGACTTAAGCTATGGAAAAAATCCAATAGAGTTTCGATGCTCTCTCCTTCTCCTCCTTCCATGCACCATAAGAGCTCAATATATAACCCTCCAAAGGTAGGTGAAAGGTCGAATCGAGTCGTTTCAGGATACATGGAGGGCCAAAGGTCACAATGGCTGCTTTTTGGAGTAAGAAAATAGATTTTTTACTATTATTTACAAATTAACTCGATGTACGTGAGCTATAGTGGTACAACCTGCATATGCATGATTTGCAGTGAAGCAGCTTGCGTACATGAACAAAAATAGGGAAACAAGGGTTCCTAGAGGACAAAAAGTTGTTCTGAGTCAATCAAATGAATAATGGAGGCCAATGAGTGTTAATTCTCACAAGGTGGAAAAGTACGCTGTAACGACATGTCATCTCTTTCCTATCGCCATAGCGACGAAAGGTTCGAAGTGTGGCTACAACGACGAGAATTTTTTCATGAAATTATGGGGTCATGTTAGTCGCTATAGAAGCACAGAAGTGTTTCTATAGCGATGATTTTTCATGGAAAAAATGTTCACATCTACTAAAGCAAGCCCAATATACATCAACAAATCCCTATACATCTATCACTATGTTGAGTCCATGTATTCCTTGATAATACATTTGCATAATCTGTAGTGCCATGTAAATACCTGAAGACCCTCTTTATAGTTTTCCGATGCTCCTTCCCTAGTTTTGACATATATCTACTAAAAATAATCCTATATGGGCAATGTCTGGTTGAGTACATACAATTGCATGCATCAAACTTTCAATAGCACTAGCATATGGAACTCGTGACATGTCTTCTTTATCTTCTTGTGTCTTGGGACATTGATATGCAAATAACATCACACCTACAGGACTAGGGACCTTTGTTTGTTTACTTTCTTGCATACTAAACCTCTTCCATATCATCTTAACATATTTTTTTGATTAAGCCAAATTTTATTATTTGCATGATCTCCTTTAATCTCCATTCTTGGTATGAAGTTAGTAGCACCAAGATCGTTCATGTTGAATTTGGAGGATATTTGCAATTTCACCTCCTTTATTACATTCATGTTGTTTCCAATTAATATCATGTCATCAACATACACCACCATATTAATGCAATTCTCACTAACCTATTTTGAATATACATAGTTATCAACCTTGCTTCTCACAAACTCTAGTCCAAGTATGTATATTTTTAACTTAAGGTACCACATATTAGTAGGTTTATTTAGACCATAAAGCTACCTCTTTATCTCCTAGACCATATCTTTCCTTCCCTTCACTACAAAACCTTCTGGTTGTTTCATGTAGATTTATTTTTCAAGATCCCCAGGTAGAATGTTGTCTTCACATCCATCTCCTTTCCTTGAAGATCAAAAGAAGTGACAGTAGACAAAATAAATTTGATAAAAGTTAATTTAGAATCAGGAGAAAATTTTTCACCAAAATAAATTCCCTCTACTTGGGAATATCCATTTGCTACTAAGCGGGATTTGTACTTCTCTACTTCACCTTCTGCATTCAATTTCTTCTTATACAACCATTTGTTACCAACATATTTTCTTCCAATTGACAACTTCACTAGATCCCAAGCTTCTCTTTTATCCAAGGCATCCATTTCTTCAACCATGACCTTATTCCAAAGTTTACTATCTGCTTCATTGAAAATTCTAGGATAATTTCCAGTAATATATAAATAAAAAAAAGAATCAAAATAAGGTGGGGAATACCTTTCCTATTTCCTTCTTTCTCTAGATGATCTCGTCCAAACTAGAGTATGGAGTTCTCATTTTTGATTCATCTTATTCTATTGTGTCAAACTCTTCATCCTCGAAATCAAACTCTATTTTCTGTGGTTTCTTTTCTCTTGGTATGAATTCCTATTTGAGAACATCTCGAATGTAGACAATATTCTTAGTAACTAGGTTCCAAAGTTTAAAGCCTTTCACACCAACTTTATAAGAAATAAATCTACATTTTTCATATTTATTATCCATCTTCTTCCTTTCTTCATTTGGAACATGTACATAAGCATCACAACCAAAAAATTTCATATGTTTAGGAGAGGGTTTCTTACCATTCCATACCTCATGTGAATTTTTGTCAACTAATGTTGATGTAGGTCATTGGCTTACCAAGTAACATGTAATATCCACTACCTCTGCCCAGTATTCTTGTCCTATACTGACACTACTAAACATGCTCCTTACATTTTCCATCAATGTCCTATTCATTCTTTTTGAAATTTCATTATGTTGAGGTGTGTTTGGAGTAGTAATTTTCTTTGTTATCCTACACTTCTTACATAATTCCTTGAATTGATTTCTGCAGAACTCTCCATCATTATCTGTCCTCAACACCTTGATTTTCTTCTCTATCTGATTCTATACAAGAGCCTTAAACTCTTTAAATTTATCAAAGACGTTGAATTTATTTAAGAGGAAATAAATCCATGTGTTCCTTGATAAATAATTTATAAATGAAACATAATACACATATTTAGCTAATGATGGAATATGAATAGGTCCAAACACATCATTGTGTATTAACTCTAAGGTTCCCTTTATGCTTGTAGCACCATATGCAAATCTTAACCAATTATGTTCACCATATATGCAATGTTCATGGAAATCAAAATTTAGTGTGCAATTATAAATACCTTCAATCATACCTTTACCATATAAAGTTCAAAGTCCCTTCTCTCCAACATGTCCAAGTCTTTGATGCCATAACATTATATTTTCTATAGATATAATAGGGGTTTTGTCTTATTCATTTCCACCCTCAAGAACCAATAAAATTATTATACCCATCGGTGATAGTGCTTCCCAAGGGGTTGTACAAAATTCCATTCGAGATTCCCCTCATTAATACAATTGATCCTCAAATCATTTTGCATGTTTATTTTTCAAACATAGTTTGTGCAGTTGCCTCACTCATCTTTCTAATGGATATCAAGTTCCTAGCTAGATATGGAATGTGCAAAACCACAAGGATATTTCTAATCCTTCCATCCTTTGGAAACAAATTAACTCTTCCACGCCCTATTATTTTGGTTGTTGAATTTGTTGGGTATGTGTTATATTCTCTGCATGACTACCCACCTTCTGGAGGGGGTTCGGGGGTTGGCCGCCAAATGAAGGGGTTGTTTTTGCCCCGTTTTTTGTTATTTCTTGCCAATGGTTTTCAACCCATTGTAATTTGATTCCATTTTAGGAATTAGGGTTTTGGAGCTTGGTGAATACCTATATATTGTATTTTAAATGGTTGAGTTAATACAATGAAAAAAATAAAGGAAGAGAGTGGTGAAGTTCTTAGTTAAGTTGTTTTTTCGCTTCAGGTTTCTAGGGTAAATCTCTTTGTACTATGTGTGAATGCCATTGTCTAATTTATATGTTGCTTAAGAATTGTATGCATTGTTACACTTAAAAAGTTTTAGAGCTTTCAGTTGGTATTAGAGCAATATTTGGCTTCAGGGGGACACCTTTGTTGCTGAGGGTTTAGCTCGTCAGTCCTTGGGTCTGTAATAAACTTGGTTTCAGTGGAGCTCTGCAGAGGTGATTCTTTTGTTGAAAGAATGGCGAGTAGTTCTAGAGTGGAAATAAAAAATTTAATGGACAAAATGTTGAGTTGTGGAAGCTCAAGATGGAGGATATTCTAGTATATAAAGAACAATGGGTGGATGTGGATCTAGGTAGAAAACCTATTGCTATGTCGAAAGAAGATTGGGATATGTTGGATAGAAATGAGAGGAGTATGTTTTGTGTTTGACTCTTAGATTTGGTAGTATTGAATGTATATGGAGAATAAATTTCAAAGAAGTTGTTGGAAAATTTAGGGAATATGTATCAGTCAAGGTCCCTAGTAAATGAATTGTTTCTATAAAAGAAACTGTGTCATCTCAGGATGGAAGATGGTGTCTATGTGACATAACATCTAAATGCATTCGATACTCTGGTAAGTAAACTAATTTTGGTTGAGATTAATATGGAGGAAGAAGATAAGTGTAATACCTTGTTTTGTTCTCTACTAGACTCTTGGGATAATATGGTTGTAGAAATAGGTAGTGCTACTCAGTCTATATTAAAGTTTGAGGATGTAGTTGCATCCATGTTATCGGAGGAAACGAGGAGAAAATCCATGGAAAATCATAGCACTAGCTCCTTATCAATGAGAGGTCGTCCCAAAGACCCAAAAAATAGATCTACAAGGGGTGAGCTAAATCTAGAGGAAGCTCTAAATCTTCGAGAGAATCTTTGAAGAAACTGTGTTGGAAATGTGGTAAGTCTGTGAATTATAAGAAGAACTATAGACCAAAAAGTGTTGAACGAGGTAAAGGGTTAGAGGATACCGTTGGAGCACGATTTCCATTAGACCAAAACCCGTAGGTGTTAAACTCCACTATAATGCCAATGTTAAGATCCACGAGAGAGGGTTAACCCAATATGTTGGGAAACTCATAGGGCGAATTGGACGTAAATGCCAACAATATTATCCCCAATGTTATCCAGGTGATTTTTGAACTCGATGCCTGTTGCTATGATACCATTTGTTGGAGCACGATTGCTATCAGACCAAAACCCACATGAATTAACATATACTGCAATAGCCAAATTTAAGATCCATGAGAGGGGGTTAAACCATGTCACAAAACTCATGAGGAGTGCTAGACACTAATTCCAACAAATAGTCTATCCATAGAGGGAAATCCCTCCTCAAAAGAAATAGGGGATGTGTACTTAGATTCTACAAGTACACGGTTAGGAAGTGATGATTGGTTGATTGAATTAGGTGCTTCTTTTCATATGAATCATAATAGGGAGTGGTTCTATGAGTATGAAATGTATAATGGAGGTGATGTCCTCCTAGGATATGATTTATCAGCAAAAACCATAGGGAATGGAAAAGTGAAGTTACTACTAAAGGATGGAAGGACAAGAACCATTCCTGGTGTTTTTCACATTCTAGATTTGGCCAGAAACCCAATATCTGTTAGCACAATGAGAAATGCAGGTGTAAATACTGTATTAAAAAAAGCCAGATGTAAAATGTTTTAAGGAGAAATGGTTTTGATGAGGGGAGTTTGGTGTGGAACTTTATACAAGATGTTAGGAAGCACTATCACTAATGGGTGTAAGAACTCTATTGTTCTTGAGAATAAAAGTGAAGAAAGAAAATATCTTGATGTCTTTGAAGGATATATTATGTCGTGGCATTGAAGGTTGGGACATATTAGAAATAAGGGCCTCCAATAATTACAAGATAAAGGTATAGTTGAATCTATGTCTAATTGCAAAATAGATTTTGATTTTTGTGAGCGTTGTTTATGTGGGAAGCATAATTGAGTAAAATTACCTTCTAGTGCTACAAGGGAAAAGGAGATCCTGTAGTTAATACACAATGATATATTTGGTCCTATACCCCTTCCATCACTGGGAGGATCTACATATTATGTGTCATTTATAGATTATTTCTCAGGGAATACATGGATTTATTTATTATTTTTTTTTTTGAGGTTTTCAGTAAATTCAAGGACTTCAAAGAGTTCAAGGCTCTTGTGGAAAACCAAGCAGGAAGGAAAATAAAAGTGTAGAGAATTGACAATGGAGGTGAATTATATGTTGAATACTTTGATTATTATGCAAATAGTGTGGCATAGCACAACAAAATAGAAATCCATATACAACCCCACCGAATGGGGTTACATAAAGGATGAATAGGTCACTGATGAATAAGGCAAGGAGTATGCTTAGTGGTGCAAGGCTAACACAATAATTCTGGGTTGAAGCTATCGTCACTGCATGTTATCTGGAGAATCAATTACCCACATTAGTGTTGTTTGACAAGACTCCTCATGAGGTATGGTATGGTAAGAAGTTTTATGTTTCACATCTTAGAGTTTTTGGGTGTAATTCTTTTGTGCATGTTCTTAAGGAGTAAAGGAGCAAGATGGATAATATAATAGAGAAACATATCTTTATTGGATATAAATATGGATTGAAAGGTTAGAGATTTTGGAATCCCGTAACAAGGAAAACAATGTACATTCAATATGTGGTCTTTAGAGAAGTTGAGATCACTTCTAGGAATGGAGATGAATCAAAAGAAAAAGGACCATAGAAAATGGAGTTTGAGATAAAGGATGATGGAGATGAATCAAATGAGAAGGAAGAGTCATTTGAATAAGATGATGAGGTGCAACCACATACTCAAATTTTGAGGAGGTCCGACCATATAAGGAGGCCAGTTGAAAGGTATAGTCCACCCAATTTTCATTCTAGTTTTGTTCTATATGCTATTAATGATGAACCTAGATGTGTTAAGGAGGAGATTAATTATAAAGAGTGAAAAATATGGAATAAGGGCATGGTATAATACATGGATGCCTTGGAGAAAAACGAGGCCTAGGATTTGGTTGAATTGCTTGATGGAAGGAAACCTATTGGTGGAAAATGCGTGTTCAAAAAGAAATCGAATGCAGTAGGTGTAGCTAGGGTTTTCACCCTAGCTAGTGCAAATTGGCACCTACTAAGGAGAAGGGAATCCTTAGTAGCAGTTCGAGAAAACAGTAAAAACCTAGTGTAAATGGTAAGAAACTAATCTAACATGTACATGGGTGCTTAAACAAGAAAATCTACAGTAAAAATGGTAAACAATAAACATTCATTGATTTCTTATGCAAAACAAATATAGGAGAGAACCATATCTTTTCATTAACCTGAAAATGGAGTTTTACATAAAATGTTACCTCAATAGTGAGGTTGGTGGAGCTTGTGCAGCCGTAGGGACGAGTTGCTCCGATGCTCCAAGGTCTCCTTCTCTTCTCCAAATGCAATAGGGATTGGCGAAATGGCTCACTCAAATGGTGAATCTAAGCACAAATGGTGAGCTTAGGGTTTCGGGAGTGATTTTGGCAGCATGAGGGTAAGATGGATTGTGGATGAAAAATAGGGGGCCTCCATCACCTATTTATAGGTTTTTGAGTGGTGGAGTATTGACCCATGGTATTTGGTTACACATGGTTTTTGTTTTTGGTTTAGGGTTTCTTTCCTTCTTTTTCCCTCTTTTTTCCCTTTTTGAATTAATTTTTGAATTTTATTCCCTTTTATTTGATTTTTTGGGAATTTTGGGTCCTTTTGGAGGGTTTTTGGTATTTTTGGAGGAGATTTAATTATTTTGAGGGGAAAAAGATTGATTTTGTCCTTTTTGGTGACCATTTAAAGGTTTTTTGAGGTTTTGGAGGCTAAATGGTGGGAAAAGTGGACAAATGGGTCATGTGACTAGGGAGATGAGCTAGTGAGCATTTTTTGGGTGTTAACAAATTGCTCCCTGATGTGTGAGGGAAGGAGATCATCGTATGGCCGATAGACATCATAGTTTCTTTGTCTTTTTCCTGGGGCGTGGAGGAGAGAAGAGACTGATTGGAGACCGGAACAATCAGGCCCCATACAAACTGCAAAAAATGAACATACATGGCCTCAAAATGAATGAGGAATAATCTCTGATATATGGACAAGGCGAGCATACCCATGCTCGTATCAAGATATAATAATGAGGCCCAAAAAAGGGAACCAGAACAATACATGGAAAAACTGCTGTGTACATCATACTGGTCCAGAGGGGAAACGAATATGGGACATACTCATGGTCTGACCATGACTGATCTGAAGAACTAATGTATGGAAATAATGGCATCCATACTGAATGTGGTACCATAACAACTGATGCGCTGCTAGATCTGAGGGTGTCCAACAAATGGATGGACTCAATGACTAAGAGTCAGAATATCAAGGGTACACTGAAGTGCATCTGAACTGGGTACTTGAGGAAGCATACAACTAGGGTGCTTCCGAATATTGTCGCCAAGCGCAACCCAGATATCCACGGGAACATATAACTAGGGGGTTCCAAAGAGAATCACCAATGTGCTAGAGTCAGGGGACATCCGGGGTCTTCAAAAAATAACCGAAGGGATCAATACCCTGCACGAATATCAACGATGCAATCATGGTGCTGAAGTCGAGCACGTGAGAAACAACCATTCAAAGAGGCACTAAGGACACCTCTCAAAATGGTCCATAGGCACTCACCACTGATGGTGATGAGTCCAAGGCACAGGGACCTCTGGGTCTATCCTATGGAATAGATTGGCTGGCGTCAATAGAGGGAGACATGTAACTACCAAGGCAATGATGTTTCCTTGATAGGAGTGCGAGGTGTATAACCAAAAGGTGATAGTATTGAAGATGGGACTGACATACTCGAGAGTGGGGAACAACTGAGGTCGCAGAGTGGGGGGGGGGACTCAAACTCCCTTTTTTCAGAGTATGATGGTGTGGATGACCTGGTAGCATATGAAACTAACTTCAGGTACTACAATCAGAGCTTAAGGGACCAGGGGCTGTGACTGCAATGGGGGAGAATCAGGGGGACAAACTGATGAGTGATGTCGAGAGACTCTAAGGGTGACACATCGCAGAATAATCTGAACAAAGGAGACCATACTGGGGAAGCTACCATAATAATGTGACTAGATATGATCTATTGTGGTGCCGAGAGGCATCGTTGGGGCCTTCTTCCTAGTTTAAGGAGCTCGAAGAAGGGATAAAAAGTGTGCTCAAAATGGTACTATTGTGTGGATTTGTATGAGCCCAGGACAGTTCATGCTCGTGAGTGCTTTCAATTTGAAGGAGTCTGAAAGCGATAAGAAGATTCTGAAGTCATGTAGAGGTACTGTCGTGTGGATTTATATGATCCCAAGATGGTGAGTGCTCGTGGTTGCTTTCATTTTTAGAGAGTCTGAAAGTACTAAGAAGACCCCAAGGGGTTTTTTTTTCGTGTGTTAGTCTCCAAGGCCCGAAAAAGCATAAAATGATCCAATGAAGAACTATTCTAGCCGATGTGACTAGAGTATTCCTTTTTTGTAATTAGTCTACAAGGTCTAGAAAAGGGGTAAACTTATACCAGGTAGATGCCCTTTCAGATACTTTTAGCGAGCATGAAAGGAAGCAAGATTGCTCGAAAATCTTTTCATTGTTTTAGGAGTCAGAAAAGAGCTTAACAGAAACTCCCTAAGTGCCTTTTTCGTAAAAGAATTGCTTGGCCCGAAAAAGGGATAAAATTATACTGAACAAAAGTGATGGTTAAGCAAGGAGGAAGTGTTTAATCAAGGGACAGGTATGGGAACCAAGAACAACGGTGTGGGGGAGAAACACTGATGGGGCCTCCTTGCGGGTTGATGAATGGTGGAAAAATAACATAATAAATGTAGTATGGATATAATGGAGAGCTCATGGATGGGCATTGATGCCAAAATTGGTGAAAAACGATGGCAACCGATGTGGCACGCAAATCGAGGCAATAAGGTGTATGGACAAAATGTCAACTTTTTTTTTGGTGAGAGCAAGAAATGATCTAAGCATCATCATGAGTGCGGAAAAATGAATCCAACGATATAAAGAACGACAAAAACAAACAACGACCAATCTGGCATGCAAATCGAGGCGACGAGGGGCATGTGAAAAAGACTAGAAAATTATAGAGGTGAGAGCGAAAAATGATCCAAGCATCATCACGAGCGTGGAAAACTGAATCTGACGATATAAATAACGGAAAAAATGGACAACGACCAATGTGGCACGTAAATCGAGGCGGCGAGGGGCGTGTGAAAAATGCTAGAAAAAGGGTTTGGTGAAATCGAGAAACCGACTCGACCACCGCAAAGGTCTTGCCGTGTTGAATCCAATGGTATCAATGGTTTGGAAAATGGACCTTGGATGACTCCAGAATGGCTAAAAGAAGAATTGGTCAAATGTCAATAAATAGTAAGTGGACCCATAGTGACATGTGTCATTTGGATGGTTTAGTTTGACAGGAGAATTGAGTGAACCAAAGGAGATTTGGCATTTGCGGGAGAACCGACCAGTGGATATTCATTTTGCGAGTTGCAGGTAATCCTCTAGGTCCTTGTATTTAATGTTATTTGATTTTGGGGGGGAATTTTGTCCTCAGGGGTGGTGTACCAGTCACGTGGGGTGACCAAGGTGGTATATCGCGAGTTTCGAGGTGAGTTGTGTGCTCCAGATCGTGACTGTGGCCTCCACAGCCGCATTCTCGGAATGCGATTGTGGCTCCCACAACCCTGATCTGGAGCGTGACTTCAGGCCCCACAAGTGCACTTGGGAAATGAGCTTTTCGAGGAGAAAAGCACGCTCCAAAGCGCACGTGTGGGGTTTAAATGCCCCAGAATGCGTGCCAAGGTTCCATTTGGTCGGTGCATCGATCCGGAGGGGATTGGTGGAGTATTTGATGTGGTTCTAATGAGGTTTCATTTTGTGGTTGGCAGGATGCCAAAGGTGCAGTGGAGAGAGCGTGAGATACCAGAGGACCTGATGAGGGTCATTCAGCACGATCATCGTGTGCAAGGGAATTTGGCATGCTGCAGGCTGCTAAAGTTTTCACAGGTTCCCCTTATGCGTTCAACATCTCTGCTACTGAATAAGCTGGTCGAGTTTTGGGACCCGAATGTTGAGGAATTCATGGTCTAGGGTGAGAGAATGGATTTCACTCTAGTGGATGTGTACTTCTTGACTGGATTTCCCTGTTTGGGTAGGATGGAGAATACTCAGCCTCAGAGGTTGGGGGACGTGGACATGGAGGATATGCTGGAGAGGCATTGTTTTCTGGGGTCCTATGTGCATAAGAATGCACTGTTGGTGAGTGATTTGCAGGCTTCAGAGACCTGAGCGATCGCAGCATGTGTCGTGCGTGTGTTGGGATCACAAGCGCCCCACTGAGTATCGATAGGGTAGATGCAGTTGATTGAGCGGGTGTTATATGGGACCTACTATGCATGGGGTCAGATGCTCTCTTCCCGTGTTCAGCGGAAGCTGAGCAAGGTGAGGTAGATTAGAGGGGATTTCTAATATGGTTATTTTTTGTGTTGTTTCTTTTTTGAGAGGATTCCTATGCTGCGGTCTCACATGCCGATCCGAGATGGAGGAAGGTTGAATCCGCGAATGGTGCGGTGGGGGGAGATGATGTGCCGCAGTGGTGGTGGGGTTGTTGGCCGATATTTTATGACAGAGTTGTTTAGGTAGTGGCTGCAGATGCATGTTCTATTTTATGACTACCCATATCGAGCTATGGACTACCGGGGGGATCCTGAGCTGCCGTGACCTCCTGGCCAGTTCTGGGGGCCATATGGTACGTATGCATTTTGGTTTCTTTTGGTCATATCATGTTGTATTTTTGCTTGACATTCTATGATGACAGCTAGATATGTTTGAAGATGCTGAAATTTCTGGTGTTAGTTTGTTCAAATGTGGGACCACAGCCACCATAGGGGCATCGGGACCACAGGGGTCGCATAGTGATGGCAACCCCACCTACTCGAGGGTAGGTCCAACGACGTGATGATGATGTTACACTGGAGGCCTTATGGGCTAGCTTTGATTGGTTACTAGTTGAGGTAGAGGATGAGGGTTGGAGGGATTTGGACCCAGAGTTGCTAGATGTTTGTTATGATGCTCCAGGGGAGTGGAGATCTATCCTGAGGCGGGTCGCTGTATTGGTAGTGGAGAGGAGGGATCGAGACCGGTTGGACGCTCCTGAGGATGATGATGAGGATCCAGAGGAGGAGGACCCAGAGGAGGAGGATCCAGAGGATCCAGAGGAGGAGCAGGGAGAGGATAAGTCAGCAGCAGAGACAGAGGCTGCAGGTGATGACGAGGACACGGACCGAGGGGAGCATTCTAACTAGACAATTCGTGATTTGCCCCCAAATGCTGATGAGCATATGGGGTTGTCTTTTGTACATATGGCTAATATACAACTAATGTCATATTGAGAGGATGCCATTGGGGCTCCTATATGTATTTTTTTGTATAGTTGGGTGCTGAGGACACTCATGACTTTTTATGATGATATGGTATATATATATGCACATGGATGCATTTTTTGATGATAGAGTCTCGTATGCACGTGGATGCACATTTGGCATTGTTTGTGTTTTATTGCACGTGGATGCATTTGTTGTGTTTTTGTATGCCCGTGGAGGCATTTTTTATGGTTATGATATGCACGTGGATGCAAGATTATGATGTATTCTTTTGTTGTTTCTATAGTTTTTAAATGCCTATATGATGTTATGATGATGTATAGTGAATTTCCTACATGGTTTGGTTGATATGCCAATCTAGAATGTTGTTAGCCATTTGATTTGCCACCCTGTTTTGATTTCTTGGGACATGAGTGAATGTAACGGATTCAAATTGTCTGATCATTTTTTAGTGCACAGGAACTTTCTAAAGAGGCAAGGATCATGTACCTGTTAACAATTGTTGAGTTGGGCGACAAGAAGCTGGGAGTCTAGGAACACACGAAGGTGACTTATACCCATATGGAGGGCAACAGTCAGGAGATCAGTCACAGCATCATACTCAGCCTGGTTATTAGTGGCAACACCTATGCACACTCCGTCGAGATGAATCAACTCATGTGAGGGGGAATAAAGTACCCAAGCTGCGGAGGCGAGATTTGGAGACCAACAACTTGCACCGTTGGCAAAGCCAACATAGTAAAGTGGAACATGATCCATCTGTGGTCATGCAGGGAAAACAAAATGTAAGGTCTTTGGATGATGAAAGCGAACAAATAATCAAAACTGTACAACATGGACTGCTGTGTCCAAAACATGCTAAGGGTAAAAGCGTTTAAGGTACAACACATTATAGGGGTTGCCCAGGGGGTTTCCTTCTGAATCGGTCAGAATGTATGCATCGTGTCCAAGGCATGTGTGTACAATGTATGGTCCTTGCCACATGGATTCAAACTTTCATTTACTCGTTTTACCATGGGATTGGTTATAAATGAGTACAAGGTCTCCTTCACGGAAGGCGCGCAGGTGGACATGTTTATCGTAACCAACTTTGGAGCGGTTTTTTGTGGCCTCAATGGTTTGAAGGGATGCACGGCGGTCTTCGTCGGCTTGCTCCAACAAAATTAAGCGTTGTTCAAGTGATGATGTGTCTGGAAGGAGCTTGATAGCGATGCGCAATGTTGGGATCTGACACTCGATGGGGAGCACAGATTCTACACCGTGAACCAAATGAAAATGGGTAAAACCAGTGGCGGTCTTAGTAGATGTACGGTAAGCCGATAGTGCGGGAAAAAGCATATGATGCCAATTGGACTTATGTCGGTCAACGGTGCGTTGAAGGATTGTCTTCAAGATTTTGTTAATGGCATCGACTTGGCCGTTCCCTTGGGGGTAGTAGGAGGAGGCATATTGATGTTTGAATTTGAGGAGAGTTGACAACTCTTGCCAGATAAAGTCTTCAAAGTGTGAGCCATGGTCGGAGATGAGTTGCTTAGGGACTCCAAAACAAGTGATGACATGGTTAAAGAAGAAGCGGGTTGCAATGTTGGTTTTGCAGTTGAAGGTAGGCATGGCTTCGACCCATTTGGTAAAGTAGTCAATGGCTACAATGATGTACTTATGGCCACTTGCGGAGGGAGGATTACATTCCATGAAGTCAATGGCCCATTTGCAAAAAGGGCCAATGGTGAGGACCGGATGAAGGGGGGTGGGGGGTGTCCTTGCCTTGGGGGAAAAGAGCTGGCAGTTGCGGCAAGGTTTGACCACTGTGATGCAATCAGTAAATAGAGTGGGCCAAAAATATCCTGCACGAATCACCTTTTGGCAGTGGCCATTCCAGAGAAATGGCCGCCGCAAGCACCGCTATGACAGTCATTGAGAACTTGTTCTGCTTCTTCTCGTGTGAGGCAACGACGTAAGTGTTGGTTGGTTTTTCAACCAAGCATGTGCAAGGATGCACCTATTAACTTGTAATAGCAGTCTTCGAATAAAAAGAAAATACAATTATAAATTTAATCTAACATTAACATAAACATGTGTAAATAAACAAGAACTAAATCAATAACAAGAGATTTATGGGAAGAACAAGAGAAAAAATAATAGATTTTTGTATTACCTCAAAGGTGAGGATGTTTGGTGTTAAGTAGATCCAAGGTTGAGGTGCTCCAAGCTCCAATGGTCTGTTCTCCAAGATGCTGAAATGGGGGTTCTTCAAACTCGAAATGGGAGGCAATGGCTCTCAAAAGGAATTTGACAACATAAGGATATGATGAAATGTGGATGGAAAGTGAGGAGCCCCTATCACCTTTTTATAGTTTTTGGTGATGGGGAATACCATTATGGTTTTAAGGAAACCAATGGTATTGGCCAACATGGTTTAGGTCTCTTTTTCCTTTTTTTTGAATATTTTGAATATCTTTATTCCCTTTTAATATTTTTTGGGAATTCTGGACCCTTTTTGAGGGTTTTTTGTGTTTTTTGAGGAGAAATATATATTTTGAGGGGAAAAAGGTGTATTATGGTATTTTTGGTGACCTTTTGATGGCTTTAGAGGCTCAAATGGTGGAAAAGTGGACAAATGGGTCAGGTGAATAAGGGAATGAGCTAGTGAGCACTTTTTGGGTGTTAACAGATTGCCCCTTGATGTGTGAGTACAGGAGCTCATCATATGGACGATAGACATCATAGTTCTTTTGTGTTTTTCCTGGGGTTTGGAGAACAGAAGAGACCGATTGGAGACTGGAACCATGGACCCTTGGAAGCTGCAACAAGCAAAAAATATTACATGGCCTCAAAATGAATGAGGAATAATCTCTGACTATGGATGAGGCGGGCATACCCATGCTCGTATCAAGACATATACATAATAATTAGGCCCACGAAGGGGGGCCTGAAGAAATACATAAAAATCTGTTGGTACATCATAATGGTCCAGAGGGGATACAATGCTAGGACATACTCATGGTCATACCATGACTGATCTGAATAACTGATACACTGGAAAAAAAGGCAACAACCGTTCTGAATAAGGTATCAGAAGGGTTGATGAACTGCTGAAACTGAAGGTGTCCAACATCTGTAGGGACTCAATAACTGTGAGTCAACTCTGAGGAGTTATATGTAACTGTATACTCGAGGGAGTACAAAAGCGGGGTACATCTGAAAACTATCGGTAAACACGACCCGAATATCCATAGGAAAATGTAACTGGTTGTATCCTTAATTAGACTCTCGTATGTGGTAGAGTCAGATGATATCCGAGGTTTTCAACAAATAACTGAAAGGACCGATACCCTGTACAAGTCTCAATGATGTGATCAAGGTGTTGAAGTCGAGCATGTGAGAAACAATCATTTTGAGAGGCACTGAGGACTCCTTTTAAAATGGTCCGTAGGAAGTCATCACTAATGGTGATGAGTCCAAGGCACAGGGACCTCTGGGTCTATCCTCTGGAATAGATTTGGTTGGCGTCGACAGAGGGAGACCAGTAACGACCAAGGAAATGATGTTTCCTTGATAGGAGTGCAAGGTGTACAACTAAAGTGTGATAGTACTGATGGTAGGACTGACATACTATGGGGATGGGGAATAACTGGGGTCATAGAGTGCGTAGACTCAAACTTCCTTTGTTCAGAGCATGATGAAATGGTTGACTTGGTAGAATAGGGAACTGATTTTTAGGAGTGGGAATCATAGCTTAGGGGTATGTATTGCAGATTTGAGTGATCTAGGGGGTTCTGCTGATGGGTGTTGTAGGGGGAGTATCGGGATGACGCATTGCAGAATACTTTGAACAAAGGAAACTCAAATGGGAAGCTGCCGCATGGTAGACATGATCTGTTGTGGCGCCGAGAAGCACCATTGGGTCCTTCTTTGTAGTTTTAATGAGCTCTAAGAAGGAATAAAAGTGTGTTCTGAAATGGTACTATCCTGTGGATTTATGTGAGCCCAGGACTGTTCATGCTCGTAAGTGTTTTAATTTTTAGGGAGACTGAAAACAATAAGAAGACTCTGCAGTGGTGGTGGAGTACTGTCCTGTGGATTTATACGAGCCCAAGACGGTGATTGCTCGTGGTTGCTTTCATTTTTTGAGAGTTTGAAAGCGGTAAGTAGACTCCATTGGTGTTCTTTTTCATAAGTTAGTCTCCAAGGCCTGAAAAAGCATAAAATGATGCAAATGGAGAACTCTTCTAGCCGATGTGACTAGAGTATTCATTTTTTGTAATTAGTCTACAAGGTCCAGAAAAGGGGTAAACTTATACCAGGTAGACACCCTTTCAAATACTTTTAGCGAGCATGAAAGGAAGCAAGGTTTCTCGGCGATCTTTTCATTGGTTTAGGAGTCGGAAAAGAGCTTAACAAAAACTCCCGAAGTGCCTTTTTCGTAAAAGAATTGCTCGGCCCGAAAAAGGTGTAAAATTATACTGAACAAAAAGGGCATTGGTGAGAGCGAGGAATGATCTCGAGCATCATCACGAGCACGGAAAACTGAATCCGGCGACATAAAGATTGTGAAAAAGGGCAACGATCGATGTGGCACGCAAACCGAGGTGATGAGTGGCATTTTGAAAAAATGCTAGAAAATGATGGGGGTGAGAGCGAGAAATGATCTCAAGCATCATCACGAGCGTGGAAAATTGAATCCGATGATATAAAACTCGTCAAAAATGGACGATGACCGATGTGGCACATAAATTGAGGCGCCAAGAGCGTGGGAAAAAATGCCTAGAAAATCTAGAGGTGAGAGAGAGAAATGAACTCAAGCATCGTCACGAGCGCGGAAAACTGAATCTGGCGATATAAGAATCGTAAAAAACGGACGACGGCTGATGTGGCATGCAAACCGAAGCGACGAGGGGGCATGTAAAAAATGCCCAAAAAAATTTGGAGGTGAGAGCGAGAAATGATCTCAAGCATCGTCATGAGCGTGGAAAATTGAATCCAGCGATATAAGACTCGTCAAAAACAGACAATGACCGATGTGGCATGCAAACCGAGGCGACGAGGGGGCATGTAAAAAATGCTTGAAAAATCTGGGCGTGAGAGTGAGAAATGATCTCAAGCATTGTCACGAGCGCGAAAAACTGAATTTGGCAATATAAAACTCGTGGCACGCAAATGGACGACGGTCGATGTGGCATGCAAATCGAGGTGACGAGGGGCGTGGAAAAAATGCCCAAAAAATGGACCTGGTGGAATCGGGAAAAGGAGTGGACTATCATGAATTTCTCGCTGTGCTGTTTCCAATGGTGCCAACGGTTTGAAAAACGGACGTCGTATGATACTGAAATTGTTGTTTGAAAAATGGTCAAATCTCTATAAATAGTGTGTGGGCCCAATGTGACATGTGTCATTGTTACGTGCGAGTTGCACAAAGTATTTGAGTGGGTCAGATCATTTTCTCGATTTGTGGGAGATTCAACTGTTGGAATTTCATTCTGCGAGTTTTAGGTAAGCCTATGTGCCTTAACCTTTTCAATTATTTCCTTTTTGGTTAGCGGTAGCCCCCCGAAGGCCGCGAAAATTCCACTTTGGCATTCCAACGTGGAATATCGTGGGTTTTGGCTCTTTTTCCGCGATGAACATCGCGGGTATGGACTTGATACCCGAGATGTCCATCGCGGGTTTGGGGCAGACAGTCGCGATGTTCATCGCGACTGTTTAGCTGACAGTCGCGATGTTCATTGTGATTGTGGGGCTGATACCCGCGATGATCATCGCGGATTTTGATTAAAAAGTCGCGATGATCATCGCGGCTAAGAGCCCAAAAGTCGCGATGGGATTTTTTGGAAAAAAATTTGTTTTCTAAAAAATTTTCTTTGTTTTTTGGCAGGATGCTGAGGAGGCCGCTAGTAGCATGGCAGGAGAGGGAGATAGATGAGGAGTTGATGGGTTGGATTCGGGATTACCCGGGTGTTCGGGAGGCCTTGGCTGATGGTGGGCTACTAAATTTTTCCCAGATTCCACTCATGCGTTCAGTCAGAGAGCTGCTGAACAAATTGGTGGATTTGTGGGTCCCAGTTGAGGGTGCATTTGTGGTGGGGGGTGAGCATCTAGAGATCACCCTAATTGATGTTTATTTCCTTACTGGCCTACCTCGTTTGGGGGAGATAGGGGAGCTCCAACCGAGGATTCCTGCGGGGGTGGGCATTGAGGATCTCTTGGAGATATTTTGCGTCCCTGGAGCTATTGTGCAGAACAACGCACTAAGTCTGACATCTTTACAGGAGAGGGAGATGCGGGCGATAGGGGCTTGTGTTCTATGTGTTTTGGGTGCCTAGGCGCCACAACGTTTGTCTGGGGGGAAAACGGTGATGGTAGACCGTGTATTGAGAGGGACCTACTTTGCCTGGGGTTAGGTGTTTTTCGCCTGTGTTTGGCGAGATATGGACAAGGTCAGCTGGGAGGGAGGGGAGTTTTGATATGCATCCTTCATTTGTTGTTTTTTCTTTGAGCGAGTACCGACCTTGTGGCCGCATGTGCCAGTTCGGGATGGGTTGCAGAGTGAGCCGCGGATGGTGCAGTGGGGGGAGTTGATGCCCCGGGGTGGTGGTGGTATCCGACGTTTCTTTTTGGCAGATATGTATGAGCACTAGGAGCAGATACCCCTGCTTATTGATGATTATCCATATGTTGGCATGGACTTCCGAGGAGATCCGGAGATGCCTCGGGCTCAGGGATAGGCCTAGGGTCTAGATGGTATGTCTTTGTGTTTTGTTATTTGTTATATCATGTTTAGATATATTTTTTTATTAGTATAGCTAGAGATTTTTATATGATATTGACTTGGTTCAATTGTGTGATTGTGCAGATATTGGTTCGAGGCCACGAGCTGATCATGTGGGTCGTCGGGGAAGGGCGATGGTGGTGGTACCTCCACCTGTAGCGGTGCCGCCTCCTCGTGTTCGAGGATTTGTGCATCCTCGAGATGATTCCCTAGAGGGAATACATGAGACTTTGGAGGGGTTTCTAGAGGGAGCCCCAGAGGAGGGCTGGAGGGACTTGGACTGGCACATTATTGAGCGTTGTTTCGATGCTCCTCGTGAGTGGTGGTCTATCCTGCTCAGAGTAGAAGTTATGACTGCCGAGAGGAGGGATCGGGATCAGGAGGATCTAGAGGAGCTAGCGGAGGAGGAGCCAAAGGATCCTGGGGATCATGATGACTAGGTGATCATATATTTGCCACCAAATGCTAATGAGCATATGGGGATGTACCTTTTTTGTATGGCTATGTATTTTTGTATATGGGGATGTATCTTTTTTGTACCTATGACATGGTGACTATTATGATGATATATATATATGTTTTGGTATATAGTCATGTATGCACGTGGATGCACATCTTATCTATTTGTTTTCCTGTGGAGGTATGTTTGATTTTTGTATGCCTGTGGAGGCACATGTTATGTACATGGATGCAACATACTAATTTTTGTATATGCCCGTGGATGCACATATTTGTTTTTCCCGTGGAGGCTTGTCATCTATATCTTGTGTAGCCCGTGGAGGCATGTCATAAATATCTGGTGTATGTTTGTGTTTGTATGCCCGTAGAGGCACATGTTATGCACGTGGATGCAAATTTTGTTTTTTTCTACATGGTTTGATTGGTGTGCCAATATAGAATGTTGTTTGCCATATGGTCCGCTATACTGTTGAGATTCCTTGGGAAATGTGTGAATGAAATGGACTCAAACTGTCGAATCATTTGTTTAGTGCGCAAAAATTTTCTGAATAGATAGGGATCGCGTACCTGGTAAATATTGTTGAGCTGGGAAACAAGGAGTTGGGAGTCCAAGAAAGTGCTAAGGTGACTTATGCTCATCTGGAGAGCAGCGGCCAGGAGACCGGTCATGACGTCGTACTCAGCTTGGTTGTTTGTGGTGGCACCTATGCACACTCCGTCGATGTGGATCAACTCATGTGAAGGGGAATATATTACCCAAGCTGTGGAGGCGAGATTGGGAGACCAACGACTTGCACCATCAGGGAAGCCAATGTAGCAAAGTGGAACAGGATCCATCTGTGGTCATGTAGGAAAAACAAATTTTTAGGTTTTTGTATTTTTGTAAAAAAGAAAATAAGACTGTACAATTGTGGACTGTGGTGTCCATCAGATTTTCTATGGGTAAAATCGTTTGAGGTACAACCCATTACGTGGGTTGCGTAGGGGGTTGCCTTGTTTGTCAAATAGAATATATGCTCCTTGTCCGAGGCAGGTGTGTATAATATATGGGCCTTGCCACATGGACACAAACTTTCCTTTTCCCGTTTTGTCATGAGCTTGATGATAGGAAAGTACCAGGTTGGCTTCACTGAATTCTCATGGGTGAACATGTTTATCGTAATGAAATTTAGATCTGTTCTTTGTGGCTTCGATTGTTTGGAGAGCTGCGCGGCGATCTTCGTCGGCCTACTCTAAAAGAAGTAAGCGTTCTTCAATCAGTGATGTATTGGGGAGAAGTTCTACGGAAATTTGTAATGTTGGTATCTGGCATTCAATTGGGAGGACAGATTCCACGCCATGAACTAAATGGACTGGGGTAAAGCCGGTGGCGGTCTTGGTTGACGTGCGATAAACCCATAATGTAGGAAAAATCATGTGATGCCAATTGGATTTATGTTTGTCGACGGTGCGTTGGAGGATAGTCTTCAAAATTTTGTTAACAACTTTGACTTGGCCATTCCTTTGGGGGTAGTAGGCGGAGGAGAAATGGTGTTCAAACTTAAGGAGTGTGGAAAATTCTCTCCAAATGGAGTCTTCGAAGTGAGAGCCGTGGTCTAAGACGAGTTGTTTTGGTACTCCGAAACGAGCAATAACATGGTCGAGGAAAAAACGGGCTGCGGTGTCGGCTTTGCAATTGTAAGTAGGAATGGCTTCCGCCCATTTGGTAAAGTAATAAACAACCACAATAATGTGTTTGTGACCTCCGACTGATGTGGGATTGCAATCCATGAAGTTGATGGCCCATTTGCAAAATGGTCCAGCGGTGACAACCAGACGAGTTGTTTTGGCAGTGTTTGACTGTTGTGATACAATCAGTGAATAGTGATGGCCAAAAATAACCTGCGCGGATTACCTTTTGGGCGGTGGCCATTCTTGAAAAATGGCCGCCGCAGGCACCGCTATGACAGTCGTTAAGGAATTGTTCTACTTCCTCTTGGGAAAGGCATCATCGTAAGATTGTGTTGATGCCACATTGATAGAGGACATCACCCAAGAGGAGATAACAGGGGGCATGGTGGCGGATGTGACGGTGTCCGTCACGGTCGATGTTGGGTCGAAACTTCTGTGTGCAGAGGTATACCAAAATGTCGTCATACTAAGGGTCGTCCGGTGAGATGATGAACAAATGTTCATCGATTAGATCAGTATGGATAATTGGTGATGACAACGATGATGGCAAGTCCGTAATGAGTTGAGAAAGTGCTAATGCTTTGGTGCTCTTCGGTTTTTTAAAAGTTAGGTCATATTCTTGTAAGATAATCACCCATTTGGAAACACGGCCTTGTAGAAGGTGACAATACAAGAGATAGACCATTGGATTGGAATTGGACACAACCATGGTGTCGTTGAGGAGAGTGTAATGTCACAGATTTTGTACTGAAAAGACGACGGCGAGGGCCATTTTCTCTTCATGTGGGTAGCAGAGGGGTGGGTCTGACAAGGTCTGGCTTACATAGTAAATGACATGCTCTTGGCGAGCGGAGTCTTCTTGGACGAGAACTCCAGAGATGGCATGATCTGATGTCGAAATGTAAAGGGTAAAGTCTTTTGTGAAATCAAAGGGGCACTTGTAAGTGCTTTCTTTAGGTCCGTGAAGGATCCTTCTGCTTGGTCGTCCCATACAAAGTGGGTATGAAGACGTAGCAAAAGGAGGAAACCATGTACTGTGGTGGCATAGTCTGGGACAAAACGACGAAGGAAGTTGGATTTCCCCTGGAGGCTTTGTAGCTGTCTTAATGTATGTGGTGAGGGGAGGTCCACTATGGCCTGAAATTTTAGAGGGTCAACGATGATCCCTTGTTTTGAAATGACAAACCCCAGCAGGCGGCCTGCTATAACAAAAAATACACATTTAAGCGGGTTCAAACGGATTTTGTATTTGCGGCAACGCAAGAAAACTTGTCAAAGATCTTCTAAGTGGTCAGATCATTTCTTAGGTCGGGCGGTGAGGTCATCTAGATAAACTTTAATTATTTTATGCAGATCATGAAAGCAATAAGTCATGGCTCGTTGGAAAGTGGCTCTCGCATTCTTGAGACCGAAAGGCATGACGCGATAAGCGAAGGTGCCCCATGGGGTGGTAAAAGCGGTCTTGTATTGATCTTCTTTACGGATTTTGATTTGGTTATATCCAGAGAAACTGTCCATAAAAGAGAGTACCTCATGCCCCACACACTCAGCGATTAGTTGGTCAATAAATGGTGTGGGGAAGTTGTCTTTGGGACAAGCTAGGTTGAGGTCGCGGAAGTCAGTACAGACGCGGATGGTGCCGACTTTCTTATTAACCGGTACTGGATTTGAAACCCAAGTGGTATATGAAATCGGGTATATGAAACTTGCTACTCGACGCTTCTCGATTTCTGCTTTGACGGCTGGAAGCTTGGATGGGTGAATGGGACGTTGTTTCTGGTGGACCGGTGATATGTTGGGCCAAGTGTCTATGGGATGTTCTACGATGGTAGAATCAAGACCAGGCATCTCGGTATAAGACCAGGCGAAGAGATCTCGAAATTCTTGGAAGAGTTTCTTATAAGCTTGGGTTTCTTTTTCAGTGCAAGATGCACCTAAAGAGATAAGCTCGGGTTTTCCGGGAGTGGTGGAGATGTCAATTTTTATAATGGGTGAAATGTTAGCCATGTTACCTTCCTCGAAGGCTTCTGGAGCTGGTATTGGATCTTTGAACCAATCGACCTTGGTTGGTAAGAAGTCCTTAGATTCGACAGATAGTTGGTTTGCCGCGGTGGACGTAGATGCTTCAGGGAGGAAGTATGATCGATGGTGCATGTCATCCCAAGGGTAGTTTGGTGCAGTGAGTGTTTCTAGGATTTCTTCATCTGTACGAAAATAATGTTCCATTAAATGAACTGGTTCGGGTTTATAGGTAGTTGAAATCATATAAATGGTATTGATTTCTTTTGAATGGGACGATTCTGGAGGGAATATTTTCTCAATAAGTGGGGGGGATATCTCTAAGTCGGCATTATTCATCTCATATAGTGCTGCTCTATAATCTGGGAGATCAGGGCAGTGATGTGAATAATGGCCGTAGATTCCGCATATTGCACAAGGGTGGTTTGTGCGCAATGATTTATCACGAGGTTGAGGTGGTAATTCTAATTTGACAACTAGAATGTTGATGTCATCATCCAACATATTCATGTGTTCTTGAAGTGCTGGTAGTTGTGGACATAGATGGGTGGCGTGGCCAATATCGTCGCACAAGGAGCACTTAGGGAGTACACGAGTTGGGGGATTCTTGGCTAATTTGGGAGTCACTGGGGGGGTACGAGTTGTGGGTGCAGTGTTGTAGGTTTGTGGACCTATGTCCCCAGTGTGGCAGAATTGAGGGGGGACATAACTAGATGTCGATGTAGTTCCCCCTATGGGAATCGATCGGTTTTGGGGGTTCGGACCACTAGGTGGTGGACGATTTTGGTGGTTTGGTATGCTAGGTGGTGGATGGTTTGACATATTCATAGGTTGTACTGGTTGTAGGACAACGGTCGGATTTGGTGGGGGAGTTGGGGCAGGTAAGTACCATACAGGTAATCCTAATGTTAAACCTGGAAGGTTGAGTGTAGCCATTAATGGTGTGCTGACAACTCTTGAAAATGGAAACAAGAAGGGGATAGTGTGAATCAGTGTCGTTCCGATATGACTAGGCACATTGGGTGCTTGTGGCGGTGGTTGAGGTTGTTGAGGATGTTGTTGTTCGTTTTGTGATAGGGTGCAAAAATCAGATACCGCAGTTACCTAAAGAGGGGGTGGGATTGACGGGAACTAGCAGGTCATGGGAGTATCCGAATATATCCGGGGTCTGACTGATGAGACGAAGGATGTTGGTGCACTAAGAACAGGTTGTTCGATCATGGGAAGAACATTTTTTGGTTCTGCGGGGGCATTGGGATCATAGTATGTAATCTGGTCGATTTTAATTACACATCCTTCATGGGGGAACATCATGATGCGAAAAACTGAAGAAGCGACAACTTTCATTTTATACATGTAGCTTCATCCCAAAAGGAGATTGTAATCAAGTTGGCAGTTAATGACCTCTATATCTATGAGAACCAATTTTCCCCCAAGCTGTATGGGTACGTTTACTAGCAAACCTTGAGGTTGAGTTGCACGGCCATCATAAGCTCGTAATGTGGTAGTGGACGGTTGTAGCGTTGGGGATCCAAGTTTCTGCCATACGAAAGTCGACATGATGCAGGTAGAGGCCCCTTCATCGATTATGCATCGATGAACGATGAGGTTGCGAATGGAGACAAAAACTTGAAAAGCTAGAGATGAAGGCATGCGAGGTTCAGCTTGTTCTAAGTTGAAAGCCATCATGTTAGAGTCGTTAGGATCTATGGCACCAATGGTAGATAACAACAATTTTCTCTATGCCGGACAGTTTTTTAGGATTTCAAGAGCGGACATAGCAGCGGGGGACTGAGCTAAATACTCTACAATGTTATAGTTGGAGGCTGCACGAGCGTTCAGGTTATTGTTAATCCATCTCAAAGGGAAACGAGGTGCTTTGGGACCTTTGGCCATGGGCATATTGGGTATGCGAAGTGGTTGATCGGTCGGGAGAGTACTCGACAATGGATCGGTAAGTGTGGCCTCAAGGGCGGATCCATATTGATTTCGATAGGTTTGAAGATTGACATCATTTGATGACATCATAAGCAAATGGTGAGTGTTGGACTCTACGTGTTGGTAGTCGGCTGTCGCGTAAGTAATTTGCTGCTGAGGTGTAGCGGATCCTTGAGGGGGATCATTCGGACGAGTGTTTACTGTGCCTTGGTTTGGTAAGGTATTTTGAAATATCATGGGTTGTGGCTGAGGAGGGGGTGCTGGCTGTGTAGCATGTCCTTGTCGTTGGGCGTCGCCTGTCTAGAGTTGACGCACTCGATCTAAATGGGGACAATTATGTGTGTAATGGCCATAGACTCCACATATGGAACGTGGATGGTTTGTTATCAAGTTATTATTTTTAGCCTGTTTCGGTGGATGGTCAGGGTTTTGGTTGGGAGGAGCAGCATTATTATTGTTTGGAGGATTAGGTGGTGGTGCACCTTGGTTATGTTGCTAGTTGTTTCCGCGGTTACGTCCTCTTCCGCGGTTTTGTTGACCTCCTTGGTTACGTTGGTTGTTTTGGTTTGGAGGTTGGTTTTGCTGTGCGTAGACATGCCCTTGGGCAGTAGGTGGGTTTTGAGGTCATGCAGGCTCTGGAGCAGGTTGCAGTGGGTAGTAAACAGGAGGGTTCGGAGGTGGCCCTGGTGTTTGTTGCGGTTGTGGGTAACCTTGAGCTGCTGGAAGTGTTGGAGCAAGAGGTGCTGCCTGTTGAGGATAATAAGCCACTTGGGTTGGTGGCTGGACCGGAGTCTGGTGGGCCTGTTGGTTATAGTATGAAGGTGGTGCATAAGCTGATGGTGCTTTCCCATAACACTGTGGTGGACATGAGGGTCCATGAGTGTGGTGAGTGTGCGTTACTGGAGCATACAAAGTTGTAGCTCTAGAATTAGATGAAGCCCTAGAAAGGTCTGGGGTGTTGTTTGTACTCGTCATGGTAAAAGGTTTTTTTTGTACCATAACTTGGCCGATAATACCGTCGGCGACATGGGATGCCCCCGGCGCGTCATGGCAGGATGGATCGCTGCGTGGGGCATCAGGTAAAATAGTGTATAGATATCCGGACTGGGCATATATGAGGTCGAATTGCTGAGCTTTTAAGATAGCTTCTTCTTCTGACTGGGGTCGTTCGGAAGCTACATATTTGGCTATGAGGGGTAGGAGTGATTTGAGGAACCAATCCAAAAAGAAACGGTCGTCAAGCTTTATCTTACAGAGGCTACGACACTTATGCCACTCATGGATATGATGGGTGATGTGTGTAGCGGTGTTCTGTCTACAAGACAAAAGTATTTCCACTCCTACATCATAGCGTACAGGTAGTTGAAAGAACTGGAGGAAAGTTGAGGCGAGGGATGTAAATGTGTTATGGGTCCCATGTGGCTGCTCAATGTACCATTTGGCTGTTGAGCCAGTGAAAGTTCTTTGTAAAAGTCTCAGTCTAATGGAATCTCTACTATGGATTTTGAAGAACACCATAGGTGAAACGACATGATATGGTTTTGGGGATCTTCCCCATCTTTGCCTTCAAATTTTGGGATATCTGAGGGAAGCTTTGTGGGCATGGGTGGCCACGTAGGGTTATGTCTAATAGGGTTGTTGGTTAACCTTTCCAGGTCTGGTAAGTTTAGACTAGCCATGTATGGTAGACTGGCAGATGGGTGTGGCATGGTCACTGGGGCATAACTATTAATGGTAGCATTATGGAGTGGTCCAGTGCTCCCTAAGGGTATGCTAGGTGTGAAAGGGATGTTACCTCCAGCCGATGTGGTGTGGGAGGGGCCTGCGCTCCCAAGTGCAACATAGGTTGGAGATGGGTTAGGGATGGTTTTGGTAATCCCTAGGATATGGGTCGTGGTAATGAGAGGGGGTGTGACCCCTATGTTGGGCATACCTAAAATGGGTGGTGGTCCTGTGTTGGGCATGCCTAGAGGGGGTGTGGCCCCCATGTTAGGAATGCCTAAGGGGGTTGTGTCTACTGTGTTTGTCATGGTAGTAGTGGGGTTTTTTGATGTATCTCCAATAGCACTGGTGAAAAGGGGGTCATATTGTGATCCGACCATGGGGTTAGTTGGTGATGTCTCGGTAGGTTGTTCGGATTCAGCCTTAGAATCAGATGTAAAGTGAGGTGCATTAGAATCGGATGACTGGGTTCTATGTCGATGACATGTGGAGTCAAGGGATAACGCTCTACGTCTATGACATGTAGAGTCAAGTGTACCAAATTGAGGGGGTTCACCCTGAAAACGGCGGGATCGTCTTAAGTTCTCAATGGTGAGAGATGTATAGAAATGCCAATGGATGGTGGTGAGATAAAAAAATCAAGACCCTAATGCCACAATGTGTATAGGAGGGGAGTGTGAAAAAATAATGGTTCTCAGGCCAACAACCAACCTCAAAAGCACTTATTATAACAGATGTGCTATAATAAGTGGTGTTAACACCCAAAAAGTGTTCACTACCTCATCTACCCCATTACTTGGATCATTTGTCCATTTTCCTACCATATTTCCCTTGAAAACCCTGAAAATCCCACTAAAAAGACTCCAAAAGGCCCAAAATGCCTCCAAAAGGCCACAAAATCATCAAAAAAGCCTCAAAAAGGCTAAAAAAACCCCTTTTTTCCTCCAAAAATATCCAAAATTCCTCTAAAAATAGCAAAAACCCTCTAATAAGGGAATAAAAAATATAAAATAATGAGGAAAAGGAGGAAAAAATCCTATACAGCTGACCTAAACCATATGGTTCCCAAAACCACGGGCCAGCACTCCACCACCAAAAAACTATAAATAGGTGATGGAGACCCCTTATTCCACATCCACAATCATAAGCACCCTTACTCTGCCAAAATAGCTCTTGAAACCCTAGCTCACCCTTGAGCTACTTTCACCTTGAGAGCCCCTTTTGGCCCATTTCCACCATTGGAGAAAGAGAAGGAGCAAGTTGGAGCTTGGAGCAACCCTCTTGGAGCATTGCAAGAGCTTCACCAACCTTCACATTGGAGGTAAAATTAATACAAAATCCATTATTTACATTTTGTTTTTTCTGTTTCATGCACATGTTTAGAGTAATTTATATTTCTGTTTTAGCATTTTAATTTACATTTACTGAACTGCTACTAAGGAGTCCCTTCTCCTTAGTAGGTGCTCATTTGCACAAGCTAGGGGTAAAACCCTAGCTACAAGTGGAGGAATCAAGAAAAGTAGATGTGTCAGAATACCAAAAATCAAACGGTTCCTAGAAAAAAGTGGTGCTTACTAGACCAAGGGGGGTAGTAGAGCATGCAAACGCCTAACTAAAAGTGGTATTATGACTCAACTAAACATATCCTCTGCAAGGTGATGAAATCCAAGTCAGACAATATGGGTAGTGGAATCAAAGGCTAGATATCCCCCTACCGGGAGGGACACCGAGTAGACAATTCTAAAAAATCGCCACTATGATACCCCGTTCATGACACATTCGATTGGGTGAATCTGCAGTTTGGTTCTATCGCCGCTGTACTCCCATACAGGTGGTACACCGAGAACTGCGAAAGGCATCCTTTGGTTACTGAATGGATAGCGGTATTCCACTCAGACTTCCGGAACCAGTTTGGCTACTTCAGCCCTCCTAAGGGAGAGGCCTTCCCGATAAATTGGTGTATAACCGTGTCAACAAATAATAAGGGATTTTTTTGGGTTCCCTAAAAGTCAACCACTATGTATCAGATGTAAATAATTGAGGGATGTTATTGGAACACCTATCCCCCCAATCCTACCTAGCTACAAGATTCTTCAAGTGTTCCCCAAGTGGGGTTAAAGTGTTTGTTGAGTTTAGGTAGATTTTAAGGTTCACTTAATTAAAAATGTGGCAGATTGAGTGCAAGTGTGATTATTTAACTGAAAGAGAATTTGCCTCGCTTGGGCGATTGATTACAAATTAAAAACAAGACGATTCCAATTTGCAAAAAATAAAAGGTTTTTTTTTTTTTTTTTTGAAATGTAAATGCTTTAACAAAAATACTTCAAAAACTGTGGATTTTTGAAATAATTTTTTAAAGGAAAGCAAATATTGTAAAAATTGTAAGAAATAAATGGATTTCTAAGTGCTTGCTTGGGCAAAACTATTGAGCAAATAAAAAAAAATGGTTCGAAATTTACAAAGAAACGAAATCTATGATCTAAACAAAGTGCTAAAAACCTTTCTTTCACTTGTTAAAAATTTTTAAAAAGATTTTATTTGAGCATATGAAATAGAAAAAAGATTCACTATTGCTGCAATAATACAGAAAAAATAATGCTAGAAAATAGGCGAAATGGACAAAAAATGCAGCAAATTTTTTTCTAAAAATTGGGCCGAGCGAAAAAAATTGACATCGCGGGTTTATGGGCAAAAGCCGCGATGTGCATCGCGGGTTTGAGCTGTGAAGCCACGATGTGCAGCGTGGAAAAAGGCCGCGAAGTGCAGCGCAGAAAAAGGCCGTGAAGTGTAGTGCGGAAAAAGGCCACTAAGTTGCGATGAGCCGCGCGGAAAAAGGCCGCGAGGTTGTGATGAGCCGCGCGACTGTTGGGCGAAAAGTCGCGATGCGAAAAAGGAAAAAAGGCCACCGAAAATGAAACCGAAAAGTGAAATTTCGGTCTTTAAGGGCTATAGAAATGGCCAATAGCTAGGGCAACAATGAATATGCTGTCTAGTATGGCAGATCTGCTAATTGGAATGGTAAAAACAAGTAAAAAACAAAGATCTAAAGAAAAAATTTAAAGCTTGAAACCCAGCGGAGTCGCCAAAAAACTGTTGCTTGGTTTTTCAACCAAGCATGTGCAAGGATGCACCTATGAACTTGTAATAGCAGTCTTCGAATAAAAAGAAAATACAATTATAAATTTAATCTAACATTAACATAAACATGTGTAAATAAACAAGAACTAAATCAATAACAAGAGATCTATGGGAAGAACAAGAGAAAAAATAATAGATTTTTGTATTACCTCAAAGGCGAGGATGTTTGGTGTTGAGCAGCTCCAAAGTTGAGGTGCTCCAGGCTCCAATGGTCTCTTCTCCAAGATGCTGAAATGGGGGTTCTTCAAACTCGAAATGGGAGGCAATGGCTCTCAAAAGAAATTTGGCAGCATAAGGATATGATCAAATGTGGATGAAAAGTGAGGAGCTCCTATCACCTTTTTATAGTTTTTGGTGATGGGGAATACCATTATCGGTTTTAAGGAAACCAATGGTATTGGCCAACATGGTTTAGGTCTCTTTTTCTTTTTTTTTTGAATATTTTGAATATTTTTATTCCCTTTTAATATTTTTTTGGAATTTTGGACCCTTTTTGAGGGTTTTTTGAGGGGAAAAATGTGTATTATGGTCTTTTTGGTGACCTTTTAATGGCTTTAGAGGCTCAAATGGTGGAAAAGTGGACAAATGGGTCATGTGAATAAGGGAATGAGCTAGTGAGCACTTTTTGGGTGTTAACAGTAAGATGGTGCTGACATCGCGTTGATATAGGACAACGACTAGGAGGAGATAACGGGAAGCATGGTGACAGATGCGACACGTTCATCATAGTCTATATCAGGTTGAAAATTTTGTGTGCGGAGGTAAACCAAAATGTCACCATATCGGGGGTCATTTGACGAGATGATAAACAAATGGTCGTCAGTTAAACTAGTAGTGAATGAGGGCGACGGTGATAGGGATGGTAAACCTGTCATGAGTTGTGCAAGCACAAGGGATTTAGTACTCTTGGGGATCGTGAATGTCAACTCGTACTCTTGTAGGATAATGACCCATTTAGCGACGCGGCCTTGAAGAAGGCGATGGTTCAAGAGATAGACCATGGGGTTGGAGTCTGCGACAACTGTAGTGTGACTCATAAGGATGTAGTGTCGCAACTTTTGCACTGAAAAGACGACGTCAAGGGCTAGTTTCTCTTCATATGGGTAATGTAGCGGTGGGCCTCATAGGGTCTGGCTCATGTAATAAATGACATGCTCTTGGCGAGTAGAATCTTCTTGAACAAGGACCCCTGAAACGGCATGGTCAGATGCCGAAACGTAAAGGACAAAGTCCTTTGAGAAATACGGAGGGGAGATCAACGGGGCATGTGTGAGAGCTTTCTTAAGGTCCTCGAAAGCACCTTGCGCTTGGTCATCCCAAACAAAAGGGATGTGAGTATGGAGCAAACGAAGGAAACCATGAAATGTTGTGGTGTAATCGGGGATGAAACGGTGGAGAAAATTGGCTCTCCCTTGAAGGATCTGTAACTAGCGTAGTGTACGTGGTGATGGGAGGTCTAGGATGGCTTGGAATTTTAATGGATCTACAACAATTCCTTTCTGGTAAACAATGAAACCCAACAAAGGGCTTGCTGGAACGCAGAATACACACTTGAGTGGTTTCAAGCGGATTTTATACTTACGACAACGCATAAATACTTGGCGGAGGTCGTTCAGATGGTCAGACCATTTCTTGGATTGAGCTGTGAGGTCTTCGAGATAGACCAAGATGATATTAACCAGGTCATGAAAACAATAGGTCATGGGCCGCTGGAAGGTGGCACCGACGTTTTTAAGACTGAATGGCATAACGCGATAGGAAAAGGTGCCACATGGGGTGGTGAAGGAAGTCTTGTACTGATCTTCTTTACAAATCTAAATTTGATTGTAAGCGGATAAACCATCCATGAAAGACAGCATCTCATGCCCTGCACATGCATCGATGAGTTGGTCAATAAATGGCGTGGGGAATTTGTCTTTGGGACAAGCTTGGTTTAAGTCGCAAAAATTGGTACAAACATGAATGGTTCCTTTCTTCTTGTTGATTGGTACCAAGTTGGAAACCCAGGTGGTATAGGCGATGGGGTAAATGAACCCAGCTGCACGAAGCTTCTCAATTTCAGCTTTGACGATGAGAATCTTAGATGGGTGGATGGGGCGTTGTTTTTAGCGAACGGGTGGCATGTCTAGCTAAGTGTCAATGTGGTTCTCTACGATAGCATGGTCAAGACTAGGCATCTCTATGTAGGACTAGGAAAAGACATCACGAAACTCTTGGAAGAGCTTCTTATATGCTTGAACCTCCTCTTCAGTGCATGATGCACCTAATGAAATGAGTTCGGGTACTCCAAGTTTGGTGGAAATGTCGACTTGTATGGTGGGTGAAATGTTGGCCATGTTTCCTTCCTCGAAGGAATTGGGAGCTGGGACGGTATTCTTAAACCAGTCAACCTTGGGCGGAAGGAAATATTTGGACTCAACAGAGAATTGGGTTGCTGTGGAGGTGGTGGACTCGTCCAGGATGAAATATGATCGATGGTACATATCATTCCAGGGGTAGTCAGGCACGGTAAGTGCTTCAAGGATTTCCTCATCACTACGGAAGCATTGAGTTGTCAAATCGGTTGACTGGGGTGTATTGGTGGTTGAGATCATGTAGATGGTATTAATCTCTTCCGAGGAGGAATATGTTGGGGGATGGATTTCCTCAATGGTAGGAGAAGATGTTTCTAGATCACAATGAGTTAATTTGTAGAGAGATAATAAGTATTTCGGAAGTTAGGGCAGTGATGCGAGTAATGGCCGTAAATACCGCATATCATACAAGGGTGATTGGTATGCAACGATTTATCACGGAGATTATGGGTATGGTCAATATTGGCGACCGGGATGTTGGGATTGTCATCTAATGTTTGCATGTGTCCCTGAAGTGCTGATAGTTGCGGACATTGATGGGTAGCATGGCCCAAATCGTCACACAAAGAGCATTTAAGGGGAGCATGGAATGGCGGAGGATTCTTTGCTAGCTTTGGTGCAGGTGGGGTAGTGTATGTTTGTGGACCCTTTCCCCCAGTGTGGCAGGGTGGAGGTTGTGCACTACCCGATGTTGATGCGGTTTCCACCCCTGGAGGTGGGAGGTTCGTCACGGTAATAGGTTGAGCCGGCTGTAAAATGACGTTAGGTGTTGGGGGAGGAGTTGGGGTGGGTAGGTACCTCACAAGTAGTCCTAACGTTAACCCGAGAAGATTTAAGGTATCCATTACCGGGGTGTTGACTGCTCCCGAAGGAGGAAATAAGAATGAAATAGTGTGGATAGGTGTGGCTCCGACATGAATGGGCACTAATGGTGGTTGCGGTAGTAAAGGGGGTTGCAGGGTGGGTGTTTGTGTATTGTGTGAGAGGGTGCACAAATCAGATATCTCGGATGACTACAAAGGTGGGGGAATGGATTGAAATGTGGAAGTCATGGGGAGAACGTTTTCGGGTGTGGCGGGGACATTGGGATCGTAGTACGTAAGTTGATCGATCTTGACCACACATCCCTCATGGGGGGACATCATGATGCAGAAGACTGATGAAGCGACAACCTTCATGGCATACATGTAACTACGTCCAAGTAAGAGGTTATAATCGAGCTGGGCATTGATGACCTCTATGTCGATAAGGATTGTTTTGCCTACTAACTGGACTAGAACATTGGCCAAAAGGCCTTGTGATTGGGCGGAGCGACCATCATAATCTCGTAATGCAGTGGTGGATGGATGTAGTGTAGGCGATCCGAGCTTCTGCTAGAGGAAAGTCGACATATCGCATGTGGAGGTAGCTTCATCGATGGATCACAATATTCCGAATGGATACAAAGACTTGAAATGATAATGTGGAAGGCATACGTGGTTCGGATTGGTCCAGATTGAATGTCATCATTCGTGAGTCAGAAGGGTCAATGGCGCCAATGGCGGATAACAGAGTCTTGAGTTGGGCAAGATAGTTCTTTAGAACCTCTAGGGCTGACATAGTAGCAGGAGATTGGGATAAGTCATCCACAATGTTGTAATTAGAAGCAGCACGAGCATTAGGATTGTTATTGATTCGATGCGGTGGGAACCAAGGGGATTTGGGGCCCCCGTTTAATGGTGCAGTAGGTATGCGCAACGACTGATCAGTGGGAAGAGTGTTGGTGGCTTTATCGGTTGTAATGGATTCAGAGGTGGAGCCATATTGGTTTCAGCGTGTTTGGAGGTTGACGTTTGCCAATGACATCATTAACAGGTGGTGAGTACCTGATTCCATGGGTTGAAGAGCAGGTGCAGCATAATTAATTTGCTGTTGTGGTGTCGGGGTTCCTTGAGGGGGAGCTGATAGTTGAGTGTTCACCACTCCTTCCATGGGTAAAGGATTCTGTATTACCATAGGTTGTGCTTTATGTGGTGGGGGGTTAGGTGGCGCCGACTGTGCCGCGTGCCCCTGATGTTGGGCGTCATCAGTCCAATGTTGAGGTGCGCGTTCCAAATGGGGGAAAGTGTGTGTATAATGGCCGTATACCCCGCATATGGAACAAGGGTGGTTTGTTCATAAATTGGGGTTCTTACCTTGTTTCGGTTGTTGATCAGGGTTTTGGTTGGCGGGAGTTGTGTTGTTATTGTTTAGAGGATTGGGTGGCTGGCCACCTTGGTCCTGAGGTTGGTTGTTTCCGCGGTTGCATCCTCTCCTGCGGTTTTTTTGGCCTTGTTGATTTTGTTGGGTATTCTGGTTCTGCAGTAGGTTTTGTTGTGCGTACACTTGCCCTTGGGTGGTAGGGGGATTTTGAGGTTACGGGGGTGCTGGAGTAGGCTGCGGTGGATAATAAATGGGAGGGGCTTGAGGTGGTCCAGGTGCTGGTACCGATTATGGTTGTTGATAAGTCTGAGTGACTGAAGGTTGTGTTGCTGCAGGCGTTTCCTGTTGTGGGTAATAAGCCGATGGGGCTTGGGAGTGGGAAGGAGCATGTACGACCTGCTGATGGTAATATGTAGTAGGTGCAACTGGAGGGATGTAGGCTATTGGTGCTTGACTGTAACACTATGGTGGACATGAGGGTCCATGGGTGTGGTGGGCGTGTGCCGTGGGACAATACACATTTGTAGCTCCAGAGTGGGACGTGGCTCGTGAAAGGTCGGGGCCAGTATTATTGCGCATAACGGTAAAAGGTTGGTTGTGTGATGCGACATGTCCAATGATGCCATCGACGGCATGGGATGACCCCGGTGCATCGTTCTGAGAGGAATCACCGTGGGGAGCATCGAGTAAAATGGTATATAAGTAGCCAGATTGGGCGTAGATGAGGTCAAACTGCTTGGATTTCAGAATAGCTTCTTCTTCAGACTGGGGTCGTTCAGACGCCACATCCTTGGCAATAACGAGAAGGAGAGATTTCAGAAACCAATCTAGGAAGATACGATCATCTAACTTAATCTTGCACAAGCTTCGACATTTACACCACTCATGAATGTGATCAGTGATGTGGGTGGCCATGTTTTGTCTGCAAGACAGTAGGATCTCTACTCCCACATCATAATGGACGGGTAACTGAAAGAAATTCAGAAAGATCGAGGCAAGGGATGTAAAAGTGGAGTGGGTCCCGTGAGGTTGCTTGATGTACCACTTAGTTGCAGAGCTAGTAAGGGTCCGTTGTAACAGGCGGAGGCGGATGGAGTCGTCCACTATGGAGTTGGAGGAACACCATAAATGGAAAGACATGATGTGAAATATGGGGATCCTCACCTGCCTTTCCCTCAAAATTGGGGATGTACGATGGGAGTTTGGTAGGCATATGAGGCCACGTGGAGTCATGTCGGATGGGGTCGTTGGTCAATCTGGCCAGGTCGGGAAGGTTGAGGCTAGCCATGAATGGAAAAATGGCAAAAGGATGTGACATTATCGCCAAGGCGTACGTGCTAGCAGTAGCACCTATGGTGGGTCCAGTGCCCCAAATGGAAGTAGCGGTCGTATAAGTCATGATGGGGGTTATGGGGCTGCCAGCCATGGGTGGGGTACTGTGTAAGAATGGGTTGTGCCCCCAATGTGTGCATAGAGAATATGAGCCGTAATAGGGATGTTGGGATCCCAAAACAAAGGTGTGGGGATCGTGTGGGAAGGGCCTGCGCCTCCAAGTGTACCATGAGTCATTGACGGGGCGGTAGTGGGTCCAGTAGTCGTTGGGATTTGAGTGGTGACAGGGATGGTAGGTGTGGGTCCTACCGTGGGCATACCCATGATAGGTGCTGTCGTGGTGGTCGGAGCAATGGTGGTTGGAGCGGTGGTGTTCCCTCCATCGACAATCCCTCGAACGAACGGGTTGGGAGTCATGCTATCCATGGGGCTAGACGGGGCTGTGTATATAGGGTTTTCTACTTCTGACTCAGAATCAAATGTGAAATGGGGGGCGTTGGAGTCTGGTGACAAGGCTCTATGCCTGTGACGAGTGGTGTAAAGTGAACCGTACTGCGGGGGCTCGCCCCATTGGCGCTGAGAATGTCTCGAGGACTCAATGGTGATAGATAGATAGGAAAACTAGTGGGATGGGGTGAGCGAAATGATCAAAAACCCTAATGCAACTGAGTGTGCAGAAGGGGAGCACAAAAAATATGGCACTCAGGCCAACACCAAGCTCAAAATGCTCATTGTAACAACTGTGCTACGGTAAGCAGGGTGACAAGAAAAAGTGGTCAGAATACCAACAAGCAAACGAATCCTAATAAAGAAAAAATGGTGTACTTATTATCGAGGTGGAGGTAAGGGAGCATGCAAATGCCTAACTCAAAGGTATGATGGCTGAAAACAGACGGATCCTTTGCAAGGTGATGAAATCCAAGTCAGAAAATACGAAAAGAAAAACCAAATGGCTAAGGATATCCCCCTACTGAGAGGGACTCCGGGTAAACGAATCCTAGAAGAATGGAAACTAGGCTACCCCGTTCATGGTACGTCCAGAAAAAGTGTTCACCATGTCAGTCCTTTGGTCACTACACCCCGAATATGGAAATGCAATGAGGACCACGAGTACGTGTCCTTCAGAACTAGGTGGATTGCGACATTCCACGTAGTCCTCCGGAAACAGTCTCACGACTTGCCCTCCTAAGGGAGAGGTCTTTTCCGACAAATTGGTGTATAACCATACCAACAAGTAATAGAGGATTTTGGTACCCTAATGGAAAACTTCTATGTCTCAAGTGTAAATGACCGAGGGGTGTTATTTGGATGCCTATCCCCCATGTCCTACCTAACTACAATTTTCTTTTGTGTTCCCCAAGTGGGTTAGAAAGTTGGTTGAGTTAAGTAAATTTTATGGCTCACTTGAATTAAGGTGACAGAGTGTGTGTAAGTGAGATGATGCACCCAACAAAATGCCACGTTTGGGAGACTATCTAAAGAATGTAAATGCTGAAATTTAACTGCTATGTAAAAACAAATTTTCTTTTCAATGTAAATGCTGAAAATCTGTAAAGTGGTGCAATGAATCAAATAGCAGAAAAACTCAATGAGTAACTTGGGCTGCAGGAAAAATAGGGGGCTGTTAGGGTACAGAAAAAATGCAGGAAAATATGGGCAAAAATGGGTAAAAAACTATGAAAGACGATCGCGAGTTTTGGGATGAAACTGGCGATCTAGGGCTTGGTTGTCTGGTCGAAACCTGCGGCATGGGGCTTGGGTTTCATGTCGCTTCATGTGGGCTAGGCCGCGGCTAGGGGGTTGGATGCTGTAGTCTGTACCGCATGGCCAACTTTGGGTTCTGCGATCTGGGCCGCGGTAACAGGGACTGGTCACACAATGGGAGCCACGGTTGGGGGGCAAAGAGACGTGGCCGGAACCACAGGTAGAGGAGCTAGGTATGCGGATGAGCCCGGGAGTAGGGAAGCTGGGGCCGCACGAAGCTGAAAAGAGGGTACGATCGGGGAAAGAGCTGGGAATGAAGGGGCCACGAGAAGCAGACAGGGTTTGGTGGTTGGAGACGCAACATAGAGATCAAATGACGTGGTTGGGGCCGCATGAAGAGGCCAAGATCCTACGTCGTAGGTCGCAGTAGCGGGATGAGGAGTCGAGCTGCAGGCTGTGGGTTAGGGATGAATAGGTGCATTCTGGAATGTGACTATTGGGTGAAAAACAACGTTTTACGGTGCGAAAAATAGCTGTCGAAAACAGTGGCCGAACAAAAAATCGGGGATTGCAGGTTTTGCAGTTACAAAAAGGGGCTTGGGATGCAAGTGACAGGATTAAGGGTAAACCAAATCTGGAGTACTAAACCAAACTAACAACTAAAACAAAAACTTCAATAAATTTAACTAAGGATTCAAGCTAGTGGAGTCGCCAAAACTGTAGCTAGGGTTTTCACCTTAGCTGGTGCAAATGAGCACCTACTAAGGATAAGGGACTCCTTAGTAGCAGTTCGAGAAAATAGTAAAAACCTAGTGTAAATGGTAAGAAACTAATCTAACATGTGCATGGGTGCTTAAACAAGTAAATCTGCAGTAAAAAATGGTAAATAATAAACGTTCATTGATTTCTTATGCAAAATGTAGTTTTACATAAAATGTTACCTCAATGGTGAGGTTGGTGGAGCTTGTGCATCCGTAGGGACGAGTTGCTCCGATGCTCCAAGGTCTCCTTCTCTTCTCCAAATATAATAGGGATTGGCCAAATGGCTCACTCAAATGGTGAGCTTAGGGTTTCAGGAGTGATTTTGGCAGCATGAGGGTAAGATGGATTATAGATGAATAATAGGGGGCCTCCATCACCTATTTATAGGTTTTTGAGTGGTGGAGTATTGACCCATGGTATTTGGTTACACATGGTTTTTGTTATTGGTTGAGGGTTTCTTTCCTGCTTTTTCCCTCTTTTTTCCTTTATTGAATTAATTTTTGAATTTTATTCCCTTTTATTTGATTTTTTGGGACTTTTGGGCCCTTTTGGAGGGTTTTTGGTACTTTTGGAGGAGATTCAATTATTTTGAGGGGAAAAAGATTGATTTTGGCCTTTTTGGTGACCATTTAAAGGTTTTTTGAGGTTTTGGAGGCTAAATGGTGGGAAAAGTGGACAAATGGGTCATGTGACTAGGGAGATGAGCTAGTGAGCATTTTTTGGGTGTTAACAGTAGGAAAAGCTGAGAAGTACAAATCTCTGATGCTAGCAAAATGTTATTCTCAGGTAGAGGGAGTTGACTTTAGTAATATATTTTCCCCTATTGAAAAATTGAATTCCATTAGATTCCTATTGTATTTTGCTACAACATTTGATTTGGAGGTAGAACAAATGGATCTAAAAACAACGTTCCTACATGGGGGCTTGGAAGAAGAAATATACATGAATCAAACTAAAGGATTTACAATAAAGGGTAAGAAGGAGCTGGTTTTCAAGATGAAGAAGGGCCCTTTATGGTCTAAAATAGTCTCCAAGGATGTGGTATAAGAAGTTGGACACATAGATTTTGGGACTGGGATTTGTAATAAGCAAAGCTGATCATTGTGTCTATTGCAAGGAGGTTGGAAAATATTTTTTTATGTAGTGTTGTATGTTGATGACATGTTGTTGGTTGGAAACAATAGGGAGGTTATCATGGAGGTGAAATTTAAACTATCCTCCAAGTTCAACATGAAGGATCTTGATGCTGCCAATTTCAACTTGGGGATGGATATTAAGAGAAATCACGTAGAAAGAAAACTTTGGTTGAACCAAAGAAAGTATGTTGAGACAAGACTACATAGTTTTAATATGCAGGAATGTAAAGAAATAAAAGTCCCTATTCCTGTAGGTGTAAGATCATCTGCACAATAGTGTCCTGAGAATGAAGAAGAAGAATAAGACATGTCTTGTGTTCCTTATGCTAGTCCAGTTAGAAGTTTGATGTATGCCATGGTATGCACTAGACAATAAATTTCCTATGCAGTGGGAGTTTTGAGAAGGTATATGTCAAAACCGGGAAATGAGCATTGGACATCTGTAAATAGGTTGTTCAAGTATTTGCGTGGAACTACAGATAGTGCAACTAGTGATCAAGGACAAGATGGTAAAGATAAGTGTTGAATGTACATGGCATTATTGATGATGAGTGGGTTGGAGATTTGGATTGTAGAATATCTACAAGTGGGTATGTGTTTAACCTATTTAGAGGTGCCATAAATTGGATGAGTAAGAAACAGGGTGTAGTGGCACTATCAACTACAGAAGCTGAATACATGACAACCACTTGTGCAAGTAAAGAGGTTGTATGGTTGCAGAGATTGCGTTTGGACGTTGGATTTGAACAACATGCTGTGAGGTTAGATTGTGACAGTTATAGTGCAATCTTCATAGCTAAGAACCTCGATTATCACTAAAAAATGAAGCAACTTGATGTGCAGTATCACTTTGTAAGAGACATGGTTGAAATCAATAAGGTTTTGTTGGATAAAGTCGACAATTTGGAAAATGTTGCAGATTCATTTAAAAAATTGTGAGCACTGAGAAGTTTTCTTGGTGTAGAGAAACAATGGGAGTTCATGCCCTATATTGATGCTTTGATAAAATCTTGTACTCCCTATATGCATAGAAAACAACAAGTGGGAGAAATTTGGGTATATGTTATATTATATGCATGAATACCCACCTTCTGGCGGGGGTTCAGGGGATGGCCCCGAATGAAGGGGTCGTTTTTGCCCCATTTTTTGCTATTTTCAACCAATAGTGTTTGGTCCATTGTAATTTGATTATGGTTTTGGAATTATGGTTTTATAGCTTGGTGAATACCTATATATTGTTTTGTAAACAATTTAGTTAATACAATGAAAAGAAGTAATGAAGAGAGCGATGAAGCTCTTAGTTAAGCCGAATTTTCCCTTCGGGGTTTCTAGGGTAAATCTCTGTGTACTATGTGTTAATGCCATTGTTTACTTTCTGTGTTGCTTAAGAATTGTATGCATTGTTACTCTTTATAGGTTTCCATCCCAAACATGGCTAGGGAGTGGAATAAGCATATGATGATGGTTCCTAAGACAACTAGGCATCATGTCAATCACCCTTATAATGGTGATGAAGCATGAAAACCGAGAATGACACATGAGGATGACATTTTGAGGTGTAAGAAGTGGCCTCTAAAGTGTGAGGTCAAAAGGGATTTGATGGTCGAAAAACTTTATCAAGATATAGGTAGAAAGGGTTCTAAAAAGAAGAGTTAGACGGACGCTACAAACCAATATCAAACAATATATCAATATCATCCCCGAGGTAGGCATACCCATAATCAGAATAATCCGACCCAAAGCATGTTCGTTGACCAATACATTGTGGATCCATGAAATTATGGACCAAGTATATGGCCATGAAACATACAATGTGGATCCATATACGCATGAATCGAAGATATCATAGCCACAAAAGAATACAAAATGGATCCACGATACAATAATGACACAACCACAGACCAATGCAAAGTGGATTTGTGCAATAGTATATTCATATCAGTAATACTACTATCATGATGTCCCTACTGGAATCCTCTCAAATAATCTTGATCACAACCTAGGTGAAGCACTCAACAAAGGTAGGTGCAACAAAAAATCATAGGGTATTCGTCTCGATCTCGAAACAATATGACTCTAGAAATGTGAATAGATGTACTGAAGTCGAACATGGTAAAAACCAGTTGATTCCTGGTCATTAATGTAAACTGTTAACAAGTGTGAGGGAAGTCACCAATGATGACAATGACTCCCAAGGTATCTTAGTACATTCCAACGAATGTGAATAAATGAGATAAAGTAGAACACTCATGGAATCAATCGATTAGAGGCCAATGATGTAAACCTATTGTCAAAAGCGAGGAAAACATGCCATTGAGGCATGTAGGTTCCAAGATACTCATTGGTTTCTAATTCTAACTCTTGGATTATATGTTGAATTTGACAGAAACATACTCATCGAAGGAGAGCCATGATGTATCCCACATCATTGACATGAAACCGACACAGGAAAGTGATGTAAGATGGTAGATAAAAAAGGAGCTCTAAATGACATGAGGATGAAGGTCAATGATAATGAAGAAAGGATGACTCGGGTTGATACTTCCCTTGAACAATAGATGGCTCAATGATAATGAAGAAAGGATGACTTGGGTTGATACTTCCCTTGAACAATAGATGGCACGAAAAGTGACTTAGTAGGATTGACTCAATGAGACATGGACCAAAACATAGTGCAAATATGATTGAGGAACACTTCAAATGAGCCAAAGGAGTAGAAATGACTTATGGAATTTGTATGAATTAGGGGCAAGTAGATTACCCAACTATGAGACAAGAAGCAAATAGGTTCCATGTTCAAGGGTGACAAAAATGACTTCCATAATGTTTTCCAACAAAACTAACCAATTTTCCCCAATTCCCCCCCATCATGATCAATGAGTACCTTTTTCTTTTTAACGATATTGAGGAGGTTAACAGATGCTCGATGTAGCTCATCTTAGATGAGTCCATCATCATATGTTTAATGAACCCAAGGAAGGAGGCGTTAGATCCCATATGGGGCCCTCGATGCATTGTTTTATAAGTCCAAAGAAGGTAAACTTGGCGATATTTTCATGTTTAGAGAGTCTGAAAAGTATCTAAGGAAAACTCCTAGGTGTCTTTTTCATAAATTTAGTCTCCTACGCTCGAAAAAGGATAAAACAATATGAGGGAGAACTCTTCTAGTCAATGATTGACTAGAGTATACCTTTTTCATAATTGGTCCACATGGATAGAAAAGGGGAAAACCTATACCAAATAGACGTTCTTTCAAATCCTTTTATGAGCGTGAAAGAAAACAAGCTCGCTCGACAAACTTTTCATATTTAGGGAGTCTGAAAAGTTCTTTACAGGAGACTCCATAGAGCTCATTTTTCGTATGTAGTCTAACGAGGTCGAAAAAGGGATAAACTATCACTCGAAAGACAACATTGTCATAATTGATAACCGGGTACGAAAAATACTAAAAGTAAACTTAGCGTTGTTCATTTTTAGTGAATAGTATAACAAGGATGGATAAAGAGATAAAACTATACTAAACTATACTCGAAAAACACTTTCTCATTGTTTTACAAGTACGAGAAAAGTGGACTCAACTTGACACCTTTTTCCTTAACTTTAATGAGCACGACCATGGTATCAAAATTACTTGGAATATTTTCATGTTTTAACCAGAGCATGAAAATGTTAAATGTAATCTCAACGCCTCTTATTGTGTTTAACGAGCTTGAAGATAGGTGAAAAGCATTCTTGAGGTTCTGCTTCGTTTTTTAACAAGATTGAAACATAGAATGAACTATGCTCGGAGTTATCTGCTTCATTTTTTGACGAGGTGGAACATTTTTTAATGAGATGGAAACATAGAATGAAACCGTGCTTGAAGTGGTTGTTTCAATTTTTAACAAGATTGGAATCGAAAAAAAACTGTGCTTGGAATAATACTGATTGGTGGGTTTCTTTCCATTGTGATATCTAGAGGGTGGTAACTACCCCCCAAGATTCATTCCATCCGCCTATTGTTCTTCTGAACCTGATTATACTCTTAATAGGAGTAGGTTCACCAGAGAGGGGGGAAGAAAGAGGATCAAGTGAAAGAGGAGAAGGAAATGAAGGTTCAGGTACTATATCTAGTGGAAGACTCAACCTAATTGGAGGGGTATTTATTTCATTTTTTAACGATATTGACACAGACAATGAACTATGCTCATGGTTATCTATTTCATTTTTTAATGAGCTTGACACAAACATAAAACTATGCTCATAAATATTGGCCATGGATTCCAAGTGGTATTCATCAGATGAAATAATAATACTTTGGAAAGAATGCATGCCAAGAGACTTGTATGGGTAATAGGAGGGATATCGGGCTCCAATTCCCCCATTTATGGGTTCACCATGTCAACTACCAGATCTAAGTCTAGAGAAGTTGAGCATATTGTGATAGGATCCTTCTATTTCGCGATTGAAGGCATGGGACATAATGCCAAATAATTAATTTGTAGCGGAGGATAAATCACTTGAATGTAAGTAACATTCATGGAATTCAGATGGTCAACATTCATACAATGATCAGGACTAACAAACGAAAGCTGATCAATGGTCACTATACTCCCATTATGGGGAAAATGTATCACTCGAAAGAGTGTGGACATCATATTTCATAGCATAGACATAGCCTCTCCCAAGGAGTAACTTAAGATCTAAGGGGCCTCGTACCAATTTGACATCAATACAGACAATGTTTCCTCCCAAGGTGATGGGAAGCTGAGGAAGTGTTACACCCAAAATCTACTCATCACCAGATTCAGTGTATACACCCCTGAAGGCACTTGGACTAATAACCATCCTGGAGGGTTTGTACCCATTTGTGCTAGGTTCTGAAGGATCATCGCAGGTTTCACACTAGCAACATGCGACGTCGCAGGTTGCACCACTACAGGGTGCGACAAGGTATGTTAATGGGAAAAAATAGCTTATTCGAGATCCTTCTCGAAACTTGCTCATTTGGGGGCTTATCCCTAACCTCTAGGAGAGCTGGTACTCGACCCCTAACTCTTTGGGAAGATGCCCTATCTCTCTCCTACCCTTCCTCAACCTATACTATCCACACCCTATCCATTTAGTTCTATATAAGTGAGGCTCATTCCCATACCAAAGGGAGGAAGACTAAGGTATCCATACGCTGGTGAAATCTACCTTGGAGGAAGACTAAGGTATCCATACGCTAGTGAAATCTACCTTAGAGGAAGGCTACAGTATCTACATGCTGGTGAAATCTCTCCCAAGACACTCCATTCACCTCTTGGAGAACTCATGCTTCCTTGGAAGGATATGGCAATTGATTCGGTCGGAGAAGGGCTGCTACATTAAGTATCTGGTTGTAGTCCTATATCTCTATCATGTACTCCTCTATTTGTAGTAATACAAATGCTTTCCACCAATATTGTTCTTATGTGTAATGATGTTGTGTTGTTTACCTACTTAACTGTTTACATAGATCTCTTATTGTATAGATTCTCTTTCCTCGTTTCTCTTTTCTGTGTCTTAACAGGTCTTGTAGCTTGGATATGAGGACCGTGGGACATGGATCAACATTCGGGAGAAAGGATAGCGAATCAAAGAGGTAATACATCTAGAACTTGATCCTTAAGTAGATCTAGGAAACATGTTTGTAGTATGTTCTATTTTTTCTAGACTCGCATTGAGCTAGGGAGATCCTACTCGCGTCCGCTCGAGTGGATTGTCTGGTAACAGGAAGGATCCCTAAAGGTTCACTAGGTATCCTATTGAAAGCCAATGTATTATTAGTGGTTGGCACAAGCTTAGGAGAATCTACATATTTCCAAGAAGTTGAGGATAAAATAATAACAGAGGCCCCTTCAGCTATGATAGTGTGATATATGTGCTTATTAGCAGCTTGCACAATTATCTAGAAAGATACTCGAAGAAAGATGAGGTTCTGCTAGACTATTACAATAAAAAGAAATGACCTCAGTGCTTGGAGGGAGTTATGTTGAAACGGATGAGACATACCCTTGTCTGGAAAAATATGAACTGACAAAGAAAACATTAGTGGCATTTGATTCACTCTCTGAGGGAAAGGTGGGTTCAACTGAAATCAATTCATATTGACTACTTCATCAACCAGAAGTTGGTTAGGGGTGGAATCTTGGGAAGAAGATGAAGGTTGCTGTTGGGAAATGACATTGTCTCCCAACAATTGTGAAGCCTCCTTTATACGAGGGAAAAAGGTAAGTATGATGACTTCCCTTGCATAAATTACAAGCAAAATTGACTTTATCTTTTTCACCCCCAAACTTATTATCATTGGTTGATGGACCATCACTAGCATGACCTACAGAGTCTAGTGACACGGGTTGTTGGGGATCCCGAGGCCACACTTCTGAAAACCTTTGGAATACCAAGGAAATGGTTAAGAAGGTGATCACCCTTACAAATCCTGCAAGGGAACTTGGGTTTGTGACCTATTTTATTATGCTTCTCAACACTATCAACACTCTGATCTTTATTAATAGTGGCTAGTTGATTACCCCATTGCTTATTTTTCTTCTCTTTTTTATTCCTTTTCTTCTCCTTATTATCCGCCTCGTTACTAGCATCATGACTTTCACTAGGAATGGATGAAGAAAGGGAAGAATGTCCAACTAGTAAATAAGGTAAAAGGTCAATAGTAGGTTGATGTGTTTGAGGTGGAGGGATTGCATTCAAAGCACCGAGAGAATTTGGTATCGCTGGAGTGGAAAAAAACCATACCGGTAACCCTATAGTGAATTTAGGAAGATTCAATGTAGCAATTTAAGGAGGACCAATATTTCCAAAACAAGGAAAAGGATAAGGATCCTCGTACACAGGGGTTCCTTTATTAGCAATATCCAAAAATATTTCCATGGACATGGACTCAACTGAGGTTCTACTAAATCAAAGCACACCACACACTACCAAAGTCCCTATAATATAAAAAAAATAAAAAAAATCTATTTTAACAGAGAGAAAGGAAGTATCTTCTGGAGATGGGAAATGAGGTTGTCAATTAAGAAACGAGAGATAGTTACCCACAACTACTCTGTAATGGAATTCTATAGGTGCAAGAACCAGACGAAACCAAGTAACCTCCTAAGGATCCAAAATCATGTGTTGTAGGTATGTCTTAGGTACTAATAGTACCACCGCTACAGTCTCTTGGGAAGGTAACCTAGTAAAAGCAATTATGCTACCACTTCACGCTTGGTGGTTGGGAATAATGTTCATGTGAGAGAGATTCTGCAAATGGGTAGGGAACGTAAGATAAATGTATTAGACCTGAAGCAAATCAGATATTGGTGTCACCATGAGGACTTGCCACTACTAATATTAATCCCTTGACTTGCATAACCCCACCGAGAGAGGGGTCGGACCAAGCACTCTTCTCGACTTCTCCTACTGCTTGACACTTGTGTTAGAGGATATTTCGCAACAATTAATTCATGTTACTAATGGATTTTATCTCATTAGTATTCCTAGTTTTATTTCAGTGGCCTTGGAGAATTTACTCTCCACCCTACAACCTAGACTCGTGATTGTTTTCTAATAAAGAAAGAGTCTAGTTGATTTTAGATTAGGTACTTTGTTCCTTTTATGGTTGTTGTTACTCAAAAGGGTGAATGGAAGTGGACTATATGGTTTGATCACTCTGACTCTAAGAAGAATTCAAAAGAAAAGAAAAATGCATGGAATGCAATCTTTAGTTTCGATGAATCCCATATACAGAAAGGAGCAAGAGGTTTCAAGCAAAGAAACAAGCATAACATTCAATGCAAGAAACATGAACTATTCTTTGAATGCAGGAGATTATTTAATATCATTTTCTACTATGTCCATTTTATATGCTTCATGTTTTGTGTCAAAATCATTAAAAATGAAATAGATACTCACGAGCATGATTTGATTTCTGTGTCAAGTTTGTTAAAAATTGAAATGTATAACCACGAGCATAATTCGTTGTGTGTGTCAAGTTTGTTAAAAAACGAAAGAGTCCCCCCTTCCATTAGGTTGAGTCCTAAACTAGATCTAGTACCCAAACCTTCATTTCCTCCACTCGTGTCACTTGATCCTCCTTCTTCCTCCCTCTTTGGTGAACCTATTCCTATTAGTAGTCAAAAGTCCAATCAGGCAGAGAAGAAGAATAAGTAGACACAAAAAAATATTGGGGGGCATGTACCAACCTATAGATACCATGTTGGGAAGAAACCTGCCAATAGGTATCATTCCGAGAACAATTTATTTTCGGTTCCAAGCTTGCTAAAAAATGAAACTTCGAGCATAGTTCATCGTCTGTTTCAATATCATTAAAAAATAAAGCAAAAACCTCGAGCATGGTTTCATTCTTTGTTTCAAGCTCGTTAAAAAATGAAGCATATACCTCGAGCATTCTTTTCACTTATATTCGAGCTCGTTCAAAACCGTAAGAGGTGTTGAGATTACTTTTTAGCTTTTTGTGCTTTGGTTAAAACATGAAAAAGATTCCGAGTGATTTTGACACCTTAATCGTGCTTGTTAAAATTAATAAAAAAAGGTTTCAAGTTAAGTCCTTTTCTCATACTCGTAAAATAATGAAGAAGTGTCTAACGAGTATAGCTTTATCTCTTTATCCAACCTCACTAGACTATTTATGGAAAAGGAACTGCACTGAGTTTACTTTTAGTCTTTGTCGTACTCAGTTATCAACCATGACAAAGTCATATTTTGGAGTGATAGTTTATCCCTTTTTTGACCTCATGAGACTAATTAAAAAAACTGAACTCTATGGAATCTCATTTGATCTCTTTTATGAATCCCTAAATATGAAAATATTGTTGAGTGATCTTTGTTCTCTTTCACACTCATAAAAGGATTTGAAAGGACACCTATCTAGTATAGGTTTATCCCTTTTTCAGCCAGAGTAGACTAGTTACGAAAAAGGTATACTCTAGTCAATCATCGACTAAAAGAGTCCCCCCTTGTATTGTTTTATCATTTTTGGGCATAGGATACTAGATTTATGAAAAAGACACCTTGGAGTCTTTGTTAGATTCTTTTTAGACTCTCTAAACATGAAAATATCATCGATTTTACCTTCTTTGGGATCATAAAATAATGCATCGAAGGGCCCCATATGGGATCGAACCTCTCCTTCTCCAGGTTCGTTAAACATATGATGAGGGACTCATATAAGATGAGCTACATCGAGCATCTTTAATCCTCCTCAATATCATTAAAAAATAAAGAGGTACTCATCGATCATTATGAGGGAAAAATTGGAAAAAAAGGGTGTGTTAGGACCCATGATCATATTGTTATTCCAATCCCTAGTCATGTTTGGGAGATAATCCTATCATTTCGGGTTGAAAACCACCTTCCTAAACCCTAGAATGATATTTTAAGAATTATCACTCCCTTCCCCTTATGCAGGGAGGGATAAAATCCAACTTCTAGTGTTAGGGGAGCGATAATTTCCCACTTTATCACACCGCGGCCTTGATTGGGGGAGCAATAATTTTTATCCAACTACTTGGGCATGAACCTAGGAATAATATTTGGATGATATCTTGAGTGGATGGGTCTACCCTTTGAGTATCACTCCATTTTATATTCTAAGCAAGTTCAATCTCCTTTGATCCAACATATCCTCTCTTGATTCAATTCTTTCTCCAAGTAGTTTGGCCTCCCAAATCATATAAATTAAACTCACTCTTTGAATTTCAAACATGGAAAAACAATTGAATATGCCATCCTTATGCTATTCTAATTATCAAGGTGTATAAAAGGAGAGCTTGGAGGATATGCTGCTACTAAGTCAGGTATAGGATTATATGTATTTATTTATGGATTTCCATTTAATAGAAACTTCACTTATTTCTCCCATACTTGTGTTAAATGGCATGTATGTTTTGTACCGTTGCATTAAAAGTATATAGATCTCCTTTTTCTTAGAGATACTTTGTGGAAGGAAGGAATTCTTGTGTTGTATTTGTAGGATTCCTCTATGCTTTGTAGCTTTGGGAACCAAGTTCAAAGGCTGGAGTAGCGAGGAAAACCATCCGGAAAGAGATAGGTCATCTTTCATTTCTTAGTTTCTTCTCTTGATGTCTTGTTGAATGTATACAATTTAGATCTAAAAGAACATTAGTTTCCATTTGTTTACCTATGTATTGGATTAGGGAACCATTTTATATCCAAAATAAGTTGTACCTATTCATTGAGAGAATTTTCTACGACATAAACTGGACATAGTATAAAATGATAGAAAATTATCCTTGCGGACAGGTAGAACTTCTCTTGGATATAAAATGGTTCCCTAATCCAATATATAGGTCAAAAAATGGACATTAACATCCTCCTAGATCTAACTTTTATGCATACAACAAGACAAGAAGACAAGAAAGTAAAAAAATATAGATGACCTACCTCTTTTTGGATGGATGTCCTCGCTGTTGCAACCTTTGAACTCGGTGCCCGAAGCTCCAAAACATAGAATAATCCTACAAAGACAATGCAAGAATTCCTTCCTTCCATAATGTATTGTTAAGCAAAAAGAGATATATCTACTTTCAATGCAGCAAAGTAAAACATACATGCCATTTAACACAAGTATGGGAGAAATAGGCCAAGTTTATATTAAATGGAAGGCCATAAAGAAATACATACAATCCTATACATAACTTAGCAGCAGTTTCTCCTCCAACCTCTCCTTTCAGACCCCTTCAGAATTAGACTAGCATAAGGATGGCATCTTCAAGATTTTTTCCATCTTTGAAATCCAAAGAGTGAGATTAATTTATAGGATTTGGAAGGAAAAACTACTTGGAGAAAGTATTGGCTCAAGAGAGGATATGTTGGATCAAGGGAGATTGAACTTGATAGAAATGGAAAAGGGAGTGATACTCGAAGGATAGACCCATACACTCAAGATATTATCCAAATATAATTCCTAGATTCATTCCCAAGTAGTTGAATGATCCACACAACAGTTGGCATTATTGTCGGATGCTAACATCGACTGTGACAAGTCATCGACTTCAGTACAACTTTGACAAGTTCCGAATTCGACACGAATTCGACAAAATCAGTGACTTCGACAAGTTCAACAACCTCGATTGTTCTACGACGTCGACATGCAGTGTCGACTTGCGACTGATGAACTTCGACAGATTGTCTCTCTATCTTCCAGTCGACTGTAATGGTTGAACTTCCGAACCATTCTAAATTATCTTGTAATTGAACGTAATGAGCAGGCACCAAAGCGTCTTAGCACTCTCTATATAAGAATGTAAAATATTGTAACATACTTCTTGGATCTGATCTTATTGATCCTTTTTCTAGTAATAGAGAAGAACAGTTCGCATTCCTGCATACGTTTCTGTGTGTATTAGCGTTTATCTGTGTAGTGTATTCCTTCTTTGCTTATTCTATTTCTTATGCTTCCTCCATAACAATTCCGATTCATTCAATCGATTGTTTCCCCCCTCGTGCACCTGGGTGTGTGCGGATCATTGGTATCAGAGCGCATCATATTTGTTCATGCTTAAGTTTTGCATATACACTTCACACAAAGTTACCTAATTTCTTGTTCAAACATGCTTGCAAACTCAACAATCCAAGCAGAAACTACCTCCAGAGATGGCAGTAGAAATAAACAATAGACATGCAACTGACGATACAACACAACTTATAGAGCAAGCGTTGGCTCGAAAACAGACTGAAATTTTCGCCCAATTCAATGAGATTCTCACGCGATTTGCTTAGACATCCAGAGGATTTCCAATGAGAACTAAATCCAAAAAAAATCAACCCCTTTAAAGGGAAAATGAATTTGGACATACCGAATCTAGAAGGAAAGATTTGTTGGAATATTCTAACTATCATCATTTGTATTTGCCTGCATTGCATGCATTCTAGATTCATGCATGCCTGCATGCATCCAATCATCAGTATGGTAGTCTCCCCAGCACCTAGAGCTTATTTTCATCCCCCCTGGAGCCTGTTTTTAGCCATCAACATCCCTCCTACAGTGAAGAACTTGCAATAATTAATTAATGAAAACACACGATATAGCAGAAATAACATAACTCAAAATCACTTTTATATTGATCGCAGGCCACTTTGAGGGGGCAACCTCCTTTGAGCAAGCTCAATACAAATAACTTCACGGTACCTTCATTGGTCTCAACACAAACTTATATTCTAAGTCTAGGCGCCAATACCATGGGTCAATACCATGTGTCAATACAAACCATGGGCCAATACAAAATATGGATCAACAATTACTACAGGACGACTTACAAAGCATATGCGTCCAACAACAATAATACAAACTATGGATCAACAAATACTACGAGATGACTTACAAAGCATATGCGTCCAACGACAATATACTAACAAAGTAAATAGAAGGGTTGACATGGGTTCTTAACAGCCCCTCTCCCTTAGAAAAAGCTTTGTCCTCAAAGCTTTAGATGTGGAAATTGATGCAGAATCTGAAGGAGTGGTTCCCCTGTAGCAGCCTTGGGTTTCATTCCGGGCGACTAATGCCTTGTGAGTTTCAGGAAGGGTTTCTTGGAAGGCTATAGACGAAGAAGAACCATATCAATTGCATGAAAAGTGCACTCAGAACGGTGCTGATCGGCTTGTTGTTTTAGTCGAATTATTTCCATGTGAAGATTGTCCTGCAGAATGAGAAGAATCTGATCGCGGTTTCAAAGAAGTGAGTCAATTGCCTGAACTGGAAAGCTGCTGAGGGTGTATGGAAGATGAATTGGCAGTGCCTAGCCATAGAATACTTCATATGATGTCCTTTTAGATGTGGTATTGTACCACTGGAGTGCTTCTAGGAAATCCATAGAAATAGTTGTCCAAATCTGTGTAGGGATGGGAAAGGCTTCGAGCAGTCCCGAAAGGAGTGTTGTTTGACCCTTATTGCCCTGGAAAGTATCAAAGTCAGCCACCATCTGTGGAATTGTCATTTTCAATCCTTGATAAAAGAAGTTACAGTGTTCCTGGTCATACATTTTGAGGAACCCAGAGTGCCCTGCTGATGAAGAAGCATGGAGTACATAGAAGAGATAGACTTGTTGAACAGATTGCAACGAATTTGGAACAAGCAGAGAAATAGCTGGAAGATAAATTGGTTCATCAAATGTACGAGAAGGAGCATTTGCCACCATATTGTCCTTACCCTTCTTGTAAGTGATCGCATAAGCATAACCCATGAGTTGGATAACCCATTTCAGGTGTGCTAGGGAGGAGACCCATTGTTCTAGAAAATTTTCCAGACTCTGGAGATCAGTCTTGATGCAGAAATAATTCCCTAATAGGTATGGTTGCCACTTCTATACTGCATGCAAAATAGCCATCATTTCCTGCTGAGATGTAGATGCGGCTAAATTCATATCGGAAAGGTCTCTTGAAGGCGACAAGCCCACTGGTTCAGAAAGGACACCTGCATATCTATACAAGGAAGTAGGGGAGACCGTTGATGGGTGCATCTGAATGGAATGGAGTTGAGCGATGACACCATGTGAATTCTTCTTAAGGATCTTTTCTAGGCGATGTGAATTGATGATGCAGAGAGACCCTTGTTGTAAGCCCTTAAATTTGTGTTGTTTCCCATTGACTGAAAAATGCATCCAAAGTTCAGCAAAATCCCATAAGATGGGGCCAAGTGTGCGTAAACATTGAACTCCCAAAACCACATCACATCCTCCTAAGGACAAGGAAAACATGTCAGAGCACAGGTTATAATCTTCCAGAGAGATACGCACATTGTGACACTTTCCCTTGCAAGGTAAGGTGCCCCCATTGGCAACCATGACTTCAAAGTTGGAGCAAGGATGGACAAAACAATCAGCATGTTTGGCGATCCGAGGGTCAATGAAGTTATGAGTGCTACTAGAATCAATGAGTATTGTAAGAGGAAGCTTCTTGAAGTAACCCCTGACCCGCATTGTTTGGGGGGTGGTGACGCCGAATAAAGCATGGAGAGATATCTTTGGGTGGTCTTCCTGAGATGGAAGGTCAATAGGTGGCTCCTGAATGTCGACCTGATCATCCGGTGTATCTGGAGCCTCTTCACCAACTTCAGAGGCGGGCGGAGAATCCACATCCAAGAGATAGAGATGTTGTTGAACACATCTATGTCCCCGAGTGAATTTTTCATCACAATTATAACAAATCCCTTTTTCTCTGTGTGCCTCCATCTCTGTTTCAGAAAAAAGATTGATAGGAGTTGGTCGAGGAGCTGGCGGGATGGGAGGTCGTTGAGAACCCATATTTCAGAAGGGAACAAAAGTGGGTTTGGGGCACTGTTGGGCGGCAATATTGTCTTCTGCCAACTTAGCCAACCCCAGGGCTTCCATCATTGTGTTAGGACAGAACATTTTGACCTCTGGACAGATTTCATCATTAATACCACTGATAAAACAACTCCTGTAGAAGTCATCAGACAATCCTTCTGTGTGGTTGGCTAGTTTCTCAAATTCGGTCTGATACTCTCTCATAGTGCCAATTTGAAGAAATTTAGTGAGTGCTCCGGTGAAGTCATCAAAAGCACTAGGACCAAATCGTTGCAAAAGAAGTTGGCTAAAATCTGTCCATTTTGGCTCGTCATGAGTCTTGATGTACCAACGGTACCATTGAAGGGCTTCCTGTTCCAAATGAAAGGATGCAAGTGGAAATTTCTGGACATCAAAAGTATTATGCAGACTGAAATACTGTTCTGCACGATAGATCCATCCAGTCGGATCAGTACCATTGAAGCGAGGAAATTCAAGCTTCGGACCACGAAGAGTGCCAGAAGAAGAGAACCCATTGGTTGCAGAAGATTCTTGCTATCGGTTATTGTTCATGGTTGAATGCTGAAGATGGAGGCTAATAAATTTTTCATCCAGATCTTGGAGTTTGGTTTGGATGGCTATAAGTGATTCCTCCATAGTTTTTGCTCCTGCGTGGGTGACAACCATAACCAGGAGTTTTTTTTTTTTTTTAGCGAATGGATAGAAAAATACAAACAAAAGCTTATTTAGTAAAGGGAAATTTGGACTTGAGAAAAACTTGGAAGGGTAATTGGGGTTTGAATAGGTTTTGGACACTTTCTGATGGGCAGGGAGGCAAAAAATGGGGATTTCAGAAGTGGGGTGAAAGAATAAGAAAATTTGGTAGAGAGGGACAAAGAAGCAGAATTAGGAAAGGAACACGGTGGCAAAATTTGAAGGTGTTTGGGTGAAAATTGAAGGAGTTATGGCAAACCCTAAAAATAGACAAATGTGGGATTTCTGGTCTTGGGAAGTGGAATTTGGGATAAAGTCTTCAGGAATGAAATATGCAGAATGGGATTGTAGGGATGTCAGTGAAGTTTCAAGGAAAACAGAGTTGAAACAAGGGAGATATGGCCGAAAAACATAATTTTATACTCAACGACGGTGATGAAAGGGATCCGCAACAGATGGATATGCAATGGCGTGGAAGGGATCGAAAAATGGCTGTGTCTGAAACGACGACTGGATCTAGAACGACTTTTAGAATAGATCTGAAATGGATGGATCTGGAGCAGAAGTGATCGGCAATAGTTCAGTTGAAAATAGATATGGACCCCAGGTATGTGCGGCTTCCTATCGGTTTAGGGGATTCACTCGGCCACCAATGTTGTTTGACGGCTTGCGTATTGGGGCAGTACCCCTCACTCCACGGTTCAGGAAAAACTGATAACCGCTTTACCACAAACGATAGCTCTTGGTTTGCCTCACGGGTGGGAACTAGTCAATTGGGTAGGGGTCGTTGCCCTTTTCGCTGGCAGGTCCTCTCAATGGGCCAACTACTTTGGGGTTCCTGTGGTACTCCTCACAATGAGTTTTAGGGCTTATTCCCAAGTACTTCCCACAATTAAGCAGATAGGGATTATTCCCAGATCTGAAGTTGCAACAAATGTGAATTTTTTTTTTGGCAGAAATTCCACCCAACAAGCCTAAGAAAGTGCTCTGATACCAGATGTGAAGAACCTGCAATAATAATTAATGAAAACACATGATATAGCAGAAATAACAGAACTCAGAATCACTTTTATATTTATCGTAGGCCACTTCGAGGGGGAAACCTTCTTTGAGCAAGCTCAATACAAATAACTTCACGGTACCTTCATTGGTCTCAACACAAACTTATATACTAAGGCTAGGCGCCAATACCATGGGTCAATACCATGTGTCAATACAAACCATGGGCCAATATAAAATATGGATCAACAATTACTACGGGACGACTTACAAAGCATATGCGTCCAACAACAATAATACAAACTATGGATCAACAAATACTACGGGACGAATTACAAAGCATATGCATCCAACAACAATATACTAACAAAGTAAATAGAAGGGTTGACATGGGTTCTTAACACCTACCTACCTAGTGCGCCTTGTTTTCATCATCTGGATTACAAATGTGCCCTACTACACACTCTTGGATTCCAATAATCAGTTCTTGCATTGAGTTCTCAGTTCATGCATTTATTGCTTAGTTTAACTGCCTGTAGCTTCCAGTTGTCTGTATCGAAGTTCCACTTGACTAATGATAGTCCTCATACACTCTCCTTGGATTCTCCTTCCCTAAATTTGTGCTCACATGACTCAGTTAGACTCAGTTAGACTCACATTGACTGAAATTTGACTATTTGTGACTACTACCACTGATTGGGTGATGTCTCTAATGCTGTCCAAGCCACAACTTGAGGAGAAAGGATTGGATCAAGAGAGGATATGTTGGATCAAGGGAAATTGAACTTGATCGGAATGGAAAAGGTAGTGATACTCGAAGGATAGGCCCATCCACTCAAGAACTTATCCAAATATCATTCCTAGATTCATTCCCAAGTAGTTGAATGATCCACACAGTAGTTGGCATTATTGTCGGATGCTAACATCGACTGCGACAAGTCATCAACTTCAGCACAACTTCGACAAGTTTCAAATTCGACACGACTTCGATAAACTCGATGACTTCGACAAGTTCATCAACCTCGCCAGTTCTACGGCATCGACATGCAGCATCGACTTGCGAATGACAAACTTCGACAGATTGTCTCTCTGTCTTCTAGTCAACTGTAAACGGTTGAAATTTTGAACCGTCCTAAATTCTCTTGTAACTGAACGTAACAGGAAGGCACCCAAGAGTCTTAGCACTCTCTATATAAGCATGTAAAATATTGTAACATACTTCTTGGATATGATCTTATTGATCCTTTTTCCAGTAATAGAGAAGAACAGTTCGCATTCCCACATATTTGTCTATGTGTATTTGCATTTATTTGTGTAGTGTATTTCTGCTTTTCTTATTCTATTTCTTATGCTTCCTCCATAACAATTTTGATTCATTCAATCGACTGTTGTCCCCCTCATGCACCTGGGCACGTGCGGATCATTGGTATCAGAGCGCATCAACTTTGATCGTGCTTAAGTTTTGTGTATACACTTCCCTTGAAGTTACCTGACTTATGCTTGTTCAAACACACTCGCAAACTCAACAATCCAAGCAAACACTACCTCCAAAGATGGAAGGAGAAACATATGATAGACATGCAACCGATGAGACAACACAACTTATAGAGAAAGCACTGGCTTGACAACGGACTGAAATGTTCGCCCAGTTCAATGAGATTCTCATGCGATTTGCTTCGACATCTGGAGGATTTCCAATGAGAACTAACTCCGACAAAATCATCCCCTTCAAAGTGCAAATGAATTTGGACATACCAAATCTAGAAGGAAAGATTTGTTGGAATATTCTCACCATCATAATTTGTATTTGCATGCATCCAGTCATCAGTATGGTAGTATTCCCAACACCTAGAGCTTATTTTTAGCCTCCTCGAGCCCATTTTTATCCATCAGAATCCCTCCTACCTACCTAGTGCGCCTTGTTTTTATCATTTGGATTACAAATGCACCCTACTACTCACTCTTGGATTCCAACAGTTAGTTGTTGCATTGATTTCCCAGTTCATGCATTTATTGCTTAGTTTAACTGCCTGTAGCTTCCAGTTGTCTGTATCAAAGTGACACTTGACTATTGACAATCCTCATGCGCCCTCCTTGGATTATCCTTCCCTACATTTGTGCTCACATGACTCAGTTAGAATTAGTTAGACTCAAATTGACTGACATTTGACTATTTATGACTGCTACCACTGATTGGGTGATGTCTCCAATGCTGTCCAAGCCACAACTTGAGGAGAATTCGAATCACCTTTGGGGTAATCGAATTCATTCCATTGTACTCTCATATTTTTTCCAGCTTACAGCTGATGAATGACATTACATCAGTTTTCCACATTCTTTGAGTTTCATGTTTGAATATTGATTCAATTCTTCTTCTTCTTCTCTACAGTTCTATGAGTGAATTTGTGAGGTTTTTTCAAGCTGAGTGATCTACACCTGTAGAATATCACATGGTATCAGAGCTTGATACATCTATTTGAATTGCAACAGTTGCAGTAGTTTATTGAACATATGTTTTCAGTAGAGCACCAGAAGCCCTTGGATTTCCACAACAAATACTGGTGCCATTGCATTGAATTCACTGGAGAAATCCAGTGAGGTCTAGCTAGGTGTGAAGGATCCAGTCACATGTTCTCACTGTCCTAAAGCAGTGTTATTTAGACTCTACAAGAAATATCCATCAAAATTTTCTTTTTTTATTCCAGGTTATTCCATCTTCAGCAGATTCGAATTCAACATCTACTATGGATCCAAAGCTCACCTCCTTCAACTATTTCGAATGGAAGGAAAAGATGAACATCTTCATGAACTCTAAAAACATTTCTAGAGTGTTGAATGGTTCTGTAGTTGAGCCCACTGGAGCAATTGAGAAATCAAAGTATCTTGATAAACTTGATCAAGCAATTGGACTGCTACTCCTCAGTATTTCCAATGATCTACATTTTCATGTCATTGATCTCAAAACTCCTAAAGAAGTTTGGGACAAGCTCGAATCACTGTTTGGGAAGAAATATGACTTGAAGGGTCACCAATTGGAAAAGGAGCTTATCTCTCTGAGCCCCAGTAGTTTCAACTCAATAAATGAGTTCTTCACCAAGTTCAAAAATATGATTTCACAGTTGAAGTCATATGGAATAGAGAAAGAAGAGAAGCAAATTATCCTTTCCATTCTCTCAAAATTGGGGGCTGATTACTCAGTATTTGTCTCCACCTTCAAGTCAACAAATCTATCCATTCCAAATTAGAATATGCCCACTCTTGAAGCCTTCATACAGTCTCTCTCAAAAGAGCAAGACAAACTAGTGCATATGGGAGTGATCAAACCAAGGATGGATTCAGCTCTTCAAGCAATAGAAGGGAAGAGTGCGAATGCCAAAGGGAAGTAAAAATTTAAAGATAGAAATTCGAATGATCATAAGCCAAGAGAGGCTCCCTATCAGTCATAAGGGGCTTCGAATTCTAAGATAGGCAAGCAATATCAAAAGGAGAAGAGAAAATGCCCCTTTTGCAATAGGGGCTTCCATCCTGAGTGTGCTTGTATGAATAAAACAATAGATATGATGGCACAAATATTGGAAAATAAAAACCTTCTAGTACCAGCGAATGCTAGAAGGAAATTTGATCCAAAATATGAGGACAAGGAGAGGTGCCATGCTCTCATGGCTGGTACTTCCAATGATTCCTCCATCATTGATTCTGAAGCATCAAGACACATGTCTGCTTGTAAGAATCTATTCTCTGATTTCAAATCCAGAGTTGGCCCTTCAATCTTGATGGGAAATGATTCCGAGGTCTCCTATGAGGGGATTGGGAGGATCAACATTGAGCATGGGTATTTTAGTGATGTACTCTATGTTCCTACTCTTGCAGAAAATATACTTTCTGTCTACCAAATGACTCATACTGGAGTACCCAAGAAGGTCATCTTCACTCCTAATGAGGTCGAGATCCAAGAGATCTCAACTGGAAACATCATAGCAAAAGGTATTGTTGATCATCATTCGAAACTCTATGCGTTTTCTTACTTTCTACCTTACTCAAAACTGAATGCATTGCTTACACATGCTAATGAGGAGAGTAGAATTTGGCATGAAAGATTTGGGCATCTCAACTACAAGTATTTGCACAAAATGCAAAATCAGAAAATGGTTCAAGGTCTACCCAACATCAAACTTGCTAGAGGCACTTGTAAAAGTTGCTTGATTGACAAGCATCCAAAGAATAAGGTTGAGAAGGAGAAGATTCACAGAAAAACATCAAGAATTCACGAAGAGCGAATGCTAGATCCAGATCCACAAGAACTTGGAGATATAGCACCTAAAGATTCAGTTTCTATTTCTATATGGGCCACGTGACTACTCCTGTTTCCACCATTGATCTTGTTGGAGATTCTCTAGATCTAAGAAAAACTAGATTTGATTTTCAAGATACAAGGATTGTCCTCTCTCCCATAGATCCATTTCTTGTAGAGAGATGATTTCTTATGATTGGATCAGATCCAAAAAAATTATTTGAGGCATCCCAAGATCCAATATGGATAGAAAATATGGATGAAGACTATCAATATCTTCAAAGAAATGAAACTTGGGAGCTTGTTTCTCTCCCTCCTGGGAGGAAGCTTGTTCAATGCAAGTGGATATATAGAACATAGATGGAATCAGATGGAGTCACAAGAAAGTATAAGGCTCAATTGTTTTTAAGGGGTTTCTCCCACGTTCATGGGATTGACTATTCTGAGACATTCGCTCATGTTGCTAAGATAGATTCCATCCGTCTTGTTCTTACTCTTGCTGCATCCAAGCACTGGGAGGTGCATCACATGGATGTCAAGAGTGCATTCCTTCATGGAAATATAGAGGAGTAGATATACATGAAGCAACTTGAAGGTTATATTGATGATCGTTCACTTGTGTGTAGATTGAATAAGTCCTTGTATGGGATCAAGAAAGCTCCCCGAGATTGGTATGAAAAGATGGATTCCTTCCTACTGTCACAATATTTTCAGAGGTGCAAATCATATTCTAATGTCTACATGAGACATGATGGTAACTCCATACTCCTTATTGTTCCTTATGTTGATGATTTGTTGATTATTGGGAGCAATTCTTCATGCATCAGATCTATAAAAACAACTTTGCACAACTCCTTCTCTATGTCATATTTGGGACTGCTAAAGCAGTTTCTTGGTCTTGAAGTCACTCAGAGTGATCCAGGAATCAAATTTGCACAATCCAAATATGCATCATATCTACTCGACAGGTTTCATATGAGCGAATGCAAGGAAACAACGTTTCCTTTTCTTTCAGGTACCATCCTTGAGGATGGTTCTTCTACACCTTTGGTGGATAGTACTTTGTATTGGAAGTTGATTGGGAGTCTTTTGTTTCTTACACACACTCGACCTAATCTATTATATGAAGTTAGTGCTGTCTCCAGATACATGTAGGAGCCTCATGAGCTTCACTGGAAGGAAGCAAAGAGGATCTTGCATTATGTGCAAGAAACAAAGATCCATGGTCTTCACTGTGCAGCTGGGTCTCCTTTGAACCTAGTTGGGTATATAGACTATGATTGGGATGGAGATAGCTCAGATCGGAAGTCTACATCTGGTTTGTTTTCATGATTGGACCTAGACCTCCCTGTTGGTTGAACAAAAAGCAGTCTGCTTTAGCTCTTTCTTCAGCTAAGACCGGGTATAGAGGTGCAGTGAATGCAGCCACACAGTGCATCTGGTTACGGGGCATCTTATCAGAGTTTGGGATCCACTTCATTACTCCACCTATAATCTATTGTGATAATCAGAGTGCCATTAGGATTTATATAGATCCGGTTTTGAGACAGAGAACCAAACATATTGATATACACATGCATTAAATTCGAGGATTGGTGTATGACAGTACCATCACATTGCTCTACTTCCCTATGGAAGAGAAGATTGTAGATATATTTACTAAGTATTTCTTGGTGAAGAGGTTCACTTACCTTCGGTCCCTTCTTGGGGTGAGTGATGCCAAGCTACATTAGCATCTTACAGTCTATTTGGGGGGGGGGGTGCTTTTTGCCCATTGGGTTTTCCCTCTTTCCTCACTTTTATTTAGATTGTTGTATGGGGTGACCTTTGGTCTTAGTTACCAAGGCCCTACTTTTTGGTTACTTCCTCATAGTTTGGCTTGCAGGGAGGGGGGGGTGTTGGAATATTCTCACCATCATCATTTGTATTTGCATGCATTGCATGCATTCTGCATGCATCCGGTCATCAATATGGTAGTCTCCCTAGCACCTAGAGCTTATTTTTTAGTCCCCTGGAGCATGTTTTTAGCCATCAACATCCCTTCTACCTACCTAGTGTGACTTGTTTTCATCATCTAGATTATAAATGCGCCCTACTACTGTGATAATCTGCAGGGATCTAGCAAATGTAGCAAACTCACAATCTAACTCTCAAGATTATTTGCAAAGAAGAAGAAGCATGCATTCAATAATCACCCATAAACACATAATAATGGACAATGTCAATATCATACAATGAATAATGAATGTAGAGAATGTGTTACAATGATCAATGATGAGGCATCATATAGGATTCGAATTAGCCAAGTAGGGAATTCAAATTCTGAGCTCAAAGTCTAGCATGAATAACTATGGAGACATCATCCAGTCAGTAGTATCAGTCATGAGTGGTAAGAGTCAGTCAAGTGTGTCTACTGAGTCTAACAGAACTATATATCCATAAATCAAGGAGTGGAGACTCTAAGTGGGGTGCATGAGGCTGTCTAACTCAAAGTCTAGCTTGGATAACAATGGAGACATCATCCAGTCAATAGTAACAGTCATAAATGGTAATAGTTAGTCAAGTGTGTCTAACTGAGTCTAACAGAACCATCTAGGCATAAATCAGGGAATGGAGACTCCAAGGGGGGCGTATGAGGCTGTCAAATAGTCAAGTGGAACTCCAGAACTAGCTAACTAGAAGCTACAAGCAGTCAGAATGAGCAATCAGTGGAATAACTACTCAATCAATGCACTAACTGAATGATAACTCCCGGTAGGTGAGATAAGGCATACCTAACTGAGTGATAACTGAAAGAAGGTGAGTAAAGGTGCTCTGAATGATAGTGGTAAGTGGGAAAGGCACACTTGCTAAGTAGATAAGTCAAAGAGGGTGCATAAGGTATGTAGGAGGCCAATTGAGGGCTAAAGATAGGCGTCAGAGAGCTAGAAGTAAGCTCTAGGTGCTAGGGAGATAACCATGATGATGACTGGATGCATGCAACATGCAGTTTTGCATGCAAGCATGCAAAATACAAAAATGATGGTGTGAATATTCCAACACCCCCCCGCAAGCTATACTATGAGGAAATAACTGAAAATAAAAATAGGGCCCTGGTGACTGAGACCAAAGGTCACCTCGTACAATCAATCTAAATAAAATAAGTGAGGAAAGAGGGAAAAACCAGTGGGAAGAAATCCCTCCCTCAAAATAGACTGAAGGATGCTAAAATAGCATGTCATTACTCACCCCGGAAGGAGGCAAGTGTCCTTCTTTTCTGATGAAGGATCGACCGATCTGAAATGGAACAACAATGGGAGAAGGATGAAACCTTGTATTCTGAAAATATGATCTGGTTCTTCTATGATCATGTGGATTACCAACCAAATCACCGGTAGATTGGAGTGTAGTGGCTGGCCATCGAGGAAGAGGAGAAATATCAGGTAAGAGATCTTCAGGTTCTTGTGGATATGGATCTCCCATTCGCTCATATTCATCATCAGTTGCTATACCTTCAGGTTCTTGTGGATCTGGATCTAGCATTCTATCATCATCATCACCATCTTCATCACTTGAAGGAGGAACATATCCAAAAGAGTTGATGTCATGAAACTGATCCAGAATATGCATGTAGTCCTCATATGAACCAATATGACTTTAATCAATAGAAGAACAAGGACTAGATGATGATGGATCTCCATTAAGATCAAAAGAGGATGTAGTAGTAGAGGCCCACTTTTAGGTAGGAGTTAGATAAATAGGTGCTGGATCTTCAGGTTCTTTTGGATCTGGATCTAGCATTCGCACTTCTTCAAGAGTCCTCTTTTTCTCAATATCATTTGATGTATCTTTTCCCTTTAGACAACCTTCGAAGGTGCCATGAGCAAACTTGCTACTTAGAAGACCATCAACCACATTCTGAGCTAGCTTGTGGTTGAGATGAGACAGTCTACTCTCTTCATGAGTATGAGAGCGAAGAGCAGACTCCTTTGAGAGAGGTAAGAAGTGTGAACACTCATAGAGTTTTGTCTCATGGTTTGCAACTCCTTTTGCAATGATTTCCCCCGAAACCATGTGTTGTAACTCGACTTCATATGGAGTAAAGATCACTCTTTTGGGCTCTCTAGTATGAGTAATTTGATACACTGAAAGGACATTAGGTGCAAGAGAAGGAACATAAATCACATCAGAAAAGTAACCATGATCAAGATCGATTCTTCCAATCCTATGAGAGGAGAATTCTGAATCGTTGCCCAAACTGACAGAAGGGCCAATAGAGATTTCGAATCTAGAGAAGAGATATTTGGAGGAAGCCATGTGGCATGATGCTCCTGAATCTATGATGAAATAAGAATCAATTGATGCACTTGCTATGAGAGCATTACATCTTTCTTTTCCATCGGATTTAGAATTCAGTATCAAGATTTTTCTTTCTTACACATGTTGGTACAAGAAGATTGTTCTTCTCAAGTAACTGAGCCATCAAATCTATAGTCTTCCTCATGCAAGAACTCTCAGGATGAAAACCTCTAAGAGAATAGGTGCACTTGGTCTTTCCCTTTTGAGAATGCTTGGTCTTCCTTGAGTTCGAAACCCCATCTGACTAGTATGTACTATCTGTAGGCCTTGTATCATTCGATCTCTTGTCACAAATATTTTGCTTTCCTTTACCATTTTCTCTCTCTACAATTGTAAGGGCTGAATCCAATTTGGGTTTGATCATTCCCATAGAGATCAATTTCTCTTTCTCTTGAGTAAGAGATTGGATGAAATCATCAAATGAGGGAAACTTCCATCTTGGAATGGACAACATAGCTGACTGGAAAGTAGAGACAAAAATTGAGAAGTTTGCCCCCAACTTTAAGAGAATGGAAAGTATAAGTTGCTTGTCTTCTTTCACTATCTCATATATTTTCAACTGTGATATCAAGCTTTTGAACTTGGTGAGGAAGGCATTGATATATTCGAAGCTGTTTGGACTCAAACATATGAGCTCATTCTCCAATTTGTGTCTGTGCATATCATCTTTCGGTCCAAAAAGAGATTCGAGCTTGTCCCAAACCTCTTTAGGAGATGTAAGATCGATGACATGGAAGTGAATATCTTCAGAAATTGAGAGAAGGAGCAGGCCAATTGCTTCATCAAGCCTATCCAAGTACTTGGACTTTTCAACTGCACTGAGAGATTCTACCATCGTTCCATTGAGTATTCGGGTGAATCTCTTTGATATCATGAAGAGAGTCATCCTGGATTTCCACTCAACATAGTTGGAATATGGAAGCTTTAGATCCATCTGAAATAGAGAAAGTTGAATAGTTGAAGAAGATTTTGAACGGGTGAATAAACCTGCAAAACAAAAGAATTTTTGCTGATGGAGAATGCTACACTTCGACTGAACACTACCTTAAGGAAACTTGGAACATAGACTAAGTCCTTCACACCTAGCTAGACCTCACTGGATTTCTCCAATGAATTCAAGTAATAGCACCAGGATTTGTTGTGGAAACTCAGAGGCTTTTGGTGCACAAGTGAAAAGATAACTGCTCAAAGAAATGCTGCAACTGCTGCAATTCGAATAGTTGCTGACTGCTCTGATACCATGTGATAATCTGCAGGGATCTAGCAACTGTAACAAACTCACATTCTAAATCTCGAGATTATTTGCAAAGAAGAAGAAGCATACAGTCAATAATCACTCATAAACACAGAATAATGGACAATGTCAATATAATACAATGAATAATGAATGTAGAGAATGTGTTACAATGATCAATGATGAGGCATCATATAGGATTCGAATTAGCCAAGTAGGGAATTCGAATTTTGAGCTCAAAGTCTAGCATGAATAACTATGGGGACATCATCCAGTCAGTAGTATCAGTCATGAGTGGTAAGAGTCAGTCAAGTCTGTCTAACTGAGTCTAATAGAATTATCTAGCCATAGATCAAGGAATGGAGACTCTAAGTGGGGCGCATGAGGCTGTCTAACTCAAAGTCTAGCTTGGATAACAATGGAGACATCATCCAGTCAATAGTAATAGTCATAAATGGTAATAGTCAGTCAAGTGTGTCTAACTGAGTCTAACGGAACCATCTAGGAATCAATCAGGGAATGGAGACTCCAAGGGGGGCTCATGAGGCTATCAAATAGTCAAGTGGAACTCTAGAAATAGCTAACTAGAAGCTACAAGCCGTCAGAATGACAATCAGTGGAAGAACTACTTAATCAATGAACTAATTGAATGATAACTCCTGGTAGTGAGATAAGGCACCCTAACTGAGTGATAAATGAAGGAAGGTGAGTAAAGGCACTCTAACTGACAGTGGTAGGTGGGAAAGGTGCATTTGCTAAGCATATAAGTCAAAGAGGGCACATTAGGTAGGTAGGAGGCCAATTGAGGGCTAAAGACAGGCTTTGGAGAGCTACAAGTAAGCTCTAAGTGCTGGGGAGACAACCATGATGATGACTGGATGCATGCAGTGGCATGAAAATGCATGCAACATGCAGTTTTGCATGCAAGCATGCAAAATAAAAAAATGATGGTGTGAATATTCCAACAACTACACACTCTTGGATTCCAACAGTCAGTTCTTGCATTGATTTCCCAGTTCATGCATTTATTGATCAGTTTAACTGCCCGTAGCTTCTAGTTGTCTGTATCGGAGTGCAACTTGACTATTGATAGTCCTCATGCGCCCTCCTTGTAGTCTATTTGACTATTTGTGACTACTACCACTGATTGGGTGATGTCTCCAATGCTGTCCAAGCCACAACTTGAGGATAATTCGAATCATCTTTGGGGTAATCAAATTCATTCCATTGTACTCTCATATTGTTTCCAGCTTACAACTAATGAATGAAATTACAACAGTTTTCCACATTCTTTGATTTTCATGTGTGAATATTGATTCAATTCTCCTTCTTCTTCTTTGCAATTCTATGAGTGAATTTGTGAGGTTTTTTCAAACTAATTGATTTACACTTGTATAATATTAGAAGATTGACGCGGAATTCGTCGACAATTGGGTACAGCAATTGGAATCCTATTACTCTGTGAATCAACTCTCATAAGATGAAAATATCACCATTGCAACCTTAAAGATGTCAACATTTGTGCACTGCTGGTGGGAGAACCTCTCGAAAAAGATGGAGAAACGCGGAGACCCCATCGACACATGGGAGAAATTTGTCGATACCTCCGAAAGGAATTTTACTCGCCAAAATACCTTAAACAACAGTATAAGAAGTGGTAGCAGCTAAGGAAATGGAAATACCAATCAGTACAGAGTTACACCGATGAGTTTTATCGACTCATGGCTAGACTTGACGTTCAAGAAGAAGAGAAATTGCTTGTTCTGAAGTACGTCAATGGAATATCCGCATACATTCAGCAAGAGATGGAATTTATGACTGTAAATACACTCACGGATGAATTCTACTATGCTAGAAAACTTGAAACCAAACAAAAAGGAAAAGAACACTTCACGACAAAGCTGACATCAGGATGACCACCCGACAACAAAGCACTAGGCGACTTCGACAAGTCGAAATCTTCTCAGCTAAATCCGCCAAATCCAGATCATGATAATTTTTTTTTTCTTAAAAGGTAACGTAGCAAATAACCGCCTACCAGGAAATGGTGTGATGACCACAACTCATCATGGCATGATATGTCTGAATGCAAAGCTCGGAAGAAAATTTTGGCAAAAGTGTTGACATCTGACTCATTTGAAAAGGATGTGAAAGAATATGATCTAGACACAAGAGATCCTTTTGACATCAACATCGACCACTCCAACATCCTTGACTATCATTGATGAGGAGGAACGAGAGCTCTTGTTCCATACACGTATATGCGTTTAGAACAATCCATTACATCTGATTGTGGATAACAGTAGCCAGAAGAAATTCGTTTATGAAGATCACATGAAGAAAATAGGTATGGTTACCACTACGCATCCTCAGCCTTACAACATCGGTTAGATGAAGGATGGACAGGAACTACAGATCACCTAACAATGCAAACTCACCTACTTCATTAATCCTTTTGAAGATGAAGTACTTTGCGATGTGGCACCACTCTCCGTAGCCAATGCCCTATTTGGGAAACCTTACTTGTGGGATTGCCATGGAGGTTACCGGTCACGACCTTAGAAGGTGATTGTTAGAATCCAAAATCGATGGTACGACATACCAGAGTGACAACCTACACCAACGATCTCAATGATATCTGCTAAACAGACAAAAAATATCATCAACCATGCTCAAAAGTTCGCATTAATCATGATCAAACCGCAACATTATAGGAAGACTGCAGCAACAAGTCGTCTCACCAACCAATGCAGCTCTCGACAGAATCAGTTGATCTACAACGTTCTTGATGAGTATTGGAACCTATTCCAAGGGCCAGATGGATTAGCTCGACATTTCCAGGTAAAACACTTTATTGAACTTGCTCTTGGTTCTTCTTTTCCTAACGCATATGTTTACAGAAGATCCATTCTCGAAAATGAAGAGATTCACAGAAAAATCCAAGATTTGATTGATAAAGGTCATATCCGACCTAGCTCCTCCTTGTGGAAGTTTAGTTGTCCTCGTTCCAAAGAAATACAGAACTTGGTGCATGTGCATCGACTACCGGGCCCTCAACAAAATTTGAGTAAAGCATCGCTACCCTCTGCCACAGATAGATGAGCTCAACGACTGTATAAAAGGTTCCAAATTATTTACTAAAATCGACCTCAAGTCAGGATACCATCATATTCGAATCGAGCCCTCAGATGTGTGGAAAACTGATTTCAAGACCAAGGAAGGATTGTTTGAATGGTTAGTCATGCCTTTTGGCTTAACCAATGCACCTGCGACCTTCGTGCGATACATGGATAACACTCTTCGACCTTTCATCGGAAAATATGTCATTGTATACCTCGATTACGTATTTATTTTCATTCAATCATGGGAGGAACATGTCGGACAACTTCGACAAGTCCTCGACACTCTCTAGCAACATCGACTCTACTTAAACATGGATAAGTGTACCTTTGCGATGGAAAACATCAAATATTTGGCGTATGTAATTTACTTTGTAGGAATTCACGTCGATCCAGAGAAAGTACAAATCCTCAAAGATTGGCCCATTCCTCAAAGCATTCATGAACTAAGAATTTTTCTTGGTTTGGTGAATTTCTATGGACGATTCATACTTGACATCAGTCACATAGCCTGACCCTTGAATCAGTTGACGAAGGGAAATGGGAAAAATGTCTTCAAATGGACACCAACAGTACAACAAACAACTTTCGAACAACTCAAGCACAAGCTCTGCACTACACCAATACTTTTCTTACCTGATTTGCATAAGCGTTTTGAGATTGAGACAGATGCATCAGACTATTCCTTGGGCGCAATTATCACTCAGTCTGGTCACCCAGTCGCTTTTCATTCCGAAACTTTTAACGAAACCGTTAGAAGATATTCAATGTATGAAAAATAACTATACGCCATTGTGCAAGCTCTCAAGCAATGGAGGCGTTACATCCTTGGCAAGGAAACAGTCATTCTCACTTACCACAAGCCTCTACAGTTCGCTCCGAACCAATCGAAACTACAGAAAACTCGACAACTCAAGTGGATTAATTACCTACAACAATTCCAGTCTGAGATTAAGTATAAAAAAGGTAAAGTTAACGCCGCCACTGATTGTCTAAGTCGGCCACCCATTACTCTCCTTCTTACAGTGATGAGTATGTAGGGATATGACACCACTACTTGGCCTCAATTGTATGAGGAATACAAGGAATTTTCATTACTCAATTGACAGTTACAGACCAACAAGTCATCGACCTATGACTATTTCCTGAAAGACACCTTGCTATACAAGCTTGGAAAAATTTGTGTACCGACGAGTAAGCATCGACAACAGATCATTTGGGACGCGCACTACAACAAGACTGCAGGACACTTTGGAGTAGAAAAGACCCTTTCTATTCTGCAGAAGTATTTCTTTTGGCCTACACTTAAAATTGGCGTCAACAAGTACATTCGATCATGCGTGGTTTGTTCCATTGCTAAACTGCCTAATCGACGAAAGGGATTGTACACACCTTTGCTAGTTCCTAGTTGACCATGGGAATCTATTTCTATGGACTACTTGAGGGATATCTTACTACCAGACATCAACATGACGCAATCTTAGTAGTAGTCGAATGATTTTCCAAGATGGCCATTCTCATTCCAAGCAATAACACCACGACAACGAAGCATACCGCTCAACTCTTATTCACACATGTTTGGAAACACTTTGGTTTATCGACAACCATTACTTCTCACCGAGATGCTAGATTTGTCAGCATCTTTTGGAAGAATCTATGGAAACAACTGGACACATGACTCCCATTGTCGACAGCTTTCCATCCTTAGAATGAGTGATAGACAGAAGTTGTGAATCACTTGGTTGTACAACTGCTTCGCATGTACAACCACAAGCATCGACGAACATGGGATGAAATTCTTCCATACATATAACACAGCTACAATTATGCTCAACATAAATCTACGGGAAAGAGTAAATTTGAGATATGTTATGGATTTCAACCCTCAGAGCCTATCGACTTCATCATCTCCTCAACACAGCCAAACGATACCGAATACAACCATCGGGAAGTTGATAAAGTATTGAAGTTTCGAGATCAGATATGCGACATCTAGAGACAAGCACATGAAATGTTGCAACAAGCAAACACGAAAGCTAATTCCTGATACGAAAAGCATCATATTCCTCATTCATTTCAAATTGGGGATCATGTCTGGTTACATATCAAGAAGGATCACTTCACCGGTCCATACAAGAAGCTCAAACCTTTGCGATATGGTCCATATAGTATTCTTCAGCAGATTGGAAAAAACACTTTCCAGCTCGACATTCCTTCATGCTTGGGTTTGCATCCATTATTTAATGTGGATCTACTTCGACCATACCATGCACCACTATTGGAATAGAATGAATTACCAAAAACAAAACCCGAAGACATCCATCCATATGTTCAGGAGCCTCTTCCTTGCGACACCATCGTGGGACAATGAGTACGCCTTACAAGGATGGACACAATTCCCCTATTTCAGGTTGCCAAAGTCAGACAGCTCCCATCACAAGGAAAATGGTACTCTGATATTGAACTGACCAACAAGTTTCCCCACTTGACCAAGCAAACAATGGGGACCATTGTTTCTTAAGGAAGGAGGTATGATCCACATAGCAGTTGGCATTATTTTTGGATGCTAACATCGACCATGACGAGTCATCGACTTCGTCACAACTTCGACAAGTTTCGAATTCAACACGAATTTGAAAAACTCAGCGACTTCGACAAGTTCAGCAACCTTGACAGTTCTACGACATTGATATGCAACGTCAACTTGCGACTGACGAACTTCGACATATTGTCTCTTTGTCTTAAAGTCGACTGTAACGGTTGAACTTCCGAACCGTTCTAACTTCTCTTGTAATTGAACATAACAGGAAGGAACCCAAGTGTCTCAACACTCTCTATATAAGCATGTGAAATATTGTAACATACTTCTTGGATATGATCTTATCATTCCTTTCGCCAGTAATAGAGTGTTGGAATATTCTCACCATCATTTTTTATATTTGCATGCCTGCATGCATCCAGTCATCAGTATGGTAGTATCCCAGCACCTAGACCCCAGTTTTTCATCCCCAGGTGCCTGTTTATGCTCAGTTCTAGCCCTCCTAGCCACATATGCGCCCTTTTTTTCATCACTGGAGTACAAGTGCACCCTCTTCCACCTATTTAGGATATTCTTCAGTTAGTTCCATGATTAGTGGATCTGTTCCTTGATTACTATTTTAACTAACTGAACCACTTAGATAGATCTCCAGAGAGACTAGATCAACGATACTGGAAACTGAAAGATCCTCATGCGCCCACATTGGAGTCTCCTTCCCTACATTTGTGCCACATGCACCAGTTAGACTCGATTAAACTCATTTGACTGATATTTGACCATTTGTGACCACTATTACTAATTGGATGATGTCTCCAATGTCATCCAAGCCACACATTGAGGAGAATTCGAATGACCTTAGGAGGCGTTCGAATTCATTTGATTGTATTATTTATTATTCACTATTCAAAGTGCCAACTCATAGCTGATGTATGATACAACAGTTTTTGTCATTTCTTGTGAATAAGTGATTATTGAATCAACATTTCTTCTTCTTCTTTCTGCACTTCTTGAGTGAGTTTTAGTGAGGTCTGCTATCACTGAGTGATCGTACTTCTAAAATATCACATGGTATCAGAGCTGGAAGCATCTATTCGAATTGAAACAGTAGCAGTTGTAGTAGTTGTTGCAGTTGCATCAATTCTTTGAGTAACTGTCTTTCATTGAGCACTAGAAGCCTCTGGGCTTCCACAACAAATCCTAGTGCTATTGCTTTGAATTCACTGGAGAAATTTAGTGAGGTCTAGCCAGGTGTGAAGGACCTAGTCACATGTACTTAGTGTCCTAAGGCATTGTTCAATTCAAATTGCAGCAGATCTCCATTTCATAATTCTCATTTTTTTTGCAGGACTATCCCCTCTTCAACTTCGAATTCTTCAGTATCATGGATCTCAAGTTGAATTCATTCAACTACTTCGAATGGAAGGAAAATATGGATATCTTCTTGAAGTTGAAGATCCTTTCTAGAGTGGTGAATGGATATGCAGTTGATCCCACCGGTGCAATAGAGAAATCCAAGTACTTAGACAAGCTTGATGAAGTAGTAGGAGTGCTGCTGCTCAACATTTCTGAAGACCTACACTTTCATGTTATCGATTTGAAGACTCCAAATGAGGTTTGGGAAAAGATAGAATCTCTTCTTGGTCAGAAGGATGAATGAAGGGACATAAGTTAGAAAATGAGCTCATCTCCTTGAGCCCAAGTAGTTTCGAAACTATCACTGAGTTTCTCAATAAGTTCAAGAACTTGATTTCACAATTGAAAAGGTATGGGATTGAGAAGGAAGAAAAACAACTCATCCTTTCCATATTGTCGAAGCTAGGCCCTGATTATTCAGTGTTTGTTTCAACCTTCCAGGCAACAAAGTTGTCCATTCCAATATGGAAGTTCCCTTCGCTTGAAGAATTCATCCAATCCATCACACTTGAGGAGGAGAAGCTAGTGCACATGAGAGTGATAAAAACCAAATTGGATTCAGCTCTTGTAGCCACTGAGATGAGAAGAGCGAATGGTAAAGGGAAACACAAATTTTCTGAAAGGAGGTCGAATTAACAAAAGCAAAAGGAGGCTCCAAATCAGTAAGATGGAGTTTCGAATCCTAAGAAAGACAATCAAACTCAAAATGGGAAATCCAAATGCACATACTGAAATAGAGGATTCCATCCTGAGAGTTCATGTATGAAGAAGACCATAGATCTCATGGATTCACTTCTTGAAAAAAAAATCTTCTAGTACTTGCATGTGCTAGAAAGAAAGAAGGTGAACCATCAAGATCAGAGGACAAAGAGAGATGCCATGCCCTCATGGCAGGTGCATCAACACAATCCTCCTTCATCATATATTCATGAGCATCAAGATACATGTCTTCCTCCAAAGATATATTCACTGGTTTCGAATCCACTGTTGGACCATCCATCATGTTGGGGAATGATTCTGAGGTCTCCTCTGAGGGGACTGGAAGAATCAAACTTGATCATGGGTACTTCTCAGATGTGATATATGTCCCTACTCTTAATGCTAATCTACTTTCAATCTACCAGATGACCCATATTGAAGAGCCCAAGAGGGTGATCTTCTCTCCAAATGAGGTCGAAATCCAAAACATGGTATTAGGATCTACCATTGCAAAAGGAGTTGCAAATCATAAGTCGAAACTCTATGAGTTCTCACACTTTCTACCTTTCTCAAAGTAGTCTTCTCTTCACATTCATGAAAATGAAGAGAGTAGGCTATGTCATGGAAGATTTGGGAATCTTGACTACAAACATTTGCAGAGCATGCAAACTCAAAAGTTGGTTAAATATCTACCCAATATCATATTTTCACAAGGCACCTGTAAAGGTTGCTTGAATGGAAAAAATCCAACAAGGAAAGTTGAGGAAATGAAGAATTAGAGAGTAGAGCAAAAGCTAGATCCAGATCCACAAGAACCTGAAGTTCTAACATCTATTTGTTCAACTCCTATTGCAAAGTGGGCCACCACCACTGTTGGATACACCAATGATCTTGTTGAAGATCCACCATCATCATATCATAGTTCATTTGGTAAAAATCTCACCAGTGTTGGTTCAAAGGAGATATCAAAGAACTACATGCACATTCATGGAGCTGATCCTACCTCAGTTGGTGTGGATCACATGTTTCAAAATGATATTCACATTTTTGGATTTGTTCCCACCATGTTTGGTCAAAAGAGCAAGTTTAGGAAGTCTCCAGATTCACTTGCTTCCACTGAAGAAGAAGTTAAGCACATGTTATTGGAACACGATCCACCTTCAAATTCAGAGTTTGGAAGTGATGATGAGTAAGAGAGAAAAGATTCATCACATGAGAGTTCAGATTCAGAGTTTGGAAGTAATGATGAGCTCCAAGAGACCGAACCTTCATCACATGACAGTTCAGATTTAGAGTATGAGAATGAAGATGATGAAGAGCGAATGCTAGATCCAGATCCATAAGAACCTGAAGATCTAGCACCTATTAGTGAAGATGAGCGAATGGAAGAACACGATCCAGATCTACAGCTTGCAGATCCTCCTCTTCCTAGATGGGAATCCACTACTCTTAGATCTGCTAGAGATCTTGTGGGAGATCCAATTGATCCAGGGAGAACCAGATCTAATTTTTAGAATGGAAGGTTTGATCCTTCTCACATTACTGATCCATTTCTTGCCAATAGATATTTCTTTGGTGGAGAAGTCCACTTACCATTCAGGGTGAGTGATGTACATGGTTGATTATCCTACCAGAATCTATCTTGAGGGGGGGATTTATTCCTACTGGGTTTTCCCTCTTTCCTCACTTTATGATGCAGGAGCATTGGGACCTAGGCAGAACCGTCGAAGATGATCGACATGTGGAGTCGACTAGGGGGAGTGCCGACGACCATTGGTGCGAAGGAAGATTGGTTGTCGAAGTCAATAAGTCGAGCAGAAGTTGTCGATATGCAATCGACGAAAGGAGGAGTAAGTCGAGAGTCGACATGTTAAGGTTGACAGGTTGTTGAACGATGACAACGATAGGTTGAGGCGGAAGCCAAGTGAGGAGGAAGGGGAGGATTGGAAAAGCCGACGATGCAAAAGGAAGCCAATGGGTATGTTGAAGGCTGACGAAAGACAATATCGTCGACGTAGGAGATGGGGACGACTATTGTATCAAAGTCACAAGGACGCGCAGAAAGTCAAGTAGAGTACTTGGTAGCCGTTCAGGGTTGCTAAGGAAGTTATGAACAGTTATTGAGGGTGGTTGAAGACATGGAAGATGTCACCATAGGTGGAGGTTGTGCAACACTATAGAGGCACTGACAACTGTAGGTATACAGGATCAGGGAATATCGGCGAACATAGGAAGCATGTCTCAGGTATTGGAGTGGGCCTCGAGATGAGCAATAGCCGAGTAGGAGAGTTCGGTCAGTAGATGATCAAAGGCACTTTTGGAGAGGGAGTCACTCGAGAGTTGATCTGTAGATTGGAGAGAACAGTCACACATCAAACGAGCGCACAGGATATCGGAGCCATAGCTCAGAGTTCCGCAGTGAACTAGGAGAGGGTGAAGATCGACACATAGAGAGAGCACGCATTTGCTTCTGTATATTGTAAAGGCTACGGCTGACTAGTTAGTTTTTTACATTCCTTACGTTTAGCATTGTAACCGTAATCCAATTGGAGTAATAGAAGCCAGCTTTTGGCATCCTGTTTACATCCATTTTATGTGAACGTGTGTGTGTTTTGTGTTATTATTAAGCAAGAAGGTCCCAACGACTTGACTTGCGTCAGTTGGTATTAGATCCCGGAAGTGAGTCCGGTTGAAGAAGCAGTACCGACCTGACTTGCATCAGTTGGTATCGGAAGCTGGAAGTGAATCCAGTGTTGAGTGCATAGAAAAACTCCAACTATGGTTGGGTATAGTTGTGCATGACCTGTGAAAGTCTGGTTGCGATTGGATGAGTGGGAGTTTCAGCTACGGTTGAAAATGGATCACATAGGCGTTAATGTTCAAGGAGTTGGACGAAGAGCACATGGTGCTGCAGTCATGGTTGAACATGAAATGTTTGACGAGTGTATGCGAACAATGTGAAGTTTGACTAGTGAAGTCTCAATGATCAAAGAAATCCAAAGGCGTGGATGCGTTAGACCACAACGATGAGGAGGTCGAAGAGGTGGAAGAACGGGGAGCAGTAGGAGAAGAAACAGAAGATAAACTCATCAAGTTTCTAACAGAGATGAGAGGTTGGACAAATATAGATGTACGTACCTACTCAGGAAGTCTGGATCCATAAGACTTGATCAACTGGTTCCGAGAAATGGGGAAATACTTCACCTTAGAGTAGATCGAGGATCCAAGACGGGTTAAGAATGCATGTATGAGGTTGAAGGGTCATGCCTCATTGTGGTGGGAAATGTGCAGGCTGATAGAGTCAAGAAAGGCAGGGAGAAGATCAATTCTTGGGATAGGACGGTTGCCAAACTGAAAGGGATGTTCTTTCTAGGTGACTATGTGATTTCCTTGTTCAGGAAATTGCAAAACTTTCAAAAAAAAGAGATGACCGTGAAGGAGTACACGGAAGAGTTCTACATATTTTTAATAGGGTCGGGGCAGACCGACGAAGGAGAAGAAGCTATCGTGAGATATGTGAACGGCTTGAAGTATGCCATACAGGACGAGTTGATCCTGCCAAGGTTTAGAGTGGTCGACGAAGCCTATCAGTTAGCTCTGAAGGCAGAAGAAAAACTGTTGGGGAAATTTGCATCGACCAGAGGTAAGATGACTGGTCATGGTGCGAAGATTGTTTCCGCGAAAGGCCAGAGTAGCGGAAACAGGAGAGAAGCTGTCGAAGGAAACTGACGTGCAGAAGGGAATCGACTAAGGAGAAAGCGTAGGAAAATCGATGCGATGGTCGAGGTGTGTATGGTCGAAGTGGTCCATCTGACAGAAAAGGAGCTGACGGACCAACTGTGGGTTGTTACAAGTGTCAAGGAGTCGGACATAAGGCATATGAATTCCCAGAGAACCTACATGCTGCAGAGAAGTTGAAACCCAGATGTCGAAGAGATGAGCAAGTCGACGAGAGGGAAGAGTTGACATTCGACAACAGTGAGGATGGGAAGAGAAAGAGTCATGCCATGATGACTAGGAGGACGTTGGTTCAGGATGACCGACGCCACGAGGAAGATCCGACACAACTAAATGATATATTTCGAACCAGAGTGTAGATTGGCGAGTGGTATTGCAAGACCATAGTTGATGGTTGAAGTACCGAGAATCTTGTGTCGACAAAGGTCATTGAAAATGTGGGTTTGAAATGTTGAGAACCCCCACACCCTTCCAAGATCTCAGGGTTGCAGAAAGGACACCATGTGAAGGTGACCAGACAGTGCCTGATTAACTTCGAGGTCAGGAAGCTTGAAGACAATGTACTGTATGACGTAATTCGAATGGACGCATGTCATCTGTTGTTAGGAAGAACATGGAAATATGATCGAAAAATGATCTATGATGGTTGAGCCAAAAAAAGTCACAGTGTGGAAAAATGGCACGCAGAGGATTCTGAAGCCGAAACAGGAGGATCAAGCTGACACATGAAGTGGGTCAAATTCCTGTAGGGATATACCTTCATGTTGCGACATAAGTCGAGCAAGTCGAACATGGTTGCTGATGCGCTGAGTCAAAGAGTTGCATTGTTGAACACAAAGACAATTCAAACAACAGGAATAGAGTCAGTGAAGACAAAGTATGTGGTCGACGAGGATTTTGTGAAAGCATGGAAGGCGAGTCGAGAACCGTGGAGTGCTGACAAAACGCCATACTTTAATTATTTCATCCAAGAGGGATACCTGTTCATGGGACAACAGTTGTGTATTCCCAGAGGATCCTTAAGAGAGAACCTAATCCGAGAACTACATAGTGGCAGATTAGCAGGTCATTTTGGCATCGATAAGACCAAGGCATTGGTCGAAGAGAAGTATTATTGGCCAGGAATGACGATAGATATCGATAAATGGGTACGACAGTGTTGATTTTTCCAGTTGGAAAAAGGAATAAGTCAAAATATGGGGTTGTATACGCCATTACCAGTACCGAATACCCCATGGGAGCACCTGAGCATGGATTTTGTGCTAGGATTTCCAAAGAAACAGCAGGGAATCGACTCAATCTTTGTTGTATTCGACAGATTTTCGAAGATGGCACACTTTATTCCGTGTCAGAAGAGAAGTGACGCCACAAGAATTGTTGTACTATTCTTCAAGGATATAGTCAGATTACATGGGTTGCCAAAGAGTATCACATCAGACAGAGATACCAAGTTTATGGGGCATTCCTGGAGAACCCTATGGAAGAAAGTGGACATGAGGTTGCAGCTTAGCTCAACATATCATCTGGAAATAGACGGACAAACCGAGGTGGTGAACATAAGTTTGGGAAAAATTCTAAGATGTTTGATGACCAATAGACCCAATTAGTGGGAGAACGTGTTGGAGCAATCAGAGTTCACGTACAACAATTCTGTGAATCGGTCAATAGGTTTTAGCCCATTCCAGATTGTTCAAGGATGAATCCCACATGGAGTGGTTGATTTGGTCGAGTTACCGACAGAAATCAGGAAAAGCACGGTTCACAAAGCATATGAAATAAGTGCATGAAGAATGTGTGAAAGAGCATAGAAAAGAGAAATACGACATACAAGTTGAGAGCCGACAGCTTGAATAGGATACAATCGTTTAGTGAAGGAGACTTAGTCTATGCACATTTGCGGAAGGAGATATTTCCAACAGGAACCTATAACAAGCTGAAGCTGAAGAAGATTGGACCATGTAATATTCTGAAGAAGATTTCGGATAATGCTTATGTGTTGGAGCTGCCAAAAGACTTGAGCATTTCACTAACGTTCAATGTCTCATATCTATACAATATCAAGGAAGGTTCAAGCAGCGGAAGCACAGAAGTGTCGAACATCGACTGGACAGTGCATATTCCAGATCGATACAAAGAGAAAATCGCACAAGTAATAGAGGAACGCGAAGTTGGGCATACACGCAGTTCGCGAAAGAAGGAATACTTAGTGCGATGGAAAGATGATGAGTTGTAGGAGGCGACGTGGATTTCCGAAGAAGAATTCAGGAGACTGACGGAGTAGTCGAGCTCTTTTTCACTTGGGGATTCTGATGTAGGAGCATCGGGACCTAGGAAGAACCGTCGAAGATGATAGACATGTGGAGTCGACCAGGGGGAGTGTCGACGACCACTGGTGCGAAGGAATATTGGTTGTCGAAGTCAATAAGTCGAACAGAAGTTGTCGATATGCGATCAATGGAAGGAGTAGTAAGTCGAGAGTCGACATGTTTAGGTCAACAGGTTGTCGAACAACGACACCGACAGGTTGAGGCGGAAGCAAAGCGAGGAGGAAGCAAAGCGAGGAGGAAGGGGCGGACTGGCGAAGCGGATGATGCGAAAGGAAGACGACGAGTATGTCGAAGGCTGAAGAAAGACAGTATGGTCGACACAGGAGATGGGGCCAACTACTGTACCAGATTCAAAAGGATACGTAGAAAGTCAAGTAGAGTACTTGGTAGTTGTTCGGGGTTTCTAAGGAAGTTATGAGAAGTTATTGAGGCTGGTTGAAGACATGTCAGATGTCACCATAGGTGTAGGTTGTGCAGCATGACAAAGGCACTGACAACTGCAGATCTGCAGGATCAGGGAATATCGGCAGACAAAGGAAGCGTGTCTCTTGGATTGGAGTGGGCCTCGGGATGAGCAGCAACTGAGTATAAGAGTTCAGTCAGTAGATGATCGAAGGAAATTTTGGAGAGGGATTCACTTAGGAGTTGATCTGTAGATTGAAGAGAACAATCACACATCAACCGAGTGCACAAAAGATCGGACCCATATCTTAGAGTTCCGCAGTGAACCAGGAGAGGGTGAAGATCGACACATAGAGAGAGCACGCATTTACTTCATTATATTGTAAAGGATATGGCCGACCAATTAGTTGTTTTACATTCCTTGCATTTAACATTGTAACCGTAATCTGACTGAAGTAATAGAAGCCAGCTTTTGGCATCCTGTTTACATCAATTTATGTGAACGTTTCTGTGTTGTGTGTTATTGTTAAGCAAGAAGGTCCTGACGACCCGACTTGCGTCACTTTATTTATTTAGATTGTTGTATGGGGTGACCTTTAGTATCAGTTACCAGAGCCCTACCATTAGTTCCTTCAGTTGTTCCTCATAGTTTGGCTTGTGGGGGGTGTTGGAATATTCTCACCATGATTTTTTATATTTGCATGCTTGCATGCATTCTTCATGCATCCAGTTATCATGCATGCATATGCATGCATCCATTCATTAGTATGGTAGTCTCCCAGCACCTAGTCCCTAGTTTTTCAGCTCGAGGAGCCTGTTTCTGCTCAGTTCTAGCCCTCCTAGCCACATATGCGCCCTTGTTTTCATGACTGGAGTACAAGTGCACCCTCTTCCACCTATTTAGGAGATTCTTCAATTAGTTCCATGATTAGTGGATATGTTCCTTGATTTGAGGATTGATTACTAGTTTAACTAACTTAACCACTTAGATAGACCTCCAAAGAGACTAGATCAACTATACTGACTACTGAAAGCTCCTCATGCGCCACATTAGAGTCTCCTTCCCTAAATTTGTGCCACATGCACCAGTTAGACTCATTTGACTGATGTTTGACCACTTGTGACCACTATTACTGATTGGATGATGTCTCCAATGTCATCCAAGCCACACATTGAGGAGAATTCGAATGAACTTAGGAGGAATTCGAATTCATTTGATTGTATTAAGTTATTATTCACTATTCAGAGTGCCATCTCACAGCTGATGTATGATATAACAGTTTTTGTCATTTCTTGTGTATGAGTGATTATTGAATCAACATTTCTTCTTCTTCTTTCTGCACTTCTTGAGTGAGTTTTAGTGAGGTTTGCTACAGCTGAGTGATCCTACTTCTAAAATATCACATAGAGAAGAACAGTTTGCATTCCTGCATATTTTCCTGTGTGTATTTGCGTTTATCTGTGTAGTGTATTCCTTCTTTGCTTATTCTATTTCTTATGCTTCCTCCATAATAGTGCCAATTCATTCAATCGACTATTGGCCCCCTTGTGCACCTGGGCGTGTGCAGATCATTGAACCAAAATTATTGCTCCCCCAATGAAGGCCATAGGGAGATAAAGTTGGAAATTGTCACTCCCCTAACACTAGAAGTTGTAGTTTATCCCCCCCTGCACAAGGGGAAGGGGGAAATAATTCTAAAAAAAATCTCATTCTAGGGTTTAGGAAGGTGGGTTTCGACCCACAAATGATAGGATTCCCTCCCAAGCATGGCTAGAGAGTGGAATAACCCTATGATGGTGGGTCCTAAACTACCTAGGGAGCATGCCAATCATACTTCTCATGATGATGAAGAAAGAAAACCAATAATGGCCCATGAGGGTGACATTTTGAGGTGTAACATTTTATCATATTATTTTTTCCTTTCCCTCACAACCACATAACTTCTCATGAGTGTTAACACCAAATTTTTTTCCACTTTGGTTATCCACTAGCCACACCATATCATACATCATGTACACTTTCCATTTCCACCACTTTGACCTTCACATGACAAAATTATCATAAATGACCCATTATTATTATTTATTCTCTCCATAAAAGAGGGAAATTGACACATTCCTAAAAAATGGGAAAAGGGAAAATCCCCCCCAAAAAGAAATTCCTACAAACGAGAAAAAATCCATAAAAAAGGGAAAAATAAGTTGGATCTAACCAACTCATAATGTTTATCCAAATATCATTTTCCAATCCCATGGGTCAACAAATAAGTTGGTGACTCCCATCGGGTTCTATCTATGCAGATCTATGGTTCCATTTTGACTATCAATACCTATATATTTTTCATTTCATCTTGCTATATTTTCCTTATTTTCAGCCGATCTATCCCCGTATATAAGATTTGGTCTAAGAAACTGGAAAAATTCTCTAATCCATACTTAGATCCCGCCTCCCATAGGATTTTGAGGGAGAATTTTGTAACGGCTGTAGCATCCACACTATTGACCGGAAGTATGACATATAATATGTCAAATCAAACACCCATAAATTTCATATCTAATGGCATTGATCTTGTCGCAATCTTCTCAACTAGTGCGAAGATATCCCATATGCAAAATTTCTGTCTACGTAGAAAATTGCTGAAGATTGCATATTTTCAAACTTAGATATCTTGGCCTCTAGTACTCAGAATTTAGTGATTTTTTTTTAAAACAGATATTTTTCTAGAGGAATTCATATCTATAATATGTTTTTGTAAATTCTGCATAAAAATTTATAGAAATCAATTTAATTTTTGCTTCCCTCTACAACCTTCTTTGATTTTTCCATATCTATTTGTTTGCAGTTCCCTTTTTGTTTTGCTTGCACCTATTTTCTCGCTGGAGCTATTTGCTGGTCTACCTTTATTGAGCCCTATAGTGAAGAACAACTTGTTTTTTAGTCTTTTTTGCACCTCTTGGTTCTATTTAAATCTATTAGACATGCATCATTTTCTATTTCAGTAAGTTGTATGGTAATAAATCATTGCTTGTAGCTAGTTGTTAAGAGAAGTGCTTGGATTTAGTTGAAATGATGAATGAAAGACTAGTGTTCACATATCATTGTTTATTATTTCCTTTCAACATTTATTTGATTGGCTATATCTATGGGTTATACACACCACTTGTGGACACAACTCACACCTTAAAGTCAAATGCTTGGTTCTTGACCCCAAGTAGAGCCTTAAAATTAACCTTCAATAAACCAATAGTAACCTCACTTGAGGGCCAAAAAAATTTGGTACTTAGGTTAGGACACTAGGATATGCATCAAAATAAATCCCCTTTATCACTTACCTCTGAGATAGAGTAGTTGTCCAATTAGGGAACCAAAATTCTCTTGTATTTATTGTCATGGTTGAGACCAATTTGTCAGGGGGGCTATCCCTTAGTAGTGATAGTGGCAAGATTGGTTCTGGACATCTAGGTGGAATGTCGCATTCCACTCTGTACTGAAGGACACCAACTTGTTGTCCTTGTTGTACATACTGGTGACCATACTAGTTGTGCAACGACCAAAGGATTGAAGTTGTCGGACACCTTTCCGGATGTTCCTTGAACGAGGTATCCTAGTTTCCATTCTTCTAGGGATATTTTACCTGGAATCCCTCTTGGTAGGGGGATATCCATTGGGCATATTTGGTTTTCCATTTCACTTTGTTTGATGGGACTTGAGACCTCCACAGAGAAATTGATTTGAGAAGGCCTTCCATCTTTTAGTTAGGTGATTGCTTGCTCCCATACCTCATAGTTTAGTGGGTCATTTTTCTTTCGGTAGGTAGTGTTACTTGTTGGCTTTGTGGCCATTTTTTTGTAGCTCACCTACTGTGACACACAGTTGTATTTGTTTTCTCGAGCTTATTTTTTGGCCTAAGTGCCTTTTTGTTGCGCTCTCCTCTTGTGCACATGGTTGCATTGGGGATTTTGAGCCTTTTTCCTTGATCATTGAACTTATACCCATAGCAATTTCTCATCACCATAGCCCCTCCGATGTACTCTTATCTATTGAAATATTGTAACTTCGAAGAATATTCTATTGTATTTTATTATTGTAATTTATTCGAAGATGTTTTATTCCTCCGTTGGGATGTTTGGTCATCATAGAGTCATGAGGTAAATCCTCCCATGTAAGTTGGGGAAATAGATCCCCTAGATTCAAATGAATGGGGTTTTTAAGTCCCCTAGAGGAGTCATCCAAATCAACATTATTTGAGTGGTAAAGTTAGTTGAGGCCGACATGTCAAGTTGTAAAATTAAAGTAGAAGTGAATGTATAAATAGAGAGATAGGCTCTCTCATTTATTCATTCATTCACACACACACTCACTTGTGTAATTCACAATGGAGAGAGGGAGAGAGATATCTGCAAGGAGAAGGAGCACTTTTGATCATCTATATTGAGGAAGTTTCGATGTGTTTTCTTCCCCTAGAGGGTTTCCCAGAATACATTTGTGTCTCTTGTGTTTATGTTGTGCTTGTTATTCTTTCAGTGATCCTGTATATGTTATTGTTGTGAAATTGAATTGAAAACTGATGTTATCTATCTTATCATATTGAATCTTAACATTTTTGACTTCTGGGGAAGTCACCTCAGTCCAGTTTCTTGGACCGCACACGTTGGACCACAATTCAACACACCTCCTCATCTCTAGAAGCTTTTCTGGGGGAACCTGAGTTCACTTCTGACTCTTCCCAATTAGAGTCACCCACACATTCACCTACACGTAACCCTATGGATGGAACATATATTGACCCATTTTTTGGAGGGATCATTGGTGCTGGGAATCATAGTGGCCCTATAGTCACTACACCAACCACTCCAATTGTTGGTCCCATGGGAACCACTATTCTTGGTAGCATTGGACCTACTTCCACCACTACAAATCACATAGTTATTGACTCTATGTCCCTTAGCAGGGGGACCACCCCCACGACCATATTCCATATAGTCACTGGTGTTTATATGGTCCCCTCCATGATGACCACCATAATTGGCCCTACTACCACTCCACCACCTGGTGGAGGAGGCCTCATAATTTCATCTATGGATAACACTGCTGTTGGCCCTACCATGTCGTATCCTACTGCTAGCCTTCCCTTTATGGCCAGTCTAAGCCTTCTATATTTGGACAGACTAACCAACAATCCTATTAGACATGATAGCATGTGGCCCCCAATGCTTACCAAACTCCCTTCAGACATTCCTAAGTTCGAAGGGAAGGCTAGGGAAGAACTCCAGAACCATATCATGTCCTTCCACTTATGGTGTCCCTCTAATAACATAGTGGATGATTCCATTAGATTGTGATTGTTTCAGTGCACCCTTACTCATGCTGCAACCAAGTGGTACATTGAACTACCTCACAGGGAACACTCCAACTTTGTGTCCTTAGCTTCCACTTTCCTGTAATTCTTTTTGTTACCCATCCGATACAATGAGGGAGTTGATATACTCCTATCTTTCCACCAGAATACCACTACCCGCATCATGGACCACATCCATGAGTAGTGTCGACATCGAAGCTTGTGTAAAATCAATCTTGACGACCATATAATTTTAGATTGGTTCCTCAAGTCCCTACTCCCTCCCATCGCCAAGGATGAAGCCTTTGAGTGCCCACAATCTGAGGAAGAAGTGATCCTCAAGGCCCAATAGTTCGACTTGATCTATGCACAGTCTAGCTACCTCTACACCATTATTCTTGATGCTCCCCATGGAATCTCCTCCTAGAAAGATGCCCCGGGGGAATCTCATGCCATCGATGTTGTTATTGGCACTGTCACATCAAAACCTAGGCCGTATGCTCCCTTCAACTATGCGGCATCCAACCTTACAAATGGAAACAGCCATAGCATTGCGCAACCTTCAATAGGTTCATTTCCTGCACACGATTATGGACTTGATCTATCCCGTGCCTCATCCCAGTCAGGAGCGACACCCTATTATGTGCCTCCTACCCCACACGTTCATGGAACTTCCTATTTCAGATCCACATGTGGTGGTATCCCACAAGGATATACAACCCATCACGCACCTATTGTTTACTATCCTTATCATAGCCAACTTGTGTCATCTCCTATGCAAGCTCCTTCACCCATTCCACCTTCTTTACAAGAACAAGTTTATGCACAACAAAACCTGCCCACCTTTAATAACCAACAAGGGTAGGGTAAGCGTCGGCGAGGGAGGAACCGAGGAAACAATCCACATCAATATGGAGGTGGAAAAATACCATAACCCCTTGACAACAACAGAGATAATCCTGCACCTCAAAACACGAATAAGCCACCCACGCAAGGAAATAACCCACAAATCCAAACCGACCACCTATTTTCTTACGATGGTGTTTATGGCCATTATATGGATCACTTCCCCCACTTGGTTAGAGACAAACAAATTTGGGATGAGGATAACCAACTCCAAGGGACTGCAATGCCTCACGCACTGCCTAAACCCCCACCTCAACCATGTCAACAACCTATGGTGTTGCAGAACCCCTTTCCTACTCAAGCGGTCATTGCCGCACAACACATGGTCTTGTACCCCAATACACCTGCTTCATCGAATTCCCCCCCCGATTTGGGTGTCCACCACCTTCTGATGATGTCGTCTAACGTCAACCTTTAGACCATATGCAACCAATACGGTTTAGTTATTGAAACCATCCCCATATATAAGGCTATCGCATCCACCCCTATGGACCATTCTTTTCTCCTACCTCTACCATTGACCGATGGAGCTCCCAAAGTCCAAAAATTTCCTTTGCGTCATGTTGCGAACAATCCCAATGCTTGAGTTTCCCATAACTATAGTATTGTGGATGATTTGTCCTATTCATCCACCACCATGTCGACCTTGGAAGTTCTCAAGAACTGACCCACGCAACGCAAATCCTTACTGTCGACTTTAGGTGCTATAGACCCATTTGATTCACGTTTGATCACTTTCAATTTGGATGAGTCAGAACCCCACATGCTTTCGTTTGTTGCATTCTAGATTCTCAGTCAATACAGAATCTCATCACCCATCAATGTATCTTCGATGAAGGTGAATCAACTTGCGTTATGTCAATCTTTGTTTGGAAGAAGCTTGGGTAACCTCCTTGTAACCTTTTACTACCGCGTTACGTACCTATGATGGTCATGCTTCCCAACCCAAGGGACTTCTCACGAATGTTTTGGAGCTATCCGGAAAAATGGTCCTTATTGACATTGAGGTTGTCAGTTCCAAACTTGATTACAGCCTACGCCTTGGATGTAGCTACATGTATTCCATGAAAGCCATTGCTTCATCAGTATTTTGAATTATTGTGTTCCCTCATGAAAGGAGGATCGCTAATATTGAATAATTGACTTACTATGATCCCAAGGGACTGGATACTCCTGAAAATGTCCTCCCCACTATTGTCACCACTATTGAAAATGTCTCCATTCCCTTGCTTTCTACTTTGGGTTCAGACCTCTTCCATGACACCTCCTTGACTGGCACTTTAAAATCTTTGTCCCCTCCCCCTTAGACTACCTAGATATCATATTTATGTACCACTTCATCTAGTAAACCTCTGATCCCACCGAAACCACACTCACAACCTCAACACCCACCACAAAATCACCCACAACTAGCATCGGTACCCAACATGGTGGGGTCTACGCCTGTCCATATGATACCATTCTTATTCCCACTATTAGGAGTCATTAGCATGCCCATGATGGAAACACTAAGCCTCCTCGAACTAACATTAGGCCTTCTTGTGTGGTACTTACTTGCGCCAAATCCCTCGTTGACTCCACAGGTCATTTTGAAACCCGTTAACCTAATCGACACTACCAACTATCCACCCCCAGTGTACCTGTGGTAATACCCATGTCCCCTGCACCTCCTTCGGCCAAAAAATATAGGGGAAAGACTACTAAAGCAACCACCTCAGGAACACAGACTAAATCCGTGAACCCACCCTTTACTGCCTCTACTTGAGCATCCTCTCCTTACACTTTGTGCGATGTTTTGGGTCACACTACCCAGAATTTTCCGCAGTTTCCCATCCTACACACTCACATGCATACATTGGATGACGACGAAGAAATCCTAGTAGTTCAAGTACTAGACCTTCATCAAGCACGCAACAAGTCTTTATGCACAAACCATTCTTGTGCGATTTGTGGCCTCTAATTCCACTACTTCCACCACTACTTGGACTTTCCAGAATACCAATATGTGCTAGCTGACTTGCGTAATCTCCCCTTGGAGTCTCAGGTCACCGTCATAGAAGAAATCCACCCCCTGGAATCTTCTTCCAATGAAATGATCACCATTTATGTCATCTTGTCCTCTGATGAGCCTTCATCATCAACTCATACCACTGCAATTGCGTCAATATACACGGGTCCCTCAAAAATTTATAGTCAATCCTTTCGAACTGATGATGAAATCCCATGTCTAAAGCATGGGGGCAAGCCCCCAAACTTTCCTACTCATAATTCTCATCATTATCGTCAGCGATACTGGGGGAATCCACCCCACAAGGGGAATCCCTCGTCATTAGATCATCAATTCAGTGTGCCACCATGGCCAATAGTCTCACGATACACCCCCATTCCAACGATTGGTTAATGCCCCATTGATCCTTCTCCAAGAAAACATATGCACTACATTGACACCTCTATGCTAGGGGGAATGATCAATTATATTTACCTTGGTATAGGGGGCATGATTAATCCTTTTGATCCTGCCCCATCACATCTATCGCAGTACTTCAATGAGCCCATAGCTTAATACAACACATATGCGATCCACAATCACAAAATCCATGCACATCGCATGGGGTAGGAAATTAACCCTGCTCACTTTTTCACATGCATGATCTCGACCAATTTGATGGTCACAGGTCACTTGTATATTTGGTTTGATTTCCATATGCACATTTTATGCTTTTGTATCATTTCCATGTGTACAGGTCCAAGTTGCATTCAACTCCACTTGTTTCAATCGACAGTTGATTCCTGCAGGTATAATATCTTAACTGGCATATAGGTCATTTTCTCCCCCAGAGTATCTAATGCATTGATCCAATTTACAATTTATTCCTGTAGGATCCCCCCTGTTCGAGTAAGTGGCCCAGCCCAGCCACCATTGAATTTTCCCTTACTCGGTAGTAGAGCCTACCTTACATGGATGACCATTTTAGTAGCCCCTTCGTTTGGCACCCATGTCCATTCGTATCCCCATAGGATCACGATTCCTCATAGTTTGACACCTAGACCTGAAGCTGCATTCATTCTATTCACATTTCCATTCATTGGCCATTCCCTGGACTCCCATCATGGAGTTTCTTTTAAGATCTTTTATGAATCCTTAATGAATGAAAATATCACCGATCAAACTTACTTCCTTTCATGCTCGTCAAAGTATTTGAAAGGGCATATATTCATTACGCCTATTACCCCTTTTTCGGATCGAATGGACTGATTACAAAAAATGAATACTCTAGTCCCTTTGGCTAGAAGAGTTCTCCATTGCATAATTTTATGCTTTTTCGGGCTTTGGGGACTAAATTGAGAAAAATACCACTCACGGAGTCTTCTTCCTGTTTTCAAACTCTCTAAAATTGAAAACACCATTGAACATTTACCATCTTGGGCTCTGCAAAAATCCACAAGATAGTGCCAAATTGAGCACCCTTCTATCCCTTCTTTAAGCTCATTAAAAAATGAAGAAGGCCCAAATAGTGCCTTTTGGTGCCCCTGCAAATCACTTATATTCTTTGCGATGAATCCTCCTTGGAGTATCCCTGATGTCACCCATCAATCGCCCCATCCGAGTCTCTTCATTGCAATCATCCCCACCAAGTCACCCCAACTATGTTCCCCTTCCCCGAGATCAGTTTCATATGTTTCCAGGTCAGCCCTGTTAACAAAGGAAGTATGTTCCCCCCCACATAGTTTCCCTTGTTCCCACATTCAATGTCTCATTCTCATGTTCAATTCCATTCCTTCTATGGTTGTATCCCTCACGCTCCTATCAAGGAAGCCTCATAGCCTGTAGTTGCAGGTATCTCTCTGTCGACATCAACAAATTTATTCTATAGGATAGACATTGAGGTCCATGTACCTTGGTTTTATACACCTCATTGATGAGTTCCTTGGACCACCTAAGGGGAGCCCTCAATGCTCCTTAGACCAGTTGTGTCTCATGTGCTCGACTTCAACCACATCATCGCACCATTGATATTCATACAGAGTATTGGTTCCTTAATTATTTGGTTGGATAACCTGGATATCCTTTGACTGTAGCATATTGGTGAGTCTTCCTAGGAATCTTGATAGTTTTACATTCCTTGTGATATTCGGGTTGCCTTGGCGACAATGTTTGGAAGCCCCTAAGTTCCATGCTTTCTAGTGTATCTAGTTTCAAATGCAGTTCATTGTACATATGAGATTCCAAATCTTAGTTCTTGAGTCCATACAGTCGTTGGACCCATTTAGATCCAACAGTGCATCATCTATTTTGATATTACATTTTTTTTGAATGCCATTGTTTCCATGTATTGGTTCTTCATATCAACCATGGTTGGACCATGATTATAATCCATTGTATTCAGTCTCTTATTGGACACCTATGATGTACACAATAGTTATCTATGTATTTATTAGCCCCCTTTTGGGCCTTGATCCGTTTTGTATATCGTTGAGACATTGATATGAGCATGGGTATGCCCACCTCGTCCATATATTTGAGATCATATGTACCTCATCCATTTTGAGTGATAATATATGTAGATACAAGCCCTTGTAGTCCCGACGAAGCGTATGTTCTACCCTTTGACACAATTTCTAGTCTCTATTCTACCGTCGCATTTCTCCCTTGGAAAAAAGAAAGATCCTATTATGTCTGTCGATCGTATGATGAGATCCTAACCTCACACATCAGGGGGCAATCTATTAACACCAAAAGTTTGTCTTCTTTGCGTACCCAATAACCACACCATATCGTACATCATTTCCACTTTCCATTTCCACCTCTTTGACATTCACATGGAAAAAGTATCATAAATGGCCCATCATTATTATTTACTCTTTCCACAAAAGAGAGAAATTAGTACATTCCTAAAAAATGGGAAAAGGGAAAATCCCTAGAAAAAGGAAATTCCCCAAAATGAGAAAATTTCCATAAAAAGAGGAAAAAGAAGTTGGATCTAACCCACTCATAATGTTTATCCAAATACCATTTTCCAATCCCATGGTCCAACAGATACCATGGGCCACAAACCATGGGTCACAATATCTATATATACATGTGAAGGTCCCCCATTTCACATAACCAGATATTCTCCACCTTATGCATGCTGTTACTCTGTTGAAGTTCCATTGAGTCCCCTTTTACCATATGTTGATTTTTTGCACCTTTTGTAACATGTAGTTGGAGATTGTGGATCTTCTAGGAGACCAAGGACACACTACTTCAGAAGGCTACAAGGGGCCCCTATTTCCAAGTATTCTTATGGTCCTAGATCGTGCTCTTTATACTATAAAATCATTTTATTTTGTTAAATGAATATTGGATTAATGCATGTTTAATGTAGATTTCTTCTAGTTTAATTTTCATTATCTCCACTACCATTCAATCTATTACTAATATTTTCATAAGTCTTAGCAGGTACTTTTTAGCACCATTTAGTGTGAAAACACTAACTACAATGAGAGCATTCACCTTACTACCAATAGGCCCATTGATATTCTTCTCGTTCTCCTATATGGCAAATACTTTTTTTCAATTGAATAAAGTTCTAGCATGGTACAACAATTCAAGTTCGTGTTTTTTGTAGTGGACCTGTATGTACTAAGTGGAGAGTATAATGCGTATGGTTTTGATAATGAGGTGACAACACAATTGGTTAATATGCAAACAAATAGGTTTGTTAGAAAATGCATTGTAAATGGAAATGGCCTCATAATTTGGATTGCGTTCTCCTAATAACTTAATGGTTCCACTTCACCCCATTAATGCATTTATCTCCTAATATTAACTATTAAGTTGTTTTTCTTATGAATTTTAGATATTATCATTTTGATATTTTGAACTCAATTATTATAACTCTTTTTATTTAAATATTTTGACATTACTGAAACTAAACTATATTTTTGAGCTTAATTAAGTGTTTTGAAATAAGTATGTAATTTGCCTTTGTTTTTTAAATTTATTATCAATATACATTGATGTCAACATTGAAATAAACCAAGCTTGAGGAGGGATCAAAATGATTTTGTAAATGTTTTAATTTGTTTTGAATAAAAACATTTTTCAAATGTCTTTTATTTTTATTTTTTAAATTTAACATGATGATGCAATCATCTAGCTATTAGGCCACTCAATGACTACCACTTAATGATTAATATATGCAAGGCATGTTGGTTTCACATGATAGGATAATGGGATGATACACCAATACACATACTATGCGACATTTTGTTTTAATAGTTTAGTATTTTTTTAACTTGGGTAATCATTATTCATTTCATGCCATTAACCTAATACTAGACTTTAAAAGTTCTTATTGATGCAAAATCTAAAAGTATAATATTTTATTGATAGCGAAAATATTGACACTGCCATCATTTTTCTTATCATTACCCTTTGAGTGAACATGTTTCTTATTAGTGCCCCCAAATGTAAATGAAACCAACCTCTCTCTCTCCTGGATTTTAGTGATTAATGGAGTGGGAAAACACCACCGCGAGATAAATCTATTTTTTTCTATGATGCCCAATCCTTGGTAAACACATATTTTGAGATCTAAAAGACATTAAAAATTAGATATATGTGAGTGGATTGCTATGGTGGTTTAACTTTTAATATGCACTAGTCAACCTCCATTGGATTGAAGCAAAATGAGTTGTTACTCAATATTACATAAATAATTAGTTGTTAAAAATTTTAATGGCCATTTTCCAAAATTTGTCCTAGTGAACTAGACCTCTATATAATACGTCTATTGAGAATTCTAAGTCAACCTCCATTGGATTGAAGCAAAATGAGTTGTTACTCAATATTACATAAATAATTAGTTGTTAAAAATTTTAATGGCCATTTTCCAAAATTTGTCCTAGTGAACTAGACCTCTATATAATACGTCTATTGAGAATTCTAGTTTGGATAAATGAGTTCATGGTGGGCCTTCAAGTAAGGTAGGATTCTTTTTCCATGAATTGTAGGTATACATGCAATGCTTATTCTTGGTACACCACCATGTTCGAATCCCCACACATTAACCACAAGTCAACAACTAGAAAATTCAGAAGGTTATATGCTTCCCCAAATCATTGGAACCATATATGTCAACAAATATTAAGAACTAGCCTTCCAAACAAACATGAACAAGATGAGAAAAAAACATGAAAATGGGAGAAAAAAGTAAAATGGAAACAAAAGAGGAATAATATTGAAAGAAATGGGAAGGAGAAATAAAGATGTAAGAGACTAATGAAATACATGAGGAGGGAGATCAAGGACACGAATGAAACTAATTAAATAGGTTCTTTTTTGTTTGTTTAAAGATGATTATAATGAGTTTCCTAAATTAACTCATTTTAAAGCTATCTTCATAGTTTAGATTGCTAATACTTTTTCCAACTTCCACAATTTCAAGTTATTATTATTTTTTTTTAAAATCAATTTTCTTCCTTTATATGGTATTATCATATTTTCAATATATTTATTTCTTGATATCTTTATGTATAATTTTATTTTGGCATAAACATTTAATTACTATTATTTCATATTATATATATATATAACAATGATTTTGTTCTTATTATACTTGTCGAGGTAATGTATCTTTGTAATCGATATGCGTTGATTGAGTATTAGTAACTTTGACTACCTATTAGTTTCTCTTTTTTTTGAAGTTTTATAGTTTGGGTGCATGATTTATGTAGTGCTACTATCCTAAGTTCCCAAATTCCTATCTTGCACACTATTGGCTGAAAAATTGAAGTCTTATTGCCGAGTCGACAACGGAATGCTCAGTGCGAGTGCCCAACATTCAATGCGCCTGGCCTTCACTGCACCGCCTTCCTGAAGCTTCCCACCTGCTACATTCTTTAATGTTGCCTGGCCTTCACTGCACCGCCTTCCTGAAGCTTCCCACCTGCTACATTCTTTAATGTTGTTGTACCTTACCAAGGCACCGAGTTCATGAAAGCTAATATTGCATATTCTTCCCCAGATTCCGCACTGCGGTTACAAGTTTGGTGCTGCAATTTTGCTAATTACTAAATTTTGGTGCAGAGGAGAGCTTGAGCTCGAGCGAGCCTGGTAGAAAATGATGAATGACAAGAACAATTTCAATTTCAGCTATATGAAGGTATGCAATTTAATAATCATCGTATTAGAAATAGCTTCTTCAATAGATAGCTTGTTTTCCTGGATTTTCTAGTATGGAATAAAATAGTATTCATGAAGAATCGTCTTCATTTCTAGTATTTGAATCAAATCGTCTTCATGATTCAAATTGTCTTCATGGCATTCATCCTCGCTGGCTTTACATCACAGGACTGCACATTAATAACTTCAATTCCATCCTCACAGCTGAGCCCATCCCGCTACATAGCTGTTGAGCTGTCGAATTTACTACCATCTCGTCTTCAAACTCTGCGATTTCGAGCCTCGGGAGATCAAAGGATATTTCCACATCAACTAAATCACAAAGCCAATTTAATAAGTGAAAAAAAAATGAAAACACAGACGATAAAAAGGAAAAGCGTCTATCCGATTTTCCTGCTATTATTTTGAATCCTAAAAAACAACAAGATAACTACAAACTCGTTGCAAAAAATTAAATATCAGAGAAATTACTTAGCGTAGAGTAGAAGCCAGAGGCATGAAGCTTATCCACTGAGATTGATGGGAGCAAACAATTCCTAGGCAAAAAGTATTGAATTAAGAGAATTTTATTGATGTGATGACTACCTGAGCAGCCTTAATGCCTGCAATTTGTACCACAGATCCACCGTTGAGAGATCCATATTTTGTTTGAATGTTTTCTTTCGACGAAGAGATTCTACTTCGGAAACTGGCCACTGTAAAGGCTGCGTTACAGTGATGTTGTCTAGCCAGATGGTTCTTAGTTTCGTATTTGCACTTTCCCATCTTAGATCTACACTTTCAAACCCTTATATGACTACAATTTTCGGCCTCATATATGCAGCAAACAACTGAAGCAGATCTCGTTATGGACAAATGTACCTTTAAAAATAGAACTCTAGAAATTGTAAAAAACTTAAATAACTTCCAAGATACCTGCTTCTGTAGCTCTTCTTGAAGCCATGTGCTGTTGGCAAGCATGTTTGATACCATTTTCATCCAGAGCCTCAACAGTCTGAAATCCAATTCTATTGACATAGTTTTTGTTGTTGTTATTTCCATTATCATCAATACTAGTAGAAAATAAATTTTCGATTATTATTACACTTACATACTATAGTCGAAAGTAGGCCAACTAAGAGTGGGCTCTCTAGACAACAGCCAGAAGAAAAAGTTGCTTGGGCTTCAATCTAAGAAAGAAAACTTTGCAAATACATCTGCCAAGCTGGTGACTATTACAAGATTACTTCGAGAACGATTACTTCTCTGGGAGTTTAGAAAGTGCTCTACAAGTTTGGAACCTGATGTCATTTTAAACTGTATATGCATAAAACCTGTGCATTGTCCTGTGCTCTTTATATGCAAGCAATCTTTTATATTCATTGCATGATTTTCCATACACAAACCAGCTGAATGATTACTTTTCTGGGAGTTTAGAAAGTGCTCTGCAAGTTTGGAACCCGATGTCATTTTAAACTGTATATGCATAAAACCTGTGCATTGTCCTGTGCTCTTTATATGCAAGCAATCTTTTATATTCATTGCATGATTTTCCATACACAAACCAGCTGAATGATTACTTCTCTGGGAGTTTAGAAAGTGCTCTGCAAGTTTGGAGCCCGATGTCATTTTAAACTGTATATGCATAAAACCTGTGCATTATCCTGTGCTCTTTATATGCAAGCAATCTTTTATATTCATTGCATGATTTTCCATACACAAACCAGCTGCAGCTATGCCAGGCTCTATGCCACTATCCCATGGTGTCTGAAATGAAATAATGGTTCGAAACAATGGCCTTGCCGGTAGATATTAAGGCAATAATGATCCTCCCAGGACAGCGGCAGTGGTGTTAGTGAAAGCCGTGGGCGGTAAAATCAGTCTATTTGTTGGCTTCTTCTAACCAAGCACGTCCCGTCTGCTCTCTAGAATGTCTTCGATCTCTTCATATCTTCAAATGACCAGAAATATAAGTCCCACCTGCTCTCTAAACTGGCCTGGACTCGAGCCTTCTCTTTCAGCAGAAACCCAGTAGCACCAGCATGTAATAAAAATAAGTCTGAAGGTTCTCGATTAGCATAATGAACAACATGTTTGAAATCAAACTCGAGCTAATGTCCTTCACGTAATACAGTACAGGCTGATTGCTTTGCAGCACATAATCCCAAGGTGCATGCAGGCTTAAACGTGTCAGTGGCTACTTCCGCACATTGGGGATGGTGGCGGTGGTTTTTATGCTACCTTGCAATTATATCATTTACAAAGATTTAAACTATTTTTTAGTTATTATTTTTGTTTCTCAAATTTGAATTGTCCCACAAATTCAATTTTCTACTATCTTGACTAGCCATGCATATTCGATGGAAAGTTCTGAAATCTATTTTCGAATAAAAACAATTTGATTTAACTCTAGCATAAACTATTTATATGTTAAATATTCTATAAAATAATGGTGGATCTTCTAGTAGTTTGCATGACTTTGCGTCCACTTTGCTACTCCACTCAGGTTCTTGAACCTTCTTTGATTATTTAAATGGCACGTATATGTTAGTTTTTAAGCTTTAGGCTAGGGGATGCCGAGCCGAAATTGTACGTGTTAAATAAGGCTACAGACTATATAGCGTATACATTAGTAAAAATTATTTGTTTTATGTACACGTGTCAATAACACGTATGTGTTCTAACGCATACACATGAAGAACACTTAGTCGTTATATAACTCCTTCATGTTGTTATGTTTATATACGTTATCTTGTAATCTAACATCCAAACATAGTTCATAGGCCCTAAACGAAGCGAAGGGGTCATGGTCGACTAACAAAACCATTGCAAAAGGGGTCATGGTCGACTAGAACCATACTGACTCACTCCCTATACAAGTAAACACTTGTGAGCAGTGCGTAGCAAAATTTATTGGCTTTGGTGAATAAGCTATTCAGAAAAAGAAGGCTTTGGCTTTGGCTAAAGTATATATAAACACTACAAGCTACTATTGTTAAGAGGTTTGAAGCAAGTGAATCGGGATAACATACCATATAATGATTTCTACATCTCCAACAAATATCCAGTTCTGTAATTTAGTCGTTGAGTTGGCATGGGTTTGAACATATGGCGGTTTAGTTTAAGGTGTGCTATACAAGCTTAAAAAATTTATTAAAAAAAACGTGGCAAAACTGGTTAAAATACAATTTTAAAGTGACAACAACTATTTTTCATGAATATTGCTTATAAGACATTTGTATTTAATCAAATACAAAAATACATAGACGTTGAACCTTAAAACAAAACAAATATAAACGTTGAACCTCAAAACAAAACAAATGCTTCATAGTGCAGCAGATCTGGATTTCAATCTAAACAAATTAGGTATGCGAATTTAGGAAACAATATTATATACCTAAATATGGAGGTGGTGAATGATAAATCATATATGGCGATACTGTTCAATGCTATCAGTTTACACATATTCATTCCAGTGGCAATTTAGCAGAAAAAAATAGCAAAATTAGTCGTTGCAAAGACTGATAGTGATAATCATATGATTCTCTCTTGCATTACAATGCAAAAATAAAAACTCGCTCCAAGTCTGTGACACTGTTGTCCCTCAGATGATTTGGAAGTGAACAGGCCCGCAATACGTCGTGTGTGATACGAGAATGTCTAGTGCAAATACTTGTCTGGTTATTCTACGGATGGGCTCCTTGCAAACGAGGCATTAAGTACAAATTGTATCGAGAAAGAGTAGCACAAACACCTGTGAAATCCCTGCATGGTGGAAAAACAGTTTTAGTGGAATTAAAACAGGGCCGAATTTGAAGCAGAGCACAGTAATCCCAGCAATTGCAATATGCAAACATGATGGGATCTGGGCAGTTCTAGCTGAATCGACAAAATCCTTATTTTACCCTAAATCATGCTGCAACCTTCCTCCTGAAATTTTACCAAAATTTTATTGGATTAGTGATAAAAAACACCCTCCATTTGCTGCATTTTTTGGTTTATTAGATCAATTTTGTCTTCAATTCTTTTCGACTCTGTAGAAATAAAACAAGACAGTGATATGCGAAAATGACGGTTTCCAGGCTTGAGTGAATAAACAGGCTGTTAATATCCTATTTGCATTGAGTTCCAGGCAATTACACATAGAATTATGACCTTACTATCATGGATTCAATGTATTTATTGCACTGGAATGCTACATGTTCTGCTAATCGATAAGTTCACATCCTATTATGCATAAGCAATAGATACGTCTACAAGGCTAACATTATTACTGTGTTACCATTTACTGCATCACCGTCCAATACCTCTATTGCACCTACCTCCATCAATTTCCAATATGTACTTCTTTTCACTGCTACTTTAACTATTCCTTCAATCTACTTCCCAACAACAGTATCTCTTCCAACAAACAACTACAATTCAACCTACCTACCAAATTCGACAAGTAACCGCTGCCACGCAGCACTTGTTATTTTACATTTCGATCATAAATAAAGTTGTACGTTAATTAAATCATTAATTATATATATATATATATATATAAATAACAATGATTTTGTTCTTATTATTTTACATTTCGATCATAAATAAAGTTGTACGTTCAATAGAAATTTTTTAACTATGACAATAGGTAGCAAACTGCAAAAGCATATGATCTATTATTCTTTCACTATCTTTAACACTTTAATAATATCTTTGACATGATACCGAATTTTTACCAATAATTCTATTACAAATATCCTTCATGTGCACCAAATTCCCACTAATAACTATGTTACAATTTATAAGAAAAAAATGTAAATAATCATTCTAGTACAATTTATAATTAACTTTTTTTATAGTCTTATTTTTATCTTTGTTTCACTTTATCAAACATCCTTCATTGCGATATGGGCAATAAATTTTCATAAAGCTTTAGAGTACAATAATTGAATTTTTTTATTTGTATTATTTACTTCTTTATAAAGTTTTTAAAACTCGTAGAATTCCCACAAATGACTATTACAATTTGCAAAGTATTTAAAAAATAAACGTAAACTCTAATTTTGTTATCTAAACACTATAGAGTATTGAGTTTATATTTTTTACATATTTTATTGATCTCTAAATATTTAAAAATACAAAAATTGATTTTTTTGAATGACCAAAATGTATTATTTTGATTGGAAAATTAGTATTTAAATTCCTTTTATTTTGACGTGACGAATCAAAATATATTTAATCCTCCATCCCTCACAATAACCCCTCTCAAATTCTCAATATTGAAATACTCTCCCAATATAATAATTGAAACTTAATCCATATTGTGCTATCCTCTCCTTGGTACAATAATTGAACCTTGTTAACACTAGTTTTTAGTCCTCCCCTCCAATGCAATAATTAACCCTTGTCCATATTTTTTTTCTTTTTCCTCACAACCACATAAATGGTCATAAGGATGTCTACCTTTTTTTTTTTAACAAGTAAAAAGACTATACTTTATTAACAAGTATATGATGTACATGAGCAGTATTGACCAGTACAATGAAAACAAGTAGACCATCAAGATGTAGTTACATATCCAGACTCCCCTGACAGATGTAAATGTAACCATGAAGTGTAACCGGGATAAAACCATCTCCCAGATTGTTTGAATACTGATCAAGGATACCAAATGTGAAAGATAATCAAATAGAAAAAAGAAAATAGTCTAAATTATAGCCGATAAGTAGAACTGCTATAGGATAGATGGAAATAAAACTCAAAAAAGGTGCCAAAAACCCCTCGAGGGAGAAAGGGATCCGTCCAAGAACTCATAATATATTCGGATAGCCAAAGCATCCAGTCCAAGATGGGAAAGTTGATTGGCCACCGTGTTATGTTCTCGGAAGATATGGATCAATGAAATCGATGCATAGTGACGAAGAAGAAGCCTCGTTTGATCCAACCATGAAGAGAGTGCTAGAGCCAGTATAGGAACATTGGAGTTTGCCCAGTCAATGATAAGCCTCGAATCGCCTGCAATTTGATCGAGATGTTGGACTTCATAGAAAAAAAAAGAGCAAGCCATAGAGCAACCATCTCCCCCTTCGAGTTGGTTCCATCGCCACCATGCATCCATAGTTTGATAGAATCTCCATTTTGAAACTCAATAAAGGCCCCTGCACCACATAGTCCTAAAGATCGCAATGCAGCACGATCGAATCTGGCCCTGTTGGCCCTACATAGAAGATTAGATGGCCGCTGGATGCGTGCAGAAATCATAGGAGTTGTCAATGAGCTACCATAATCCAGAAATAGCTTCTAAATCTCGAACGCCACATATGAAGTCTCCAGAGATTTATTTTCAAACAGATTCCGGGATTTCCAAATGTTCCATGAAAGTATGCTGACCTTCAGAGCTAATTGTTTGTTCTGAGAATGTATGTTATGGAACCAATTCTGGATTGTAATGTCAATTTCAAAATTAATTGTATGAAGTGGTAGATTCAGAAAATTACAGACCTGTCGTGTGTATGGGCACTGAACAAATAGGTGAAGGAGAGTTTCTGGAGCGTTTGAGCATAGTGAGAAAATACCTGGGCCATTGAAGCCACGTTTTTGGAGGTTACTCCATATCAAAATTCGCTCTTCCAATAATAGCTAGATGAAAATTTTGACTCGAGGTGGAATGTCCCATCCCCAAACCTGTGTGTTCCACCAACGCCCGGCTACAGGATTCTGATTGCAGAGAGCTGAGTAAGCCAAATTGGCTGAGACGGATCCATCGGTCGAATTCCATGACCATAGCAGTAGATCGGTCAACGACCCCAACCTGATGTTTGAATGATATAAATATAGTATGAATGTATTCCATTCGATTGCTAATGTTCCCGAGAGCCCCAAGTCCGCTGAGCTGATCCATTTGTTATATGAGGTCACGTCCCTGTCCATAACTAGAATATGCTGAAGACAGTAAAAACCTCTAGAATGTAAATGTTGTAACAGAACCGGAGATAAAATGTAGTTTTTGGGGCCAACTATGATAGGGTCGACTCCAATGAGTATATAGCGACCATCTACAGGTTGCCAAGCAAGCCAATCAGCAACAAGTGGAAAAACATCCAGTAAACCAGCCCAGATAAATGATACACCTTTCTGAGATTTGAGACCCTGTCGAATTTATCTTACAGTTGCAAGTTTATCGAAGTACTTGTCTTTTAGGATGTCGTTCCAGAGACAATCCACAGCCAATGCCCTCCACAAGCTTTTCGCCTGAAGCGCCTTGGAAAATTTATAAATGTTTTTGAGGGCCCAGCCACCCTGTGAATAAGGTCAAGACAGAGAACTCCAATCTACCAGGTGTATCCTATGATGATCAGTACTTGACCATATGAATTGATGGATTAATTGCCAAATCTTTGATATGATGGATTTGGGGATTTTGCAAAGGGATAACCAGTACACTCCTAAGTTCTGTAACACAGACTGGACGAGGGTCAGACGTCAGCCACTGGAGAGCCATCGCCATTGCCAGTTTCTAATACGATTTTCAAATTTTTTTACCATCCAATGCCAATTAGATACTTTGTAACCATTTGGATTTAATAAAAAGCCAAGATATTTAGTTCCCTCAATTAACTCCCCTATAGGTAAAGGAATAATGTTTGTAATCTCTCTGATTGCTGATGCCTCCAAATTATGTTTCAGTAGTCTTGATTTTTTTTCGTTGATCAGCATCCCTGAGGCTGAGCAAATTTTGTGTAAGATCTTCCAAATCTGATTTCATTCTAATGTATCTACAATGCCAAAAATCATAACATCTTCAACAAAGAAGGAGTGAGTAATGGAATGGTGAGAGGATAGCTGAATACCAGAGAATAAGTAGTTGTCTTTTGCCCTGTGGATCATCAGACTTAGCCCCTCGATCACTAACAAAAATAAGAGGGGGGAAAGTGGACAGCCTTGCCGAAGGCCTCGAGAGCATTTCAAAAACTCTGTAGGGCTGCCATTTATCAGTGTAGAGTAGTTGACAAAAGTAATACAGGTCATTATCCATTGCATGACATCCCATGGAATGCCAATCTGTACCAATACTAGACGGAGGTAAGTCCAGTTCACGTTATCAAATGCCCTCGTAAGATCAAGTTGCATGATAATGCCCTGTAATTTTTTGGATTTTATACTATGCATGACCTCCTGTGCAACCCCGACAGCATCCAGGATCTGCCGCTTATCCAAGAAGCCATACTGTTCCAATGATAGACCCTTTGATAATACAGGTTTCAGTATGTTGGCTAAGATCTTTGATATTATCTTGTAAACCAAGTTACAAAGTGATATAGGGCAGAAATCCATAAAAGATGAAGGATTGCAAAAATTTGGTATAAGAGTAAAAAATGTCGCATTGATAGCCCCATCAACCAATCCCAGAGTCCTTGATTCTTCCACCATTTCGAGGATGTTAGAATCCATGATGTCAAAGAATTCTAGGAAGAGTTCCGCGGATGTCTACCTTACTAGCAATAGGCTCACCTATATCCTTCATGTTTTCCTATATGGCTAATATTTTCTATTGAATGAAGGGTTATCATGATAAAACAATAATTTAAGTTCACGTTTTTGGAGTGGGCCTATATTTACTCCCTATATCCTTCATTTTCCTATATGGCTAATATTTTTTTTCAATTGAATGAAGTCTTAGCATGTAGAACAATAATTTAAGTTCACGTTTTTGGAGTGGGCCTATATGTACTCAGTGGAGAGTACAATGAGTATAATTTTGATAATGAGGTGATAACATGATTTGTTATCAGGTAAAACAATAATTTAAGTTCACATTTTTGGAGTGGGCCTATATGTACTTAGTGGAGAGTATAATGAGTATAATTTTGATAATGGGGGTGGTAACATGATTTGTTCTCAGGTAAACAAATATATTTGTTAGCAAAAGCATAGTTAGTGGAGAGTACAATGAGTATAATTTTGATAATGAGGTAAACAAATATATTTGTTAGCAAAAGCATAGTTAGTGGAGAGTACAATGAGTATAATTTTGATAATGAGGTGATAAACAAATATATTCGTTAGCAAAAGCACACTTAGTGGAGAGTACAATGAGTATGAGGTGATAATATAATTTGTTATCAGGTAAACAAATATATTTGTTAGCAAAAGCATTATAAATGCAATTGGCTTCTCAATTTGGATTATGTTCGAGTAATAACTTGCTGTACCTATTTCAATCCATTAATACAATTATCTCTTAATATTTATGATTAAGTTGTTTTTTTTTTTTTATGAATTTTGGATATTATCATTTTTATATTTTGGATTCAAATATTATAATTCTTTTTATTTAGATATTTTGAAATTAGTAAAATTATATTTTTGAGTTTTGATTAAGTGTTTTGAATTTTTTTTTTTTTTTAAAAAATTTATCATCAATATATATTGATATCAATTTCGAAATCTATCAAGCATTAACAAGAATACAAAAATTTTTGTAAATGCTTTAATTTGTTTTGAATACAAATGTTTTTGTCAATTTTTTTTTAATATATCATGGTAGTGTAATAATCTACCTTGCAGACTACTCAATTTTTAATATATCCAAGGCATGTTGGTTTCTCATGACGGGATCATAAGATGATACACCAATACACATACTATTCAACATTTTGTTTTTATATATATATATATATATATATATATATATATATATATATAACACGGGTAATGCTCTTGTCATCATTATCCATGCTACACTCATTAGCCGAATAACACTAGACTATTAAAGTTCTTATTGATGCAAAAGCTGTAAGTATAATATGTTATTGATAGTGAAAATAAAGACATTGCCGTTATTTTTGTTATCATTACCCTTTGAGTGAACATGTTCTTCTTAGTGCCATCAAATATAAATGAGACCAATCTCACCAAATTATTTTCATAACTCTCTCTCTCTCTCTCTCTCTCTCTCTTAAAATTTGTATGGATTTTAATGATTAATGGAGTGGGAAAACACCATTGCCAATAACTTCTGTTAACGCTTGTTGGGTGATTTTTTTCCATGATGCCCAATCCTTGGAAAACACACATAATTTGAGTGCTATATGAAATTGAAAAATATATGTGTGTGTGTGTGTGTGTGTGTGTGTGTGTGTGTGTGTGTGTGAATTGCTATGGCGATTTCACTATTAATCTGCATTAGTCAACTTCCATTAGATTGAAGTAAAATGGGTTCTTATTCAATAGTTATAAATAATTAGCTGTTGGTGCAATTTTTACGGCCATTTTCTAAAATTTGTCCAAGTGGACTAAACCTATGTAAAACATTGTTTCTAATTCTAATTTGGATGATCAAGTACATGGTGGACCTTTAAAGGTAAACAAAATTCCATGAATCATAGGTATGCATGTAATGCTCCTTCTTTTTCTTATTGATACATTACCATGTTATAATCCCCACAAATGAGCCACACAGAATCATACAAACCATCAACTAGGATATGCCAAAACATTGCATATTTCCCCAAATCATTGGAGGCATATATGTTATCCAGTATTAAGAACAAACCTTATAGAAAAAATGAATGAGTTGAGAATGAAAAATTAGAGAAACATAGGAGAAAAAAGAGAAGAGGAATTATAGAAGAAATAGAAAGGAAAAAATAAATAGCTAAGAGACTAATGAAAAACTTGAGGAGGTGTATCGAGGGCATGGTTGAAACTAATTAAGTAGGTTCATTTTTTGTTTAAAGATTATTGATAATGAGTTTCCTAAATTAACTTATTTTGATGTTGTTTTCATAGTTAATGTTGCTAATACTCTTTACAATTTTATGTATTGTTTTTATTATTGTTTTTCTTTTAAATAATTTTTATTCCTTATTATTATATTATCATTTTTTGAACCTATCTTTGATCTTTGTTTCATGTTGGTCGATGTGGGATATATTAAGGCCGTCCTTCTAATGGGAGTCTTCCTATCGATGTAAAATCATTATCTAGGAGTGGATCTAGGAATCTTGAAGTACCTTGGAAATTGTAGTCATTAGTGGTAGGGTGTTCCCATGAAGACGGGTAACACTTTTTGGAAAGCGGAGGGCACGAGTGTGTTGAAAAATGACCTCAATTGATCTTTCTTCAATCCATCTATCAAGGGATTAACTAAGTGCTCAATCGATATATTTTAAAACTCTCGAGCAAGGGTTAATAAAATCCTTGATCCACATATATAGCTCGATCAAGGGTTAATAAAACCCTCGATCCATATCTATAGCTCGATCGAGCATTTTTATTTACCCTCGATTGAGCTTTCAAATCTCAATCAAGCTTCTTTGAAAGCTTGATCAAGCAAGTGCAAGAATTATAAATATAAAATAACAACATACCACAACTTATTTCATCATGTTTGTTGCATAGAAGCTCATGTTGAAATATTGTAACTTCTAAGAATATTCTATTTGTACTTTATCCGAATATGTTTCATTCCTCCGTCAGGACATTTTTTTTTTTTTTTTTCATAAGAAAAAAAGCATAATTCCATTCATCCAAAGAGATCAGAATTACATTCAGAATTCACTGTAAAAGTGAATTGACCAAAAGATATGGTTCATGTGATGAGACTGTTACGTCTTCTTTCAAAATGCAAAAGATTGTCGCTGCCCTGTTTTTCAACAAAAATGAGGTTCTGTCCCAAACGGACTGTCTAGCTTTAAAGCTTCAAATGACATCCATTCATGCTGGTGTAAACATAAACTGTTTTCCAAAGAAAGATTGTTTAAAAACATTAAAACATAGTTTTTCAAAACTGATTATCAAATACATAAACTGTTTTATGCAATGTAAGGTCTGAGAATGAACTTCGTTTTCTGCCCTTCCTGTTCTTCTACTGCTTTCCATGTGCCGATAACCATATTCTGCCCTTCTTTGGATGCCTGGTCCGCTTTTTGGTTATTTTCCCTGTATACATGACGGCATATGAAATGATCAAAGGATTGTTTGAGCCTCTGAATAGTATGAAGTACATTAGCAAGTCTAAGAACTCTGCAGGATTGTGTATTGTTGGTCCAATTAATAGTATTCATGGAATCTCCATAAACTGCCAGCCTAGTAATTCCCCGCTCAGCAACAAAAATGAGTAATAACTTTAAACTCATAACTTCTGCAAAGTTGTTTGTACCCATCCCAAGTCCCATAGTAATAGTGAAGTAATGAGATTCGGTTAAGTAGAGAACAGCTCCCCCACCGCAAATCCCATTGCTGGCAGCTCCGTCAAAGAACCCCCACGGGGAAGATCTGTCGATTTCCACATCCATATTCCGACGCTGCTGTGCAGCCCTCACGTGTTCGGGGTAAGCCTGGTAGAGACCCACCGTCATAGTACCAATTATCACTGGTAAGCACGTTTTATCCAAAAAAATGACCCCATTCCTTGCCAACCATATCCCCCATATGATCAACAGAGGTAGGGTCTTCTGTTTTTTAGTGTGCGCCCATCTCCACCATCGCTCCCAGGCTTCACCAACAGAGTTTCCTTCCCATCGACATTCAAAACCCACCAGTTTTGAGCATTCAGCCCAAACAGCAGTCGTGAAACGACACTTGATGAAAAGATGTGTTATGGATTCCGATTCCAATTTACACAGGGCACACCAACCCGGACCCTGGAAACTCCTTTTCTGCAGATTGTCCCAGGTCGGCACCCGGTTTTCCAACGCACACCACATAAAAATTCTGTTTTTCGATGGGCAATGCAGTTTCCACAAGGAACTCCACCACCAGGCCTCATCCCGTATAGCAGCTCCAGCGCTAAGCACTTGATATCCCATCTTTGGAGTGTAAAGCCCCGCCGGATCAGGTTCCCAAATCAAAACATCCTCCATAGCCGAGAGTTGTATGCCAGCAAGATTCAAACCATGGATATAATTGCCCAGAAACACGGCCTCCGGTGCCCCCAAGCCCAAATCATCCGCAGATTTCCAATGTTGGATCCACGGTGCATCCGGTCGCTGATCAGCCAGCTGATTAAGGGTGAAAATCCCCCGGTTTTCCAGCGAATGTATAACATGATCGGGCAGCACATGAGTTTGATCACTTCCTATCCAGGGATCTCTGCCTACTCTCACCATTTCTCCATTTCCTATATCCCAAGCCAGATTATTTTCCACCAATGAGAATGATTTGACCACAGCCTTCCATATCACGGAGCCCTTAGTATGTGATTTTCGAGGGTTCCTTATCCATTCCTCCAGACTAGTGTCTGAAATATACTTCCTTTTAATAACCCTGGTCCAGAGACTATTAGTCTTGATAAGACGCCAACCTCCCTTAGCTTCCAGCGCCTGAGCAAATAGAAAGATGTTTTTTAAGCCCCAGCCTCCAAGACCCTTAGGGGCAGCGATCCTCTTCCAATTAACCCAGGGTGTAACCTGACCTTCCTTCTTACCACTCCACAGGAATCTGAAACATAACCGCCTGATCTGTTCAAGGATTCCTTTGGGTATCCAAGATAAGGACATCCAATATACAGGGATGGCTTCTAAAACGGCCTTAACCAGGACCAGCCTGCCAGCACGCGACATCCACTTGTGACTCCAAACATTCAATATTTTCTCCACCTTTCCAATTAACCATCTCCAGTCCTGCTTAAGATAAATATTTGCTTTAAGGGAGAAACCCAGATATTTCAACCCCTCATCAAGAGTAGTTAATTTGAAAGGAAAGTATTCAACGAGAGCCCGTTCCTCCTCCTGACGAAGCAAATGGGTAGTAAGGGTGGACTTTTCAGCATTTATGTCCATCCCCGTTGCAGTAGAGAACAAATCCAGGATCTCCTTCAAAGCCCGAGAATCCCTTCGATCTCCTGAGCAGAAGATGAGGATGTCGTCCACAAATAGAAGGTGGGTAATAAATAATCGATCCCCAATGTTAATGCCTTGAAACCGCCCCTGTAATTTAGCATCAATGATAGCCCTGCTTAGACCCTCAGCCACCAGCAGAAAGAGTAGTGGGGAAAGCGGACAGCCTTGCCTAAGGCCTCTTTCCGCATGAAAGAAGGGGGTTGCAGCTCCATTCAATAACACAGAGAATGATACAGTAGTTATGCAAGACATGATCCATCTAATAAAATTTATGTCAAAACCCAGATGTGTTAGGAGAAGTCTGATATAAATCCAACTCACCTTGTCGTATGCTTTGGACAGGTCAATCTTGAGAATAGCTCCTTTGATGTGCCGAGTTTTCATGCTGTGGAGGCCTTCCTGTGCCACCCCTATAGCCTCATGAATCTGACGTCCCTCAAGGAAGCCAAACTGTTCAGCTGTGATATGTTCAGAGAGTGTTACCTTGAATCTCCGAGCAATGACCTTCGACACAATCTTGTAAATACAATTGCACAATGAAATAGGTCTGAACTCTGAGAGAGTAACCGGATTATCTGTCTTTGGTATGAGTGCAATAAAGGTAGAATTAAAACAGGTAGGAAGCCTTCCTGTCAACCGAGTATCCTCAACCACCTGAAGAAGATCCAGTCCCACAATCTCATACAGTGCAACAAAAAATTCCATAGTCCACCCATCCGGCCCAGGGCTCTTATCTTTTTGAAAGCTACCTAGGACCTCCTTCAGCTCCTCCTCAGTAACAGCCCTCATCAGTCTTCTATTATCCGCTTCCTCAGCAAAGCGAGGAAATAATTGTGCAATCCTTATAACTTCTGCTATAGAGGCCTGTACAGGAGCCTTGAATAAATGTTGGAAATGACCCACCCCACATCTAGCCTTGCCTTCAAAATCAAAATGTTCAGAACCATCTTCATCTTTCAAGCTCCAAATAGTATTGATTGCCTTCCTCCCCCTGGCATATGCATGAAAGAATTTTGTATTCTCATCCCCGCATTCCAGCCATACCGCCCTGCTCTTTAGTCTCCAGGTTTCCTCCTTCTCCATCAACAGTTTGTTTCTAATGCCTTCCAGCCTGACCATATCAGCCTTGGATTCCCCAGTCAAGAGTCCCCCTCCATCCCCCTCATATATCAGTAAAATTTCATCCTCAATATGCTTCAGAGCAGCATCATCCCTAATGCGCTTCTCAAAAGCCCACTTTTTAACAGCACCTTTTAATCGTTGAATGTTCTCAGCGAACTGGAAAGCCCCAGTACGAGCATGTTCCACATCAAAAGGTCTCCAGAGGTCCAGAAAGAGCTCTTTAAAAGATTCATCACTGAGCCAGTTCTTGTTAAATTTAAGAGAGCTAGGTGGATTATCAGGTCCATTCCTGATCTCAAGAAAGATAGGGAAATGATCAGAGTCCCCACCGCACCCCACCCACTGTCTAATCTGTAGACACCTGTCCACCATCTGTTCAGCCACCAGGAAACGATCCAGTCGTTTTGCCACCCGAGCCTCTCCACTCCTATTATTCCTCCAAGTGGGTTTCAGCTTGATAGGTTCAATATCCAGTAAGTTCTTAAGAACCAATTTCTGTTGAAAGTACCCAGCCAAAGGGTCCGCATGTGCCAAAGGTCCCCAGACTTCTGAATGCCCAAGTGTGAAGTTTAAATCACCACCCACCACAACCGATCCACCCTCAAAGAGCGGGTCCTGTAGAAGTGAATCCCAGAAAGGCGCCCTATTAACATAAGGCCCGTAGACATTAACCACATTGAAACAAATGCCCAAATCCACAGAAAGAAATTCAGCTCCCAGCATAGAAGCCATTCCCCAGGCGTTAATCAATTTAAACGCACAATTTCTCCATCCAACTGCTAACCCCCCAGAGCGACCCCTCACATCCAGAGTCAGAAAAGTCCATCCCACCAACCAGTGTTCCAATTTCTCCTTAATGGTAGAACCTAAACCTAAAGTCTCTTGTAGCAGAATCACATCAGGGCGTTCAAGAGTAAGCACCCTCATGAAGGCTGATTTCTTTTTTGGCCCAGCCAGACCCCGACAATTGAAGGACATGATCTTCATAACCGCACATTCGTCCGGGCATTCACTGCTCTAAGTGCCCTTTCAATAGAAACTTGTTTCCCATCCCGTAGATCCAAACGTGCTCGGCTTTGAGCCTTAGATAAATGAGACCTCCGGCCTCTGCCCCTCCGGGCCATCACCTTCGACTTACCCAAACCCCCCCCGGATAATTTTGAACAGGAACGAAGATTATACCCAGAAGCAGATGATTCGGGTGAAGAAGGCTCAGGGGACAAGTCCACCTTCCCAGGGTCCGGTTCAATAGAAGTCAAATTGTCCTCCAGAAGGATAGGTGTTAAGACAGGGAGGTGTGCATCAGGTTCTCCCACCGAAAATTTACAATCCCCACAGGATGACGGAGCAATAGAAAATGAAGCATTCTCATTAAGACCTGACAGAGATAAATTCTTCAGACCCTCAACCCAATCAGAGCCGACCACAGAGCATCGATTGATAAAAAGATGTATAGAGGGTGAAAAGGAAAAAGAAGGAATACCCGGCATGGAAGGTCCCGTCACAGCTACCACAGCCGACGAAACAGGCTCTGAAATGTCCACGGATGTAATAGGTGCTCCCACAAATAAGTCCCGTGCCGCTTCTGAAGTCGGGCCAGCAGAATCCACCTCACCCATAAACCGGTCGCCATCCATATCCATCTGCTCAGTAACCATCTCTTCGTTCTGTAGTTCCGAGGGTTCTTCCAAAGTAGTCTGCTCCGGGGGGTTTTGGATCCCCCCAAAGGGTGTACGAGGCGGTGTATGACAGTCAGTCTCCGGGTGACCATAGACATGGCACCGCCGACATCTGAAGGGTAAGTTCTCATAATCCAGCATCTGGGTAATGCAAACAGGCCCCCATTCCAGATTAATATGCTCCGGCAAACCTTCACGCACATTAACATTAACCAAAATTCTTGCAACCTGTTTGTAATGCGTCTTCAAAAAGGAAAGATCAGCTTCCAGAAAATTTCCAAGGATATCCCCAATATGACGAAAATGGCGAATATCCCAGAAGTGTAGAGGCAGTCCCGGTAGTCTAACCCACACCGGGGACAGGTCAATTCTCTCCCGACCCGCATCGAATAGAGGATGCCATGGCTTCAACAAAACCAGTTTCCCTTTTAAATGCCAATTCTTGTTCAAGATTTTGGGTATATCTTCCTCTGCACGGAGTACCACCGCAAACCAACCACGGAGTAGCATGTCCACCTCAGGAGTGTATCCCAGCACCTCGCGCCACTGTGACTCCACCCAGGCCATCACCGTAGGCCGAGCAAATATTCTGCCCATTACCCTTCCAACCAGCGTCATACAAGACATCTCGAGTATTTGTTCCCAGGCAATGTCTTCTCCTACTGCATAGCTACCCACAGTACGAGTTTTGACCCAGCTTCTCTTCCTCCGCCGGTTAGGTCCCTTACGTGCAGCCCTGGCCCCTGAAACAACCCCAACTCGAGCCTGCTGAGACCCAGCATCCGTAGCAGGGCTTCCAAACCCCCTATGTTCGTTTATATCCAGAGGCACCCGCAAAACCCCTCCAGATTCATCTTCATTCGTCCCAACCAGCTGCTGAACTTGACGAGCCACCCCTGCTTCTGCAATCTTCTCAAAACCTACCACAGCTTCAAAGCCATCCTGTAACCCCGACACCTGAAAACCCAGATTCCTGGCAAAGTAATCATCAGCCTCTCTCCAGTCCGGACTACCCAAGAAATGTTCTTCCAAACCAACATTTTCTAGACATTCTGGCACCGAAACACCTGGGGTTCGATTCGAATATTCCGAGGTCGGTAATTCAAATTCCGGCCTCAACTGCCCGCTCCCGGTTGTTACTGTACCTCCAGGCCCCATCAGAGAGACGCCATCCAGGCCCCTCATCAGCCCTCCACCTGGCGTCCCCCATCCGTCAAATTCCGCCACATGTACGCCAGCGAAGCCATCCATACCTTCTCTGTTTCGCAACACCCAATCACCCGCAAAAAACCCTGCAGAAACCCTCTGCACCGTCACAGACGACAAAACCCTGACGCCTCAAAACAGAACCTCCCACAACAAATATTAAACTCGTCCACGAGTGAAACCCACCATCGTTTTCAGTGCAAACATGGTAAAAGTGACAGTGAGGGGGTTGGCTACGGCCTCTCCCCAACAGCGGCCGTTAGCTCCCATCTACCAGTCCCCCAGGCGTAACCCTAGCTCCATCGCAGTGCCCGCTCAAACCGTCAGGACATTATTATATATCCGGAGATGTTTATTCCTCCGTTGGGATGTGGTAACTAGGGTTATTGTACTTCCCTAGTGGGGTCGGCCCTGAGTTAAGTGTTTAGGGGTTATTAGAATCTCCGAGGAGAAGTCGGCCCAGTTAGGGTTAAAATTCAAGTGAAGTAAAGTATAAATAGAGGAGGTGTGTTCCTCATTTAACACACTCACTCACACATTAACTCACTTGTGAAGTGCACATAGGAGAGAGAGATCTGCCAACAAGGAGAAGGAGCTCTTGTTTGGGGATTACATCTTTGTATTTGTTGGTCATCTATATTGAGGAAGCTTTGCTGGGTTTTCTACCCCATGAGGGTTTCCTAGGATAAATTTGTGTTTATCTTGTGATTTTGTTTCTTTTAGTGATCCTTATTATGCTCTTGTTGTGAATTTTATGCTAAACTTAACATGGTATCAAAGCTAGCCTGAATAGGACATCTAGGACATCTTTCACAAGGTGAAAATATCTCTCTCTCCTCCTCTGGTGAAAATTAGGGTTTCTGCAAAAGTTGGAATTTTTGGAATCTGAGAGCATGGCTGGATGCTCCTCCTCAAAAGCAAAATTATGACCCCTAGATCGAACTTTTTGAGTGGGTAGAACCCTGGGATATGTCAAACCCTAGTTTGACTTCTAGACCAGAAAACCAGAAAATCAATGAACCAGAAAAGCTGCGAAATTGTGCACCAGTGAACCAGAAAATATGCGAACCTGTGCACTAGTGAACTAGAAAAGTTGTGAACCTATGCACCAGTGAACTAGAAAACTGCGAACCAGTGAACCAAAAAACCTGTTGCAGATTCAAAATTTGTTGGTCAAGTTTGAAGGGTGAAAAGTTGAAGTTTTCAGAAATCAATTACACCAGTCAACTCAATTCAGTTAAGCACATCTCCTGGTAAGGTCGGTTTTGCATTTTAAGAATTTTCAATTTTTGGTGACCTCCTAGATAAGATGGCCCCAAGCACTAATCTTGAGGACAGGCTAGAGGGTATAGAGAATTTCTAGGCATGGAAATATAGGATTGGTCTCATTCTTGAAGAGAATGATCTTGCCCAATACATCAAAGATGAAGTTGCAGAACCTGATGAAGATGAAGCTAAAGAGAAGTACAAGAAGGATATGATTAGGGCAAAGAGAATTATTGTTGATTCTATCAAAGATCACTTGATCCCTCAAGTGTCATCCAAGAAGACCCCAAAGGAAATGTATGATGCCTTAGCCAAAATGTATGAAGCGAGGAACATCAATAGGAATATGAACCTAAGAGCTCAATTGAAGAGCACTAAGATGGGTCAAGGAGAATCCATTCAATATTACTTCACAAGGGTTTCCCAGTTCAAGGAACAACTAGAATCCATTGGAGACTCCCTTGATGAAGATGAACTAGTCATGACTGCTCTCAATGGTCTCACTAGACCTTGGGATTCATTCATCCAGACCATGTGTGCCAGAAAAGAAAGCATGAAGTTTGATATTGTATAGGAGGATTGCATTCAAGAAGAGGCTAGAGTAGCCAATAGAGAAGCCCTACTCAAAGAATAGAATCAAGCATTATCCACCCATACCAAAAGAAGGAGTCAATCCAACTTCAAGAAGGAAAGCCACAAGGAGTCTCAAACTCCACAAAGGTTTCAAAAGAAAAGAAGAACCATTCCAAAAAGAAATTAGAGAGATGATTACAACGAAAGCTTACTGCAGCCTGCGACGATGTCAGTTAAATGGATAAAAGGGCATCTTCGAGCCATTTCTCAAAGGTATGTGATGTGGATCTCTATCCCTAACCTATAGGGGAGTTGGCATTCGGTTCCCTAACCCTTTGGGAGGATCCTTTAGCCCTCTCCCACTATATCTCAACCTACCTTATCCTCTTAGTCCTATATATATGAAGCTCATTCCCATTCCAAAAGGAGGAAGTCTATAGTACTTGCATACTAGTGAAATTATCTTAGGATATCTCTACTCATCTCTTGGGAGACCTATACTTCCTTTGGAGGCTTTGGCATTGACTTGTTGGAGGAGGATTGCGATGTCAAGCTTTGGTTGTAATCATCTCTCTATTCTCTCTTTCTGGAAGAAGCCACGAGTTATAAATATCGCTTTGTATTTCTCTATGCTACCAACTGTAGCATGCTTGATCTTGTAGATCCACTTGGAAGTCACAACTGACTTCCCTTCAGGTCTTGGGACCACATCCCAAATATCATTCTTCATGATCGACGGATCATGGCATCATTACTTTATCCCGGATCTTGGGAACTTTAGATTCTTCAATAGATAGATTTGTTGCTGAACAAATGTTGTAGTCCTTCTTTTGTAGGTACTCGTATATGATCTTTCCTACAAAAACATGTTAAATTGCATGATTAGAAACATCTCATAGTTTTTAGAACAAATTCTTACTCATAAAGAAATATGTCATACAGTCATGAAATTATTTTAGCCAATGCTTCAATACAACATTTATCCATATCTTGTAACTTTCTAGATGCCTTCCAATCTCTACCAGAACATTGTTAAGAGTGTGCACAATTCCCAACATGTCAGCAAAGAGGTTTCATTCTAGATAAGTAGCTATGGAATGTTGTATATTTCCATAGTCCACTTACCCATTACATGCATATTAGTAGTATATTGTTCATTAATGCAATTATTCTAATATGCATAATACACAACCTAAGTCTAGGAACATAAGTATATACATATTTGAACATTATTACTTAAATAATCAAATATACAAGAAATAACAATTCAAATACTTATCTTTGTTTGTTTGTTGGGTGGAATCCCTCTCAATCTTTGCTTACTTCCAGGAACTACTCGAATGTGCTCCCTCTTGATCTTTGCTTCCTGGATTACCTTTCCTTGAACTTATATCCATCCTCGATCACTATGCATGCTTACTAGTATCATCATTGTGTTATCCTCGATATCTCATACATAATCATACATTCATTAGTATAATATTAATACTATCAAAACACAATAATCTTAAACATGTATAGTCATGATCATTTCAAACACAGATAATAAGAATTAGTATTCAAGGTTTCAGGGAGTACTTTTTTTACTTATGCATATTCTTATTTGACCATAGGACTCTTCTGGTTAGTCATATCATCAATCAAGGTAAGAGACATAATATGCACAAACCATTGATTACTTAAATTTATAACTTCATGAATAATCATATACAAAAGTATAAGATTCTAACATAGAGTAGGATTCTAACTTGATATAGGAAAAACATACCTGGTCATCATATTTGCTAGTTATGTCTAGCAATGTTTTTCTTGTTCTCTTCAATGACCCGCATAACTCATAAATTAACCATTGTAGAACCAAATTATACATACCTCTATGTGATCCATGACTATGGATGTGTCTTTGTCTTCATGTCACTATGGTCTTGATCTAGGACTTGATTTGTACCTTCATGTTAGTGGATAACATTCTCCTCATACAACACCACAGTGCATTAGTACAATTATAATACAATCATAAGTGTCATAACCCTAATCAATGAATGTCTTCTATCCTGCATTCATACTTTTACTAGGGTGATAAGACAAGTCTAAAATTAAACAAGATTGTTACTAAACTCAATAACATGAGGACAATCATATTATAAACTTAATCATGAACATATTTCAAAACATACCTGTAAGTCATACCTGTCAGATTGCTTGTAGTAGTAGTTATTGTTGTTCCTTTTGTTCTTAGGAAAATCAGAGGAAAAGTGTCCTCTTTTATTATAGTCGAAACATCGAACATGAGAGAGATCTTTCTTCTTATGATGAGGGTGATAATTTTTTTTGTTATGAGATCTCTCCCTCTTAAAATTGCTTCCCTTGGTTTGTGCTGTGAGAGCTTGATCTTCATTCCCCATCTTTTCTTCTTGGGCCACAAGCCTTGCTTCTTCTTGTGAACATTCTTCTCATAGTCTACTGAAGGAGATCAACTTCCTTCTTGCACAGATTCCTTGGATGAAGGAGTCCCATGACCTAGGTAGGCCATTCAATGTGGTCATAACAACTTCACCATTATCCACTACTTCATCCACAGGTTCAAGTTGTTCTTTTATCTGGGAGACCCTTGAAGAAATAAGACTGCATGGTCTCCGCATTCTGGAACTTGATATTCTTCAATTGATTCTTCAAGGTCAACTTCCAATTTATATTCTTCCCTTCAAATAGCTTGGTCAAGGAATCAAACATCTCCTTAGGTGTCTTCAGAGATGACACATGTGGCATGAGATGGTTTTTGATAGAATCAGCAATGATCCTTTTAGCCTTGACTAAGTTCCTCTTGTGTAAGGCCTTAGTCTCTTCTCCCTCTGGGACAAGAACCCCTTCACTTATGTAGGTGTCCAACTCACTCTCTTCTAGAATTAACCCAATCCTATACTTCCATGCTTGGAAGTTATCAGCCCCTTCAAGATTATCCTCAAGTTTGGTGTGGTGAGACATATTAAAGAGTACTTCAAATCAAATAGAAAATATTTAGGTCTTACCACTTGATTTGCAGAAATCTGGATCTGGAGTTGGATTAGGGTTTGTTAGAGAAACCCTAAAAATTCAAAATTTGAATTTCAAACTTCTGAAAGGATAGAAAGATGCACCTTGATGAGCTGATCAAGCTGGTATACTCAGAATTTGAAAACTGCAAAGCTTCACCCCTCAAATTTTCTTTTCAAACTTTCGGATTCACTAGGGAGGACCCTGAATTAGGGTTTGATTTTCCCGGAGCTTCATCCATTCAAAAAGTTCGATCTTGGTCTCTAAACTTCGAGTTTTCAGAGGAGCTTCCATCCATGGTCTCAGATTTCATAAATTTCAACTTTTGCAGAAGCCCTAATTTCTGGCTTCATTAGACAGGACCCCAAACTAGGGTTTGATTTTCTCGGAACTTCACCCAACCAAAAAGTTCGATCCAAAGCTCTAAACTTTGAGTTTTCCAAGGAGCTTCCAGCCATGGTCTCATATTTCAGAAATTCCACTTTTTGTGGAAACCCTAATTTTTAGGGCCAAACCTGAAAATGATCAGAATTGAATTCTGATTGGACAGAAAGATGTGCCTTGATTAGGAGAGTCAATCTAGCCTCCTACCTTTCAATATATGGGGAGAGAAACCCAAAAAACAAGAATCCCTAGCTTCCGCAACTGCAAAGTGTCTTCTTCTTAGGTTAGCTCTGATACCATGTTAATTTTTGAGCATTAATTCAACATACTCTAGGATCTTTACAGAGAGAAGAACATGTACAACATATCAAGCATATCAATCACAACAAACAATCACATGAGACAATAGACACACAGATTTTCACTGGGGAAAACCATAAAGGTTAAAAACCCCACAACTTCCTTAGAGATAGATAGAGCAATGATACAAAAATCAAGCATAAGATATAGTCTCCTAGCAGCAGCTTCTCCTCCTCCACTAGTGCGCCACTCTCCAATGAGTGTATAAGTGAGAAAGTGAATGATCAAATAGAGTGCCTCCCGCACTCTATTTATACTTGAATTGACTTTCATAATAACCTTACTAGGTCAGCCTCAACTTAACCACATAACATAATGCTGACAGGGCCGACCCCCAATAGGGTGGTCTAATGACCCTTTAACCCACATGACTTATACAGGGCCGACCCCATCAAGGTGGTATAATAACCCATCAAGTATAAGTTACGATACTTACAATATAAATGACGACACTTCTGTATAGAGGAATGATAACATCTCTATAGGAATACAATATACATATATGAAATACATTCCGTAGTTACAAATACATCAACACCTTCAATAGATTTTCAATTTATGCCTTGATAGACTCAATTTTCCTAGGGTGCACAGGACAGAGATTTTGCTGGACAGGTTTGCATCAGGATATATTTTAATCTCATGCACAATGATGGTAGGATCAATCTTGGGAATTTCTCCGTAGCTTGTTACACCTAAATCTTGCCACCTTAAGACTCAGTGTAAACATCCCTGAAGTCTCCATGACTAAGAAACCAAACTGGAAGAGATATTAGCTTATTTCCATAAGGTTTTGTGAGGTTGTCACAGGTCAGCCTTGTGCAGCATGCGACTATGCAGGTTGTCCTACTGCAGCCTGCGACGATGTCAGTTAAATGGATAAAAGGGCATCTTCAAGGCATTTCTCGAAAGTATGTGATGTGGATCTCTATCCCTAACCTATAGGGGAGTTGGAATTCGGTTCTCTAACCCTTTGGGAGGATCCCTTAGCCCTCTCCCACTATATCTCAATCTACCTTATCCTCTTAGTCCTATATATATGAAGCTCATTCCCATTCCAAAAGGAGGAAGTCTATAGTACTTGCATACTAGTGAAATTAGATTAGGAGATCTCTACTCGTCTCTTGGGAGACCTATACTTCCTTTGGAGGCTTTGGAATTGACTTGTTGGAGAAGGATTGCGGCATTAAGCTTTGGTTGTAATCATCTCTCTAATTTGTACTTCTCTCTTTTAATACATTAATATAAACTCTTTCCACCAAATGTTGTTTTTCTAATAATGTTTGTGTAGTTTACTTGCTTAACCGTTTACATAGATCTATTACTGTTTAGATATGTTTTACTGGTTGCATTGTTCTGTATGTCTTGACAAGTTTTGTAGCTAATATTTGACGATCGTGAAGCTTGGAGCTACAACAAGGAGAAAGGATATACGATCTAAAGGTAAGACATCTAATCACTTGATCGTTAACTAGATCTAGGAAAGCAGTTTCATATTTTGTCGCACTTGTTCTAGATTCACGTTGAACTAGGGAGATCACGCCTTAAGTCCGCTTTCGGTAGATTGTCCAGTAACAAGTTTGGTGACCATACTGGGGAAGAAACAATGCATTGTTTTAAGTTTTCAGTTTGAAAGTCATTTTCTCTAATTCATGTGAGCCATTTCTTTTTTCTCCTTAGCGTCTTTCACCACCAGATCTTCTCCTTGAAGAGTCTGTTGACTTCCTTTCAGTTTGTATGTTTGATTATCAAGCCTTTTTATTGCTCATATTTGGAGATATTTTCATCCTTGCATAGGGATCTCGCCCGTCGCACCTGGGTAGTATAGCTAGAGCAAAATTCCCCTACCAGGTGCAGTCTGTTGCCTTGAAACCTGTGATACTGTTACTCAACACAATTTGACATCCTGCGCCATCGGCGCAGTTCACCTGTTTTCCACCTGCGACGAGCGCTCTGAGTTTGACCAGAGGCTGCACTGAGTAGTCTACCTTTGTGCTTGGGTTCTCTCCTCCCCCACCTTCATCCACTTGAACTTGCATTCCCTCCTCTCCTCACCTAATCTAATATTTGTATTGGATCCAATCCCAGACCTCTTTTTGCACATGTTATTCATCTTTGCTTGCATCTGGTTGTTTGTAGAGTGTCTTGAGTGTTTTCAATTCATATGAGTGCTTGTCATTTTCTTGAGAATTTCTGAGTGTTTAGAGTGTTGCAAATAATCTTTCTTTTAGCCATTTCACGCTTAAAAACATCATTGTTATCAATTTGTAGTCTTGGCATGTCATTGAAAAATTAAAAGTGCTTCATTTTTACCGTTTTCAAGTGCATTTGAAAATTGTTGTAGAAGTTGGTTCATGTGTTGGAATTTATCTTTCATTAGTCTTTTCGAAAGTTTGAATCAAAAGTTAATCATTTTGTGTTTTTCATGAATGATGAGCCATTCATTTTCTTGAAAAATCCAAGTGAAATCAAGTTTTTGTAAAAGTGATTCGATGCTTGAAAGAATTATATGCATTTTTGGTTTTTTATGTTTTTTAAGCCATCATAGTGAAATTTGAAAAGTGAGAGTGCTCTAGATAGAAATTCTCTCTTTTCATCACTTAGTTTCATTTTTTATTCAAAAAGACAAAAAGAAAATGCTTAGATTTGGTTTTGATGCTTGTTGATTTTCATGTTTTGCTCAAAAAACGAAAAGAGTACTTTCATTGTCAAGTTTGGTAGAATTGAGATTTTTTGAAGCTTTATTTGTTTTGGTAACACCACTTGAAAAGTTCTCTCCCTCCCATACATAGATTTAATTGAAAGAAAAACTGCATATTTTTTTTCATGTAGTTAGGGATTGCATTATGCTTATGTTTATGTACTCACCTCATGCATTCACCTAACCGTCCAGATAAAATTAACGGTAGAACTAGGGTAAAGTATTTATTAACTTGTGTGTTAAGTTAGAGATGTGTTCCGGCGTCTTAAAACATGGCAGCTGTCCTTATTTTTCTGCACTGCATCCCGAGGGTATTGTAGTCTTCCTTGTACCAACCGGTATATTGAAGCTCTTTCACGTACCAACTAGTATATCGAAGGCTCTTCCACGTACCTTAGGGTATATTGAAAGGCACTTCACGTACTTGGCATATATCGAAAGGTGTTTCCGGTACTCAGTAGTATATCAGAAGGTCTCATGCCATACGGTTGTGCATTAGACAACACCAACACGGATTTGATCTCACACATACCTTGCGTATATCGGGAGACACTCTTAGGATTCCTGAAACCAACCGAGCTATCCATTTGGCCGTCTTGGAAGAGCAATACACCGAGAACAACGCTTGGGGAGCTACTATGCACGTGCTATCAGGTAGTCGGGTTATATGGTTAGGGGTACGATCCAAATCCTCCCTGGTTAGTGCTTTGAAAAATTGGGTCGAGTATAACTGTTGGATCTTGGAGTATATTGCGAGTTGCGAAGCCTTGATAATACCGTGAGGTTCCAGACTATTGATTCCACACCTATCACATAAGTTTTCTTGCAGCCTTAGTTTGTGTAGATTTTTCTGGACTTCTTTTCTTTTGTTTAGAATACTCTCAGGAGAAACTCTATTTCAGTCACTCTAGCTGACTTTCCATGGAGAAGGTCCCGTAGGATTCTGAACTTAACACCCGAATATCCCCTTAATCAGGAGGTAATTTCGAAGTTAAGAATGGACCCACACATCACGGTCGTGTCACATGAAGTAGAAAACCCTACTTTGAATGTTGGGGCACACATGTTCCCTCCAGATTCACCCACCTCCAACCCCTCAAGGGATGAAGAGGCGGAAACTTCCACTTCACCTGACGTACCTCTCCCTCCCATTTTATCAGGAGAGCTTGGATCGGGGGAATGGTTAAAACACCCCAAGGAAAACCCTGTATCAACTGCGTTTGGTCCAGCTACACCCTTTCGGGAAACTTCTCTAGGTCAACAAGTGGATCATTTTGCCACTACATCCAGTTGGCCCACTCCTAACGAGCTTTTCAGACCTCTTTGTGTTCGCTTGGATCAATTACATTCCAAGGGCGATCACCTTTGAAGACAAAGTTTTTCGCGAAGGGATGAAGTCACAGAGATACCCATATATCGGCAGATCCTGATTTGCACTTTATCTTATGACTCATCGGAACCATCAATCCACAACATGACCACTTATGAAACCAGTCAACCCTCACTTCCTGCAAGTACACCCCTTAGACAGGAGACCAATTCTACACCTCAAACGACTCAACCTATTGAAGGACAATAGTCCAACACCCCTCTTACTACTGCAAAAATGTTACCCACTTCTCCCCCACCCCAAAATTCGCGGGGAGGATACTCTCTACCCCCTACCTTCCTTACGAGTAATGTTAATCCCGTAGTAGATAATTAACAACCCGTGTTGGGTCAACCTTTGATTAGTGGTCAGCACATTGCTTCTGGGGGGAAACCCCTGTCTCTTAACCATAATACTGGAGGAGGAGTTCCCATCGGTCCTTCAATTCAAAATTCCCTACCCGCCAGACCTTCTACCACGGGATTATCCCATGTTGGGGGGCCATCCCAGTCAAACCAACCACCATGGATTCAAGCATATCCAGGTTATCTTAACCTTGTGTCAAGACAATTCAATCCCAGAAATGCACTCTACGAGATACCGTATCCCAGAAATCCATACACTCTATGGGGGCATCAAATGTTTACAACATGGATCCCCACCTACCATCCCTCAAGTACCACCACCCCTGTTTGGTCCCCCCCCCACCTCCTTTTGGATGCGGTGGCTCCCCACACAATTCCCGAGGAGGAAGAACTCTACCTTCTGGCAGAGGACCACCTCATTCTGGTAACCATGGCCCATCCCCTCCTGGCGGCGAAGGTGGAGGCCCTCCCCCTTCAGGTGGAGGCGGAGGGCCACCCCCCTAGTGGTGGAGGACCCCAACCTTATGGGGGAGGACCATCCCATCCTGGTGGCAGTGGTAGAGGACCATCCTATCTCGGTGGAGGTGGCGTAGGGGGCCCACACCCTTCCGGCGGTGGTGGTGGATCACCACGTCCTCTCGGCAAAGGCGGTGGAGGTCCACATTATCTTGGTGGCAACGGCAGACACCCACTATTTGGAGGCGGTGGTGGACCACCACCTCCTCTCGGTGGAGGCTATGGAGGTCCATCCTATCTCGGTGGCGATGGCGGACCCCCACCATTTGGAGGAGGTCCACCCCCTCCTGGCAGTGTTGGAGGACCCCCACCTTATGGTAACGAACCACCTTATTATGGCAGACCTACATATGGTCCAGATGGCACACCCCCTTATGGCTAGTTTCCTCCAGGAACACCCTACATCTAGTCGATGTAAGGTCCCACTGGTCCATACATGCCATATCAGTAATATCAGTACTCGCAGCCGAATCAACAGCTGCCCTTTCTGGCTACATTGGACCTACCTGACCTGTCTCGTCTGACTAATGAACCCATATTCCAAGGATACAATTGGCCACTGATTCTGGTGAAACTACCATTCGATATTCCCAAATTTGATGGCAAACCTGGTGAGGATCCAAAAAACCATGTGATGACATACCACTTAGGTTATTTCAATGGACTCTCACTAGCCCAACTACTAAGTGGTATATTGAATTACCACCCAACTCTTTTCTAGATTTTCTCTCTCTTGCTATGTTATTTTTGACCCATTTCCAGCTGCCCATTTGCTATGAGATTGGTATGGACTTACTGACCTCGTTCCGTCAAAATACTGCCACTCATATCTCAGATCATATCCATGAGTGGCGGAGGAGACGACATCTTATTAAGGCTCATATTCTAGACCAACTCTTAGCTGAATGGTTCACAAAGTCTCTCTTACCTATTGTAGCTCAAGACGTGGCCATGGGAGGGGCCATCACCAAGGAACAGGCTATTTCCCATGCCCATTACCTAGACCTAGTTTATGCTCAATCCAGCACGTTATATGAAATTGTTCCTGATGCACCCCGCCCTACGTATGACCCTGCGAAACCACCCAAGGGACCACAAGTCGATGGCATCATTGGTTCCCTTACCTCCCATCCTTCCACTCAAACTGGTGGATCGTCGAACCCCTAGGGTTCTTCTCCATCACCACCACAGGCTGGAAACAACTCTACCAAGTCCACCACTCCTGCCTCCACTAAAGAGGTAAATTCTGTTCAATCAGCTTCATCTCAGAAATTCGATGGTAAGAAGAAAAACAAGGGCAAACCTAAGAAATCTTCCAATCAGTAGGAGCCCAAGCCCACCCCTGAAGAAACCAAACAGAAGAGGAACTTGAAGTATCCTTGTTTACTATGCGGTGATGACCATTTCTCCAAGGAATGTCCTCACCGAGACAAAGTGCAGAATTTTCTCAAGGGAAACTATACTACCGCAGTTCTCAACTATCCCTTCCCCACTCAAAACCAATAGCTGATCACCCAAACCTCTCCTTCCCACGGAGAGGAATCCTCCACCGTGCATGTTCTCATGATGCGTAGTGAGACAGTTAACTTGAACACACATTCACGATCGTACGAATCATTCCCTCAAAAGGAACCTGTTGGAAGTAATATTGTAAAAGATTTTATTTCTATTCCCGATGTCACCATACCACACGCTTCTCTCACCATTGAGAAGCTTCCATTAGAGTCAGTGTTGTGTCCACCTAAAAGCACGATTTGAAAAGCTATTTTCAATCCCAATGCTTGGGTAGCTCAAAACTACAATATTGTAGAGGACCTGGCACAAGCTCCTTGTGCTATGTCAACAATGGAAGTCTTGCAGAACTGTCCCAACTAACGCAAGACCCTTCTCACTTCCATTGGTGCGGTTGATCTGGATTCATCTAATACGATCATGTTCTGACTTGAGTACTTTAAACCGAGGCTTTCCCACCAGTTGGCATTTCAAGTTGCCACAAACGTAGCTAGGAAGACAATCCATCGTACCGTCTTGGACGAAGGTGCCTCTACCTCGGTCATGTTGATTTCGCATTGGAGGGACATTGGTTCTCCCGAGTTAAACCGTTCTCCCACCACCTTGAAAGCATTCGACGGTCATGGTTTCCAACCCCATGGGTTGTTACAAGCATTGGCAATAGAGTTGGGGGGTAAGACCACAACCATTAACGTGGAAGTGGTCACCGCCCCTTAGATTATAATCTTTTCCTTGGTCGTAATTGGTTTTATGCCATGACTACAGTCGCATCATCTATCTTCCACATTGTGCAATTCCCCCATCAAGGACAAATTATCACTGTCAACCAACTAGACTTTTGTACAATGGACACTACTACTCATCCCTGTGATAATGTCCCATTACGTGGGCAATCTTTGAAACCATATGAGAGCGTGGGGGTAGGCCTCATAAAATATTCATCTCTTATGGGTGTTTTTCCAACCTCAGATCCCCCCAACCATGTTGCCACGGTGAACATGATCTCCTTCGTTCCCAACTCCACCGATCTATGGCTCGTACTCGAAGAAGCCACTATGCACCTGATTCGAGACACTATGCCTCTCTCACCCGCTGAACTCACTTACGAGGATATCTAGTCAGCACCAGAGGACCACTTGGTTGTAGCCTCTACATCATATTCTCTACAGCTGATGTTGTCCTTACCCGATCCTCTGCTTTGGAATTTTCATTCCGATGAGTGCATTATGGATATTATGAGTGGGGATGACCCTCCATGGGAAGACATCCATCATCGATCATCTTTCCTTCCCCCATTAGATACTGTGGAGAATAGCATCACCACCATATTTTCACCGGATGTCTACTCTTGCACTCAGTCCCCGATACTCACATGTCATATGGACACAGAAGGAACTTTGGCCACCATTGAACCTACCATTCCGATAGACATATCACTTACTCCTGGTGTAGTGGAAAACATTCGTTTAGGCTAGAAGTGTTCCCCTGAAGAGATTACTACTTTCACGGCCTTATTCAAGCAATTTCGAGATGTATTTGCTCGGACCTGTGAGGAATTACCCGGGATAGACCCTGTTATTGTTTCACATGATATTCAAACCTATCCTGATGCTAAACCATTTCGGCAAAAGATCCGACCCATACACCCTAGCAAAACTGCAACGATTAAGGTAGAGATTGAAAATCTCTTGAAGGTCGGTTTCATTTACCCTGTTCCATTAACAGAATGGGTCTCAAATGTCGTCCCTGTAGCTAAGAAGCAGGGCACCATTCGTGTCTGTGTCAATTATCGGGACTTGAACAAAGCTTGTCCTAAGGACAACTACCCCACTCCCTTCATCGACCAGATCATAGACAATTGTGACGGATGTGCCATCTTCTCGTTCATGGATGGATTTTCTGGTTACAACCAAATTGAGATCCACCCGGATGATCAACACAAGACAACTTTCATTTGCCCTTGGGGCACGTTTGCTTATTGCAAGCTCCCTTTTGATCTAAAAAATGCTAGTTCAACATTCCAGTGGGCCATGTCGTATGATTTTCATGACGTGAAGGACTTTGTGGAACCTTATCTGGACGATCTCCCCGCTCATTCGTGGTAGTGTGACTTCCACATTGATCATCTGACGGCGGTATTCCTCAGATGTAGATGGTATAAAATCCGTCTGAACCTTCACAAGTGTATTTTTTGCGTTGAGTCTGGACACCTCCTCGGTTTCATTGTCTCAAAATATGGGATCCGCATTGATTCCTTGAAGTTGGAAGCCATCGTCGCTCTCACACCTCCCACTGACATTACGGAACTTCAAAGTTTGCAAGGGAAGACAACTTAGTTCCGACGTTTTTTCTATAATTTTGCGCAAAAGACGCAGGGTTATATGAGACTACTCAAGAAGGACATCCTTTTCATTTGGGATGATCAAGCACACCAATCCTTCAATAGTCTAAAACATGCCATTATGCATGCCCATGTGCTCGAACCACCCAATTACTACAAGGATTATATCCTCTATCTCGCTGCTTCTGCCACCACGATCACCATGGTCTTGGTACAGGAGGACAACAAAACCCAGGAGCATGTTATCTACTACCTAAGTAAGGGTCTGATTAACTTCGAAACTCGTTATTTGCATGTCGAGAAGCTCGCTCTCGCAGCAGTCATTGCTGTCCAAAAGTTTCGTCACTACATATTGCTCTACACCACCACCATCATCGCCGGATCGTATCCCATGTACCATGTTTTGACACATCAAGTACTTGGGGGCAACTATTCACACTGGATCATGATACTTCAGGAGTTCAACCTCCTCTTCGAGAAATCCATGTCTAAGAAGTATTTGGTGTTCGCTGAGCTCATTTGCAATCTTCCCCGTGCTGATGTAGGATCTGAGCCCAATGATTCTCTTCCGGACGAATCATTGTTCCTCATTAACACGTCTGACCCATGGTATGGGGATATTAACAGATATCTCTAGACCCAACATTTCAACCCCCAAATGTCTCGTGATGACCGTCGTCGTATACGCCATCACGCCAAGTATTACTTGATCGTTGATGATACCCTCTATTGTCGTGGCATAGATTCCATTCTTCGACGATGCATGACACATGAGGAGGATGAACACATCTTGAATGACTGTCACTATGGGGCTTGTGGCAGTCATCTATCTGGTATGGCTATAGCCTAGAAGATACTGTGTGCGGGATATTACTGGCCATCCATCTTCAAATATTGTATTGAGGCCGTTAAAAAATGTCCCCCATGCCAGCATTTTCAAACGAAAAAGCACACCCATCCAACCCCGTTACACCCAGTTATTGTTGTTGGCCCCTTTGCAAAATGGGGCATTGACTTCATGCACTGTAATCCTACCTCGACCGGGGGGCATGGTTATGTCATAGTAGCCGTGGATTACTTTACAAAGTGGTCCGAGGCTATGACTACGTACACTGAAGATGGCAAAACCACCGCACTCTTCATGTTTAATCATGTTATCTCATGATTTGGAGTTCGACAAGCCATAGTCACCGACCATGGATCTCACTTTTAGAACCATATGGTCGATGAGTTGAGTGCCACATTGGGTTTTCGTCATGAAAACTCAACCCCTTACTACCCGCAGTCCAACGGACAAGTAGAGGCCATCAACAAGGTCTTGAAAACCATGATTCAACGCATGGTGGGTACCCATAAGTCTAACTAGCACAACATGTTCTTTTCTGCACTATGGGAATACTGGACCTTTGTTAAGACTGCTACCAGATTTACACCTTTCAAGTTATTTTACGGATTGGAGGAAGTCCTACTAATAGAGTGCGATATTCCATCACTCAAACTCACAGTTGAACTTCTTTCGAACACCACTACCGAGGAAGAACATTTCCTTTACCTTGCAAAGCTTGATGAGACCCACCGCAATGCTACTCTTGCCAACGAGGCACATAAGAAGTGCATCAAGGCACAATACGATAGGTCGGTCAAACCCCGCGTCTTTAATGAAGGTGATTTGGTCCTGTTGGTGTCCATTTTGTCACTATTTTTTATCATCAAATATAGTATGAGTGGCGTTAATTGCACTATTTTGTTTTAATAAATAACTCTTCTTGCCATTCAGAATGTCAAGCATACTCAGGTATGCATGTAATTGAGCATCATATGAATCGTGAATAATTATCAACATTTTTTATGGTTTATTAACAATCATCTCATATTTCTAGACATGCTTGGCATTTAGTTTTTGCTCTACAAGATGCGGTCTTCAAACAGACCTTCATTCGGACTTGTTTTCACGCCAAAGATGCCAGCAGCGTTTAACCCATCGTCCAGCCTTTCGTTCATCCCGTGAGATCATTGGTTGGCATATTCCTAGCCATTAAAGACAGAAACGGACACGTGGGTTCTGTTAGCCATGTAGTGGATATGGTTGGTGAGCTCCTGTTCTGGAAGATTCGCCTCCCTGCCTGCCGAGCTCGACAACACACCTTTTCCCATGTCAACACTCCAGAGTTCCAACTTTCTTGTTCGTTCAACCTAATACCACGCACGCCTGCTCATGCCAATGTTCTAGAGGAGCCTCGTTCGCCCACGCTTAGTCCGACAACACATTTCTCTACCCACATCAAAGGAATATCAACGTCCCAGCGACTGCATGAAGGAAACCGACGCTGTGGAACTTGGTAGATTCCCTCTGAGTTGTTGTACATCACCAGGCAGCCGTTTTACAGCCATAAAGACGTCTATTTTTAGAGAGTTCGACTATGTTGACCTTCTCTCCCACTATAAACTTATAAATATATGCTTCATATGGAGAAACGATGATCATCAGATAGCATATAGAATAGATAGAAGATAGCAATAATTTTCATTGTGTAATTTTCACCAGTTAATGGAAGTTTTAGTTCGTTGATGCTCTGCTGTTGGTGACTAAGTTGATTTAGTTTTCATCTCTGATTGCTGGGAAGGGCCCCTCATTAACTAGAGGTTTTATTTATGTTTTTCTGTATTTTCTTTTCTGCAAATAGCTAGTTCATTTTCCAGTATATATAATTAATTTTGTTTTCCTGTATATGTCATTTTCTTATGTTTCTATAATTTGTATTGTGTTGCTAACGGAATTTGATTTTCCTGAATTGATAATGGTCGACCAAGCATAGTGTTTATAGTTTGTTTTCAGTCTTCTGCAATTAGATATAATTTAGTCTATTACTGTTTAGTTAGTTACTGTTTTAAGTTTAATTAGAATTAGTTTCTTTAGATTCTTCTTCTGTAGTTGTAGGTAGTTTTATTCATATATTAGCTTTGTTTATGTTATAGAAGTAGTTCATATTTTTAAATAAGAATTAGAATAGGTTATTTTCCACTATCTTAGCATCTCAACAGTATTCTCACTGACTTCTTTGCATTGTAGGTTCATCTGCATTCGCCAGTTGATGTTAAGATCATAAAAAATGCCTCTTTCTTTAGTTTAATTCATTTTCTTCCATCCGGACTATCATTCGGACTGTCATTCGGATAGCCATCTAGATCGTCATTTGGACTTTCATACTTTCTGCATTATTTTCATGCTTATTTTGAATCCAATTTCTTAGGTTTTTGAATTGTAATATTTCTTGCTTCTGATTAGCATTTTTAACTATAATTAGGACCTTGCTTCATATCTCCTAAAGTTTTAATTAAATTTATCATTATTCTTAGTTTCCATTTTATTTTCCTTAACTTTGCTTTGACTGTTTTTCTGAGTTATGTCTTCCATAGTTAATTTGTCAATATGTTATTGCTTTAGAATCTATCAGTTTTATTCTTAGTATAGTTTATTCCATGTTCTTAAAGTTCATTTCATATTAGAGTTAATAATTTCATTCTCCAAGTATTATAGTTTTAATAGTTTCTTTGTTAAGCATAGCATTAGTTTCTCATTCACACAGATAATGAAGATGTTCATGAAATAGAATTTGGTTCAGAAATAAATATCTTTATCAAGTTTTCTACTTGATTTTACATAAATATATTTATCAAGTTTTCTACTTGCTTCCATATAAATATCTTTATCAAGTTTTCTACTTGCTTCCGAATTGAATTCAGAAATAAATATCTTTATTAAGTTTTGTACTTGCTACTAGATCTGATTAGTTTTATATCGTTTTGCTTATGGATAGTAGATAGATCATAATGTTTAAAGTTACTTGTAATTGGTCTCTTTGTAGTTTACATCTCTTTGTAGAAATTAGGTTAGATTTACTTCCATTTTGCTTTGTCATTACATTTGAAAGTCATTACGATACATTCACTCCAGTTCCTATTACATTTGACGTACACCATCAAGGAGAACGGAACTAGATGCTTTAGTGTAGTCTTGAATTTATTAAATAGTTTGTAGTTTTGCTTTGAATTAACATAGTTTTCTATTTATTTAATTCATCGTCAAATTAAGTCATTTCATAGAATATAGGTCTCTAAATTCATTTACAGTTGCTTCTAATTCCTAGATTAGAATCTGAAAATTGATTAGGTAGTTTTCATTTTCATAGTCAGTAGTTTGCTTTGTAATCAATATTTGTTCTTTTTCATTATTTAATCATATAGTAGAGTAGCATGACTTGATACTATTCTGATCTGTTTGTTTAACTAGGTTTAATTAGTTCCTTTGTTGTTTTTATGAAGTTTGACTTGATTTTTCATTTTGAAAGATCTTTCGATATTTTCTTTATTAAATATTTCTAAGGTCTGACAGGCTGAAAATTAGGTGCCATTCTACCTCAGCATATAATTTGCCTCAACTCTAAGATTACCAACCCCGATCGATAATTAAATATTAGGTGATTTCTTTGAGAAGAATACTCTTCCTGAAAAAGAACGTTGGGACGTCCCATATTCACCAAGAAAGGAACCACCCAGATATTCTCTCTTTGGCAATCGAATCTTCATGGGGGATGAAAATGAATATCATGTCCGACAAGATGAAGAAGACGGATAAGTTAGAATTGAAGGTACCTTCAGGTTCCATATCTTAGACACTGCACAAGATGTTACTATGAAAAACATCCCTCCCTCCTCACTACCAACCTTTTATGGGAAGAGTAGTGATGATCTAGACACATTCTTATTCGAGTTTGACATTTTGTGTAGGAGTTATAATTACCTACAAGATGGCAAAAAACTAAAAATCTTTCCTACCACATTAAAAGATTCTTCTCTTCAATGGTTTATGGGATTAGGAGAATCTAGTATTAGAACTTGGGAAGACATGAAGAATGCATTTCTACGGACATATAAGGAATACTGTAGACCTAAGGACTCTTGCAATGATATTTATAAAATTCAACAACTTGAAGATGAGAGCCTAGAAGACTATCTCGAGAGATTTAACTATGTGTTACACAAATCCAAATATAGTGATATTTGAGAAGATGCAGTAAGAACACTCTTCCTCAAGGGAATCTCAGAAGAATTCTTAGATAACCTTAATCTCATGGCAGCAGGTGACATCTCTCATAAGTCTTTTTCGGAGATTTGTGAACTATGTAGGAATTAATCTAGGAGCATAGGGAAAAGTGGAAGACACTTTCGAGAATCTTATGCTAGGAACCCAAAACGAAACACATCCAGTCCTGGTGGAGTTACAAGGGTAGAGTTGGGAAACCTATTAGAAAATTTTAAAACAGATATCTTAGGAGCTATGGGTTCTCAACTAGATGCAATATAAGCTAAAAAGAGGCAAGATGAGGAGAAAGCATCAATGAGTGTTTTCTGTCCCAGGTGTAGAACTAAACATCCTTAACGAGAATGCCCATTGAATAACATTTCGGTTTGTCACCTTTGTATAGAAAAACATCCAACTGATAATTGTCTATCGTTGCCTGGATTGCAAGCCATATACAAGAGTGGAAACTTTGGTGAAACACCTAGGAGGCCTTGGCAACCTAGAGATCAAACACCGTATCAAGACTCATCACAAATTCCACCCTATTACTATCCTTATCAACCTCCTCAATAATAGAACACTTTAGGTTGGCATAATTGGCCACCGCAGTACCCTCCTCAGAATGCTCAGCAGCAGCAATGGCCACATGGATGGAGAGGACAAGCTTATGCTCAAACACCCTGTTAGCACTTAGATTTTATCCCGGTTGTAAAAGAATAACACCTAAGGTAACTTATTTCAAACCAGACTTTAGGTAGAAAACTTAGCCATTTTTTCCACCAGAGAGGGCTCTCTCACAAGATATATGTAAAGGCTAAAAGTATATAGAAACATGCTCAAATTTCTCAAAAATGATTTACTTGGTTGAAAAGGAAACAAGAAACATTGGGCATGGAGTCAACTTTCAAATATTTAACGTGCCAGCAAGAGATTTATACCAAATAAATTTTCATAGAGGATAGATAGCAACCATATCACAGTCAATTTGATTTTGTAGGTGGTATAGAAAGAGATAGTGACAGTCCATCAACAACAGGCATCTAACTAGGATGAATCCATTGTCAACTTTAGAGAAATAATGGATACTTAAATGCGATAAAATGGGGCATAACCAGTATGAATCCTAATTTATTTCAAACGTTCATTTAAGCATAGAAGAAGAACATAATGGAAGATATAACAAAGAAAGAAGACATACACATATAGAGATAAGGGAAAAGACAGATTGTAAAAATGATCAACACATGAATCTCTGGTCTCAAAAGATAGGTATTTCCACTATAAGGCCCTTTTTTATTCTATCAAAATTTGACTTCAAAACTTATTGTCTCCCAAAGAGTTTCCAACCCTTTAAAAAATGATTCTCATTGTCTTTTATACAAAATTCGAAAGAAGCTTGACATAACCGCTTCTTTAACTAGTAACTAAAAATGTCTTGACTCAAAAGATAACTGTCTTTAAACAATATTACAAATTTTTAAAATAAAAACATCATTTTTGCCACTTGGCAAGAGTTCTGAATGCATCTTCATGAATGCACAGAATATCTTGTCCTTCCATATTTATCCACATAGTTCCATTGGTCGGCCGTGGGTAGATCATAACTGGTCATTTCCTTCACCAAGACTCGCATTTCAAGGTGACTTGCATAAGAAACAAGAGGAAGATTCTCACAGATTGAGATCAACATATTTAAAATTTCAAAGTCCTCCGCAATTTTCTCCATTAAAATCTTTCCAGTAAGCATATGATCCAAATGTTGAAATTTTTTGTGATCCATTTGTATGTCAAACAATAACCTCTTATATTCATTTGGAGGAATCAATTCATGCTTTTCATCCCAAAAAGCAGGGACTCCTTTGTTTATTAATTTTTCAAATTGCTTCTTAAACCTTATTACTTCCTCTCGTATATCTCCAGCCTTAAATTCAATATTTTCAACATGTAAATACTTCCCCAAAATTCTTCTAGCCCATGTAATGACAGAAATTCTATTCATTATATTCATTGCTGTCAAATCTGCTTCAGTTAAACTATTTAGGAAAGTTGTTGCCCTTTGTGCTATTTCCTTTGGCTTTCTGTTTAGATTCTCTCTGACTGCTCTGCAACTTTCAAAAGCATCTTTGGCCACTTTTTCTTTGATTCTCATATAATCAAAATAAGGTCTCAATTTTTCAACTTCCTTTATAATTTGATCCCATACCATATGCTTGCAACCCTGCATTGCAGCTTGTCCTATTACATGAGCTTCCAAACCTTTATTATTATCAGACAATTCCTGATTCTTTGTTTGCAAGGCTTTAATTTCCTTATCCTTTGTCTCATTCTCTTCTTTTAGCTTTTGTGTTCCAATTTTCAATTCTTTAATCTTGACATCTTTCAGACTTATATGGGACATGGCTTGTAAGATACTGTCCATTCCAGCTTTATCTTCACCTGTACCTGCATGTGCCTGTTGCTGACCTAATTCTTCTAACTTTTTCTTTATTTCTTCCAATTGCTCTTCCAAACAAATCTTTTCTTAATCCCAATGAACTTTCTCTTCAGCGAGCTTCAAAATTTTTGCAGTAATATCTTTTACTTCATTTGTCAGCTCTTCTTTTTCTTTCTCTAGTATAGTCAGTTCGGCTCCTTGGACAAGCAGAGTGTCTGGGATTTTCAGCTTCTGCCTTAACGTTTGAATTGTGTCATCCTTTTCTTTGAGTAAATTTGCTGCTGCATCTCCCTCTTTGTTTATCAAATTTGTTTGCAATCTTTTTATTTACTGCTGTCGATACTTATTTTTTGTTTTTTCTTGTCTCAACTGGTTATTTAATTTGTCTACCAGAATTTTCAACTTGTCCACCTTTAAGATCCCTTCCAAATAATCTGAGTATATAACTTCTCCTGTTTGTCTATGTAATAATATTTTATTTGGGCATTGATTTTTTTTAGATCAACTTTCATCTCTGAGATCTTATCTTTGGTAACAACTGAAAATTTTAGAGAGTTTTCTTTAACATTTCTGCTAGTAAATAAACTGACTTCTATGTTGGATATATTCTTAACCTTTGGAAATAACTAACTGGTTTTCCGAGAGGATTCCTATTTATTTTGACTGTGCTCATTAAAAACATCCATTAGATTGTGTGGTTTATTTACATCTTCTTCTACTAGGTCTTCTTCAATATTGTACTCATTTACCATGACCTCTGGTATTTTGACTTCGGTTTTTTCTTCCTCTTCTGAAACTTCCATTAGCTCTTGTTGCTCATCCATTTTTAACTTTTTCCTTTTTTGTGCTTCTTCACTTTCAATGTTGACTATGTCTTGTATGGGCCTTTTAAACCCTACCATAGCAGTATTCATCGTGCTTTCTGCCTCTGCTGTTGTACTTGTCAATATCATTTCTTTATCTTGAGAATCTGGAATGATTTCTTCCTTATAATCAGACAAATTTGCTCTACCGAACATTCCCTCAATCACCTGATGATTCAACGCTTTGATGCGATGATCCATTCTCCATTTTGATATTATGTTTAATGGATCATATTCAATAGCCACGTCTGTCTCAAATTCCATATCTTTCAATAATTTTTCTATATAAATAGCAGCGTATTTGTTCTTCACTGTGAATGGGCCAAGTGTGAACAGATACTTCATATCTGTTGCTTGTTTGAAAAGCAAGAAATTATTATCTTCAACAATTAGTTTCTGCCTAAGGAACTCCAAGGAAAAAACCCTTAAGGTAAGAAACACCGGTAAAACATAGGGTTTATGTTTAAAACCATATAACCTGATTACTGTACTATCCTTTGACAAGAACCAATCTCCAACATCGTATTCTACACTTAATTGCATACATGCTTACATCTCTGGTAATACTTTAGGCAATCTTTCTCCAAAAATCATTCTGTAAATTTCTGAGAGCATATAATTTATGTAATTAAACATATTATTTTCCAATAACTTTGTGAAAATTATCTCAAGGAATTGTAATTCTTCGTGACTGGCCATTATGATCATTTTCATAAAAAATGACTGAAATCTGAAATGTTTGAGAGCAGGGAAATTGACCATCTGGTGATGGATCTTTTCAACCAGGAATTCTTCAAAGTTAAGTCGAGGAATTTGATTTTCATCAATCCCTGGAGGAACTGTACTCATTTTATACAAAAGGCTTAACTGAAACTCGGTTACATACATGTCTGTGTCAAACCCTAGGATTAAAGCTAACAATATCAGAACCAGCTGGGTATTTTCATCAAATAAAGTGACATCTATAGGGTAAGGGATATCTGAAATGTTTGTTTCTGGTTTAAGACACGTAGACAGGAACTTTTCTCTACTATCTTGAAGGGTTTGACGATAAAACTCAATAGCAGAGGTTTCAGAAAAGCTTTCAGACTCAAGGGTTTGGGAAAAATTTATTTCTAGGGCTTTGATTATGACGGAAGGCTCTATTTTACAGATGAATTTGGTTTTTCGACCGTCTAAAACAGTCCTTTATTCTCTGGAATAATTATCGACACACCACGATACTAATTCTGGAAAAGACGGGATTTGGTCTGGGTAGAAGGCTAACAAGGATGACTGGTAGACTCTATGTATGTCTATACCTTCTTCCAATAACCTAGACAATTTAAGCTTGATCTCAGCGACCAGTAACCTGATTAGGGTATCGTAAATGTCCCCATCTCTGTCTCCTAGGGATTCTTTGGCTTTAAAAACATCTAAATTATGCACAGTTTCCATTTAAATTATTTCTAAAAACAAATTTCCTTTAAAATATGTGAGCCAGGTCACCAGACCCTACCTGTACAGACACATCTTTATCCTTCTGTTGTAACTGCCAATCTCCACCGGTCTTCAGAGATCCCAAGAATAGCGACACATAGACGAAATGTCATTTTTGAAAACTCTTTTATTTTATATAGGCTCTTTTTCTTAACTTTTTTGTAGCTTTCTTAATGCACCTTATTTCTAACCGTTGATCGCATGCTTTTGTGATATGAGCCGTTAGATCTTGTGCCTCTTTATTCCCCATGGCGGTATCCACGATCCCAATAATGGTTTTCCTTTCTGGTTTCAACTGTGTGCAGATCAATAATCTTATGACACATGTTAGAGTGGTTTATTTACCGCAACCACCCTTTCCTTTATGGAGTGCGCACTTTCCATGATGTGGATGAATCTCATCCCTAGATATTATCCCAATGCATATTGTCCATCTGATTAATGTCAACATATGGCGCATTCCCTGTGCCTTCTGCGTTTTCCATGTGCTATGGCCCACGTTTTCCCCGTATTACCCTTTGGTGGTTCCGCACGGTGCTTTAGTGGTTTGTGATACCACCATCACATCGATGCGGAGCGATAACAATGCGACACGTATTCCCGTGGTATTATGTCCGCAACCGCTCACCTTTGTTTGCAACTGAACTTTTTGGTGGTGTGGGGATCTACGATAGCCATTGATCTTTTCCTTCGTCATCTCCGCCGTTGGAGCTTCGCCAAGATTTAACCTTTTCAATAATTTTCTTCGGACTATTGCGCTTGTAGGTTTTTGCTTTGTTGATTTTGTATTATAACCCTTCATTTAACACATCCTTAGTAAATTTACTTCTTTTGGGTATTTTAGACAAACATTTAGGGTTTCTTTGGGTATTTCAAATATGGTGTCAACAACTGGCTCCAATTGGGGATGCTATCCTCCCCGTGAGGTAGCAAAGAACATCGTAAACCAAGTGCCTAATCCATTGGGTTGCATTCAAACTTTCTGCAAATATACATTCATATTATCATTTTTTAATTTTTTGTTATCATAATAGTGCATGGTAAAGAAAAATGTATACACTGTACAAGGTTCTCTTTCACCTCTGTTTTTAAGAGAGATAATGTTTGAGGTATCTACCATTTATTGGTCCCCCAGGAAAGAATTCTCCATTGCAATTTTTAAGGGTGAATGCATTTTCTCCTTGGTATCCTGCAACAATATATGGAACTTTCCACAAATGCTCAAACTTCCCATGGTGATCTTCATTTCTAGAGTCCCACTTCAAAACTAAATCATTTATCTGAAAATTGCTTTCTTTAACCTTTCTGTCAAAAGTTTTCTTCATTTTCTCCTGATGCATTTGGGTTTTATTGTATGCTTTTTCTCTAACTTCATGTAATTCTATCATCTGATTTATCCTCCTTTGCATATGATTTGGTTCTTCTTTGACTTCTTGTAACAATTTCATAACTAGAAAACCCAAAGAAACAGGAAAAAATACCTCTGTGCCATACACCAACTGGAAAGGTGAAGTGCCAATTGCTCTTTTTGTACTGTTTCTATCTTCCCACAAAGCATATTTTAATTTAGTGTGCCAAGCCCTCTTGTTATCCTCTAGCAACTTTTTTATGATCCTCACCAGAATTTTATTTGAAGATTCAGCCAACCCATTTCCTTGTGGATAATAAGCAGTGGAATGATTTAAATGTATGTGATATTTGTGACAAAAATTTATCTTCTTTTTCGATTTGAACGCCGGAGCATTATCTGTCACTATCCTTTTAGGACAACCAAACTTGGATAAGATGTTTTCTTCTAAAAAGTTCATTATCATTGTTTCTATGGAATTTCTTATTGGAATGGCTTCAATCCATTTCATGAAATAATCTGTGGCAGTCAGAATCCACTTATGCTGCCCTGAGGAATTTGGGTTAATTTCGCCAATGGAATCTAACCCCCACTGTTGAAAAGGTGCCTCAACTGAAATAGGTTTCAAAGGAAATGGCAACAGTTCTCTTTTCCCATAAAAAATTTGACATTCATGACATTTGGTCACTTCTTTATATACATCTGAATACATGTTGGGCCAATAAAAACCAGCTCTAAGAATCTTGTTCACCATAGCCTTCCATGAATGATGTCCTCCACACATGCCTTTATGAAATTCCACCATAATATGCCGCGCTTCATTTTCCAATAGTCAATTCAACAGAATACCTCCTGGATCTTTCCAAAATAAATTTCCATCTAATACTTGGATGCTTTCAACTTCACTGATCTTGCTCTTGTTTTTTCCATATCTGTAGGTGCTTGAAGATTTTGCAAAACATATACAATGTCCGCGTACCAGGGAGATAAAGAAAAATCTTCGATTACTTGGCAATTTGGAATGGTTTCTTTTGAAATTTCGGAAAGAAAATTCATACCTAGAGAATCCAAATTTGTTTTCGTCATCATTTTGGCCAAACCTTGGTCTTTTATCAGGTTTGTAGGCTTAATGTCGAGATCATATTCCAATAGTACCACTATCCACTTTGCTCTTTTTCCTTCAGGATCTGGCTGGGTAAGAATATCTTTTACTGCTGCTGATGGAACATGTGCTATTATATGAGAGTGCAATACGTATATCCCGAAATCCTTCAATGCTTTCACTAAAGCATAAGCTTGTTTCTCCATAATGTTATATTTTAATTCTGCATCCCTCAGAATTTTACTGAAAAATGCAATTGGCTGTTCTATACCTTCTTGGTTCTTTTGTAACAATACTCCAGCTACTGTGAGCTCTGATGCATAAGTAAACATAATGAAATATTTTGAATAATCTGGACTAATCAACAGTGGTGCTTCAGTCAATGCCTTTTTAATATCATCAAAATATTGTCTTGCTTCATCAGTCCATTTAATCTCCTTGTCTTTTCTTAGCATTTCAGATATGTTTCTCAAAATCTTAGCAAAACTAGGGATGAACATTCTTAACCAATTTACCCTTCCAATAAACGACTGGATTTCCTTCTTACTTCTAGGGATTCTGACCTTTTGAATGGAAGATACTCTCTCTGGGTCAATCTTGATGCCTTCTTTTGATATAATGTGTCCCAACAATCTTCCTTCGTCCATGCAAAAATGAGATTTCTTTGGATTTAAAGAGATCCCAAACCTTCTACATTTCAAGAAAACTCTTTCCATATTTTTCCAGTGATTAGCAGCATTCTTTGAATATACAGTGATATCATCCATGTATACTACCACGAATTTATCTCTTTCATCTTCAAATGCAATGTCCATGGCTCTTTGAAAGGTTGCCCCTACGTTCATCAAACCAAATGGCATTTTGGCATACATAAATGTTCCCCATGGAGTAGTAAAATCAGTTTTCTCCTGATCTTCTGGATGAACTTTAATTTGATTGTAACTTGAGAAACCATCTAACATTGAAATTCTTTCAGCTCCTACAACTTTCTGCAAAATATGATCCATCTTCGGGAGTGGGTAATTATCTTTCAAAGAGACTTTGTTCAAATTTCTAAAGTCTACGCACAACCTTATTTCGCTATTCTTTTTCCTTACTGGTACTAGGTTAGCCAACCACTTAGAAAATCTCAAGGATACGATTATCTTAGCATCAAAAAGCTTTCTCACTTCTTTTTCTATTATTGGAAGCAATTTGGGATTTATTCTTCTCAACTTCTGCTTAAAAGGCTTTTCATTAGGTTTGATAGGAATTGTATGTTGTATAATAGAAACATCATATTCTTTCAGGTCTTCATAACTCCAGGAGAAAACATCTGAGAATATTTTCATCACTTCCACACTTTTATTCTCTTCCTTTATTGGTAGTTTCTTTGAAAGCTTTACTAATTTGGGATCTTTTTCAGAACCTAAATTGCAATCTTTGACATCCTCGGGTTTAGGTTCTACTTTTGGATTTTTCACCACGTCATTTTTATCAAACAATTTCTTTAAAGGAATCAAACCTCTGGGGATAACGTTATTCTTCAGCTGAATTATATCCTTACCTCCAATCCTTTGCTTGAACTTTTCTGTTTCTTTAGGGGAATCTTTTTCATCTGGGCCAGCTTCAGCATCTTCTACGTCAATAGACTTGTAATTGAATTCATCAGTCATCTCTAAAAAGCGTTTAATCTGCTGATCATCTTCAAAAATCTTCCAGTGTTTGATATTGTCTGGGATAGATGGTCTGTGTATAACCTCAATATCATATTTCTTTTTAGAAAATATGGGGGTTTTGAATGCAGCTCCAACAGTGGCCAAAGAATCTTCTACGGTGTTATTAACTCTGGGAATTGCAACAACATCATGTTCATAAAAAATGTTTTCCAATAAATCCCACACTTCATTCCTGTATGTCCTCATTTTAGGATGCTTGGTCTGATAAATAGCTTTTACCTGATTTATTACTAATTCAGAATCTCCAAACACTTCAATTCTTTTTGCTTTTAAATCTCTCAATACATTCAATCCCAGAATCAAAGCTTCATATTCTGCAACATTGTTTGTACATTCAAAATTCAATTGATAAGAAAACATCAAGAATTCTCGATCAGGTGTGATTATCCATACTCCCGCACTAGCTCCTTCTCTGCTCCTAGCTCCATCAAAATGCATTGTCCAAGTTCCTTCTTTTCTAATTTTTTCTCTTAATAGTCTTTATTTTTCATTTTCTTTAGGTTCGATCAAATCCATCTTTTCTTTGGATTCAACATCATTGTACAGAATACATGACCCCAAATCTGTGTCTACTGCATATATAGCATGCTTTTCAGGTTCATTTAAGTCACTTACCAAATAAGCAACCCTTTTTTCAGCATATAATCTTCTATGTACCCCTAACAATGGAATAGTAGCAAAAGACATATCCATATGCAAAGTTCCTTTCAACTTCGAAGCCCATGATCTGGACAACAACATACCAAATTTTGCTGGAATATTAGCGACCACCACATCCATGAGGATACCCTTGACTGGTATTTTACTGAGATTGACTGTCAAATCTTTAATCAACCCTAAACATTTAACTTTCCTTGAATCAAAAGAGAATAGGTCATCATATGGTATTGTGATCTCCAACCCCAAAGATTCAACTACAAGTTTCGGCATCAGGTTATGAGAAGCTCCTGAGTCTAGCATACAATTATGCACAACTTTATCATGAACGTTCAAATCTACATAGAAAGGAGAAATCTCCCCAAAACTATTATCTTCCATTCTTGAACCCAGACAAATATTAGGAGCATCATTATCCAATTCCAAAGTATCTACTTCCACTGGATTTTCTACTTGCATCATCTTAAAAATTTGTTCCTTGTATTCTTTATTCTTTAATATCTCATTGAAAGGTACAGAAATCTTGACTTTGGACATTTTACTTTGTATATTGAAAGGAACCAAATTTTTATCAACTTCTTTCACTGGATCTTTCTTGTTATCTGAAATCCCTTTTGGCACATCTTCATTTTCTTTTCTTCTCGTTTGTTGCTCATTCTGACTGGTGGAGGGTTTATCTGTAGATCCTTTTGATTTATCCATTGACCCTTTTCCTTTGTCTATTATAACATCTCTATTTCTTAGATTTATCTTTCTTTGAAGATCGTTTATAACACTTTGGTAACCAATTTGGTATTGATCAGTTTCTGTCTCCAAATTACAACATTCTCCCTCTGCAAGGAACATATCATGTTCATTCTTAGTCAAATAGACTTCTGAATCCAAACTGCCACAATGGTGAATGTCACTCTCAGCCATCTCAACTTCAGCTTTCCCAGGAATATAATTTTCAGGAAAAGGAGGTCTGACTGGATCTTCTTCTGCATTCCTTGGATTCCTTTGATCTCTTGGCCTTATGGGTGGGACAAAGGGTCTCCTAAAATTAGGGTTTTTGATTTGAGGTTCTGCTTGTTCTCTATTTGGAGCTTTGTTATCCACCACTAACCTATCTAACAACTTCTCCATGGTTTTCATCATCGCTTCAAATTTTACATCTGTGGAAGAGGAAGAAGCTGTATTTTGATTATCTTCTTTACTTTTCTTTCGGTCTGTATCTCTATGCCGCATCTTGCCAGAAGCCATCATATTAGCTTCAACTTCCACCGCATCTTTCATCATTATTGCCAAAGTTGTAAATCTTCTTTCTCTTAATGTGCATGAAAAATCACCTTCAAAAGCATCTGCATAATGTAACTTGGCTGCTCCTACTGGAGGTTTTATGTCTGTAGGGATAGAGTTATAAACTTTCATAAATCTGGCAGAGAATTCTTGAACCGACTCAAAACCTCCTTTCTTCAGATTGTTATACTATGTCAACATCTGTGAAGGATTCTTCTGGTCTTACCATCTTTCGATGAAAAGAGTTGTGAAAGCATCATAATTAGCAATTGATCCTGCAACTAAAGCTTTGAACCATTTTTTGACTTCGCCTCGTAGGCTTTGAGCAAACAACCTCATTTTTGCATCATCATGATCCACTTCTTCTAAATCAATGAAATCACTGAAGTTATCAACATGTTGTTGTGCTGTATAATTACCATCATCATCAAAAGTAACGATCCTCTGTCCATAATTTTGAGGCAAATCGTGTAAAGCAGTGGGTAAAACCAATGGGGAAAATCTGGTAGCCATGGGTGGTGGATTATAAGGTGGAACAATCACTACCTGTTGTTCTATAAATTTATGACTTTGCACAGGTATTCTTTGGGCCTTGGATATTTTGGAACCAGCCCTTTCAGATTTTTGCAAATTTTCCCAGACAGATTTTAAAGAATATTCCCACGAACTTTTTGGATCAACCTTTGTTTCTTTGAAATCAGAATCTGATTTAGTTCTAAACAAAACTTTTTCACTTGAACCAATATTTTCTTCCTCAAAAAGATTTTCTTGAAAAGAAGGGAATACATTCCAAAACTGAGAAATACCTTCTTTTGTCTTGCCTTTGCCTTTATCCATCTTGAGGAGCTTTTCTGGATTATCCACGCCTGAGAAGAACTGTGAACCTGTATTTCTTCTTGTAGCCACAATGTCTATTTCTTAATACCTTCAAAAAACCTTGAAAATTTTTCACATGTTAATTAGCTAGGGCAATTTTTCACATGTGAATTAGCCAGGGCAATATCTACAACCAACTTTTAAAACTTCAAACTTCCTTGCCCAAGAAATTTGACCTTTCTTTGTCGTTTCTCCCAGGGAAAATTTCACTTTCGTTCCCTAGCAACGACACCAAAATGTTAGCACTTAGATTTTATCCCGGTTGTAAAAGAATAACACCTAAGGTAACTTATTTGAAACCAGACTTTAGGTAGAAAACTTAGCCATTTTTTCCACCAGAGAGGGCTCTCTCACAAGATATATGTAAAGGCTAAAAGTATATAGAAACACGCTCAAATTTCTCAAAAATGATTTACTTGGTTGAAAAGGAAACAAGAAACATTGGGCATGGAGTCAACTTTCAAATATTTAACGTGCCAACAAGAGATTTATACCAAATAGATTTTCACAGAGGCAAGATAGCAACCATATCACAGTCAATTTGATTTTGCAGGTGGTATAGAAAGAGATAATGACAGTCCATCAACAACAGGCATCTAACTAGGATGAATCCATTGTCAACTTTAGAGAAATAATGGATACTTAAATGTGATAAAACGGGGCATAACCAGTATGAATCCCAATTTATTTCAAACGTTCATTTAAGCATAGAAGAAGAACATAATTGAAGATATAACAAAGAAATTAGACATACACATATAGAGATAAGAGAAAAGACAGACTATAAAAATGATCAACACATGAATCTCTGGTCTCAAAAGATAGGTATTTCCACTGTAAGGCCCTTTTTTATTCTATCAAGATTTGACTTCAAAACTTATTGTCTCCCAAAGAGTTTCCAACCCTTTCAAAAATGATTCTCATTGTCTTTTATACAAAATTTGAAAGAAGCTTGACATAACCGCTTCTTTTAACTAGTAACTGAAAATGTCTTAACTCAAAAGATAACCGTCTTTAAATAATATTACAAATTTTTAAAATAAAAACATCATTTTTGCCACTTGGCAAGCATTCTGAATGCATCTTCATCAATGAACAGAATATCTTGTCCTTTCATATTTATCCACATAGTTCCATTGGTCGGCTGTGGGTAGATCATAATTGGTCATTTCCTTCACCAAGACTCGCATTTCAAGGTGACCTGCATAAGAAACAAGAGGAAGATTCTCACAAATTGAGATCAACATATTTAAAATTTCAAAGTCCTCCGCAATTTTCTCCATTAAAATCTTTCCAGTAAGCATATGATCCAAATGTTGAAATTTTTTGTGATCCATTCTTATGTCAAACAATAACCTCTTATATTCATTTGGAGTAATCAATTCATTCTTTTCATCCCAAAAAGCAGGGACTCCTTTGTTTATTATTTTTCAAATCGCTTCTTAAACCTTATTACTTCCTCTCGTATATCTCCAGCTTTAACTTCAATATTTTCAACATGTGAATACTTCCCCAAAATTCTTCTAGCCCATGTAATGACAGAAATTCTATTCATTCTATTCATTGCTGTCAAATCTGCTTCAGTTAAACTATTTAGGAAAGTTATTGCCCTTTGTGCTATTTCCTTTGGCTTTCTGTTTAGATTCTCTCTGACTGCTCTGCAACTTTCAAAAGCATCTTTGGCCACTTTTTCTTTGATTCTCATATAATCAAGATAAGGTCTCAATTTTTCAACTTCCTTTATAATTTGATCCCATACCATATGCTTGCAACCCTGCATTGCATCTTGTCCTATTACATGAGCTGCCAAACCTTTATTATTATCAGACAATTCCTGATTCTTTGTTTGCAAGGCTTTAATTTCCTTATCCTTTGTCTCATTCTCTTCTTTTAGCTTCTTTGTTCCAATTTTCAATTCTTTAATCTCGACATCTTTCAGACTTATCTGGGACATGGCTTGTAAGAGACTGTCCATTCCAGCTTTATCTTCACTTGTACCTACATGCACCTATTGCTGACCTAATTCTGCTAACTTTTTCTTTATTTCTTCCAATTGCTCTTCCAAACAAATCTTTTCTTTTTCCCAATGAACTTTCTCTTCGGCAAGCTTCAACATTTTTGCAGTAATATTTTTTACTTCATTTGACAGCTCTTCTTTTTCTTTCTCTAGTACAGTCAGTTCGGCTCCTTGGACAAGCAGAGTGTCTGGGATTTTCAGCTTTTCCCTTAACGTTTGAATTGTGTCATCCTTTTCTTTGAGTAAATTTGCTGCTGCATCTCCCTCTTTGTTTATCAAATTTGTTTGCAATCTTTTTATTTACTGTTGTCGAGACTTATTTTCTGTTTTTTCTTGTCTCAACTGGTTATTTAATTTGTCTACCAGAATTTTCAACTTGTCCACCTTTAAGATCCCTTCCAAATAATCTGAGTATATAACTTCTCCAGTTTGTCTATGTAATAAGATTTTATCAGGGGCATTGATTTTTTTCAGATTAACTTTCATCTCTGAGATCTTATCTTTGGTAACAACTGAAAATTTTGGAGAGTTTTCTTTAACATTTATGCTAGTAAATAAACTGACTTCTGTGTTGGATATATTCCTAACCTTTGGAAATAACTGACTGGTTTGCCAAGAGGATTCCTGTTTATTTTGACTGTGCTCATTAAAAACATCCATTAGATTGTGTGGTTTATTTACATCTTCTTCTACCGGGGTGTCTTTAATACTGTACTCATTTACCATGACCTCTAGTATTTTGACTTCAGTTTTTTCTTCCTCTTCTGAAACTGCCATTAGCTCTTGTTGCTCATCCATTTTTAACGTTTTCCTTTTTTGTGCTTCTTCACTTTCAATGTTGACTATGTCTTGTATGGGCCTTTTAAACCCTACCATAGCAGTATTCATCGTTCTTTCTGCCTCTACTGTTGTACCTGTCAATATCATTTCTTTATCTTGAGAATCTGGAATGATTTCTTCTTTATAATCAGACCAATTTGCTCTATCGAACATTCCCTCAATCACCTGATGATTCAACGCTTTGATGCGATGATCCGTTCTCCATTTTGATATTATGTTTAACGGATCATATTCGATAGCCACGTCTGTCTCAAATTTCATATCTTTCAATAATTTTTCTATATAAATAGCAGCGTATTTGTTCTTCACTGTGAATGGGCCAAGTGTGAATAGATACTTCATATCTGTTGCTTGTTTGAAAAGTAAGAAATTATTATCTTCAACAATTAGTTTCTGCCTAAGGAACTCCAAGGCAAAAACCCTTAAGGTAAGAAACACCGGTAAAACATAGGGTTTATGTTTAAAACCATATAACCTGATTACTGTACTATCCTTTGAGAAGAACCAATCTCCAACAGCGTATTCTACACTTAATTGCATACAGGCTTGCATCTCTGGTAATACTTTAGGCAATCTTTCTCCAAAAATCATTCTGTAAATTTCTGAGAGCATATAATTTATGTAATTAAACATATTATTTTCCAATAACTTTGTGAAAATTATCTCAAGGAATTGTTATTCTTCATGACTGGCCATCATGATCATTTTCATAAAATATGACTGAAATCTGAAATGTCTGAGAGTAGGGAAATTGACCATCTGGTGATGGATCTTTTCAACTAGGAATTCTTCAAAGTTAAGTCGAGGAATTTGATTTTCATCAATCCCTGGTGGAACTGTACTCATTTTATACAAAAGGCTTAACTGAAACTTGGTTACATACATGTCTGTGTCAAACCCTAGGATTAAAGCTAACAATATCAGAACCAGCTGGGTATTTTCATCAAATAAAGTGACATTTATAGGGTAAGGGATATCTGAAATGTTTGTTTCTGGTTTAAGACACGTAGATAGGAACTTTTCTCTACTATCTTGAAGGGTTTGACGATAAAACTCAATAGCAGAGGTTTCAGAAAAGCTTTCAGACTCAAGGGTTTGGGAAAAATTTATTTCTAGGGCTTTGATTATGACAGAAGGCTCTATTTTACAGATGAATTTGGTTTTTAGACCGTCTAAAATAGTCCTTTCTTCTCTGGAATCATTATTGACACACCACGACACTAATTCTGGAAAAGACGGGATTTGGTCTGGGCAGAAGGCTAATAAGGATGACTGGTGGACTCTGTGTATGTCTATACCTTCTTCCAATAACCTAGACAATTTAAGCTTGATCTTAGCAACCGGTAACCTGATTAGGGTATTGTAAATGTCCCCATCTCTGTCTTCTAGGGATTCTTTGGCTTTAAAAACATCTAAATTATGCACAGTTTCCATTTAAATTGTTTCTAAAAACAAATTTCCTTTAAAATATGTGAGCCAGGTCACCAGACCCTACCTCTACAGACACATCTTTATCCTTCTGTTTTAGCTTCCAATCTCCACCGGTCTTCAGAGCTCCCAAGAACAGCGACACATAGACGAAATGTCATTTTTGAAAACCCTTTTATTTTATATAGGCTCTTTTTCTTAACTTTTTTGCAGCTTTCTGAATGTACCTTATTTCTAACCGTTGATCGCACGCTTTTGTGATCTGAGCCGTTAGATATTGTGCCTCTTTATTCCCCATGGCGGTATCCGCGATCCCAATAATGGTTTTCCTTTCTGGTTTCAACTGTGTGCGGATCAATCATCTTCTGACACCTGTTAGAGTGGTTTATTTACCGCAATCACCATTTCCTTTATGGAGTGCGCGGTTTCCATGATGTGAATGAATCTCATCCCTAGATATTCTCCCAATGCATATTGTCCATCTGATTAACATCAACATATGGCGCATTCCCTGTGCCTTCTGCATCTTCCACGTGCTATGGCCCACGTTTTCCCCATATTACCCTTTGGCGGTTCCGCATGGTGCTTTAGTGGTTTGTGATACCACCATCACATCAATGCGGAGCAATAACAATGCGACACGTATTCCCGTGGTATTATGTCCAGAACCGCTCACCTTTGTTTGCAAACAAACTTTTTGGCGGTGTGGGGATTTACGATAGCCATTGATCTTTTCCTTTGTCATCTCTGTCATTGGAACTTCGCCAAGATTTAACCTTTTCAATAATTTCCTTCAGACTATTGCACTTGTAGGTTTTTGCTTTGTTGATTTTGTATTATAACCCTTCATTTAACACATCCTTAGTAAATTTACTTATTTTGGGTATTTTAGACAAACCTTTAGGGTTTCTTTGGGTATTTCAAATATGGTGTCAACACACCCCCACCTATGCCTAACTATCCTTTCCCACCTAATATTCAACAACTTTTGCCTGGATTTGTACGTCCTTCATTACCCCCTTATCCCGAATCAACCTCACCATTTCCAGAATATGAATCCTCCAAGACCCACAATATTACCTGCACAACCGGTACCAAATACTAACAACAAGCCAACCCAAGCTCTTAACAGTATTGAGTTGGTACCTCTTCCATCATATGCCATTTCAACCGCACCAATACACGAGATTCAACTGCGGTCTGGAAGAGTTCTGCAAGATCAGCCCAAGTCATCAGTTTTTATCCAAGAAGAGAATGAAGAAGACATACCTAGTGAATTTTTGAATGATGTCATTCTTGAAGATGTGGTTATTCCTAAATCTTCGGCACACAACCATCCACATAAAGAAGTAATTTCAGGAGAAAATTCACCCCCATTTTCGGAGTGTCTGGTAATAGAAAAACCTGTAACTTATCTAGAGTACGATATCATTAACAAATTGAAAAATATTTGTATTAAGATCCCTTTGCTACAAGCCATTAAGGATATCCCAATCTATAGAAAAGTAATAAAGGAACTCTGTATTAAAAGACCAGGGAGAAAACAAAAAGACCCTCCAACAATTCATGTAATAAGTGAAATGTCAGATTACATAGCCGACCCACATAGAATCCCAAAGTATTCCAATCCAAGAAACCCTGTGGTGACTATTATCATCAATAACACTGCCATAAGAAACACCCTTATTGATATAGGAGCCACTATTAACCTAATGACTACCACAGTTTTAGAAACTATCAATTTAGGACAATTCCTCCACCCTACCACAACAATGCTAGAGTTAGCAGATTGCACAATGGTGCAGCCTGCTGGGATCTTATATGACATCACTGTATCAGTAGCTTCATGGGAATATCCCCTATACTTCATGGTCATTGAATCAAAAGACCCTTCCAAAGGTCACCCCATTATTTTGGGAAGACCTTGGTTGGCTACTGCCAATGCATTTATGGGATGTAGGAATGGAGAAATGATTATCTCTGATGGGTTATCTACAAGAAAAGTAGCTTTATACCTACCATCTCAACCAGTAGCTGAAAACCTATTTTGGTTAGATTGTCCTTTCGTGGATGAGAACTTGGAAGAACTTTCCCTCGTTAGTGATTTCTCCTGGGCACTTCAAGAACAAAATACCGAGAATGTGTTGAACCAATTTATCTCTTCTACAACATGTATAGACTTTCCTCAGTCTTTTTCCCAACTTGACCAGATCTTTGGAGACGAATTTCAAGAAAACATGAGTCTCTCAACATTTGCAAGTACACCCCGTGTCTTCACAATCGAATAACATCTAGGATCCTATACCATACTGTGTGAGGTTAGTCCCAACAAATTTCTACATATAAATGCAGGTTTAGATGAGAGTCAGCAAAAACAATTACTAAAAGTTCTCAAGAGTCAAACTGGAGCATTTGCATGGGAATATACCGATATGAAAGGTATACACCCAGACACCTGTATTCACCACATTAACATAGACTCAAACATACCTCCTTTCAGGAAGCCTGAGAGAAGGATGAACCTAGCACTAAAGGACATAGTAAAAGATGAATTACAAAAACTCCTTAATGTTGGATTCATCTACCCAATTTCCAACAGTAAATGGGTGTCTCCTCTGGTAGTAGTTCCAAAGAAAGTCACAGGGAAATGGCATATCTGTGTTGATTTTTGAGAATTGAACAAAGCCACTCTTAAAGACTACTTCCCTTTACCTTTCATCGATTATGTGTTAGACACCTTATCAGGGAAACAATATTTTTCATTCCTTGATGGGTATAGTGGATACAATCAAATATTGATATCACTTGAGGATCAAGACAAGACAACCTTCACTTGTTCTTGGGGGACATATACCTATCGCGTGTTACCATTTGGACTATGTAATGCACCTCCTACTATCCAGCGTGCAGTTCTAGGAATTTTTGCTGACCTTATACATGATTGTGTAGAAGTTTATATGGATGATTTTACAGTTTATGGTAATACCTTCCAGGAAGCCCTTGATAAGCTTGAAACAATTCTTATCCGATGCCAAGAAACGAACTTAGCTCTTAGTCATGAAAAATGTAAGATGCTACTAACCGAGGGCATAGTTCTGGGATATCATGTCTCTCTTCAAGGTATCAAGGTAGATCCTGCCAAGATAGAAATTATTGTTAATCTTCCTCCTCCGAAAACTCTGAAGGAAGTAAGAAGTTTTCTTGGCCATGCAGGCTATTATATAGGTTTTATTGAAAATTTCACTAAGATAGCTGCACCTATGTTCAAACTACTCATGAAGGACACATAATTTCAATGGAATGAACCTTGTCAACATGCCTTTGAAACCATGAAGGCAAAGCTATTAGTGGCACCAATACTTAGGGGCCCAATTGGTCCCTTCCTTTCCATATATCCACTGATGCTTCTGACATAGCTATAGGAGAAGTCTTAGGTAAAAAAGAGGGACAAACATCACATTCCATCTACTTTGCTTGTAAAAATTTGACTCCTGTGGAATCGAAATACATTGTTACTGAAAAAGAGTTTCTAGCAGTAGTCTATGCCATCAATAAGTTTCGTCATTATATCACAGGATATGAAATTTGTATACACACTGACCACTCCGCCATCATATTTTTAATGAATAAACCTATCACTAATGGCACAATGACTCGGTGGCTTCTTTTGTTACAAGAATTTAACATCACCATTGTTGATCGTCCCAGTCGAGAGAATGTAGTAGCATATTTTCTTTCTCGAATTCAAACTCACGATAAGGCTAGTCTTGTCGATGATAGATTTCCAGATGAACATTTGTTCGCTGTGTCTATTCGAACCCCATGGTTTGTAGACATAGCCAATTATTTAGCAACTGGAAAGCTACCAAACCATCTCTCCCCACCTAAGAAACGTAGGATCATAATTCAAAGTTCCAATTATTCTTGGGTGGATAATGATCTCTTTTGTACTGGTCTTGATCTTATTATTAGACGATGTGTACGAGAGGACGAGATCGCGGAGATCCTTCATGCATGTCATGGTGGACCTTGAGGTGGGAATTTTTCTGATAAGAGAACAACATACAAAGTGTTGCACTCTGGGTATTATTGGCCAAGCATTTTTAAAGATGCTGCCAAGTATGTCAAGGGGTGTGACAGTTGCCAAAGAATGGGTAGACCTACGCCATTTGATGAGATTCCTTTACAGCCTCAAGTTATGATTGATCCTTTTGAAAAATGGGCTCTAGATTTCATTGGGCTAATTTCCCCTATGTCTCGCAAGAAGAAGTACATTCTAGTCTGTACAGATTATGTCACTAAATGGGTAGAAGCTAAATCTTTATTCCGATCCACAGAGAAATCTATAGTGGAGTTCATTTATGAAGAAATATTTACCTGATTCGGTGTACCTAGGGAAATTGTAACCAATCAAGGATCTCAGTTTACCTCCAAATTAATGAAAAAACTTACTGAAAAATATGGTATTAGACATTGTAAATCTTCGCCATATCACTTGTAGGCCAATGGTCAGGCAGAGTCCACTAACAAAGTATTAGAAGCTATCCTGACTAAGACTATCTAGTTACACCACAAAGACTGGGCAGATATGCTTCTAGAAGCCTTTTGGGCTTATAGAATAACTTGGAGGAACACCACTGGCCACACACCTTATGAACACGTTTATGGTAAACAAGTTCTTCTACTTATTGAATTTCAAGTCAAAACTTTTCGTATGGCTGCACAATTAGGGATGAATCTAGAAGAAGCACAGAGGCAACGAATCCTGCAAATAAATGAATTAGATGATATTAGGCAAGATTCTATTCAACGCACAATCTTAATACAAAACCAACGTAAAAAGTGGCATGATAGATACATTAAACAAAAACAATTCAAAACTGGAGACTGGGAATTGCTTTTTGATTCAAGATACAAAAAATTTAAATGTAAATTAACTACTCATTGGATGTGTCCATATGAAATTGTTACAGCCTTTTATAATGGATCCATTAAAATTAAGACAATTGATGATTCTCAAATTTCCTTTGTTGTAAATGGACATAGACTTAGACTTTATCATCAACTAATATCTAAACAAGATTTTGTGCAGAATTCCTTACAATAGGAGGAAATGGAGCTGGTAGAAGAGGAAGTCATTCCTCCTTCTCCTAGTCCTTGAATTATTTTGGGTTATCTTCCTTTGTATATATGTAAATATAATTTTTGTTTTCAAAGAGTCATTTCTAACAACTGATTGCATTTTTACAGGAAATTTATTATGATCGGTTTATAAAATTTTGTCAATTAAAATAGGAAGACTCTTTTCCTTTTGTTAATTTTGAAAATTTTACATAACTTTCTTTATACACATGTTTTTGTTTTGAATAAATTTGAATCATCTAACAAGTGGTTTTGAAGCTTAATTACAAGAACCTTATCTTTATAAACAACTCATGCAATATTATCTGAAAAGGGAAGTGCTCTAAAAATATTGATAATTCTCCTTCTCCTTCTATGATTCTGTATATGGTATTTGATTTAGACATGCACATTTCTGATTTATCATTAGAACAGTTGCTTAAGGACCTACTTTAATTATTATGATCCCCACAAAATTCTATCTTACACCTGTGGACTACAAGCTCATCCTAGACTCATTATCAAAACTTGTCTCGTAAGCACTTTTAAAAGGTATCCCAAAAAGTGAGTGATATTTTCTATTTTGTGGGGAACATTACTGATCTTTTATGAAGGAGATAGACTGAGAAGTCAAAGAACAGCTTTAGGTTATTATCTTTTGACATGATCTGTAATTTTGGCCATTATAAATAAAGTTACTCATAAGGTTCGTTCTAAATTTTTTGAATTATGTGTTTAGCAGGCTTAGCACACTCTAGTGCCAACCGACTTTCTTAATATATATATATATATATATATCATTATACGAGGCAAACCCGCCGGGGTACTGAACAGGATCGCTGGCAGTGGGTCCAAGCTAAGTAAAATCTTAAACAAGGAAGCTCGGTAAATGCAAGTAAACCCGTCGAGGTACTGAACAGACTTGCTGGCAGCGGGGCTATGCTTGCATGGTACCAAGATAAACCTGCCAAGGTACTGAATAGGCCTGCTGGAAGTGGGCCAATATCAGGTAAAAGAGGTTTGGTTAATGCATTGCTATTCACATGGCTCATAAAAAACCGAGTATACAAACACATGCTTAGGACAATTATTTATACTATCATTAGATAATGGCTGTAAGTTGGACTTGGACCCTATCATCTAATTCGAACAATACCTAGGATATGACTATCCTAGAAATGGGACCCATAACTATAGTAACTCTCACAAACTTTACAGTGAACCTTATATATATTCTTTGGATGACAAGAGATCTCTACAATGAGTCATAAATGACTAGTTTTCCTATGGCATTTTTTTTTACATCAATTACACTATCATTCTTCATATGGTCTTCTTAAGCACTATTGTATTCTTTTTGATGAATGTACATATCTGAATCATCTTCATTTTATAGTTAATATTTCATTTTCTTATGAAAATTATCACAATATTTTAGAAGCTATCGACAAAACTTTCAATTGAAAATGTTTGAATATAATCAATTTCTCTTTGATGGCTTGAGGACACGCCATATTTTTGGTGTGGGGGAGGATTAGAACTGTTTTACCTTCTGAATATGTATGAAATTTTTTATTTATTTATGATAAAATAATAGGTGTTTTTCAGGAATAATGCGAAATAGAAAAAGGAGGATTATCCTAATAAATGACAAATAAAGAGGAACGCAACTGAAAGATCCAGAAAAGCAAAGTTTACAGCATATTCTGTGCACTAACAACCTCAGAAATTTCCTGCAAAATCAGCTTCAGTCAAGTATTAGCAAACAAATATTGTACAGACAAAAGTCTGTATGAAAGGTTGAATGACGGGTCAAATGCCGATCTGAATGAGGTGATGAACGAGGAAAATGTGTTATGATCTGAATGAAGTGCCGAATGAAACCATAGCTTATAATGGCTTTATTAAAGATGCCAAGGTGTCCAAATTTGAATATTATTGATAAATCTAATTGGATAATTATGACAGGAATCAATCAAATGTCAAATTAGCACGTGGTCTCATTCTCTTATCCATCTCGCCTCCATTAAACGAATGGATTATGCATCATTGCAATCTTTAGAATCTTTGCATGACCATCGTATGGTCTTAATTATCCCATCGTACGACTTGTCATCATATTAATTGAGTTATCATGATCTCCCACGTATCATCTATGTATATAATTTCATTTCAAGAATTGCATTCAACCTATCTAAAGCTTGGCTTTGGACACGGTTGAATATATCATGACTACACATATTCTCTAACTCACGCATTTCTATGTTGGCACTCGATTCAAGACTCTTCGAATGACAAGTGTGATCTCTTAAGCATGCTAAGTCCTCATCTACTATCGTTCAACCATTCAAACGGACTTCAATTTAAACTGATGACTGCGTGAATTTCGCTCCATTATGTTTGTTGTCCATCTTTTTTTTAAGCCGCGTCTCCTATGTCTCTTGCATCCCCTGTACCTATTTGCATCCTTCGACCTATGTCTAGTTATGCCAATCTGTCATGAACCTGGAAGTTACCAGGATTTAATTTGCATCCCCGAGTTCAAAGAATTCCGCGAGACATTCCTTCGAGCCGGATGGGGTCTGTTTCTCCGCCTTCTCCAAGGCCACGACCATGAAATTTCATTGTTGTTTGCTAAAGGATTTGATGCAAGACAGCCAAAGTTGGCCATCTCACTTTTTCTGTGATGGCAGAATCTATCGCATTAGCCACAAAGCTTCCTACGGAGGGTGCCCGTTGGAAAAAACATCTCTTCCTTCCATGGAAGGCTCACAAATTTGCTCTGAAGACCGAATATCAACATGTTGTTGGAACGAAAGGATTCCACCAGGAGTGGGTTAAGATGGAATACCTAGATCCCTTGAACGTCATCATCCATCTGATCACTTGTGAGGGTAAGTTTACTGTTTTTAAAGTCTGCGATTTTAGATTGCTAGCACATTTTGTTGACAATCAGACCCTCAATTTCCCATTTTACTTCCTAAAACATTTAGAGAAAATGTCAATCCAGGTCAGGAAGAATACTGTTAATCCCTCTGGTAGCTTGTACTATCACTGTCTCATTAAAATATTGATCATTCACTAGTTGGAAAAGAAAGGGAAAAACTAGGATCGTTTTGTCTTTGAAATACTAAACCCTTATTTGATCGAGAATCCTATTGCTAAACCCTCTTATTCTCGAAAACACCATCGTTTCCAAGCCAGTATTAGTGAGCCTACCCAAGCCTCTATGCAAATAGAACAATATACCAAGCGTGTGCGGTTTGATGAGAATCCCTCATGAGATGTACACCTTGTCCATCCATCGCCTTCTCCTGAGATTACCCTTGGTGACCCTACTTTGGAACCTCCACTCTTTTCAGTACCTACTAAATTCACGAGAAATAATCATGACCAGTTCGTCGACCAGTCTGTCATCCAGACTCCCATTCAGCTATCACGTTCAGACAACTAGTTAGATGACCATATCCTTGAAACACCTCTCCTCACATTAGCCAATGTATCTGCTTGATTGTGTGAAGCCCCTGCTACTGAAATTTTTCCTGTACACAACAAAGACAGAGTTCTTGAAGAACATACTGTTGAGCTTGAAACATCTTCAAGAAAGTTGAGTCCTCAAAAAGACCTGGAACATCGCATAGAACAACCCATTCTAAATCAGCAGGAATTGGATAGATTGACCCGAGGGATAGCACGGTTGACATACCATAATCAAAATTATGTGGAGACAATATTTGAGATTCATAAAGAAAACAAGGCACTGCAAACACAAGTAAGAAGCATTGAATGCTTGGTCAATGCCAGAATAGCGTTCCATACTACTCTCCGGATGAAGTATAACACCTTGAAGGACCATGTTAGGAAGCTCTAGAAGCTTAAAGACAGAAATGAACATGTGGGTTCTTTTAGCCACGTAGTGGATATGGTTGGTGAGCTCCTATCCTGGAAGATTTGCCTCCCTGCCTACTGAGCTCGACAGCACACCTTTTCCCACGTCAACACTCTAGAGTTTCGATTTTCCTGTTCGTTTATCCTGATATCACGCACGCCTGCTCACGCCAATGTTCTAGAGGAGCCTTGTCTGCCCACGATCAGTCCGCCAACACATTTCTCTGCTCACGTCAAAGGAAGATCAACGTCCCAGCGACTGCGTGAAGGAAACCGACGCCATGGAACTTGGTAGATTCCCTCTGTGCTATCGTACATCCCCAGGCAGCCGTTTTACAGTCATAAAGACCTCTATTTTTAGAGAGGTCGACAATGTCGACCTTCTCTTCCACTGTAAACTTATAAATAGATGCTTCATATGGAGAAATGATGATCATCGGATAGCATATATAATAGACAGAAGATAGCAATAGTTTTCAATGTGTAATTTTCACTAGTTAATGGAAGTTTCAGTTCGTTGATGCTCTGCTGTTGGTGACTAAGTTGATTTAGTTTTCATCTCTAATTGCTGGGAAGGGCCCCTCATCAACCGGAGGTTTTATTTATGTTTTTCTGTATTTTCTTTTCTGCAAATAGCTAGTTCATTTTCCAGTATATATAATTAATTTTGTTTTCCTGTATATGTCATTTTCTTATGTTTCTGTAATTTGTATTGTGTTGCTAACTTAATTTGCTTTTCCAGAATTGATAATGGTCAACCAAGCATAGTGCTTATAGTTTGTTTTCAGTCTTCTTCAATTAATTAGAATTTAGTCTATTACTGTTTAGTTAGTTGCTATTTTAAGTTTAATTAGAATTAGTTTCTTTAGATTCTTCTTCTGTAGCTGTAGGTTAAGTTTTATTCATGTATTAGCTTTTTTTATGTTATAGTAGTAGTTCATCTTTTTAAATAAGAATTAGAATAGGATATTTCCCACTATCATAGCTTCTCAACAATCTTCTCACTGACTTCTTTGCATTGTAGGTTCATCTGCATTCGCCAGCTGATGTTAAGATCATCAAAACTGCCTCTTTTCTTTAGTTTAATTCATTTTCTTCCACCTGGACTATCATCCGGACTGTCATTCGGACAGCCATCCGGATCGTCATTCGGACTTTCATACTTTCTGCATTGTTTTCATGCTTATTTTGAATCCAATTTCTTAGGTTTTTGAATTGTAATCTTTTTTTCTTCTAATTAGCATTTTTAACTATAATTAGGACCTTGCTTCATATCTCCTAAAGTTTTAATTAAATTTGTCATTATTCTTAGTTTCCATCTCATTTTCCTCAACTTTTCTTTAACTGTTTTTTCGAGTTATGTCTTCCATAATTAATTGGTCAATATGTTATTGCTTTAGAATCTATCAGTTTTATTCTTGTTATAGTTTATTCCATGTTCTTAAAGTTCATTTCAGATTAGAGTTAATAATTTCATTCTCCAAGTATTCTAGTTTTAATAGTTTCTTTGTTAAGCATAGGATCAGTTTCTCATTCACACAAATAATAAAGATGTTCATGAAATGAAATTTGGTTCAAAAATAAATATCTTTATCAAGTTTTCTACTTGCTTTTACATAAATATCCTTATCAAGTTTTCTACTTGCTTCCATATAAATATCTTTATCAAGTTTTCTACTTGCTTTCGAATTGAATTAAAAAATAAATATCTTTATTAAGTTTTCTACTTGCTTCTAGATTTGATTAGTTTTATATCATTTTGCTTATGGATAGTAGATAGATCATAATGTTTAAAGTTACTTGTAATTGGTCTCTTTGTAGTTTACATCTCTTTGTAGAAATTAGGTTAGATTTACTTCCATTTTGCTTTGCCATTACATTTGAAAGTCATTATGATACGTTCACTCTAGTTCCTATTACATTTGACGTACAACATCAAGGAGAATGGAATTAGATGCTTTAGTGTAGTCTTGAATAGTTGTTGAATTTATTAAATAGTTTGTAGTTTTGCTTTGAATTAACATAGTTTTTTGTTTATGTAATTTATCGTCAAATTAAGTCATTTCATAGATAGGTCTCTAAATTCATTTACAATTGCTTCTAATTCCTAGATTAGAATCTAGAAATTGATTTGGTAGTTTTCGTTTTCATAGTCAGTAGTTTGCTTTGTAATCAATATTTGTTCTTTTTCATTATTTAATCATAGAGTAGAGTAGTGTGACTTGATACTATTCTGATCTGTTTGTTTAACTAGGTTTAATTGGTTGTTTTTCTGAAGTTTGACTCGGTTTTTCATTTTGAAAGATCTTTCGATCTTTTCTTTATTAAATCTTTCTAAGGCCTGACAAGCCAAAACTTAGGTTCCATTCTACCTCAGCATATACTTTGCCTCAACTCTAATATTACCAACCCCGGTAGAAAATTAAATATTAGGTGATTTCTTTGAGATAACTCATATACCCAATAGGTCCTCACATATGACCAAAGGCACGGTAAGTTGGGGGAAGGTAAGTTCGAGTCCATGTGGCATAGACCGTATATAGTGAAACGTGTTCTGGAAAAAGGAGCCTACGAACTAGAGGATTATGATGCGATATCTTTGGGTGAGCCCTGCAATGGGCTCTACCTGAAGAAGTACTATGCCTGAGTCTTTCACGCATAGACATCTTGTATATATTGTACATGGCATGTGTGTTTTGTGTTGTGTGGTGCTTTTGTTTTAGTGTGTCTAGGTATTTTTTCATTTATTTTACCATGTTCTGTATGCATGTGCAGATGGAAACTTGCTACGGATTCGCGGATGGCACCAGCTGACATACCAGTAACCTTGCTTCGGAAACCTGGGTACTTTATTCTCCCACCGGCGAGCTTATCATCTCAGGAGGAAGTTGTCTAGGATATGTGACCAATATTGCCACAGAATATCAAGTAGTCATTGGAACCCTAACTGACGCTATTTCCTTGGGTATGGACCACGTTGCTATATATTTGGATTCGCAACTAGTGGTCTCTCATCTTAACCGGATCTATGCTATCCATGACCCTACACTACTCAGTCTCTTTAGATGAGTCCATCTTCTAGAAAGGTCCTTTGAATCTATTCAATACCTGCACATTCCACGAGACATGAAAACAATTGCTGACTTGATGGCCAACTTCATTCTAGATTGGTACATTGCACACACATAAAATATAAAAGCATACATAACATGCAAATCATCCATTGTATAAGCAAACATATAAAAAATATTACATTAATCGTCCATAGAACACATAATTTATAAAGCCATCGAAAATGTCTGTATATATATAAATCAAAATGATGGTGCTGATACAAAATATGAAGCATACTAGCTTTCAGTGAGTCTCTACAAAATTTGAAGCTCGCAAGCTTTCAGTATACATGAGTAGAAAATGAGCCTAAGTCTAAGGTCGCTTAGCACTAGGCCTCGAAGCTCCTGGTTGCTGCCCATGAAAGCAGACCACGGCCCTCGCCACTTTAGCTAGCAGCATGCTGAAATGGGTAGACACCCTGACGGTGTACTTCTTGTAGCCTCGAGGTAGATCATGAACACTTGGCTCTGGGATATACAGGGTCAGCCTATGGAGGTTCTCATAAACCTTCTCCACCTCCTCGGTGGCATGCCACAACGCAGGACCCACAACCGGTACCTCTCCTCTCCTCGTAATGAGTGAGACCCCAACTGGTCACGATGGACCCACATCTGCACACAACATCAAGTTATCAGCAGAACTCCAAAAAAAAATCATAAGACATATAAAATGAAAAACATAAAAAGTTGTTGTTCTTACCAATATCATCCCATTGTGCTCCCTCGAGAAGCACCAGGTCGGAATCACCTCTGAATTCTATCCTGCTGTACGGATAATCCTAAATCATGAGGATCTGTCCCTCTAGCCAAGTGAAGAACCTGCTGCCATAACCTATGATGGGACCCCCACCACCATGGAGGGCCATCATATCTTCCCATCGAATCATATGTGGATCCATGGAATCCTGGTCATCCAAGTCCACCTAAGGACGCAGATGAGGTACCCGCTCCAATAGAAAATAGATCACCACGGACCTGTATGCAAACTGTTTCAGCCCCTGCACCGACATTTGGTAAGCTGACTCTGGAGTTTGGTAAGGAGTCCCTCACACCTGTTGAATACGGTGGGCGCCATGCACTCCTCTACATACATCAACTGGGACTTGCTCGCAAGCTGAGCAGACTAACTCCCCTCCACCCTCACTAGGGTGAAGAGCATGACACGTAAAGGACGGTCTCGAATCTTCTTTATGGGAATTTTCCCACCAGTAGTCACAGTGCCTATAGGGCAGTACTGAGTAATCATATCCTCCACTATCCGATCACCTCCTCGTGACCCGGTAAGAGACACGGTTCCTCTACGACAACCCTGTCATAAAGTAGATGTCATCGACATCTATAGTCAATGTATGCACCCCGATATCAAAGTGTTGCTGCACTGGATCCCAACATCGGATCATATGTGTCAGCAGTGAAACTTGGGCCCTCATGCCCGACACTCAGAAGTATTTGAGTAACCTGCAATTCCTCAATGCGGTAATGCATTGAGGTTTATTTTCTAATTGAGCATCATCCACCTCATGCTCTCGTTCTCTCCACTCAATGACCATGTTTATCACCGTGAACCTGTCAAGAAGGAAAAATAAGCAACATTAGAACTCGTCCCATGCATCAAAGTTTTTTCTTTTGGGTTGGGCAATGAGTTGAAGTTGGACTTGTGCATCGTCGCAGGCCGTCCTTGCAGATAGTAAGACATCATCGAAAATGGTCCTTGTGGGACTTGCGACGGTGCATGGCCATTGCAGTTCCCATAAGGAGGGCTTGCACCAACCCGTGGGTGCATTTCCCCCAAGCATCCCCCAAGCAAAACAACTCAAAACCTTGAAAATAAAGCAAAAAACCTAAAACTAATCCACTGGAAAGTTTCATAGATGAGTTTAGGCCTACCTGCTTCTGACAGCTCGCGAAATGGTGGACCGTAGCTCCTGGAATCAGCAGTTGAAATTTGGCTCCAAATGGCTCTCCACAATCTCCAAAGTTTGTAAAAAGCAATTGTAATTTCTTTTCACTATTCACCCATTTTATAACAAAAAATGGAATATTCCTTTTATAATTTGATGCTCTAGTGGGGTTTTTGCTATAGTTTGGATTATTTACTGCATTTAAATGCTTGGTTAACTGTTTTTGACCTAGTCTTTGAGTTGCAGGAGAACTTGAGTGCCTATTTAATGCCATTTTTCGTCGTGATGATCATCTCGTAAGTATTATCAGGTATGAACAACTTCTTTCAGTGTCTTTTTGTCATTATTTTACTCATTAAATTCATTTACTAATGACACCAAGATTACTCTTTGTTCTTTCTTGTGCTTGTAAAATGATGAGAATAAGTCACTGAGTTATAGTTTATCAGTTTTTTGGGCTCATTAAACTCCTTTGAAAAAGGAACCCCCTGAAGTCTCTCTTTAAGATCTTTTTAGGCTCTCTAAATACGAAAAATATCGCCAAGCGAACTTGATTTGTTCATGCTTGTAAAATTATTGGAATGATCGTCTCCCTGGTGATAGTTTACCGCTTTTTCGGACCAGGTTCCACTACTTACAAAAAAAGAGTACTCCAGCCAATCATGACTAGAAGAGTCCTCTCTCATGTTGTTTTCCCCTTTTCGGGAAAAGAGGCTAACCTTACGAAAAAGGACCTTTGGAGTCTTCTTTAGTTCTTTTCAGATTCTCTAAACATGAAATGACACCGAGTTTACCTTCTATGGACTCGTTAAATTTCAACATTGAAGGGCTTGCCATGGGACGAACCCCTCCTTTCCCAGGTTTGGAAAATATTTGGGATTGAACTCATCTATGAGATTAGCTATACCGAGCATCTGTTTACCCTGATCAAGCTCATCAAAAAAACATGAGGCACTCATCAGTCATGATGGGGAAAAATGAAATTTTTTGTATTACACCTTAACCAGTGGCAAAACTTAGTCATTCTTGAACATGGCACTCATTTGCATTTGCATATAGTACTTGGATTATCCGTTTGTCCTCTATTTTTGCCTACTTCTTGAGTCTTAATGTTACTCCTCCAAAGAATACTTCCATCATCAGTTGCATTAGGATTTGGCGTCATTCTCGTCATGTCAATACTGCCACGTCATGCCATGCCCATGTTCAAGAATACACTCACCGCTCATCATTTGCAGTCAGTACACTTTCCACCATGTCGGTCTACTTTGAGTTAGTCTTGCATGTTACTGTACCATCCGATGTACTCCAAACATCTGTTGTCGAGTTTCATGTCGTTGATGGGGGATTCATCATGGCCCTCCTTCGACGGATTCATCCTTGTTGACCTCAACACATCATCTGAGGATTGAATCTAGAAACTAACTAAGTACCTTGGGATTGCATGCCTAAATGGAAGATTACCTCACTTTTGACATGAGTTTGCATCATTGACTCTTGATCGAAAGATTTCATCCAACGTTCGAATTCAACTCATTTACTCAAACTTGATGATATGTACTATGATACCTTGGGGATCATTGACATTAATGGTGATTTCCCTCGTGCTTGTTAACGGTATACATCAATGACCGGTAAACAAGTGGTTTCTACCATGTTCGATGTCAAGACATTTGTAATCACATGGATAGATTCGTATCATTGCGGGTTTGGCTTGTGAAGACCCTGGGGAGTCATGTTTTACCCAAGTTGCGATGGAGATTGTTTTGAGTCATATTACACGGATCCATTTTTGTATTGGTCGTGGATGTGTTATCATCTCATCATGGATTTGCGCTTGTGTCTAGTAGCCATGATTGTGTTCAGTTGGTCATTAATACCATGGATCTGCAATTTATTGGACGACAGCCATGTTGTGAGTCATACGAGATTGTGTTCTCAGAGTCAGTTGTACTGCAGCGGCATCCTTCGTCAGACAAGTCCTTGCCAATCCTTCTGTCAAAGAATTTCACCTATCAAGTTCCAACAGCTTCATGATTTGGGGGGCATTCTGTTACACATAAATCTTGCCACCTTAAGACTCAGTGTAAACATCCCTGAATTCTCCATGACTAAGAAACCAAACTGGAAGCAATATTAGCCTATTTCCATAAGGTTTTGTGAGGTCGTCACAGGTTAGCCTTGTTCAGCATGCGACGGCGCAGGCTTTCCTACTGCAGCCTGCGACAATGTTAGTTAAATGGATAAAAGGGCATCTTTGAGCCATTTCTCGAAGGTATATGATGTGGATATCTATCCCTAACCTATAGGGGAGCTAGCATTCGGTTCCCTAGCCCTTTGGGAGGATCCCTTAGCCCTCTCCCACTATATCTCAACCTACCCTATCCTCTTAGCCCTATATATATGAAGCTCATTCCCATTCCACAAGGAGGAAGTCTATAGTATGCATGTTAGTGAAATTAGCTTAGGAGATCTCTACTCATCTATTGGGAGACCTATACTTCCTTTGGAGGCTTTGGCATTGACTTGTTGGAGGAGGATTGCGACATTAAGATTTGGTTGTAATCATCTCTCTACTTTGTACTTCCCTCTTTTAATACAGTAATATAAACTCTTTCCACCAAATGTTGTTGTGTTAATAATGTTTGTGTATTTTACTTGCTTAACCATTTACTTAGATCTGATACCGTTTAGATATGATTTACTGCTTGCATTGTTATGTATGTCTTGATAGATTTTGCAGCTGAGATCTGACAACCATGAATCTTGGAGAAACATCAAGGAGAAAGGATCTATGGTCTAAAGGTAAGACATCTAATCACTTGATCTTTAACTAGATCTAGGAAAGTAGTTTCATATTCTGTCCCACTTGTTCTAGATTCATGTTGAACTAGGGAGATCACGCCTTAAGCCCTCTTTCGGTAGATTTTCCGGTAACATAACTCCATGCAAAGATGTTACATAATTGTTTAAACAAGTCTGTGAATGTAGTGATCTCTTCAGGAGAATAGTTTTGGCCTATGCGGATATGTTCCACGAATCCAGGTGTTATTGAGATGTGGATTGGAAGTGTAGGTGTGATGTTTTCCAAGTTTCCCTCGATGACCATATCACAAGTGAGGATCAGATATTGAGGGAAAGGAATGACATACATTGACAAAATGGTTTCAATGTTGTTCTCTAATGAATCTAGGGATGCGAGGAAATACGATCGATGATGGAGGTATTCCCATGGGGGTTCATCCACACTCATAATATCCATAATGGAATTGTCATAATGAAAATTCTGGAGTAGAGGATCGGGTAGGGATGAGGTCCGCTGTAATGGTACAGATACAGATGTAGATGCCACTGAAAAGTGGACATCACGTGCTGATTGGATAGCCTCGTAAGTACCTTGTGCAGGTGTGAGAGGCATAATGTCTCCAATTGAATCCAACGTATCAAGATCGGGCACAACCCATTAGTCAGTGGATTTGGATGATGAGGGGATCATAGAGGAAATTGTTGGGCTTGGCCCAAGTTGGGGAAAGTTTTGGATAGCACAAGGAGGTTGAGTTGCAGAGTTGAGCACAGCTCAACAAAAGATATAATTTTGTACAAGTGTGGGGGATGCTGCGAAGTTGTGCACAGCAACCAAATTTTGGCAGTACCACGAAGGTTAGCACTGTGAGGAAGCAGTGCTATGAAGTGATCAGGCCACGTGGAGCCAGCAAAGCGAATTGATGGATGAAGGACATATATAGGTACCGGGTAGACTAGCGGTGGTCTAATTTTGGCAAGTATACTCTAGGATGCTGAGCTGTGGGCATGAGCATATCAGGAAGGCGGCCAGTTGTACGAGTTCGTTAAGTGGAGAATGACTCAGGGAAAGCGACAGCTAGGCGTGCTTAGTGGTACGAGACCGTTAAGTGGAGAACAACGCTGAGAAAGTGATTGGAGGTCGAGTATGTCGTACGAGTCCGTTAGTGGAAGGGCGTCTCGATGACGATGACTTGTTGGTGTGCGCACAACAGGAAGGCCGAAAGCGACAAAACGAAGGCGTGGAGGACTTCCATGACAACAAACTCACTACTAGAGGCTAGTAGGATGGTTTAGAGAAACCGTAGCAGTTTTGGAAACCCTAGGGGTTTTGGTCTTTAGCATTGTAAAGACATGACCTTCGGGCATGGTCTATAAAAGAAGACATTTTTGTAAGGGAAGGGGTTACGTTGGTTGGTTACTTTTGGGGGTTCTCTCATTACTTTTTGTTGTTGATGTATTGTAAGATCCTTTCTGAGTGAGAAGCCTTTGTAAAGGCTCTGCAGCTGTGTGTGCAGAGACCTAGTCGAGAGAAGAAAGAGTCTGCAGCTGAGTGCACAGACCAAGAGCGGTTTTTCCCTTCCCATTAAAGATATATATATAACAACCGTTCTTATGGACGTAGCTTCCCACCTGGGGGAGTGAACCATGTTAAATATTGCGTTGCGTGATTGAGTGGAACGTTGTTGTGTGTGATTGCATTTACCTGTTTTTTGTAGATGAATGTCTGAATATTTCCTTGCATTCTGTTATGTGAAGACTTTTGTATGCATTTTCCATCAGGAGAACATGGAGATGATATGTTAAGTCTGCATGAATAGATGAATGGTTAAGACTTAGCTTTGCTTCTGAAAGTAGTGAATCAGTTGTTTGTTCAAGTGTTAAGAGATTGTTTAAGTACTTCCCTATGCGCAACAGATGAATGAATGATAAGTGATTTACATATGTGGTAGACGCTTAAATAGTAAACACTCTAAGTGTATGAATGAATGTTAGAGTAATAATCAATTCAGTGCATGAATGAGTGGATGAGTGATACTCAGTTCAGTACCTTAAGCATTTCTGAGTACCTCAAGTAAAAAGTTGAATTAGATTGTTCGCAGTCTCAGTAGAAGTCCTGTAGTAGAAAGACTTAGTGGTGCGGACCGCGGCGTTGTCCATCACTGTACAGTCTCACCTCGTAGTGCATACCCCTTGTTGCGCTACGGAGTACGTCTGTCCAAACAAATCAGCACATACTGTGGAAACCTGATTCCGCAGTACCCCATAGATACACCTCGGGTGAGACCTCAACCTGCTCATAGGTTGTTGCCGAAAGGGCCGGTGCGAAGGGGTTTTGTTGGTCAAAGGGAAACCGCGAAGAACCTGGGTCTTATTGAAAACCTCTGGGTCAGTATCAGTCAAGCCAACAAATGGTTCCATTGCCATGCTAGAATCCGTGATGAGTTGCGATCATGATGTGTGACGAAGAATATCAGTTCCCGGAAGGCTCCGACAATTGGCATCTTGAAAAGACAGAAATCCAAGCTTGGTGTGACAAGACCATAAGAGACTTTGCAAGGCAAGAGAATAGACATTCGTGTCTATGTGACACACAGTGGTCGAATAGATATCTGTGGAAATATATTCACGAGATTTTCTGGGCATCATTTCCAAACGAGCTACACAAGTGGATCTCACGGCTCGCAGAAAAGAAAACCTATTTTCAAGGAGGAGTTCCTATAGAGTGGACTCTCGAGCTCATAGCGCAGCTCAAAGTGATAGACAGCCCATTGACACGTGCAGTTGACTTCTAGGTCGATCATATGATATAAGGCTTCGTAACAGAATTTGCTGTAGACACACTCAAATCCTACAGCTAAGCAGAAGCATATTTTTTCCAAGGATTCCAAGGTAAGTTGCTAAACAATCTCATTCTATACATTAAGATGATGTTAGCTGAGAAAGGTGTTTTAAGAATGTAGTAATATCCCCAAGTTTGTCATGGTAAACAATATATATAGTGATTCTGATGAAGACACCCATAATCTTAGAAGTGGGAAGCGATATAAACTTAATAAGAATCTTGGATGCCCTGGACTCCATATAGATACTGAGATTCCTTGTGACCTTGAAAACGAAGCCGCACCACCATTTACCCCTCAGAACCCACCGGCTGTAGAGACCACGCCACCCTTATCTCAGAACCCACCCGCTACGCAGCCCACCCTGTAGAATACTCATCCCAGTACGTCTACTCCGATAAGCCCGTTTGTTTTCACTACACAGATCCCTTTACAGCATCCACACACTAATCTAGGTGCTACACCACCTAATAGGACAATGGAAAACACTGATATGAAGCTACCAATATTCAAAGGAATTGGTCTAGAAGACCCTGACCAACATTGGTTCCTTTGCGATGCTGTATGGAGTGTAAGACAAATCCAGGATGATGCCGTGAAGAGAGAACAACTCATCACCACTTTCAGAGATAGAGATTTACTTTGGTTTATGAAGTACTCTCAGGCACAGCCAAGAACCCTTGTGGAAATTAAAGATGCGCTTATGGTAGAGTTTAAGAAACCCAAATCTGAATCTTAGTGTATAACCGAGTTGAAAGAAATAAAGCAGAAATAGACTGAAACAATCTGGCAGTTTGATCAGAAGTTTAAGACACTTTTGGACCAAGTGAGCTTTGTTATAGCTCCGCAACAACACAAGGAATGGTTCATTGCTGCGCAGTTGCCCCACATCAGATTACCATTGATGCAGTAGAAGGTTGCATCACAGGCAGAGGCCTTGGAGATCGCAATGAAGCTAGAGGCTTCGCCGATTGGTGAGACTAGTTATGGGATGTCTCAGATCCAGAACCAACTGACCACCCTGACACTAGAGATTCAAAGCATGAAAAATGGCAAAGAACAAAGGTATGAACCTAAACACAAGGTCTGGTGTACAAGTTGTAAAGGAGAAGGCCATGACCGGGAGAATTTCCCAGTATACCGCGATTATCTTAACAGCGGTGCACCTAACCCGATAAATCAGAATTAGGCCCCAAGGTGTGAAATTTGTAGAACCACAGGACACAAACCTAAAGACTGCTACCTCATATAGAAATATGTGAAAACACCTAAAAATTTATACTGCACTTTCTGTAAATCAGTTGGACATGATGAATCCAACTGCTGTGCATATGAGCTAATGAATGAGAGAAAATGAGATATGGACTCAATGAGAGGCGCTAGCTTGTACCGTGTACAAGAAGAAAACCAGCCAAAACAAGAAAACACGCAATATGACCAAGGAGGATACAGACGTCGTGGTGGTGGATACCGCGATAGAGGAAGAAATGGTGGACCGACGTAGGGAAGAGGCCACGGCTAGGTCATTTGTTACAATTGTGGCCCTCCAGGTCACGTATCTAGAGATTGTGTTTACCCATGCACTACATGCAACTATTGTAAATCATTCGAGCATGTTATTGAAGACTGCCCATTGCTAGAGGTGGAAATGCAGAAAAGAAGACGGACGGAGACACCGAATCCAAACATCCAGTGGATAGCAGCAGAAAACAGACCAGTGGACCCAAGCATCAATGTGGTCATGCGCAGTGGTGTTGAGATGGGCCACGATAGGGGAGAAGAAGCTTCCATGTCAGGGGAGGCTCACACAAAGCAAACCCCTCTTGAGAGAGTATGGATAAGGAAAGCCTTGGGAAAAATACCTGCTCTCAACCTACAAAAGAACAAGGAAGTCTTCATTGACACGCGGGATACCTTCAGAGAACCCGCAATAGAATTACAGAGGATCCCGTTACGCAGTGAAACGACGCATGTTGAAGACATGCCAGTGGCCTATGAAAAAACAAGCACCGCAACGGATGTTAGAACCTCTGTTGCGCAGTTCCTCCAAAGATGCATGAAGTTATTAAAAAGTGAAAATGCCATAATAGAGCTACAGAAGCTCATAAACCAATATGAACCATAGACGGGAACATAAACTTCTGATAGCGCAGTACATCACATAAGGAAGCATAAAATAATAGGCCGAGAAATGAGGCTTACTGCCTAGATAGGAGATTTTGAAATGGACGAAGTCATCCTTGATCTGGGATCTGAAGTGAATGTCTTGACTAAGCAAACATGGCAGCATATGGGTCGACCAAAGTTGTCATGGTCACCTATCCAGTTGAGAATGGCTAACCAGGAGAAATTCATACCTTTTGGCTGGTTAGCTGATGTGGTGGTCGACATCGATGGAGTCCAAAGTCATGCAGACTTTGAAGTTATCGAGATTGTGGATGATAGTCAGCCTTTTCCTGCACTGCTAGCAATTGACTAGGCTATAAATAACTTGGCTATCATAAACCTGAAAATGAAGAAGATGATATTTGAGGGAAAGCATCTTTGGGTCATCGCACCATTGGATCTTGCAGATGGTGACAGATACAACGAGCTGATTCAGGAGGAATCCAAGGCTCAAGACTTAGACAGACTATACCAGTTTACTGCGAACCAGGAAGATTACATTAATCCTATTGTGGATGGTACACTCAGCTGGAGATGTGACAGCTCTTGCGTCTATGACTCAGAAGCAGGACTGGAAAATTGGCAAAGCTGTATGCATGAAGTATTAGCAAGAAGGTGCACGCAGGTTACAAAATCATTGCGCTGGATTGGAAAGGAGGTAAGTCCCATTCCCACATATGATGGTTCTGCTAATGTTTACACTTTCATCCAGGAATATACTATAGTAGTTCTAGATGAGCATAGGTTACCCGCATTGGATGTTGCATTGCGCGACACACCAGCCAGATGGTGGGCTGCGCACAAGCAAACATTGACCACTTGGGATCAATGCAGGATTGAGATGCATATTCGGTTTTTCGACAAGGTTACTTTACCCTTTGAGAAGTTTAATGGCCAGAAAGATCCTAATCAACACATTGAAGTCTATTCGCAGGCATGGATGGAAAGGCCACATGAAGAATGGGTGCACCTATTTGTGCATACCCTGGAGGACGATATTCCAAAGAAATGGTACCTAGACTTGGAGTTGCGCAGGGAAACCACGGATTGGGAGATGTTGACTGCCAACTTCCAGAAGGACTCCATCTTTGAGGACGAGAATCCACTAATCCATGAGGCATTGCAGATAATTAAGGAATGCATATTCAGGGGAGACTGTCTTCATGAAGATACGACATGGGAAGAATTATTCGAGGCAGATACCATTCCTGCGAACCCACACTCGGAATGGAAGAAACATGAAAAACATACCATAGAGTGTTATAACCTAGCTGAAGAACATGGAGATACCAAGGAAGACGATGATGATGATCCACGCAACCTAAACATACTAGAATCGGAGGGTGCATGTGATGTAGAAGGACCTCCGTTGGAAATCCCAGACATGAGCAGACTGGTAAAGACACAGAAGGTGAATATTGGCACAAGTAAAGAGCCAAAGTTCACATCAATTGGAGACTATTGGGATGATCAAACTGTTGCGGAGATCATAGACACTTTACATGAGTATCAGGAGCTATTTCCAACAAATTTTACAGAAATGAAAGGAATTCTAGGAGACCTAGGAGTCATGAAGATCCCCTTGAAGCCAAGAGCTAAGCCTGTGAAGTAGAGGCCATACAGATTGAACCCATGGTATAAAGAAAGAATGCGCGCAGAGCTGGATAAGATGCTAGAAGCAGGAATCATTGAACCTGTCGAGGAATCCGAGTGGATTAGTCCCATGGTCATTCAGGATAAGAAAACAAAGGGTGAGATCAGGATTTGTGTGGATCTCAAAAAACTAAATGATGATTTGATGCACGACCCATTCCCCACTCCTTTTACAGATGAAGTGATTGACAATGTTGGAGGGAATGAGGCCTATTCCTTTACTGATGGTTTCTCCGGATATCATCAGATCATAATTGATCCCACAGATAGGCATAAGATGATGTTTCCTATAGAATGGGGGTCGTTCCAGTACATAGTAATGCCTTTTGGGCTAAAGAACGCGCTTGCCATATTTTCTCGAGTCGTCGTCGTAGCATTTAAAGATTTCATGCACAAGTTTCTGGAATCCTATTTTGATGATTGGACTGTCTTTGGTCTATTGAAAAACCATTGCACGAATCTCAGAATGATGCTTGAGAAGTGTAGATAGCATCATATCTCATTGAATCTAAAGAAGTGCATCTTCTGTGTTCCATACGGAATTTTACTCAGACACATTGTCTGTAAGTAGGGATTGATGGTGGACTCTACGAAGATTGCCATTATTGTGAATTTGCCTACACCAACTTCCGTTAAGATGTTGCGTTCTACCTTAGGCCATATTGGATATTACGGGAAGTTCATAAAGGGTTACGCACAGATAACCGCTACAATGGAAAATATCCTAAAGAAAGACGCACCATTCATTTGGAACGAGTAATGTGAACAGGGTTTTGCCACACTTAAAGAAAAGATGGTTACTGCGCCGATCCTAGTCTTCCCAGACTGGGCAAAGCCATTCCATGTTCATGTTGATGCATCATGCATTGCCCTGGGAATTGTATTAGCTCAGCCAGGAGAAGGAGGTATTGACCATCCCATTGCATTTTCAAATAGAAAGCTCTCGACAGCGGAGAAAAATTACACTACTACTGAGAGGGAAGGCCTTGCGATGGTATATGCACTATAGAAATTCAGACACTACTTGCTTGGTGCACACTTCCTTATGTTCACTGACCATTCTTCGTTGAAATACTTGGTCAATAAGCCAGTGTTGGGGGGGCGCATATTCAGATGGCTGTTGCTATTCCAGGAGTATGATTTTGAAATTGTTGTCAATCCCGATAGGCTGAACTTGGGACCTGACCATCTCTCTAGGATTGAGTCAGGAGAAGAGCCGATGAACATTGAAGACATTATTCCTGATGCTCAGTTATTTGCTATACATATTTTCGATGATTATTATAAGGACATCATCGGATTCTTAACAACAGGATTGGCACCGCAGGAGTTCTCCGTCCAGCAGAAGAAGCAGCTGGTAGTGTGGGCTGCAGACTTCACTATTATTGCAGGTCAGTTATACAAACTCAGACCAGATGAAGTCTTGCACGGATGTGTACTAGACCATGAGAGACCATTCATCTTAGCAGATGTGCACTCAGGGATCACAGGAGGACATTATGCAGGAAGGGATTCCATGCAGAAGATACTACCCGCAGGACTATGATGGCCTATGATCCATAAAGACTCTAAAGAACACTGCTGGAACTGCGATGTTTGTCAGAGTATAGGAAAACCCTCGTGCAGGGATGAGATGCCATTGAATCCGCAGTTGACCTTGTAGGCATTTGAAAAATGGACCATTGATTTTGTGGGACCTATAAACCCACCAGGGAAAAGAACTAGTGTGAGGTATATCATTATTGCTACTGACTACCTCACAAGATGGGCAGAAGCAAAACTAGTGAAGGACTGCAGCGTAGGCACTGCCTCGCAGTTCATTTTTGAAGAAATATTGTCAAGATTCGGGTGCCCAAATATTTTGATGAGTGATCAAGGCACTCACTTTTTAAACAAGACTATTGAAGCTCTCACAGAGGAATTCCATATCCATCATCACCACAGTACACCATATCACCCGCAGGAGAATGGCACTGTTGAGGATTTCAATAAAATACTGGAGAATGCACTGACTAAAGTTTTCAATGTGAATAGAGATGATTGGGACCTATGCATCTCATCTGTGTTATGGGAATACAGGACCACTTGCAAGAAATTGACGGGGCACACACCCTTTTAGTTGGCTTACGGACATGAAGCTATAATGCCAATGGACTACATTGTCCCCAACTTAAGAATCACTGCATTCATAGGGATGGCAGACCTCGCAACGCTAGAAGAAAGGTTGCTAGACCTAGTTGGGTTGGAGGAAGATCGTGTCATCACCGGCTTCCACCAGCAAGTCCAGAAAGACCGTGAGAAAGCAAGGCATGATCGCCATATAAAGAACAAGTGCTTTTAGGTAGGTGACCTAGTCCTCCTGTATGATAGCAAATTCATGAAGTTTCCTGGTAAATTTAAGATGCATTGGCTTGGCCCATATACTATGATACATGTTACTAACACTGGTGCAGTCCAGTTAGCCAATTTAGCAGGCGATACCCTACCAACTTTGATAAATGGAAGCGGGCTAAAGCTGTACCATGACGGCCCTGCTTCATAGAATCCTGAATGATAAACAGAGGGAGAAATTTTTAAGTGTCAAGTACAGTTGAAATTGGACACTGGAAATGTAAAGGAGTCTGTACATGTATGATAAGTAGAACAATGTCTGTACCGTGCAGCACTGCTGAAGTTGCGTGGAAGAAAAAAGAAAAGAAAAAAAGAAAAAACAGAAGAAGTAAGGAAAGAAAAAGGGATCCGTGCAGTTCAAACACCGACACTGCGAAGTAACTGTGTAGGATCAGAGATGCACTGTCGCGCAGCTCGGTGCAATACTAAAAAAAATAGCCTTTACCCTGCTTTTGAGGAAAATATAGCCGTTAGGTGACCATTGCAAGCACTCGCTTGAGCATTTAACGAAAAGATAACCGTTCTGAACACGCTGATGACGGAAGGGACTGAAGGATTTGCTCAAATTGGCCAACAGACACCTCATTAAATGCTCATCTAGCTATTGGAAGGCGCGGGGGGGACTCAACTATGCCTATAAATAACACCGCATAAGGACTCGTGGGCATTACCAGAAACTTAGAATTTTCATGCGTTCGCTCTTGTGTTAGCAATCCTTAGCCAGATTCCTGAATCAGTTGCCTACTCTCACCAGTAAATGTCCAAATCACCTGACAAAGAACAAGAGCTTACACTTCAAGAAGCAATCCGAGTCTTTCAGCACGGGGAGATTGCAAAGTTAATGAAAAACCCTGCTAAGAAGGTTGTACTCGAACCTGGTCAAGCGTTTAGAAGGTCACCTCAACATAATCCAGCCATGTAGGACAAAGGGAAAGCCACATCTAGACCATGAAGCAAGACTCCCAAGACAGGCTAGACGGCACAAAGATCACCGATCTTTCAGAAGGAACCCTTGAAGTTGAAACCAGAGTACATATCACCTTGGATGCTGGATGCCCCTATTTTTAATCTGGTCAAGAGTGCCTGTTATGAAATTCCCTTGTCGCCCATCTCAAAGCACGTAAAGGTTGGCCAGAACCTACTAGGAAAGATCCCGGAGTGTAAATGGGAAGACTATGACCTCCTAGGCATACAGAAGGAAGAACCCCATGATCCCAAGTACCCACAGTTCCAGCCTGACCAGTACATGTGCTGGAAGAAAGATGCTAAGGGCATATTTAACTTGGTCGCCGAAAGTTGGTTGATGCCAGTAGTCGAGTCTGGATTGCTGAACCTGCTTCGACTACCTCATTTTGATCATTCACCAGAACTTAATGCAGTGGTTTGCACTCTGATGACGCGAATTCACCAGGGATACCTATGGATGGATCGAAATGTGGATTTGAACATTGACTTAATCCACCGCAAAACAGAATTAAGTAACAGCGGCAAGGATCCCAAGAAGTTCTTCCAAAGGAAGGGTAAGGAAAAAGAAGCTGTTGCGAAAAATGAAGCAGAGCCATGCATTGGTGAATGGAAAAAGAGGGTTTCCCATAGAAGAAATTGAAGATAGAGCGACAATATTTGTCACACAGTTGCTCGCAGGAAAAATCATAAGAAAAGCCAGGCCTCCAGAGGTTCCTGTGGGCGTAATATTACTCGGTACCGTAGCGGCTGAAGGGACCCAATTCAATTGGTGGCAATACCTTCTAAATGAGTTCCTGGATGAACTCAATGATACTCAGGAGAATGGAGGTCAATTCCACTTCACGTGGTTGATTATCCTCATTGCATTCGTAGGATGGAAGGAACCAGAAAAATATGTCGGTGTAATTACAGAAACCAACGATCCAAGAGGATTCCGCTATGCCAACCTTTGGGAAAATCTGAACGCAGAGTAGCAGCACGCGACAGCTGAAGTATTCTATCAGTACTACATCCAGTTGCGCTAGGCGATCACTCGTACATCGCGCATTTCAAATCAGGTAACGTTTAAGTGCATTCATGTTATTGATTTTATGGCGGACATGCGATGTATCTTTATTTCACCCAAAGCAAAGATGAAGAAACCATAATGGTATGCGGGTAATTACCATATGTATGAGGAAGACATTGACATCCTCATGAAGGATTGGCCGACTGACTTCTGTGTTGAAGTCATGGATGTTTAAATTGATTCAGAAGAAGATGAACCAATCCCGCTGTCATGCCCTATTGTTGAAGAAAAAGGAAAGAGTAAAGAACCTGAAACCCCGCAGAAGCCAAAGGCACAGAAGAAGATGAAAGCAATAAAGAGTCAATCTGAGACAGTGCTGAACGAAGAAGACTTCGACTTGATTGCAGAAAAGGTTTCAGAACAGATGGAAGGCATAATGACGGAAAAAGACAAGAAGGACAAGGTCATACAGGATGACCTGCAAAGGACTAGGCTCGCACTGCAAGGGCTTATGAAAAATATGGACAATGTCCAGAAGAGCCTACCCTTGCCGCACGCCGCAGGAGATGAAGGGAGGTTGGCAGGAACCTCGCAACAAGCACCGCTGCAGCTAGCCATAGCGCTACTTTCAAAGACCAGGGTTGTTCATCTAGACCCATTGGCCATAGCGTTACCAATGTCAGAACAAAGCATTCTAGACACAAAGGGTGTTGAGCGCGTAGAGCTCGACTTGGCCAAGATTCCTTTGCCTGGATTACACTTTCTGCACGTGCAAATCATCAATGAGATGGATGAAAGAACAGTGGATTCCATGAAGTCACAGGCAGAGCTGCAAGACACAAACAGGCAGCTCGAGGACTCTAGTTCGCACACGCAAATACAATTTTATGATGAACATGACCATCGGGTGCGACTGGAGAACACCATTTCTGATGTCGCGAAAGATATGGAAGACGTAAAACTCCAGGATGATCCTACAGACACCATTCTGAGGATCGGAGAAAGGGTGAAATCTTTGAAGATGGAGTTACAAGATAAGGAGATTCTTCATGAGGCCGATCTTACCGCCTTGAAGGAAAAGCTCAATGTGCAGGCACCATTAACTGAGCAGCAGTTAAGAGAGCAAGCAATTAGCGCCGCGGCACAGAACATAACCAGTCAGATGGCTAAGTGCCAAGATTTGTTGGAGAAGGTTTCAAAGGAATTTACTGCCCTTGAAGAGGATCAAGGGATACTATAGGTAAGGACCACGGTAAAATAAAAGCAGACCGCGTTGGAACAATTGGACGCAGAGGTCAAGGCTCTGCCACCCAGAGATAGGCTACCAAGGTATAAGAAGATCTCAGGATTGAAAAAGGAGGTCCAAGCGCTAAGAGAAAGAGAGACTGAGATGGATAATCAGGCACAACAACTCCTGGAGGATGCTACAGCAGTATTGCAGCAGATCGAAGACAAGCTGAAAGATCTATGCGACAACCAGGAGTAGGTACAAGAACAGATTGGGGAAGAGATAAGTTCGGAACTGCTTGATACAGTAAAGCAAGTCGAGCAAGACACCAAGGAAGCAGTGGAATAGTTAATCGGCACTTACAATGAGTTTGCAACCAAGCTAGCTCCATAGGTCGCGGAGCAAATCCAGAAGGCCGAAGCAGAAGGTGGATCGGGGGCGAGCCACATGTAAGTGTTAGGGACATGTTGGGCCTGGCCCAAGTTGGGGCAAGTTTTGGATAGCACAAGGAGGTTGAGCTGCAGAGTTGAGTGCAGCTCAACAAAAGATATAATTTTGTACAAGTGTGGGGGATATTGCGAAGCAACCAAATTTTGGCAGTATCGCGAAAGTCAGTGCTACGAAGTGATCATGCCACATGGAGCCAAAAAAGCGGATTGATGGATGAAGGACAGATACAGGTACTGGGTAGACCAGCGTTGGTCTAATTTTGGCAAGTATACTCCAGGATGCTGAGTTGCGGGCATGAGCATATCAGGAAGGCGACCAGCTGTATGAGTTCGTTAAGTGGAGAACGACTCAGGGAAAGCGACAGTTGGGCGTGCTTAGTGGTAAGAGACCGTTAAGTGGAGAACAACACTGAGAAAGTGACTAGAGGTCGAGCCAGTTGTACGAGGCCGTTAAGGGGATGAATAGTCTGCAAAGAAAGTGACTAGAAGCTGAGCCAGTTGTATGAGTCCGTTAGTGGAAGGGCGGCTCGAAGAAGATGACATGTTGGTGTGTTCACAACAGGAAGGCCGAAAGTGACAGAACGAAGGCGTGGAGGACTGCCATGACAGAACACTCTCTACCAGAGGCCAACAGGATGGTTTAGAGAAACTGTAGCAGTTTTGGAAACCCTAAGGGTTTCGGTCTTTAGCATTGTAAAGACATGACCTTCGGGCATGGTCTATAAAAGAAGAAATTTTTGTAAGGGAAGGGGTTACGTTGGTTGGTTACTTTTGGGGGTTCTCTCATTACTTTTTGTTGTTGATGTATTGTAAGATCCTTTCTGAGTGAGAAGCCATTGTAAAGGCTCTGCAACTGTGTGCGCAGAGACCTAGTTGAGAGAAGAAAGAGTCTGCAGCTGAGTGCGCAGACCAAGAGAGGTTGTCCCCTTCCCATTAAAGATATATATATAACAACCATTCTTGTGGACATAGCATCCCACCCGGGGGAGTGAACCACGTTAAATATTGTGTTGCGTGATTGAGTGGAACGTTGTTGTGTGTGATTTCATTTACCTGTTTTCTGTAGATGAATGTCTGAATATTTACTTGCATTCTGTTATGTGAAGACTTTTGTATGCATTTGCCATCAGGAGAACATGGAGATGACATGTTAAGTCTACATGAATAGATGAATGGTTAATACTTAGCTTTGCTTCTGAAAGCAGTGAATCAGTTATTTGTTCCAGTGTTAAGATATTTCTTAAGTACTTCCCTATGCGCAACAGACGAATGAATGATAAGTGATTTACATTTGCAGTAGATGCTTAAACAATAAACACTCTAACTGTATGCCGGAAGGGCCGGTGCGAAGGGTTTTTGTTATAGGTCAAATCTGCACCTCTCCGTCCGTGATCACCTTGAGTTGTTGATCACACAAAAGGACAACTTGGATGGATGATCATGATGACCTTAGATTACACCTTGACCTAATCCACCTCCTGGCAAATTGGAAAAACCCTAAAAAATATCATTTTGAGACATGGGCGCTACTCTATCTCAATACACTAGCGCCTTTGCTCTACTCCAATGTGCAATAGTAGCGCCCAACCCCTCATGGGCGCTACTCCTCTGCAATAGACTAGCGCACAACATCTAAAAAGTGGTGAACGCTTGTTGTAAAACACTATAGTGGCACCCTGGGCGCTACTCCACTGTAAAATAGTAGCGCACACCTTAAAATATGATCAAAAAATAATTAATTGACGAATGGGGATTAGTTGCAGTTGGTTTCCCAACTTTCGCAGCTTCCCCTACAACCACCTCTTGACCTGAACTGCCTTCCTTGTCCTATAAATTCAAGGAGGATTGAAGAGAGGGGTAAGAGACATGAGAGCCATAAAGAGATTCTTTATAAAAGAAGCTTGTATTGGAGGAGGTTATGCTAGAAGATTTCCAAGCCAGAGAAGAGCAGGAGCCTAGGATCATGTTGCATGAACATGCTGCAAAGTCACGTATACTTTGTATCATTCACTTGTTTTTGATAATAAAAGGTTGAAGCATCTTCCTCATCCCAAATCAAGTACTTATTGGATTATGTGTTTGTTTGGATGATGGTTAATGCTTGATGTTTGAATCATTGTTCTATTGCATCATTGTTATATTGGCCAAGATACGTTGAGAAAGGTCTTTGTGTTGCAGGTTTATTGAACAAGAGATTGAGTTGAGGATCGAATGCAAGATTGGACAAGAGCTAGGATCAAACTTCGTTCATAAGGTATGTCCTCAAGATATCTAATCCATTTCCATTCATAAACATCTTTGTAATGCAAGTAATCTTCTTACCTGTCATCCCCTTAAGTTGATAGTATCCGTTTCCTTACTGTAGGGTAGTATTTCTCGCCAACAAACTGGTGACTCCGTTGGGGAAGGTTGTTTTTCTGCTCTAGGAAACCTTTCTTATTTGTCTTTCCAGAACCTCTTAACCCCTTTAATCTGCTGAGAAACCCTGTAGGTGTCCCCTGCTTGCTTCTCTCTGCTTCACTCAGTCTTTTTGCATCTTTTCAAAGTCAGTTTTTGACTTTTTGAGATCTGAGCGCTACTCTATTATACATACAGTAGAGCTCAGGTGCTATTCTGTCTCTACACAGTAGCACCCACCCCTCCAGGAGCGCTATTTTCTCTACTGCACAGTAGGGCACATTCCTATATCCTTCTATTGGTTGTTTGGTTGAGTTTTCTTCCTTTTTGGGTAGGTTTCTGACTTTGTTTTGAGCCTTCTTGATTGGTTTTTAAGGTCTGTAACTCTTCTTTGACTCTCAGTAGCCTTCTTTGAGTCCTTTTGGTCATCGTTAGGTCACTTGTTTACTTTTGAAGTGTTTGGGTCATTTGTAACTCTTTTTGGAGACTAGGTCTTTGTTCCTTAGTGAACACAGTTGCTTATCTTTACCCTGATGGTGTGTTGCTGACCTACAAACCTGCATGTTTTACATTTTCTGTTTGTGGCAACACTTGTTTTCTCTTTAGGCATCTTATCCTTTGTTTTAGGGTTTGATCCGTTTTGGAGTCTTTAGGGTGTCTTCCAAACTTTTTTGAGTTCCAACATTTCTTGACTTCATTGTCTTTTACAGTATCAAGTGAGATTGGAGTACTTTAGTTTGCTTCATCTTTCAGTCTTTGTGTCAGTAGGGTGGTTGTTAGTTCGCTTGCCTACCGATTGCTTGGCTTACTAATCTTGTTAGGGTTTGGTGCTTTGGGACTTTCCTCTTGAGATTGATTTCCAGTTTTGGGCATATTTCCTCTCTGTTTTCTTTCCGCTTTGCTTCCAAGTGTTAGGGATTTTTCTTTTGAAAAAAATTGTAGGGCAAGTCTTTGTCGAACCATTGTTTTGACAGCTATGAACTTAAAGAGCCTTTTTGCCATACTTACACATCTTTTATAAGTCTTATTTGCTTCCTACTTTAGAGTTCTTTTTCGTTCATAATAACAGAAAAGCAAAAAATTGGTAGCTTAAGAATAGTAAGGCTTATATCTTTTGAAAAATAGCATAGTTTATTTTTTTCAGTATTTTAAAAGAAAACAAAAAAGAAAAATTTCTTAGATTCGCTCAGTTTTCAATTTGGAAAGAACTTAAAATGAAAAATATAAAAAGTCTTGTTGTTGAAAGCGATATTTCATGCACTTTTCTTTTTCTTGCAACCATGCCACACAAATGCACTACCTTTTGAGTAAAAAGTAACCCTAAATTTTTTTAATAAAATTAAATAGCAACAATTTTCTTTTTAGGGATACACAACACCAACTAGTCTTGGTTAGGATCTTGGGTTTAAAACACCTTAAACCACCCAAGATCACACATTACGCAAAAATTGTAGTTCGACTATCATTTAGGTAAACCCATATATGTCAAATATTCCTGGGAAACTCCACTGAAACCAGAGCTAAGAACGAGGCCATGGAAGATCGGGATTGTTGAGGATACCTCCCTCATGTTCCTTTTGACCATAAACCAAGATCGATTTGCATACAGGGATCCATCTGATTTTCAGGCTTAGTTACCCTGCCCACGCATTTTGATCAGGCTGACGACTGTCCCCTCAGGATATTTTGCATGTATGGTAGCCTTAGTATTTGACCATAGGATCATACATAGGTGACAGCGGAGGGTATATCTGCTGTACCTAGGATAGAACTGGGAGGAAATCCCTTGCAGGTCTTTGAGAGGGTGGTTGGTTGATTCCAGCGCTTGCACCCTTAGTCATTGTATTGTGGACCCCGGGTAACTGTTCTTCATCCTTCGTTGATCTGTTCTGGGCCCTCATCATCCCAGACTCTTCTCCGGAAGGCATCTTGTTTGATTGGTTTGCATACTTAGGATTTTTTTTAGTGGTGTGCTGTTTGCCCCCTAGTCTTAGTGGCCACTAGGTTTTTTATAGCTTTATTTTATATATAATAGTGGAAGACCAAGAACTTCGTAGGTCGAGAAGGTTTCAAAACCTTCCCCCACTTAGAATAGAACCACTACCGCCAGCTAGACGACAGAGGGTAGACCCTAGTGTTCCTTTGGAAACCACTAGTGAAATAGAACTTCCTTAGGAACTATTTACAATAGAAAGTCCCAATATAGAAATTCTTGAGGAAATACAACCTGAAATAGAGTTTCCTGAAGAACTACAAACTGCAACAGAAAGCCCTGAAATAGAGGTTCTTGAGGAACCACAACTAGGGACTCCAGATCAACAACATTTTAGTATAGTTGAGATTGAAGATCTCACTTCTAGTGAGTTCAGTACTCCGTTTAATCCTCCTCTGACTAATCTTAATATTCTGCTTCTGTTACCCGTTGGTTTCTAGCAGCCTGATTATAGTGCATACTTGTTCACACCTAGGAATTTTATGACTAATACAGGAGGCAAATAGGGAGTTCCACAGACTCCCACAATAGGTATGAATACAAATACTGTAAATCCTCCTCGTACTACTACACCGAGTTCAGCACAAACAACTTTTGTTCCGACTCCGTCCTTCAGCTTTAATACTGGTACATTAGGCATGCCTATTTCAACAACTATGGCATCTGCCTCTACACCTACTTTTGGACCTAGCAGTACCATGAATCTTGTTCCACCTCCCGTAACTCAACCATCATATCACATAACCAGTACTTGGATTTCCACACTCGCTGTAGCGCCAAGTGCTTCTGCAACTGTTCCTGTCATAAGTACCATGACTGCACCGTCTACATTAGCTACTATTGGTTTTAATACCTTTGCAGGTCCCAACATGAATCAAGGTAATATACCTACAGGAAACGTCCCTTTTTCCTTATTCTCAGGGGGAGGGGGTAACATTTTTAACCAACAATATGGTGGGGCTAACGCCCATCCACAGTGCTCGAACACACAGAGTAATAACCCACTTTCATTTGGGTGGGGGAATTTTAATAATAATTTCACGCAACAACAAACGAAGGGGGGCAACCCCTACCAGCAGATGGCTGGGGGCAACCCCTACCAGCAGATGACTGGGGGCCACCCCTACCAGCAGATGACTGGGGGCGACCCCTACCAGCAGATGGCTGGGGGAAACCCCTACCAGCAGATGGCTGGGGGAAACCCTTATCAGCAGTTCACAGGTCAAATGGTTTTGTTGGTTAGAGGGAAACTGTGAAGAACCTATGTCCTATTGCAAAACCTCTGGGTCAGCATCAACAAGCCAACAAAAATTGTGTTCACCTTGGCAACATGGAAAGGGGGATCATGTGTTGGAAAGACTCCCATAAGGGATGAATCTTTATGGAGTCCCATCCCCACACTATCATATATCTGTGAAGAGTGTTCTAAGAGAGGGATATTATCCGCAGGATGAGTAGTGGTTTTAGGTGTACAAAAATCCATTTGGTTGATACTGAAAATTATCCCTTGGTGGGGAAATTGCACGATGTAGAAGACGGATGATGCGACCCCAGTCATGGCATAAAATCAATTTCGACCAAGTAATAAGTTATAATCCAATGGGGTGATGACTAATTCCACGTTAATGGAAATGGTCTTTCCCCCTAGCTTTACTGCCAAGGCTTGTAATAGTCTGTGCAGTTGGAATCCACGTCTGTCGAATGCTTTGAATGTGGTAGGGGAATGGTTCAACTCAGGAGAGCTGATGGCTCTCCAACAACATAATGACATAACCGAGGTGGAGGTTCCTTCGTCTAAGATAGTACGATGGATGATTTTACCAGTGACATTGGTAACAATTTGAAATGCGAGTTGGTGGGAAAGCCTTGGCTTGAAATACTCTAGTTTGAACATGATGGTATTGGAGGAACCAGGATCTACTGCACCAATATCAGATAGGAGAGTCTTACACTAATTTGGACAGTTTTGTAAGACTTCCAATGTCGACATAGCACAAGGATCTTGTGCTAAGTCCTCTACAATATTGTAATTTTGAGTAGCCTGAGAATTTGGATTGAAAACAACTTTTCGAATGATGTCTTTGGGTGGATGTAAGACTTAATCAGGTATAGGTTTCTCAATGACGAGAGGAAATTGAGGTGACATAAAGTTTGATGTAGATGCGGAGGGTTTTTCAGTATTACCTCCCTTATATTCCTTGTCAGGGACAAAGTCATATGAACATGATCGAGTATTCAAGTTGACATTTTCTCTACGCATCATGAGAACATGAGCAGTTGTGGATGGTTCTCCTTGAGAAGGAGGTGGTTGTGCAACCATCTGGTGTTGTTGTGTGGGGAAGGGATTAGTTAACACTACAGGTGTGGGGTTTCCCTGAGAAAATTTTTCACTTCATCTCAATGTGGGCATTCTTTGGTGAAATGATCACCACCACATAGTAAACAAGGATATTTCACCTTCCACATTTGTTTGGTGTCATCTGGATTTTTCTTTGGTTCCTCCTGGTTAGAATACTTTTTAGATTTTCCTTTTTTCTTCTTTTTACCACTGGATTTCTGAGGTGAAGCATATTGAACTGAATTCACTTCTTCAATGGATGTAGGATTGGGTGATATGTTGGTGTTGTTTCCAGCCTGTGGTGAGGGTGGAGTCGATCCATGGTGTTTCCACAATGCAACGGTTTGTGTAGCAGGCTGGGTATGAACGGAACCAATGATGCCATTGGCATGGGGTCCCGTAGATGGTTTCTCCGAATAATACATAGGGTGGGGGCCATCAAGAATCATATCATACAAAGTGCCATATTGAGCATAAGCAAGGTATAAATACTGAGGATGAAATATATATCGTGTTCCTCAGTGACAACCCCACCCATGGATACGTCTTTAGCTATGATGGGCAGTAATGACTTCGTGAACCGATATGCAAGAAGTTGGTCTGGAATGGGAGCTTTAATAAGACGACGTCTCCTCCACCACTCATGAATATGATTAGAAATGTGAGGTGGTATTTTGGTGGAGGGAATTCAACATATTTGTACCTTTTTCATAGTGAATTGGTAACTGAAAGTGAGTAAAAAATAACATAGCCAAAGATCGAAAGTTAGGAAAGGAATGTGGTGGCAACTCAATGTACCACTTTGCGGCAGTACTATTAAGGATTATTTGGAATAACCTCAAACATATGGAAACATCCATCAAGGAATTGGGCAGACACCACAAATGATAAGTCATACGTGGTTCTTAGGGTCCTCACTAGGTTTTCTGTCAAACTTTTTGATATTTGATGGTAACTCAATAGGAATCGTAGGCCAATTTTTGCGATGATAAATGGGATCGTTAGTCAACCGAGATAAGTCTCGCGGATCAAGTGTATCCATAAATGGTAATTGTTGGTTTGGCTATGGATACTGGTAATAATGATAAGGCATCAGTGTACCAGTAGGACCTTGGATAGATTGATCGTAAGGTCCTCTCGTAGGAAATTGGCCATAAGGGGGTGGGCCTCCTGGGTTGGGAGGTGGACCTAAAGGGGGTCCTCCTCCTCCAGAATAAGTTGGTCCTCCTCCAGAAGGTGGGGTTTCTCCTCCTATAGAATAAGGTGGTCCTCCACCAAAATGTGGGGGTCCTCCTCCTCCAGAATAAGGTGGGCCTATGCCAAAAGGTGGGGCTCCTCCTCCTCCAGAATAATGTGGGCCTCCATCAGAAGGTGGGGGTACTCCTCCTCCAAAATAATGTGGGCCTCCACCAAAAGGAGAGGGTCCTCCTCTTCAATAATAAGGTGGTGGTGGTTGTGGTGGACCAGATGGTGGGGGAGGTGGTGGGAGTGGTCCATCGGCTGGAGGTCTAAGCGGTGGAACGTTATGGTGCCTCCATGGGGTGTTCTTATTTTTGGGATAGTGTAATCCAGGAAAACAGTTTCTTGGATAATTTTGTCATATGGAAATGTTAGGATTTCCCATATATATATACCCCCATGGGGTTTGGGTCCATTGTGTGATGTGTCCACGTAGGTTGTCCCATGGTTGGGAGAGAAGTTCCAACCATAAAATGTGAAGTATGTCCTCCACTCATGTTTTTTCCACTAACTGGGTGATGTCCCCCAGTTAGATTAGGTCCACTAGCCAGGGGTTTCCTCCCAGTTGAGAATTTTCCACTCGTAGGAGTGTGCCTAGTAACCGAATGTTGACCACTAATCGTAGGTTCACCCATGACTAATTGTTGAATACTAACTAAAGTATTTCCTCCACTTGATTGTAGACTAACAGGTAGATTATAACTTCCCCTCGAATTTTGAGGTGGGGGTGGTGGAGGTAATGTTCCAGTAACATAGTTAACAATGGCTCAAGGTTTCCCTCCAGTGGTTGGGGTCAGATGAGGTGTTGAAATTTTCTCCTGAATTTGAGGTGTACTCATTGGGAACAATGGTTGAATTGGTTCATAAGTGGTCACGATAGGTGTAGATGTTCCTGGTGATGAAAAAGATAAAGAACATATAGGGGAGTATTGAAAAATTGATACTTCCAGGTGGGAGTTAAGTGGGAAAATTTGTCGTATAAGCTCGTTACCGAATGTTAGTAAATGATCGATAGTCTCACAAACTGTTTGGACAAAGAAGTCATTGGGAACTCATGGAGGAATCCCTTGAAATGGAGTTTCCACCATCAAAAGTGACTCAAAATCAGAAACATGATGATCTAAAGAAGTGTCCCAAAATGATGCAGTTGGACCAAAAGTTGTTGATATAAAGTCATCTTGGGGCTGGCTGAAAATCCAATCTGAGGCTCCAGGATGTCTTTCCATCGAATGATGAAAATACGTGTCATGTGAAGTAGGTTGCTCCACGATCAAAGGTCCTGTAGGATCAGAGATAGGTGGATTTGTGGGAGGTGAATATTTCATCCCCAACTCCATGGTAGAAGTATCTTCTTCGTGTGACACATATGTGGTAGGTTGATTCATATTTGCACTCGAGTTCTGCTCCTGATCAAGGGGATATTCAGGTGGCAAGTTCAAAATCCTGCGGGATCTTCTTAAAGGTTGATCAACCAGAGTGACTGAAGCAAAATTTCTCCTAAGTGTTTTATATACAAAAAGAAAAAACGCAATCCAAAATCTACATAGGATAAATCCGCAAGAAAATTTATGTGGTAGGTGTGGATTCAATAGTCTAGAACCTCGTGAGATTATCAAGGCGGTGCAACTCAATATATACCACAGGGTCCAACAGTTATAATCGGCCCAATATTTTAGAGCACTAACCAAGGAGTATTAGGACTGTACCCCTGACCGTATAACCCGACTACCTGATATCACGTGCGTAGTAGCTCCCCGATTGCTATTATCAATGTATTTCCAGGCCAAGACTACCAATAGGTTAACTCAGTTGGTTACAAGAATCCTAGAAGGGTCTCCTGATATACACAAGGTACGTGGGAGCTCAAATCTATAGTGGTGTTTTCTAATGCACAACCGTATGATAGGATCCTTACGATATACTATCGAGTATGTGAAATAGATTTCTATATACCCAACGGTATGTGCAAGGCCATTCGATATACCGATTGGTACGTGGAAGAACTACAAGCCCCTGGGATGCAGTGCAGGAAAATAGCAACAGCTTCCACGCTTAAAGATGTCAGAACACATCTCTAACTTAACACACATGTTTATATATAGTTTTAACCTAATGCTACTGTTAAATTTTATCTTGACGGTTAAGTGAATGCATGAGTGCAGACAAGAATTTAAAAATATGCAAATCTTAACTACATGCAGATGCAGCTCTTTTCTTTTTCTTTTTGATGAAAACTGTCTAAGGTAAGGATAAATATTCTTTTTTGTTTTCGATAATGAGAATGAAAAAATACCTCTATACTTTCAAAATCAACCAAAAAGACAAATGAAACACTCTTTCACAATTCAACAAAAATAATGAATAACACACCAAATCTAAATGTTTTTGTTTTTGTCTTTTCAAATTAAATGAATCTACGAAAAATGAAAAGGGGAAATTTACTTTGCAATAACTCTTATTTTCCAAAATGATGATCCAAGAAATGAGAAGAAAATCAAAACTTGTAATAATTTTTCTACCTTTGAAAAGCTTTGCAAAAGTCCAAATATACTTGTAATCTTCAGGGAAATGAAGGATAATTTTTCATAATGAAGAATATGCAAGCTAACAATTATATTTCAAACTTTTCAAAGATATTTTAATGAACGTTCCCAAAGCATGAAAAATATTTTACAACAATTTCAAGAATTAAACTTGAAAGCGAAGATAATGAACCAAATTTTAATTTTCCAATAAATGCATCCAAAATATCTAAGAATGATATCACTTTTCAGATCTATATGCAGAAAATGAGAGAATACACTACTGCAAACTCCAATTGTGGAAATTCCCAAAGAAATATGATCACCCAAAATATCAATAACACTCAAAACACACAAAATCAAGCAAAAAATTACAATAACCAAATATAGAAAGGCTCGGAAGTCAGATCGAACAAATCGAACATATTAGGTAAGAGGATCGAGAGTCACAAGACTGAGTGGATCGATGGGGGATTTAAATTTCCCACAACAACTGAATCAATCGCTTGACTGGACACACAAAATCAAGCAAAAAATTACAATAACCAAATATAGAAAGGCTCGGAAGTCAAATCGAACAAATCGAACATATTAGGTAAGAGGATCGAGAGTCACAAGACTGAGTGGATCGATGGGGGATTTAAATTTCCCACAACAACTGAATCAATCGCTTGACTGGATGGGACCCTAATCGACACTTAAAATTCAAAATCAAGCCAAAGACAAGGCATGATGTGCCTAGGGGTTCTATGATTGTAAGGTGCAACACACATAATTCAGAAAACAAACCAAAAACCAACTTTGAGAATTTTTTAACACTAAATGCCAAATAATGGAGGGCGACGTGCCTTGCAAAGGTGCACCAGAGCATTGGGAGACCCAACAATCCACTATACACACTGGGTAACCGCGTCAGCGACGCAGTCTGCAAACAAGCTAAGTGCATCGGAATTACAATGACGCAGGAGATGAATGGACCAGGTGCGTCGGGCAGGGATCAAGAAACAAAAATAAAAAATACTCCAAGAATAAATAGGAAAATGGTTCACTGATGATCCTAAGTAGAGTCTGGAAGGGCCAAAATCACTATAAAAGTCAGATCCAATGATAACATGAAACTTAGAGGCTAAAACATTAATTGAAATGAAATCAAAGAAACTAAGAACATAATGAAATCAAAACTATGGATTGCTCCCCTATATGGTCACCAATTTGTTTTATGGACAATCTGTATGAGCGGACTCATATAGATCTCCCTAGTCTAAATGGTTTAGATATAGAACAAATGAGTACATAATACAAGTATCTTTCCTATATCAATTGAAATGCAAGATAAATGAAGAGATGGCTTACCTCAATTACGTAATTCCTTTCTCCTTTCTGATCCAAGGTCCAAGTCTTCGGATCTTTAGCTGCAAAACCATACAAAGCATGTGGAAACAAACAAGTGGTAAAAGCACATGGATATGAATTGATCTAGATTAACAGCCAAAGAGGAAAATCCTAAACATCATTAACACAATAACATTTATGGAAAGAACTTGTATTAAATGTAATGATAAGAAATACAAAGGGAGAGATGTTACGACCAAAGCCTTGATGTCATAACCTCCTTCCAACAATTCTTGCCTTCAAGAATGAATGCTTAGCCTCCTAAAGGATGAAGAGGATCACCTAGAGAAATTTCACCAGCATAAGAGTATTCTATCCATCCTCTCTTAACAATGGATAGGGGGTTCATATATATAGGGCTAAAGGGATAGGAGAGGTTGAGGATTTAGGGGAGAGATTGAGGATTTAGGGGACAGGATTAAGGGATCATCCCACTAGGTTAGGGGATCAAGTGTCACCTTTCCAAGAATCTAGGGATAAGCCTCCATGACACCAAGCTTCGAGAAGTCACCCGAAGCTTCCTTTTATCCATTTTAACCAACTCTAACGTACCTTGCATGAGGTCAACATGCGTAAGAAGTATATCATTGCACCTTGTACAAAGGCACACTACATCGTCAATTGAATCTGCTAAGTTACAAAATGCGTCACCTTGAGTTCGATGTTCCTTGATAGAAGGAAAGGTGCGTACGGGTGACTAAAAAAGGTAAAAAGGGAAGGACAACAACCTTTCTTCTGATGTTTTAGCCAAGGAACTTTAGGGATTTAGGCATGGAGCTGACACATGACTCATGATGACCATATTTTGGTGTAACACTCGGTACGAATCCATTTCTCATGGATTCAATACCAGGGTGGGGACAACCCCTGCACCAATGAATGGGGTGGCACACTTTACCCAATGAAGTTAGAGAAAGGGATTTTCTTGGGGTGTTTTTGTCTTTTTTAGTAGCTTCTTCAAACATGAATCTAGGCACCCAATTTTTTTTAATCGAAGTTTTAAGACACTCGATCGAGCTTTTTTCCAACCACACATAAACCCTTAAGTGAGGTATTTAAAAATGCGTGCAAAATGTTGGAGCAAGATATGAAAAGGACCAGTTTTGGGAGGCATGCATAAAGATGTGGAATGCACACATGCAGTAAATGGGCAGGAGAGCAAAAAATATGGAAAGTAGTTGGGGTTTTGGTATGTTAGGCATATTTTCAGTCTATTTGTGGGATTTGGTGCACCACTAGAAAATTATAAATAGGAAGTAGATAGAGAGATAAGTGAGAGAGGAGAGAGCGAGGAAGGAAAGAGGAGAGAACAAGGAAGGAGAGAAGAGAGAACTAGGAAGGAGAGGATGTAGCAAGAGATCGGAGCAAGAAAATATAAAGGAGAGAGAGAGAGCTAATGATGTAATAATTCTATTTTGGGGATTTTATTACGTAGTGCACATGAAATGTATGATTATGGATGATTGATAATATAATGAAGATGTTTTAGAGACCCTCTTTGTGTACCATTGAATGATTCTGAATGTGATGTTATGAATGTTGTTTCTAAATGATAGATCTAAATATGTTTATGTTATGTTTACTATTCTTTTAGATATCTAATGTTTGTGTGTAGAAGTGATAGAATTTCATCCTAGACCTTCATGTCTATAGAAACCTGGTTCCTACAGCCCCCCCCTTGGATGCCTCAAGTGAGGATTCATATATTTAAGAGGTGATGTCGTAAGGGCTGGTATCTAGGGGTTTTGTTGGTATTTTAATGTTAGAACTCGAATCTTCTCTTTGCACACCAAGAAATGGTTATGTTGTTAGTATGTGAACCAACTAGTTTTCAATCATGTTAGAAAAACAGGATCGTAGAGCAATAACAATAAACATAAATGCAAATATAATCACACATACACATTAAAAGAGAGACACACATATATCGTGGTTCACCCAAGATTGGCTACGCCCACACTGAAGTTTCTAGTCCTTATTATTATACCGTCCAGCAAAGTGAAGGGATACAACCTGTAGCACAGTCGTTGCACTTCCTCTTCACTGTCTCACAGTATCTCTTCTTGATATCATAGATCTTTACAATGCATAAAACCTAATACATCAACCCTAGCTGTATTACAATGTCTTTCTTTTATAAGGGAAATACAATGGGAAAATACCACAAGTTACCCAAAACCATTGCCCCGAACCCCAAGGTTGGGGAATGAGTGTACAGTCCTCTGGGGTGCACGGCTGAGACAATATCATCTGCGAGACTGGAAGATCTGGCTCCACAACCAACAATCACCCACTTGGAGACTGATCAAAACAAATCCAACGCTGCTGCACTTGCTGGACCTTGGACTTGGAAACTTTCTCATCTTCACCTTCATTCTAGAAGGCCAACTGAAACCGAGCAGGAACTCAATTTCTCTTTGGTCACTACCTTTGTGAACATGTCTGCAGGATTCTGGCTAGTATGTATCTTTTCCAGCTTCAACAGTTCATCTTCCATAACAGAGCGTATGAAATGGTACTTGAGCTGTATATGTTTAGTCCTTGAATGGAATGATGAGTTATTTGCAAGATGAATGGCACTCTGGTTGTCACTATACAACTTGCTATCCTTCTGCTTCTTACCCACTTCCCCCATAAACCTCTGCAACCAAATCATGTTTTTACTAGCCTCTGTAACAGCAACATACTCTGCTTCCATTGTTGAAAGTGCAACAACCTTTTGCAGTCTCGAAATCCAACTTACTGATGTTCCACCTATAGTAAACACATACCCTATGGTGCTCCTCCTGCTATCCTTATCACTGCCATATTTGCATCAACATGTCCCTGTAGAACAGTGTTTGAACCTCCAAAACATAATGCCTGAGTGGTAGTACCTCCTAAATACCTGAGAATCCACTGTACTGCCTTCCAATGTTCTTTACATGGATTGTTCATATATCTGCTCACAACTCCCACTGCATGTGCAATATCTGCTCTTGTGCACACCATGGCATGCATCAAGCTACCAACTGCTGATTGATAGGGAATCATGGACATGTAATCTGTCTCTTCCTATGTCTTAGGACACATTTCCTTACTTAGACTGAAATGGCTAGCCAAAGGTGTACTAATTGGTTTTGCATTCTACATTATGAACCTCTCGAACACCTTTTGTATGTACTCACTCTGAGAAAATGTCAGTTTGCCATTTTTCCTGTCTCTCGTTATTCTCATGCCAAAGATTTGCTTTGCAGCACCCAAATCCTTCATCGCAAATGAATTAGCTAGCTTCCTTTTGAATACATTTATATCCTACATGTTAGACCCTGCAACAAGCATGTCATCCACATACAATAACAAGATAATATATCTTTCATTGTCTAGCTTCTTGAAATAAACACAATGGCCAGAATGACATCTACTATAACCTTGTTCTGTCATAAACCTATCAAATTTTAAGTACCACTTCCTTGGAGCTTTTTTCAAGCCATACAAACTCTTTTTCAACCTGTATACCAATTTATCCTTATCTTTGACCTCATACCCTTGTGGCTGCTGCATATATATCTCTTCCTCCAAATCCCCATGGAGAAAGGTTGTTTTTACATCTAACTGTTCAAGATGCAAATCTTCTACCGCCACTAGACTTAAGATAGTCCTAATTGAAGTCATCTTAACAACATGAGAAAATATTTCATCAAAATCTATACCTTTCTTCTGTGCAAACCCCTTTACGACAAGTCTGGCCTTGTACTGCTTCTTACCTCCTTCTTCTTCCTTCAACCTATAAATCCATTTGTTTTGCAATACTCTTTTACTAGCAGGCAACTGAACCAAATCGCAAGTCTGGTTTCCTACCAATGAGTCCATCTCCTCATTCATGCCTTGCTCCCACTTCTTTCTAGTTTCCACCTGCATTGCTTCTTCATAACACTCTGGTTCACCAGCATCAATCATCAATAAATGATACATTGAAGGAGAGTATCGTTCAAGGAGTCTACTTAACCTGGTAGATCTTCTTGTAGTTGCAGGATTTTCAGGCACTTGCTGTTGTTCTTGATTTTCTGGCACCTTTAGAACTTCATTTTCTTCAATTTCATCAAGTACTGTGTACTCTGTGTTTTCCTTTTCCTCTTTCTTTCCCCGCAACTGATATGTATACATGACCTTTTCATTGAATGTCACATCTCTACTCTTTATGATTTTGTTATTTTCATAATCCCATAAAAGATAACCAAATTCATCAACCCCATATCCAATAAAGGTACATTTCTTGGATTTAGCTTCAATCTTTGTTCTATTTTCTTTATCAATATGGACAAATGCTTCACAACCAAACATTCTCAGAAATGAGTAGTTTACCTTTTTACCTGTCCATGCCTCCTCTAGAATACCACCATCCAAAGCACTTGAAGGCCCTCTATTTATTAAATAAATAGCAGTATTTACAACATCCCTGCATGCAGTCTCATACACCTTGCATGCTCCATGATCGTTCTGTCCATCCTTTCTAACACACCATTTTCTTGTGGTGTTCCTGGGAATGTCTTCTCTCTACGAATCCCATGGTATGAACTGTAACTATCAAACTCCTTTCCACAATACTCACCTCCATTATCAGATGTGAGACACTTCAACCTTTTTCCTGTCTCATTCTCAACCAAATCTTTCCACTTCTTAAAAGTAACAAACACATCAGATTTCTGTCTAATGCAATAAACCCAAGTTTTCCTAGTTGCATCATCAATAAATGTAACATAATAATGAGAGCCACCAAGAGATTGTACATGAGCTGGTCCCCATACATCTGTATGCACTAGCTCTAACTTTTCATTCTTCTTCTATTTCCCAACCCTGAGAAATATGACTCTCTTCTGTTTTCCATAAACACAGTTCTCACAGAATTCCAAACTTACCTGCTTCAAATCTGGAAGCCACTTCCTTGAGTGGAGAATCTGCATCCCCTTCTCACTCATGTGGCCAAGCCTATGATGCCATAGTGATGTATCTATTCCTGTGGAAGCTAAAGATATAGAATGGTCAGTATTATGAGGACGTAAACACAATGTACCTACCCTATCTCCTTTTGCTATCACCATTGATCCTTTAGTGATCTTCCACCACTTTTCTCCAAATGTAGATAGACAGCCGCCATCTCCCAATTGCTCTGTTGAGATCAGATTTCTTTTCATAGCAGGAATATGCCTAACATCGTTCAACAGCCAATCAGTTCCATTCTTAAATTTTATCCATACCTTACCTATTCCAACAATTTTACATGGCTCATCATCACCTAATAAAACATGTCCAAAATTGCCTGGAACATAATCATGAAAATATTTCCTATGGGGTGTAGCATGACATGAAGCCCCTGAATCTACTACCCAATAATCACTAGTATTATTTAATGCAAAAATCAAAGCATCTTGTAACACATCACCTGCTACATTTGCTTCCTGGGTAGTTTCCTGTTGTCCATCTCCTTTCTTCTTTAGAGATCTGCAGTCTTTTTTCAGATGCCCTTTCTTTCCACAGTTCTAGCACTCTATTTTTCCCAATCTAGACTTGGATCTTCCCATTTTAGACTTGCCACGATTACCTTGGCTCTTTCCTCTCTCCTTTTGTCTTCCCCTGCTCTCCATGGTCAATGCATTACTTGATGTCTCACCTGTTCTTTTTCTTTGCATTTCCTCACTAAGAATAACACCAATAACATCATCAAATTTCAAGGTGTTTGAACCAGAGACAAAGTTACTTATAGCCATGACCAAGCTATTCCATCTTTCTGGCAATGAACACAAGATTAGAAGAGCCCTAAACTCATCATCGAAGTTCACACTTACAGAACTTAGTTGATTTGTAACTGTATTAAATTCATTTAAATGATTAGTAACAGATCCACCTTCATACATATTCATATTAAATAAATGCTTAATTAGAAATACCTTGTTGGAGGCCGAGGGTTTTTCATACATCTTACCCAGTGCGCTCATCAAACCCTCCGTTGTTGTTTCTTTTGAGATATTAAAAGCCACCGACGAAGCCAGGCTCAGACATATTGTTCCTAGAGCCTTTTTGTCAAGAACCTCCCATTCTTCATCCTTCATGGCCACTGGCTGCTTTTCTCTTCCTCCCAACGATAGGAATAGATCCTTCTGGTATAGATAATCCTCCATTTGCATCTTCCATAACTGGAAGTTTTGGCCATTAAACTTCTCGACCTTAAAATTTCCTTCTTCTGCCATTGCTCCCACTCAAACCAGAAATCCTAGCTTCCTGCGGGTTTATCTGCCAAATAGACCTTTGGCTCTGATACCAATTGTTAGAAAAATAGGATCGCAAAACAATAACAATAAACACAAATGAAAATATAATCACACATACACATTACAAGAGAGACATGGATATATCGTGGTTCACCCAAGATGGGCACATCCACACTGAAGTTGCCAGTCCTTATTATTATACCGTCTAGCAAAGTGAAGGGATACAACCTGCAGCACAGCCACTGCACTTCCTCTTCACTGTCTCACAGTCTCTCTTCTTGATCTCAGAGATCTTTACAATGCATAAAACCTAATACATCAACCCTAGCTGTATTACAATGTCTTTCTTTTAAAAGGGAAATACAATGGGAAAATACCATTGGTTACCCAAAACCATGGGCCCAAAAACTGTTGGCGAAAACAGCCCCTAAAAATTTTCTCGGGGGCATTGCCCTTGAACCCTCATTTCTCGGTGGTGCTGCCCCCAAACCCGAAGGTTGGGGAATGAGTGTACAGTCCTCTAGGGTGCACGGCTAAGAGAATATCATCTATGAGACTGAAAGATCTGGCTCCACAACCAACAAATCATGCCCTCTATAGTTTAGGGGTTGGTATTTTAGTCATTCCCTCTCTAGCTTAGGGGTTAGTTTTAGGGGTCGGTATGTCAGTCATGCTCTTTGGGCGCTAAAAAATGTTTCTATGCGCCAACAAAACCCCTATATATTGGCCCTTACAGCATCACCTGTTAAAAAGATGAAGTCTCACCCAAGGCATATAAGAGGGGGTTGTAGCAACTAGGTTTCTACATACATGAAGGGTTAGGAGGAAATTCTATCACTTATGAGCACAAACATCAAATCTCTAATAGAATAGTAAACTTAAAATAAACATATTCATATCTATCATTCAGAAACAACATTCATAACATCACATTCAAAAGCATTCAACAGTACAAAAATAGGGTCTCCAAAACATCTTCATTATATTACTAGTAGTCCATAATCATACATCTCCTACACAATGCGGAATAGAATCCCAAAAAAATAGAAGTATTACATCATTATATCTCTCTATCTCTTTCCCCGCTCTCTCTTTATACCTCCTCTCCTTTCTCATTCTCTCCTCTCCTTATTATCTCTCTATCTACTACCTATTTATAGTTTTCTAGTGGGAGGTCAAATCCCACAAACATACCATAAATATGCCTAATGGACCAAAACCCTAACTACTTTCCATCTTTCGTGCTCTTGTTCCCATTTGATGCATGTGCATGGTACACATATTTTTGCATTTTTCCCAAAATTGGTCCTTTCTAGATCCTACTCTAATAGCCCCCCAACACTCACCTGCGGCTCGTCCATCAAAACATAGGTTACTGTTGCTTCTAACTTCTGTACGGCTTCCTGTGCAGTCATGACCTTCTCCTTCATCTCTGCATCCTTAGTAAAAATTTCTTATTCTATCTACTGGCTATTAATTATCTTCAAGGTTTTTGTGCATTCTTCAATATTTTCCTTAACCTTCCCCTGTACTTGCACAAATTGTTATGTGACTTGCATCACTTGATCTTGTAAAGGCTCTGGCTTGCTAGCTATCTTATGTCACTCTTCCCAAATTCTTCTTACTTTCGTATGTTGTTGTCTATATTCTCCCATATTGGCCATCTTCTCTGTGACTGGTAGGGTAGTCAAACTATGGTGCATATTCTATTTTGCGTCTTGCATAACCTGGAAAATTTTGGTCCACTTCCTTTGATTGTTCATCTACGACCAATTGTGCCCATAGCTGAGTACTCTCTTCATGTAACTTTTCACACTTTAATTCCAAGGTCTTCATGTTTCCTACTACAATGTTCACTCTCTCCTCTCTTTGTTCGTGCTCTACCGTGACTTTTGATGGTGTCCCTGGATGTTGTTTTGCTGCAAGCTCCTCAATCTTAGTGCAGAAAAAATATCCCTATGGGACTTATTGTGAATGCTGACTCCTGCATATCTTATGTGGGAAATACCAGCATTGCTACTGAAATCTTTAATCCTCATCGTGGTTCCATTGTAACGTGCTTCTGTATATATGGGTATGTTTTCACTGAATATTAAAATATCCAAAGAAGAAAGACACAAGATTACCTTTGCGATAAAATGGGGTTGCTTTCAGTACATTGTTATTCCATTTGGATTAAAGAATGCGTTGGTTGACTTTTTAAGAATTGTTTTCGCGGCTTTCAAGGAATTTATACATAAATTTTTGGAGGAATACTTGGAAGATTGGAAAGAATTTAACTTGTTGAAGGATCACATTGAACTTCTATGCCAGATATTAGATAAGTGTCGATGGTATCGGATTTCTCTAAATTGTAATAAGTATATTTTTTGTGTGCCATTTGGAATCTTACTAGGACATGTGGTATGTAAGCAAGGACCATTGGTAGACACTGCAAAGTTAGCTATAATAGTGAATTTTCCACCACCTACATCTGTGCGACAATTAAGAGAAACATTGGGACATACTTGGTATTATAGAAAATTCTTCAAGGGATATGTTCAAATCACTACACCTATGGAAAAGATGGTAAAGAAAGAAGTCAAGTTCAATTGGGATGAATAATGCCAACAAAGCTTGGATATCTTGAAACAAAAGCTAGTAAGTGCACCAATATTAGTTTTTCCAAATTGGAATAAGGAATTTCATGTGCATGTAGATGCATCATCTATTGCTTTAGGCACGGTATTGCCTCAACTAGGTGAAGGATATTTAGACCATCCAATTGCATTTGCAAGTAGAAATTTGTCAAATGCAGAGTAGAATTACACTACTATATAGTGCGAAGGGTTGGCTATGGTTTAGGATGTATATTGAACTTTCTTCACTTGAATACTTAGTCAATAAGCCAATGTTAGGAGGCATATGTATATGGTTTCTAATGTTCCAAGAGTATGATTTTGAAGTAATAGTGCAACTAGGAAAGATGAATGTTGATCTAGACCACTTGTCATGGTTAACCTCAGGAGAATATACTGAGAATTTGGATGATAACCTACCTGATGCACACATGCTTGTAGTACACATGGTAGATGAATATTTCACAGAAACTGCATAGTTTTTAACACTGGGACAACTCCATCAAAATATACGGTTGTGTAGAAGAAACAACTAGTAGTAAAGCACCTAATTATGAAATGATTGCAGGAAACTTGTATAAGTTGGGCGCATATGGGATATTGAGAAGGTGTGTATTAGAACATGAAAGACATATGGTACTAGAAGAATATCATGAAGGAGTTGTAGGAGGCCACTATGCAGGAAAATAAACAACGCAAAAGATATTGCACACAGGACTCTAGTGGCCCATAGTGCATAGGGATGGAAAATAATATTGTCAAGCCTATGATATTTTTCAAAGAGTTGGGAAACCATCAAGAAGAGACGAGATGCCATTATTCCCATATATTAATATTAATTTACAACATTTTGAGAAATGGGAAGTAGAATTTGTTGGACCTATTAACCACCCAACAAAGAGATTAGGAGAAAGGTACATCATTACTACGACAAATTATTTGACTAGATGGGACAATGCAGAACCAGCTAGGGATTGCAACACAAAGATCATTGCATGCTCCTGCTTGATAATGTGGTAACAATGTTTGGTTTTCTGAGGATCTTAACAAGTGACTAGGGGATGCACTTCTTGAATAAGAAAATTAATGCACTAGTCACATAATTTAAGATATACCATTAGAAAAGTACACCATATATTCCTCTAGCGAATGGGAGAATAGAAGCATTCGATAAAATATTGGAGACTACACTAATAAATATTTGTGATGTTAACATAGATGATTGGTATCTTAAGATTCCTACAATATTATGGGATTATAGAACTACAAGCAAGAAGTTGACTGGGCAGACACCCTTCGGATTAGTATATGGGAAAGAGGCACTCATGCTTATGGAGTTCATTGTACCTAGTTTGCGCATAACATCAATGAAATGACTGATGGATACAAATAAAACAAAGAAAATATTTGAAGACCTGATGCAACTAGAAGAAGGCCACTTTATCACAAGATATCATCAACAAGCGCATAAAGCACACGAGAAATCATACCATCATAGGAGCATTAAGAAGAAGGAATTTCAGAGGGGAGATTTAGTGTTATTGTATGATAGTAAGTACTAGAAACACCTAGGTAAGTTTAGAATGCATTGGCTAGGACCCTATGTCATAATTTTTTTCACAGAAAGAGGAGATGTTCAATTGCAGAATTAGGATGGAAAAATTAAAGTGGGATTGGTTAATGGAATCCGACTGAAACTATATAGGGACAACCTTCCTTTTGCGCACTAAGTATAAGAACTTGAAAACAAAAAGAGAAAGAAAATAAACCAAGAAAAAGAAAGAAAATAAAAAGAAAGGATAGAGGAAAATAAGTAGAAGTTGTAAGATAAAGAGACTTGTCACATAAAGAGTTGCGTGCAGAAGAGATATCGCAACAAATTTAAGGAAAGTATGCAAGAAGAGTTAAAGACTAGAAAGTAGGGAAAAGACCGAGAAATGACAACATTAATGAGGAAATTGACGACGATAGAGTGAAAGTTCAATCGATTTGGAACGAATCAAAGAAAATCTAAGGTGAATCCAAAGAAACCAAGGGATAATGATGACAAATCCAAGGAAGTAAAAATAGTAAGCAACACCTAACCTCTCATCCAATCCAGTGAAAAATTATGAATGTGACTAGGAGTGAGTGAGGAAGCCATCAGTCACTGAGAGCACGATAGAAAGTGAAGTTTAGAATATAAGGAAGGTTGGTAGTTGAAGCTTGTGACCAGAGAAACCAAGGCACCAATAAGACAGTCTAGAATGAAGAACCCAGAAGTAGGACTACATATAGGGACTACTAAGACACTAGGAACGTCAATGTCAAATCCTATGAAGTTCCCCCGTGACTACATTCTTCCAAGGAATCTTACTAGGAAGTCGGTCACCCTACCAAACAAAAAATTGAAAAATATACTGGTGCCAGAGATTCTTGAGGAGGTGCTCGTTGAAGAGAATCTTCTAGGAAGTCTACACAAGTTTCAATTTGCAGATCATGACATCACCAATGAAGATAATTTTCTGGAGATGGTGGATAGCAATTACATTATCAAAAATATTAGTTCAGACTTGAAGGAACTAGTTGAACTAGAAATTTAGACATGGGAAGTTGGATTACAGAAGTTCGGTGTCCTAAATTTGTTGTACATTCCTTATTTCGGGAGGACCTTGCAAGTGAAGTTGTGTGCGAATTTGTTGCTATCATGAATGCACGATGGGTTCTTGCGGTTGGAAAGACATGTGTTCATTGATTCTAAGTTGATAGAGAAGATCAATGGATTATCAACCAGGGAGAAGATGTGAGCTCCCTTCTAGATAAGTAGTAGGAGAAACCCCTTGCAATGAAAATGACGGAAAAATATGGTACCCAAAGAGACGATAGAGGATTTCTGGTCGAACATATCAACGATAAAGCAGTAAGGTTTGAATTGCATATATTAGCTTGTAATATATTTTGGAAGAGTCACAAAGACCAATTTTAAACAACAATAATTGCAGTGACATCCCAATTCACAGAAGGAGTATAGATGAAATGGTCAGCATTCCTTTTGAATGAGTTTTTGACAGATTGTGAGGACGTGCAAGAGAAAGGTACACCATTTCATTCACTTGGATACCAGTATGCATTGTTATAATAGGATGGAAGGAATTTGTGGATAGCCAATTCTTTGATAGGAACATGAAGCCATTTTTAGAAGCAAGGTATACAAATTTATAGTATATAGAGAAGCACATATAGATAGATAACAACAAAGAGATATTCTCGTATAATGAATAAATTGAAGATGTCATAAGGAGGATTCTGCGCCACAGATTATGGATGCATACAAGGGGATTGCACACTTTAAGGTAGGGATCTATCATATCTATGTACAGGAAAAAAGAGATCAAAGAAGCAATGGTTACCTACAATGTTTAGGCCTTCAAAACAAGACAATAGTCACATTATAAATGACTAGGATCTAGCATGGCTAGTTCCAGCAACAGAGGAAGAAGAAGCCACACAAAAGCAGTAGTCAGGACAAAAAGAATATATTATACCACAAAGTAATTCTATAGAGGAGACCGAGAGTGCATAAATTCTTCTTGATAACACACAATAGAATGAGCAGACTGAGCAGATTGAGCATACTGTGCAGACTGAGAAAAGAAAAGAAAATAAAAGGGCATATTTGAAGTATTAGCAAGGAAGAAGAGGAAGACATCAAAGCCTAGATCTGTTTGGATGTTGATAGAAGATGATGTGGATCAGATTGTTTGGGAGGTCAACAATGTCACAAAAGAAGTTATAGAAAATTTAGCCATAAGGGAGGAAATGGAATAAATTGCAACCAAACAAGAGGAGATCTTCATGAAGATCGAAGAAGGGTTTGCAACAATAAAGGAGCTATTGGTGATGGCCAAGAAGGAAGAAGGAAATAACAACAAAAAAACACACTCAATTATACATATGCAGGTTACAATAGATCCCCAACAAGCATTAAATATTTCATCAGCAGTGCAGGTATTTCCCACACAAGATATGCAGTAGTCATCATTCACAATAAGTTCAATAGAGATAGCTTTGTCATGCTGACCTATGGATGAGCTGCATACATTGCATACATATATCATGTAGGAGATCCGAGGATGACATGAGGCAGCTACAACAGAGTGGTATAGAAGACAATACGAAAATGAACCATTAGTGGAGGAATTATAGAGAAAACAAAAGGATAAAGAGGAAATTGCGCAAAATATAATAGATCTATAGAAGGAAGTAGAAGAGGAATCCAAAAAGAGTGATAAGTTGAAGAAAGACATAGAGGAAATGAAGAAGAAGGATTCAAGATTGCATAAGACAATCGAGGAAGTATGTAGCACACTACCAGAGGTACAGATAGAAAAGGATACCACTCCAGAAGAGAAGGTGACAAAGATATGTGAAGCCATTCAAAATTTTCATGCTAGTATTGAGGATCTTGCAGCAAAACAACAACTAGTGACAACACCATGTCATGTCCCCTCATTGATTTTCATTGGATTAAGTTCCTAACACAATCCATCCCTTGGGTTGAGGACAAAATTTCATTCACTTGGGGCTAATTTTGAAAGTTTAGGAATTAATTAATTAGAAGATGTTAATTTTATTTTCTTAAAGTTTGAAATGCACTTGTTGGAAGTATTTTTCATTAATATATATTTATTTCAATGGAATAAAGTGGATAATGATCCATAAGGGCACATAAGAGGATAAGGTTTGACCAAGAGATGACTTGCAAGAGAAGAAAAGATGAAAGTAGCCAAAGCTAAGAAAGCAGGAAAAAGAAAGAAAAGACAGCATAAGGCAGAAAAGAAGCAAAGCTCAGGAAAAGAAAAATAAAGTAGAATGCAAATAAAAGAAAAAATCAGGATAAGGCAAAAAAGAAGGAAAAAGCAGTCAAAATTAAAAGCGGGATAGAAAAGAAAAAGCAAGATAAAGCAAAGGAAGAAAACAAAGAAAAAAAGAAAAAGTTTGAAAGCAGGCTTTCCTTATCCACTCCATGAGGGAACATTATCCTAGGTTACTTGCTCCACAAGTCATCCTCAATCTATAAAAGGAGAGGGAACCATTATTCCATCTTTTGACATTTTGAGAATTGAATTAAGTGAAAATTTTCCTCTTTGACCTGGGAGATGTGCCCCTAGTCCAAGCTGGGAGAAGTGCCCCTTCTTCTAAGAGGATGATGACATCCAATATTTATCATTGATTTTATTTCTGGTCCTGAAGTTTGATCTAGTGAAATTCAAGCTTGTTGCAGAAATTATAACATCAGATAGAGATACCAAGTTTATGGGTCATTTCTGGAGAACCCTGTGGAAAAAACTCGACACAGGGTTGCAGTTTAGCTCGGCGTCTCATTCGCAGAAATATGGAAAGATCGAGGTCGTGAACAGAATTTTGGGAAACCTTCTGAGATGTTTGACAGACGATAGACCCAAGTAGTGGGAGAACATGTTGGTGCAAGCGGAATTCGCGTATAACAACTCTGTGAATCGGTCGACAGGTATGAGCCCATTCCAGATTGTTCAAGGTGGAAGCCCACATGGAGTGGTATATTTGGTTTCTATACCAACAGAGACTAGGAAGAGTGCAGATGCAGAATCATTTTTAGGGCATATGAAGGAAGTGCATGAAAATGTATGCAAGCGCATTGAAAAGAGAAACGTGGCATACAAGTTGAGAGCTCACAGGAAGAAGAGGATACAGTCGTTCCATGAGGGAAACTTAGTCTATGCGCACATGAGGAATGAGAGGTGTTGGGTGTATTTACTGTCTTAAGGCATCACCAAATATTTAATTATCGACCAGGGTTGGTAATCTTAGAGTTGTGGCACAGTATATGCTGAGGTAGAACAGGACCTAAGTTTTCGGCTCTGCAGACCTTAGAATTGTTTAATAAATAAAAGATCGAAAGATATTTCAAAATGAAAAACCGAGTCAAACTTCTAGAATACAACTACTGAACTAGTTAAGTCTAACTAAACCAACAGATCAGAGTATTATCAAGCTATACTACTCTATTCTATGGACAATAACTGAAAATATAAAAACAACAAGTATTATTCTAGGAAGCAAGACTTAATCAAAATAGAACTACTTTGATGAAATTGAAAACTATTGATTAATAATTCAAACTCTAATCTCAGAATTAGAAAACAACTATAAATGAGTTCAGAAACCTATCATGTAAATGAGTTCAGAAACCTATCTATGAAATGATTTAATTGACAACTAACTATGGAAACAAGAAACTATATTAACCTAAAGCAAAACTGCAAACTACTTAATGAATTCAAACGTTGTTTGTATATTCAAATCAAACTAAAATACCTAATTCCATTCTCCTTGAGGATTCTGAGGAAATGTATCAAATGTAATAGGAACATGAGAGAATGTATCAAAATGAGTTTTGAATGTAACAAGGAAACAAAATGGAAGAAAATCTAATTTAAACTTGACAAACAAATGCAAACTAAAGAGTGTCCAATTACAACTAACTTTAAACATTATGATCTACCTTTTATCCATAATCAAATGACTTGGAACAAATGATCTCTAGAAGCAAGTAGAAAACTTAATAAAGATATTTACCTGAACTGAATTTGAATGAGAAGCAAGTAGAAAACTTGATAAAGATATTTACTTGAACTGAATTTGATTTGGAAGCAAGTAGAAAACTTGATAAAGATATCTTATTTTTCAGTCAAATCCTATTCTATGAACATCTTCACTAATTATGGAAATGGTAAAACTAATCCTATGCTTAAACGAAGAAACTATCAAAATTAAGATACTTTGGAGAATGAAGTTACTAAATTTACTCTGGAATCAATCTTAAGAAACATGAAATAACTAAACTAAGAATGGAACTGATAAATTCTAGAACAGTAAAGTATCAATGAATCAGATATAAAAAAAACATAATCTGTGAAGCAACTAAAGAAAAGTTAAGGAAAATGAAATGGAAACTAAGAATGATGATGAAACTAAATTAAAACTCTATCTAGTGTGGAACAAGATCCTAATTATAGTTAAGAATGTTGATTAAATGCAAGAAATAATACAGTTCGAAAACCTATGAAACTGGATTCTAAATTGTAAAATTAGTCATAGCATATCTAATGAACAAGTAAATCAATCACAACAGATGAACATAGAAAATATGGTGCAAAACTGTGCAAAACATGCAGCAGTGCTCTCTGTCCCAGAAAGGGTGAATGAATTACAATACAAACTGTCACAATGACTGAGCAATTCGAATTACCTAAGGAGGTCATTCAAATCACTGAATGGAGTAGCTTGACTCTATCTAGGAGTCCTCATCAATCATCGGTGGTGCTCATCAATCACAACAACCAGTCATCTAGGTGTCAATCTGAGTCTAACTGAGTGTAATAAGTGTAACTGAAGTGTGTAGCACTGATTTAGGATCTGGAGGCTCAGTGGGGGCGCATGGGAGGCTAACTGAAGTCAGAACAAGTCACCTAATCAAACTGGAGGTCAAATGGAAGTGATACAGTCAGTCAGGAGTGAAACTAGCCTCAAATCAGGGAGAATCAGAGCGAACTGAATGTAACTGAAGTGGAACTGCAATGGTAGGTGAACAAGTGCGCCCTTCTCTGGCAGTAGGTGAGAAGTGGGTGCCCTTCAGCTTAGGAGGGCTAAAAATCTGTGATAGGTGGCTCCCGGGTGCTAGAAGAAGGTGGATAAGGTGCTGGAAGCATCAAACTGGTGACTGGGATGCATGCCAGTGCATGCAGGTGCATGCAAACCCTAGATTCTGCATGCAAACCCTAATTTGCATGCAGATCCTGAAAAATATGATGTGGATATCCGAACATAAATAAGCATAAAAACAATGCAGAAAATATTAAAGTCCATATGACAATTCGGAGGACAGTCCAAATGACGGTCCGGATGGAAGAAAACGATTTAAACTAAGGAAATAAGAATACTGAATGATCTTAACGCCAGCTGGTTGATGCATATGAACCTATAGTGCAAGGAAAGCAATAAATAGACTATTTAAAGTTGGAATGGAAAGAAGCAACCTATATTAATCATTATCTAAGGAAATGAACTATTTCTATGGCATAATAAAACAAGGCTGAGATATAAATAAAACTAACCTACAACTACAGGAAAAACTAGAAGAACTAATTCTAACTATGAATTAAACTCTGAAATAGTAACTAATCAACTCTATCTAATTGCAAATGAAAGGACGGAAAGCAAACTAAAAGAACTATGCATGACCGGTCCTTTTAACTTCTAAGCATGTAAATTAAATTAACAACTTAAACTAGCAGCAAGATATAACTACAGGAAACCAAATTAAAGACTGGAAATGAAAACTATTTACTTGCAGAAAAGAAATGCAGAATATATACAATAAACCTCTGGTTGTTGAGGGGCCCTTCTCAGCAATCTGAGATTGAAGCTTAACTCAAATTCTTCACCAACAACAGAACATCAACAGCTAAGAAACTGGAACTTCCATTAACTAATAAAAATTACACAACGTCTATATAAAATTTACTGCTATCGTCTCTATAGTACAACTTGCTCTGTATATGTATATGTATGTTGCGTTTCTTGATAGGAAACGTCTTTATATAGGTTTTACAACAAGAGAGAAGGTCGATGTAGTCGACTTCTCTAAAAATAGAGGTATTTAATGGCTACAAACAGCTACAGAGTGCTTTACGACAGCGCACAGGCCATCTGCCTAAGTCCACGGCATTGATTCTCCTCGACGCGAACAACTGGGCGTTAGTTCCCTTCAATCGTGGGCAGAAGATGTGTTGACAAGTTGGGCGTGGAAGGATGAGGATCTTCTGGAACGTTGACGTGGGCATAGAATGCATTGTTAGTTGGAGCGAGCAGGAGGACGAATCTTCTAGAATGGAGGCTCACACACCATGAGGGCCACGTCCTTAACAGAACCCACATCATCGTTTTTGTCTTTATTGCCCTGAAATATCTCAACCAACGATTCCACAGGTATGAATGGAGGGCTGAACGATGGTTTGGATGCAGCTGGGCGACTTCAGTGTGAATGCACGGTTGAATGAAGTTCTGAATGACGACCACCACCTGTAGAACAAAAACTAAATGCCAAGGACGTCTAGAAATATGAGATGATCGTCAATAAATGATAAAAAATGATGATAATTACTCACGATTCGTGTGATATCAAAATACGCTCATACCTGGGTCTGATTGATGGTCTGAATGGGAAAGAGAATGATTTATCATATCAGAACAGTGAAAATAACGCCAATCAGAGCATGTTTATTGATCGAAAATGGTGACAAAATGGGCATTAACATTCCCCCAAACCGGAGATATTCCAGGTCCCACTGAGCAAAAGAAAATAAATTTAGGAAGAAGGCTAAGTTGTGGTAGTAGCTTCATTCGACTTGGAAGAAGAAGTGGATTTAGATTTAAGCTTATTGAACTAGTCCTTCAAGGCATCATGCTTCAACCGGAGAGAAAGGTTGGAGGCTGTCTTGGCGCTATTTAAATCTTCCACACATTTCACCTGGAAACATAAGTCCTTGTTCTCTTGACGAGGCCCATATATGATCTCAACATACTTCTCGTTCTAGATTTTTAACTGTGCTATATCTTTGGTTAATCTATCCAAAGTTTGATGAAGTGGAGTAGATGTTTCTGTAAAAGACTTAGGGTCTTTTTGAGGGCTCGATCCCCTTAGAGATGGTTTGGGATCAGTAGATGTAATGTTGCCTCAGGAACCTTATCTTCAATGTGTGTAGGAGTAGGTTCCAAGGCAGGGTCTTCAAGTAAACCGGTAGATAAATTGGCTAACGCAAGGAGAGGTGATTGAAAGACAGGATCATTTGTCTGGTCATCAGGACTGTCTGAATGCATTTGCTAGATGATGGACTGATCGATAGACTGGACTACGGTCTGGTCGACAGACTGGTCACGATTGGCCTTTCTTGACTTTGTGGGTATTGGTGAGAAAAATGGGGGTTATGTGGTTGTATCCTCGTGGACAGGCTCAGGAGAGGATGAATGAATAGGGTGTATTTCTCCTGAGGCACCTTCACTAAATCGTACGGACTTGGTATCTCTTTTTGCTTGGGAAAGGGTTTTAACGGACTCATCTGTACGGTTTTGAAATTGGTGACGCTTGCGAGAGGAAGAGGCTTTAACAAGGTGATTCTTAACCAGATGGGGGTTTAATGTTTCAAACACAAAGCTATCCCACATTTTTCCTGCTTCCTTCAACTGATGGGTGATCAAGATTTTTATGAGCCAGTGATGGTATAGACTGTCAGCAGGGTTAACTACATTTTTCCTAACCTCGCTAGACATCTTTTCTAGGATATTTGGAAGATATAATGGAAAATTTAGGGCCTGATTATTAACGAAATGTGCCAATAATTGAAAGTGGCAGGATTTAAAAATGGTGTACTTACCCTCACAAGTGATCAACTGGGATATGACATTCAAGGGCTCAAGATATTCAGGCTTGATCCATTCCCTGTGGAACCCTTTTGTGCCTGCAACATGTTGGTATTCGGCTTTAAGAGAAAATTCGTGCTCCGTTCATGGAAGGAAAAGGTGTTTGTGCCAATGGGCACCTTCCCTGGGAAGTTTCGTGGCCGACGCAATGTACTCTTCTGTTACAGGAAAGGTGAGATGACCAGCCTTAGTTGTTTTTCCATTGAATACCTTAGCAAAAAGAAGTGAAACCTTGTCCTCGTGGCCGTCAAGAAGGTGAAGGAAGGGAACCCAATCGGTCACAGGAACACTTCACGACATGCCTTCAATTCAGGTATATTGAGGAGGTCCTGGTAGCTTCCAGGCTCGTAACGGATTGGCATTGTTGAACAGAGGATGGGGGATGCAAATGGAATAGGAGATGCAAGATATACAGAGGGTGCAAGAGATTGCAGGAGACGCGGCTTGATAGACTCCGGAAGGATAAGGGCAGGCAGAATGAAGCAGATTTCATGCAAACGTTGGTTGAAATGGCGATCCATTCAAACGGTTAAACGATCATGACCAGGGATTTAACACACTCGAACGATCATGCTATGATGCAAAGATATTTGAATCGTGTGCCATCATGAAAATATGTGCATTGATGAATTCGTATGGTGTTGATAAATTCAACCATGTCCAAAGTAAACTTTGGATAGGTTTAATGTAATCTTCATCATGAGATAATTAGGCATAAGTAGCATAAAAGAACATGATGACTTTTAATTAATTCAATGATAGATTGCATTCATATAAATTAATGAGAAATTAAAACCATATGATAGCCATAAAATGATTCTAGAAATTGTAATGATTTGATTAAATCGACATGAGAAAGAAAAGAGGTCGAATGCAGAAATGTTATTTGATTAATCCCTAGTATGGTTAGTCAATTTATTTTTACCAGCAGAATTCAAGAATTAAATCCCTAACAGACTTAATCATGTTGTTATAAGATATGATTTCATTCGGTGCTTCATTCGGCACTTCATTCAGATCATCATTCATTTGCCTCATTCGCCACTTCATTCAGATCATTAGTCGACCCTTCATTCAACCCTTCATACAGACCTTTTGTACAGAAGTATGCTTTGATGGATCTGACTGCTACTGATTGTGCAGAGAATTTTTCTGGGGCTGTCAGCAAAGAAGAGATGTTGTAAACTTGCTTTTATGGAACTTTAGTCACGATCCTCTTTATTTATCATGGATCAAAAACAATCTTCTGCTACTTGCATTATCCTGAAAACACCTATCATTCTGTCAGAGATAAATGAACTTTTTATAAATATTCAGAAAGTAAAAACAGTTCTGAACTTCCCCCAAACCAAAAATATGGTGTGTCCTCAAGCCATCAAATAAAAATTGATGAATATTCAAATATTTTCAATTAAAAGTTTTGGCCAATAGCTCTAAAAATGATGTGATTATTTCTGTAAGGAAAAGAAATATTAACTAAATGGAGATGATTCAGGTATGCACATTCATAAAAAAGAATACAACAGTGCTTAGGAAGACCATATGAATAATGATAGTATGATTGATGTGAAAAATGCCATAGGAAAACCAGTCATCTAGGACTCATTTTAAAGATCGCTTGTCATCCAAAGAATATAGATAAAGTTCACCCTAGAGTTTGTGAGAATTCTATAGTTATGGGTCCCATTTCTAGGATAGTCATACCCTAGGTATTGTTTGAATTAGATGATGGGATCCAAGTCCAATCTTACGGCCATTCTCTAATGAAAATAGAAATAATTGGCCTAATATGTATTTGTATACTTAGTTTTTTTTAGATGAGCCATGTGCATAGCAATGTGTTAACCAAACCTCTTTTACCCGATATTGCCCCGCTACCAGCAGGCCTGTTCAGTACCCTGGCGGGTTTATCTTGGTACCATGCAAGTATAGCCCCACTGCCAATGAGCTTGTTCAGTACCCCGACGGGTTTAATTGCATTTACTCAGCTTCCTTGTTTAAGATTTTACTTAGCAAGGACCTACTGCCAGCGAGCCTGTTCAATACCCCGATGGTGTGCTTCGTATAATGATTTTAATAAGGAAGTCGGTCAGCACTAGAGTGTGCTAATCCTACTAAACACATAATTCAAATTTTTAGAGAGAACCTTATGAGTAACTTTATTTATAATATCTTGAATTATAGATCATGTCCAAAGATAATAACCTAAAGCAGTTCTTTGACTTCTCAGTCCATCTTCTTCATAAAAGATCAGTAATGTTCCCCACAAAATAGAAGTATCACTCACTTTTGGGCTACCTTTTTAAAGAATGCTGAAGAGACAAGTTTTGATAATGAGTCTAGGATGAACTAGTAGTCCATAGGTGTAAGATAGAAATTTTTAAATTTATGATGATTAAAGTAGGTCTTAAGCAACTGTTCCAAAGATAAATCAGAAATGCACATGTCTGAATCAAATACCATATACAGAATCATAGAAGAAAGTGGTTTAGGAATGATATAAAGAACATTTTAACTTTTCACTATAAATTTCAATTTTCAACAATAATCAAAAGAGAGGAAGTTAAGATCTATTATGATGTTTTTAAAGCACTTCCCTTTTCAGATAATATTGCATGAGATGATTATAGAGATAAGGTACTTGTAATCAAACTGCAAAACCACTTGTTAGATGATTCAAATTTATTTAAAACAAAAACATATGTACAAAAAAGTCATATGAGATTATAAAAAGGAAAAAGAGTCTTCCTGTTTTAATTGACAAAATTCCATAGGCTGATCATAAAAAAATGAATTTCCTGTATAAATGCAATCGACAGTTAAAAATGACTCTTATTATTGAAAAACAAAAATATATTTACATATATACAAATGAAGATAACCCAAAATAATTCAAGAACCAGGAGAAGGAGGAATGACTTTCTCTTCTACCAGCTCCATCTCCTCCTGTTGTAAGGCATTCTGCACAAAATCTTGTTTAGGTATTGGTTGATGATAAAGTCTCAGTCTATGTCCATTTACAACAAAGGAAATTTGTGAATCATCAATTGTCTTAATCTTAACATATCCATTATCAAAAGCTGTAACAATTTCATATGGACCCATCCATCGAGTAGTTAATTTTCCTTTAAATTTTTTGTATCTTGAATAAAAAAGTAATGCATAGTCTCCAATTTTGAATTGTTTTTGTTCAATGTATCTATCATGCCACTTTTTGCATTGGTTTTGTATTAAGATTGTGCATTGAATAGCATCTTGTCTAATCTCGTCTAACTCATTTATTTGTAGGATTCGTTGTCTCTGTGCTTCTTCTAGATTCATCCCTAATTGCGCAGCCATACGAAAGGTTTTGACTTGAAATTCACTAGGTAGAAGAATTTGTTTACCATAAACAAGTTCATAAGGTGAGAGGCCAGTGGTATTCCTCCAAGTTATTCTATAAGCCCACAAGGCTTCTAGCAGCCTATCTCCCCAGTCTTTGTGGTGTAACTAGATAGTCTTAGTCAGGATGGCTTCTAATACTTTGTTGGTAGACTCACACTGACCATTGGCTTACGGGTGATATGGTGAATATTTACAATGTCTAATACCATATTTGTCAGTAAGCTCTTTCATCAACTTGGAGGTGAACTGGGATCCTTGATCGGTTACAATTTCCCTAGGTACACTGAATCGGGTGAATATTTCTTCATATATAAACTCTACAATAGATTTCTTTGTGGCCCGGAATAAGGCTTTAGCTTCTACCCACTTGGTGACATAGTCTATGTAGACTAAGATGTACTTCTTCTTGCGAGACATAGGGTAAATCGTCCCGACGAAATCTAGAGCCCATTTTTCAAAACGCTCAATCATAACCTGGGGATGTAAGGGCATCTCATCGGATGGCGTAGGTCTACCCATTCTTTGGAAACTGTCACACCCCTTGACATACTTGGCAGCATCTTTAAAAATGCTTGGCCAATAATATCCAGAGTGCAACACTTTGTATGTTTTTCTCTTATCAGAAAAGTGCCCACCACAAGGTCCACTATGACATGCATGGAGGATTTCTTCCATCTCATCCTCTCATACACATTGTCTAATGATAAGATCGGGACCAGTACGGAAAAGATAATTTTCCACCCAAGAATAATTAGAGATTTGAACTATGATCCTGCATTTCTCGGGTGGGGAGAGATGGTCTAGTAGCTTTCCTGTTGCTAAATAATTGGCTATGTTTGCAAACCAAGTGGTTTGAACAGACACAGCGAACAAATGTTCATCTGGGAAGCTATCACCGACGGGACTGACATTATTTTCAATTTGAATTCAAGAGAGAAAATATACTACTACATTCTCTCGACCTGGACGATCAACAATGGTGATTTTAAATTCTTGTAACAAAATAAGCCACTGAGTCACTCTGCCATTGTTGATTTGTTTATTCATAAAAAATCTAATGGCTGAGTGGTCAGCGTGTATAAAAATTTCATATCCTGTGATATAATGATGAAACATGTTGATGGCATAAACTACTGCTAGAAACTCTTTTTCAGTAACAGTGTATTTCGATTCTGTGGGAGTCAAATTTTTACTAGCAAAGTAGATGGCATGTGATGTTTGTCCCTCTTTTTGACCTAAGACTGCCCCTATAGCTGTGTCGAAAGCATCAGTGGATATATGGAAGGGAAGGGACCAATTGGGGCCCCTAAGTATTGGTGCTACTAATAGCATTTACTTCAAAGTTTCGAAGGCATGTTGACAAGGTTCAGTCCATTGGAATTCTGTATCTTTCATGAGTAACTTGAACATAGGTGTGGCTATCTTAGTGAATTTTTCAATAAAACGTCTATAATAGCCTGCATCGCCAAGAAAGCTTCTTACTTCCTTCGGATTTTTTGGAGGAGGAAGATTAACAATTATTGCTATCTTGGCAGGATCCACCTTGATACCTTGAAGAGAGACATGATGTCCCAAAACTATGCCCTCGGTTAGTAACATCTTACATTTTTCATGACTAAGGGCTAAGTTCGTTTCTTGGCACCGGATAAGAACTGTTTCGAGGTTATCAAGGTATTCTTGGAAGGTATTGCCATAAAATGTAAAATCGTCCATATAAACTTCTACACAGTCATGTATAAGGTTAGCAAAGATTCCTAGAACTGCACGTTGGAAAGTGGTAGGTGCATTACATAGGCCAAATGGAAACACTCGGTAGACATATGTCCCCCAAGAACAAGTAAAGGTTGTCTTGTCCTGATCCTTAGGTGCTGTTAATATTTGATTGTATCCACTATACCCATCAAGGAAAGAAAAATATTGTTTCCCTAACAAGGTATCTAACACCTGGTCAATGAAAGGTAAAGGGAAGTAGTCCTTAAGAGTGTCCTTGTCCAGTTCTCGAAAGTCAACACAGATACACCATTTCCCTGTAAATTTCTTTGGAACTACTACCAGAGGAGACACCCATTTACTATTACAAATTGGGTAGATGAAACTAATGTTAAGGAGTTTTTGTAATTCATCTTTTACTATATCCTTTAGGAATAGATTCATTCTTCTCTGGGGCTTCCTGACAGGAGGTATGTTTGAATCTATGTAAAGGTGGTGAATACAGGTATCTGGGTGTATACCCTTCATATCGGTGTATTCCCATGCAAATGCTCCAATTTGACTCTTGAGAAATTTTAGTAATTGTTTTTGCTGACTCTCATCTAAACTTGCATTTATATGTAAATTTTTTTTGGAGATAACCTCACAAGGTATGGTATAGGATCCTATATGTTCTTTGATTGCGAAGACACAGGGTGTACTTGTAAATGTTGAGAGGCTCATGCTTTCTTGGAATTCATCTCCAAAGATCTGGTCAAGTTGGGAAAAATACTGAGGAAAGTCTATACATGTTGTGGAAGAGATAAATTGGTTCAACACATTCTCGGTAATCTGTTCTTGAAGTGACCAGGAGAAATCACTAACAAGGGAAAGTTCTTCCAAGTTCTCATACCCAAGGACAATCTAACCAAAACAGGTTTTCAGTTACTAACTGTGCTGGTGGGTATGAAGCTAGTTTTCTTGTATATAACCCATCAGAAATAATCATCTCTCCATCCCTACATACTATAAATGCATTGGTAGTAGCCAACCAAGTCTTCCCAGAATAATGGGGTGACCTTTGGAAGGGTTCTTTGATTCTATGACCACAAAGTCCACGGGGTATTCCCATGAATACACAGATACAATGATATCATCTAAGATCCCAGCAGGCTGCACCATAGTGCGATCTACTTATTCTAGCATCGTTGGGGTAGGGCAGAGGAACTATCCTAAATGGAGAGTTTCTAAAACTGTGGTAGTCATTAGGTTGATATCAACTCCTATATCAATAAGTGCATTTCCTATGGCAGTGTTATTGATGATAACAGTCACCACAAGGTTTCCTGGATTTGAATACTTTGGAATTCTAGGTTGGTTTGCTATGTAATCTGACATTTCACCTATGACAAGAATCGTTGGAGGGTCTTTTTGTTTTCTACCTAGTATTTTAATACAGAGTTCCTTTATCACTTTACTATAGATTGGGATATCTTTAATGGCTTGTAACAAAGGGATCTTAATACAAATATTTTTCAATTTGTTAATGATATCATACTCTGGATAAGTTACAGGTTTTTCTGTTACTAGACGCTTTGGATATGGGGGTGATATTTCTTTTGTAATTACTTCTTTATGAGGATGGTTATGTGTTGAATATTTAGTAATAACCACATCTTCAAGAATGGCATCATTCAAAACTTCACCAAGTATGTCTTCTTCTTCATTTTCTTCTCGGATAACAACTGATGATTTGGGATGATCTTGCAAAACTCTTCCAGACCACAGTTGGATTTCATGTACTGGTGCGGCCGAAATGGCATATGATGGAAGAGTTAGCAACCCAATGCTATTAAGAGCTTGAGTTGGATTTTTGTTAGGATTTGGTATCTGTTGTGCAGTTAATATTGTGGGTCTTGGAGGATTCATGTTCTGGAAATGGTGAGGTTGATTTGTAATAGGGGGTAGTGAAGGAGGTACAAATCCAGGAAACATTCGCTGGATATTAGGTGGGTAAGGATAGTTAGGCATAGGAGGAGATGGTTGAGCATAAGCTTTTCCTCTCCATCCATGTGGCCATTGTTGTTGTTGAGCATTCTGAGGAGGGTACTGAGGTGGCCAATTTTTCCAACCTCAAGTGTTCCACTGTTGAGGAGGTTGATAAGGATGGTAATAGGGTGGAAATTATGAGGATGGATCCTGATATGATGGTTGATCTCTAGGTTGCCAGGGCCTCCTAGAGTTTTCACCAAAGTTTCCACTCTTATATACCTCTTGCAACCCAGGCAACGATGGACAATTATCAGTTGGATGTTCTTCTATACAAAGGTGACAAACTGAAACATTATTCAATGGAAATTCTCGTTGGGGATGTTTAGTTCTACACCTAGGACAAAAAACACTCATTGTTGCACGCTCTTCATCCCGTCTCTCTTTGGATTGTAATGCATCCAATTGAGAACCCATGGATCCTAAAATATCTGTTTTGAAATTTTCCAATAGGTTCCCCAACTCTACCCTTGTAACTCCACCAGGACTGGATGTATATCCCTTCAGGTTCCTAGTATAAGATTCTTGAAAATGTCTTACACTTTTCCCTCTACTCCTAGAGTAATTCCTACATAGCTCACAAATATGTGCGAAATATTTATGAGAGATGTCTCCTGCTGCCATGAGATTAAGGTTTTCTAAGAATTTTTCTGAGATTCCCTTTAGGAAGAGTGTTCTTACTGCATCTTCCCGAAGATCACTATATTTGGGTTTATGTAACACATAGTTAAATCTGTCGAGATAGTCTTCTAGGCTCTTAGCTTCAAGTTGTTTTATTTTAAAAATATCGTTGCGAGAGTCCTTAGGTTTACAGTAATCCTGATACTTCCGTAGAAATGCATTCTTCATGTCTTCCCAAGTTCTAATATTGGATTCTCCCAATCCCATAAACCATCGAAGAGCATAATCTTTTAATGTGGCAGGAAAGAATTTTAGCTTTTGGCCATCTTGTAGGTAGTTATAACTCCTACACAAAATGTCAAATTCGAATAAGAATGTATCTGGATCCCCACTGCTTTTCCCATAAAAGGTTGGTAGTGAGGAGGGAGGGATGTTTTTCATAGTTACATCTTGTGTAGTGTTTAGGATAGGGAATCCAAAAGTACCTTTAGTTCTAACATCTCCCTCTTCTTCATCTTGTCGAACATGATCTTCATTTTCATCCTCCATGGAGACTTGATTGAAAAATAGAGAATACTTAGGTGGTTACTTTATTGGGGAATATGGGATATCCCAATGCTCTGTTTCAGGGAAAATATTTTTCTTTTTAGGGGAAGAATTACCAGCCACATGGGAGTCCGGTTTTGATAGTCCTACCGTTACTATGTTCACAATATTTTCAAAAAGAGTGTCTACTTGTGTAGGATCAACAAAGTATACTAGGTTTGTACCACCTACTATTGAGAAGGTAGTGTCTTTGGGTTTTTGGACTAATGGAGGGTTGGGAGGTTCTGAAGTTTTATCCTTTTGAGTTTCCTCTTGTCTAAGTTCAGTCTCAATATGAGCTTGAGGTTCTTCTAGTGGAATCTCTTTATGAACAAACTTTTATGATGTCCCTATGGTTTCCCCTAAATGGTTTCCAGAAAGGATTTCCTTAGCTTTCCAAGTAGGACTATCCCCTTTAGGTGTCTTCCAATACCTTTCTGCTGAGTTAGTAGTTGGGGTGGCACGCCCCCCGTATAGGTTAGTTGGAATTTTAGTAGGAGGGCTAGTTTTAATAAATCTACCTTTTGAGTCTTTAGACCTATTCATGAAAACAAAACTATAATTGAAATAAATTCTAACTGCATTACTCCTATTGCTGGGTTTTGGGGATGCCTGTTATAGCAGATGTGCAGGTTCTTACCTCTCGTCTTACAGCTCACTTGCCACCAGTCTATTTCTATGTTTCAAGGAGGAGAATTCAAATCTATCACTAAGTATTAAAAGAGAATTCTACCTATCTACAACTGAGTTTTACCTATCTACAACTGAGTTATACCTATCTACAATTCCCTGGCAACGACGCCAAACTGCTGGGTGTATTTATTGTCATAAGGAATCACCAAATATTTAATTATCGACCATGGTTGGTAATCTTAGAGTTGTTGCACAATATATGCTGAGGTAGAATGAGACCTAAGTTTTCGTCTCGGTAGACCTTAGAAATGTTTAATAAACAGAAGATCGAACGATCTTTCAAAATGAAAAATCGAGTCAAACTTCTAGAATACAACTACTAAACTGGTTAAGTCTAACTAAACCAACAGATAAGAACAATATCAAGCTATACTACTCTATTCTATGGACAATAACTGAAAATATAAAAACAACAAATATTATTCTAGGAAGCAAGACTTAATCAAAATAGAACTACTTTGATGAAATTGAAAACTATTGATTAATAATTCAAACTCTAATATCAGAATTAGAAAACAACTGTAAATGAGTTCAGAAACCTATCTATGAAATGATTTAATTGACAACTAACTATGTAAACAAGAAACTATATTAACCTAAAGAAAAAATACAAACTACTTAATGAATTCAAAGGTTGTTTGTGTATTCAAATCAAACTAAATTACCTAATTCCATTCTCCTTGAGGATTCTAAGGAAATGTATCAAATGTAATAGGAACAGGAGAGAATGTATCAAAATGACTTTTGAATGTAACAAGGAAACAAAATGGAAGCAAATCTAATTTAACCTTGACAAACAAATGCAAACTAAAGAGTGTCCAATTACAACTAACTTTAAAAATTATGATCTACCTTTTATCCATAAGCAAATGACTTGGAACAAATGAAATCTAGAAGCAAGTAGAAAACTTAATGAAGATATTCACTTGAACTGAATTTGATTGAGAAGCAAGTAGAAAACTTGATAAAGATATTTACTTGAACTGAATTTGATTTGGAAGCAAGTAGAAAACTTAATAAAGATATTTACTTGAACTGAATTTGATTGAGAAGCAAGTAGAAAACTTGATAAAGATATTTACTTGATCTGAATTCGATTTGGAAGCAAGTAGAAAACTTGATAAAAATATCTTATTTCTGATTCAAATCCTATTATATGAACATCTTCACTAATTATGGAAATGGGAAAACTAATCCTATGCTTAAACGAAGAAACTATCAAAATTAAGATACTTTGGAAAATGAAGTTACTAAATTTACTCCGGAATCAATCTTAAGAAACATGAAATAACTAAACTAAGAATGGAACTGATAAATTCTAGAACAGTAAAGTATCAATGAATCAGATATAAAAGAAACATAATCTGTGAAGCAACTAAAGCAAAGTTAAGGAAAATGAAATGGAAACTATGAATGATGATGAAACTAAATTAAAACTCTATGTAGTGTGGAACAAGATCCTAGTTATAGTTAAGAATGCTAATTAAATGCAAGAAATATTACAGTTCAAAAACCTAAGAAACTGGATTCTAAATAAGCATAAAAACAATGCAGAAAATATTAAAGTCCGTATGACAATCTGGATGATAGTCCAAATGACGGTCTGGATGGAAGAAAACGATTTAAACTAAGGAAAGAAGCAGATTGAATGATCTTAGCACCATCTGGTTGATGCATATGAACCTACGGTGCAAGGAAAGTAGTAAATAGACTGTTTAAAGTTGGAATGGCAAGAAGCATCCTAGATTAATCATTATCTAAGGAAATGAACTATTTCTATGGCATAATAAAACAAGGATGAGATATAAATAAAACTAACCTACAACTACAGGAAAAACTAGCAGAACTAATTCTAACTATGAATTAAACTCTGAAACAGTAACTAATTAACTCTATCTAATTGCAAATGAAAGGACGGAAAGCAAACTAAAAGAACTATGCATGACTGGTCATTTTAACTTCTAAGCATGTAAATTAAATTAACAACTTAAACTAGCAGCAAGATATAACTACAGGAAATAAAGAACTGTCATGTACAGGAAACCAAATTAAAGACTGGAAATGAAAACTATTTACTTGCAGAAAATAAATGCAGAATATATACAATAAACCTCTGGTTGTTGAGGGCCCCTTCTCAGCAATCAAAGATTGAAGCTTAACTCAAATTCTTCACCAACAACAGAACATCAACAACTAAGAAACTGGAACTTCCATTACTGATAAAAATTACACAACGTCTATATAAAAGTTACTGCTATCGTCTCTGTATTACAACTTGCTTTGTATATGTATATGTATGTTGTGTTTCTTCACAGGGAACGTCTTTATATAGGTTTTACAACAAGAGAGAAGGTCGACGTAGCCGACCTCTCTAAAAAGAGAGGTCTTTAATGGCTACAAATGGCTGCATGGTGGTTTATGACAGCGCATAGGCCAACTTCCTAAGTCCATGGCGTTGATTCTCCTCGACGTGGATAGCTGGGCATTGGTTCCCTTCAATCGTGTGCAAAAGATGTGTTGGAAAGCTTGGCGCGGAAGGATGAGGATATTTTGGAATTTTGACGTGGGCATAGAATGCATTGTCAGTTGGAGTGAGCAGGAGGACGGATCTTCTGGAATGAAAGCTCATGCACCATGAGGGCCACATCGTTAACAGAACCCACATCATCGTTTTTGTCTTTATTGCCCCGAAATATCTCAACCAACGATTCCGCGGGTATGAATGGAGGCCTGAACAACGGTTCGGATTCAGCTGGGATACTTCAGCTTGAATGCACGGCTGAATGAAGGTATGAATGATGACCACCACCTGTAGAACAAAAACTAAATGCCAAGCACATCTAGAAATATGAGATTATTATCAATAAACCATAAAAAATTATGATAATTACTCACGATTCGTGTGATATGCAAATACGCTCATACCTGGGTCTGATTGACGGTCTGAATGGCAAAGAGAATGACTTATCATATCAAAAAAGTGAAAATAACGCTAATCAAAGCATGTTTATTCATCGAAAATGGTGACAAAATGGACACCAAGAAGAGGTTCCTGACAGGAAAATATAACAAGCTGAATCTAAAGAAGATTGGAACATGTAAGATCATGAAGAAGAATTTGGACAACGCTTATGTGTTGGAGCTTCTGAAGGAATTGAACATATCTCATGCATTCAATGTCTCAGATATGTACAAGTATGAGGAAGGTTCAACAAGCAAAAGTGTGGAAGTGTCGAACATCAACTGGACAAGAAAAATTCCAGATCAACACGAAGAAGAGTCGGCGAAGTATTAGAGGAACGTGAAGTCAAATGGATGCGAAGTTCGCAAAAGAAATATTATTTAGTTTGATGGAGAGGTGATGAATTGAAAGAGGCAACATGGATTTCATAAGAAGAATATAGGAGACTGGCGGATAAGTTGAGTTCTTTTTCACCCGGGGAGACTGATGCAGGAGCATCGAGGCCTAGGAGAAACAGTTGAAGTTGATCGACAAGTGGAGGCCGACTAGGGGAATAGCCGACGACAACTGGTGTGAAGAAAACTGGCAGTCGAAGCCAGGAAATCGAGCAGAAACTGTCGATGTGTGGTTGACATGAGTAAAGTTCGAGAGTCAACAAGTCTGATGTCGACACCGACAGGAGTAGAAGTTGAAGGATTCGAAGGTTGACATGTGGTCTAACACTGACACCGACGAAAGAGGTGAAGGACAAGCTAGGTGGATGGGGTGGACTGACAGCTGTGGAGACTAAGTGTACTTGAAAACTAAAGTCGAGGGTGACGAATCATAGTATGGTCGACATGTGATGGGGCCGACAACTGTAGAAGAGTCAAAGAAGTGCATAATTCAAGGAGACGTACTTAGCAACCATTCGTGATTGTTGAGGAAGTTAAAGGAAGTTATGAAGGTGGTTGGAATCAGGCCAAATGTCACCATAGGTGGAGGTTGTGCAGAATGGACAGGGGGTGCTGACAACTGCAGGTCTGTAGGATCAAGGAGAATTCGATGAATAGAGAAGGATGTCTCGGGGAAGCCAGTCGGAGTGGACCTTAGGAAGAGTAGCGAAGTAGAATAGAAGAGTAGTGCGAAGGCAACGAGGAGGGGATTGATGATCCATGATCAATGATCAGAGGATCAGAGGATCACACATAGCTGAGAAAAAAACTGAGAGACATAGTTTCATTTCTGTATATTGTAACAGGATAAGTCTGACTTGTTTTATTTTCTTTGTAGTTAAACATTATAATCGACTCAAGTAACAGAAGCCAACTTTTGGTATTCAGTTCACATCTAGCCTTTGTGAGCACCTCGTGTGTTATTGTGTGTTATTGTTAAGCAGGAGGATCCGACCCGACCTGCCTTGCGCTAGTTGGTATCAGATCCTGGAACAAAATCTGGTTGAGCAGCAGAATCCTGAGAATAGGAAAATCCCGTAAATGCATGAACAACTCTAGCTATGGTTGGGTAGAGTTGTACGCAATAGTGAAGTCCGGTTGTGATTGGACAAGTGAAGTTTTTAGTTGCAGTTGACAATGGTTCAAAGAGGTGTAAATTTTCGAGGTGTAGGACAAAGAGAACGTGGCGGTCGCAGAGTGCATGAAAACAATGAGAAGTTTGACCAGTGAGGTCGCAGCAATCAAAGAGAGCCAGAGACGTGGATGCATTCCCAATGTGCTTGACCATAGGGACGAGGAATTCGAAGAGATGGAAGCTCAGGAATCAATGGAGGAAGAACTAGAAGATAAATTCATCAAGCTACTGATAGAGATGAGGGGTAAGACAAATATGGATGTGCCTACCTACTCAGGAAGTATGGATCCAGAATACTTGATAGACTGGTTCAGAGAGATGGATAAACACATGGACATAGAGCAGATAGAGGATCCTAAACAAGTTAAAACTGCATGTTTGAGGTTGAAGGGCCATGCCTCATTGTGGTGGGACAATGTATAGGATGACAGAGTCAAGAAAGGCAATGAGAAAGTCAAGTCTTGGGACAAGATGGTTGCCAAGCTGAAAGGGAAGTTCTTGCCTAGTGACTATGTGATTTCCTTGTTCAGGAAGTTGCAAAACTTTAGAAAGAAAGAGATGATTGTGAAGGAGTACACAGAAGAGTTCTATAGACTGTCGATAATATCCGGTCAAACCGATGAAGGAGAAGAATATGTCGCGAGATATGTAAATGGCTTGAAGTATGCCATACAGGACAAGTTGAGCCTGTTGAGGTTTAGAGCGGTCCGTGAAGCCTACTAGTTAGCTCTGAAGGAAGAAGAGAAACTGTCGAGAAAAATCGCATCAACCAAAGGGAGGATGATTGGTCGGGGTGCGAAGACTGTTTCCATGAAACGGAAAAGTAGAGGAACTAGGAGAGAAGTCATCGAAGACAACCGATGTGTGGAAGGGATAGCAACCAGATAAAAAGCATAGAGAAACCAACGAGATGTTTGAGAGACCCGCGGTTGGGGTGCGTATGGTCGAATTGGTCCGACAGAAAATAAAGGAGATGAAAGACCAGTTGTAGTCTGTTATAAGTGTCAGGGAATAGGACACAAATCTTATGAATTCCCATAGAATCTACACGTGGTAGAAGAGTCGAAACCTAGAGGTCGACAAGATGACTAGGGTGATGAGAAGACGGATTTGACATCCGACAGTGGTGAGGATGGTAGAGGAAAAGGTAAAAACATGAAGGTTGGAAGAACGTTGGTTTGGAATGACCAGCGAGAAGAGAATGAGCCGGCACAACGAAAGGCTATCCTTTGGACCAAAGTGTTGATTGACGACAGGTACTGAAATACCATAGTAGATGGTGGCAGTACAGAGAATTTAGTGTCAAAGGAGGTCATCAACAAGTTGGGTTTGAGATGTCAGCAACACCCAAATCCATACAAGATATTCTGGTTACAGAAAGGACACCATGTGAAGGTAACCAGACAGTGCCTGATCAACTTCGAGGTTGGGAAGCTTGAATACAGTGTACTGTGCGACGGAAGCCCAATGGACGCTTGTCATCTGTTGTTAGGAAGACCATGGAAATATGATCGGAAGATGTTCTATGATGGTTGAGCCAACACAGTCATAGTGTGGAAAAATGGCATGTGGAGGATGCTGAAGCCAAAGTAGGAGGATCGAGCTAACTGCAAGCAGGGCGAAAGCAACTATTGGGAGAAGCGAGTACTGATGTGTTCAACGAAGGAATTCCTTGTAGAGGAGGAGAAACAATCGGGATATTTCACCATAATTCTGAAAGGATGATGTGTCGAAAGGTCAACAATGGAGAAGATTCTGGTCGAAGTCTAAGGCATGCTCGACAAGTTTCAGAGCATCATAGTTGATGAGGCACCAATGGGATTGGAATCGACAATAATCATATCCCATCAGATCAACTTGATTCCAGGATTGAGTTTTCCAAACAAGGAAACCCATAGAATGACTCCGGCAGAGGGTTAGGAATTCAATCGACAAGTCTAGGAGTTGTTGGACAAAGGATTTATCAGAGAGAGTCTGAGACCATGTGCGGTACCAACTGTACTAGCATCGAAGAAGGGTGGAGAATGGAGGATTTGTACAGACTCCAAAGCTATCAAAAAGATCACGATCAAGTACAAGTTTCCATTATCGAGGATGAATGGCTTAATGGATTGTTTGATTGGAGCGAGATACTTCACCAAGATTGACCTGAAGAGTGGTTATCACCAGATCAGGGTCATAGAGGGTGATGAATGGAAGAAAACCTTCAAGACGAAGGAAGGACTAATCCCATTCAGATTGACTAATGCACCCAGTACGTTAATGAGGTTGATGAATGAACTACTGAATCCATTCTTGGGAAAGTTCATCGTAGTGTATCTAGATGAAATCTTGATATTTAGTCGAACCAAAGTCAAACACTTGGAGCACATTTGACAAGTATTGCAGAAACTGCATGAAGAGAAGTTGATGGTGAAACTACATAAATGTTTCTTCATGAAGGAAGAACTGGTGTATTTGGGATTTGTAATCTCGACTAAAGGGTTGGTGATGGACCTAGAAAAGGTGAAGGGTATATTGGAGTGGCAAGAACTGATGAGCACGAAGGGAGTGCAAATTTTCGATGGACTTGCTAGTTTTTACAGGAAGTTCATTAGAGGATTCAGTTGGATATGTGCACCGTTGACAGAGTGCATGAAGAAAGGGGAATTCAAGTGGATAGGAGCTTCTCAGAAAGCCTTCGACAAGTTGAAGTAGAAGGTGGCAGAGAGTCCATTCTTAGCTCTCCCATATCTCGACAAAGTTTTCCAAGTTGATTGCTATGCGAGTGGAATGGCAGTCGGTGCAGTATTGATCCAGGAGGGCCAACCAATTGCATTCTTCAGTGAGAAGTTGGATGAAGTGAAGCAGAAATATTCGATCTACGATGAGGATTTCTATGCTATTGTCCAAGCATTGAAGAAGTGGATCCATTATTTGATGCCCAAGGAATTTGTGTTGTAAACAAATCACCAAGCGCTGAGGTACTTGAATACTCAGTTGAAGTTAAACCAGTGACTGGGTTGAATTCTTGCAGGGATATACCTTGATGTTGCAATATAAGTCAGGAAAGTCGAACAAGGTTTCCGATGTGCTGAGTCGAAAAGTTGCATTGCTGAACATGAAGATAATTCAAGAAATGGGAATAGAGTCGGTGAAGACGAAGTATGAGATTAACGAGGATTTTGTTAAAGCATGGAAGGCTAGTCGCGAACCATGAAGTGTCGACAGAACTCCATACTTGGATTATTTTATCCAAGAGGGATACCTATTCAAGGGACAACAGTTTTGTATTTGCAGAGGATCTGTGAGAGAGAACCTAATTCGAGAACTGCATAGTGGTGGATTAGCAGGTCATTTTGGCATCAACAAGACCAAGGCGTTGGTTGAAGAGAAGTATTATTGGCTAGGAGTGACAACAGATGTTGGTAAGTGGGTATGAAAGTGTTGAGTTTTCTAGTTGGAAAAAGGAAGAATTCAGAATATGGGGCTATATGCACCATTACCAATGCCGAATACCCCATGGGAGCACCTAAGCATTGATTTTGTGCAAGGATTTCCAAAGACACGGCAAGATAACGACTCAACCTTTGCAGTAGTCGACAGATTTTCGAAGATGGCACACTTTATTCCATGTCAAAAGACAAGTGATGCCACAAGCATTGATGTACTATTATTCAAGTAGATAGTCAGATTGCATGGGTTTCCGAAGAGGATAACATCAGATAGAGATACCAAGTTTATGGATCATTTATGGAGAACCCTATGAAAGAAACTGGACACGAGGTTGCAGTTTAGCTCGGCGTATCATTCGTAGACAGATGGAAAGACTGAGGTGGTGAATAGAAGTTTGGGAAACATTCTGAGATGTTTGACGACCGATAGACCCAAGCAGTGGGAGAACATGTTGGTGCAAGCAGAATTTATGTATAAAAACTATGTGAATCGGTCGAGATGTATGAGCCCATTCCAAATTGTTCAAGGTCGAAGCCCACATGGAGTGGTATATTTGGTCTCTATACCAACACAGACCGGGAAGAGTGCAGATGCAGAATCATTTTTAGAGAATATGAAGGAAGTGCATGAAGATGTACACAAGCGCATTGAAAAGAGCAACGTGGCATACAAGTTGAGAGCCGACGGGAAGAAGAGGCTATAGTCGTTCATCAAGGGAGACTTAGTCTATGTGCACTTGAGGAAAGAGAGGTTCCCGACAGGAACATATAGCAAGCTAAAGTTAAAGAAGATTAGACCATGTGAGATCCTCAAGAAGATTTTGTACCCTGAAGAATATTTTGTACAATGCTTATGTGTTGGAGCTGCCAAAGGAATTGAACATATCTCCTACGTTAAATGTCTCAGATCTGTACAAGTATGAGGAAGGTTCAACAAGAAATAGCGTGGAAGTGTCGAACATCTACTGGAAAAGTAAAATTCCAAATCGACACAAAGAAGAGATCTCTGAAGTATTAGAGGAACGTGAAGTAGGACACACACAAAGTTCGTAGAAGAAAGAGTATTTACTTCGATGGAGAGGTGATGAATTGAAGGAGGCGACATGGATTTCAGAAGAAGAATACAGGAGACTGACGGAGCAGTCGAATTCTTTTTCCCTGGGGAGATTGATGCAAGAGCATCGGGGCCTAGGAGAAATAGTCAAAGTTGATCAACAAGTGGAGGCTGACTATGGGAATAGTCGACGACCATTGGTGCGAAGAAAACTAGCAGTCGAATCCAGGAAGTTAGGAAGAAACTGTCGATGTGTGGTCGACAAGAGCAAAGGTCGAGAGTAAACAAGTTTTATGTCGACACCGACAGGAGTAGAAGTCGAAGGATTCGAAGGTCAACATGTGGTCAAACATTAACACCGACGAAAGCATCGAAGGCTAAGAGAGGTGGATGGGACGGATTGGAAACTTTGGAGACTAAGTGTAGCCGACAAGTAAAGTCGAGGGTGATGAAGCACTGTATGGTCGACATGTGATGGGGTCGACAACTGTAGTAGATTCAGAGAAGTGTGTAAGTCAAGGTGATGTACTTAGCAACTATTCGTTGTTGTTGAGGAAGTTAAAGGAAGTTATCAAGGTGGTTGGGATCACGCCATATGTCACCACAGGTGGAGGTTGTGCAGCACGACCAGGGGGCGCTAACAACTGCAGGTCTGCAGGATCATGGAGAATTCAGTAGACATAGAAGGACTTCTTGGGGAAGCCAGTCGGAGTGGACCTAGGGAAGAGAAGTGTGAAGGCACAGAGGAGGGATCAATGATCAGAGGATGGGAGGATCACACACAACTGAGAAACACAATGAGAGACAGAGTTTCATTTCTGTATATTGTAACAGGCTAAGGCCGAATTGTTTTATTTGCTTTGTAGTTAAACATTGTAATCGACTCAAGTAATAGAAGCCAACTTCTGGCATTCAATTCACATCTAGTCTTTGTGAGCACCCTTTGTGTTGTGTGTTATTCTTAAGCAAAAGTGTTTGACCCGAACTTCCTTGCGCCAACTGCACATGCATCCCTAGAAAATTTAGTAGCAACAGTAACCCATGTTTTGATGGACTAAAAGAGGTGGCTTGGTATTAGCCACAGGTGAGTGTTTGGGGCATGTTGGAAAGGGATCTAAAAAGGATCAGTTTTGGGAAGCGCATGCTAAGATTTGGATTATGCACATGCAACAAATGGGAGGAAGAGCACAAAAGATGGAGAGTAGTTAGGGATTTGGTCCGTTAGGCATATTTTTGGTATTTTTGTGGGATTTACCACCCCCCCCTCACACTAGAAAATTATAAATAGGTAGTCGAGAGAGAGAGAGAGAGAGAGAGAGAGAGAGAGGAAGGAGAGAAGAGAGAATGAGTAAGGAGAGGAGGTATCAAGAGAGTGCAGGAAAGGAGAAGCAAGAGAGATAGATAGATAGAGAGAGAGAGAGATAATGATGTAATGCTTCTATCTTGGGGATTTTATTGTGCAGTTCCGAAGAGATTTATGATTATGGATGACTGATAATATAATGAAGAGTTTTTGGAGACCCTCTTTGAGTACTGTTGAATGCTTCTAAATGTGATGTTATGAATGTTGTTTTTGAATGATATATCTGAATATGTTTTGTTGTGTTTACTATTATGTTAGATATCTGATGTTTATGCATAATGTTGGTAGGCAGTTTGGATGAGTCAGCTGCGTAGCATCGTGAATGCTGCAAAGGGTCAAAGATGCCACACAAGAAGGAAAAAAACACACAAGTCAACAAGTCTATGTATTTTTTGGTCATTAGGACTGCATTATGTGGGTTTTGGGTCATTTGGACCACAATATGTGGGTTTTGAGTCGTCCTTTTTGTAGAGTTTGTTAAGAAGTAGTTAGGCAATTTCCTAAGTGGACCACAAATGTAAAGGCACATGCCTATAAATAGACATAGTATTGTAAGTGTTGAAAGACCAAGATATGCAAAGTTAATCGATGAATTGAAGATTTGAGCATGGATGATTTTGCTTGTCTGTTAATCTGGGTATGCAACAAAAGAACTACATTGATGTAACTGGGGTTTGTTGCGAAGGTTAATATGATGTGATGTTGAGCAGAATTACTATGTCTCTTTTTGTCTTTCTGTTATGAATGTGATGTGCAATCTGAATATATGAATGATGCAATGTTTCCTTGTTCCAAGTGATGTTTTAATGCTAGATCTGTTGCACATTAATGGTTTATTTAACAATAAGATCTATTGAATGATGATGCAGTTCTGTCTAAATGCATAAGTCGAAATATTCGATCTATTTTTGAATGTTGTGATAAGTTGATTAAGCAGATGCATAAAGGTCTTTCTTCATTCGGTGGAAACATGGTTCCATTAGCTCTCATGTTAGGAACCCATGTCTTTACTTTGTTAGTATATTGTTGTTGGATGCATATGCTTTGTAAGTCGTCCCGTAGTATTTGTTGATCCATAGTTTGTGTTATTGTTGTTGGCGCATATGCTTTGTAAGTCGCCCATAGTTTTGTTGATCCATAGTTCGTATTGGCCCATGGTTTTGACCCGTAATAATTGTTGATCTATATTTTGTATTGGCCCATGGTTTGTATTGACACATGGTATTGACCCATGGTATTGGCACCTAGACTTAGTATATAAGTGTGTGTTGAGGCCTATGAAGGCACCGTGAAGTTAATTGTATTGAGCTTGCCCCCTTGAAGTGGCCCGTGATCAATATAAAAGTGATTATGAGTTTTGTTATTTCTGATATCTCGTGTATTTGCATTAATTAATTATTGTAAATTTGTAGGTTCTTCACATCTGGTATCATAGCACTTTCTTGGGTTCGTTGGGTGGAATTTCTACCAATTTTTTTTTTGCATCTGTTGCAGCTTCGGATTTGGGAATAATCCCTATCCGCTTAACTGTGGGAAGTACTTGGGCATAATCCCTAAAACTCATTGGGAGGAGTACCACAGGAACCCCAAAGTAGCTGGCCCATTGAGAGGACCTGCCAGTGAAAAGGGAAACAACCCCTACTTGATTGACTAGTTCCCATCCGTGAGGTGAACCAAGAGCTGTCATTTGTGGCAAAGTGGTTATCAGTTTTACCTGAGCCATGGAGTGAGGGGTACTACCCCAATACTCAAGCCGTCAGACAGCACTAGTGGCCGAGTGAAACACCTGAACTGTTAGGAAGCCGTACATACTTGGGGTCCATATCTATTTTCAGCTGAACTATTGCTGATCACTTCCGCTCTAGATCTAGCCGTTGTTGGTTAAAATTAATGATATTTAATTTACCTTGATTTAATTGTCAACCAGGGTGCGTAAACTTTGAGCTGCTACACTATATGTGCGGGAAAAGTAGTCTTAATGCTCATACTTCAAGAAATTCTAGTCTACTCACAAACAAAAATGAAATTAACAAAGCTATTACTGTATTGAATGATCAATGCTAAGGGTTCCTAGGTCTGAAATCAATTTGTTGATTCCTATCTTACTGTCAAATTCATTATAACTCACAGCAACCTACAGCAATCTTCCAAAGGAATACTAAAATACTAAACTACAACAATCTTCAAAACAATACTAAACTACAACAATCTTAAGCTACAGCAATTATGGTTTACTCTTCAAAAAAAACAACCTGCTCAATCAATCTTAATGAACTTGTGTTGTATTTAAAACTTCCAACCATTAATATTACAAAGTTCTGATGCTAAAATATACACAAACACTCTCAAATAATTACTGAAATGAAACTTGTTTCCTCTCAACTCTAAATTGTTCACAACAGCTTAACAAAAGGAAGTTTGGCTTGCTGCTATTGTTGAAATATACCCTGCCTGTGCTTTGTGCATACAAATGCACATAAAAGAATGCTAAGATTATTCAGAAAATATACACCAATGAATGTTAGAACTGTTCAAGAGATATTCACTCATTCTCGTCTATATGTAGACTATGAAATTGGTGTTCAATCCTGGAAACAGTACTGTAAATTATGAGACTTTTCCTAATTTCATTCAATACCAAGAAAGCATGATCCCAACCCCTATCCGGCCAATGCAAAATGTTATTTGAAAAGCCCTAAATTACTCTATAAACTAAAATCTTCAAATCTTCTGCTAACTCCACAAATGTTGCAAATTCTTTTGAAATCCACACGACACAATCAGAAAATATCCTACAGTCTTATAAGCTCAAAAGTCAAAAAGGATTAAACCACTGTTGGAGCTATTCACTAGTTGCTATAATGCTAACAACAAAATAAATATGAAATTTCAATCTAGTCTTTTCATTAAATCGATCCTACAATAAACCAAATCAAATCCATTACACAGTTTATAAATGCCATAACTTTGGGCGAAAGAATCATATCCATCAATGAGAAACACCACACTGAAAACTAAGGAGGTTAAAATACAAAGCCACTCTTATTAATTTATTGAATCCGTTCTACAGCTAGACTGAGTACATGTAATAGTAATTTGTCTTCTGCAAACACAAGCCTTATTCTGAAGCACAAGTAAACAAAACCATTACCATTCTATTGTGAAATAATGCCAGAGTATATAAGCTTCACTCTACTTATAGAAATACAAACCACACGTAAATACAAAGGATCGGTGTTGAAGGTGGGCCCTGCCCTCAACGCCTGCTAGTCTTAAATCACAGTCTTAAAGAGGATAAAATGCTGGATCGATTGATAACAATAGATTTTTTACAGTCTTCCCCGGTGTTCCCCTACTTAGGGTTTTTAAGAATGATTTTATACTGAAAATACAGAGTAAAATCATCCTTGAAACAAGGATCGATCCAACTAACAACCCTACAGCTATCTCGGCATATCTGATCCATAAATGGGAGTTCAAATCCCCTGAAATCCCCATACTACTAAAGAGGGAAAACAACAGCTCCTCGAATGAAGGACACCCACGAAACAGTAGCTGAGCAATCTTCACAAGCACCTGAAAGGTGAGGTGAATCCAGGAGAAACGCCCCCATTGTGGATCGAATCCCCCAAATCTTTGCACAAATCTTCCTTCGAACGCCGAGACAGGTATGGAGTCGGGTAGCAAAAGACCCCTGCATAGAAGAGAAACAAAGCTTATTACTTGACCTATCATTAAATGAAACCTAAAGGCCCAATCATATGCATAAAACAAGGCAAAGTAATAAACAAGTAATTAAAAATCACTTACCAAGGTTTAGCAATATTGATCTCCCAAAAAGACATAATCAGATACAACAAAACTGATTATTATTTGATTCCATAAGACTTTATGCTAGAAAATATTATACTGGATAGTCAAAATAAGAGACCAACAGCCGTTTCAAATCTATTTTGAAAGTCGTTCCAGATCCAGTCATCGTTTCAGATCTAGCTGTTTTTTATCCCTTCTGTGCCGTTGTAGATCCATCTGTTGTGGATCCCTTCCGCGCCGCTGTTGCCAATCCATTTCTAGAAGAAAAAAAAAATTAATAATAATTTTTTTTTTGTTTTTCGGCCATATCTCCCTTGTTTCAACTCTGTTTTCCCTGAAACTTCACTGACATCCCTGCAATCCCATTCTGCATATTTCATTATTGAAGACCCTATCCCAAATTCCACTTCCCAAGACCAGAAATCCCACATTTGTCTATTTTTAGGGTTTACCATAACTTCTTCAATTTTCACCCAATTGCCTTCAAATTTTACCATAGAGTTACCACTTCTGAAATCCCCATTTTTTGCTTCTTTGTCCCTCAGAAAGTGTCGAAAACCTAGTCAAACCCCAATTACCCCTCCGAGTTTTTCCCAAATCCAAATTTCCCCTTACTAAATAAGCTTGTGTTTGTGTTTTTCTATCCATTCCTCCGTGGGCTGAAGCTTGATTTTCCTCACTTTCAATGGTATTGATCCGACTGGATGGATATACCGAGTAGAACAATATTTTAGTCTGCATAATACTTTTTATGTCCAGAAAGTTCCACTTGCATCCTTTCATTTGGAACAGGAAGCCCTTCAATGGTACCGTTGGTACATCAAAGCTCATCCCGAGCCAAACTGGACAGACTTTTGCCAACTCCTTTTGCCACGATTTGGTCCTAGTGATTTTGATGACTTCACAGGAGCACTCACTAAACTTCACCAAATTGGCACAGTGAGAGAGTATCAGACAAAATTTGAGAAACTGGCTAATCACACAGAAGGATTGTCTGATGAATTCTACAGGAGTTGTTTTATCAGTGGTCTCAAGGATGAAATCCACTCAGAAGTCAAAATGTTCTGTCCCAACACAATGATGGAAGTCCTAGGGTTGGCTAAGTTGGCAGAGGACAAGATCGCAGCTCAACAAAGCTCCAAACCCACCTTTGTTCCCTTCAGAAATATGGGTTCCCAATGACCTCCCATCACGCCTGCTCCTCGAACCACTCCTATCAAGCAATTGTCTGAAATAGAGATGCAGGCATGTCGAGAAAAAGGGCTTTGTTATAATTGTGATGAGAAATTCACTCAGGGACATAGATGTGTTCAACAAAAGCTCTATCTCTTGGATGTGGATTTTCCGCTTGCCTCAGAACTTGGTGAAGAAGCTCCAGATACAATAGATGTTCAGGTCGACATTCAGCACCCGCTTGTTGACACCCCATCTCAAGACGACCCACCTGAGATCTCTCTCTATGCTGTAACTGGCGTCACCACCCCACAAACAATGCGGGTTAGGGGATACCTCAAGAAGCTCCCTCTTACCATACTCATTGATTCTGGTAGCACTCATAACTTCATTGACCCTCGGATTGCCAAACAGGCTAATTATTTTGTCCATCCTTGTTCCATATTTGAAGTCATGGTTGCCAATGGGGGCACCTTACCTTGCAAGGGGAAGTGTCATAATGTGCGTATCTCTATGGAAGATTATAACCTGCGCTCTGACATGTTTGCCTTGTCCTTAGGTGGATGTGATGTAGTTTTGGGCATTCAATGGTTACGCACACTTGGCCCCATCTTATGGGATTTTGATGAACTTTGGATGTAGTTTTCAGTCAATGGGACACAACAAAAATTTATGGGCTTACAACCAGGGTCTCTCTGCATCATCAGTTCACATCGCTTGGAAAAGACCCTTACAAAGAATTCACATGGTGTCATTGCTCAGCTCCATTCCCTTCAGATGCACCCACCAATGCTCTCCACTACTTCCTTGGATAGATATGCAGGTGTCTTTGTTACACCAATGGGATTGCCGCCTTCACGAGACCTTTCAGGTAAGCATTTTGCCGCATCTACATCTCAGCAGGACATGATGGCTATTTTGCATGCAGTACAGAAGTGGCAGCCATCCCTATTGGGGAATTATTTCTGCATCAAGACTGATCTCTAGAGTCTGGAAACTTTCCTGGAACAACGGGTCTCCTCCCCAGCACACCTGAAATGGGTTCTCCAACTCATGGGTTATGACTATGCGACCACTTACTAGAAGGGTAAGGACAATATGGTGGCAGATGCTCCTTCTCGCACATTTGATGACCCAGTTTCTCTTACAACTATTTCTCTGCTTGTTCCAAGTTGGTTGCAATCTGTTCAATGGGGCTATCTCTTCTATGAACTCCATGCTTCTTCATCAGCAGGGCACTCTGGGTTCCTCAAAATGTATGACCAAGAACAATGTAACTTCTTTTGGCAGGGATTGAAAATGACAATTCAACGGATGGTGGCTGACTGTGATACTTTCCAGGTCAACAAGGGTGAAACAACCCTCCTTTCGGGACTGCTCGAACCCTTGCCCATCCCTACACAGATTTGGACAACTATTTCTATGGATTTCCTGGAAGCGCTCTAGTGGTATAGTACCACATCTAAAAGGACACCATATGAAGCAGTCTTTGAATAGGCACCACTAGTTCTTCTTCCATACACCTTCAGCAGCTCCCCAGTTCAGGAAATTGACTCAATTCTTCGAAACCGCAATCAGCTTCTTCTCATTCTGCAGGACAATCTTCACATGGCAAGAATTCGACTGAAACAACAAGCCAATCAGCACCGTTCTGCACACACTTTTCACGTCGCTGATATGGTTCTTCTTCGTCTACAACCTTCCATGCAATCCTCACTAAAACTCAAAAGGCACCAGTGGCCCAGAATGCAACCCGAGGATGCTACAGGGAACCCACTCCTTCAGATTCTGCATCAATTTCCACATCTAAAGCTTTGAGGACAAAGCTTTTTCTAAGGGAGAGGGGATGTTAGGAACCCATGTCTTTACTTTGTTAGTATATTGTTGTTGGATGCATATGATTTGTAAGTCGTCCTGTAGTATTTGTTGATCCATAGTTTATGTTACTGTTGTTGGCACATATGCTTTGTAAGTCGCCCATAGTTTTGTTGATCCATAGTTTGTATTGGCCCATGGTTTTGACTCATAATAATTGTTGATCTATATTTTGTATTGGCCCATGGTTTGTATTGACACATGGTATTGACCCATGGTATTGGCACCTAGACTTAGTATATAAGTGTGTTCTGAGGCCTATGAAGGCACCATGAAGTTAATTGTATTGAGCTTGCTCAAAGGAGGTTTCCCCCTCGAAGTGGCCCGTGATCAATATAAAAGTGATTCTGAGTTATGTTATTTCTGATATCTCATGTATTTGCATTAATTAAATATTGCAGGTTCTTCACATCTACTACATTGATGTAACTGGGGTTTGTTGTGAAGGTTAATATGATGTGATGTTGAGCAGAATTACTATGTCTCTTTTTGTCCTTCTGTTATGAATGTGATGTGCAATCTGAATATATGAATGATGCAATGTTTCCTTGTTCCAAGTGATGTTTTACTGCTAGATCTGTTGCACATTAATGGTTTATTTAACAATAAGATCTATTGAATGATGATGCAGTTCTGTCTAAATGCATAAGTCGAAATATTCTATCTATTTTTGAATGTTGTGATAAGTTGATTAAGCAGATGCATAAAGGTCCTTCTTCATTTGACGGAAACATGGTTCCATTAGATCTCCCTTGAACATCTTGGGTGAGACTTCATCTGCTCTGTAGATGTTGTTGGATGGGGTAAAACCTGTCTAGGTTGGTGCTCAGGGAGATAGCGGTGGGTTGGATGTTGACAGAGTGAGGAACCCCTATCGACTGGGTTTGTGTCAATGAATGGTTCCATTGCCGGGACTCGTAGCACAAAGTGAAGGAAGGACATGTTGTGGCATCCGACTAGATCGGAGATTCAAAATTGGTTCAATAAAAAATTGTGAGAGTTCGCTGAGAAATAAAATCAGAACCCTGGGTTGACGATGGATTGGTGGCTGGAAAAGTAAATACACGACGGTCCACATGAATATTTTTCTGTGAATTCCTGATTATCCTGTATGAATGGTTAGTGAAATTGACCTTTCAGAAGAAAAAATTCCAAGGTGGTGAGCCGACAGCTTGGACCCCAGAGCTGATCCAAGAGCTGCAAGAGGTAGACAACAAAGAATCACGGGCTGTTGAAGTCTGGATTGAAAGCATATTGGATGGTTATATTACCGAGTTTGCGGTCAACACAATGAAATCCTACAACGAAGCTCAAAGGGAATTTTTCAACAGACCAAGAGGCAGGTTCCTGTTGTCACTGCAATTGTCCATTAAGATGCTCATCTGCGAAAAGGGCATACTGAAGATGCACCTAGACCAGTAGAACCCTGGTGGGAAGAGGCTGTGGATACTGCGCAAGTAGGGGGGATGCGAATGGAATGATATGGGTTAGATGGGTGCAAGTTGTGATGAGACTGTGAAGGAAGGAGAGGAAGAGAGTGGTCTTACGAGGGGAGGAGCAAGGTTTCGACAAGAGAAGTGGCAGAGGATAGGAGAAGGTCTTGCTGCAATCGAAATGAAAAACCATATAGCAAGACCACATGGGATGAAGCTAGCTCACAGTGTCGACAAGGATGACCAGGCTATGCCCAGGATAGAGGCAGGACCAACCCCCACTAGTAGCGTACCCACACCTCCTCTCACTACTCCACAACTAGGAAGAAATATGATTTTGACACTGCCATGTTCATCATGTCAACAACATCTAATTACTAGCGGATTAGTGATAGTGGGAAGGAAGCCTAGGATGGCGGGCGAAGATGCGAAGTTACCCCTGTTCCATGGAAATGGAACTGACAACCCAGAGCAATAATGGTTTTTATGCAAAGCTGTGTGAACTGTTAAAAATATCACGGATGATGACGCCAAGAAAGGTCAGTTGGAAATGACTCTTCGAGGTTGCGCATTGGAATGGTTTATGAAGTTTGTGCAAGTTCATGCAGGAAGTCTAGAGAAGACATTGGATGAATTTAGGAAAGGATTAATTGTAGAGTTCAGAAAACCCAAGTCTAAAGAGCAATATATTATAGAGCTAAAGGAGATCAAGCAGTATCCAAATGAAACTATTTGGTATTTTGATCAAGTATTTAAAACACTGATGGAAAGAGTCATCTTTGAGACGAGCGACGTCCAACATAAGGAATGGTTCATCGGCGTTTCTACCTCATATTCGAATCCCATTTATGTAGCAAAACATTGTGACACTGAATGAGGTGCTGGAGATTGCAATGCGATTAGAAGCTTCACCAGTTGCTGAGAATGTGTCATCTTCCCAAATTTTCCTATGGTCCATGGGGATGATTTTAGCCTAAGTCACCTAGGCATTAATTAAATAATTAATGGAGGGATGAAGGAAGATTCCTAAGGGTGAATTTGAGGAATTAAATGGATAAGGAGGGGATCCCATGAAGTTATTAACCCCCAATTCAAGTGCTAAGGTGATTTATTAATTAATTGAGAAATTAATGAATTGGGAAAGTTTTGAGGCAATTACACCATAGTAGTTAATTAATTACTAGATAATTAATTAATTGCTTAGCTAAATTATTTCTGAGATGTATTATTGTCATTTAAATGTTTATTACTAATAAATGTCCCAAGTGGTTGATGACTTGGATAGGAAATTTGAATTGGTCAATTAGGCCAAACTTGCTTAAGTGATAAATCTTAGAAAAGCTAAGGAATCTAGTGGAGACAAGTTGGCAAGATGAACCCAGAAAGGAAACTGACAAAAGCTGGCAAAATCAGACAAAAGCAGGAAAGAGGAAAGTAAAGAAAGTGGAAAGATTCAGAAAAGCTTTCAGAAAGAAAATAGCAATAACCAGAAAAGCTACCTAAAGCACACTGTTAACACCCAAAAAGTGTTCACTACCTCATTACCACATTATATGGCTCATTTGTCCATGTTCCTACCATTTTTTCATTAAAATCCCAAAAACTCCCATTAAAAAGCCTCCAAAAGGCCTAAAATGCCTCCAAAAGGCCACAAAACCATCAAAATAGCCTAAAAAAGGCTAAAAAACCCCCTTTTCCTCCAAAAATAGCAAAAGTCCCCTAAAAAGGGAATAAAAAATATAAAATAATGAGGAAAAGGAGGAAAAAACCCTATACAGCTGCACAAAACCATGTGTTTCCTAAAACCATGGGTCAGCACTCCACCACCAAAAAACTATAAATAGGTGATGGAGATCCCTTATTCCATATCCACAATCACAAGCACCCTTACTCTGCCAAAATCTCTCTCGAAACCCTAGTTCATCATTTGAACTATTTTCACCTTGAGAGCCACTTTGGCCCATCCCCACCATTGGAGAAGGAGAAAGGAGCATTCAGAAGCTTGGAGCATCCTCTTGGACACTGCAAAGGGCTTCACCAACCTTGACACTCAAGGTAACATCAATACAAAGTCATTCTTTCATTTTGGTGTTTATGCTTCATGCTTGTCTTAGAAATAATTTAATTTTTTGTCTTTTGCATAATTAGTTTAATATACTGAACTGCTACTAAGGAGTCCATTCTCCTTAGTAGGTGCTCATTGGCACAAGCTAGGGGTAAAACCCTAGCTACAGTTTTGGCGACTCCGCTGGTTTTCGAATTTCTGGTTTCCGTTTTTAAATTTTTTCTTTCGGCTGTCCCTTTCGGCCACTGCATACCGCGTCTTTTTCCTCTACAGTCGCGTCCCGACCGCGCCTTTCAGGCCTTTACCCGCGATCCGACCGTGGCTCTCAGACTGCTTCCGACGCTCTGCCGACGGATTCAAGTCTGTTACCTGCGATCCGACCGTGGCTAATCAGCCTGTTTGCCGCGATCTGACTGCGCCTATCGGCCTGTTTCACGCGTCCCGACTGCGGCTTTCTGCCCCTTCCGTGCGTCCCGACTGCGTTTATTAGCCTTTTTGCCGCGACCCGACTGTGTCTTTTTCCATTTTTCCTGCGTCCCGACTGCATTTGTTGGCCCGATAGCCGCGACCCGGACCGCCGCTGTTTCCCTAAAACCCGCGGTCGGCCTGTTCCAAATCGCCACAGACCCGCGGTCTGTTTTCTGCTCTTTTCCTGTTTTGAGCCCAGCCCCTCTTGCTGCAATATTTTCTGCATTTTGACAGCCCTCTGTCCCACCTGCAGCCCACTTCCTTACAGCCTTTCTGCAACATAATTTCTGTTCCTTTTACAGAATCTTTTTAAAATTTCAGTATTTTTATTTCAGAAAATTTTGCAAAGTTAAACTTTCAATTTCCATATTATTGATAGATTGGAAGTTGCCCTCCCTTGTGGCACTTCTGTTTTTGGGTTCAACACCTCACGAGCACACACTCTGTCACATTAAATCAAGTGAGCCTTAAAAAGTACCTAACTAAACCAACATTCTAACCCCACTTGGGGAACACAAAAGAATCATTGTAGTTAGGTAGGATCAGGGGGATAGGCTTCCAATAACACCCCTTGGTTATTTCACTTGAGACATAGTTGTTGTCCAAATAGGGAACCAAAATCCCCTAGTACTTTTTGGCACGGTCACGACCAGTTTATCAGAGGGCCTCTCCCTTAGGAGGGTTGAAGTCGGGAGACTGGTTCCGGAGGCCTGAGTGGAATACCGCACTCCATTTAGTAACCGAAGGGCTACCTTTCGCGGTTCGCGGGATATCCCTGTATAGGGGTATTGCGGTCAACGAACTAAACGGCAGATTCACCTTTCTGGACGTGTCATGAACGGGGTATCTTAGTTGCCATTCTTCTAGGATTGACTACCCGGTGTCCCTCCCGGTAGGGGGATATCATAGCCACTTGGCTTTCCTACTCATATTGTCTGACTTGGATTTCATCACCTTGCAGAGGATATGTTTAGTTAAGTCAGAATACTTTTAGCTAGGTGTTTGCATGCTCCTTTACCTCCCTTTGGTCTAGTGAGTCCACCATTTTTCTTTTTTAGGAAACCTGCTGCTTGTTGGTATTCTGACCATCTTTGTTGTTACTCCACCTATTGTAGCACAGCTGTTACACTGGGTGTTTTGAGTTGGTTGTTGGCCTGAGTGCCTTGCTTTTTTGCTCTCCTTCTGCACACTCGGTTGCATTAGGATTTTTGAGCTGTTTTCATACTCACCCCAACCCACAGAGATTTAGACACCATCTGTCACCATTGAGTCCCCGAGACATTCTCGGCGCCTCAGGGGCGAGCCCCCACAGCACGGTTCTCTCGACACCACTCGTCATAGATTCCGATCATTGTCCGTTGATACCACTCATCACAGATCTAGAGCCTTGTCACTTGACTCCACCCGTCAGCGACGTAGGTCTCCGTCACCAGATAGTGACGCACCTTACTTTACCTCTGATTCTGACGAAGAGTCTGAGAACCCTATTTATACTGCCCCTACTAGCCCCATGGCTGGTACGACTTCCACTCCATTTGTCATAGGGACCATTGGTGGCACATCCACCACTACACCTGTTTTTGGTATGCCCTCCATGGGGAAACCATCTACCGTTCCCCTCACGGTACCTATTCCCACAGCGGGAATACCTATCCCCACTACATCAGTGGCTCACACTACCAATGGTGGTGCTGGACCATCCTCCACTACCTCAGTTCCCCCACTTGGGGGCACCACCCTTAATTTTGTCCCTCCACTTGGGGGCACTGGCCCCAACTTGGTCCACAGCACTACTGTGTCACAGCCTTCTTCCAGTTTGCCGTTCATGGCTAGCCTCAACCTACCTGACCTGGCCAGATTGACCAACGATCCTATTCGACACGACCCTATGTGGCCTCATATGCCTACCAAACTACCCTCTGACATCCCTAAATTCGAGGGTAAGGCCGGTGAGGACCCACAGAACCACATCATGTCTTTCCACCTATGGTGTTCCTCTAACTCCATTGTGGATGACTCTGTTCGCCTCCGTCTCTTACAGCGCACCTTCACTGGCTCTGCAGCCAAGTGGTATATTGAGCAGCCTCATGGGACCCACGCCACCTTTTCTTCCCTGGCCTCGACCTTCCTGCAGTTCTTCCAGTTGCCAGTCCGCTATGACGCAGGCGTTGAGATCCTTCTATCTTGTAGACAAAACACGGCTACCCATATCACGGACCACATCCATGAGTGGCGTAGACGCCGTAGCTTATGCAAGATTAAACTAGATGACCGCATCTTCCTCGATTGGTTCCTCAAGTCCCTGCTTCCTGTCATCGCTAAGGATGTAGCTTCAGAAAGACCCCAGTCTGAAGAAGAGGCCATCCTTAAGGCACAGCAGTTCGACCTCATTTACGCCCAGTCGGGTTACCTTTATACCATTATACCTGACGCCCCTCGCGGCGAGTCCTCCCATCATGATGCGCCGGGGGCATCCCACGCTGCAGATGGTATCATTGGCCGTGTTTCTTCGCATCCCCAACCCTTTTCTATAGCACGACCTACCCCTGGCCCCGACCTGTCGAGGGCTACCTCCCAGTCTGGAGCAACCAATTCATATGCTCCCATGACACATCACCATTCCCATGGACCTTCGTGTCCACCTCAGTGCTTTGGGTATGCGACTCCTGCTTATGCTCCTCCAGTCGCCCCTCAGCCTTACTACCATCAGCACACTGCCCCGGCTCCTGCGCCTTCACAAGCCCCACCAGCTTATTATCCGCCCCAGGCAGCCCCTGCGGCACATCCACAACCTGCTCCGCAGTCCTATCAGCAACACCCTCAAGTTGCTGCACCTGCTCAGCCTCAACCTGCATATCATCCTCCGCAGCCTGCTCCAGCACCTGCGCAACCTCAGAATCCACCTGCTGCCCAAGGGCAAGTTTACGCCCAACACAACCCGCAGCAAAACCAGAATAACCAGCGTAACCAGGGCCAACAGAACCGCGGCAAGGGCCGTAATCGGGGAAACAACCAACCTGCAGACCAAGCTGGTCAACCGGCTAATCCCCCTGACAACAATAATGCGGCCCCCGCTAATCAAAACCCTGATCGCCCGCCCAAGCAGGCCAAAAACCCCAATCTGCGAACAAACCACCCCTGTTCTATTTGTGGAGTCTATGTACACTACACTCATGCTTGCCCACACTTGGAGCGAGCTCGGCAGCTTTGGGTTGACGAGGCCCATCGCCAAGGGCATGCGGCTCCCCAAGCACCGCCCAACCCCCCCCAACCTCAGCAACCCCCTTTGGTGCTGCAAAACCCCTTACCGACCCAAGGCGTGGTGAACACTCAGCCGTTGGCCCCTCAAGCTAACGTGCAATCCCAACAACAACAGATCACCTACGCTGCTCCTGATCAACCCATGTTCGACTCAGGTACCCACCACTTACTGATGATGTCATCTACTGACGTCAACCTACAGACCCGTCGGAACCAATATGGCTCCACCTCTGAAGCCACTCCCACGGATAAACCTACTAACGCTCATCCCACCGATCAGGCGTTACGTATACCTCCGCCTCCCATAGACGGCGCCGCGAAAGCACCTCGTTTTCCACTTCGCCGAATCAACAATAACCCTAACGCGCGTGCTGCGTCAAACTACAACATCGTAGACGACCTAGCCCAATCTCCCGCAGCCATGTCTGCGTTGGAAGTCTTGAAGAACTGCCCTTCCCAGCGCAAGACTTTACTTTCCGCCATCGGGGGGATTGACCCAACTGATTCACATTTGATGGCGTTTGATTTAGACCAGTCTGAACCACGCCTACCTTCCAGCTTAGCCTTCCAAGTTACAGTCTCCGTTAGGAATCTTGTTATCCATCGGTGCATCATCGATGAGGGTGCTTCCACATGCGTTATGTCTACATTTGTATGGCAGAAGCTAGGATCCCCTCCTCTCCAGCAGTCCACCACTGCGTTACGTGCCTACGACGGTCGTTCGGCCCAGCCCCAAGGCCTCCTGCCCAACGTTCCTGTCCAGTTAGGTGGTAAAACAGTTCTTATTGATATAGAGGTAATCAATGCCCAATTGGATTACAACCTTCTACTTGGCCGCAGCTACATGTATGCCATGCGGGCGGTTGCCTCTTCTGTCTTTCGCACCATGATGTTCCCCCATGAAGGACGCGTGGTTAAGATTGACCAGCTCACCTACTATGATCCCAGTGCTCCGGCGGCACCGGAAAATGTTCTCCCCATGGTTGAACAACCTGTTTCCCCTGCCACCACCTCGTTTGTTTCCTCTACGGGGCCTGGAGTCTACTCAGACGCGCCGATGACTTCCACCTTTCACTCCATTCCTCCGCCGTCATCAACGCCCGAAGTGTCTGATTTATGAACCTTGTCCCACGACAACCTACCACCTAACACTCAACCACCCTTGTTGCCTAAACCACCATTGGTACCTAGCCACATTGGTGTTACACCGATCCATACGATCCCCTTCCTAGTCCCTCCATCGGGAGTAGTAAGTGCCCCGGTCATGGCTACCCTTAGCCTCCCTGGGTTAACCTTGGGATTACCTATATGGTATCTTTCGCCTCCCGTTCGCCCGCCGACACCTGATGTCGTCCTCCAGCCGGTGCAACCCATGGCTACTACCACTCAGCCACCTCCCGGTGTCTCTACCCCTTCATCCTCCACGACACCTCCTCCTACTCCCAAACCCACTGGGGGCAGAGGTCCACAACCTTACACTGCTGTCCCACCTCCCAAGACAGTCAAGAACCCTCCAGTGTTTCGTGCTCCTCCCAAATGCTCGCTGTGTGACGAGTTGGGCCATGCGACCCACCAATGCCCACAGTTACCGGCATTGCAGAAGCACATGCAAATGCTCGATGACGATCCTAACATCCCAACAGTCGAACTAAACCCTACTCCTAAGCCTAAAGATAAGTCCCTACGTACCAACCACTCCTGCGCCATATGCGGTATTTACGGGCATTATTCACATCATTGTCCCGATCTCCCAGATTACAGAGCAGCTCTTTATGAGATGAACAATCTGGACCTTGAGACGGCACCACCTACCATTGAGGATATCTACCCCCCGGTCTCTCCCCCTTCTGAAGAGGTTAATATCATCTACATGATCTCTTCAACCAACACTTCCACTACCCCCTCGTCAACCGATTTGACGACGCAGACCTTCCGTACTGATGAGGAGATTCTTGAGGCCCTAACTGCCCCGGATTATCCTTGGGATGATATGCACCACCGTTCCTATTTCATCCCAGAAGCGTCTCCCTCTAGCACCGCTACCCAATACGTGGTCGAATCCAAAGACTTCCTCCCCACCAAGGTTGACTGGTTCAAGGACCCTATTCCTGCTCCTGATGCCTTCGAGGAGGGCAACATGGCCAACATCTCACCTGTCATACAAGTTGATATTGCTGCTCCAGGTCGTGCCCCTGAACTCATTACTTTAGGAGCATTCTGCAGTAAACAAGAGATTGAGGACTACACACACCTTTTCAAAGAATTCCGTGATGTCTTTGCCTGGTCTTATACCGAAATGCCTGGTCTTGATCCCGCAATTATAGAGCATCACATTGACACATGGCCTGATGTAACCCCTGTTCGTCAGAAACAGCGCCCCATTCATCCCTCAAAGCTCCCAGCTGTCAAAGCCGAGATTGAGAAGCTGCGCAAGGCAGGGTTCATATATCCTATTGCCTATACCACATGGGTTTCAAACCCAGTTCCAGTTAACAAAAAGCAAGGCACCATCCGCGTATGCACTGACTTCCGTGACCTAAACTATGCTTGTCCCAAGGACAACTTCCCCACGTCGTTCATCGATCAACTCATAGATGCGTGTGCGGGACATGAGGTCCTCTCCTTCATGGATGGTTTTTCCGGATATAATCAGATTCAGATCCGTAAGGAAGACCAGTACAAAACTGCCTTCACTACCCCTTGGGGCACCTTTGCCTATCGCGTCATGCCTTTCGGCCTAAAAAATGCTGGGGCCACTTTCCAGCGGGCCATGACCTATTGCTTCCACGACTTAGTCCATATCCTGCTAGTCTACCTTGATGACCTTACAGCTCGTTCCCGGAAACGATCTGACCACCTTAACGACCTTCGGCAAATTTTTCTGCGTTGTCGCAAATACCAAATTCGCTTGAACCCACACAAGTGTGTTTTTTGCGTACCGGCAGGCCGATTGTTGGGTTTCATTGTTTCCCAGAAAGGAATTACTGTTGACCCTCTAAAAGTCCAAGCTATTTTAGACCTCCCCCCTCCTCGCACGCTCCGGCAGCTCCAAAGTCTGCAGGGGCGATCTAACTTCCTTCGACGCTTCGTTCCTGATTATGCCACTACGGTACACGGTTTCTTGCGCCTACTCCGCACCCACGTACCCTTCGTTTGGGATGCGCAAGCAGAAGCTGCATTCGAGGCCCTCAAGAAGGCCCTCACACAAGCCCCTCTGATTTCCCCTCCGGATTTCACTCGAGACTTCATCCTTTACGTGTCGGCCTCCGAGCATGCCGTATCTGGAGTCTTAGTTCAAGAAGACGATTCTCACCAGGAGCACGTCATTTACTATGTTAGCCAGACCTTGTCTGGTCCACCATTACGTTACCCATATGAAGAGAAACTTGCCCTCGCAGTAGTCTTTTCCGTTCAAAAATTGCAACACTACATCTTAATGAGTCATACCACCGTCGTTGCCAACTCTAACCCCATGGTATATCTTCTCAACCGGCGGCTACTCCAAGGTCGTGTTGCCAAATGGGTCATTATCCTCCAAGAATATGACCTTACCTTCAAAACACCTAAGAGCACTAAAGCCCTCGCGCTTGCCCAACTCATTACTGATCTCCCTTCCCTTCTCCCGGCCAAACCCATCTCCGATGAGTTACCCGACAATCACCTGTTCACTATCTCGTCCGATGACCCATGGTACGGTGATATCTTGTTATACCTACGCACGCAGAAGTTCAGACCCAAAGTTACACGAAATGGACGCCGTTGCATCCGCCACCAGGCCTCTCGATATCTCCTCTTAGGCGATGTCCTCTATCGGCGCGGGGTTGACACAATTCTTCGTCGTTGCCTTACCCATGAGGAAGCTGAACACGTCCTTAATGACTGTCATAGCGGTGCCTGCGGAGGCCATTTCTCAGGGATGGCCACCGCCCAAAAGGTCGTCCGCGCCGGATACTTCTGGCCCACACTTTTCACTGACTGCATCACTGCGGTCAAACACTGCCATAACTGCCAACTTTTTGCCCCCAAGGCCCGGACACCTCCTGCTCCGTTACACCCAGTCGTCACCGTTGGTCCCTTTTGTAAGTGGGCCATAGACTTCATGGAATGTAGACCCCAGTCTGCCAACGGCCACAAATATATTGTTGTCGCTGTTGATTACTTTACCAAATGGGCGGAGGCCATGCCTACCTTCAATTGTACCGCTGACACTGCTGCCCGCTTCTTCTTCAACCATGTCATCGCTCGATTCGGGGTTCCTAAGCAGTTAGTCTCTGACCATGGTTCACACTTCGAAGATGCCGTCTGGCGTGAGTTATCCACCCTCCTTAAGTATGAGCACCAATTCTCCTCTGCTTACTACCCCCAAGGGAACGACCAAGTAGAGGCCATCAATAAAATCCTTAAAACCATCCTCCAACGAACAGTTGACAAGCATAAGTCCAATTGGCACCACATGTTGTTCCCTGCTTTGTGGGCTTATCGCACCTCCACTAAGACCGCCACTGGTTTTACACCATTTCATTTAGTTCACGGTATAGAGTCTGTTCTCCCCATCGAGTGTCAGATCCCTGCCTTACAGATCGCCGTTGAGCTTCTCCCTGACACCACCCCCCTCGAGCAACGTCTGCTGCACCTCGAACAAGCCGATGAAGACCGCCGGGCCACTCTCCAGAATATCGAAGCTGCCAAAAACCGCTCCAAAGCCGGTTATGATAAACATGTTCACCCTCGAACTTTCCGCGAAGGGGACCTCGTCCTCGCCTATGACCAAGCCCATGACAAAACCGGTAAAGGGAAGTTCGAATCTATGTGGCAAGGCCCTTACGTCGTGCAGACCTGCCTCGGCAAGGGGGCATACATCTTAGCTGACTCTGAAGGCCGTCCTTTGCGTAACCCTCGTAATGGGTTGTATCTTAAGCGTTTTTACCCATAAAAACGAAACCCGCGGCCTCATTGGTATGCATTGTACAGTACTTTCTTTTTTGTTTTTTTGTTTTTTGTTTTTACAAACCGTTTCCACCACTGGAATCAGCGCGACGTGACCGTCATGATGGTCACCTCGTTGCATTATTTTTTGTCCTGTCATTTTTTACCCATTTTTCAGACGCCACTAGTCGCCTCGGTTTGCGTGCCACATCGGCCGTTCTCCGATTTTCACATGTTTTATATCATCGGATTCATTTTTCCGAGCTGGTGATGATGCTTGAGATCATTTCTCGCTCTCACCTCCAGATTTTCCGGGCATTTTTCAAAATGCCCCCGTCACCTCGGTTTGCGTGCCACATCGGCCGTCACCCGTTTTTGACATCCTTTATATCGCCGGATTCATTTTTTCCGAGCTCGTGATGATGCTTGAGATCATTTCTCGCTCTCACTTGGTACAATTTCAACATTGTGTCCCAACACCTTGCTGCCTCGGTTTGCGTGCCACATCGGCCGCCATCGGATTGTTCCACATTTTTACATGAGCCATTCACTCCTGTCATACTGCAAATGTTTCATTATTTTGCCACCATTTCATCTACCCCGCAAGGAGGTCCATCAGTGTTCCCACCTACCCTCGTTCTTGGTCATCATTACTAAACCTTGATTGAACACTTCCTCCTTGCCTGGCCATTCCTTTTGTCCGGTATAATTTTATCCCTTTTTCGGGCCGGACAAGTCCTTTACGAAAAAGGCACTTAGGGAGTTTCTGTTAAGCTCTTTTCTGACTCCTAAACGAATGAAAAGATCGCTGAGCAATCTTGCTTCCTTTCATGCTCGTTAAAGTACCTGAAAGGGCGTCTATCCGGTATAAGTTTAACCCTTTTCCGGACCTGGTAGACTAATTACGAAAAAGGAATACTCTAGTCACACCGGCTAGAAGAGTTCTTCATTGCATCCTTTTATGCTTCTTTGGGCCTTGGAGACTAAATCTACGAAAAAGCAACCCCCTGGAGTCTTCTTACTTGCTTTCAGACTCTCTAAAATTGAAAGCAACCACGAGCATGCACTGTCCTGGGCTCGGAAAATCCACACGACAGTACCATTTCCATCATTTCAGAGTCTTCTTATCGCTTTCAGACTCCTTAAAATTGAAAGTAACCACGAGCATGAACTGTCCTGGGCTCGTAAAATCCACACGACAGTACCATTTTACACACACTTCTTCTAGTTCCTTAACCCATGAAGAAGTTTTCCCCCGTGCCTCTTGGCACTTTGATCTATCATCTCGGCAGCACCCCCAATCAGGTCGCCTTTGTTCAGAGTATTCTGCAGTCTCCTGCCATTGTACCCCAGCTTGAGTCTCCCTCAGCCCAGTAACTTACCCAGATCCCATACAGCTATGATCCCTCTCCCCTTCGTCAGTTTCATATGCTGCCAGATCATTCCCATTATCATACTCTGAACAAAGGAAGTTTGAGTCCACCTGCTCTACTTGCCCAGTTGTCCCCCCACAGTTTATCAGTCCTGCCATCAGCACTATCACATTTCGGTCTTGTACCTCGCGCTTCTGTCAAGGAAACATCATTGCCTTGATAGTTGCAGGTCTCCCTCTGTCGACGACAGCTCCTCTATTCCAGAGGATAGGCCCAGAGGTCCCTACGCCTTGGACTTATCACCATCTGTGGTAGGTGCCTACGGATCATTCCGAGAGGAGACATCATTGCCTCTCCGAGTGGTTGTTCCTCACATGCTCGACTTCAGCACCTTGATCGCATCGTTGAGGATCGCGTAGGATTATATCCCATCAGTTTTTTGTCGAAGACCCCGGATTTCCCCCGACTCTAGCACATTGGTGAGTCACTTCGGAACACCCAGTTATATGTTCCCGTGGATGTCCGGGCTGCGTTGGCGTTTGTATTCGGAAGCCATCCAGTTCCATGCTTCCTTGAGTACCCAGTTTCAGTTCCAGTTCAGTGTACCATGGAGAGTTTGACCCCAGTCATTATGATCCAGCAGCTCATCAGTTCCTTTGGTACCACACTCAGTAGCGCTGTTGATTGTTCCAGTGCACCAGTTCTGCAGTTCACACATGATCCGTTGAGCAGTATGTCCCAGATTTGTGTCCCCTCTGGACTCTTATGATGTACACAGTGGTCATGTACCTTACAGGTCCCCCTTTTTCGGGCCTTACAGTTATGTTTATGTATCTTGATACGAGCATGGGTATGCCCGCCTCGTCCATATATTGAGATTATTCCTCAGTCAGTATTTGAGGTCATGTATATTTTAGGTCCCCATTTTCTGGACCCCATTGTTGTTATTATGTTATATCCTGATACGAGCATGGGAATGCCCGCCTCGTCCATCTGATCAGATGATTCCTCATCCATTATTGAGGTTATGTACTTTTAGTCCTTGCAGTTGTTCGGGATCGTTGTTCCGGGCTCCAGTTTGTTTCTTCTCTTCTCTCCACATCCCAGGAAAACCATTCATGACTTATGATGTCCATCGGCCATACGATTAGCTCCTGACCTCGCACATCAGGGGGCAATCTGTTAACACCCAAAAAGTGTTCACTACCTCATTACCACATTATATGGCTCATTTGTCCATGTTCCTACCATTTTTTCATTAAAATCCCAAAAAATCCCATTAAAAAGCCTCCAAAAGGCCTAAAATGCCTCCAAAAGGCCACAAAACCATCAAAATAGCCTAAAAAAGGCTAAAAAACCCCCTTTTCCTCCAAAAATAGCAAAAGTCCCCTAAAAAGGGAATAAAAAATATAAAATAATGAGGAAAAGGAGGAAAAAACCCTATACAGCTGCACAAAACCATGTGTTTCCTAAAACCATGGGTCAGCACTCCACCACCAAAAAACTATAAATAGGTGATGGAGATCCCTTATTCCATATCCACAATCACAAGCACCCTTACTCTGCCAAAATCTCTCTCGAAACCCTAGTTCATCATTTGAACTATTTTCACCTTGAGAGCCACTTTGGCCCATCCCCACCATTGGAGAAGGAGAAAGGAGCATTCAGAAGCTTGGAGCATCCTCTTGGACACTGCAAAGGGCTTCACCAACCTTGACACTCAAGGTAACATCAATACAAAGTCATTCTTTCATTTTGGTGTTTATGCTTCATGCTTGTCTTAGAAATAATTTAATTTTTTGTTTTTTGCATAATTAGTTTAATATACTGAACTGCTACTAAGGAGTCCATTCTCCTTAGTAGGTGCTCATTGGCACAAGCTAGGGGTAAAACCCTAGCTACACACACTTGCCCAAATTTAGTGAAGGAGGTGAAGGAAAGAACGTTTTGAAAGCTCAGAAGTTGCTATTCTCCTCAAGAAATGCGCCCTCATGGCTTTGGAGTAGAATGGGAAAGTGGGTAACCTACTCTCACAAGTCACCAAGCTAAGAACTTGCTCAGCAGGTCATCATGAAGTTTATAAAAGAATCCAACCAACTCCATTTGGGAATTTTTGTCATTTGCAATTTTGGTTTGAGAGCTCTGAGCCTCTCTAGTTGAGTGATGTGCCTCAACAAGTTTGCTTAGGAGATGTGCCCCAAGGCCACATTAGTTTCCAATGAGTGTTATGCAAGTCCAGAACATGATGCTACATCCAATAACATTCAGATCAGTTCAGCATTGAAGTCACATAGTCAGTTTGAAGAGAAGATCTCTCTTACATTGAAATTATAGCTAGTTTTGGTGAAGCTTCTCTAGTGGAAGATGAATGCTCCAATGAAAGTGCCCAAGGATTGATGGAGGGTTGGTACAACCATATGTTCAGCCAACAATGATGTCTAGCAGCAGAAATCATTCTCAGAATTGATCTATTCTATTCTTCTCATCACTTCTTGCAACCTCAACTAAATTTGGTGGTGTTTTCCCCATAAGGAAGAGAAGATCGGTGGTTAGCTCTCCATACTTTTCCAGAGACTCAGTGTGTAGACATACACTCTATTACAGACCTGTTGAAGATCAGATTGCACCATCAGAACAGAGATTGGGCAGTTAATTCTCTTCTTCCAGTCATTCTATGGCCCTATGAGGGGATTTCCTAGTCTAGAATCCATTGTACTAAGGAGGAGCTATTAAATGAGTGCAAAATTGGTTCAGTGAGTAACATTTCGACCTGATGCTGTTAATTACATTATATTAGAGCACTCTAATTTTTTAGAACATATTTTTACATTTTAATAAAGTCAGTACTTAACTCAGAATAGAAGACTAGCTCATTGAGCATGGTTTAATGACTAGTTTCACTAAAATGACTGTCAAATTTATTCTAAATATCAGATCTGATTTCTATAAGTTTTAGGAGGTCATTAATATACCACACAAGCCATATCACCTTATACTTTAAGAATTTGGAAGGTTTTACCCACTGTTTTTAAAGATTGCAATTTGACTAGCTTTATCATCCCGGTAGGGCCTAGAACTTCTAAACCACTCCTACTCTTCCCAAATACTTTTGAATGCTGCTCATTGTGTCCATTAAACCTATTTTAATGTCATAACTCATTTTGTACCCACCTAGTCTAGTAAGCATATGTTGGTGCGCCCAGGAAGCTTTGCGGTAGGCTTCAGCGATAGTTAATGTCCGAAACATAAATGGCCCTACTGCTTTGTGCTTAGGACTCTCCCTATGATGTGTTATTTTCTGCTGCACATTTCCCCATACAATTTCCAGAACTGAAAGTTCATCCCACCATACATAGTTTCAGTCTCCATCCCCATCACTGACCTCCTGCTCGGTTTAAAAGAATTATTAAGAAATTTATCCAGTGAATTTTGTTAAAATTTCTGAAGTTGAGTTAATATCTTGGTTAAATATTTACAAGGATATTACAGTGGTATCAGAGCTCTTTCCTTGGCTGACCCTGTTGAAAGAAATTAACTCAATGATTGAAGGAAGATTGCATATCTTCTCATAAATGCAAAATGTGGCTCCTACCAGTCAGTGAAGAAGAAGAATTTATTTTTGAGCCATATGAAGAGGATCCTTTAACCCCTGTTGGAAATTTTTATTTGCATAAAGTTGAAGATGATCTCCTTGTTGAACCAATGTTTGAATAGGACATAGGAACGGGCATACATATGACTAATTTGGATTATGAAGGAATACTCAAAAGAGACAACCCAAAGAAATCCTATGAGTACTTCATGGAGTACTCTGCCTTGAAGAAGGAGGTTCAGAAGTCCCTGACCTTTAGAGACTATTGTGATTTGGAGATTCATAGGTTGTTCAAAGACCCCTACAATAGTGATAGAAAAAGAAGGATTGCACATATGGTTGATGGTGTGTGCAAAGAAGTTGAGGCAAGATCTTTAACCCTAGGAGCTAAGATGGAAAGGAGGGATAAAGATGTGTCCTCACAGCCAGGAAAAATCAAGGGAGGAAACCAAGAGCCACCTAGTTCTTCAGGTGGAGAAGAAGTAGGAAAAAATAAAGATGAATTTGTAGCCCTACATATGGATCCATCCCAATCCCAGGGAAATGGAATCAAGAAGGAAGCTTCAGCAAGGCCATTGGCAGGGCCAAGCATTGCGAGACTATTTGGTTTTTCTTTAAGAAGGAAGTCCAAAGGTTGTGATCTGAGCACCACACAATGTGGAGATACATCAAGTTTCTTGGAAAGAAATGACCAAGAAGACCTTGCTGGTGCCCTATTACTCCAAGAAGTGGATGAAGAAGGTCAATGCACAGTAGAAGATCCAGCAGTCAAACACTTGATTTTTGGTGATGAGGGAGGTAAAATCACTCTCGATCTTTTAATGGTTGATTTCAAAACAAGTGCAGAAGAAATGGGACAGATTGATGAAGGTGAGACATCTTTTGGATCTAATCCAAAGGGGGAACATAATTCAGATTTACACTCACCCCTGGAGCCTCACCAGAAAGCAGAAATTGAGCACATCTCAGTAGGGTGTGAAGCAGAGAAATGGGTGGATGAACAAGCCATCAAAATTCCACCACATAAGGAGGATAAAATGACACATGGTGAATTAGTAAATTCTGATTTTTATGTGCCATTATGTTAGTCTGATATGGCAGCCATTTCCATTGAAAAATTTAGAATGGTTGACCCCCATAGTGATGAGGTCCAGAATTCTGGTGTTAAAAAGGAAAGCAGTATGAAGGATAAAATTTTAAGAGAAGATCTTTATGCTGCATCAAGGATGAATGAGCACTTATGTTGCAGCCCAAATTATGTTTTTGAGGACCTGAAAGATGAAAATATTGCAGCATAAACATATAGATCAGATTTCAAAACTACAAGTGCACTGCATGAAATTGATCCGATGATGGGAAATGAAGAGGAGAAACATCTGCAAGGACCTTATATTCTTGCAGGATCTTTAAAGATAAATGAACAGAAGATCCATGAAGCCTTTCAAACCATCAATTACACACATTCCTTAATGAATAATCTTTGTTGGAATTTGGGGGAGCATCCTTCCATGAAAGACATGGAAGAATTTCAGGAAGCCATGGCAAGCATAAAAGGTAAATTCTTGAACCTGATTTCTGATAGAGATAGTTTATTGAAGCTTGTAGAATTGTTTCATGGTACATCCTTCAGGGATGATGAGGAGATCAACAAACTCAATGATGAATTAATGGCCACCCAAGATTCTTTAAGAAGTGCTCAAAGTGCCCTCCAAGAATCCAAAACAGAGATATTGCAACTTCATGAAAAGTTGCAAAGATCCCCCCTACCCTCCTACACACCATTCAGTCAACTTCATTCGGCTAAAATAATTCTTGAACATAGGGAGGAACCTCATGAGATGGTGGATCATGAGGATCATTCATTTTTATATGTGCTTGAAGAGTGTGCAGAACAGTTTGATGAGAACCAAGCACGTGATTTTTTTCCAAGGGAACTTGAGCTATTCCTTGAAGACAAACACTCCCCCATGAAAGAGTGGGATGAGAGCACCCAATTTGGGACAGTCAATAATGAATAATTTGCAGCCATAAGTCTTATTACTGAAGGTTGCAGACATGCAAATAAGGTTCACAGTTCTTTCCCACGTGTCCTATATTCAACAACACCAATGGGGAATGAGCAGTGGGTGAAGACATTTTTCTGGTTTGTGTCACACGTTCAGCAGGAGGATCATGATCTGTCCCCATGGGAGATTGATCCTATTGTATAAGAGATGGCTGATTATAGCTCATATAAATAAGCAAACAAGATCTCTGATTCACCCACCAGATGGATGGATAGAGGCCTCACTAGAAAAGAAAATCTGGAAGGTAAAAAGTTCACTTGTTTATGCAATAAATTTCTTATTATAACTGACATTGTCTTGAATTGTGAGTAGAAGAAAAAGTATATTTTGCGGCCATTTGATGTCACTCATGTTGATGTATATGTAACTTCGGAATGTATTTCATCTATGTATATTGTACTCCTATAGAGATGTTATTATTCCTCTATATGGAAGTGTCGTCATTTGTATTGACAAGTGTCGCAAGTGTCGTAACTTGCCGATGGGTTATTAGACCACCATGTGTGGGGTCAGCCCTGATTAAGTTAATATTGGGTTATTGTACTAAGCTAGACAAGTCGGCCCCATAAGGTTATTGGGCAGTCATGACAAGTATAAATAGAGATCTCTCGATCTCTATTTGGATCACACAGAACTCACTCTTCCTTCACTCGGAAAGTGGTGCACATGTGAGGAGGAGGATCAACTACTAGGAGGAGTCTATCTCCATGTACTTTGGTTGTACTATTGCTCTATCTATCTCTGAGGAAGTTGTGGGGTTTTTCACCTTAGGGTTTTCCCCACGAAAATTGTGTGTGTCTATTATCTCTCATGTTTGCATCTTATGATGATTGATATGCTTGCTATGATTGATATGAATTGATATACTATACATGTTATTCTTTCAGTAAATATCCTAGAGTATATTGAATTAATGCTCGAAAATTAACATGGTATCAGAGCTAACTTGAGAAGAAGACATTATGCAGTGACGAAAACCAGGGTTTCTTGTTTATTGGTTTTCTCTCCACAGATTTTGGAAAAGTAATATGATAGATTGACTCTCCTCAGCAAGGTGAATCTATCTGTCCAATCAGAATTCAGTTCTGAGCACTTTCAATTTTGGCCCTAAAAATTAGGGTTTCCTAAAAAATAGGAATTTCTGAAATCTGAATACACAGCTGGAAGCTCCTTGGTAAAATCGAAGTTTAGAGCTTTGGATCGAGATTTTTAGCTGGGTAAATCTCTGGGAAACTCAAACCCTAATTCAGGGTCCTCCCTAGTGAATCTGGGAAGACTAAAAGGCATTTCTGAAGGGTGAAACTTTGCAGATCTCAAATTCTGAATAGACCAGGATGATCATCTCATCAAGACGCATCTTTCTATCCTTTCAGAAAGTTGAAATTCACATTTTGAATTTTTAGGGTTTCTCTAACAAACCCTAATTCGGGACCAGATCCAGTTTTCAGCAAATCAAGTGGTAAGACCTAAATCTTTTCTATTTCCATTTGAAGTACTCTTTTAGATGTATCACCACACCAAGCTTGAGGATAAGCTTGAAGGGGCTGATAACTTCTGAGCATGAAAGTATAGGATTGGGTTAATCTTGGAAGAAAATGAGTTGGACTCTTACATAAGGGAAGAGGTCCCTGTCCCAGAGGAAGAAGAGGCTAAAGTCCTCCACAAGAAGAACTTGGTCAAGGAAAAGATGATCATTGTTGATTCTATCAAGGACCATCTCATCCCACATGTGTCATCTCTAAAGATACCTAAAGAGATGTTTGATTCCCTGACCAAGCTATTTGAAGGGAAGAACATAAATCGGAAGATGACCCTACGGAACCAATTGAAAGGAGTAAAATTTTAGAATGGAGAAACCATTCAATCTTATTTTTCTAGGATCTCTTAGATCAAGGAACAACTGGAAGTGGTGGATGAAATGGTGGAGAATGGTGAAGTTGTCATGAGCACTCTGAATGGCCTACCCAGGTCATGGGATTCCTTTATTCAAGGAATTTGTGCAAGAAGGAAGTTGATCTCCTTCAACAGACTGCGGGAAGAATGTTCACAAGAAGAATAAAGGCTTATGGCCCAAGAAGAAAAGATGGAAAGTGAAGATCAAGCTCTCACAGGACACACCAAGAAAGGAAGGTCAAAGAGGGAGCACTCTCATGCCAAGAAATCTTCACACTATCATCAACATAAATATAAGAAAGATCTTAGATGCTTCACATGTAATGCGAAGGGTCATTTTGCTTAAGAATGTCCTAAGAACAAAAAGAACAACAACAACAATTTCAACAACAAGAATAAGGGCAGCAGGAAGAGATATCATGCTCATGCTGCTGAAGATGATGAACCTCCCAAGAAGAAGGATAAAGAAGAAAGTGATGATGATGACTCATCAAGCGAAGAACAGTATGTTCTAATCTTTTCTCTCACAGGTACTATCTCTCATGGTTGTAATGATTGGCTTATTGATAGTGGGGCTTCAAAGCACATGACTGGGTTTAAAGAATCCTTTGCTAATCTATCTGAACATGAGTCACCCCATAAGGTGAAACTTGGGGATGACTACCAATACCCTATCAAAGGAAGTGGTGAGGCCTCCTACAATCTAGACTTTGGGAAGTCTTTGAAGATGAAAGATGTTTTGTATGTACCTGGGCTCAATAAAAACTTACTCTCCATATATGCATTGGATGCAAAAGGCATGTAGGTTGCATTTGTAGATGACCAAGTCCTAATTTGTCCAAAAGGTAAAACTATTGATGATGCAGTAGTGATTTGAGAGCAAAAGGGAGGATTGTATAAATTGAAGGGACAACCTGAACATGCCATGGTGCATGAATCCATGGAGCCAAGTGAACTTTGGCATAGAAGACTTGCACATGTGCACTATAGAGCACTACCAATTGCAAGCAAAGCTGTAGAGGGTCTTCCTAAAATCAAGACCAAACATGAAGGTGTTGGCAAAGGATGTGCAAAAGGAAAGAACATAAAGAAGGAATTTCCAAGCAGTGAAAGTAAGGCAAAATATATCTTGGAAATTATCCACTCCGATGTATGTGGTCCAATGTCATCTAGTTCTCTGAGTGGGTATGTTTACTATGTCTCTTTCATTGATTACTTCTCCAGGAAGACTTGGGTTTACTTCTTGAAGAACAAAGATGAAGTGTTTGATAAGTTCAATGAATTCAAAACCTTGATGGAGAACCAAACTGATAAGAATATCAAAACATTCAGATCCAACAATGGTGGATAATTCATTTCATGTGACTTCAAGAAGCTATGCAGTGATTCAGGGATTAAGAGGGAGTTGAATGCTCCTTACAATCCATAACATAATGGAGTTGCATAAAGAAAGAATCGAACAATCATGGAAGCAACAAGGGCAATGCTGCATGACTAGGATCTACCTATGAATCTATGGGTAGAAGCAGCTAGGACAGCTGTATATGTGCAGAATAGAACACCCCACAAGATATTGGACAACAAGACACCAGAAGAAGTCTTCTCTGGTAAAAAACTTGAAGTCAGCCATCTCAGAATATTTGGTTGTCCAGTATACACTCATGTCCTAAAGGAAAATAGGATCAAGCTAGATCCTTCAGGAAAGAAGGGTATCTTTGTGGGTTACAGTGAAAGTTCGAAGGCTTATAGAATATACTTTCCAGGGTTCAAGAAGATTGATGTCAGCAGGGATGTGACATTTGATGAAAACTCAACATTCATCAAATCAAGGAAGACACCTGTTGAAGATTATGAAGAACCTAAGGAAACTAGATTTCAAGACACTACTATGACTGAGGCAATTCCAGATGCAAATTGTGAAATTGAAGATCCGCAAGAACCTATAGATCCACCCCGTGAGATTAACTCTCACAAGAGGAAACCTGCATGGGCTAGAGAGCTCATTCAAGATGTAGAAAGATATGGCATTCTAGAAGAAGAACACAGAGCAAAGAAGAGAACTAGATCACATACCAGCTTGTTTCTTTACTCTGTGATATCATGAACAAAGAACCTTCCAATTATGAAGAAGTAGTGGAAAAGAAAGAATGGAAGGATGCCATGGTCGAAGAATATCAATCAATAATGAAGAATGATGTTTGGGATGTTGTCCCAAGACCTGAAGGGAAGTCTGTTGTAACTTCCAAATGGATCTACAAGATCAAGCATGTTGCAGATGGCAGCATAAAGAAAAACAAGGCAAGATTTGTAGCTTGTGGCTTCTCTCAGAAGGAGGGAATAGATTATGAATAAACTTTTTCTCCTGTAGCCAGGTACACTTCCATCAGATCAGTACTTGCTCTGGCTGCAGTGATGAAATGGAAGATACACCAGATGGATGTCAAGACTGCTTTCTTGAATGGTGTAGTCGAGGAGGAAGTGTATGTGGAGCAGCCACTTGGCTTTGAAACACATGACAGGAAGTCATATGTGTGCAGGTTGAAGAAAGCCTTGTATGGCTTGAAGCAAGCTCCTAGGACTTGGTATGGTAGGATGGACAGTTTCCTATATAGTTTGGGCTTTACCAAGAGTAAAGCGGATTCCAACCTTTACTACAAGGTTGAGGAAGGAAATCTTGTGATACTACTCCTGTATGTGGATGATCTATTTGTAACAAGCAATGATAGTTTGATTGCCGATACCAAGAGGAAGATTACAACCGAGTTTGAGATGAAGGACTTGGGGATGATGCACTATTTTCTAGGCATGGAGGTGTGGCAGAGTGCAGATGGTATCTTCCTTGGACAAGGGAAGTATGCAGTAGAGATCCTGAAGAGGTTCGGGATGATGGACTGCAAGGCCATGGCCACACCTATGGCATCGAACCTGAAGCTTCTGTGTGATGCTTCATCTGAGCCGATTGATGTCACTATGTATCATAAGATGATTGGGTCCTTGATGTACCTGACAAACACAAGACCAGATATTTGCTTTGCGGTGAACACATTGAGCCAGTTCCTGATGGATCTGAGGAGTGTTCACCTGGTTTTTGTAAAGCATATTCTGAGGTACCTGAAGGGTACAGTTGACTATGGGCTCAAGTATGATGTGAATCAAAAGTTTAACCTATAGGGTTATGTTGATTTAGATTGGGTAGGAAGTGCTGCAGATAGGAAGAGCACTTCTGGGTGTTGCTTCAGTATGGGATTAGGTGTGATCTCTTGGTTTAGCAAGAAGCAGTCCTGCGTAGCACTGACTATAGCCAAGGCAGAGTATGTTGTAGCCTATTCGGCTAGTTGTGAGGCGGTATGGCTTTGGAAGCTACTGTCTAAGTTATTTGATCTACTGCTAGAGGCTACTAGTATCTTTTGTGACAACCAAAGTTGTGTGAAGTTGTCTAAGAACTCAGTGTTCCACGACAGGTCGAAATACATAGAGATCAAATATCACTATATCAAGGATATGGTGCAAAGAGGAGCAGTGAAGCTCCTGTATGTTGTGACAGATGAGCAGGTTGCAGCTGTGCTGACGAAGCCACTAGCTAGAGTGAAGTTTGAGTACTTCAGAGAGAGGCTTGGTGTTCTTCAGATTGATGACACTTTGAGGAAGAAGTGATGGACACATTTGCAGGAGCCATTCCAAGCATGGTGAGAGGAGGATCCTTCCCATGGCTGTGGATGTAAGTGCTAGATGATGAGCATCAGGAGAATGCTCCAGTTACTACTCTGTATATGCATTAGGTGGATGCTGGAGATGATCAGTTGGATCATTTATATGTATATGTATGTACGCATCATGTTGAATGTTGGATATGATCAGTTGGATCATTTATATATATGTATGTAAGCATCATGTTGGATGCTGGATATGATTAGTTGGATCATGTGTATGTATCTGTAGATGTATCAGGTGGATACATTGTATGATTAGGTAGATCATGTATGTTGATATGTATCAGGTATGATCAAGTGGATTATGTATTTGTATATGTATCAGGTGGATACATTGTATGATCAGGTAGATCATGTATGATGATATGTATCAGGAAGATACTATGTATGCATCAGGTGGATGCATTGTATGATCAGGATGATCATGGATGACGAGCTTTAGGATGTTGCTCCAGATATGCATCAGGACAATGCAGTGATGAGTATCAAGATGATACTCTAGATGATATTCATCAAGATGATGCTATGATGATGATCAAGATGATCATATGTATCAGGTGGATACATTACATAATCAGTTGGATTATGTGTGATGAGATCTAAATACACAGATGCACAGTGCCTTTCCGACATGGTGGTAGATATGTTCTACCATGTGCGTTGATGTAAGTGCAGTGCCTGTCCGACACGGTGGTAGATGTGTTCTCCCATGTGCGTTGATGTAAGTGTAGTGCCTTTCTGACATGGTGGTATATGTGTTCTCCCATGTGCGTTGATGTAAGTGCAGAGCCTTTCTGACATGGTGGCAGATTTGTTCTCCCATGTGCATTGATGTGAGTGATGAGCCTTTCCCGGATGGTTAGAGGAAATTCCTTCCATACTGGTGAGTGTAAGTGCTATGTTGTGTGCATCTGGACTGTGCTTCGTGGATGATGATTAGTATGATTATGATTATTAGGATGATACTCCGTGTTCATGGACAGGTTGTGCAGTTACATGTAAAAGATCATGGGAGATCCGATAGGTTGAGCAGTATGCTCGTAATCAGTCTTGGGATTCTCTTTCGAGGTTTTGTGGATGCACATAATAAGTATTGAGGTTTCCATAGTATGGTTAGTGACTGATGAAGACCTGCAGGTGGTGGGCCTACATCCAGTATGAAAAAGGACTGGCTCTGTAGAACATCCTATGACGAGTAGATTCAGAGATTGATTGAAATAGTAGCAACAGTGATGATGACAATGATTCGAAGATGATGATTCACTGATGATGATACAGAGAAGAAGACTTCTGCTAGCAGATCTGTGTCGAGAAATACCTTCCTAGTTAAGAGGGAGTGTTGATGTATATGTAACTTCGAAATGTATTTCATCTATGTATTTTATTGTACTCCTAAAGATATGTTATTATTCCTCTATACAGAAGTGTCGTCATTTGTATTGACAAGTGTCTCAAGTGTCGTAACTTGTTGATGGGTTATTAGACCACCATGTGTGGGGTCGGCCCTGATTAAGTTAATATTGGGTTATTGTACTAAGCTAGACAAGTCAGCCCCATAAGGTTATTGGGAAGTCAGGACAAGTATAAATAGAGATATCCCGATCTCTATTTAGATCACTCAGAACTCACTCTTCCTTCACTCGGAAAGTGGTGCACATGTGAGGAGGAGGATCAGCTACTAGGAGGAGTCTATCTCTATGTACTTTGGTTGTACTATTGCTCTATTTATCTCTGAGGAATTTGTGGGGTTTTTCACCTTACGATTTTCCCCACAGAAACTCTGTGTGTCTATTGTCTCTCATGTTTTCATCTTATGATGATTGATATGCTTGCTATGATTGATATGCATTGATATACTGTACATGTTATTCTTTCAGTAAAGATCCTAGATTATATTGAATTAATGCTGGAAAATTAACAACTCGTCCACATATGGATTGGGTGAAAGATTACCTGACAAGCATGAAACTTCCTTGCAAAATTTTTTATGCTTATGGTCAAGGGAAGGCAGCTAAGCAGGCAAGTTGCCAAGTTAAATTAATGGAACATTTTACTTGTAGAGGTTGGCCTATATGGAGGGAATCCACATGTTGGGAGGGATGCTTGAAATTTTTCTCCAATGGCAGAGAGTTGAGCCATTGGATGTTTTCGCTGGAAGAGACATTCTCCTCCCCACTTGGTTTGGTTGGAAGCAATGCCCTAGCAGTTATTCCCCAGATGAAAAGGCACATGTTTGATGACAGATCCTTTAAAATTATTCTGATGATGGGGAAAATGCAGTTGATACTTTGGGATCCTGGAATACACTTGAGTGACAGATTTCCAAAGATGACAGGCCTGAATTCTTCTCCTTGCAGGAGAAATAGTGGGACCCAGGAATTCTACTCAGTTATCCTAACTGGGTTAAAATTCTGTTTATTTGTTGCTAATGGAAGATATAAATTACAGTGTAGTTTGTTTTACATAGATATTTTTTCCTGAAGGCCCAATTTTAATTTACAGATTGTTCAATGGATGGGGACAATGATAATAAGAGTTGGTGCAGCAAAAGCTTGGTGGAATCCTGTCACTACTTGAGGACAAGCAATCTTGGGAAGGGAGGACTGTCATGTTCCCAAATTTTCCTATGGTCCATGGGGATGATTTTAGCCTAAGTCACCTAGGCTTTAATTAAATAATTAATGGAGGGATGAAGGAAGATTCCTAAGGGTGAATTTGAGGAATTAAATGGCTAAGGAGGGGTCCCCATGAAGTTATTAACCCCCAATTCAAATGTTAAGGTGATTTATTAATTAATTGAGAAATTAATTAATTGGGGAAGTTTTGAGGCAGTTACACCATAGTAGTTAATTAATTAATTGCTTAGCTAAATTATTTTTGAGTTGTATTATTGTCATTTAAATGTTTATTACTAATAAATGTGCCAAGTGGTTGATGACTTGGATAGGAAATTCGAATTGGTCAAGTCGGCCAAACTTGCTTAAGTGATAAATCTCAAAAAAGCTAAGGAATCTAGTGGAGACAAGTTGGCAAGATGAACCCAGAAAGGAAACTGACAAAAGTAGGAAAGAGGAAAGTAAAGAAAGTGGAAAGATTCAGAAAAGATTTCAGAAAGAAAATAGCAACAACCAGAAAATCTACCTAAAGCACACTTGCCCAAATTTAGTGAAGGAGGTGAAGGAAAGAAAGTTTTGAAAGCTCGGAAGTTGCTATTCTCCTCAAGAAATGTGCCCTCATGGCTTTAGAGTAGAATGGGAAAGTGGGTAACCTATTTTCATAGGTCACCAAGCCAAGAACTTGCTCAGCAGGTCATCATGAATTTTGTAAAAGAATCCAACCAACTCCATTTGGGAATTTTGTCATTTGCAATTTTGGTTTGAGAGCTCTGAGCCTCTCTAGTTGAGTGATGTGACTCAACAAGTTTTCTTGGGAGATGTGCCCCAAGGACCCATGATTTTCCAATGAGTGTTATGCAGGTCCAAAATGTGATGCTACAGCCAATAAAATTCATATCAGTTCAGCATTGAAGTCACATAGTCAGTTTGAAGAGAAGATCTCTCTTACAGTGAAATTCTAGCTAGTTTTGGTGAAGCTTCTCTAGTGGAAGATGAATGCTCCAGTGAAAGTGCCAAAGGATTGATGGAGGGTTGGGACAACCATATGTTCAGCCAACAGTGATGTCCAGAAGTAGAAATCATTCTTAGAACTAATCCATTCTATTATTCTCATCACTTCTTGCAACCTCAGCTAAATTTGGTGGTGTTTTCCCCATAAGGAAGAGAAGATCGGTGGTTAGCTCTCCATAATTTTCCAGAGACTTAGTGTGTAGACATACACTCTATTATAGACCTATTGAAGATCAGATTGCACCATCAGAACAGAGATTGGGTCATTAATTCTCTTCTTCCAGCCATTCTATGGCCCTATGAGAGGATTTCCTAGTCTAGAATCCATTGTACTAAGGAGGAGCTATTAAATGAGTGAAAAATTGGTTTAGTGAGTAACATTTCAACCTGATTTTGTTAATTACATTATATTAGAGCACTCTAATATTTCAAACAGAGTTTTACATTTTAATAAAGTCAGTACTTAACTTAGAATAGAAGACCAGTTCATTGAGCATTGTTTAATGACTAGTTTCACTAAAATGACTGTCAAATTTATTCGAAATGTCAGATCTGATTTCTGTAAGTTGTAGGAGATCATTAATATACCACACAAGCCATATCATCTCATACTTTAAGAATTTGGAAGGTTTTACCCACTGTTTGTAAAGATTGCAATTTGACTAGCTCTGTCATCCCAGGAGGGCCTAGAACTTCCAAACCTCTCCTACTCTTCCCAATTCCTTTTGAATGATGATCACTATGTCCATTGAACCTATTTTGTTATCATAACTCAGTTTGTACCCACCCATTCTAGTAAGCATATGCTGGTGCGCCCATGAATCTTTGCGGTAGGCTTCGGTGGTAGCTAATGTCCGAAACATAAAGGCCCCAGTGCTTTTTGCTTAGGACCCTCCCTATGATGTGTTATTTTCTACTACACATTTACCCATACAAATTCTAGAACTTAAAGTTCATCCCACCATACTCAGTTTCAGTCTCTATCCCCATCATTGACCTCTTGCTCAGTTTAAAAGAATTATTAAGAAATTTATCCAGTGAATTTTGTTTAAATTTATGAAGTTGAGTTAATATCTTGGTTAAATATTTCCAAGGATATTACATAATGTAGCTGGCATGTCTCAGATTCAGACGCAGTTGGCCAACCTGAAAATTCAGTTACAAGATCTTAAGAAAGGTAAAGAACACCGCGAAGAGGCTTGGTGTATGCATTGTCGTGCAGAGGGGCATACCAAGGATAGTTGCCCAGACTTCCGCAATTATCTGGTATCTGGAGCGTCGAATCCATTGAGTGGCAGAGTAATGTCGCATTTGTCAATTCTATGGACATCGACATGAGGAGGGTCAATACATGCAGAAGATGGTCACAAAGCCAATAATTTGTATTATACATTCTGCAAATTTGTTGGGCATGAAGATAAGGATTGTTGCGCCTATGGCCTACTTCAGGAAAGAAAGTATGATTCATACTATGTGAAGGACGACCAACATGCAGTACAGCAACCGCATCTGCAGCCGCATGTGGCCGAGCTACCACTGCAACCACAGATGCAATTTGTACAGCAACCGCAACCACAACCGTAGTTTGTGCCACAACCGCAATACAATTAGATGCAGATGGCTCCGCAGCAACCACAGTACATTCCACCGGTGCAGTATGTTCAGCCAGGGTAGTGCGTTCAGCTACAACCTAACCCTATGCAACAAAAATTTAATCAACCGCGGTATTAGCAGCAAGGAGGATTCCATGTAGGATTCTGAGGAGGGCGAGGTGGAGGATTTGGTTGAGGTGGACAAGGTCGAGGACCCATATAATGTTATAATTGTGGAGTATTAGGCCACTACCAGAGAGATTTCCTACAGTTGCAAACACAGTTCACATATTGCTTTGGTGGTGATCACACTGTTGAGAACTGTCCACAGCTGATCGTGAGATGGCAGGAAGGAAATGGTCAACAGTTGCAGAATCAGAATCAGTTGCAGAATCAATAACCATTGCAGAATCAAAACCAGCTGTAGAACCAAAATTAGCGTCCGAATCAGAATGCCACCCAGAATGAGAACCAACCTGGGAATCCACCGCTGAACCAGACTCAGGGAGAAACTATCGTGACAATTTCTGTGAAACCAAGAATGCAAGATGCCATTGTTGCTATTATCACTTGCGTAGGTGCGACGAAAAGAGAAGATGGTATGCATCCTCTGATCCGGCTTGCTAGGAAAAAGAAAGTGTAGTTTGATATTGATGCCGAGCGGGATACATTCTTTGAAGCCCGCAATGCGATGGGACGAAATCTAGGTAAGAAAATTATTTATGACATGCCCCCTGCTTTGATTTATCTTCGGCAGCAGGACCATCGCGACATGATGGTACTTTGCATAACTTCTTCAGAAGTTACTTATCCCTAGCACGTGATCCCGATGTTGTTGCATCGACTGACAAAGGGGCGAAAAGAGTCCGCGGTAAAATCCTTACAGAGGTGGAAGACAGGTAAAGAGATGTGCATGAATATCCAAATTGGGGACTACAAGGTAGATTCATTCATTCTGGATCTTGGCTCAGATGTCAATATTCTCACCACCCAGACATGGCAGAAGATGGGGATCCCAACGCTGAGTTGGTCTCCTGTGAAGTTGCGATTGGCTAACCAAGCCAAAGTAACACCAATTGGGAGAGTTCCGCGTCTTATTGTGGACATTGAAGGGATGCGAACCTATGTTGATTTTGATGTTATCGAAGTTTCCGAGGGTGGAGGATCCTATCCCGCGTTGCTGGGGATTGGATTGGCTAATGACAATGCAACAGTAATTAATTTCAAGAAGCGAATGATGACCTTTGAAAACTGCGACCTTAGAGTCATAGCTCCATTGGATCTGACTGAAGGGAGGAGGTATGTTGAACCAGTAAAAGATGAAGTTGTCAGCGGATGGGATCATGCGTACAATATCTTAGAAGATTACATTCATCCGACTGTCGACGGTGAGCTTGGTTGGCCCAGCTCTAGTTCTGCGTCTTTCGACTCTGATGACGCTTTAGAGAATTGGTAGAATCACTTGCATGAGGTGTCATTTCACAAGTGTGGGCTGATCATGCAGTCATTATGTCGGATTGCGACTGAAACTGTTGCATTGCCAGTATACGAAGGACTGCTCGTATTGTCTGAATTCCTCATCGCATTTGAGGAAAATGTATCAAAACCATAGCGATTGCTGGAATTGGAGGAGCCACTAAAGGCCTCTCCAATATGTTGGTGGGTGACCCATAAGAAGTCGATTACTGGGTGGTCGCAGTGTTGAAGATTGATGACGGTTCACTTTGGCAACATTGAAGTTTACCACACAGGGAAGTATGATGGATGGAATGAACCTGGTAGTCATCTAGTTGAATTCCAGATGTTTTGGGAATCGTAACCAAAGGATGAGTGGGTCCATGCCTTTATCCATACTTTGGACGAAATGCCGCAATCTTGGTATGCTTAGCTGAGTTGTGCGGAGAGATTACCACTTGGTTAGAGTTGACGGTTTTCTTTACTCACACCTTCAGTTTCGTGGATGCCAATCTAGATCTAGATGCACAACTTTTCAGAGTTGAGGTGGTTGATGACTACTACGAGAAAATCCTTTAGTTTTTGGCGACATGAACCACGCCAGAGGAGTTCACCACAAGTTAGAAGAAGCGGTTGGTGATTAAGGCTGCATATTTCTAGTTGATCACTGGACAACTATATAAACTAGGACTGGACGATATTTTGAGGCGCTATGTCTTGCCTCATGAGAAAGGGAAGATCTTGTCAGAGGGACATGCAAGGGTGGCCGGTGGACACTATGACGATCTTGCGACTTCCAAGAAGGTGCTTCGCGTAGGGCTTTGGTGGCCCACTCTTCACAACGATGTGATGGATTATGTGCGAACTTGCGATGTTTGTCAATGGACTCGAAAACCCTTCAGGAGGGATGAGATGCCGCTAATACCTCAAGTGACATTGCATCGATTTGATAAATGGGTTGTGGATTTTGTGGGACCTATCAACCCACCTGGGAAGTGCACTGGTGCCCGGTATATAATCACAGCGACAGATGATTTGACAAGACGGGAAGAAGCCGGACAAGTTGTAGATTAAACCGCTGCGATAGTAGCATGATTCTTGTTTGACAATATTGTTACTCAGTTTGGATGCCCCAAGATATTGATGAGTGATCAAGGGAGTCACTTCATCAATCGCATAGTCAATGCACTGACAAGAGAGCTTCAAATCTAGCATAAGAAGAGTACGCCGTATCATACGCAAGCAAATGGAATAGTGGAGGCTTTTAACAAAGTGTTAGAGCACGTGCTTACAAAGTTTTGTAACGCAAATCCTGATGATTGGGATTTGAAGATTCCAGTGGTCTTGTGGGCATATCGCACCACTTGTAAAATATTGACGGGGCAGACACCGTTCAAACTGGTGTATGGGAAAGAGGCGGTTATGCCTATGGAGTACATCATTCTGAGTCTGCGCATAGTGGCAGCGGCAGGCATGAATGTTGAAGTAGCATTGGCAGAACAACTGGAGTAGCTCGTACAGCTTGAGGAAGACCGCTTTATCGCAGGTTTTCACCAGCACATGGAGAAGGATCGGTAAAAAGCTTGACATTATTGTCATATAAAAAAAAAAGTTTCAGCAAGGCGACCTGGTGTTGTTGTATGACAGCAAGTTCATGAAGCATCTGGGTAAATTACAGATGCATTGGCTTGGTCCATATCAGCATCAGTTGCATTACTGCAGGGGGTGCAACTCAGCTGCAGCAGTTAGATGGAGTGCTGCTACCAAAGTTGGTAAATGGTAGCAGGTTCAAGCCCTACAAGATGGGCTCGGAGCAGTGCAATGCCTAAACGCATTGTGAAAAAAAAAGGATGCTAGGTGGCAGGATGGCGCACCTGCAAGGACAGGATGCACAAGTCGGAGGAATTGTATTGCAGTTTGGGAGCTATGCTGTGACAACCACAGGGTCACGACGCAGTCAAATCAGCAATAAATGCAGACAGTTAAATGCAGTTAATTAACGATGCTCGATGAAGGGACGCGTATTTCTTACGGATCCGACCATTCGATTGGCAGCATCAGCGGCAGATTTGGCTAATTAATGCGTGATTTGGTCATAATCATCCACGTGATTTGGTCATAATGAAGTAGAGATCAATTTGGCGTTATAAGAACGGGCCAAGTGTTAACACTCAAAAAGTGTTCACTACCTCATCTTCCCCATTACATGGCTCATTCGTCCATTTTTCTACCATATTTCCCTTAAGAATCCTAAAAATCCCGCTAAAAATCCTCCAAAAGGCCTAAAATGCCTCCAAAAGGCCACAAAACGATCAAAAAAGCCTCAAAAAGGCTAAAAAACCCCTTTTTCCTCCAAAAATATCCAAAATTCCTCTAAAAATAGCAAAAACCCTTTAAAAAGGGAATAAAAAATATAAAATAATGAGGAAAAGGAGGAAAAAACCCTATACATCTACCCTAAACCATATGGTTCCCAAAACCATGGGCCAGCACTCCACCACCCAAAAACTATAAATAGGTGATGGAGACCCGTCATTTCACATCCATAATCATTTGCACCCTTACTCTGCCAAAATAGCTCTCAAAACCATAGCTCACCCTTGAGCTCATCTTGAGTGCCCATTTTTGGCCCATTCCCATCACTTGGAGAAGGAGAAGGAGCAAGTTGGAGCTTGGAGCAACCCTCTTGGGCCATTGCAAGAGCTTCATCAACCTTCACTTTGGAGGTAACATTAATATAAAAACCCTTTATTTTACATGCTTTGTTATGTCTCTTAATGCTTATGATAGTTTAGAATTTACATTGTTTTAGCATTTAATTTACTGTTTACTAAAATGCTACTAAGGAGTCCCTTCTCCTTAGTAGGTTCTCTTTTGCACAAGCTAGGGGTAAAACCCTAGCTACAGTTTTGGCGACTCCCCTAAGTTTGAATTTCTGGTTTTCGTTTAAATTTTTTTTTAGTTTTCTGCAATAATTTCCCGTTTTTTCCTTTCGGTTGTCCCTTTCGGCCGCCGCACACCGCATCTTTTTCCTCTGCAGCCGCGTCCCGACCGCATCTTTCAGGCCTTTACCTGCGACCTTACCGCGGCTCTCAGGCTGTTTCCAGCGCCCTGTCGGCGGATTCAAGTCTGTTACCTGCGGTTCGACCGCGGCTAATAAGCCTGTTTGCTGCGATCTGACTACGCCTGTCAGCCATTTTCTCGCGTCCTAACTGTGGCTTTCAGCCCCTTTACTGCGACCCGATTGCGTCTGTCGTCCATTTTCCCGCGTCCTAATTGTGGCTTTCAGCCCCTTTGCTGCGACCCGACTGCATCAAACTTCCGTTTTCCTGCGTCCTGACTGCGTCTGTGAACCTTTTTCCGGCGGCCCGACTGCGTCTTTTCCCCTGTTTTCGGCGACCTGACTACGTCTTTTCTCTTGTTTCCGGTGGCCCGAATACCTCTATCGGCCAAAAACCCGCGTCCTATCCGCGCCTGTTTCCGTCAAACCCGCGGTCCGACTGCTCAGTTTCGCCACAGATCCGCGGTCTGATTTCTGCATTTTTCCTAGTTTTGAGCCCAGCTCCCTTTGCTGCAATATTTTCTACATCTGCACAGCCATCTGTCAACCTGCATCCATCCTTCCCTACATCCTTTTCTACAACATAATTTCTGTACCCTTTACAGAATCTTTTTAAAAATTTTAGTATTTTAATTCAGAAAATTTTGCATGTTAAATTTCAGTTTTGTTAATTAGAAAGTAGCCCCCCTTGTGGCACTTTTATTTTGGGTTCATCACCTCATGAGCACACACTCTGTCACATAATTCAAGTGAGCCTTAAAAACTATCTAACTCAACCAATATTCTAACCCCACTTGGGGAACACAAAAGAATCTTTGTAGTTAGGTAGGATCGGGGGGATAGGCTTCCAATAACACCCCTCAGTTACTTGCACTTGAGACATAATTGTTGTCCAATTAGGGATCCAAAATCCCCTAGTACTTTTTGGCACGGTCACAACCAGTTTACCAGAGGGCCTCTCCCCTAGGAGGGTTGAAGTCGCGAGACTGGTTCCGGAGGCCTGAGTGGAATACTGCACTCCATTCAGTAACCGAAGGGCTACCTTTCGCAGTTCTCGGGATATCCCTGTATAGGGGTATTGCGGTAAAAGGACCAAACGACAGATTCACCTTTCTGGACGTGTCATGAACGGGGTATCTTAGTTGCCATTCTTCTCGGATTGACTACCCGGTGTCCCTCTCGGTAGGGGGATACCTTAGCCACTTGGATTTCCTATTCATATTGTCTGACTTGGATTTCATCACCTTGCAGAGGATATGTCTAGTTGAGTCAGAATACTTTTTAGTTAGGTGTTTGCTTGATCCCTTACCACCTTTTGGTCTAGTGAGTCCACCATTTTTCATTTTTAGGAAACCTGCTGCTTGTTGGTATTCTGACCATCTCTGTTGATACTCCACCTATTGTAGCACAACTGTTATAGTGGGTGTTTTGAGTTGGTTGTTGGCCTGAGTGCCTTGTTTTTTGAGCTCTCCTTCTGCACACTTGGTTGTGGTAGGATTTTTGAGCCATTTTTTACTCACCTCAAAACACAGAGATTTGACCTCATCTATCACCATTGAGTCCCCGAGACATTCTCGGCGCCTCAGGGGCGAGCCCCCACAGCACGGTTCACTTGACACCACCTGTCACCGACACAGATCATCATCACTTGATACCATTTATCATAGATCTCGAGCCTTGTCACTTGACTCCACTCGTCAGCGGCATAGGAATCCGTCACCAGATATTGACGCCCCTTACTTTACCTCTGATTCTGAGGCAGAGTCTGAGAACCCCATTTACACTGCCCCTACTAGCCCCATGGCTAGCGTGACTTCCACTCCTTTCTTGGTAGGGACCATTGGTGGCACATCCACCACTACACCAGTTACCACACCCGCTGTGAGTATGCCCTCAACAGGGCCCACGTCTACTCTTCCTCTCACTGCACCTATTCCCGCAGCGGGAATACCTATTCCCACTCCATCAGTGGCTCATACTACCCATGGTGGTGCAGGACCCTCCTATACCACCTTAGTTCCCCCACTTGGGGGCAACATCCCAAATCCTGCCCCTCCACTTGGGGGCATTGGCCCCAACTTGGTCCAACCCCCTACTGTGTCACATCCTTCTTCACGTTTGCCATTCATGGCTAGCCTCAACCTATCTGACCTAGCCAGATTGACCAATGATCCTATTCGAAACGACCCTACGTGGCCTCACATGCCCACCAAGCTCCCCTCGGACATCCCTAAGTTCGAGGGCAAAGCAGGTGAGGACCCTCAAAACCACATTATGTCCTTCCATTTATGGTGTTCCTCCAACTCCATAGTGGACGACTCTGTTCGCCTTCGTCTGTTACAGCACACCTTCACTGGCTCTGCAGCCAAGTGGTATATCGAGCAACCTCATGGGATCCATGCCACCTTTGCTTCCCTTGCCTCAACCTTCCTGCAGTTCTTCCAGTTACCTGTCCGCTATGACGTGGGCGTTGAGATCCTCCTATCTTGCAAACAAAACATGACCACCCACATAACGGACCACATTCATGAGTGGCATCGACGCCGTAGCTTATGTAAGATCAAATTAGATGACCGTATATTCCTAGATTGGTTCCTTAAATCCCTTCTTCCTGTCATTGCTAAGGATGTGGCATCAGAAAGACCCCAGTCTGAAGAAGAGGCCATCCTTAAGGCCCAACAATTCGACCTCATCTACGCCCAGTCGGGTTACCTTTATACCATTATACCTGATGCCCCTCGCGGTGATTCCTCTCGGCACGATGCATCGGGGGCATCCCACGCTGCAGACGGCATCATTGGCCGTGTTTCTTCGCATCCCCAACCATTTTCCATAGCACGTCCTAGCCCTAGCCCCGACCTTTCGCGGGCTACCTCCCAGTCCGGAGCGACCAACTCGTATGCTCCTATGACACACCACCATTCCCATGGACCCTCATGTCCTCCTCAGTGCTTCGGTCATACGACTCCTGCTTACGCTCCCCCAGTCGCCCCTCAGCCTTATTACCACCAGCAGGCTGCACCAGCTCCTACGCAGTCCCAAGATCAACCCGCTTATTACCCGCCACAGGCAGCCCCTGCGGCAAACCCTCAACCTGCTCCGCAGCCATATCAGCAACCCCCTCAAGCTGCTCCACCTGCGCAGCCTCCACCTTCCTATCATCCACTGCAGCCTGCTCCGGCACCTGCACAACCTCAGAACCCACCTGCTGCCCAAGGGCAAGTTTACGCCCAACATAACCCGTAGCAAAACCAGAATAACCAACACAACCAGGGCCAACAAAACCACGGCAAGGGCCATAATCGCGGGAACAACCAACCTACAGACCAAGCTGTTCAACCGGCTAATCCCCCCGACAATAATAATGCGGCCCCTGCTAACCAAAACCCTGATCGCCCACCCAAGCAAGCTAAAAACCCCAATTTGAGAACAAACCATCCTTGTTCTATCTGCGGGGTCTATGGCCACTACACACATGCTTGCCCCCATTTGGAGTGAGCTTGGCAACTTTGGGTTGATGATGCCCATCGCCAAGGGCATGTAGCTCCTCAGGCACCACCCAACCCCCCTCAACCTCAGCAGCCACCTTTGGTGCTACAAAACCCCTTACCCAATCAAGGTGTAGTGAACACTCAGCCGCTGGCTCCCCCTCAAGCCAACGCCCCCAAACAATAGATCACGTACGCTGCTCCTGATCAACCCATGTTTGACTCGGGAACTCACCATTTGTTGATGATGTCATCCACTGACGTCAACGTCCAGACTCGTCGGAACCAATACGGCTCCACCACTGAAGCCCCTCCTGCTGAGAAAACCCTTAACGCTCATCCCACGGATCAAGCGTTACGTATACCTCCGCCTCCACTAGAGGGCGCTCCCAAAGCACCTCGTTTACCACTTCGCCATATCAACAATAACCCTAATGCGCGCGCTGCGTCAAACTACAACATTGTGGATGACTTAGCCCAATCTCCCGCAGCCATGTCTGCGTTAGAAGTCTTGAAAAACTGCCCCTCCTAGCACAAGACTTTACTCTCTGCCATTGGGGCTATTGACCCAAATGATTCGAATTTGATGGCATTTGATTTGGACCAATCCGAACCCTGCCTGCCTTCCAGCCTAGCATTCCAAGTTACTGTTTCCGTTCGGAATCTTGTCATCCATCAGTGCATCATCGATGAGGGTGCCTCCACATGCGTTATGTCTACATTCGTATGGCAGAAGTTGGGATCTCCTACTCTGTAGCAGTCCACCACTGCGTTACGTGCCTACGACGGTCGTTCGGCTCAGCCCCAAGGCCTCCTACCCAATGTCCCCGTCCAGTTAGGTGGTAAAACCGTCCTTATTGACATAGAGGTAATCAATGCCCAACTGGATTATAACCTATTGCTTGGCCACAGCTACATGTATGCCATGCGGGCGGTTGCCTCTTCCGTTTTCCGCACCATGATGTTCCCTCATGACGGACGCGTGGTTAAGGTTGACCAACTCACCTACTATGATCCCAATGCCCCCGCGGCACCAGAAAATGTTCTCCCAATGGTTGAACAACCTATTTCTGGTGCCCCCACCTCGCTTGTCTCCTCTACGGGGCCCAGCGTTTACTCAGACGCGCCAATGAACTCCACCTTTCAATCTATTCCTCCTCCGTCACCCGCTAATGACGTGTCTGACCTATGTACCCTGTCCCATGACACACAAACTCCTAAAAATCAACCGCCTTTGTTTCCTAAACCCCCTTTGGTACCTATTCACATTGGTGTTACACCCATCCATACCATTCCTTTCCTAATCCCTCCTTCTGGAGTAGTAAGCGCCCCGGTTATGGCTACCCTTAGTCTCCCTGGGTTAACCTTAGGATTACCTGTTTGGTATCTTTCGCCTCCCGTTCCCCCGCCGACACTAGATGTCGTCCTGCAGCCAGTGCAACCCATTGTTACTACTAGTCAACCACCTCCCGGTGTCGCTACCCCATCGTCCTCCATGAACCCTCCTCCTCCCCTCAAACCCATTGGGGGCATAGGTCCACAACCTTATAGTGCTGTACCACCTCCCAAAACAGTCAAAAATTCCCCCGTGTTTCGTGCTTCTCCCAAATGTTCGTTATGTGATGAGTTAGGCCACCCAACTCATCAATTTCCATAGTTACCAGCATTACAGGAACACATGCAAATGCTTGATGATGACCCCAACATTCCCATCATCAAGCTCGACCCTACCCCCAAGCCTCGCGATAAATTACTGCGTACCAACCACCCCTGTGCGATATGCGGTGTTTATGGGCATTACTCACACCACTGTCCCGATCTACCAGATTACAGGGCAGCTCTCTATGAGATGAACAATCTAGATCTTGAGACGGCACCCACTATGATTGAGGAGATCCACCCCCCAGTCTCATCCCCTTCCGGAGAGGTTAATACCATTTATATGATCTCTTCAACCACTAATCCCTCGTCAACCGATTTGACGACCCAAACCTTCCGTACGGATGAGGATATTCTTGAGGCCCTCACTGCCCTGGATTATCCCTGGGATGACATGCACCACCGTTCCTATTTTATCCCAGAAGAAGCCTCCTCTAGCACAGCTACCCAATACACAGTTGAATCCAAAGATTTCCTTCCCGCTAAGGTTGAATGGTTTAAGGATCCTATTCCTGCCCCTGATGCCTTTGAGGAGGGTGACATGGCCAACATCTCACCCGTCATCCAAATCGATATCGCTGCCCCCAGGCGGTTCTCCTAAACTCATCACTTTAGGAGCCTCCTGCAGTAAGCATGAAATTGAGGAGTACAAAAAACTTTTCAAAGAGTTTCATGATGTCTTTGCCTGGTCCTATACCGAAATTCCTGGTCTCGACCCTGCTATTATAGAGCACCACATTGACACATGGCCAGATGTACCTCCCGTTCGACAAAAGTAGCGTCCCATTCATCCCTCAAAGCTCCCAGCTGTCAAAGCCGATATTGAGAAACTTCGCAAGGTGGGATTCATTTATCCTATCGCCTACACAACATGGGTTTCAAATCCTGTTCCTGTTAACAAAAAGCAAGGCACCATTAGAGTATGTACTAACTTCCGTGACTTAAACCGCGCTTGTCCTAAGGACAATTTCCCCACGCCATTCATTGACCAACTCATCGATGCGTGTGCGGGGCATGAAGTCCTCTCTTTCATGGATGGTTTTTCCAGATACAATTAGATTCAGATCCACGAGGAGAATCAGTATAAGACTGCCTTTACTACCCCATGGGGCACCTTTGCCTACCGCGTCATGCCTTTCAGCCTCAAAAATACTGGTGCCACCTTCCAGCGGGCCATGACCTATTGCTTTCATGATTTGGTCCACATCCTTTTAGTCTACCTTGACGACCTTACAGCTTGTTCCCGGAAACGATCAGACCACCTTAACAACCTTCGGCAAGTTTTTCTGCGTTGTCGCAAATATCAAATCCGCTTGAACCCACACAAGTGTGTCTTTTGCGTTCCGGTAGGTCGATTGTTGGGTTTTATTGTTTCCCAGAAAGGAATTACTGTTGATCCTATGAAAGTACAGGCCACCTTAGACCTTCCCTCTCCTCGTACGCTCCGGCAACTCCAAAGTCTGCAAGGGCGATCCAATTTCCTTCGACGCTTCATTCCTGATTACGCCACTACTGTTCACGGTTTCTTGCGCCTGCTCCGTACCCACATACCTTTTGTCTGGGATGAGCAAGCAGAAGCTGCATTCGAAGCCCTCAAGAAAGCTCTCACACAGGCCCCTTTGATCTCCCCTCCGAATTTCTCTCAGGACTTCATACTTTACGTCTCGGCATCCGACTATGCCGTGTCCAGAGTGTTGGTTCAAGAAGACACTTCTCATCAGGAGCACATCATTTATTACGTCATCCAGACCTTGTCTGGCCCACCACTACGTTACCCGTATGAGGAGAGACTAGCCCTAGCTGTGGGCTTTTCCGTCCAGAAATTGCGACATTACATCTTGCTCAGCCACACCACAATCATCGCCGATTCTAACCCCATGGTCTATCTCCTAACTCGGCGGCTCCTGCAAGGTCGTGTTGCTAAGTGGGTCATTATCCTCCAGGAATATGACCTCACGTTCAAAACCCCTAAGAGCACCAAAGCCCTAGTGCTCACCCAGCTCATCACTGATCTCCCCTCCCTTCTCCCGGCCCCACAAATCTCCGACGAGTTACCCGACAATCACTTGTTCACTATCTCGTCTGATGACCCATGGTACGGTGATATTTTATTATACCTTCGCACACAGAAGTTCCGACCCAAAGTCACCCGTAATGGACGTCGTCGTATACGTCACCAGGCCTCTCGATATCTCCTCTTAGGTGATGTCCTTTACCGGCGGGGGGTTGATACCATTCTTCGTCGTTGCCTTACCCATGAGGAAGCTGAACACGTCCTTAATGACTGTCATAGTGGTGCCTGTGGTGGCCATTTCTCTGGGATGGCCACTACCCAAAAGGTCATCCTCGCTGGCTATTTCTGGCCCACACTCTTCACCGACTGCATCACTGCGGTCAAGCATTGCCACAACTGCCAACTTTTTGCCCCCAAGGCTCGGATGCCACCTGCTCCGTTACACCCGGTCGTCACCGTTGGTCCCTTTTGTAAGTGGGCCATCGACTTCATGGAGTGTAGACCCCCATCTGCGAACGGTCATAAGTACATCATTGTCGCCGTCGATTACTTCACTAAATGGGCGGAAGCCATGCCCACCTTCAATTGTTCCGCTGATACTACTGCCCGTTTCTTTTTCAACCATGTTATCACTCGATTCGGGGTCCCTAAACAGTTGGTCTCAGACCATGGTTCACATTTTGAAGATTCCGTTTGGCGCGAGTTATCCACCCTCCTCAAGTTTGAACACCAATTCTCCTCCGCCTACTACCCCCAAGGAACGGCCAAGTAGAGGCCATCAACAAAATCTTAAAGACTATCCTCCAATGCACTGTTGACAAGCATAAGTCCAATTGGCACCACATGCTGTTCCCCGCCTTATGGGCTTACCGTACATCCACTAAGACTGCCATCGGTTTTACCCCATTTCATTTAGTTCATGGCGTAGAGTCTGTCCTCCCGATCGAGTGTCAGATCCCTGCCTTACATATCATCGTTGAACTTCTCCGCGATACCTCCCCCCTCGAGCAGCGTTTGCTGACACTCAAACAAGCTGATGAAGACCGTCGTGCCACTCTCCAGAACATTGAAGCTGCCAAGAACCGCTCCAAAGCCGGTTATGACAAACCTGTTCACCCTCGAACTTTCCACGAAGGGGACCTCGTCCTCGCCTATGACCAAGCCCACGAAAAAACCGGTAAGGGGAAGTTTGAATCCATGTGGCAAGGCCCTTACATCGTGCAAACTTGCTTCGGCAAGGGGGCATACATTTTAGCCGACTCCGAAGGTCACCCGTTGCGCAATCCCTGTAATGGGTTGTATCTTAAGCATTCCTATCCCTAAATGAAACCGCGGCCTCATTAGTCCGCCTTGTACAGTTTGCTATCTTTTTTGTTTTTCACCTTTTTTACCATCATCTTACATTCCTCATTTTTGCATGCCCACAGATGGACCATCTTCCACCTTGGTACACTGGCTTCGTTGACGGCGCAAGCCACTGGTCTCCCAACCTGGCTTCTGCAGCATGGGTCTTATATTCCCCTTCCAATGAGATGATTCACCTTGACAGAATATGTATAGGCGCTGCTACCAATAACCAGGCGGAGTATGATGCTGTGACCGGTCTCCTGACCGTTTCCCTCTAGATGGGCATACGTCACCTTCATGTGTTCCTTGAATCCCAGCTACTTGTCTCCCAGCTCAACAACTGTTACCAGGTGCGTGATCCCTGCCTCTTTAGAAAATTCCTGCGCACAAAACAACTTAGCCGACAGTTTGAATCCATAACATTCACTCATGTCCCAAGAGCACAGAATAGTGTTGCAGACCAAATGGCTAACACCATCCTAGATTGGCATATCAATCATACCATGTAAAGCCTCCATCATGCATCATCATTCCACAAACATCTCATAAAAATATATATATAAAAACACAAAAAGATTACATCATCTCACTATTTGCATCCATGTATATAAACCATACAACCACATTTGCATTCATAAGGGCATCCACGTGCCTATACATATGTCAGAACCCGAAATTTCTGAAAATTTTAAAATTTTTATTTAACAATAAATGTTAATTAATTGCATTCCTGGTCCTGTTTAATTTCAGTAACTAATCCTAATCTTATTTAAAAGGTTCTGTTTTAATACAAATGTGATTTTTTTATATATTTTAAATGTTGACTGTTTTCGTTTCTAACTTCAAAGGGAGAGCTAGCCATAGCTGACTGGCTTACTTAGCTTACGAGCTAAAGCATAAATTGTCTTTTGTTCGCAGGTACATCGGTGAAGTATGGATCACTGTAATTTAATTTTTGTAAGCATCAAACTCCTTTCCCTGCACTGTAAAAACTTAAAGAAGATCTATTTACTATTACTGGTTGTCATGTAAGACAGTAAAGTTCTTTTCATGAAATTTACGCTTGAAATAAGATTGATAGTCTGCCTCGACATGATATCTCTTATCCTGGATAGTATCATCAGTTTTTGCGATGAATTACAATGTTTCCGTCATATCCATTGCGTTATGAACATGACTCTATGTTAATGCTGTAAACTATCACTGGAACAATTGTTTGTATTATGTTTATTGTATGCATAACGTGTCGTTAGCATAATGTAACCTACTGTCAACTATTAGCTATAATTACTGGTTATTAGTATGAGTTGGGAAAGTGACGCCTCTAGCGATGTTCCATCTATATTTCAAAGTCCAATGTCTACTTAGTATTATTGTTTAACTTATGTCATCTAACTGTGCCTTGTTTTTAAACTGCGTTCATGGTATGGACCTGTAGATGAGTTTATATTTAAACATCATAATAATAAAGATTGTTATTCTCATTGTTGATTGTTTAACAATGGTATCGGGAGAATTATGATAATAGGACTTATATAACCATGGTTATCCCATCATATGGTCAAGGTAATATTTCAATGTTTTAAATGATGTGGAGTTCTCTTTTGAAGATTGACTACATCATTGTTCAAATGATTGTAGGAAAAAGAAATATAATGTGCCCTTGACATTATTGATGGCTTGGTTTCAATATATATACAATACAATGATTGTGTATCAATCATAGTGTTTTTCCATACGTTGAACAAGACTTATATCCATGCAAATGATTTGAAATCGATGAACAATTAATCGAGCTGCAACTGAACTATAGAAATTCGACCCATGTGAAGTTGATAAATTTAATGGCTACGTGGTTGACTCTCCTCCTTGCGTTGGGTGATATATAAGTCAGTATTGAAACCCTACCTGGTCATTATCTCTGCCTTCGGGCTCGGGTTGTAAGGGAAAAACCCTCCATGTCTGAACTTGAAGTTGGGCACTGTAAAATGCTATTTGCTTAGGTTCTGGTCACGTTGTTTTATTCTCTGGTAGTATAGACGTCTTGGGCTCTGCTATTGGCGTCTGCTACTGTTCCATTTGTATCTTGGTCTCGTTGTCATCACTATGTTTGAGTCACCTGCTACTTACAGTTTTCCACTGTCGCTGGTGTGAGTTTGAGGCAGGGTTTCTTTGTTGTTTTAAACCATGAGGTGGTTGTGTATTGGTTTTTGAAGTGTGCTCCCCGACTGGTTCACTCACAACTTAAGGGTTTTGTCTAAAATGTTGCCTGTCGCGGCTGTCAAAAGAGAGGTACTGGAAGTTTCCCTTGCTCATCCAACTGACGAATGTAATGGGGTTTCGCTACCCCGGCTCAACTTGTGGCTACCAGGTTGTCCACGAGTTGCTTCCTCCATTGGCTCAGGTAAGATAATATCAATGGTTTCATAGTTTTCAATTTTGCAAAAGATTGTTTAGATTTACATTAGTATTAACAACTCTCGGCACTCGGTAATGTGCAGGTCATGCTGTTCCTGAAGGTGCACGGGGTTTCATCTCCAGCGCTGGCTCCTCCGGGTAAGCCTGGTTATTCCATGGCTGTCTCTCTCTTTGTTGGTTTTGTTGTGCTAGGGTTATGTCTGGAAGGGACCTCCTGTGTAACGGGGTTGTTATTGTTCTTGTGACATGGATACAGTCACATGTATAAATTGTTTTTCTTATAATAGATAGGGTTTGTTACCCCGGCATGTCTACGAAGAACCATCTACGGCTCAGACTGTATGAGGCCCAGGGGTTGTTATTGTCATTGTATTTTCTATGTGTAGGGTTTTTAACCAACGCTGTATAAGTTAATAGTTACTGTAACTATTGGGCCTGTCATGTGGCCGTGTATCATTTTGCGTTTTTATTAAATGAACAAAGTGTTTAAATATAGGGATTTGTTTTGAGTTCTCAGATACCTGCAGAGGATGATAACTCTGCTGTAGGTGAAATCAATGTGTTTGTCTCTTTGCGTTTTCTTTGATTTTGAGTGTTTAATAAATAAAAAAATGTTGATGTTTACTACCCTTACTGTAATGGCTAATTAAAATAGGGTTAACCCTGGCGAGTTGGGGGTTCTCTTCCTGGTTAAAAACATATATATGAAAATGTTTGAGTTAGGTGGTGACTGGAAACGAGTTGTGAAATTTTTGGTTCTTGTATAAATATCGAATGTAACTGTGGATGAAATATATACATAAACTATGTATGAAATCTCCTGTAGGTTCAATCTGTTATATGAGGCATTTCTTTTCGTTTGTTTCAATCTATCGAAACAATGTGGTCTGGCTACGGCTGTGGTAGATTTGTTATCCACTCCCAAGGGAAAATACTGATAATGAAATAAGTGTTATTACAATAAATATCTACGAGGGTTTATAACAGCCAACAATGGCTAAGCTCGTTGATAGCTTCTCTGCGTGTTAAGATGTTTGACTATTGATAGGACAACCTACGACAGTGCTGTGTATTACATACAAGCTCGATAATGAACAGTAATCTATGCTTGTGATTTGAATAAAGAAACAATGAAGTCTCTAAGTAGTAAGACTTGGCTTCGAGCCAGTCAATATGTTTGTCTTGTTTTAAAATGACTCTGTCAACTCTGTTGTGACAACATGGCTATAAATACTATAGTATTAGGTTTAAAAGACAAAAACAATTTACAGTTTATGTGTTTGTATTTGACTACGATTTTTATTGAATAAGATTGTATGGGAAGTTTTTAAACAATGAAACATTATTGCAACCACATCTTTTGGATAGTCGATAACAGTCAATTATGTTCTGAGTATAGATAAATATAATGATATAAGTTTTGTTCTCCTTTAGCTCGATACAGAGAATAACCTGTATCTATAGTTGACAGAAATATGAAGCAGATATAAACTGGTATATTGCTCTAATAGAAATTATCCCTGTACATTTCTCTATTGGGAAATATTTCACAGTAATTCTAAGATTTATCTATGTGTCTATTCTTATGATTGTCGTAATAAGTGTATTTCTGGAATGACTACTGTTTAGTATTCTATGTCTATTATTTAACTATTAATAGAAATTCTAGAATAAATCACCATGATATTTGATTACTGTAATAGTAACAAATATATTCTGCATAAAATAATTACTCTATTTAAGTGATAATAGGAAAAATTCTAAGACATATGAGTTCTGCAAATTCTACCAAAAGACAATACAGAAAGACTGATCTACTGAAAATAAATACTGTTCAAAACACGGTTGAGATAGTCCATTCTACATTTAAATTTATTAAATAAACAACAGGAAGAGTGGCAGAACCTGTATCTATGGTAGACAATAACAGCAATGGGAGGCTGTTCCTCCCTACCAATTCCTGGAGAGTGCCCAGACAGCACTTCTCAGGACCCCCGAGCTTGTTCTGGTCTAACTGGCTGGAACTAGGTACAGCCAACAATTCCCTCAGCCAAAACAGCTATACTGGAACCAAGTTACTGCAACTTCCTGACTCAAAACACTTCCTTACTGTTTTCCCACTTCCTCAATGGGACTCCTGAATAGCATTCACCTGAATGTATTCTCCCTCTAGAACAAATGTTGAACCCCCAGCTCAGTTCATTGAGTAGTATTTAAAAGATTGCCTAGGTCTTAGTTGGGTTAACTGTCATTAATGAGCCACCTGCTCAGATTCCACTTTCTTGGGGAATCATGACCCCAAAATATAGGGAAGTTGCCACCTGCAACTCAGGAAGTGTTTGAGGATGCTGCCACTTGTCTTTTGTCCTTCCACCTAATTCCACCCACCAGTTAGACCAGTAACCTCTTTTAATAGCTCTCCCATGCTGTTGTCTCCATAATTTATTTATTAATAATATTTATTCAGAATTTACATTCCATTTCTGGAGACTCTGCTGAGTCATCCATTCCTACTTAGCATTAAATTTAACATAATGTCTCAGGAATATTAATAAAATAATTACATTATTTTAATAAAATTGGGGTATGTGACATACACACCCCCTTAAAATGTAACATCGTCCTCGATGTTACTTATTCTTCTTCTTCAGCCACCTGCTGGAATAGATGGGGATATGCTTCCCGCATCTTACTTTCCAGCTCCCAGGTAGCTTCTTCAGGACTAAGGTGCTTCCATTGCACCTTCACTTGTCCAATTATGCGGTTCTGTAGAGTAATTTCCCTCCTCCCGAGGATACAATCCGGTTCCACCAGAACTTCCCCTTCTGGTTCTACCTGTACAATGTTCCAATCAATAACATGAGTAGCATCATGAACATACTTTTTCAAAACAGAGATATGAAAAACATTGTGTACTTTTAAATTTGGTGGTAATGCTAACTGATAAGCAACTTGACCGATTCTAGATAAAATTTCAAATGGACCACAGTAACGTGGTGCTAATTTTGCACAACTTCCTAATCTTAGGGAGCTCTTCTTTGGCCTTACCTTGATGAACACATGTTCACCTACCTGGAACTCTTTAGGAGTTCTTTTCAAATCTGCTTGACTCTTTTGCCGATCCTGGGCAATCTTCAAGTTCTCCTGCACTTGTTTCACAATCTGTTCCATTTCTTTCAATAAATCAGGTCCTAACACTAATCTATCTACTGGATTACTCCAAGAGATAGGAGTGTTGCATTTTCGTCCATACAAAATCTCAAAAGGACTAAACTTAGCTGATGATTGATAGCTGTTATTGTATGCAAATTCGGCTAAGTGTAAATAATCCTCCCACTTACCTGGTTGATCTTTAACATACATCCTTAACAGATCTTCTAATACCTGATTAACTCTTTCAGTTTGTCCGTCCGTCCGAGGATGGAAAGAGGTGCTGAAATTCAAAGTGGTGTTTAATCCTTTGAACAAGGATCTCCAAAAATTTCCTGTGAATTTAGGATCCCTGTCTGATATAATAACTTTTGGAATACCGTGTAACCGAAAAATCTGTTTTAAAAAGATATCTGCTATGTTTGCAGCCTTGTATGTGGTTTTAACAGGAATAAAGTGTGTTGATTTACTTAATTTGTCTACCACTACCATAATTGAATCATTCTGATGTTGATTTTTGGGTAAACCCGTAATGAAATCCAGGCTGATTATTTCCCATTTCCAGCTAGGAATAGGTAAAGGTTGCAGCAATCCAGCTGGATGTTGGTGTTTTGTTTTTACTTGTTGGCAGTCCAAACACCTAGCTAAATACTCAGCTGTTTCAGATTTCATGTTAGGCCAAAAATATTCTTTTCTCAACATGGTGACGGTCTTTTGATAGCCTGGATGCCCGGAGTAAGGGGTTTTATGAATTTCGTCTAGAATTAACAGTTTAACTTTAGGTGCATTAGGAATATACAGCCTGTCTTTAAACAATAAAAATCCGTTTTCATTTAAACTATACCCTTTTATCAAACTTTCTGTGGGTTGTTCTTTGGCTGCAGTTTGTAAATGCTGATAATTTTCGTCTAATTTTATCCCTTCAGCCAGCTGTTCATTTAAGTCAGAGGTGTAAGTGCTGCTAGCTGATATAAAACTTAGCTTTGCATTTCTGCTCAAGGCATCAGCCACCTTATTTTCCTTCCCTTTTATGTGTTGGATTTCAAAATCATATTCACTTAGGAATGCCAACCACCTGGCTTGTCTTGCATTTAAATTAGGCTGATCTAAAAGGTATTTCAGACCTTTATTATCCGTTAGTAAAGTGAATTTTCTGCCTATTAGATGGTGTCGCCACATCTTTAAAGCATGAATTACAGCAGCTAATTCTAGGTCATAGGTGGCATAATTCTTTTCATGGATTTTCAACTTCCTAGATTCGTAAGCAATGACATGTCCCTCTTGAGTCAGCACTCCGCCTAAACCATCATTACAAGCGTCGGTGCAAACTATGAAATCTTTATTTGGGTCCGCTATCCTAAGAATAGGTGCAGTTGTCAATAAGGTCTTAAGTTTCTTGAAGCTTTCTTCACACTTCGCATTCCAATCAAACTTGCCTTTCTTTTGCAAAGAAGTGATTGGGTTGGCTATTTTTGAAAAGCCTTCAATAAACCTCCGGTAGTAACCGGTAATCCCCATGAAAGATCTAACGTCCGTCACATCTTTAGGTACTGGCCATTCTTCAATCGCCCAAATCTTCTCGGGATCCACTGAAATCCCTTCCTTAGTGACTACATGTCCTAAGTACTGGATTTCGTCTTTGAAGAAGTCACACTTACTGAATTTCGCAAAGAGCTGTTGTTCTCTCAGTTCTTGTAAGACTATACGTAAGTGTTCTTTATGCTCCTCCTCACTCTTAGAATAGACTAAAATGTCATCGATGAATACGACAACAAATTTATCTAGGTACGTATGCATTATGTTGTTCATTAAGCACATAAAAACAGCTGGGGCATTAGTAAGCCCAAATGGCATTACGACAAATTCGTAATGTCTGTATCTTGTTCTAAAAGCTGTTTTGAAAATGTCTTCCTCTTTAATTCTCACCTGATGATAACCCGATCTCAGATTGATCTTAGAGAATACCGTAGCTCCACGTAGCTGATCAAACAGATCGTCTATACGAGGTAACGGATACCTGTTTTTAATCGTCATCTTGTTTAGTTGACGATAATCTATGCAAAGTCGCATAGTTCCATCCTTCTTTTTAACGAAAATCACTGGTGCTCCCCAAGGGGATACACTGGGTCGAATATAATTCTTGTCTATTAACTCCTTTAGCTGAGTTTTCAACTCGTTAAGCTCCAAGATATTCATACGATACGGGGCTTTTGAACTGGGAACAGCACCTGGTACTAGCTCAATTGTAAAGTCTAGCTCCCTCTTGGGAGGTAATTCTGGAATTTCCTCAGGAAAAACATCAATAAATTCATTGACTACAGGGATGTTCTCTACTGTTTTCTGGTTGCTTTCAGACTTATCTGTCTCATCTGTAACAGTTACAGCATAGGTCTTGCACCCTTTTCTGACTGCCCTTTTAATTTGTAAGGCAGAAATTTTCCTAACTACTGTTTTCCTAGGGATACCCCTGACAGTTACAGGCTGTCCACTACTGTTTACACATCTAAAAGTTTTGTCAAAATAGTTTAAAACGACCCTATGTTGTTCCAACCAGTCCATCCCGATAAGTATGTCATAAGAGCCAAGTGGTAAGATGTTTAGTTTAACTGTAGTTCTAAAATAATTCATGTTTAAGATGCATTCTTTTACATAACAGTTTACTTTCCTCTTTGCCCCAGTAGCTAATTGTACAGACCAAGAATTATCAAATCTTTCAACAGTCAATTTACATTTTTCTACCAGTTGAGGTGAAATATAACTAAGACTAGCACCTGGATCTATTAAAATAGTAACAAGGGTTTTGTTAATCATACCTCCTACTTCCACCATGGAAGTTTGGTAGTCAGCCTAGCGGTTTTCCAACACTGCATTGATTCGGGGCATAGTTCCTGCAAAATCTCCAACTGTCATTTCATCTTGAACAGTATGAATATTGCTGATTTGTTTCTTTCTGTTTGGGCAGACTGAAGCATAATGTGGCCCATTACACTCCCAGCACTTGACAGGTTCTTTTCGCTCAAAATTTTTGGTGTAGTTTCCATGGTTATTAGGAGCCTCCTTGCTGCTTTTGTAATTGTTCGAATGGCTGATAGCTCCATTTTTGTTTCCCTGGAAACTTTTACTATTAAAGTGGTTTCCGTTTCTGCCATTCTTGAAACTTTTATGGGGGACAAACTCCTTTTTCTTGTACTCGATCAGATTGCTGTTCTTTTTGGCTTTCCAGCTGGCTATTCCCTCTTTCTTTTTATTCTGTTCATAACAGAAATTAGCTTTGCGCATAGCTTCTTCCAGTGTTTTGGGGTTGTCATATTCAATTCTGTCCTTGATATGATAGGGCAGACAACTAAGAAACCGCTGTATTTTTGGTTTCTCTTCGACAAAATACGGTACATACCGCAACAGACTTAAGAATTTACTGTTTAAGTCCTTCATCATCATAGATCCGAGCTTTAGTTCATAAAATTCCTTGGCCCTCTCCTCATAATACTGTTCAGACAGAAATTTCTTCTTGAAGTATCTTTTAAAAGTACTCCAATTAACTTCTCTCTCTTTAATCCCCTTGACCCTTTTCATATCTTGCCACCATATGTCCGCCTTTCCCGAGAGGTTGTAGATGGCCATTCGTACCTTCAGCTGATTTGAGTAGTTATAGATCTGAAAATATTTTCTCATCCCGGATAACCAGGATTCCGCCTCTTCTCCAGTTTCAGATTCTCCATTGAAAGTTGGGGGCTTTATCTTCTTAAACTCCCCGGAAATCTCTTCATAAGGCCTGTACTTTTTCCTTCGGTTGTGCAACTCAGCTTCACTGCTGTCACTGCTAGTGTGATAACTGGGTTGTCCCTTTCTTTCTTCAGATGATGAACTGCTGTCGGATTTAGCTGGTTTTGTCCTTTTTGACCCTTTTTGATGACTAACTTCTTCTGAGTCAGCTCGTTTGCTCCTTCCTTATGTCTGAAATTTTTCTATTAATAGCTGATTTAACTGCTTCTGAGTCTTTAGAATCCTTTCATTATCCTTCTTGACTGTTTCCATCTCTGTCTTTAATCCTCTTATGGTCTGCATCAGCTCAGTGGTGTGAGCAATTACTTCTTCCGTCTCAGGTTCTCTTGACATTTGTCTTGTCTCAGCATTTGGAGATTCCTCCTCAGCGTATTCTCCCAGTTTTTCCATACCTGTCTGAAAAATTCAGAAAAAGGAAATTTTCTGTTCTGTACATGAAACCGAAATATAAGTTAGTACGTTATATATTTAAAAATTTCTTTTATGGTCACTGTTTTGCGGAAGTTAGTGGAGTCACATCCAAGCCTAGTGTCTGAACCACGCTCTGATACCACATGTCAGAACCCAAAATTTCTGAAAATTTTAAAATTTTTATTTAACAATAAATGTTAATTAATTGCATTCCTGGTCCTGTTTAATTTCAGTAACTAATCCTAATCTTATTTAAAAGGTTCTGTTTTAATACAAATGAGATTTTTTTTTTTTTTTTTTAAATGTTGACTGTTTTCGTTTCTAACTTCAAAGGGAGAGCTAGCCATAGCTGACTGGCTTACTTAGCTTACGAGCTAAAGCATAAATTGTCTTTTGTTCGCAGGTACATCGGTGAAGTATGGATCACTGTAATTTAATTTTTGTAAGCATCAAACTCCTTTCCCTGCACTGTAAAAACTTAAAGAAGATCTATTTACTATTACTGGTTGTCGTGTAAGACAGTAAAGTTCTTTTCATGAAATTTATGCTTGAAATAAGATTGATAGTCTGCCTCGACATGATATCTCTTATCCTGGATAGTATCATCAGGTTTTGCGATGAATTACAATGTTTCCGTCATATCCATTGCGTTATGAACATGACTCTATGTTAATGCTGTAAACTATCACTGGAACAATTGTTTGTATTATGTTTATTGTATGCATAACGTGTCGTTAGCATAATGTAACCTACTGTCAACTATTAGCTATAATTACTGGTTATTAGTATGAGTTGGGAAAGTGACGCCTCTAGCGATGTTCCATCTATATTTCAAAGTCCAATCTCTACTTAGTATTATTGTTTAACTTATGTCATCTAACTGTGCCTTGTTTTTAAACTGCGTTCATGGTATGGACCTGTAGATGAGTTTATATTGAAACATCATAATAATAAAGATTGTTATTCTCATTGTTGATTGTTTAACAATGGTATCGGGAGAATTATGATAATAGGACTTATATAACCATGGTTATCCCATCATATGGTCAAGGTAATATTTCAATGTTTTAAATGATGTGGAGTTCTCTTTTGAAGATTGACTACATCATTGTTCAAATGATTGTAGGAAAAAGAAATATAATGTGCCCTTGACATTATCGATGGCTTGGTTTCAATATATATACAATACAATGATTGTGTATCAATCATAGTGTTTTTCCATACGTTGAACAAGACTTATATCCATGCAAATGATTTGAAATCGATGAACAATTAATCGAGCTGCAACTGAACTATAGAAATTCGACCCATGTGAAGTTGATAAATTTAATGGCTACGTGGTTGACTCTCCTCCTTGCGTTGGGTGATATATAAGTCAGTATTGAAACCCTACCTGGTCATTATCTCTGCCTTCGGGCTCGGGTTGTAAGGGAGAAACCCTCCATGTCTGAACTTGAAGTTGGGCACTGTAAAATGCTATTTGCTTAGGTTCTGGTCACGTTGTTTTATTCTCTGGTAGTATAGACGTCTTGGGCTCTGCTATTGACGTCTGCTACTGTTCCATTTGTATCTTGGTCTCGTTGTCATCACTATGTTTGAGTCACCTGCTACTTACAGTTTTCCACTGTCGCTGGTGTGAGTTTGAGGCAGGGTTTCTTTGTTGTTTTAAACCATGAGGTGGTTGTGTATTGGTTTTTGAAGTGTGCTCCCCGACTGGTTCACTCACAGCTTAAGGGTTTTGTCTAAAATGTTGCCTGTCGCGGCTGTCAAAAGAGAGGTACTGGAAGTTTCCCTTGCTCATCCAACTGACGAATGTAATGGGGTTTCGCTACCCGGCTCAACTTGTGGCTACTAGGTTGTCCACGGGTTGCTTCCTCCATTGGCTCAGGTAAGATAATATCAATGGTTTCACAGTTTTCAGTTTTGCAAAAGATTGTTTAGATTTACATTAATATTAACAACTCTCGGCACTCGGTAATGTGCAGGTCATGCTGTTCCTGAAGGTGCACGGGGTTTCATCTCCAGCGCTGGCTCCTCCGGGTAAGCCTGGTTATTCCATGGCTGTCTCTCTCTTTGTTGGTTTTGTTGTGCTAGGGTTATGTCTGGAAGGGACCTCCTGTGTAACGGGGTTGTTATTGTTCTTGTGACATGGATACAGTCACATGTATAAATTGTTTTGCTTATAATAGATAGGGTTTGTTACCCCGGCATGTCTACGAAGAACCAACTACGGCTCAGACTGTATGAGGCCCAGGGGTTGTTATTGTCATTGTATTTTCTATGTGTAGGGTTTTTAACCAACGCTGTATAAGTTAATAGTTACTGTAACTATTGGGCATGTAATGTGGCCATGTATCATTCTGCGTTTTTATTAAATGAACAAAGTGTTTAAATATAGGGATTTCTTTTGAGTTCTCAGATACCTGCAGAGGATGATAACTCTGCTGTAGGTGAAATCAATGTGTTTGTCTCTCTACGTTTTCTTTGATTTTGAGTGTTTAATAAATAAAAAAATGTTGATGTTTACTACCCTTACTGTAATGGCTAATTAAAATAGGGTTAACCCTGGCGAGTTGGGGGTTCTCTTCCTGGTTAAAAACATATATATGAAAATGTTTGAGTTAGGTGGTGACTGGAAACGAGTTGTGAAATTTTTGGTTCTTGTATAAATATCGAATGTAACTGTGGATGAAATATATACATAAACTATGTATGAAATCTCCTGTAGGTTCAATCTGTTATATGAGGCATTTCTTTTCGTTTGTTTCAATCTATCGAAACAATGTGGTCTGGCTACGGCTGTGGTAGATTTGTTATCCACTCCCAAGGGAAAATACTGATAATGAAATAAGTGTTATTACAATAAATATCTACGAGGGTTTATAACAGCCAACAATGGCTAAGCTCGTTGATAGCTTCTCTGCGTGTTAAGATGTTTGACTATTGATAGGACAACCTACGACAGTGCTGTGTATTACATACAAGCTCGATAATGAACAGTAATCTATGCTTGTGATTTGAATAAAGAAACAATGAAGTCTCTAAGTAGTAAGACTTGGCTTCGAGCCAGTCAATATGTTTGTCTTGTTTTAAAATGACTCTGTCAACTCTGTTGTGACAACATGGCTATAAATACTATAGTATTAGGTTTAAAAGACAAAAACAATTTACAGTTTATGTGTTTGTATTTGACTACGATTTTTATTGAATAAGATTGTATGGGAAGTTTTTAAACAATGAAACATTATTGCAACCACATCTTTTGGATAGTCGATAACAGTCAATTATGTTCTGAGTATAGATAAATATAATGATATAAGTTTTGTTCTCCTTTAGCTCGATACAGAGAATAACCTGTATCTATAGTTGACAGAAATATGAAGCAGATATAAACTGGTATATTGCTCTAATAGAAATTATCCCTGTACATTTCTCTATTGGGAAATATTTCACAGTAATTCTAAGATTTATCTATGTGTCTATTCTTATGATTGTCGTAATAAGTGTATTTCTGGAATGACTACTGTTTAGTATTCTATGTCTATTATTTAACTATTAATAGAAATTCTAGAATAAATCACCATGATATTTGATTACTGTAATAGTAACAAATATATTCTGCATAAAATAATTACTCTATTTAAGTGATAATAGGAAAAATTCTAAGACATATGAGTTCTGCAAATTCTACCAAAAGACAATACAGAAAGACTGATCTACTGAAAATAAATACTGTTCAAAACACGGTTGAGATAGTCCATTCTACATTTAAATTTATTAAATAAACAACAGGAAGAGTGGCAGAACCTGTATCTATGGTAGACAATAACAGCAATGGGAGGCTGTTCCTCCCTACCAATTCCTGGAGAGTGCCCAGACAGCACTTCTCAGGACCCCCGAGCTTGTTCTAGGTCTAACTGGCTGGAACTAGGTACAACCAACAATTCCCTCAGCCAAAACAGCTATACTGGAACCAAGTTACTGCAACTTCCTGACTCAAAACACTTCCTTACTGTTTTCCCACTTCCTCAATGGGACTCCTGAATAGCATTCACCTGAATGTATTCTCCCTCTAGAACAAATGCTGAACCCCCAGCTCAGTTCATTGAGTAGTATTTAAAAGATTGCCTAGGTCTTAGTTGGGTTAACTGTCATTAATGAGCCACCTGCTCAGATTCCACATTCTTGGGGAATCATGACCCCAAAATAAAGGGAAGTTGCCACCTGCAACTCAGGAAGTGTTTGAGGATGCTGCCACTTGTATTTTGTCCTTCCACCTAATTCCATCCACCAGTTAGACCAGTAACCTCTTTTAACATCTCTCCCATGCTGTTGTCTCCATAATTTATTTATTAATAATATTTATTCAGAATTTACATTCCATTTCTGGAGACTCTGCTGAGTCATCCATTCCTACTTAGCATTAAATTTAACATAATGTCTCAGGAATATTAATAAAATAATTACATTATTTTATTAAAATTGGGGTATGTGACAACATACATATATCATGTTGCATCACATAAAGTACACAAGGGGCATCCACGTGCCCAACATCCTACACTACTGGAATCCATATGCAGTATAAACATATAACAAACCATAAAGCGCATCCACGTGCGTACAACTAACACATCATCATAAAAAGGTGCATCCACGTGCATATATATGTATATCAAAAAATATAATGTCATAGTGCTATACATGTCCTGAGTACCCCTGTACTCAGCTATACAAAAAATGGCTATACATCCCTAAAGCCTCATAAAATACATGCCGAAGCTACAAAACTCGGGGGGAGTCCCCTGTACTCCCTAATGAGAGTCATACCCTGCATCACTGTCGGCATCTGCTACCTCTAAGTCCTCCCCTCGCTCCTCCTCTAGCAAGTCCTCATCTCCTACGGGCTCCTGTGCTCGTGCCCTGTCTGCCAAGATCGCCACCCGGATAGCGATGGATCTGAACTCCCGAGGTGCCCTCATGCAATCCTGCACCACGTCTGGATCGACGTCCCGCCACCCCTCGTCGGTCACCCCCACCAGCAAACGATCTAGTAGTGCCCGTACGGACTCTAGTGTCCCCTCCGCATCCCTGCGCCGCACCTCTCCCCGCCCCGGCAGAGCTGGAACGGCCACAATCCCCCTTCGTGCCACATGCCCTGGCGGCGGTCTCGGACCCACATCTGCAGATCACCCATTTGTTAGTCACAACATATCAATATCCTATCATATATAAAACTTGACATCAATAACATGCAAGTACAAAACATACGTACCATCTGGCCCCCATGCCTGTCCAGGAGCCCGTGGCACCTCCGGATCTCCGGTGTAATCCATATCCTTATATGGGAAGTCATCGAGCGTCAATGGTATCTGGAGCCACTGCAGGTACAAATCCTGCGTAAAGTACCTACCAACATTTCCACCACCACGACGGCGCATCATCTCACCCCACCACACCATCCGCGGCTCCCTCAAACTTCCTGCTCTGATCGGCACCTGCAGCCGCAGTGTGGGCACCCTCTCCATAAAGAATGCACATAAGAACGAACCATAGCAGAACCCCTTGCCAGCTTCCTTCGCTGCCGTCAGCTGCCACTGAACGCAGGTTAGGAACATCTGGCCCCACGCATAATAGACTCCATCCAGGATGCGCTCCACTAGCTACATCTGTCCTCCAGACACCTTCTCCGGTGACTGGGATCCCAACACGCGAACCACGCAGGCTGCGATAGCCTGTACTGATGGATCCTGTAGGTCTAACACCCGGAGTGCATTCCTATGCACCCTAGCATCAGGATCACAGTATCGCTCTAGCATGTCCTCCATATCTACATCCGTGGATACTCGTGGCTAAGTATCCGCCACCCTGCCCAGACAGGGCAACCCTATTAAGAAGTATACATTTGTCAGAGTGAGGTCCACCCTCTCACCCTGCACTCTAAATGCATGTATGTCAGGCTCCCAGAAACTAATCAGTCGGTTCAGCAGCAATGCTGCTGACCGTATCATAGGTATCTGTGCGAACTTTAGTAGTCCGCAGTGTCCCAACACTGCTCACACAGGGCGATTCCCCCGAATCACAGTCATTATCTCATCAGGAGTCTCTCGCTCTCTCCATAGAACCTACGGCATCCTGTCAATCACGCAAAGTAGAATCATCAGAATCATGTCAAGCAAATAGTCCTTTCCCCCCCCCGGGAAGCCCTCATAGCTCAGTCCAAAACCGTGGCTTTCGGGCTCCCTGCCACGGTTTCCGACTGCGGCTATCAGGCCTACTATGGCGGTCCTTAACCGCGCCTGTCCGAGCTAACCTCGCAGTTTCGCACCGCGTGTTCCTCCTTGGAACATGCGGTACCAGACCGCGTGTCCAACCAAGAAACACGCGGTACCTAACCGCGTGGTTCACCCCAAAACTCGCGGTCCCCAACCGCGGTTTCACCCCTCTAACCCGTGGTCCACCCCACGTGGACCGTACAAATATCCCTGGGACCCACTACCCAACCCCCGACCCTAAAAAACTTGCAGGTATGAGTTTGACGGAATACCTGTATCTCCCGGATCTGAAATTGGCCAGTCGGATCGTCCAGAAATGCCACGTCAGCTCTAGGCCACTCTGATCACTCGTCAAAGTCAAATAGTACAAATGACACATGTCATGTTGGACCCACTCACTATTTATAGTCAGTTGACTTTTTCTTGTTTTGGCCATTCTGACCCCATACGGAGTCCGTTTTTCGAACTGTTTCCACCACTGGAATCAGCACGACGAGACCGTCATCATGGTCAACTCGTTTGCTCATTTTTCCCTGTCACTTTTCGCACATTTTTCAGACATCACTCATCACCTCGGTTTGCGTGCCACATCGGCCGTTCTCCGTTTTTAGCATATTTTATATAATCGGATTCATTTTTCCAAGCCTGTGATGATGCTTGAGGTCATTTCTCGCTCTCACGCCCAGATTTTTCGGGTATTTTTTCCAAAACGCCCCCAGTCACCTCGGTTTCGTGCCACATCGGTCGTGATCCGTTCTTGACACTTTTTATATCGTCGGATTCATTTTTCCGAGCTCGTGATGATGCTTGAGATCATTTCTCTCTCTCACCTGGTACAGTTTCAACATTGTGTCCCTACACTTTGCTGCCTCGATTTGCATGCCACATCGGCCACCATCGGATTGTTCCAAATTTGTACATGAGCCATTCACTCCTGTCATATTGCAAATATTTCGTTATTTTGCCACCATTCATCCACCCTGCAAGGAGGCCCACCAGTGTTCCCCCCTACCCTCGTTCTCGGTCATCTCTAATGTTCCTTGATTGAACACTTCCTCCTTTCCTGGCTTTTCCTTTTGTTCGGTATAATTTTATCCCTTTTTCGGGCCGGACAAGTCCTTTACGAAAAAGGCACTTAGGGAGTTTCCGTTAAGCTCTTTTCTGACTCCTAAAACAATGAAAAGATCGCCGAGCAATCTTGCTTCTTTTCATGCTCGTTAAAGTACCTGAAAGGGCGTCTATCTGGTATAAGTTTAACCCTTTTCCGGACCTAGTAGACTAATTACGAAAAAGGAATACTCTAGTCACACCGGCTAGAAGAGTTCTTCATTGCATCCTTTTATGCTTCTTTGGGCCTTGGAGACTAAAATTACGAAAAAGCAACCCCTGGAGTCTTCTTATCGCTTTTAGACTCTGTAAAATTGAAAGCAACCACGAGCATGAACTGTCCTGGGCTCGTATAAATCCACACGATAGTACCATTCCATCCATTCAGAGTCTTCTTATCGCTTTCAGACTCCTTAAAATTGAAAGCAATCACGAGCATGAACTGTCCTGGGCTCGTAAAATCCACACGATAGTACCATTTTCACACACACTTCTTTTAGTTCCTTAACCCATGAAGAAGTTCCCTCGTGCCTCTTAGCAATATGATCGATCATCTCGGTAGCACCCCCAATCAGGTCGCCTTTGTTCAGAGTATTCTGCAGTCTCCTACTATTTTAGACCAGTTTGAGTCTCCCTCATCCCAGTCACCATCCCAGATCCAATACAGCTATGATCCCTTTCCCTCCAGTCAGTGTCATATGCTGCCCGATCATCCCCGCCATCATACTCTGAACAAAGGAAGTTTGAGTCCCCCCACTCTACTTGCCCAGTTATCTCCCCACAGTTTGTCAGTCTTGCCATTAGCACTCTCACATTTCGGTTCTCCACCTCGCGCTCCTGTCAAGGAACCATCATTGCCTTGATAGTTGCAGGTCTCCCTCTATCAACGACAGCTCCTCTATTCCAGAGGATAGGCCCAGAGGTCCCTACGCCTTGGACTCATCACCATCTGTGGTCAGTGCCTACGGATCACTCTGAGAGGAGTCATCATTGCCTCTTAGAGTGGTTGTTTCTCACATGCTCGACTTCAACACCTTAATCGCATCATCGAGAATCGCGTAGGGTTATATCCCTTCAATTTTTAGTCGAAGACCCCGGATTTCCCCCGACTCTAGCACATTGGTGAGTCACTTAGGAATGCCCAGTTCTATGTTCCCATGGATGTCCGGGCTGCGTTGGCGATTGTATTCGGAAGCCATCTAGTTATACGCTTCCTTGAGTACCCAGTTCCGTTCCAGTTCAGTGTACCATCGAGGTTATGGCTCCCAGTCACTATGATCCAGCCGCTCATCAGTTCCTCTGGTACCCCACTCAGCAGCACTGATGTCATTCCAGTGCACCAGTTCTTCAGCTTACACATGGTCAGCCCAGCAGTATGTCCCAGATTTGTGTCCACTCTGGACCCTTATGATGTACACAGTAGTTCTCTATGTATCTTTCAGGTCCCTCTTTTCGGGCATCACAGTTCTTTTTATGTATCTTGATACGAGCATGGGTATGCCCGCCTCGTCCATATATTGAGATTCTTCCTCATTCCTTGTTTGAGGTTATGTATATGTCAGGTCCCCATATTTTGGACCCCATTGTTATTTTTATGTTATATCTTGATACGAGCATGGGAAAGCCCACCTCATCCATATGATCAGATGATTCCTCATCCATTATTGAGGTTATGTACTTTTAGTTCTTGCAGTTGGTCGGGATCGTTGTTCCGGGCTTCAGTTTGTTTCTTCTCTTCTCCACACCCCAGGAAACCCATACATGACTTATGATGTCCATCGGCCATACGATGAGCTCCTGCCCTCGCACATCAGGGGGCAATCTGTTAACACTCAAAAAGTGTTCACTACCTCATCTTCCCCATTACATGGCTCATTCGTCCATTTTCCTACCATATTTCCCTTAAAAATCCTAAAAATCCCGCTAAAAAGCCTCCAAAAGGCCACAAAACCATCAAAAAAGCCTCAAAAAGGCTAAAAAACCCCTTTTCCCTCCAAAAATATCCAAAATTCCTCTAAAAATAACAAAAACCCTTTAAAAAGGGAATAAAAAATATAAAATAATGAGGAAAAGGAGGAAAAAACCCTATACAACTGCCCTAAACGATATGGTTCCCAAAACCATGGGCCAACACTCCACCACCAAAAAACTATAAATAGGTGATGGAGACCCCTCATTTCACATCCACAATCATTTGCACCCTTACTCTGCCAAAATAGCTCTCAAAACCCTAGCTCACCCTTGAGCTCATCTTGAGTGCCCCTTTTTGGCCCATTCCCATCACTTGGAGAAGGAGAAGGAGCAAGTTGGAGCTTGGAGCAACCCTCTTGGGCCATTGCAAGAGCTTCATCAACCGTCACTTTGGAGGTAACATTAATATAAAAACCCTTTATTTTACATGCTTTGTTATGTCTCTTAATGCTCATGATAGTTTAGAATTTACATTGTTTTAGCATTTAATTTACTGTTTACTGAACTGCTACTAAGGAGTCCCTTCTCCTTAGTAGGTGCTCTTTTGCACAAGCTAGGGGTAAAACCCTAGCTACACCAAGGCTGGTCGGAAGCCATTATTTTGCAACAAGTGCATTGAGCCAAGTAGTGTTGAGCTACATTGTGCAAGGTTGATTTGTGTTGCAAAGTGGAATCGTAGTGTGTTGAGCGAGTTGCCAAGTTGGGTGAGGGTGAGCAACATGTTGGCATTGTGGTAGTCGAGTGCGGAATTCCAAGAGAACCAGATATGGTTGATATTTCAAGCGAAGTAGAATCACCTGTCATCCCTGTCACTATTGAAGAATAAGTTGCGAGTATGTCGGTCGGGTCATCAGTGATACTGAAGAAGAGAAGGGAGGGGCAACAGAGATCCCTGCCACCGGAGAATAAGATGACTCGCTCATCTGCACAAGTGGTGGAAGAGGTCCCTGAGGTGAGTCCATTGAGCTCAGGCATTGTGGAATCCCTAGCCCGTGCAGGGGTATATGCTACGGATATCCTGGGGTATAGACCCCCCTGTCAACCCAGTGCGCAGCCCCGGAAGCCCACCAAGAACCAACGGTACCAAATAAGGATGTCGATGATCCCACCAAGCATCATTTGCACTACTAACACTGTGCCTACACTGATGTAGTTGAATTATGACGATCATTATTTGGTGGCACAGCAGGACGTTATGACGGAACCTTTTCTGCCATGAGTAGCAGGAGCGGTCGGCCTGACACCACAAATTCCACATGATTGGGCGAAGGGATTGGACAAAGTAGGATTGTTGGGCTTGATCTACATGCTGCACTTTGGGAGGTTGACAGAGGAAAATGCCTGCGTTAAGCAGCTTTTGACTTGCTTTCATGGTGGAATTTTGGGGTTAGACAGATCAGTCACCGTTATAGTTGACCTAATTTATGAGATCACGGGATTACCGAAGGATGGACTGGACCCTTTGCAATATTTCAGAGGGAAGGAGAAGAACAAAAGGCAGGCAGCAAGGTTGGTACAACGTTACTTGGAACGCGATGGTCGTGCCTACCACACTGATAGTATTAATGATAGGGTGGTCTGCATTAGGGCGAGGATTCTGTGTTGCAAATTCGTACGGAAAAACCGACGCAACTAGTGCAATTCGGGGGTCGTGGCATGCGCGGAAGGCATACAGATGAACTGGTCACTTTTCTTGTTGAACTAGTTAACAGAGGATGCAACAACTATCCAAGCAGGAAAGGGGCCATTCACGTGCAACTAGATTTTGATTTTGATTGTGCTTGTGGCGTGGATGGAGCCTGACGATTACCAAGGGATGGAATTTGATGTCATTGCAGACTGTAAGGGTGCGCGCTATCAGAATTTGTGGTGGGTGCAGGAACCAGAGCGATTGAAGGATTGTGCAGCGCAGTTCTTGTTGATGTATATGTAACTTCGGAATGTATTTCATCTATGTATTTTATTGTACTCCTATAGAGATGTTTTATTCCTCTAAACGGAAGTGTCGTCATTTGTATTGACAAGTGTCGTAACTTGTCGATGGGATATTAGACCACCATGTGTGGGGTCGGCCCTGATTAAGTTAACCTAGGGTTATTAGGTTGAGTTAGACAAGTCGGCCCCATAGGTTTATTAGGCTGCTCATAACAAGTATAAATAGAGAGCGGGATCTCTCTATTTGATCACTTCACTTACTCACTTATCCATCACTCGGAAAGTGGCACACATGTGAGGAGGAGGATCAGCTGCTAGGAGGAGTCTATCTCTGTGTACTTGGGTTCTACTTTTGTTGTGCTATTGCTCTATCTATCTCTAAGGAAGTTGTGGGGTTTTTCACCTTAGGGTTTTCCCCACAAAAATTTTGTGTGTCTATTGTCTCTTATGATTTCATATTGTGATACTTGACATTCTTTCTATGATTGATATGCATTGATATACTATACATGTTATTCTCTCAGTAAAGATCCTAGAGTATTATGAATTAATGCTAGAAAATTAACATGGTATCAGAGGTAACCTAAGAAGAAGACACTGTGTAGTTGTGGAAGCTAGGGCTTCTTGTTTTTGGGTTTCTCTCCACAGATTTTGGAAAAGCAATATGATAGATTGACTCTCCTCAGCAAGGTGAATCGTTCTGTCCAATCAGAATTCAATTATGAGCACTTTCAGCTTTGGCCCTAAAAATTAGGGTGTCCACCGAAATAGGAATTTCTGAAATCTGAAGACATAGCTGGAAGATCCTTAGAAAAATTGAAGTTTAGAGCTTTGGATCAAGATTGTTGGCTGGGTAAATCTCTGAGAAACTCAAACCCTAATTCAGGGTCCTCCTAGTGAACCCGAGAAGACCAAAAGGCATTTCTGAAGGGTGAAGCTTTGCATATCTCAAATTCTGAATACACCAGGATGATCAGCTCATCAAGGCACATCTTTCTATCATTTCAGAAAGTTGAATTTCACATTTTGAATTTTTAGGGTTTCTCTGACAAACCCTAATTCGGGACCAGATCCAATTTTCAGCAAATCAAGTGGTAAGACCTAAATCTTTTCTATTTCCATTTGAAGTACTCTTTAAGATGTCTCACCACACCAAGCTTGAGGATAAGCTTGAAGGGCCTAATAACTTCCGAGCCTGGAAGTATAGGATTGGGTTAATCCTGGAAGAAAATGAATTGGATACTTACATAAGGTAAGAGGTCCCTATCCCAGAGGGAGAAGAGGCTAAAGCCCTCCTCAAGAAGAACTTGGTCAAGGCAAAGAGAATCATTGCTGATTCTATCAAGGACCATCTCATCCCCCATGTGTCATCTCTGAAGACACCCAAAGAGATGTTTGATTCCCTATCCAAGCTATTTGAAGGGAAGAACATAAATCAGAAGATGACTCTGTGGAACCAATTGAGAGGGATAAAGCTTCAGAATGGAGAATCCATTCAATATTAATTTTATAGGGTCTCTCAGATCAAGGAACAACTAGAAGTAATGGATGAAATGGTGGAGAATGGTGAAGTTGTCATGACCACTCTGAATGGCCTACCCAGGTCATGGGATCCCTTTATCCAAGGAATCTGTGCAAGAAATAATTTGGTATCTTTCAGCAGACTGCAAGAAGAATGCTCACAAGAAGAAGCAAGGCGTGTGGCACGAGGAAGAAAAGATGGGGAATGAAGATCAAGCTCTCACAGCTCACACCAAGGGAAGCAAGTTTAAGAGGGAGAAATCTCATAACAAGAAACATTCTCATCCTCATCACAAGAAGAAAGATCTATATCATGTTCGATGTTACGAATGTAATGAAATGGGACACTTTGCTTCAAATTGCCCCAAGAATAAGAAAGACAACAACTTCAACAAGAAGAAGAAGAGTAACAAAAGAAGATATCATGCTCATGCTGCTGAGGATGATGAACCTCCCAGGAAGAAAGCTAGAGTAGAAAGTGATGATGATGACTCATCAAGCGAAGAAGAGTATGTTCTAATCTCTGCTCTCACAGGTACCATTTCTCATGGTTGTAATGATTGGCTAATTGACAGTGGGGCTTCTAAACACATGACTGGGTTTAAAGGATCTTTTGTAAATCTATCTGAACATGAATCACCCCATAAAGTGAAACTTGGGGATGCTTATCAATACCCTATCAAAGGAAGTGGAGAAGCCTCCTACAACCTAGAATCTAGAAAATCCTTGAAGATGAAAGATGTGTTATTTGTACCTGGACTCAAGAAGAACTTACTCTCCATCTTTGCATTGGATGCAAAAGGCATGAGCGTTGCATTTGTAGATGACCAAGTCCTAATGTGGCCAAAGGGTAAAACTATTGATGATGCAGTGGTGATTGGAGAGAAAGAGGGAGGATTGTACAAATTGAAGGGACAACCTGAACATGCCATGTACATGAATCCATGGATCCAAATGAACTTTGGCATAGAAGACTTGCACATATGCACTACAGAGCATTACCAATTGTAAGTAAAGCTATAGAAGGTCTTCTTGAAATCAAGACCAAGCATGAAGATGTTTGCAAAGGATGTGCAAAAGGAAAGAACATAAAGAAGGCATTTCCAAGTGGTGAAAGCAAGGCAAAAAGTATCTTGGAAATTATCCACTCCGATGTATGTGGTCCGATGTCATCCAGTTCTCTGAGTGGGTATGCTTACTATGTCTCTTTCATTCATGACTTCTCCAGGAAGACTTGGGTTTACTTGTTGAAGAACAAAGATGAAGTGTTTGATAAGTTCAAGGAATTCAAAACCTTGATGGAGAGCCAAATTGATAAGAAGATCAAAACATTTAGATCCGACAATGGTGGATAATTCACTTCAGGTGACTTCAAGAAGTCATGCAGTGATTCAGCGATTAAGAGGGAGTTGACTGCTCCTTACAATCCACAACAGAATGGAGTTGTAGAAAGAAAGAATAGAACAATCATGGAAGCAGCAAGGGCAATGCTGCATGACCAGGATCTACCTATGCATATATGGGCAAAAGTGGCTAGGACAGTTGTATATGTGCAGAACAGAACACCCCACAAGATATTGGACAACAAGACACCAAAAGAGGTCTTTTCTGGTAAGAAACCTGAAGTCAGCCATCTTAGAATATTTGGTTGTCCAGTATACACACATGTCCCAAAGGAAAAGAGGACCAAGCTAGATCCTTCAAGAAAGAAGGGTATCTTTGTGGGTTACAGTGAAAGCTCGAAGGCTTATAGAATATGCTTTCTAGGGTTCAAGAAGATTGATGTCAGCAGGGATGTGACATTTGATGAAAACTAAGCATTCATCAAATCAAGGAAGACACCTGTTGAAGATTATGAAGAACCTAAGGAAACTAGATTTGAAGACACTACTATGACTGAAGCAATTCCAGATGCAGATCGTAAAATTGAAGATCCGCAAGAACCTGTAGATCCACCCCATGAGAATAACTCTCACAAGAAGAAACCTGCATGGGCTAGAGATCTCATTCAAGATGCAGAAAGATATGGCATTCTAGAAGAAGAACACAGAGCAAAGAAGAGAACTAGATCTCATACCAGCTATGTTGCTTTACCCTATGATATCATGAACAAAGAACCTTCCAGTTATGAAGAGGCAGCGGAAAAGAAAGAATGGAAGGATGCCATGATCAATGAATACCAATCAATAATGAAGAATGATGTTTGGGATGTTGTCCCAAGACTTGAAGGGAATTCTGTTGTGACTTCCAAATGGATCTACAAGATCAAGCATGCTGCAGATGGCAGCATAGAGAAATACAAGGTAAGATTTGTAGCTCGTGGCTTCTCTCAGAAAGAGGGAATAGATTATGAAGAAAATTTTGCTCCTGTAGCCAGGTACACTTCCATCAGATTAGTACTTTCCCTGGCTGCAATGATGAAATGGAAGATACACCAAATGGATGTCAAGACAGCTTTCTTGAATGGTGTAGTCAAGGAGAAAGTGTACGTGGAGCAACCACTTTGTTTTGAGACACATGACAGGGAGTCATATGTGTGCAGATTGAAGAAAGCCTTTTATGGATTGAAGCAAGCTCCCAGGACTTGGTATGGTAGGATGGACGGTTTCCTATCCAGTTTGGGATTTACCAAGAGTAAAGCAGATTCCAACCTTTATTACAAGGTTGAGGAAGGAAATCCAGTGATACTACTTTTGTATGTGGATGATCTGTTTGTAACAAGTAATAATAGTTTGATTGCCGATACCAAGAGGAAGCTTGCAGCCGAGTTCAAGATGAAGGACTTGGGGATGATGCACTATTTTATAGGCATGGAGGTGTGGCAGAGTGCAGATGGTATCTTCCTTGGACAAGGGAAGTATGCAGTAGAGATCCTGAAGAGGTTCAGGGTGATGGACTGTAAGGCCATGGCCACACCTATGACATCGAACCTGAAGCTTAGGTGTGATGCTTCATCTGATCTGGTTGATGTCACTATGTATTGTCAGATGATTGGGTCCTTGATGTACCTAACGAACACTAGACCAGATATTTTCTTTGCGGTGAACACATTGAGCCAGTTCCTAACAGATCCCAGAGGTGTTCACCTGGTTGCTGTAAAGTATATTCTGAGGTACCTGAAGGGTACAATTGACTATGGGCTCAAGTATGATGTGAATCAAAAGTTTAACCTGTAGGGTTATGTTGATTCAGATTGGGCATGCAGTGCTGCAGATAGGAAGAGCACATCTAGGTGTTGCTTCAGTATGGGATCAGCTGTGATCTCTTGGTTTAGCAGGAAGAAATCCTGCGTAGCACTGAGTACAGCCGAAGAAGAGTATGTTGCAGCATGTTCAGCTAGTTGTGAGGCAGTATGGCTCCGGAAGCTATTGTCTGAGTTATTTGATCTCCCGTTGGAGGCTACTGGTATCTTTTGTGACAACCAAAGTTGTGTGAAGCTGTCTGAGAACCCGGTGTTCCACGACAAGTCGAAGCTTATCGAGATCAAATATCACTATATCAGAGATATGGTGGAGAGAGGAGCAATGAAGCTCCTGTATGTTGCGACGGATGAGCAGGTTGCAGATGTACTGACGAAACCACTAGCCAGAGTGTAGTTAGAGTACTTCAGAGAGAGGCTTGGTGTTCTTCAGATCGATGACACTTCGAGGAAGAAGTGATGGACACACCTGCTGGAGCCATTCCAAGAATGGTGAGAGTAGGATCCTTCCCATGGCTGTGGATGTAAGCACTGGATGATGAGCATCAGGACGATGCTCCAGTTACTGCTTTGTATATGCATTAGTTGGATCCTTTGGTCAATTTGATCATATATTTGTATGTATGCATCATGTTGGATCCTGGATATGATCAGTTGGATCATTTATATGTATATGTATGTATGCATCATGTTGGATGCTGGATATGATCAGTTGGATCATTTATATGTATGTACACATCATGTTGGATGCTTTGATCAGTGTGATCATGTATTTGTATATGCATCATGTTGGATGCTAGATATGATCAGGTAGATCATGTATTTGTATTTGTATCAGGTGGATACTTGTATGATCAGTGTGATCTTGTACTTATGTATGTATCAGATGGATGCATTATATGTATCAGGTGGATACTTGTATGATCAGTGTGATCATGTACTTATGTATATATCAGGTGGATGCATTATATGTATCAGGGGGATACTTGTATGATCATTGTGATCATGTATGATGATATGTATCAGGTAGATACTTTGTATGCATCAGATGGATATATTGTTTGATCAGGATGATCACAGATGACGAGCTTCAGGATGTTGCTCCAAATGATATGCATTAGGATGATGCTATGATGATGATCAAGTTGATCATGTGATGATGTACATCAAGATGATGTATGATGAGCATCGGTTTGATACTCTGTGGTCGTGGACAGGTTATGCAGGTAGCATAGAAAAGATCCTTTAAAAACTGGACAAGTAGAGCGGTGTGCTTGTAACAGCCTGGGTTGCTCTATCGAGATCTAGACAGGTAGAGCAGTGTGTTCGTAACATCCTGGGATGCTCTGAGTAGGTTTTGCGAAAGTTCACATAGAAAAGATCCTTTAAAATCCGGACAGGTAGAGCAGTGTGCTCGTAACAGCCTAGGATTCTCTATCAAGATCCAGACAAGTAGAGCGGTTTGCTCGTAACATCCTGGGATGCTTTGAGTAGGTTTTGTGAAGGTCAACACGTAAAAGATCCTAGGAGATCCAATAGGTTGAGTAGTGTGCTTGTAATCAGTCCTGGGATGCTCTTTCGAGGTTTTGTTGAGGCACGTAATCAGTCCTGATTATTCCACAGTGTTAACACCCAAAAAGTGCTCACTGCTCATTCCCTTATTCACATGACCCATTTGTCCACTTTTCCACCATTTGAGCCTCTAAAGCCATCAAAAGGTCACCAAAAAGACCATAATACACCTTTTCCCCCCTCAAAATATATATTTTTCCTCAAAAAACACAAAAAACCCTCAAAAAGGGTCCAGAATTCCCAAAAATATTAAAAGGGAATAAAAATATTCAAAATATTCAAAAAAGGAAAAAAGAGGGAAAAAAGGTACATAAACCATGTTGGTCCATACCATTGGTTTCCTCAAAACCACAATGGTATTCCCCATTACCAAAAACTATAAAAAGGTTATAGGGGCTCCTCACTTTCCATCCATCCATCATCTTATCCTCATGCTGTCAAAATCTCTCTTGAGTTCTTTGACCATTGTAGCAATCTTGGAGAAGAGACCATTGGAGCCTAGAGCATCTCAACCTTGGAGCTGCTCAACACCAAACATCCTCACCAATTGAGGTATTATAATACAAAGTCATTTTTTTATTTCTTGTTCTTGTTCTTGTTCTTAAATCTTTTCAAGTTTATTGTTACATGCACATGTTTAATTCAGATTATTTTATAGTTATATTTGCTTTCAATTTGAAGACTGCTACTACAAGTTAGTAGGTGCATCCTTGCACATGCTTGGTTCAAAAACCAAGCTACACACAGTATGGCCAGTGATGATGAAGACCTATAGGTGGTGGGCCTACATCCAATATGAAAAAGGACTGGCTCTGTAGAACTTCCTATGACGAGTAGATCAGAGATTGATTGAGATAGCAGCAGTAGTGATGATGACAATGATTCGAGGACGATGATTCACTGATGATGATCCAGAGAAGAAGACTTGTGTTAGCATATCTGTGTCGAGAAATACCTTCCTAGTTAAGAGGGAGTGTTGATGTATATGTAACTTCAGAATGTATTTCATCTATGTATTTTATTGTACTCCTATAGAGATGTTTTATTCCTCTATATGGAAGTGTCGTAACTTGCCGATGGGTTATTATACCACCATGTGTGGGGTTGGCCCTGATTAAGTTAACTTGGGTTATTAGGATGAGTTAGACAAGTTGGTCCCATAGGTTTATTAGGCTGCTCAGAACAAGTATAAATAGAGAGCAGGATCTCTCTATTTGATCACTTCACTTACTGACTTATCCATCACTCGAAAAGCGACGCACATGTGAGGAGGAGGATCAGCTACTAGGAGGAGTCTATCTCTGTGTACTTGGGTTGTACTTTGGTTGTGCTATTGCTCTATCTATCTCTGAGGAAGTTGTGGGGTTTTTCACCTTAGGGTTTTCCCCACAGAAACTCTGTGTGTCTATTGTCTCTTATGATTGCATCTTGTGATGATTGACATGCTTGCTATGATTGGTATGCATTGATATACTGTACATGTTATTCTCTCAGTAAAGATCCTAGATTATTGTGAATTAATGCTCGAAAATTAACAGTTCTGGCTCTACTGGGAAACACTGCAGGCGACAGTTAAGCGTGTTCCGCGGTTGTCCCAGGCAGTCATTGTGAAATATAAAGGGATTTCCAAGTTTGTGATTGGCCTGCATAGCATTCATGTGTAAGCGCGGCGTGATACGGGGAAGTAGTGGTTGCAGACCCCCTACAAAATGTCCAATGAGGAGATGGATGCGATCATCGATGAATGGCCCGTAGAATGGAAAGAACCGGTTAATCACGAAGAAGAATTGATGGGGCTACCACTAGATGTACCAGGCATGGAACAATAGAATCACCCTGATTCAGATCAAGAGTCATCGCAAACACCTACGGATGAAGAGTGCGATCTTGAAGAAGGTAGAACGAAGGCGCTCTATGAGCACGGTATGATCAGTAGCGTAAACCCAGCAATGGAAGCGCAATTAGGACGGCTTGTCATGGCCTTAACAAATGCAACGAATGCGTCAGCTAATGCGATGGCGACGTAGGCAGCGATCGATTTCAATGAGGTAAAATCTCACCTCGATTCCTTAGTTCATATTATTTCAAAGAAGGCACCAGAGGTAGAACCTGTGCAGGTAATTGGTGCAATGAGCACTACACCGCGGGTTTGGAATGTGCAAATTCCCTCGATTGCGATTGTGATTGATAATGAGGCGCTCAAGGCCTCATTGTAGCAGTTAAAAGGTATGTCGCTCGACATCAATGCATTGTCCTCACAGACATTAGTGCATATGGAGGCAGTTTCCAGCCAGGAACTGGCCGATAGGGAACAAGATGTCAGCATTCAGCTCTTGTGATTGTAGGAGAACGAGGTAGTGGCTCAAAAAGAAGTAAAAGAGTTAACAATGAAGGAGGTAGCAGCGAGAAAGGTGGTCGATGAATTGGAAGACAAGGTAGAGAAGCTAATTGATGAGAAGGCTCGAGCAATTAAGGAGTTGAAGAAGGAGCAAGATCATTTGACAGTGGAGAAATCCACCCTTTGGGACAACAACATGCGGTTGGAAGCAGTAGTCTCTGAAGCATGTTAGTATGTACCAGAGCCCATTGCGCAGTTGGATCTGGTCGAGCAAGCGCAACAACTGGGGGCTATCATCGCCTAGTTGTAGCGTGACAATGAGGAATTAACAACTTTACTACACCGAGGCAGACTGCAGGAGAAAGTAGCTGATAGGAAATGTGCCATGGAAGAGTTGGCGACCCAGCTGGGAGAGATGAAGAAGGAAGCGATGAAAATCACTGCAAAGGCGACGCAATTTTGGGGCAACGTCATCCAAGATGAGAAATTAGAACAACTGACCAAGCTGCACCAGGAGGTGGAAGGGAAGTTGGCCATGCTGAAGATGTCAATGATAACACTACTAGTGGTTGTACAGGTCACCAAATCTGCGGAGCTAAAGGAGTTACAATAGCATGTTGCAAAGGCACAGGACTGTCAGCAAAAGCGCACCACGCAATTGGAGGAGTTCCAAGAGATTGGAGCGTGGTTTTCCCTCAAGGCACTTGCTGTGCTGCAGGTGGTACAGGAAGGTCAGTGAAAATTTTTTGATAAGTTGGTTGAGCACTCATTAGAGCAGGACTTGATGGAGAGTCAGGAGATCGCTACAGTAGCTAAGGAGCAAGTCCAGGAGATTGATCAATACGATGAATTCTAGCTGAAGATCAACGAGTACACCATGTCCAGCTAACGTGGCTCGAGGGAGAGCCACAAGATTTTGTTGGGGGCATGTTGGCAGGTGGTTTGGATGAGTCAACTACACAACATCACGGATGCTGCGAAGGGTCAAAGATGCCACACAAGAAGGAAAACAACGCGCAAGTCAACAATTCTATGTCTTTTTGGGTCATTAGGACCGCATTATGCGGGTTTTGGGTCATTTGGACTGCAATATGTGGGTTTTGGGTCATCCTTTTTGTAGAATTTGTTAAGAAGTAGTTAGGCGATTTCCTAAGTAGATCACACCTGTAAAGGCACAAGCCTAAAAATAGACATAGTATTGTAAGTGTTGAAAGACCAAGATATGCGAAGTTAATCGATGAATTGAGGATTTGAGAATGAATGATTTTTCTTGTCTATTAATCTAGGTATGCGACAGAAGAACTACATTGCTGTAACTGGATTTTTTTGCGAAGGTTAATATGATGTGATGTTGAGCAGAATTATTGTGTTTCTTTTTGTCTTTCTGTTATGAATGTGATGTGCAATATGAATACATGAATGATTCAATGTTTCCTTGTTCCAAGTGATGTTTTACTGCTAGATCTGTTGTACATTAATGGTTTATTTAACAATAAGATCTGTTCAATGATGATGCAGCTCTGTCTAAATGCATAAATCAAAATATTAGATCTATTTTTGAATGTTGCGATAACTTGATTAAGCGGATGCATAAAGGTCCTTCTTCATTCGGTAGAAACATGGTTCCGCCAGCTCTCCCTTGAACATCTCGGGTGAGACTTCATCTGCTCCACAGGTGTTGTTGGATGGGGTAAAACCTATCTGGGCCAGTGCTCAGGGAGATCGTGGTGGGTTGGATTTCGACAGAGTGAGGAAACCTTGTCGACTAGGTTTGTGTCAACACACAAAAGTGATAGAATTACCTCATATCCCTTCATATCTATAGAAACCTGGTTCCTACATCCCCCCTCGGATGCTTCGGGTGAGACTTCATCTCTTTAACAGGTGATGTTGTAAGGGATGATATCTAGGCGTTTTGTTGGTATTTTAATGTTATAAATTGGGTTTTCCCTATACATGGAAACATAAAAGATATATCTATGGTTTTAAAACCTCAATCGAGCTTATAGCTCAATCAAGGGATTTAAAAAAGGATTTTATCCCCTATTTCTGCAAATGTATTTTTACTGACATCTTTTCTAGGTCTAAACCCTATCCTAGGATGCACCTTAGGTGGAAGAATTCATACCAATGGATTCGTCAATGAATTGTTTATCCATTAGCATATCGTTTATGGGATTTTGAGTTCATATGATAATTCTTATTTATTTTCTTTTTGAACCAACACTTAAAAACCATGTCCACAACTTTGAATCAATGCAAAGAAAAATCAACAACATAAAATGTACACAACAAAAAAAATTCAAAAATATTTATGCCCCACGTCCATGCGTCATGTTCAAAAAGGCCATTAAATGTAATTTTGACATATTAAATAATAATATTATTATTTTTTAAAAATATAGGTGGAAAAACAACATGATTACCTACAGTTTGTTTTTTTCTTGCATTCCAGAATTCATAAAGCATATATGAGTTTTGATAGCTTCAATTTAATAAAGCAATAAAAAATCAAATTTTCACTATCACTTTTGGTTAAAAAGTGTTACCCATCTTCATGGATTCACCTAACAGGTATCCTTGTAAATGAAAATGGGTATACATCAACGACCAATGATCATTTGATTCTACAAATGTTAGACCCTAGATCATTTAATCACACTTGTTATATTGTACTCAGTACCTTGGAGCCCATTATCATTATTAGTGGGCCCCCTCGCATTTGTCAATGAGCAACAATGATCGATGATTAAACAGTGTCTTAACATGCTCACCTCTTATTCATTTATTCACATGGTATAGACTCATACTATCATTACTTTGGATTGAACACCTTGGGACCAACAATAGTATCACTCATTGATGCTAACTACCCAAGTTGCACAAGATTAAATTTCCAAGTTGGAAAGAATAATTTTATATATTGCACTCCTCATAGTGCATTTTTACATTCTAGATGTAGTTTTGACATGGATCTATTGTTTATTGTTTGTGGCCATGATTGTTAATTGTTGAGCATGGGCATTCCCGCTCAGGAAGATGTTATATATTTGGGAAATGGGTTGTTTTTCTTGCAGTTACTTGCTAACGCTTTTGTCTATGCTTCTCCTCCTTATCCCTTTATCCACGATAAAATATTAGTCAGTTATTGTATTTAGGCCATTATATCCACTTTTGACCTCACACAATAGAGGGAATATGATATAGTACTATTTAACACCCTTAGTAACGAAGGTTTGAAGCAAATACCAAGTTGGTCCTCAACATTAAAATTGAGTTAAAACACTAAAGTGAAGCACTTTTCCATGGATTGATCACTATTTTCCTTGAAGAAAGGTGCAAATGGTTACTAGTTTGGTCCCTAAAGAGTCAACCAAGGTCATATAATTTCTAATTTGAAGCTAATATGGGTGACCATAAGGTTAAAATAAAGGAATATACATGAAAAAGTGAAAGTAAAAGTGAGAAAAGCTCAATTATGGAGAAAATCTGAATTAGGTGCATGCAACATTGGGATTATCACCAACACTGGGATTATCACTATTAAAGTTACAGCATCATGAGTCATTCTCTAGGTCAATCTTGTGTACCAAGGTTGAGCATCGTGTTTCCCGGTAGTCCCTTATAAAATCCTGAGTTGGACTCAAGAAACTTGGAGAAGAATCTTGAGTTGGATTGAAGAATAGTTAAGCTTCATGTGTTGAGGCAAGTGCTTTGTATGTCAAAGTGATGATGTTTTACAGCCTTTCTAGTCAAGGCTAAGGCCTTGCATGCCAAGATAGATCCTCATGTATTGAGTTGGTGCCTTCATGTGATCCTTTGCATGTTGAAGCATGTATGGTGTTTGATGTAATACTAACCATGGTTGAGCTATTAAGTCTCCCTTAGGGACTGGCCACCCCTAGATTGAATTACTTTAGCATATAACCACTTGGAACGATAGCAGGAAAAACTAATCACATCATTGGGAAACTATCCTTAGTATATTTGATATGATAATTAAGCGGGCACATGTGGACCGTGTAGATAAGAGAAGAGAAAAAGATAAGATGTGATAAGATATGAGAAAATTCTAGTTTCACATAAAAGAATTAATTAAGAGAGAAATTCAAATTGTTAAACTTCAGTGAAGACTTCAGTAAATCAAAGGAGAACTCAATTAAGACTACAGTGATGTTAACATAAAGAATCAATTAAGAGAGTTAACTAAGTGATAACAAAGAAGATCTAGTTAACTAAGTGTTATTGCATGACGACACTTATGTTAAACTAAAAGACAACACTTGAGTTGTGACACTTGCATGACGAGACTTAAGTTAGCCACCTAACTAAGTGGGAAAGATTTAAGTTAAGGGGCAAGTTCATCCTAAGAGTCAGTTCAGTGAGTTAATGCACTTCATGAGAAGTGGGGTTCACTTCTTCATGCAAGATTGATGTATCTAGATGGAGGGCCAGTTCATCCTTAAGTCAGAAGATAAAAATAGAAGTCGATGCATGTGAATAATATACAAATATTTTATACATGATTGATGAATTCAATGTGAAGCAAATTATGTTCTCTCTTGAAGGCAATGCACTTCTCTTTGTGCGGGATATTATTTTGAGTCTGTCTTCTTTATATTTCGCTTGTTCTATAATTGCATCAAGGGTGATTGATGTAAAAGACATTCTCTGCTATCTATAAATATACTAAGGAAGGTTTTGTTGGGATTTTATCCCTCAAGTCATAGAGGGTTTCCCTAGGGTAAATTCATGTGTTGAATGTGATTAATTATTTGTATGATTGTTATTTGATTTCAAGTATTATTGCAGATACAAATTCAAGATTAAAATATTAACATGGTATCATAGATTAGGGCATGAAAGAGCTAAGATCAACAATCAAACTTGATCCTATGTAGATCCTGAGTGTGCATAGTACTTGAAGAATTATGGTTTCAATCTCATTAAGACCGGAAGACCATCTTAAAGGAACTTGAACTTTAATAATTGGAAGGATAGGGTCCTGAATATCCTAGAAGAGCATGATTGGATGGATATGTTGTTAAATTTTGAGCATTAATTCACAATACTCTAGGATCTTTACTGAGAGAATAACATGTACAGTATATCAATGCATATCAATCATAACAAGCATGTCAATCATCACAAGAAGCAAAAGCATGAGAGACAATAGACACAGAGTTTCCGTGGGGAAAACCCTAAGGTGAAAAACCCCACAACTTCCTCAGAGATAGATAGAGCAATAGATCAACCAAAGTACAACCAAATACACAGAGATAGACTCCTCTTAGCAGCTGATCCTCCTCCTCACAAGTGTGCCACTTTCCGAGTGAAGGAAGAATGAGTTTCTGAATGATCCAAATAGAGATCTCCCAATCTCTATTTATACTTGTTCTGTTTTCCCAATAACCTTATGGGGAAAACTTGTATATCTAGGTGCATCAACCACATATTACATAAATCAGGGCCGACCCCACACATGGTGGTCTAATAACCCATCGACAAGTTAACACACTTGTGACACTTGTCAATACACATGACGACACTTCCATATAGAAGAATGACACATCTCTATAGGAGTACAATAATATATAAATGAAATACATGGATGAAATACATTCAGAAGTTACATATACATCAACATATGTATCCAATGCTATTGAATATCCTACTTCTAATGCAGGGTGAATTACCTTCAAGAAGAATCAATCCAAAGCAAAGATAATCATTTATGATTCCATGAAAGACAACTTGATGACCGTGATCACTCCATTGAAAACCGCAAAGGAATGTTTCGACACTTCGAAAAATATTTATGAGAAGAAGGAGCCCAGTCAAAAGAAAGAACTGAAGAAAAAGCTTCGAAATATGAAGATGGAAAAGGACGCAGCTATGGCTTCCTTCTTCACAAATATCTCTCAAGTAAGAGATCCACTCATGAGCATTGGTGTGATGATCGATGATGATGATCTCATTCAGAATATTGTCAATGGTATTCCATCCTCATGGGATACATTCTTGGCTGTTATAAATGGTCGAGAAGTGAAACCTAACTTTGAGAGAATATTACATGATTTCCTACAAGAAGAAGGGTGAATCCAGAGCAAGTATACTGCCTCCAAAGAAGAGAACCTCACTCTTGTGGAACAGATGAAGAGATGTAAGAAATCTCATAAGAAATTCTCTCATCAAAAGGAGAATGATTTCAAGAACTTTGATAAGTATAAATTTAAATGTTTCAATTGCAATAAGAAGGTCCATTATGAAAGATAATGTTGTGCAAAGCGAAGAGGAAATTTCAAGTGTAGGTTTCATGCTTCTACTGCTACAGAAGATGAATGTACAAGAAATAATTCAATTGATGATCAAGAGATGAGGAAGGAGTACTATATTGTCTTATCCCTTTCTATATCCATTATCACTAGTGCTAAGACATGGATGGTAGAAAGGGGCACATCCAAGCACATGATTGGATATAGGAGCACTATCAAAGATCTGAAGGAGAAGAATTTTTCCTATAAGGTGGAGCTTGGAGATAATACCACCTATTTGATCCAAGGTATTGGATCCACTTCTTTTTAATTGGATTCAAGAAATGTACTACATGTGGATGAAATTTTGTTTGTCCCCAAATTGAAGAAGAACCTCCTGTCTATTTTGGTTCTATAAGATAAAGGATTACGAGTTATCTTTATAGACAACAAAGTGCTCATGTGACCTAAGCATGAAGACTTTAACTCTACATTAGTGATTGGAGTTAGAGAGGGAGGCCTCTACAAAGTTCCTAGAAATCTTATTCAATCCATGATCCATGAAACAGTCAGTATGTGTAAGCCGTGGCATAGAAGGCTTGGCCATCTCCATTTCAAAGTGCTACCTATATTGCAGAAGATGGTGAAAGGTATGCACATATTTAAATCCAATTTTGATAGTTTTTGTAGAGGTTGCGCTCTTGGAAATAACATTAAAAAGAGTTTTCCAAAGTAGTACCAATAGATCCAAAGGGATTCTTGACTTGATTCATTTTTATCTATGTGGTCCTATGTCTACACCGTCCTTGAGTGGTTACTTGTATTATTTTCTTTTCCCTCGCAAGTCATGGGTTTATTTTCTAAAATAAAAGAGTGAAACTTTCAACAATTTTCAAGAGTTTAAAGAATTTGTTGAGAATCATATTGGATAGCACATTCATGCTTTGAGATATGATAATGGAGGAGAGTTTGAGTCCCATAAATTCAATGAATTCTGTAAATATGCAGGAATAAAAAAACAACTAACTATACCGTAAAACCCCCCACAAAATGGGTTTGTTGAAAAAAAGAACAAAACAATATGTGAGGTTGCAAAAGCCATGATGAGTGATCAAGATCTGCCCACATCCTTATGGGAAGAAGCCTCCATCACTGTTGTTTATCTTCAGAACAGAATCCCTCATGCTATCTTGGGAGAAAAGACTCCTGAAGAGGTTTTCACTAGTGAAAAACCAGATGTTGGACACTTGAATATTTTCGGTTGTCCTGTCTACATTCATGTACCAAGAGAGAAGAGGAAAAATATGGATCCATCCGAAAATAAAGGAACATTTGTTGCATATAGTGAATTCTCCAAATCTTACAGAATCTATGTTCTAGGACAAAGAAACATTGAAGTTAGCAACGATGTAACATTTCATGAAGAGGCAGCCTTCAAGCACTCCAAATAACTTCAGTATGATTTAGAAATGGAGGAGCATGATAATCCTATGATGGAGAATCCAGTTTCTGGTTCTCCCCTTTCATATGTTGAGAGGGATAAGCTAGAAGAGTCCATAGATATGCTTGATATTGAAGAACTAGAATATATAAGAGATAGATAACTTGATGAATATCCCACTAAGATGAGATTTGGATGGTGTCGAGACATTATGCAAGAGGAAAAAAATAATGGTGCACCTCTAGGCTCATCCAGAGAGTGAAAGAGACCTCAAATATTTTTAGGATTTGTAGCATAGATGAGTGACATCAGTGATTCAGATCCTTGTACCTATGAGGAAGGCTCAAAGAAGCAATTATGTAAATATTCCATGGTAGAAGAATACAAATATATCATGAAGAATGATGTGTGGGAAGTAGTTCCTAAACCCAATGGGAAGTCCATAGTAACTTCCAAGTGGCTTTATAAAATCAAGCATGTAGCTGATGGAAGTATTGAAAAGTATAAAGAAATATTTGTGGCTCGTGGTTTCTCACAAAAATACGAGATAAACTATGATGAGACATTCACTCCTATGGCCAAGTACACTACTATCTGAACCATAATTTCCCTTGATTTGGTTTTGGGTTGGAAACTTCTCCAGATGGATGTGAAGACAACCTACCTCAATGATGAGGTTGATGAAGAGGTTTACATACAACAACCTGAGGGGTTTGTAATTCATGGGAAGGAGTCTCGTGTATGCAAAATTAAGAAATCCTTGTATGAGCTTAAGCAGGCCCTGAGGGATTGGTATTCAATGATTGATAAATATCTTCTGAGCTTTGGCTTCTCCAAAAGTGAAGTGGACCCCAACCTGTACTTCAAGGTTGTGAAGAACCATCTGTTGATCTTGGTTCTCTATGTTGATGACTTGTTCCTTACTGGAGAGGAGAAACAGATAATTTGGTGCAAGAGGGAACTCACTTATGAGTTCAAAATGAAAGACTTAGGTCTTATGCACTATTTTGTTGTCCTAGAAGTTTGGAAAAGGAAAGTTGAAATCTTTCTTTCACAAGGAAAGTACATAGTTGAAGTGTTGCAAAGATTTGGTATGATGGATTGTAAGTCCATGTCTACTCTTATGACGTATAATCTAAAGAAGCTACATGAGTTAGATTTTTTATCAGATCTAGTGTATCATACCATGTATAGACAACTCATTAGCTCCTTGATGTATTTGATACATACTAGACCAGACATATGCTATGCAGTGGGTATCTTGAGTCAGTTGATGTATGAGACAATACCTAGACATTGGGTTGTTTCCAAGCATGTGCTTACATACCTTTGAGGTACTATTACTTATGAACTCATATATGCTTCTTGTGGTGGAGTAATGTTACTTGGATATGCCGACTCCGACTAGGGTGATAGTATTCTAGACCAAAAGAGTACATTCAGATTTTGTTTTAGCTTGGGATCAACTATGATCTCTTGGTCCAATAGGAAGCATGGATTCATAATCCAGAGTACTATATACGAAGAGTATATTGCAACTAGTTCCACCTACTAATATTTTGTGTGGCTTAGGAAGTTACTTGTTGGGTTGTTCTATGAGAAGTTTGAGACTACAATCATTCGCTCTGGAAATCAGAGCTGCATAAATATCTCTGGAAACCTTGTGTTTCATGATAGATTGAAACACATTGAGATGAAGTATCACTACATTAGAGACATGGTCTAGAGAGGTGCCATAAGACTTTAGTACATTGCTATTGACGAGGAGGTATCAGATATGTTGACTAATCCTCTATCAGCGATGAAGTATACGTACTTCTGAGAAAATATTAGCATGGAAGAGAATGCCTCCCTCGCTAAGAGGGAGTGTTAAAGTTACATCATCATGAGTCATTATCCAAGTCAATCCTGTGTGTCAATATTGAGCCTCGTGTGTTGAGGTAGTGCCTTATAGGAGCCTGATTTGGACTCAGGAAACTTGGAGAAGAATCTTGAGTTGGACTCAAGAATGGTTAAGCTTCATGTGTTCATGCAAGTGCTTTGTATGTCAAAGTGATGATGTTGTATAGTCTTGCTAGTCAAGGCTAATGTCTTGTGTGTTAATACAAATCCTCATGTGTTTAGGTGGTGCCTCATGCATTTAGGTGATGCTTTGCATGTCAAATCACACATGGTGTGTGATGTACTACTAACCATGGTTGAGTTATTAAGTCTCACCTAGGGACTGGCCATCCCTAGAGTGAATTACCATTAGCATATAACCACTTGGAATGATAGTACGACAATATGATCACATCATTGGGAAAATATCCATAATATATTTGATATGATAATTAAGTTGGCATATGTGGACCATGTAGATAAGACAAGAGATAAAGATAAGACGTGATAAGATATGAGAGAATTTGAATTGCACATAAAAGAATTAATTAGAAGAGAAATTCAAATTGTTAAACTTCAGTAAATCAAAGGAGAACTCAAATTGATCACTACAATGACGTTAACAAGAAAGAATCAATTAAGAGAGTTAACTAAGTGATAACAAAGAAGATAAGGTTAACTAAGTGTTATTGCATGATGAAACTTATGTTAAACTAAAATATGACACTTGAGTTGCGACACTTGCATGGGAGACTTAAGTTATCCACCTAACTAAGTGTGAAAGCTTTCAGTTAAGGGGCGAGTTCATCCTAAGAGTCAGTTCAATGAGTTAATGCACTTCATGAGAAGCGAAGTGCACTTCTTCATGCAATATCGATGCATATAGATCGAGGGAGAGTTCATCTTGAATTCAAAAGATAAAAATAGAAGCCGATGCATGTGAAGAACATATAAATATGCTATATAGGATTGATGAATTCAATTTGAAGTGAATTCTCTTTTCTCTTGAAGGAAATGCGCTTCTCTTTGTGCAGGATATTATATTGTGCTCTCTTCTTTATCTTTCTCTTGCTCTGCAATTGCACCGAGGGTGCTTGATATAAAATACATTCTTTGCTATCAATCAATATACTAAGGAAGTTTTTGTTGTGGTTTTCTCCCTCAAGTCATAGAGGGTTTCCCCCAAGGTAAATTCATATGTCGAATGTGATTTCTTATGTGTAGGATTGTTATTTTATCTCAAGTATTATTGTGGCTCCAAACTATGGATAAAAAAATTAACAATCATGGGACTATCACCATTCTCACCTAATCCAAGGCTATGCAATAAAAATTTGGGGTAGAGACTTGGTAGGATAGTTTGATAGAAGAGAAGACATCAGAATTTAGAAAGAGGAGTAGGAGTCTCCATTTAGTTGAGACTTTGGTGATCAGATCTAAGGGTGAAGGAGAGAGAGCCTAGATGCCTAAGAAGGAAAGTACCACAAGAAGTGACCAAGCATTGTAAGTTGTGGATCTCCTTTGATTTTATACAAATTGATTCATTGTTCACCCAATTATTATTGCATAAAATATTGTAAAAATATATGTTTTTGGACTTTGTTATTGAATTTTATTTTCGCATTAGATTATTATTCTTGTCAGAAGGAAGAAGGAGGTTTTATTATATGTGTGCAGGTCAATATAAGGAAGTTCCGGGCTCAACAAACAAGCTTAAGTTAAGATATTCCCCTTTCTCCTCCTTCAAGATCTCTCCTCTTATGAGATGATTTATACAAAGTTCTAGGAAATAAGCATAATATTTTATTTGTATCTCTATTAATGAGCTTCACCCACTCACCAGGAAAGATGTTCCTTTCTCTTTAGCATTGCAATGAATTTCCTCACAACATTATGGTTTTATCTAGAGTTTGAGGTTCATCAAAATTAATTTGTCTTTGTATGACTAAGGTATTCCACTGACAAAATGGTTAATTTTGACCTTATCATCTTTGATATAGTTGACATACCTAAGAATATCCAATAATTTATTGGAATACCCATCTATGGTCATTTTGTCCAGTTTCAACTCATGGAACAATTTAATTTTGTCATCATAGTACCTATCGGAGAGGTTCTTTAATTTTATTGAATTACTTCCACATAATCTTCCTTTAATTGATCCCCTTGAATTACCTAAGGTGATCTCAACATATAGATTGTAAAATTAGTCACAGTAGATCTATTTAACAAGTAAATCAATCACAATGATGTAAAACAAATTGGAGTAAAAACTGTGCAAGAGAGATGCATCAGTGCTCTATAACTCAGAATAGTGAGAATACAATACAATACTATAACAATGAATGAGTAATTCAAAATAGCCAAGGATTTCATTCGAATATACTGCATGGAATAGCTTGGCTCCAACTAGGAGTTCTCATCATCAATCAGTGATGGTCATCAATGCACAAGTAAATGTCAGCCAGGTGTCAAACTGAGTGTAATAAGTGTAACTAATGGATATGGCACTAATGTAGGGAAGGAGGCTCAGTGGAGGGAGATGAGGAGCTAACTGGAGTCAGAATAGGAAGTCGAGTCTCACTGGAGGTCCATCGGAGTGATAACAATAGTTAGGAGTTAGTCTAGCCTTAAATCAAGGAAAGACAACTAGCTAATTGAAGTGAACTAGAGTGGTAGGTGAGAAAAGGAGCCCTTCTCAAGTGGAAGGTGAGAAGTGGGTGCCTCCCTGGCTAGGAGGGCTAAAAATTAATGGAAATAATCTCTCGGGTACTGGCAGACTACAGACTAGGTGTTGGAGGCATCAAAGTGGTGACTAGGATGCATGCGGATGCATACAGATGCATGCATGCATGCAAAGTGCGTGAAAAGTACATAAATGAATTATGAGATATCCTAACACCCCCCCTCAAGCTATACTATGATGTATGAAATAAAATGTAGGGCCCTGGTTACTGATACCAAAAGTCACCCCAATACAATAATCCAAATAATGCTGAAAATAAGCTAAGTGAGGAAAGAGGGAAAACCCAATGGGAAGAAAGCCCCCCCTCAAGATAAACATAAAATGGATCTAATATGTCTCCACCATGATGGAACTCACCCCCAATAGTGAATGGAGGAAAGAGAAATTCTTCTCAGTGAAGCTCTTGGTGAAGATATCTGCAATTTGCTCATCAGTAGGGCAATATTGCAGAATGATGGTGCGATCATGCACAAGCTCTCGGATGTAGTGCATGTGAATATCAATGTGCTTGGTCCTCTGCCATTGAACTGGATCTGTGGAGATCTCAATAGCACTTTGATTGTCACAAAATATGACAGTCGAAGTAATGCTACCAAAATCAAACTCGAAAAGAATACCCTGCAACCAAACTGCCTGAATGCAAGCATTGACTACCCCTCGATACTCTGCCTCTACTGAAGAAAGTGCAATGGATTCCTTCTTTTTGCTTGACCAGAAAATAGGGCCATGGCCAATCATGAAAACATATCCAGAAGTGGACTTCCGATCAATTCTATCACCTGCCCAATCTGAATCAGTGAAACCAATGAAATCTAGCTTAGAATCTGCAGCATAGTGTATGCCAAAATGTCTTGTACCTTGCACATATTGCAAGAACCTTTTGGATGCCCGCCAATGAATCTCATAGGGCTGCTGCATATACCTTGATACAACACTCACAGCATAAGAAATATCAGACCTTGAGTGTGTCAAGTATAGTAGTGAACCAATCAACTATCAATACATAGTGCAATTTGCAAGTGGTGTAGAATTTCCCTCCTCAAGACTGATTCCTGAGAGGAATGGAAATGGAGCTGCCTTACATTCCCCCATATTAAATTTTAATAGCAGGTATGAATTATACTTTTCCTGAGATAATGTGATCCCATCAAAATTTTGAGCTATCTCCAAGCCTAAAAATTGCTTCAGCAAGCCCAAATCGCTCATGTCAAAAGCTAGATTTAAGGCAGTTGTTATCTTGTTGATTGTAAGGAGAGTGTTACTAGTAATGAGAAGATCATCAACATAAAGAAAAACAATCAAAAAATTACCTTTAACTTGCTATAGATACACATTCGGATCAGATTTGCATCTTTTGAAATTCTAAGAAACAAGGAAGGAGTCCATCTTTGCATACCAAGCACTTGGGGCCTGTTTCAATCCATACAAAGATTTCTTCAATCTACAAACTAATGATGGATCTGATATGTATCCTTTTGGATTCTTCAAATATACTTTTTCATCAAGATATCCATGTAGAAAATCACTCTTCACATCCATATGGTGCACTTCCCACTGCTTGGATGCGGAAATAGCCAAAACTAGGCAGATGGAATCCATCTTTGCAACCGGTGCAAAAGTCTCAGTGTAGTCCACTCCTTGGACTTGGGAGAAACCTTTTGCCACCAGCCTATATTTGTATTTGCTGATAGAGCCATCATCAGCAACCTTTTTGTGATAGACCCACTTACATTGGACTAATTTTCTTCCAGGTGGAAGAGAAATTAGCTCCCATGTGTTGTTCTTTTGAAGAGAACTGTACTCTTCATCCATGGAGGTTTTCCATCTTAGGTCTCGATGGGCATGATAGTATGATTTGGGATCTGAACCAATCATCAAGTAACATTTCTTAGATAATAATGGATCAGAAAAATAAAGAGCCATACCATCTCTTTGAAAGTATGCTCTTGTTCTTTTTGGATCAGCAGGATTTCCAATGTTTGGAGGAGCACATTGTAGAGTGTTTTGGGCCCACTTTGGTAACTGAGGAGGATCATTATGGTCAGATTTTGAACCTGATATGTCATGGCCATAAAATTATGATAAAATATTAGATATATTAGATCCAATGCTTTCTTAATCTTCTCTTGAATCTTCTTCTTGTAGAGACTACAGATCGACAATGTTTTCCTCGACTAGTTTCAGATCTTGAAGCGATTCTTCAAACTTCACACTTCACTCTATGAATATATTTTTGGATCTGATATTCATGATTTTATATGCTTTTGATTCTTCTCCATATCCTATTAGGATTCATTCAGTACTTTTTGGATCCAAATCTTTTCTATTTTCAGAAGGAATTCTAGCCCATGCAGTGGAGTCAAAAACCCTCAAATTGGACACATCTGGTTTGTGACCAATGAATGCTTCGAAAGGAGTTTTACCTTTCACGGATGAATGTGGAACTTGGTTCTGAATGTATGCAGAAACATTCATGGCTTCATCCCAAATATTTTCAACCAAACCTTTTGACTCAAGCATATAGGTAGCCATCTCTTTTAGTGACCGATTCTTCCTTTCCGCTACACCATTCTGCTGGGGTGTGTAGGGAAGTGTATGTTGGATCTGAATTCCGATTTCGGCACAAAGTTGCAGAAACTCAGTCTTGATATATTCTTCACCATTATTAGATCTAATATATTTGATTTTGCTCTCAGTGGCAGTCTCAACAAAAGCCTTAAAATCCTTGAATTGTCCAAGCACTTCTGATTTGTGTTTGAGAAAGTAGACCCAAGTAAATCGGGAGAAGTCATTAATGAATGTCAAAACATACCTTGAACCATTCATGGACATATTTGGAAGTGGAACATTGATATTGGAATGTATCAGCCCCAAAATAGTAGAAGATCTGCTAGCTTTGCCGCGGTCGAACTTGTGCTCAGGGTGCTTCCCAATGATGCAACCTGGGCAAATTCCCTTCGAGGAACGAAGGTGCAGAAGACCATCAACCATGGATTTGTCTTGTAACAATAGAAAATACTTGTAATTAAGGTGTCCAAACCTTTGATGCCAAATCCTACTAACCTCATTTCCATGAGTGAGAAGAGCAGTGGGATTTTCAAGCGGCACAAAGTGTGAAAACTCATAGTATTTTGCAGTATGATTTGCCTTTTCGACTGCAATAAGTTTTCCACTTTCAATATCATAAATTTCAATTTTGTTAGGGCTGAAAAGAACTTGCTTCGGTGCACTAGTGTGTGTCATTTGATACACAGAAAGAAGATTCGATGCCAAGGAAGGAACATAAAGAACATTTTGAAAACTTCCATGCTCTAAATGGATGGTACCTTTACCCTTTGATGAAATTTTTGAGTCATCTCCCAAATGGATGGGGATGGAGTTGTTTGGATCAAATTAGGAAAAAGAGTCAATATTTGCAGCCATATGATTCGAGGCATTGGAATCTATCAGTAGAGTGGTGTATTTTGAAGCAGTTGCCATGAGTGCTTGACCTCTTTCATGATCATCATTTTTCTCTCTATTTTGTGCACCGTTGAGAAGAGTTATGTTATTCTTTTCCAAAAGAGGGCCATTTGATCTATTGTTTTATTCATGCATGAAATTTCAGGATGAAAGCCATGGTTTCAATAAGAACATTTAGATTTTTCTTTACCCTCTTTACCCTTTTGCTTGTTCCTTCAACCGGATGCTGCATCTGATGGTTTGCTCTTCTCTCTTTGCTTGGAAGGTTCAAATTTAGGCTTCTCTTTATTTTGCTTCCCTTTTCCATTCGAATTCTTGGATCTTCCAACAAAGAGAGTTGAATCTTTGGAGCTTATGGACCCCATTTGAATTAGCTTATCATGATGTTTGGTAACGGACTCAATGAAGGCATTCAAGGTAGGCATCTTCCAATTCGGGGTAGTTAGCCGACTGGAATTGAAAGTAGAGACAAATACCGAGAAATATTTACCAAGATTTGAAATAATGGAGAGGATCAATTGTTTATCCTCTTTGATAACTCCATTGTTCTTCAATTGCAAATCCAAATGCTTGAATCTTGTGAAAATCTCATTGATGGTCTCGAAATTCTTAGGATTAAAAGAAATCAATTCATTTTCCAATTGAAAAGCTCTAAGCTCGTCCTGCTTGCCAAAAAGTTTGTCAAGTTGCTCCCATACTGCTTTTTGAGTGTTCAATCCGCTGAGATAGAAATGAAGATCCTTGGAAATAGAGAAGCAAAGAAGACCATAAGCTTCATCAAGCTTATTGAAGTGTTTTGTTTTGTCAAGAAATGTGTTTGGCTCCAATTAGGGGCCCATGGTGACTCTATAGAACCCTTTTGAGCGCAATATAATCTCCATGTCATATTTCCAATCAAAATAATTGAAAGGAGTTAGCATAGGCTTTGAAGAAGAGTAATCCATCACTGATAGTGAGTGCAATTGATGAAGAAGAACTTGAAAATCACAAGATAGCGAATGCAATTGATGGAGAAGATTAACCTGCAAATCACAATCAAAATAAGAACTGTAAGATCGAACAATCCACCCTTTTAGAGTCGCATCACACCTGGGATTGGAGATCAAGAAAGCTTGAAGATCCAATGTATCAAATCCAAGAATTCTGTGGAAAACTTAGGCTTCTGGAGTGGTATTGGAGAGAAATTTTCAGCATTAGCGAATGCAAAAGGAGTTTTGCATGCCAAAAATGCAGTATTTTTGAGCAAATTCAGTAAAATATTCATGTGGAACACCTGTAGAAGAGAAATCTTGTCCCTGCCATGGCTCTGATACCATGTAAAATTAGTCACAACAGATCTATTGAACAAGTAAATCAATCACAATGATGTAAAATAGATTGGAGTAAAAACTACGCAAGAGAGATGCATCAATGCTCTGTAACTCAGAATGGTGAGAATACAATACAATACTATAACAATGAACGAGCAATTCGAATTAGCTAAGGAGTTCATTCGAATATACTGCATGGAATAGCTTGGCTCCAACTAGGATTCCTCATCATCAATCAGTGGTGGTCATTAATGCACAAGTAACTATCAGCCAGGTGTCAAACTGAGTCTAACTGAGTGTAATAAGTGTAACTGATGGATATGGAACTAATGTAGGGAAGGAGGCTCAGTGGAGGGTGCATGAGGAGATAACTGGAGTTAGAATAGGTAGTCTGTCAAGTCCCCTCCCATCAGATCGAGCCAGGGAGAGAACATGACAATAAATCCAGGCATCTAGCCCCATATCCATTAAGTAAAAATCATTGATAATAAAAGACATATACATATGCATATCGTAATTAAACACAATGGAATTAAAATCATCTACATATCTAACATACATTCAACTTTTTCATGACAATCATTAAATAAATACATTGCAGAATTTAACACAAGAGAGTACTTATCTTAAAACAGAGTAGTCCCGAGCAACTAGCTATTCCACTGCAACGTTCCACCCAACCATAGGACAATTGTGCTCATCAATCTCTCAGCACAATTTACACCCCTGAGCTGGGCATGATTTCTGCAAGGAAAAAGGGAACAACAGACTCACACATAGCCAAAATACACCAAAATCAGCCAAGCCAATCCACAATTGGGATTATCAGGCTGCTAACGCAAAAGGAGGGAATGAATTGCTAAGCTAGTGAGCTCAAGCACAGAGCCATGGATACCTCTACGAGATCTATCTAGCTTGAAACCCACAATGCCTACACACCCCACTCAAGGAAGTATTCCCTTCACCAATACACAGTCCCTCAGGCCATACCTTCCATTCTAGTGTTTTCCAAGGTGTGCATAGAAGAGTAGCCAACCATTTTGATATTTCTGAGAGGTTACTCCCCTCACTAGATTTATCAAGCCAATTTTGGTCCACTTCCAGTCCAAATTTCTTGCTCACAAGTTCAAACCAAAATAGGGATGCACATAACTGCAAAATCACAAGTGCTGGGCATGAAGAAAAGCATTTTTACAGTGGGATGTCCAAAATGAGGTTTCCATTAGCTGTAGAAAAACATGGGAAACCAAAAACGAAATGGCAATTGGGGAATCAACCTTGGAAGAGCAAAATCATTTCTAGAAAGCCTTTATGGGCATTCAAGGGATAGAAACGACCTCCATAAACCCCCAAATCATGAATCCCTTCCTCCCAGCCACTGTGCAATACAAAAACGAGTTCCCGGCCATGGAAAATGTAGGAAAAAGATGGAAAACATGAAGGAGAAAGCCCCAACTAGCTCAGACTTCATGAGAGAGCAAAGTCCATGGGTGAAAGATGGCTTTGGGCACCATTTCGTGGGTGTTTTCTTTCCCAAGAAGCAAAAATACGACTTCCCAGGTTGATGGCTTGCCCATGCACAAAATTGGATGCAATACTTCTTCATTCCCAAGGCATTAACTACCTCAACCAACTCTTGGAAGAATTAAATGATTGGGTGCATAAGTCAAAATGGGTAGTTGGTGGTTTATGGGTTTTCTCATGAAATTTGACTTAACACTATTGGCTCAAGGGTTTGAATAATTTTCCTCCCTATTCCTTATAAAAATCATGCCCCCATCTCTTTGTTGCATTGCATAGCTAGTTGTGGGTATTTCATTAAAATTTGTATTTACATGATGTCTTAATTTACATTTTGCATGTCCAGCACAAGAACCATAGGCATCTATTTTTTATTTCCGGTACATAAAATGCTAAATCAATGGCGGAGCCTTGGCCTTGAGCTCCTCACCGTGATTTAATAACGATATTTACATCATTTACAATTTTAATGCAATAGGGTAAAAATCGGGATATTACATTCCCCTCCCCCTTACATTAGCACTGTCCTCATTGCTCATCAAAATTGAACAAAAATGGATATGCCACTCTCATGACATCCTCCAGCTCCCATGTAGCCTCATCGGGACCGTAGTGCTTCCATTGCACCTTTACCTGTCCGATGGCATGGTTCCGGAGCAATGTTACCTTCTTGTCTAAGATGCGCGATGGGTTGGTTTGGAACTCTCCCTCGGGTTCCACCTAGATCACATCCCAATTAATCACATGGTTAGGATCATGTACATATTTCTTAAGCAAAGAGACATGAAAAACATTATGAGCTCTAATGCTAGCAGGAAATGCAAGTCTACATGCAACTGGCCCTATTCTTTCAAGCACTTCAAATGGCCCGCAATATCTAGGTGATATCTTGGTACAACCCCCAAGCTTCAAGGAACTCTTCCTTGGCCTCACTCTAAGATACACATGATCCCCAACACTAAATTCCCTATGCACTCTAAGATTATCTGCATAGCTTTTATGTCTATCCTGGGTTGCTTTTAAATTATGCCTGATCTTTGCAACCTTTTGTTCCACTTCCTCAAGCAATTCGGACCCAAGTACAATTCTGTTCACTGGATTATCCCAAGTCACTGGTGTCCTACACCTTCTATCATACAAAGCCTCATATGGACTTATTCCCAATGATTCTTGTTTCCCATTGTTATATGCAAACTCTACCAAGTGTAGATAATCCTCCCACTTGGATGGTTTGTCCATAACATACATGCGAAGCATGTCTTCAAGCACCTGATTTACTGTTTCTATTTTCCCATCTGTTTGCGGATGGTATGCGGTACTAAAGTTCAACTGTGTACCCAAATCTACAAAGATACCTTTCCAAAAATTGGAAGTGAACTTGGTATCCCTGTCAGAAATTATTGCCTTAGGAAATCCATGTAATCTGAAAATTTCCTTCATGAAAATATTTGCAATGCCATCGGCTTTATGTGTGGACTTAATTGGTATAAAATGTGTTGCCTTTGTTAACTTGTACACCACCACCATGATGGAATCATGTTGTCTCATCATCATTGGAAACCCTGTAATAAAATCCATGGAAATTACTTCCCACTTCCATTCCGGAATTGGTAATGGATGCAATAAACCTGCTGGGTGTTGGTGTTCAACCTTCACCTGTTGACATTTCATGCACCTAGAAATGTATTCAGTGATGTCCTTCTTCATCCATGGCCAGAAATAATATTTTTTTGCTGTAGTCATTGTTTTCTGATATCCTGGGTGACCAGAGTACGGAGCTTTATGGATTTCATCCATAACAATCCTCCTCAAATCTGCCACATTTGGAATATAGGCTCTATTCTTATAAGTAAGAAGTACGTCTTCTTCCAAATGGTATCCTTCATACTTCTTTTCAATGTTTTGCAACTGCAATTTGTCCTTTATCTGCACATACACTTCATCCTCAACCATATGGTTAACAATCTACTGCCTCAAATCTGGTTGGCAAGTACTAATCGCTGCCACATGCATTTCATGTACTTTCCTACTGAGTGCATCAGCCACCTTGTTTTATTTCCCTTTTATGTGTTTGATTTCAAAATCAAATTCACACAAAAATTCTAACCATCTAGCTTGCCTAGCATTCAAATTTGGCTGATCAAATAAGTATTTCAGACCACAATGGTCTGTCCTTAGCTCAAATTTATTTCCCATTAAGTAATGCCTCCACATCTTTCAAACATGTACTATGGCTGCAAGTTCTAAATCATGAGTAGCATAGTTTTTCTCATGCTCCTTCAACTTTCTCGACTCATAGCATACCACGTGGTTTTCTTGCATAAGAACTCCTCCCAGTCCTTGATTGCATGCATCGGTACATACCACAAAGTCTTTTTCTGGGTCTGCAATCTTCAAGATTGGTGCAATCGTAAGAATATTCTTCAACCGTTGAAAACTTTCCTCACATCTTGGTGTCCATTCAAACTCTATCCCCTTCTTTTGCAAAGAAGTGATCGGGTTTGTGACCTTGGAGAACCCTTCAATAAACCTCCTGTAGTAACCAACAAGGCCCATAAAAGATCTCACATCCATCACATTCCTTGGAGTTGGCCAATTCATAATGGATTCAATCTTCTCAGGGTCCACAGATATTCCTTCGTCTGAGATAATGTGACCCAAATAATGAATTTTATCTTTATAAAAGTCACACTTGCTTAACTTTGCATACAGCTTATAGCTCCCTTAGCAACTGCAGTGTCATTCTCAAATGTTCTTCATGCTCCTCTTCATTCTTAGAATAGATAAGAATGTCGTCTAGACAAACAAGAACGAACTTGTCCAAATACTTGCTAAAAACACTATTCATGAGACACATGAATGTAGTTGGTGCATTTGTGAGACCAAATGGTACCACCACAAACTCATAGTGTCCATAACTCGTTCTAAAGGCTGTCTTATGAATATCATCTTCTTTGATTCTTACCTGATGGTAACCAGACCTCAAGTCGATCTTTGAAAATACTTTTGCTCCTCTCATTTGATCAAAAAGGTCATCAATTCGGGGAAATGGGTATTTGTTCTTCACAGTAACTTTGTTCAGCTATCTCTAGTCAATACATAGACTGAGTGTTCCATCTTTCTTTTTCACAAATAGAATAGGTGCTCCCCACGGGGACACACTTGGCCTGATATATTTCTTTTCGAACAACTCTTGTAATTACATTTTCAATTCTAGCAATTCCGGTGTACTCATCCTGTAGGGTGTCTTAGACACTGGTGTAGCTCCTGGCACAAGTTCAATTGAAAAATCAATGTCTCTCTTTGGAGGAATTCCAGGAACCTCATCGGGAAAAACATCCTTGAATTTTTGCAATACATGATAGTCCTCCAACTTAAGATTTTCATTCACTGTTGCCTCCAAAAGATGGGCCGCATACAATTGACAACCCTTTCTACATAACTTCTTCAGCTGCAAGGCTTAAACCTGTCTAACAGAAATCACCTTTGGAATGCCTTTTACAACCCTTAGGTTTCCTTCTTCATCCATGCATTTAAAATTCTTATTGTAGCATTCAAGTTTAACCTTGTGTGCTTCTAACCAATCCATCCCAATGAGAATATCATAGAAACCAAGTGGTAAAACATTCAGATTTGCATAGGTGAATAGCCTAGTAATCTCTAATGGACATTTCTCTACAATTTCACTAAATTTTCTCTTGGTTCCAATGGATAGTTGAACTAACCAAGATTTACTATGCTTTAATTTCTTAAAAGCACAAATCTCAACAATTTTAGGAGTGATATAACTGTGAGTAGATCCAGGATCAATCAAAATAGAAACAGATTGCTTAGCAATCTTACCTTCAACTTCAACAATAGTTGATTGATGATTTTCCTGGCGGTCGTCTAGTGCTACATAGATTCTAGGGATTGTCCTGACCACTTGACCCACAGTTTCAGCTCCTTGGATGTTGTGAACTTGATTTGCATTCCCATTCCGATGTGGACAGTTCCTAAGCATGTGGTATCCTCCACAACCCCAACATTGAAGTGGTTCTCTTGGATCCTTTGGATCTCTTGGCTTGTCTCCCATCATCCTAGTTGGCTTAGTTACAACCTGTGATGGCTTCCTTTGTTGATTTCTGATATGAGGAGGTTTGAAACCTTTTTTCCTTTGGTAAAACTTCTCATTTTTCTTGTCCTTCCATGCCTTATGGAAATCAGGTTTGCTTTTGTTTTGATCATAGCAATACTTGGCCTTCCTTATTGCCTCCTCTAGAGTCCGAGGTTCATCAAATTCAATTCTATCTTTATATGACTGAGGTATCCCGTTTAGAAAACGCTGAATTTTCACCTATCATCTCAAATATAGCTGACATACCTCAGCGGTTCCAAGAACTTGTTTGCATATTCCTCCATGTTCAATTGTCCCAATTTCAGCTCATGGAACTCTTTGATCTTGTCATCATAGTACCTGTGAGAGAAGTACTTCTGCTTGAAGTATTTCATGAACTGATTCCACACAATCTTTCTTTTATTGATCTTCCTCACTTGCCTAATCTGATCCCACCATATAGATGCTCTTCCATTCAAGTTGAAGATGGTGACCCTTTCCTTCATATTTCTAGAGTAGTCTTAGAATTGGAAATACTTTCTCATCCCAAGAAACCAAGCTTCAACTTCTTCACCAGACTTTACCTCTCCATCAAATGTAGGAGGTTTTTCCTTCTTAAATTCCCCATGTGAATTGTTCTTGTAATGCCTCTTTCTCTTATTCTTGTGAGATGAAGAGCTTGAACCCTCAATGGATCCTTCAGAGTTAGATGATCTGCTAGAAGAGATTTCTAGAGTATAGGTTCTGTCTCTAGAAACTCTTCTTGAGATATTGGACCTCTTGTGGGAATTTCTCCTTGAACTACTCCGACTCCCTTCTGGATTTTTCGACTGATGTCCAAGATTAATTTGCCTCTGGATATCTGTCAAACTCTGCAACATGGATGCATTTAACTAATTTTGTTCTTTCTGAGCTTTAATCATCCTTTCGTTATCTTCTATACAACTTTGCAACTCCACCCTTAGGCTCCTCATGGTGGCTGCAATATCTGGGGGAGTCTCTCGATTTCTTCTCCCATTGGATTCTGTTTCGGCATTCTCAACATGTATGTTTTCCCCCATGGCATCTATCTCAGGATCATAGGGATCTTGTGCATCATCCATGATGCTGATATTCTTGGCCCCAACCAAGACCAACACTTTCTAACTGCACTATCTGGAATGTTTCTTTGATGTGACTATTTTTCTGCAAAATGTGTTTATAAACACAATTGTTAGCTACATTATAATACCATAATTTATTTGCATGTATGTGGGGAAATCCTATATTGACAACTTTGTCCAATCATAGACTTTCTCACAATCAACAATGGTCTCAGGGGGACTACACTAATGTAGGGAAGGAGGCTCATTGGAGGGCGCATGAGGAGATAACTGGAGTCAGAATAGGCAGTCTGTCAAGTCCCCTCCCATCAGACCGAGCCAGGGAGAGAACATGACACTAAATCCGGGCATCTAGCCCCATATCCATTAAGTAAAAATCATTGATAATAAAAGACATATACATATGCATATTGTAATTAAACATAGCGGAATTAAAATCATCTACATATCTAACATACATTCAACTTTTTCATGACAGTCATTAAACAAATACATTGTAGAATTTAACACAAGAGAGTACTTATCTTAAAATAGAGTAGTCCTGAGCAACTAGCTATGCCGCTGCAACATTCCACCCAACCATAGGCCAATTGTGCTCATCAATCTCTCAGCACAATTGCCACCCCTGGTATGGGCATGATTTCTACAAGCAAAAAGGGAACAATAGACTCACACATAGCCAAAATACACCAAAATCAGCCAAGCCAATCCATAGTTGGGTTTATTAGGCTGCTAAGGCAAAGGGAGGGAATGAATTGCTAAGCTAATGAGCTCGAGCACAGAGCCATGGATACCTCTACTAGATCTATCTAGCTTGGCACCCACAATGCCCACACACTCCACTCAAGGAAGTATTCCCTTCACCAATACACAGTCCCGTAGGCCATACCTTCCATTCTAGTGTTGTCTAAGGTGTGCATAGAAGAGTAGCCAACCCTTTTGATCTTTCTGAGAGGTTACTCCCCTCACTAGGTTTATCAACCCAATTCTGGTCCACTTCTAGTCCAGATTTCTTGCTCACAAGTTCAAACCAAAACAGGGATGCACATAACTGTAAAATCACTAGTGTTGGGCATGAAGAAAAGCGTTTTTACAGTGGGATGTCCAAAATGGGGTTTCCATTAGCTGCAGAAAAACGTGGGCAACCAAAAACGAAATGGCAATTGGGGAATCAACCCTGGAAGAGCAAAATCGTTTCTAGAAAACATTTATGGGCATTCAAGAGACAGAAATGACCTCCATAAACCTGCAAATCGTGACTCCCTTCCTCCCAGCCACTGTGCAATACAAAAACGAGTTCCCAGCCATGGAAAATGTAGGAAAAAGATGGAAAACGTGAAGGAGAAAGCCCCAGCTAGCTCAGACTTCATGAGAGAGCAAATTCCATGGGTAAACGATGGCTTTGGGCACCATTTCATGGGTGTTTTCTTGCCCAAGAAGCAAAAATATGACTTCCCAGGTTGATGGCTTGCCCATGCACGAAATTGGTTGCCATACTTCTTCATTCCCAAGGCATTAACTACCTCAACCAACTCTTGGAAGAATTAAATGATTGGGTGCATAATTCAAAATGGGTAGTTGGTGGTTTATGGGTTTTCTCATGAAATTTGGATTACCACTATTGGCTCAAGAGTTTGAATAATTTCCCTCCATATTCCTTATAAAAATCATGCCCCCATCTCTTTGTTGCATTTCATAGCTAGTTGTGGGTATTTCATTAAAATTCGTATTTACATGATGTCTTAATTTACATTGTGCATGTCCAGCACAAGAACCATAGGCATCTATTTTTAATTGTCAATACATAAAACGCTAAATTGATGGCGAGGCCTTGGCCTTGAGCTCCTCACCATGATTTAATAACGATATTTACATCATTTGCAATTTTAATGCAATAGGGTAAAAATCGGGATATTACATATTCCAGTATCACTGGAGGTCCATCGGAGTGATAACAATAGTTAGGAGTCAATCTAGCCTTAAATTAAGGAAATATAACTAGCTAACTGAAGTGAATTGGAGTGGTAGGTGAGAAAAGGCACCCTTCTCAAGTGGAAGGTGAGAAATGGGCACCTCCTTGTCCAGGAGGGCTAAAACTGAATGGAAATAAGCTCTCGGGTGCTGGAAGACTAGGGACTAGGTGCTGGAGGCATCAAACTGGTGACTGGGATGCATGCAGATGCATGCATGCAAAGTACATAACTAAATGATGAGATATCCTGACATAGATCCCCTTCCATTAAAATTAAATATAGCCACCCTTTCCTTCTTGTGTCTACATTAGTCATGGACTTCGAAATACTTCCTCATCTGAAGAATCCAAGCATCATCTCCTTGACCTGATTTTATTTCGCCATCAAAAGTGGGAGGTTTGGTCTTCCAAAATTCCCCATGTGATTTGCCTTGAAATTCCTTTTCCACTTTTTCCTATGAGATGAAGAGCTTGAATCTTAATTGGAGTCATTAAAGGAAGATGACTCACTAGAAGAGAATTTTGGAGTATATGTTATATCTCTACAAACCCTTTTTGAGATATAGGACCACTTGTGAGAAATCCTCCTTGATATAATCCGACTCTTTTCCTCATTTACTGAGTGATACCCATGGTGAATAATCCTTGGATATTTTTTTAATCGATTTAGAGCATGGTTGAATTTAGTTGGTTATGTTCTTTCTAATCTCTTATTAGCATCTCATTATCACCTTAGCAACTTTGTAATTCCACTCTTAGACTTCTCATGCTTTTTTCAATATATGGGGGAGTTGATTTATTCATCCATTATATTTTGTCTCTACATTCTCAACATGTATATTTTTTCCCATGGAATCTATTTCAACTGCATAGGGATCTCATGCATCATCCATGATGCTTTTCTTGCCCCAACGAAGACCAATGATTTCCAAATTGCACCACATTGAATGTTGACCCTTATTGCCCTTGATATGATATTGTATATCCAAAAGTGTTGATATAATAACACTTGTTAGATTTATAACATTCTTATAAAAAATTAATTTTCATGTAATCTAGGAACTAACCATATTGATAAATTTTGTCAAATTATGGCCACAAACACCTTTTTGTTCAATTTTTAAAAATATCTAAATCTCTCTTTTAGAATTTAACTGTGCAAATTTGTTCCCATATGGATAGGATTTACAATGACTATAACCATGCTCTTTTTTGATCTCATAGCAATAAGTTACAACCTTTCAAAATTGACAATTTTGCCTAATTTTGCACTTTTCTTATAGGTGCATTTAGCTTCAAAGACCAACTTTAGTCACATGTAGAAGAAAATATAGCGAGAGCCATAATTTTTTTTCTATCGGGCGCTGATAATATTTATGACAAGGGTTAATCAAATTTCATATCTTTGATCTGATGCTCTAGTCAATTTCTATAATTTTATGGAATTGACTACTTATATTTTGCATCTTCTTTAGACTTAGTTTATTTTTCAAAAACTGTTATCTCACAAACTAATCATTTCTATAAAAAAAACTTCCTCTAACCAAATTTATTTGATTTGATGGTAGGTAAAATGTCGAGTTCATGAATTTTTCTAGTCTCGACATATAAGGTCACTTTTATCTCCTCGAAGTTTTCCAAAATCCCCCAAAAGTGCCCCAAAATAATAGATTTTGGAATTTCTTTCCTCCTGGGATTCACACATTTTTTAATTTGGCCATAAGACACTAGATTTACTTGTATGTTTCAACCATGATTACAACATAGCAATTTCATCCCCAAAAGGTCCCTCGTTAGGTCACTGGGTACTAGTATTTAAAAACCACTATTTCATTTTTTTTGCAAAACTGGAGCAAAGAAAGCCCATGTCCCACAGTAGAAGTTCTATAGGCTTCCCTAATGGAGTCAAAATGGCATATGTATCATCAAATTCCAACATAAATTGCTTCTTTCATGGCCAAAACAATTTTCAGGCTCCAAACGTTTTTTGTATAGCTTTTTTATATTACCATCATGACATGTTAAGTGGTAGGGGTGATGTGGCACCATTCCCACCTAGACCATACTCATCTAATAATCCATTTCGAACTCCCCTTATCGAACATCTTTATTATAATAAAAAACATTACACTAATATCATCTTGATAGAACCTTTATCATACTCATATTTTCAAACTACCTTTATCGGAATCCTAAGTTAACATCGGAAACATTACACGAAGCTCATACAGATAGAACCTTTAATATTGGAATAATGTATTCAAACTATATTTATCAGAATCCTGAGTTAACATCATAAGCATTAAATGGAGCTCATTGTGATATAAACTTTATCTGACTATGTCTTCATACTACCTTTATCGGACTCTTGTGTTAACATTGGAAATGTCAAATGGAGCTCATCCTGATAGAACCTTTATCAAACTCACATCTTTGGACTACCTTCATCGGGATCTTGATTTAAAATAAAAAATGTTACTTGGATATCATCATGTTAGAACACTTATCGAACTCATGTTTTTAGAATTTTCATATCGAACTTACCTTTAGCACCACCCTTTTTTGGATCCCAACTAGCCTTGTTCGAGATTCATTTATCATACTCGCATTTTGGGAATTTTCATATCGACTTACCTTTAGCATCATCCTTTTCCGGATCCCAACTAGCCTTGTCATCGATTCCTTCATCGGACTCATTTTTTCATTCTTTTCATATCAAACTTACCATTAGAATCAACCTTTTTCGGATCCCTACTAGCTTTGTCTAACATTCCTTTATCAAACTCATATTTATGTACTTTTCATATCAAAATTACACTAATCTCATCCCCAATCTACCTATAATTGTGGATTCTCGACCATATAACCTTGGTGATGCAACTGATAACTCTGATACCACTATGTCACATCGCCATCCATCATTTCGACTATATGAGAGGGGGAATATGAATTTCTTGCTTATAAATTTCTCCCCATGGGCCATAATACAAATTCATAAATAAGAAATGTCTATGTAAATTCAAAAATGAAAAATGTATCAGAATTAAAACTCTATCAACACATACATCATGCATATGAAACCATAATTATCATAGGAATAAAATAAAATCATTCCACATTCATATACAAGAGAATACTTACCTTTTAACAAAGAATATCCAAGCAACTTGATGTGTAAGAGTGACTTTCCACCAACAGTTCGTTTCAGTTGTAGATACCACCCCCAAGATGAGCTACGAGGAAATTATGGTGATGGAAACACCTATAGGCTTCTCTCTCTCATCCCACAACCCATTTACTCTCATGCTTATCTAAACTTCCCACCTTTGAGCATTTACAGGGATCTCACTCAGTCGTCCCATCCATGGAACTCTATTTTATTACTGTAATACCCCCAGTTTTGACTTGGAATATAGTAAATCAAATAATGTAAATGATGTAAATATGCTAGCATGGATTCATAGTGCAAGTTTTTGACTAGTGAATGGATATGCATGTATAATGTAAATATTTCTTTATGGACTATGTGGTTGTCGTATCATGCCATTTTGAATGCTATGTAAATAATATGTTGGAACAACAATAAAATTGTCCAATACATCTATGTAAAGAGCACTAGAGGGGAAGAGGAAAGGGGGCCTATGGGATATTAAATCCTTTATTAACAAGTGTCAACGTTAGAACTCATCCATTTGCTTCTATTTTTCTTTAAATGAGCCAATTACTTCCTATTTTACTATTTTATCCAATAATTGAATGCATGTGCGAGGTTGGTGAGGAAAGTCTTGTCTTGTTGTTATGGAAGCATGGGATGAATATAATTCTATGGCTGATATAAGATTTCTCTCTTATATGTTTAGAATATATGTCAATTGTCTCTTCCACCATTCTCTCATCTTTTTGGTGTTTTACCAATTATCTTGGCAAGCATATTTACACTACAGAGAATTCTTTTTTTTCTTCTATTCATTCCATTTCCATCACCAACTACCAAATTGTACTGCATAACTAGAAATTTGAATTTGGAAGGGAAACTGATTGATTTGAGAGAAAATGGAGATGTAATGTGAGCATAGAGGTTGGGAAAGATGTGAACCTTTAGCCATTGAGTTTTTTCTACTTTGCATGCTTGAGAAACCATGAATTAATGCTACATGATGTTTTCTAATAGAATACAATAGATTGGAGTCTTAATGCACACACTGGTAAGCACTGCAAGGGTTGGATTTCATATGGGAACCATATATCAATGAAGGGAAATTCCTTCCTTGTGTTGTGTGTGGAAATTGGAAGGAGTTCCATGTCTTTGATGGCTGAGTGATATTTCTATACAAGATCCGAATGAGCATTTGTCTAAGCAATGAGAGAAGAATTGGTTGTGGGATGAGAGAGATAATCTTGCAGGTGTTTCCTTTGCTCTGGTGGTCTCATAGCCCAGTTTGTGGGTGGCCTCTCAACAGAAAGCATATATGTTGGATAGAGTGCCTAGGGCTGGGTGGAAAATCACTCTTACAAAACAAGTTTCTTAGATTTTTTTGTTTAAAGACAAGAATTATTTTTGTATTTGAATGTGCAATGATTTATTTTATTTTTGTCTTGAATGTGTTTGTATATGCATGTTGTGTCTATGGATATAAGTTTTTTTCTGATGCATTTTTAAATTATACATCTGCACACACATTTGATTGTTTATGATTTTTTAATATAGACATGGGGTGAAAAAAATAACATTGAGAATTCAAAGATATCCCCCTTCGTTGGTCGGATCAATGGATGGGGATGTGACAACTTCCCCACAAAAAATGAGCAAGCTGGAATTTCCCTACACTTTTCCATAGTTCCCTCTAGAAATCCAACCCCTATAGTGCTTACCAATGTGTGCAGAAAGAGTCTAGCCTATTGTATGTTGTTGAAGAACCTCATGTAAGATTAATCCATGGATTCTCAAGCATTCAGAAGTAAAAAACCACAATGGGTAAAGGTTCCTATCTTTCCTATCTTTATGCTCACCTACAAATATTATATTTTCTCTAATGTTTACAATTCTCTTCACAAATTGTTTTTTCTAGTTATTTTATAGTTTGGCATGGTAATGGAAATGGAATGAACAACAAGAGAACAGAGTCTACCTATAGTGTAAAAATGATCTTAATTAAAATGGATGATAGACTCGAAAGGATATACGAGGATGGTGGAAAGACAACTGACATAACTTTTGACCATAGAAGAAAGGGCTCTTACAACTGTCATAGAGGAGAAGTATATTCATCCCATGCTTCCATAACTACATGAGGACACATTTCCCACCAACCTCACACATGCATTCAATGATTGGATTTAATAGTCAAAATGAAGTAATTGTCTCATTTTAGGCACATAGTAGCAAAATGATGAATTCTAAGTTTGACACTTGGTCATAGAGTATTTAATCTCCCATAGGCCCCCTTTCCTCTTACCCTCAATTGGAATCATAGCCTCTCTAGTGCTGTTTACATAAAAATATTGGACCATTTTATTATTTTTCAACATAATATGTACATAACTTTCAAGTTAGCATGACAAGCCAACTACATGGTCCATATAAAAATATTTACATTATATATGCTTAGCCATTCACTATCTGTCCTTGGGCATTGAGCTTCACACTAAGAATTCATACTAGTGTATTTACATCATTTACATACTTTGATTTAATACATTTCAAGTCAAAATTGGGGGCATTACATCTTCACCAATGGTTGTTGTTAAATCAGGAATCAAACAACATAAGAGAAAATATTTCTAATAAAAAGTGGTGGTATCTAAAGACATAGTTACAACACGTACGCATAATGAGAAAGATCCATAGGAGCATAATGATCTGATGATAGACCGATCCATAAGGACCATCTGTAAATAGGTTTGGGTAGGGTCCCAAACCACAACAACCAGACCATGTCAGTTATAACTGTCCATAAAATGTGGATTTGAGATCCAAAGTTGACATACTTTAGTCAATGGTTGTCTCTCTTCAATGATCGACTCCCTTGTTCTGAAAAGGTGAGGTTACCAATGAACCATATGTTCCAACACCTCCTTATAAAATCAATTTGGAGGAAGAACAAATTGCGTAGCATTCCCCCCTTAATTTGATCTGAACTACAAATACTGATAAACCTTGGTATAGTAATACTCCTAGAATAAGTTTGAAACATTGCCACCTCCATTATCAATACTCAATGCAATTGCTCAACAATTTTCCATACTGATGTTTAAACAGTCCTAGTTGATTAGTCGACTAGAAAAAAAAAACATTGCAATCCAGATGATTAATCGACTAAGCAATAATGCAAAAAATAAGTAGTATTTGTCTAGCAATGCAATATTTTTTCATCCATAAGTTTGCAATAGTACTCAATCAAACTTCCCAACAAATAATGAAAAACTCAGTCAAGCATAGTTTATTCAAGTAGGCATCAAAACATCAATTGGGGATACATATTAACAATCTTCAGTTCCCCCCCCCCAAACACAACTGAGGGATAATACCAATATCAAAAGAAAAAAATAATGATAACAATCGAAACTCAATCAATAAACAATCCAATCGAAACTTCAATCGACTATCACCACTAATCGAATCTCAGTCGATCAATCTTAAGTCAATCAACAACAACATATATCACTTGAATATCAATCAACTATATTCTCTAGTTGAATCGCAGTTGACCTTCCATATCAATAAAAAATAGGAAAAAGGAGCATTGTTCGGTAGTACAGTCTAAGATACACATGTGTATGAAGTCTCAAGCATCAATTTAAATGATTCCATGACCATTCATTAATCCAACCATAGTCTATTTGAGTAATCGACAGTAGTCCACAGTTCTGTCTTTTGTGCCTTTTCTGTAAGGTTATGAAAGCAAAGGTGCCATCTTTCCAAGAATTGTGGTTGTTGGGAGAATTCCTCTAATTATTTTGATGAGGATGACAATATGACCTAGATTTTTGTTCTAGTAGAAAAGGTGATGTAGGCACAAGTTTTGGTTCACTGATTAGAGTAGAATTCCTTGCATATGAATAATGATGTCATTTGCAACACCATTCTCTATTTTTGGCCCATTAGAGACAACTAATTCAACAAAAATTTCAACACTTTCAACAACATGTTTCTCTTCTAGCAACTTAGCGTAAACATGTCCAACAACAAACAACACTCTTCTAGTGTTATAAAAAACTAGGTGTAGCAACATCATATCCAAGACTTGTTCTTGGTGACTTCATTTTAGGGATAATAGGAGTAGCAATAACCTATCCATTCTTCCCAACTCTACCTCCTATATATCCCATGTTGCACAATAGAAGAGACCTTATACCTGTAGTGTGTTTCTCAAACTAGGAGAAAGAGCATCAATAGCCAAAAAATCATGAGATGAAATTAAAAAACGATCAACATCTATTTTATAGTTATTTTTTCACAAATAACTAGGCTAAAAACAAGATTTTCAAAGGTATAAGACGTAAAAGGTGAGCCTGGAAACTCACAACATCAACAGTCTTCTTCTTGGCTTTATGTAGTCATCTAACTTCCACTTCAAGACTTTGCTTGCAATCTTGCCAATTTCTTAAGAGTCTCATCTTTCTCCATCATCTTTATCAACAATACATCATAATATTTCTTCAAATCTTGATATGCACCAAACAATCGATTATTATGTTCTTGAAGAGGAGCAAATTCTTCACGAAGCTCATCAATAGAGGCTTGGAAATGGGCAACCTAATTAGCTAGATTGGTATTATATTCATCCATTATACAAATATTCTCCTTCATGATATAATTTTATTTATGAGAGAAGGATTTAACCTCTGCTTCCATATCATCAATGGGGTCTATCTTGTCTCCAAATTCATTTAGAATATTTTGGAAAATATTTTCCATGGTGTTCTTAGGAAACAATATTCCTGTATTTCTCATCCATTCTCTGTAAACCAACAATCTGGAAAATATAAGCTTCATATTCAAGAAAGGAATGAGAATTCTTCAACTGATTCTTCATCCCTTCAGTATCTGTCTACAAAAATGCCACAATAGATTTCAAGGTAACAACTTCTTGTGTCATGTCCCTTTCCATCAATCCAGTTCAAGGAAGGAAGCATGACCAAACATACCGGGCTTATTTGGTAAACTCAGCCCCATACCTTACTCAGAAATTCATAATAAATAAAAGCTTATGCGTGCAGATCATTCTTAATACAAACACAATGGAATTAATTCATAATTGCACACACAATTGTAATGCATCAACATATCTATCACAAGTAGATGATGATTCAATATGTAGAGAATCAATACCTTTCTCATGCTATGTATAGATTTCATAACAATTCCATTAACATGAATAATTATCATTCGGAATTAACACATTGCAGAACACAAAATGTATATAATTTAAACACAGAGAACACTTATCTTTGAGATGAATCTGTCCAAACAAATGGCTATGTGAGAGCAACGTTCTATCCAACCATAGATCTATGTCCAACCTATATTTTTTTAGCTGAGAGATCACCCCCGAGCTGGGTTGTGTATCCACTAGGGAGAAACTAAACAAGCTCACTCACAGCCATGATTTCACTCAATGGCTATGCTAAACCAACACACAGTTGGGTTTATCAAGCATACAAAATACAAAGGAGAGAAATGCTAAGCAATGAGCTCAACCACAGAGCTACCGGCATCTCAAGATAATTCAAACAGTTAAGGCACCCACAGTACCTACCACACCCAACACAAGGAAGGTCCCCTTCTCTGCTGCACAGTCCCTCAGGCGTCCCTTACCTCCAGTGCTCTTCAGGATGGGCATAGAGAGGTCCAAGTTGTTAAATCCTTGATATTCCATCCTTCGCTGGGTTTATCAAGCATTCCCAACCTCTGTTCTAGAATTCACACTTAGAATTTCTCAATTTGGTGATCAAATAACTCAATCCCGTCACTGGGCTTCTGGGCTATAAAAATTTTCTATGGATTTCAGGGTATCTAATGCTCTCAAATTCGCCCCAAGGTTCATATCTATGGATCCCCCATTGGATTTTACTGACAATACCAAATTCTGGGCATTTATGGCTCTTCAAAACGTGGGTTCTTGCAAAGTTGCGATTTCTGGTTTTTCTCACTATTGGGCATGTGTAATGGATGAAAACTGATGTTGGTATCTTCAACATGGAATGGGAATGAGGAAGAAGCAACTCCCATGAGGTAGGGTGAATTGTGGTACAAGAAAAATAGAGCCCATATCTGCCATACGAATTTCTGGGCTGCCCATGCTCCATTGAATCCATGGACTGAATTCTCAACAACATCCTTACAACTAAAATAAATATCAGCAAGGAAAGTCAAATGAGTTCTCAAGATGACATTTGGAAGCATATGGTTCATCCCCACAACCCCTCACAGTCCCTAGTGGAATACACATGGCCCCTTCTCATTCGTTGCTTCCATAGCCAGTTTTGGTATTTTATTGCAATATCAAATATTTACATCATTTACAATATTCCATGGCTTAATAGCACATGGGTAACAAAATATCAAATTCTTGTCCATTCTAAATAAAATATGAACATACACTAGCGGGCCTTGGTCTTGAGCTCCACACTAGGGAAACATACATCGCATGTATACAATATTTACATTAAAAGCCAATATATCACATGTGTCAAAATTGGGGTATTACATCTTGCTAAAGTCGATCATGAGATTCTTCTAAAGAAACAAATTTCTTCTCACGAACCTCATTCAATATCAACAAAAGGATTCATATTCATCAAAGAAACCCATCTTTAATAGACATAATGCAACAATAATAATAACGAGGCTGCCTTTAGTCCCTTTTGAAACCAAAATAAGTATCTTCAAGTCCAATGCATAAAAAGAATAAAGGTTTTGTCATTCAATACTTAATTGACCAAATGCCAAATAGTCGATGGCTCAATAAGTTTATCACCCAAAGGAAATTGGTCGATGGACAAACTAAGTGCTAGTTGATCAAACAAAATCCAATCGATGCTCAATCGATGGTATTTACGAATCCATCAAGTCGACAACTTTGAGATGCAATTCGAACATCCAGTCATTTCACCATCTAGTCCAAAAATCCAACTGATGGTTGCAAAAGTCAACCAAAATAATTTTCTAGGGAAAAACAAGCTTATACCAGTGCTTCTAATATCTTGTTGATCACAGCACGAGGTAGCCAGAAAATCATATATGACATCGTCTCTAGATAAACAAAATATTGGGGGTTGATACTCTGTCAAGTAGTACAAGTCCACAACAATTCAATATCCTTCAAAAGTCAAGCATCATAATTTGTAATGTCCCCATTTTGACCCTTAGGGTTAATTGGCTTCTAATGTAAATATTGTATACCTGTAATGTGTGTTTTCCCTAGTGTGGAGCTCAAGGCCAAGGTCCCACTAGAGGATGTCCAGGTTTTAGTTAAAAGGAAAGTATTTGGTATTTTGGTAACCATGTGCTAGTAAGCCATGGAAAATGTAAATGGTGTAAATGATACCATGTAAATAAAAATACCAAGGGCTAGCTATAGATGCAACTAAATGAAGCGGATATGTGCATCCACTACGGATATGTGATGGGGATGTGGGATTGGAACACACGCTGCCACATGTCGATTTGTGAACCCATTTGACTCCCATGTTGACATTTAATTTTGTTGTAAGAAGGTAGTTGAGAAGGCCTATTCATGAGGGCGATTGAGTATGGAGAGGCCCTAAGATTTGTATGGTGGGTTTGGCTCTGGTTTATTTGTCCCTTAATCCACTCTACACCTGGGGATTCAAAAACTTGGATCCCTAACCTATTGTTGACCAAGAACATCATTCATCATGCATCACAGAGCAAGAAGGGGAGCAAGAAATAAATCGCGATTCAGTGTAAGCTCGAATTGGCAGAGCTGAAATCCCATAGAAACCCTGCGTAGGAAGCAAACCGATTGAGAAATACATGGATCAAACCTTGGGGATGAGTTACAGAGAGTGAGCAATTTAGAGAACCTGTGAGAACACCTGGATCTGATAACAGGGGACCGAGTTGTAGGATAGAGCTTTGACCATAACCCTAAGGAATATTCTAGCTATACTAACAGAGGGGGATATTAAACAGAGGTTGGATATGCTTGATAACCCAACTGTATGTTGACTTAGCATTAGGGTGGAGCCCTGACTATGAGAGAGCTTATTTATCCATCCTTAGTGGATACATTGCCCCTAAATCGGGGGTGTCTCTAAGAGTTGAAATAGAACAGGATGGGAAGAGACCTATGGTCGGGTTGAAACATTGCAGTCCATATCCAGTTTTCTTGGATATTCAAGGAGAAAGATAAGTGTTCCCTGTGCTTGATTGTGCCCATTTTACATCCATGCATGTGTATTTATTTATGTTTGAATGCATAGTTGATCCAACTGATCAATAGGGTTGAATTCCCATGTACTAGTGTTCATTCTGTTGTGCATGTTATTGATTGATGAATGCACGACACATTGTGTTTGGATGATGTTGCCTTCAACTAAGTTGTTGAGTATATGCATGCATCTATTTGGTATCTGAATGATCCACTGATGAATGGGACTGTATGCCTATGCATTGTGTTTAAGTCTGTTGTGTAGGTGTTTATCTTACTTCTGCACTTATTTACTAACTAAATACTATTATGGATATGCTAGATACATGTTAGATGTGTAGGTGGATAATGTTCAGTTCCCTTGTTTTTACTGATGCATGAATCTCCTACATTATTTAATTATCATGCTCCTGTACATCTACATATTTGTATTTATCTTTTTACTTATATGACCTTATGCCTTGATGAATAGGGCTAAGTGTGGTAAAAGTATAGAAGGATTCAGTTAGGGATGTGGGGAAAGGAGTAGACACCCCCCTGTGGTGTTCCTATCTCCTCTATGTATCAGAGGAAGGGGAGAGGACATGGTATATTAGATCAGAACCCTTCAGAGAATGGGAAAAGAGGCATAGAGGAGGATTAAATCCACCTTTTAGAGTGGAATAAGGGAATGATAAATGTTCTCAGAAGTGGATGAAGACCCTTCAGCTGCATAGAGGGGGGGCTTCCGCAATGGGGCTTCCAACTTTCTAAACCCGCATGCGGATTGTGGATTGCAGAAGTCAGAAGGGAATTTTTGACAGGGTTGCAAAGTGGAAAAATTGTCGGGGTTGTAAAGTTGGGCTTCTGAATTTTCGAGTTCTGCAAGGCGGGTTGTGGATTGCGGAAGTCGGGTAGGAAAAACGACGAAGTTGTGTTTCCGCATTTCCGAGTTCCGCATTGTAGATTGTGGATTGATGTTTTGGAAAAACGACAAAGTTTTGTTTCCTCATTTCCGAGTTTTGCATTGCGGATTGTGGATTGCAGAGTGATGTTTTAGAAAAACAACAAAGTTGCGTTCCACATTTCCGAGTTCTGCATTGCAGATTGTGGATTGCGGATTGATGTTTCGGAAAAATGACGAAGTTTTGTTTCCACATTTTTGAGTTCCACATTGAGGATTGTGGATTGATGTTTTGGAAAAATGTTGAAGTTGTGGTCCCACCTTTCCGAATTCTACATTGCACCTTGCGGATTTCGGATTGCATACCAATGATCATTGTGGGATCATAGTTGCAGAGCATTTGAATTGCTTGGGAAAAAGAAGAAAAAAATTAGTAGGTGATTCAAGGGTTGTCTCCCATTTCCTCCAAAGGGAACCGAGGGACTAGGGATGTGAAAAATGGTATCATAACCCAAGTTACAACACTGGGGATATTTGAGCCAAATCTAGAAGATTACATGCGTGTTAGAGCCATGGAAGAACAAAGATCGGGACCAACGACCGTGTAGTATTTCGACTGAGTGTGATCCGACAACCAACATAGACGGTCTAATGGGAACATAGAGGTTGATTCAGTTCCAACTAGGCATCTAGCCCTCTGCTTGGAATCAACGTGGATAATTGCAGTGATCAAGGAGAGCTACAAAATGATGACAAGGGCATACAATTGTACCAACTATGACATGAAAGAGGCAATCCAATTCTTGATAAGGGATTGGAAAGGGAGAACTCCCTAACCCTGCCATGTTCTTGTATTTATGTTTTGTGAGCTTTACATACAGAAATTTAGGGCATGAGAATGCCAAAGATGCAAGCGATTAGATAGTTGAAATACATATGCACTAGTGAGCATGTTGCTAGGTATTTCATAGTGCATGAGGAGATGATTATTGCATGCATATGAGGTTGCATGTTGGTAAAACTAGTGAGGTTTTGCATATGCAGTGAGCTACTTAGAACAATCATGGTGGTTAATAATCATTATTGGTGTTGGTATGGGTTTTAGGACCAAAGACAACAGAAGCATGGCTAAAATGTACATGATGTTGTTGCACGTGACCAACAACCCTATGAGAAAGGTTAGTGCAACAAATATGTGGTCATGAGGATTGACGGAAGGACTGTATAGTCCTCTGTAAGAAACCAGATCGATGAGGTAACACCAAAGATGCTAAAGGGAGCCATGCATGTATGTTTCCTTTGTGCAAATGGTACAAGTGTTGAAAGGGAATTGGGTAAGAATCCCTTGAGCCATGTTTATTAATTGTAAAATGGTATGCATGTAAGATGAATGCATTCATATGAAAGTAGATCATGCCATGTGTATGTTGGTTATGGGTTGATAACCAAGTGAGGACTTATGGTCTTGTCATGGTGGTGTATGCAATGTGAGGTAGTCATTGTTAGGCCATAATGTGTTTGAATGTGTAGTATTCATGAATTAATGAAAGGTGGCATTGGGGGAATGTGCATTAAAATATTTTATAAATACGTGGTTGTATGAAGTGAATGCACATTGAAAGATATGATAAATCTTGTAAATGTGCATGCATGAGTGTGGGTGCACATGTTGTGATGCATTGCATGAATGCATGGTGTCAGTGTATGTGTTATTGCAAACTAAATAATGGATGAGATGATGAATTGATGGTAATTCTGGGATCATTTCATGAGCTGCTATGAATGTAGGAGAGTAAGTGCATGAAGAAGGTAGCCATGATTGATGGGCTTCCAGAATGATCTGTGGAAGGGTGGAGTTGTATAAATGATATGGATGTCAAGTAATGAGTATATAAAGTTTTATTTAAATTGCACAAATGATGTGACTGTACCTTGCAATTTTAGTATGATAATGATTCACATGAAGTAAATTAGTTTCGGTGATATTGAGATGTTAACAGCTGGAAGTGTTTGAATTATGGAGTGTTATAATTCTTAAAATGATTTCGTGACTGTTGCAGCAATGAAATAATATATGCATAGAGACTTACAAAGTGTTTGGCTGATTGAAGTTTCAGATTTCAGGTAGATTCTTTTGGGCATGGAAATGCGGGTAAGTCCATGATGAAGGTTGGAATCTACCATGTGCAAGATCCAAACCTCATGAGAAGGATCTCATGGTTTAAAACTAGTTTATGTACATAACAGATTGTCAATTTTAGACTTGTACATTTTAGATTTGAGAATTTACTATTAATTGCTAATCAATGTTGGCTTGCATAGAACCGTGTCAGGAGGACATGTTGTAAGTGGATGTTCATGTTATGGTAGCAAGCATAAATCCCTAATGGGAAGAGTGGTGCCACTTACAAGAGCTAAATAGTATGAGGATGTCTCATCTACAATGCATGTTGGAAAACCATGTGAGTGAGATGGTAGAATTATGCCAAGAGGGAATATGTGGTTATGGAACGTGAAAATATTGGGGTGGAAAAAAAAGGGACTATTGACTCAGAGAAGGGAGCCCCCATTCTTCGCAAATGAAAGAGAATACATCTAAAAAGGGATAAGTATTTTGTAATCCTTGTTAAATAATTCATGTCTAATTCCTAGAATTAATATGCAGAACATGTATTTTTATTTCATACTGCTTGAGTATGGTTAGGGCCTACATGGCTCACATCGGGAAGCGATGCATGTTGTAATATTCACACCATCATGTAGTCATGTAGGCATGCATCCAGTCATCATATGGGTGGTCCTCCCAGCACCTAGATCTCACTTTAAGCTCCCCGGAGCCTATCGTTAGCCCCCATTTGGCCTCATACCTACCTGATGCACCCTCCTTTACTGTTCTGCATGGAAAGTGCGCCTTTCTCACCTACTAGTGTCAGTTAGAGCTCCTTTACTCACCTATCTTCAGTTATCACTCAGTTAGGGCACCTTATCTCACCTACCGAGAGTTATCATTCAGTTAGTGCATTGATTGAGTAGTTCTTCCACTGATTGCTCATGCTGACTGCTTGTAGCTTCTAGTTAGCTAGTTCTGGAGTTCCACTTGACTATTTAACACCCTCATGCGCCCCCCTTGGAGTCTCCATTCCCTGATTTATGCCTAGATGGTTCTGTTAGACTCATTTAGACACACTTGACTAACTATTACCATTTATTACTGATACTATTGACTGGATGATGTATCCATTGTTATCCAAGCTAGAATTTGAGTTAGATAGCCTCATGCACTCCCCTTGGAGTCTCCACTCCCTGATTTATGGCTAGATGGTTCTGTTAGACTCAGTTGGACACACTTGACTGGATCTTACCATTTATGATTGATACTACAGACTGGATGATGTCTCCATAGTTATCCAATCTAGACTTTGAGCTCAGATTCGAATTCCTACTTGTCTAATTTGAATTCTGTATGATGCCTCATCATATATTATTGTATCACATTCTTTACCTTCATTATTCATTGTATGATACTATCATTGTTCATTATTTTGTGTTTATGAGTGATTATTGAGTGCATGCTTCTCTTCTTCTTTGTAATAATCTTGAGAGTTTGATTGTGATATTGTTACAGTTGCTAGATCCCTTCATAGTATCATATGGTATCAGAGCAGTTAGAAAGCTATTCGAATTGCATCCATTGTAGCAGTTGCAACATTTATTTGAGTAGCTATCTTTCACTTGAGCACCAGAAGCCTATGAGTTTCCACAACAAATCCTGGTGCTATTAATTGAATTCATTGGAGAAATCCAATGAGGTCTAGCCAGGTGTGAAGGACTTAGTCTATGTGCTCATTGTTCAGAAGGTAGTGTACAGTCGAAGTGTAGCATTCTCCATTAGCAAAACATCTTCTTGTTTTGCAGGTTTCAAATTTTTCTGCAGTTGCAACAGTTTTTTCAATTGCAACAGTAGATTTGAAATTGAACAACATCTTCTATGTATCTGGAAGGAGTTAGTTCTCTCTCTCCATTCAACTATGATGAGTGTAAACCAAAGATGACATCATATCTGAAGAGACATGGTCTTTTTTATGTGTGTACTGGTATGAAGAGATATTTTTCTTCCGATGGAGAGAAAGAAGATTGGCTTGATGCTTGTGATGGAGCCTCGAGAAGCATATGTATTACTATGTTTTCCAATATGGAATACTACATTGATCTTGATGAACATCCAAGTGATCTATGGACTAGATTGGACAGATTATTTGGCAGTCAAGAGGAAGAGGTTGATGCCATCCATGTGGAAAGCAAGTTCCGTGATACTTCCTGCAGTGCTCTCTCTATTCATGACTCAGCCTCCATCATCTCACATGATGAAGTTGTTCAAGATGAAGTCGAAGTACAACATATGGTTTCAGCTAATTCATCTTCCTATTTGAAGTATGAGCAAAAGATATCAGTTACTACTCTAGAAGTTGAAGAGACCTTCACAATCTCTACTTCCCATGAGCTTGCTGATGTGCAAGATGATGACCTACTGAGCATCTTGAAAGATTTGGGAGGCAACACATTCTCCCTCCTTGATCACAATCTTTCTATGGACTCCTATTTGGTCATTGGCACCTGTTTTTAGAGATTCACCAAAGATGGAAGACTGTACCATTCGTTTGGATTCAAGTCTCATGCATATCCTTGTGGTTTTGGTTTTGATCTCACCACTTTTGGTTCAAAGAAGATCATAAGAAACCATCCTCAAAATCTTAGATCTGATTTGAAGTTCAAGCCATCACCATTATATGGTTCATTTGGTTCTGATATCACCTCTATCGGTTCAAAGAAGATATCAAAGAACTACATACACTTTCATGGATTTGTTGCATCTGTTGATGTGCAAGATGATGACCTACTGAGTATTTTGAAGGAAAAATCAGATTTGGAAGGTAATGCATTCGCTCTTCCTCATCATACGATTTCTTTGGATTCCTATTTGGTCATTGGCCCATGTTTTCAGAGTTTCACTGACGATGGAAGACTCTGTCATTCGCTTAGGTTCATGACTCATGCACCTTTCTGTGATTTTGGTTTTGATTTCACCCCTGTTGGTTCAAAGGAGATCATGAGAAACCATATTCCAAGTCTTGGATCTAATTTGCTTGCATCCATTGTTGGAGAACTCAAGCACATGTTTTTGGAGCATGATTCATTTCTTCCCAAGAGGAAGATAACTCTTTTTGAGAGAATACTAGATCTAGATCCACAAGAACCTGGAGATCTAGCACCTTTTGGTTCATGGGACACCATCATTGTTGCATCCACCAATGATCTTGTTGAAGATTCACCATCATCATGTCATAGTTTCCTTGGTCATGATCTCACCTATGTTGGTTCAAAGGAGATATCAAGGAACTATCTATACATTCATGGTTTTGATTCTACCTCAGTTGGTTCGAATCACATGCTTCATGATGATCTTCATATTATGTTTTTACAGCATGATCCACTTCTTCCCAAAAGGAAGATACCTCCTCCTTTGATTGATGATCAAGAGAGCGAAGAATCATCACATGAGTTTTCAAATTCAGAGTTTGGATGTGATGATGAGCCAGTTGTAGATGCATCTTCACATGATATTTCATATTCAGAATCTGAAGATGGAGATGATGATGGTGGAATGCTAGATCCATATCCATAAGAACCTGAAGGTCTAGCAACTGATGATGAAGATGAGCGAATGGGAGATCCAGATCCACAAGAACATGAATATCTCTCACATGATATTCCTCCTCTTCATTGATGGGTAGCCACTACACTCCGATATGTCGGTAATTTGGTTGGTGATCCACATGATCATAGAATAAGCAAATCGGATTATTAGAATGGAAGGTTTCATCCTTCTCACATTGTTGATCCATTTCAGATCGATCGAGCCTTCTTCGGAAAAGAAGGACACTTACCTCCTTCAGGGGTGAGTGATGACATGCTACTTTAGCATCATTCAATCTATTTTGAGAGAGGGATTTCTTGCCACTTGGTTTTCCCTCTTTCCTCACTTAGTTTATTTAGATTGATTGTACAGGGTGACCTTTGGTCTTGGTCACCTGTTAACAACGTAATTTTCCACCTTGTGAGCATCAACACTCTTTGGCCTTCAAGATCCATTTCACTAACTCGGATTCACTTTATGTCCTTCAGAAACACTTTTTCCCTATTTTTCTTCCTGTACACTAGCTATTCCACTTTAGCCAGCGTACACGCGAGTTGTTCCACTATAGCTCGCGGGTACCAAGTAAAATGGTAAAAATCATTAGAATATTACTTTTTACTCCCAAAAAGCAGTCTTAGGGTGACCTTTGGCCCTCCATTTTCCCCGAAACGCCTCGATGTGTCCTTTCACTTAACTTTGGAAGGCTATATATTGAGCTCTTATGGCATATGAAAGGGAGGAAAAAGAGAGCAAGATAACTATAGTGGATTTTTGCCATGACTTAAGTCTTGTACTTCTTGTTATTTATTAATGGAAATACTCATTTTCTCGTCCAATCGATGTTGTGAATATTGTTAAATTACATTGGGTTATATTTGCTTATAATATCATGGATTGTACTATTGATTATGCTAATGTCTTTCACATATTATATGCACTTTCTTGTACTTGTTGTTGAGACTAATCTGCAGGTTCAAGTGTAGAGGTTGAAAGCTCAACGAGGATCTACATCGAACATCTGGTTGAAGGTTGGTATTTTCTCCATTGTTTTAGCATTGTCATTTATATAGAATTACATTGGGAACTGAGTCATTTTCTGTTAGTCAGCTGTCTGTTGTGGTATACCCCAGGCCATAGGAAGTTTTCTCTGTAACAGAATTGGTGACTCCACTGGGGAGAACATCCATTTTGGGGGATTTTAAAGCATTATTCCTTATTTAGAGTTGTTGTGTGTTGAGCTTCTGTGTCTTTGATCGGCCGTTGGGATACACTATAGAAAACAAGATTTTTCTGGCCAATTAGACTCTTTATTTGCTCATTTGATTTTCCCTGTACGTGGGTCAGCTTAGCTTTGCCCACGTCTACTCACCTCTATCTCCACTATAGCTCGCGTCTACCCGCAGTTTTTCCTTTGATAGTAGCTCACAACTTCGGGATTAATTGATGTATGGTCTTGGATTATTGCTGGGTTGGTTTTGAGTGTTCCTGAGTCTTAGTTGGCCTTATTCCTGACTGTTCCATACTCTGTTTGTGACCAGAAAATCTTCTTTCTCCTTGTTTTGAATCTTGTTAGTTTATCACCATTTTTTATTTTATACTTCATTACATTGGCCGAGTCTCACTGTTTGGGATTTGTTGGGTTGTCTTAGTGATCTGCTTTGCATTTCTTTAGCCAAATAGGTAGATTTCGCTTGCATTTTTCATTCCATTATATTGAAAAATACAAAAACATAGTTTTGCATTTTCCTTTTCATTATAAGAGAAAATACAAAAAACATTACTTTTCGTACTGCATTTTGCATCTGAGTGCTTGTGCTTTCATCTAGGATCTGCTTATGCATTGGAAATTTAAAAGAATTGCATTTTATTTCGAACCGTTGGATTGATTATCATTTTAATGGCATTGTTTTTATTGGATAGATGAGTCTAGATTTTGATGATTGTGCATACTATTGAGTCATATACATCATTAGTTTCACGACCATATCCTTTGAGTAATTATAGCCATTTCAAATCAACGCTTAATCTTAAAATTGATTAGAACGATTTTTATCTTTATAGGGTACACCAACTAGTATAGGTTTAGAGTCTTGGAATAGATCATTGTGATTTAACAATCCAAGACTACTAGATGAAACATTATGTGTCTGACCAAGGAGTGGTGAAGCCCATGGTATACATCAGTGTTCTCAGGAAGCTCTACTTAGACCAGAGTTAAGCACGAGGTCACGGGAGGTTGGTTGCAGAGATAGCCCTCCAATACTGGCCAAACATGGGAGATATTTCCAGGATTTGTTCGTATCTGGGGACTCATGAGGGATCTGTACCTCTTGAGTTTTGGGCTTAGCTACCTTTCCCATACGACGGATCCCACCTGCAACTGTCCCCCTGAGCATTGGTTATATTGTGGTGACCTTAGTTTCCTTACCTAGGTATCACATAGGGTGCTTGCAGTGGTTATATTGTACATATCCTGAGTCAGATAGGGGTTGGACAACAAAGTTTCCTGTTGTATAGGGACTTGAACCTGTGCACGCAGTGAAGTCTGGGAACCCTTATAACTGATTTTATTACCTCCAGTTATAGTTTGGGAATCTCAATCCTCTCCTAGGCGAGACAGACTGGCTGTAGTGTCGGGAGGTCCCTTGAGCCAATCCTATTTGTGTGCATTTGGCTGTAGTTTCTTTAGGTGTGTGCTCTTTGATTGTTAGTTTGGTCGATAGGGGACGCTTTGATATTTTTGACCTTTCAGAGGTATCGTGGCACGAGTTCCAACTCTCCACGGGTCTCGTCGGTTGGCTGGTTTACCGGCCGCCGAAGTTTCACATCGCATTCAGAGGGAACGCTAGAAGGATCCTTCCGATTCATTTGATTCTCTTGAAACACTTCGCGCTAACATTATAGTTGGTTTTGGCATGAGAGAACTCCCTATGACTTCGTCGGGTAGAGTGGAATATGCCTCTAATCCTCCTACTCCTAGAGAGGAATGGGGGAGCGATCCATTGATACCAGAGACTCGACCTCTTCTGTTTGGATCCACTCCACCCGAGGACGACCCATTCGATCCTTCGAATCCACATAATTTCCTATATGGGATGTCGAATCTACATGTTAACATAGGTCCTACGACCACTACGGACACTACCCCATTCCCACATGGTATGCCTAGTTACAACACAATTGATCCATCTACTATGTTTGGTAGTCATGCTAGCACTAGTCATGGTGTTGGAAACACTGCACCCATTGGGGGAAATACCCTCATTGGGGGAACCACATTTTCTACTCACACACATAATGTGGGGACCGCTCATATCCCTCCTAACAATCCATATTTTGGAGGAAGTACGCCTCCTAGGACTACCCATACACTTAGGAACACTGTTCGCAATACGACTCGCCATCCACAGTACAATACACATGCCTCTACCCATCAACCTAGGAGCACATTTTCTAATGTTAACAATCCTCATAATAACGGGGGTGGACACATACCGTATACTTTTATAACTGCTCCTACTACTAGTAATGCTAATGTAGGGGGTGGGAATATACCTTATAATCATGGTCACAACACCACTACCCCTGCTACTAGTAATGCTAATGTAGGGGGTGGGAATATACCTTATACTCACGATCACAACACGACTGCTCACGCTACTAGTAATGCTTACGTAGGGGGTGGGAACATACCTTACAACCATGGTCATTACAACAAGGTTCCCTCTACGAGTAATACTTATATGCCCCATAATTATGGTGGTAACCCTTACTATAATACAGTCGGTGCTGGCCCTCATTAAAACCCACCTCACTACGGTGCTCATAATACATATATACCTGCTTACCCTCACACGGGTCAGTTTGGAGGAGGTTATCAGCCTTATGGACAGGGTATTGTTTATGGTCCATCTTATCCTTCAGGTCCTTATAATCCACCTTTTATGGGAGCTTATAATCAATTTTTCCAACCACAGCTCTCGTTCCTCGCTCGATTGAATCTTTCGGATCTTTCGAAGCTCACGAATGATCCGGTTTTTCATGATCCTAATTGGCCTCCGGTCCCTACCAAGCTCCCTTCGGACATTCCCAAGTTTGAGGGGAAGGGTGGTGAAGACCATGGTGATCATGTTACGACTTCTCACCTTTGGTGCTCATCAAACTCGTTGAATCACGATTCCGTTCATTTGAGACTATTTCAATGCATCCTCACAGGGCAGCTGCGAAGTGGTATGTCTAGTTTCCTGGGGGCATGTATAGGGGTTTCAATGAGATAGCCTTGGTTTTCCTAGATCATTTCCAGTTTCTGGTTCGCTACGATATTGGCACTGAACTCTTGTCTACCTTTCGCCAGAATAAGGCCACACACATATCTGACCACGTTCAAGAATGGCGTCAACGGAATAGCTTAGTGAAAGCCAACATTCCTCTAGAGTTTCTATTGGAATGGTTTCTCAAGTATTTGCTTCCATAAATTTCTAAGGATGTTTTGATGTCCGACATTATGACTGAGGAACAAATTATACTCAAAGTCTAGCAGTTAGATTTTCTCTATGCTCAATCTGGCATTCTTTATGACATTATTCCTGACGCACCACGATCATGACATGAGCCCAAGCTAATTCCTGGACCACATGCCCATGGCATTGTTGGATCTGCAAGTACTCAACCTATAGATTTATTTGCTAATAAAATGCAAAACTTGTCACTTAACCAATCTACTCCCAGACAGGTTCACACCTTGTCCACTTCCACCCCATCATCGGATGTACACGCTATGCAATCGGCGAACCCATCGGGTAACCAACAGCCTGGTGGTAAGAAGAAGGGGATAAATAACCACAAGGTTGGAAATAATGGGAACAATGGTAGTAATCGTAATACTCCTCAGAAAGAGAATGCCAACCCTCCTCGAGATGGAGGAAATGCTGGCAGGGACTGTAAACCTAGACGTAAAGTGAAATCCCCTTGCAAGCTTTGTGGGGAAGATCATCTTACTCACTTGTGTCCTCGGATTGAAGAAGCATCGAAGCATCTGGCACATAGCCCAGCTGTGTTAAAATATCCCCTTCCACGTCATCAGAACATGGCTTCAAATGCTCCCGCTACTGGTTATGGGCCTAATGAAACTACATCGTCTTCTTCCCATACTGGTGGCTTTGGATGCATGAATATGGTTAAATCAAAGGTTAGTGTTGCTACTCGCCAACGTGATTATGGTGCACCACAACCAAATATGGGGAATGATCCTCCTCCTCCTCCTGATACCTCTTTTCATATCGAGAATCCCACTACTATGTCGCGGATACCGAAAGGTGTTCTCAACCGCTCTATGCATAATCCCAACGCTCGAGCTTCCAAGAACTACTCTATTGTAGAATATTTGGGTCAAACTCTGTGTGCCATGTCGGCTCTTGAAGTTTTACAAGTGTGTCCTTCTCAAAGGCATGCCCTTTTGAGTGCTTTAGGAGTTCAGGATGGGGGAAGTCCTAACGTTTTCAAGTTTGATACTACTGACGTTCAACCTCGCTTACCTTACCATGTGGCTTTTCAAATCCATGTGGAGTGCCTGTAGAATTTCGTCAAAAGAATGGTGGTTGAAAAAGGTGCTTCTACGTTAATAATGTCTTTGTCTTGTTGGAAAGATCTTGGCTCTCCTCCCTTATCCAAGTCTATGACCATGCTCACTGCATTTGATGGTCAGTCGTTTAAGTCGCATGGGATTCTCCCTTCCCTTGTTGTCCGCTTGGGTGGGAAACCCGTGCCTATTGAAGTTAAGGTGGTTGATGTGCCCATTGACTATAACCTTCTCTTGGGTAGGAATTGTATTTACGCTATGAGAGTAGTCGTGTCATCTGTATTCATAATTATTTCCTTTCCACAAGAAGGCAAGATTGTGACAATCGACCAGATAGATTTCGTTAGTCCCTATTCCACTGCATCTGAGGGACCTGTTGTTCCCCAAGTAAAATATTCTCAGCTGGAAACTAGGAACATGGGTGTCAGATTGTACCCCTCATTGTTGGGATCTTTTGATTTCCCTGCACCCATAGCTTTTATTGGAACCGTTTCTGATAATGCGCTTCCTCCATTGAATAATGTACCATCCCGGACTTTGTATTTTAACGATCCATGGACCTTACCATCCATGAGTTCCACGTCTAGAGACATTGCGCATGTCGGCATGGCTATGCCACTGTCTGCTGCTAAGCTAGCATATCAAGATATTCAACAAGCCACGCAGAGCCGAATCTTTCCTCTTCACGGACAGAGGAGGAAGATCACGTTATGTTGTCGGATTGGGCAGCCAACTCCTCTTGTTCACATGATTGTATTGACAATACTTTACCTTTGGATGAAGCTTTTGTTGAGGCCATGTGTGGTAGTGAAAGGCCTTGGGAAGACATGCATAATCGCTCTCATTTTCTTCCCAAACCTGATCTTCTAGAGCAAAACGAGTTTAGGACGACTCTTGCTGAGATGGTTGGTAACCCTGTGGCTCCTTAGCATTCGCATGGGATTTTCGTGGAGGGGAACATGGCTAATATTTCCCCTACCATACCGATCAACATTTCTCGTACAATCGAAAAAGTTGAGAACATTTACATCGATGATGATTGCTCTCTCGAAGAGGTTCGCATTTACACCGAATTATTTAAGGAACTAGGGGAAGCTTTCGCCTGGTCATATGAGGAGATGCGAGGAATAGACCCCCGCATTGTCGAACACGAGATTAGAACATATCCAAATGCTAAACTGGTTCTTCAAAACCTGCGTGCTGTGAACCCTAGAAAGGAAACCGCGATCAAGAGGTGGAAAAACTGCTTAAGGATGGTTTTATCTACCCAGTTCTCCTTACCGAATGGGTGTCAAATCCCGTTCTTGTGGATAAGAAGCAGGGAACTATCCGTGTATGCACTGATTTTAGAGACCTGAACTGTGCATGTCTGAAAGACAATTTCTCCACTCCATTCATAGATTAGATCTTGGACGCTTGTGCGGGAAGCGAAGTTTTCTTGTTTATGGACGGCTTTTCAGGATATAACCAAATTCAGATAAAGCCTGAGGACCAACATAAGACTGCTTTTATTTGTCCTTGGGGTACATTTGCATACCGGAAGATTCCTTTCAGCCTTAAAAACGCCAGAGCCACTTTTCAGTGTGCCATGACCTACGCCTTTCATGACCTTAAACGCATAGTGGAGGCATACTTAGATGATCTTGCTGGCCATTCTCGCAAGAGAGTGGACCACCCCAAGCACCTCCATTTAATTCTTGAAAGATGCATATGCTACAAGATTCGATTAAATCCCAATAAGTGCATCTTCGTTGTGAAAATGAGTCTCCTTCTAAGTTTCATTGTTTCGAAAGAGGGTATCAGAGTCAATCCTCTTAAAGTTGAGGAAATACTTCAGTTTCCTCCTCTGCGCAACTTATTTCAACTTTAGATCCTCCAAGGGAGAGCCACTTTTCTAAGTTGCTTTGTAGTGAATTATGCTAATCTTACAAAAGGCTTCGCGCGTTTGTTGAAGAAAGACACACCATTTATCTAGGATAAGCAAGTCCAGCAGTCTTTCGATGCTCTTAAGAAAGCTTTGGTATCGGCCCCTTTGCTTAGTCCACCCAACTTTGCTAGAGATTTTATACTTTATGTGTCCGCGTCTCAAGAGATGATTGGCATGGTCTTAGTTCAGGTTGATGATGTGCTCGCGGAGCATTTGATCTATTACCTTAGTCAAAATTTAGTAGACGTTGAACTGAGATACACTCATGTGGAAACGTTGGCACTTGCGACTGTTCACGCAGTCTAATGGTTACGGCACTACATCATGCTTAGAAAAACCACAGTCATAGTGCATATCAATCCGTTTTAGTTTGTGCTATCACGACGTCTTATAGGGGGAAGTACAATAAATGGATTGTGATCCTTCAGGAGTTTGATCTCGATTTTTCCTCGGCGAAGTCGGTGAAATCCTTGGTTTTTGCTGAGCTCATGTCCAACCTTCCACAACTGGATGAGGATATTGTCCATGAAGATTCCTTTGTGGATGATCATTTATTTCTTATCTCGTCAGAGGACCCTTGGTATGGGGATATTATTGTATATCTTCAAACTTTAAAGTTTCCTTCGCACTATTCATGAGACGAGCGACGATGTGTGAAACACCACGCTAGAGATTATACCATCGTCGGCGACACTTTGTATCGTCAAGGAAAGGATTCTATCCTTCGTCGTCGTTTGAATCACGAAGAAGTGGAGCGTGTTCTTAATGATTTCCATGCTAGGGCGTGTGGTGGTCACTTATCCGGGCTTGCTACAGCCCAACGCATTATGCAAGCTGGTTACTTTTGGCCTTCGATATTTAAGGATTGTATGAATACTGTAAAGAGATGTCACCCTTTCTAGGTGTTTTCTCAGAATATACACTTGCATCCAACGCCCCTTCATCCGGTCGTCACCGTCGGTCCCTTCACCAAGTGGGGGGTGGATTTCATGGATTGAAAACCAGATTCGGCTGGGGGGAATCACCATATCATAGTGGTCGTGGACTACTTTTTCAAATCAGTTGAGGCCATGCCTACCGTAAAAGACGATGGTGCTACAGCAGCCCATTTTGTATTCAATCAGATTATTACTCGATTCGTTATTCCAAAAGACATTGTCACTGACCATGGCAGTCACTTTCAAAACAAGATGATGGAGGATTTGTCACTCAAGCTTGGGTTTCGTCAAGAACATTCATCTTCTTACTACCCCCAGGTGAATGGTCAAGTTGAAGCAGTCAATAAGTCTTTAAAAACCATTCTCCAACGTACCATCCAACAAAGCAAGAACAACTGGCATATTATGTTATACCCTACTTTGTGGGCATATCGAACCGCAGTTAAGACTGCCACTGGGTTCTCACCATTTCTGCTGGTACATGGTGTGGTGTCTGTTTTACCGATTGAATGCAAAATCCCTTTGTTAAAACTATCCATAGAGCTCTTCCCTGATACATCGGATATTGAGCAACGTTTGGCTTGACAAGCAACGTCGACATGCTGCCGTGGCTATAGATGCCAATAAATGTCGCATCAAGGTTCAGTACGATAGGTATGTCCGTCCCCAGCAGTATTTTGAAGGTGACTTGGTCCTCTTTTATGACCAAGCCAAAGAACCCCTAGGGGCAGGCAAGTTTAATCCCATGTAGCACGATCCTTACATTGTGAGGCGTGTCCTGGAAAAAGGAGCCTACGAATTGGAAGATTATGAAGGGAACGCCTTGAAGGAGCCTAGAAATGGGCTCTACCTCAATCAGTATTATGCTTGAGCTTCTAGCTCGAGCTAGTACCTTTGTATACTATTGTATAGTTGCTTGTGTACATAGTTTAGATTTCTTTTGGTTTTTTGGGTCTGCTAATTCGCTTCCATTTGGTTGACAGATTTCAGCAGAATCTTTTGTGTTATTGGGATCCGTGGATGGTGCTAACCGTCATATGCAGCAGTTTGTTTCTGCTGCTTGGGTTATTTATTTTCCTAACCACCTAGTTGTATCTTCGAGAGGTGCTTGTCTCAATCCTACATCCAACAATGTGGCTAAGTAAAGTTCCCTGTTTGAGCTACTTCGGGATGTTATTTCGCATGGTATCCATTTTTTAGAAGTCCACCTTGATTCACAATTGGTTGTGTCTCAGTTGAATGGTCAGTACCATGTGAGGGATCCTACTTTACTACAGAGATTCTTAACAGTAAGATTCTTGGAATGTCATTTTGTTTCCATTACATACATTCATGTTCCGAGAAGTTTTAATCATATATATGATGCATATGCTAACTATGTCCTAGATTGGCATTTGTCACATTCATAGTGAAGCACACAAATAAACATACATTCATACATTTGTACATACACACATAGTAGAACCGGAGAACCATAGTTTTTATATATATAAATAATATGTCCGAAATGATAGTGTCATGATACAAAAATGGAGCCCGTAGCCCTCAAAAATATACATATCAATACAAAAATATGGGACCCTGAGATGTCTAATCCCCACAAGGAGGCCTGGATGCCTTGGTAGGATGTGTCTGATAGTAATAATGTACTATGTTGGCTATCCGCTGCAGTAGTCACATCCAGGTGCCTGGTACCCCCACAACGTGGCGTTACATGTCCTTTGGAAGCCGCACTACCCTGATCATGGGTACCCTATTGACCATGTGGGACAGGTTGACCTGCACAGTCTCTAATGTGCACTCTGCTGCAACGCCTACTACTTCCCCACCCCTGCCCCATCAACGATGTCTCAGGAAGCCTTGTGGTCTTCACAGACCCATGTCTGCGAGCAAACAATAGAATGTTAATATGTGATACTACCCCCAAAAATATTTTTTAATTTACATATATAATCGAAAATCCCAAAAAAATTAATACACAAAAACATAAAAAGAGTCACTTACCAATGTCTCCAAACACAACTCCTGCAGGAAGCGGCATGTCGCGATCACCATGGAAGTCTATCCCTGCATAGGGGTAGTCGTCAATGGCTATGACCTATCGTTCCCACCAGTGAAAGAACTCATCTGTGTATGGTGATTCCTGTCGGCCACCACCCTGTCGTGTCAAGACCTCTTCCCACTGGGTCAGGGCTGGGTCATAGAGACTATGAGGAGGGACTTCAAACCTTAGACTGAGCCCCGAAACTCGCTCGAAGAAGAAGCTGCATAAGATACTACCGTATCAAAAAAAAATTTCCTCCCCATGCTTGTACTCTGTTAACTGGGTCTTCATGGACCCGAGTAACATTGTGCACCGGTCATATACCATGGGTCGCATGCACTGTAAGGTGTAGAACATCACTGGCCTTGAAGCCTGGTGTAGAGATGCCGAACCTGTAATCCGCACAAGGGTAGCGACTATAATCTTCATGTTCAGACTGACTATGGCTCCAATGGGTACCTGACTGTTGATGTATATGTAACTTCGGAATGTATTTCACCCATGTATTTCATATATGTATATTGTACTCCTATAGATATGGTATTATTCCTCTATACGGAAGTGTTTGTATTCCTATAGAGATGTTAGTATTCCTCTATACGGAAGTGTCGTCATTTATATTGTAAGTGTTGTTACTTGATGGGTTATTAGACCACCTTGTTGGGGTCGGCCCTGTATAAGTCATGTGGGTCAAAGGGTTATTAGACCACCCTAGTGGGGGTCTCCCATGTGGGTCAAAGGTTTATTAGACCACCCTATTAGGTGTCGGCCCAGTCAGCATTGTGTTATGTGGTTAAGTTGAGGCCGACCTAGTAAAGGTTATTAGGCAAGTCAAGTCAAGTATAAATAGAGTGCGGGAGGCACTCTATTTTATTCATTCTATTCTCACACACACTCTTTGGAGAGTGGCGCACTTGTGGAGGAGGATAAACTGCTGCTACGAGATGTCTATCTCTTATGCTTGGGTTGTATCATTGCTCTATCTATCTCTGAGGAAGTTATTGGGGTTTTTCACCTTTATGGTTTTCCCCAACTAAACTCTGTGTCTCTTGTGTGCTTGCATTATTGTGTCCATGATTGATATGCTGTAGATATGTTGTACATGTTGTTCTCTCAGTTAAGATCCTAGATCAGATTGAAGTAAATTCTGAAAATCTAACATGGTATTAGAGCTAGCATGAAAGAAGGCATGGTATGGCATGTATGACACTTGTTGCACTTGCGATGCTAGGGCTTGATATAGCAAAAACAAGTCATCGTAGAACTTTTGCTATAAATACATTTTGGAGAAGTGTTCGGATCTGAGACTTTTACAGGTTGAATATCAAATCCCCATGTACCCTTTTTCCAAAGGAAAACTTCTAATTCATTTTACTTTGTGTTTTATGATCTGTACAATCTAGGGTTTCTGCCTCTTCCAAATCTGACTCATAAACAGGTGACCTGGGAAAAAAGGTCATAACTTGGGCTAGGAAGCTCCAAATGAAATTTCATAAACAATGACAGGTAGTGCACGGACTTTAATTTCTCAAGTAAATTTTTCAGAGGCCGAAACTGAACCAGTAACATGTGGCATGCCGTACAAGTTCGCTCTCCTGTTTTATTCCATAAACAGGTCACGTTGTGACACTTGGAGTAAATCTCTCTCAGAGAATCCAATTGAGGTCAGAACTATGGGGTTGGAAAGATGACAGGTCGGGATACCAAATTTAGAAGTTTTAGACCCTGTGGATTTGTAATTTCGGAGTTACACCAGAAACAATCAAGTGCATATTTCTGTCAAAACAGAATTGGATTTTGAGCACCTTCATTCATGGCTCTGAGAATTAGGGTTTCAGAGAAAGTTGGAATTTTTGTAATCGGAGACCACGGCTGAATGCTACTCATCAAAATCAAAATTTAGAGGCCAAGATCAGATTTTTTGGTTGGGCAGAAGGCCGGGCTTGATCAAACCCTAGTTCGGGACTTTGATTGGAAAAGTGGAAAATTAGGGCTTCTGCAAAAATGAGAATTTTTTAAATCTGTGACCATGGCTGGAAGCTCATCAGAAAAATAGAAGCTTAGAGCTTTGGATCGAACCTTTTGATTGGGCAGAAGGGTGGGCTTTATCAAACCCTAGTTTGGGGTCATGTCTAGTGAATCCAGAAGTTTCAAAGGAAAATTTGAGGGGTCAAACTTTGCAGTTTCAAATTTTGAGTATACCAGCTTGATCAGCTCATCAAGGCGCATCTTTCTATCCTTTCAGAAGTTTGAAATTCAAAGTTTGAATTTTTAGGGTTTCTCTGAAAAACCCTAATCCAGCTCCAGATCCAGTTCCTGCAAATCAAGTGGATTGGATTAATCCTAGAAGAGAATGGATTGGTCACCTGCATAAGTGAAGAAGTTCATGTTTCAAAGGGAGATGATGCTAAGGCCTTACATAAGAAGATTACAAGCAATCTCGATAGGTATGACTTACAGGTATGTTTCGAATTCTGTTCATGGTTAAGTTTATGGTATGTTTGTCTTCATATTATTACGGTTAGTACAATCTTGATTAAATTTAGACTTGTCGTATCACCTTAATAAAATTATGAGTGCATGATAGAAGATATTCATTGATTAGGGTGTTGACACTTATGATTGTACTAATGCATTATGGTGTTGTATGAGGTTTATGTTGTCCGCTAACATGAAAGGTACACCAAGAAAGACAAATCATGTTCTAGTTCAAGAACACATGATCATGGTGACATGAAGACAAAGATTCATCCATCATCATGGATCACATAGAAGATCTATTTACGAGGTATGTATAACTTGGTTCTATAATGGTTAACTTATGAGATATGCAGGTTACTAGCACAATTCATTGAAGAGAACAAGAAGACATCATGTGGATATGTTAGACATAACTAGATAACATAAATCCAAGTATGTTTTTCCTATATCAAGTTAGAATCCTACCTTATGATAGGATCTCTTATATAAGTATACATGGCATGATCGATAATGATTATTCATAGGTTTGAATAAACATGGGTGTATGAATATATTATGTTTCTTACCTTAATTGATGATATGACTAACTAGAAGAGTCATGAAAGTATAGGTTTTAGTAATCACGGGTGTAGACATATTATGTTTCTTACTTTAATTTATGATATGACTAACCATAAGAGTCCTTGAATACTAATGCTTATTATTTCTGTTTGAAATGATCATGACTATACATGCTTAAGATTATTATGTTTTGATAGTATTGAGAATATACTAATAAATGTATGATTATGTATGAGATCTCGAGGATATCACAATAATGATACTTGTAAGCATGCATAGTGATTGAGGATGGCTATAAGTTCAAGGACAAGTAATCCAGGAAGAAAAGATCAAGAGGGTGCACACTCCAGTAGTTTCTGCAAGGATGCAGATATTCAGAGGGAGTTGACCACTTCTCACAATCCACATCAGAATGGAGTTGCAGAAAGGAAGCAAAGACTGAGAGGGAGTCTACCCAACAAACAAACAAAGATAAGTATTTGAATTATCAATTCTTGCATATTTGATTGTTTAAATAATACTATTCGATGATGTATATATTGATGTCCCTAGAATTAGGTTGTGTATTATGCATATTAGAATAGTTGCATTGATGAACAGTATACTACTAATATGCATGTGATGTGTAAGTGGCCTATGGCACTGTACAACATTCCATTGCTACTTATCTAGAATGAAACCTCTTTGCTGACATGTTGGGAGTAGTGCAAACTCTTAACAATGTTCTGGTAGATATTGGAAGGCATCTAGAAAGTTACAGAATATGGAAGAATGTTGTATTGAAGCATTGGCTAAAATAATTGCATGACTGTATGACATATTTCTTTATGTGTAAGAATTTGTTCTGAAAAAACTATGAGAAGCTTCTAATCATGCAATTTAACTTGTTTTGTAGGAAAGATCGCATATGAGCACCTACAAAAGAAGGACTACAACATTTGTTTCAGCAACAAAGTTATCTATTGAAGATATTGAATATATTGAAGTTCCCAAGATTTGGGAAGAATGCCATGATCGAGGAATACTAGTCGATCATGAAGAATGATGTTTGGGATGCAGTCCCAAGACCTGAAGGGAAGTCTGCTGTGACTTCCAAATGGATCTATAAGATCAAGCATGCTGCAGATGGTAGCATGGAGAAATACAAAACGAGGTTTGTATCTCATGGCTTCTCCCAGAAAAAGGGATTGAGTATGAAGAGACTTCTCCACCTATAGCTAGGTACACTTCCATCAGATCAGTACTTGCTCTGGCTACAGTTATGAAATGGAAGATACACTAGATGGATGTCAAGATAGCTTTCTTGAATGGTGTAGTCAAAGAGGAAGTGTATGTGGAGTAGCCACTTGGTTTTGAGACACATGACGAGAAGTCATATATGTGCAGAACTTGGTATGGTAGGATAGACAACTTTCTATCTAGTTTTGGCTTTAACAAGATTAAAGCGGATTCCAACCTTTACTAGAAGGTTGAGGAAGGCAATCCAGTGATACTACTATTGTATGTGGATGACCTGTTTGTAACAGGTGAGGATAGATTGATTGCCGACACAAAGATGAATCTTTCTGCCGAGTTTGAGATGAAGAACTTGTGGATGATGCACTACTTTCTAGGCATGGAGGTGTGGCAGAGTGTAGATGGGATCTTCCTTGGACAAGGGAAGTATGCAATAGAGATCCTGAAGAGGTTCGGGATGATGGACTGCAAGGCCATGGCCACACCTATGGCATCGAACCTGGAGCCTCTATGTGATTCTTCATCTGTTTCGGTTGATGTCACTATGTATCGTCAGATGATTGGGTCCTTGATGTACCTGACGAACACGAGACTAGATATCTGCTTTGCGGTGAACACATTGATCCAGTTCCTGATGGATCCGAGGAGTGTTCACCTGGTTGTTGTAAAGCATATTCTGAGGTACCTGAAGGGTGTAGTTGATTATGGGCTCATGTATGATGCGAATCAAAAGTTTAACCTGCAGGGTTATTCAGATTGGGCAGGCAGTGCTGCAGATAGGAAGAGCAATTCTGGGTGCTGCTTCAGTATGGGATCAGGTGTGATCTCTTGGTTTAGCAGGAAGCAGTCCTACATAGCACTGAGTACAGCCGAGGCAGAGTATGTTGCAGCATGTTCGGCTAGTTGTGAGGTAGTATGGCTCCGGAAGCTACTATCTAAGTTATTTGATCTCCCGCTGGAGGCTACTAGTATCTTTTGTGACAACCAGAGTTGTGTGAAGCTGTCTGAGAATCCGATGTTCCACGACAGGTTGAAACACATTGAGATCAAATATCACTATATCAAGGATATGGTGCAGAGAGGAGCAATGAAGCTCCTGTATGTTGCGACAGATGAGTAGGTTGCAAATGTGCTGACGAAGCCACTAGCTAGAGTGAAGTTCGAGTACTTCAGAGAGAGGCTTGGTGTTCTTCAGATTGATGACACTTCAAGGAAGAAGTGATGGAAACATTTGCAGGAGCCATTCCAAGCATGGTGAGAGGAGGATCCTTCCCATGGCTGTGGATGTAAGTGTTGGATGATGAGCATCAGGATGATGCTCCAATTACTACTCTGTATATGCATCAGGTGGATGCTGGAGATGATCAGTTGGATCATTTATATGTATATATATGTACGCATCATGTTGGATGTTGGATATGATCAGTTGGATAATTTATATATATGTATGTACACATCATGTTGGATGTTGGATATGATCAGTTGGATCATGTGTATGTATTTGTAGATGTATCAGGTGGATACATTGTATGATCAGGTAGATCATGTATGTTGATATGTATCACGTATGATCAAGTGGATCATGTATTTGTATATGTATTAGGTGGATACATTGTATGATCAGGTAGATCATGTATGATGATATGTATCAGGCATATACTATGTATGCATCAGGTGGATGCATTGTATGATCAGGATGATCATGGATGATGAGCTTCAAGATGTTCCTCCAGATATGCATCAGGACGATGTAGTGATGAGTATTAGGATGATACTCTAGATGATATGCATCAGGATGATCATATGTATCAGGTGGATAGATTACATAATCAATTGGATTATGTGTGATGAGTTCCGAAGACATAGATGCACATGAGCTTTTCGGACATGGTTGTAGATGTGTTCTCCCATGGTCACGATGTAATTGCTGGGATGTTTCGACATGGTGGCAGATGTGTTATCCCATGGTTGTGATGTAATTTCCAGGGCCATTCGAGCATGGTTGTAGATGTGTTCTCCCATGGCTGTGATATAAGTGCTGGGGCCATTCGAGCATGGTTGTAGATGTGTTCTCCCATGGCTATGATATAAGTGTTGGGGCCATTTGAGCATGGTTGTAGATGTGTTCTCCCATGGCTGCAATATAAGTGTTGCACCATTCCGACATGGTGGTAGGTTGGTCCTCCCATGATCGTTGATGTAAGTGCTGTGAGCCTTTCATGGATGGTGGTAGGTTGGTTCCCCCATGCCGGTGAGTGTAAGTGTTGTGTGTGTGCAGCTAGGTAGTGCTTCATGATACTCTGTGGCTGTGGACAGGTTGTGCAGTAGTATGTAAAAGGTACCGGGAGATCCGATAGGTTAAGTTGTGTGCTCGTAATCAGTCCTATGATGTTCTTTCGAGGTTTTGTGATGCACGTAATAAGTCCTGAGGATTCCACAGTATGGCCAATGATGATGAAGACCTGTAGGTGGTGGGCCTACATCCAGTATGAAAAAAGACTGGCTCTGTAGAAATTCCTATGACGAGTAGATTCAGAGATTGATTGAGATAGCAATAGCAGTGACGATGACGATGACTCGATGACGATTATCCAGTGATGATGATCCAGAGAAGAAGACTTGTTCTAGAAGACCTGTGTCGAGAAATACCTTTCTAGTTAAGAGGGAGTGTTGACGTATATGTAACTTCGAAATGTATTTCACCCATATATTTCATATATGTATATTGTACTCCTATAGAGATGGTATTATTCCTCTATATGAAAGTGTTTGTATTCCTATAGAGATGTTATTATTCCTCTATACGAAAGTGTTGTCATTTATATTGTAAGTGTCGTAACTTATACTTGATGGGTTATTAGACCACCTTGTTGGGTTTGGCCCTGTATAAGTCATGTGGGTCGAAGGGTTATTAGACCACCCTAGTGGGGGTCGTCCATGTGGGTCAAAGGGTTATTAGACCACCCTATTGGGTGTCGGCCCAGTCAGCATTGTGTTATGTGGTTAAGTTGAGGCCAACCTAGTAAAGGTTATTAGGCAAGTCAAGTCAAGTATAAATAGAGTGTGGGAGGCACTCTATTTCATTCATTCTATTCTCACACACACTCTTTGGAGAGTGGCGCACTTGTGGAGGAGGAGAAGATGCTGCTAGGAGATGTCTATCTCTTATGATTGGGTTGTATCATTGCTCTATCTATCTCTAAGGAAGTTATTGGGGTTTTTCACCTTTATGGTTTTCCCCAAGTAAAATCTGTGTCTCTTGTGTGCTTGCATTATTGTGTCCATGATTGATATGCTATAGATATGTTATGCATGTTGTTCTCTTCGTTAAGATCCTAGATCAGATTGAAGTAAATTCTGAAAATCTAACACTAACTCTCCACCTTCCAAGTGTTGGGAAGACAATACCGCTCTATGTAGTCGGGAATGCTGATCCCACCACCCACAGCATGAGATTGAAGACTTTCCACTTCACCTCGACGGGACAATCTAGTAATGAAATAAATATCATCTACCTCCAAGGAGAGTATTTTCCCGTCTGGTTGAAATTTTGTGCATCTACGTCCTAGTAGTTTATCAAGCGTTGGAGAAATGGGTTTTGGGCCTTCAAACCCCCAATGTTCCAAAATTTCAAAATCCCACATGCTTGTAATGCTTGATGTGCAGGAAAATCATTGCGGACGGCCTCATTCACAAGGTCGTGCTCCCTTTCTCTCCATTCTAGAACCATCCTGGAGGAAGAGAAATAAAAAGTTTAGTCATTTTCATTTAAAAAACCAATCTCACGGTCATACCCACAGGATAATTAGCTAACAAAGGTGGGTACCCGCGGTCAATGCATGCGTTGACCATGGGTACCAGGCCCTACCCGTAACCCATATGCTTGTAGCTCGCGATTAGTGTCGTGACCAAGTAGGGCTTGGCCAATAAAAAAATTGTACCACTGAAAATTAAAATAAAAGCTACTAAATGAAAGATAAGGATGAGATAACTAACTTGCTCCAGACGGCTCGACGAACGGATTCCTGTAGCTCCCAGAATCAACGATCGAAATTCGAGGTGAAAACTAACCAAAATCCTCCAAATTGGGCAAAAAGTGAAAATGAATTGTAAATTGTAATTTTTTATTACTATTTATAGTTTTGGAAACCCACTTGTCTATAGTTTTCACCATTTTAAGCTGTTTTGGACTAATGTAATGTCTTGGAGTAGCATTTTGAGCAAATTTATTCGACGAGAGTCGATTTTTTGATCGTTTTGCTCCTACAGCAGGTATATTTCACACTTGGCATATAGGTTAGATGACATTTTCACATGCATTATGCATTTGACCTTTTGACCGTTTTCATTAACCCTAGGTGCGACCCCACTTATTAACCGACATGGAGCATTCACACTATTATAGAAGTGTCGTTATTTGGCGGTAGGGCCTTTCCGAACATGGGTTCCCTAGTTAGAACCCTGTTTTTCCTTATGGCAACCATGCCAATGTTTTTCCTTAAGATCGGGAGTCCTTCGTATTTATGCCATGACTTCGTGATAAAGATTCATACTCTACTTTGTCTTATGTTGGCCATCTCCCATAAGGACTCCCCCATTTTTTATCAAGTTGTGATTGCATCGCATCATCCTGCTTGCTGCTTGAGCCTTGTGCCGACTCCCGCTTACTCAACTGTTATCCTGGTGCCTGAGCACTTTCCCTGTCGAGCCCTGCAGAGCTTCCATTTTCCCTTCATAATTTGGTGACCTTTTGATCCTAAGGGAACACCCCCCGAGTGTCCACATCCTGCACATGCGTCCTTGCATTGATTATAGGTATGTTCAGCTGCTTGGGACTAGTCTGCTTGCTACTTGACACTTGTTCCCTCATTTGTTGTACTATAAGCAATTTTATTCTTTTTCAAGCTTTCCAAATATGAAAAAGACTTCCAAAAAGCCAGATGAGAGAATATTTACTTCTTATTATTGGCAGCTGGTGTGTCACCTTTGAATAGAGCATTCATTCCACTCCATACATTATGAGTCGGGACTATAGTAGAACCTTAGGAGCTATACTCGTTTCTCAGTTTTACTCCACCAATTGGTTAAGCTTCCAGTCACTATGGAGCCCTTTGTTGATGCCTCCTGCATCACACAGTATTATGTCGAGTCTATGCTGCCTAAGTCTATCCATCTGCTCATTCTCTTGTTCAAAGGTATTCTTGAAACCAGAGTCAGCCACTCCTCAGATCTCTTGACTATTGCATTACGTCCATCCTTATTAAGTCAATCTGTTTCACCTAAGTTCTTCCAAATATTTTAGCGTAGTTGTTACCTTGTGCTGGTTGATGGGGGATTCCTTAATGCCCTCCTTCTAGCGAGTTTCGTTCCGTTAAATTCAACCCATTTATTCCGGAATTTGCGACTTAGAGTTCGGTTGAGTACCTTGAGGCTTGCAGTCATTAGTGGTAGGTTCTCTCACTATCGATGGTTTTGGGAATACATCAATGTCCCCTGATCGATGGATTCATCTTAGTGTTCGACTTCAACACATCTAGTCGCACTTTGGTGATTGTACTATGTGCCTTCATTCCCATTTTAATTAATGGTGGGTTATCTCGCATCTGTTAACGGTATACACCATTGACCGGTAATCAGACGATGTCACATTAGGTTCAACCTCAGCACCTTTATTCACTTGATGGGACTTACACCATAGATGAATTGCATAGAAGACGCCATGCGATAGTGGCATTCAGTATGCTACTTATGATCATGACTTTACATCTGATATATCACCTCTCAGACATCAGTAGTTTGTACCTCTAGTTTGCACCAATTGTTTCCTTTCAGTAGGAGACGGTCTCTTACTGCAGATGTTTTGATGCCCCAAGAATTGCAGCATCAAGCCGAAAGGGATTCTCCCCGATGGGTAATCCCAATTAGATTGCTCACCATTTGGTGTAGGGAATCTGTCTGGTTAAAGGTTTCGGCTACCATATGATTTAAAGTTTCTTCTTCATTATACCAGTTGCGTCCCGATCCACCGTTTATGTATTTTATTTTAAAGATGAAATGCATGTGCCTTAAGCTAATTTAATCTAAATGCAAAGATGAGACAAATCTTTATCTAAAATTGAAATCAATCTAATCTATCCTTGCAAGGAGAAAACTGTAAATCTGAGTAATGTGCTGAAAGAAAACATCTAAAGATCAACAGGTAGCCATTAAATCATACAGATTCATCTACAGCAGGAGGTAAAAGATATTAAAATATAGCTTCTAATCTAAAAGTAATACATCCCATTACTCATTTGAGAGAGATATCATTGTACAGGAAAATAGAGAAAATCATTCATTGCACAGAAATAATTCAGAGCAACAAAGAAAGATCTCACTGTAATATGTGAATGATACAAGAGTAGTCTAGTAAGCATCCAACACACAATTCCACGCAAAATGTCCTCTCCAGGCTTTCATTAGGAAAAATGAGTTCCTTATACATGCAGAGAAGTAGTTCACGTACAAGACAGGAAATGTCTTTTCACCTGCCCAAAAGTCCCTTACACTATTCACTATTCATCTATTTATAAGTTTACAAAATGCCTCTAGGGATGCCACCTGGCCTTTTACAATTGTCTTTAAAGAATTTCCAAAAATAAAACAATTCGTAGTCTCTTTTACATAACAAAAAAAAAGGACAATTGTCCTTGTGAATCCACGCTTTAAACATAGGGACAAAGAGAAATAAACAAAATAAAAACAACGCATCATGACTGGTGCAGCTATCCTTGGGGTGGCGCCTCTACTGGGGATGATATTCCCATGTTGGTTGCTACTGCTGCTGCTGACTTCTTCTCTTCCTCTGCTATATAACTAAACCATACACCAGTGTCTCTTATAACCATATTTGCTGGTGAGGGGAGCAAGATCTTCTCTAAAGTCACATGCTTACCAAGTTCTGCTTCAATACCTTGAATTTCTGCTATTGTTGTCTGGTGGATCTCCTTGAGCATATGATTATGTACTGATGACAACCCAATGTAGTGATGAAGATCATCAGTGCCAACATGTTGATGTATATGTAACTTCGGAATGTATTTCACATATATGTATATTGTATTCCTATAGAGATGGTATTATTCCTCTATACGGAAGTGTCATCATTTATATTGTAAATGTCGTAACTTATACTTGATGGTTTATTAGACCACCTTGTTGGGGTCGGCCCTGTATAAGTCATGTGGGTCAAAGGGTTATTAGACCACCCTATTGGGGGTCGGCCATGTGGGTCGAAGGGTTATTAGACCACCCTATTGGGGGTCAGCCCAGTCAGCATTATGTTATGTGGTTAAGTTCGAGCCTACATGAGTTATGTAAAAGGAAAGTCAAGTCAAGTATAAATAGAGTGCGGGAGGCACTCTATTTGATCACTCACTTCTCACTCATGCACTCAAGGAGGAGTGGCGCACTTATGGAGGAGGAGGATCTGCTGCTAGGATATGTCTATCTCTTATGGTTGGGTTGTATCATTGCTCTATCTATCTCTGAGGAAGTTATTGGGGTTTTTCACCTTTATGGTTTTCCCCAAGTAAATCTTTGTGTCTCTTGTGTGCTTGCATTATTGTCTCCATGATTGATATGCTGTAGATATGCTGTACATGTTGTTCTCTCAGTTGAGATCCTAGATTAGATTGAAGTAAATTTTGAAAATTTAACATGGTATCAGAGCTAGCCTAAAAGAAGGCATGATATGGCATGTATGACACTTGTTGCACTTACGATGCTAGGGCTTGATATAGCAAAAACTAGTCATCGTAGAACTTTCGATATAAATCCGTTTTGGTGAATTTTTCAGATCTGAAAATGTTACAGGTCGAAGATCCGATCCCCATGTACCTTGTGTCCAAAGGAAAACCTCTAATTCGTTTTACTTTGTGATTTATGATCTGTACAATATAGGGTTTCTGCCTCTTCCAGATCTGAGTCAAAATCAGGTGACCTTGGGAAAAAGATCATAACTTGGGCTAGGAAGATCCAAATGAAATTTCGTAAAAAGTGAAAGGTATTACACAGACTGCATTATTGCAGGAAACGTTTTCAGAGGCCGAAGTTGAACCAGTGACACGTGGCATGCCGTACAAGTTCTCTCTCCTGTATAATCCCATAAACAGGTCACATTGCGACACTTGGCCTAACTCTCTCTCAGAGATTCCAATTGAGGTCATACCTATTAGTATGGAAATATAACAGAGCAAGATATCTCAAGAAAAGTTTTTAGAGGCCGAAGTTCAAACAGTGACACGTGGCACGCCATACAAGGTCGCTCTCCTGTATTATCCCAAAACAGGTCACGTTGCGACATTTGGCATAACTCTCTCTCAGAGAATCCAATTGAGGTCAGACCTATCACGATGGAATGACAATAGGTCAGGATATCTTAGAAAATATTTTTAGACCCTTTGGATTGAAAAGTTTGGAGTTACACTAGAAACAATCAGGTACATATTTCTGTCAAAACAAAATTATTTTTTAGTACCTTCATTCATGGCTTCCTGAATTTAGGGCTTTGGAGAAAGTTGGAATTTTTGTAATCAGAGACCACGGCTGAATGCTACTCATCAAAATAAAAATTTAGAGACAAATATCAGAATTTTTGGTTGGGCAGAAGGCCAGGCTTGATCAGACCCTAGTTCAGGACTTTGATCAGAAAAGTGGAAAATTAGGGCTTCCGTAAAAATGGGAATTTTTGAAATCTGTGACCACGCCTGGAAGCTCCTCGGAAAAATAGAAGCTTAGAGCTTTGGATCAAACCTTTTGATTGGGAAGAAGAGTGGGCTTCATCAAACCCTAGTTCAGGGTCATGTTTAGTGAATCCGGAAGTTTCAAAGGCAAAATTGAGGAGTGAAACTTTGCAGTTTTCAAATTCTGAATATACCAGTTTGATCAGCTCATCAAGGTGCATATTTCTATCCTTTCGAAAGTTTGAAATTCAAAGTTTGAATTTTTGTGGTTTCTCCGACAAACCCATGTCCAGCTCTAGGTCCAGTTCTTGCAAATCAAGTGGATTGGGTTAATCCTAGAAGAAGATGGATTGGTCACCTGCATAAGTGAAGAAGTTCCTATTTCAGAGGGAGATGAGGCTAAGGCCTTACATAAGAAGATTACAAGCGATCTCGACAGGTATGACTCATCGAGGTATGTTTTGAGATTTGTTCATGATTAAGTTAATGGTATGTTTGTCTTCATGTTATTACGGTTAGTACAATCTTGATTTTAGACTTGTCATATCACCTTAATAAAATTATGAATGCACGATAGAAAATATTCATTGATTAGGGTGTTGACACTTATGATTGTACTAATGCATTATGGTGTTGTATGAGGTTTATGTTGTTTACTAACATGAAAGGTACACCAAGAAAGACAAATCATGTTCTAGTTCAAGAACATATGATCATGATGACATGAGGACAAAGATTCATCCATTGTCATGGATCTCATAGAAGATCCATTTTCGAGGTATGTATAACTTGGTTTTATAATAGTTAACCTATGAGATATACAGGTTACTAGCACAAGTCATTGAAGAAGAACAAGAAGACATCATGTGAGTATGTTAGACATAACTAGCTAGCATGTTAATCTAGGTATGTTTTTCCTATATCAAGATAGAATCCTACCTTGTGTTAGGATCTTATACTGTTGTGTTGTTGATAATGATTATTCATGAAGTCATAGGCTTGAATAGTCATGGTTGTATGCATATTGTGTTCTTACCATAATTGATGATATGACTAACCAGAAGAATCATGAAGGTATAGGTTTGAGTAATCACGGGCTTTATGCATTGATGATTTAACTAACCAAAAGAGTCCTATGATCAAATAAGAATATGCATGAGTAAAAGAAGACTTCCCTGAAACCTTGAACACTAATGTTTATTATCTGTGTTTGAAATGATCCCGACTATACATGCTTGAGATTATTGTGATTATACTAATGAATGTCTGATTACGTATGAGACCTAGAGGATAACACAATGGTGATACTAACAAGCATGCATAGGGATTGAGAATGAATATAAGTTCAAGGACAAGTAATCCAGGAAGCAAAGATCAAGAGGGAGTACACTCCAGTGGTTTCTGCAAGGATGCAGATATTCAAAGGGAGTTGACCATCCCACATCAAAAGGTGTAGAAGAAGCTACTTTAGATTAGGACTCCAGTAGCACCTGCAAGGAAGCGAAGACTCAGTGGGAGTCCACCCAACGAACAAACAAAGATAAGTATTTGAATTGTCATTTCTTAAATAATACTGTTCAATAATGTATATACTGATGTTCCTAGAATTAGGTTGTGTATTATGCATATTAGAATAGTTGCATTGATGAACAGTATACTACTAATATGCATGGGTAAGTGGCCTATGGCACTGTACAACATTCCATTGCTACTTATCTAGAATGAAACCTCTTTGCTGACATGTTGGGAGTTGTGCACACTCTTAACAATGTTCTGGTAGAGATTGGAAGGCATCTAGAAAGTTACGGAATATGGATAAATGTTGTATTGAAGCATTGGATAACATAATTGCATGACTGTATGACATATTTATTTATGTGTAAGAATTTGTTCTAAAAACTATGAGATGTTTTCTAATCATGCAATGTAACTTGTTGTGTAGGAAAGATCATCACCTACAAAAGAAGAACTACAAAATTTGTTCAACAACAAAATTATCTATTGAAGATATTGAAGTTACCAGGATACGGGAAGAATTCCATGATCTGTCGATCATGAAGAACGATGTTTGGGATGCGGTCCCAAGAGCTGAAGGGAAGTCCGTTGTGACTTCCAAATGGAACTATCAGTTCAAGCATGTTGCAGATGGCAGCATTGAGAAATATAAAAGTGATGAAATAGAAGATACACCAGATGGATTTCAAGACAGCTTTCTTGAATGTTGTAGTTGAAGAAGAAGTGTATGTGGTGCAGCCACTTGGTTCTGAGACACATGACAGGAAGTCATATATGTGCAGAACTTGGTATGGTAGGATAGACAGCTTTCTATCCAGTTTGGGCTTTACCAAGAGTAAAGCGGATTCCAACCTTTACTACAAGGTTGAGGAAGGCAATCCAGTGATACTACTTTTGTATGCGGATAACCTGTTTGTTACAGGTGAAGATAGATTGATTTCCGACACGCAGCGGAAGCTTACTGCCGAGTTCGAGTTGAGGAACTTGGGGATGATGCACTATTTATTTTTGGCATGGAGGTGTGGCAGAGTGATGGAATCTTCCTTGGACAAGGGAAGTTTGCAGTAGAGATCCTGAAGAGGTTCGGGATGATGGAATGCAAGGCTATGGCCACACCTATGGCATCAAACCTGAAGTATTTGTGTGATGCTTCATCTGAGCCAGTTGATATCACTATGTATCGTCAGATGATTGGGTCCTTGATGTACTTGACAAACACAAGACCAGACATTTGCTTTGCTGTGAACACATTGAGTCACTTCGTAACAGATCTGAGGAGTGTTCAACTGGTTGCTGTAAAGCATGTTCTGAGGTACCTGAAGGGTATAGTGGATTATGGGCTCAAGTATGAAGTGAATGAAAAGTTTAACCTGCAGGGTTATGTTGATTCAGATTGGGCTGGAAGTGCTGTAGATAGAAAGAGCACATCTGGGTGCTGCTTCAGTATGGGATCACGTGTGATCTCTTGCTTTAGCAGGAAGCAGTCCTGCGTAGCACTGAGTACAGTTGAGGCTAAGTATGTTGCATCCTGTTCAGCTAGTTGTGAGGCAATATGGCTACAGAAGCTACTGTCTGAGTTATTTGATATCCCATTGGATGCTACTGGTATCTTCTGTGATAACCAGAGTTGTGTGAAGCTATCAGAGAACCCAGTGTTTCATGACAAGTCAAAACACGTAGAGATCAAATATCACTATATCAGGGATATGGTGCAGAGAGGAGCTGTGAAGCTCCTGTATGTTGTGACGGATGAGTAGATTGCAGATGTGCTGACGAAGCCACTATCCAGGGTGAAGTTCGAGTACTTTAGAGAGAGGCTTGGCGTTCGTCAGATCGAGGACACTTCGAGGAAGAAGTGATGGACACATTTGTTGAACCCATTCCAAGCATGTTGGAAGGAGGATCCTTCACATGGCTATGGATGTAAGCACTGGATGATGAGCATTAGGATGATGTTCTGGTTTCTGCTGGATATGATCAGTTGGATCATTTTTATGTATGTATGTATGCATCATGTTGGATGCTGGATATGATTAGTTGGATCATTTATATGTATGTACGCATCATGTTGGATGCTGGATATGATCAGTTGGATCATTTATATGTATGTACGCATCATGTTGGATACTGGATATGATCGGTTGGATCATGTGTATGTATTTTGTATATGCATCATATTGGATGCTTGGACCATGTATCTGTATATGTATCAGGTGGATACATTGTATGATCAGCTAGATCATGTATATTGATATGTATCAGGTATGATTAGGTAGATCATGCATGTTGATGGATACATTGTGTGGATCATGTATCTATGTATCAGTTGGATACACTATGTATGATGATATGTATCAGGTAGATACATGGTGTGCATCAGATGGATGCATTGTATGATCAAGATGATCGTGGATGACGAGTTTGTCCATATGACATGCAGCAGGATGTTGCAATGATAATGATCAGGGTGATCATGTGTACATCAGGATGATGTTTGATGAGTATCAGATGATACTTTGTGGTCGTGGATCAGGTTGTGCAGGTAAGCATGTAATTTGTGCCCTGGGAGATTTGCAGATGGTCTTTCGAGGTTTTGCCTATGGCATGTAATTCGGTGCCCTGGGACATCTGGCAAATGCTCTTTTGAGGTTTTGTCCTATGGCATGTAATTTGCTCCTGGGAGATCTGGACAGGATGAAAAAGGCCTCAGATGCTTCAGCCAGGTTTTGCCATGACCACATGTAATTTGCTCCTGGGAGATCTGGACAGGATGAAAAAGGCCTCAGATGCTTCATCCAGGTTTTGTGGTGAGATCACATGTAATGTGCTCCTGGGAGATCTGACAGGTAGAGCCGCATGCTCGTAACAGCCTGAGATGCTTCAGCCAGGTTTTGTGATGGGTCACATGTAATGTGCTCCTGGGAGATCCTACAGGTAGAGCTGTGTGCTCGTAATAGCCTGGGATGCTGCACCCAGGTTTTGTGACGCACATAATAAGTCTTGAGGTTTCCACAGTATGGCCAGTGATGATGAAGACCTGCAGGTGGTGGGCCTACATCCAGTATGAAAAAGGACTGGCTCTGTAGAAATTCGTATGACGAGTAGATTAAGAGATTGATTGAGATAGCAGCAGCAGTGACGATGATGATGACTCGATGGTGATTATCCAGTGACGATGATCCAGAGAAGATGACTTGTGCTAGAAGACCTATGCTGAGAAATACCTTCCTAGTTAAGAGGGAGTGTTGATGTATATGTAACTTTGGAATGTATTTCACATATATGTATATTGTATTCCTATAGAGATGGTATTATTCCTCTATACGGAAGTGTCGTCATTTATATTGTAAATGTCGTAACTTATACTTGATGGGTTATTAGACCACCTTGTTGGGGTCGGCCCTGTATAAGTCATGTGGGTCAAAGGGTTATTAGACCACCCTATTGGGGGTCGGTCATATGGGTCGAAGGGTTATTAGACCACCCTATTGGGGGTCGGCCCAGTCAGCATTATGTTATGTGGCTAAGTTAGAGCCTACATGAGTTATGTAAAAGGAAAGTCAAGTCAAGTATAAATAGAGTGCGGGAAGCACTCTATTTGATCACTCACTTCTCACTTATGCACTCAAGGAGGAGTGGTGCACTTATGGAGGAGGAGGATCTTCTTCTAGGATATGTCTATCTCTTATGGTTGGGTTGTATCATTGCTCTATCTATCTCTGAGGAAGTTATTGGGGTTTTTCACCTTTATGGTTTTCCCCAAGTAAATATTTGTGTCTCTTGTGTGCTTGCATTATTGTCTCCATGATTGATATGTTGTAGATATGCTATACATGTTGTTCTCTCAGTTAAGATCCTAGATCAGATTGAAGTAAATTCTGAAAATTTAACACAACACATCAATTTTCTTTACATACTCCATTTGAACGCCTAGCTCATCTTTCAAATCTGACAGGCATTGCTCTTTGCTTGGAAATTCATCTAGGGTCTGAGGAAAACCAATCTTGCACTTTTCATGCACTTCATGAATCTTTTGATACGGGCTATTACCTTTCCCCATCGTTCCCTGGATCTTAGCCATTAGCTTGGCGCCGCAATTCCTGCAAAACTCCATGAGGGCTACACCTTCCTTAAAACCGTCCACAGATTTGAACGAGAGATGTTTAGGGAAATCTGCCTTCCCTTCTCTCAACTCCATCTGGCTCAAAATGTTTGCTTTTACCTGAGTGTACTTCCCTTTAAGCCTAACGGCTTCAACATTAACTTCCTTCATCCTATCCAGCATGGTCTTGAGTTTTCAAACCTCCTCAGTAATCAGTTCTTGTGTGGCATGCATTTGTCTCAAGATGTCATAGGACTACTCGTGAAAAGGAGACATATCCATCACTCTACTTTCTGCTTGCTCTAGCTACTCAACCATTAACTGTTTATCTTCTTCCAACTGAACAACTCTAGCTTCGGAATCATTCTTTTCTACCTCTAGTACCATCATTTGGATTGCCAGGTGCTCCTTTTCTTCTTCTAGGTGTCGATACTTATCCAACAACTCTTTGTGGTCAGCAAACAGGCAATTATATTTGTTCACCACAAGGTCCCTATAGGCCTACTCGTTAGCCACAGTATGTTACAGCATACAAGCTCTTCTCTTTGTTGACTCGAACTATTTAACCATGTCAATCACATTGTCCTCGGTTGCTTTTGCTGCTGCCACGGTGACCGATGCCATGGCCACAGGCCCTTATTTGTATTTTTCATAACTGTGGTTTCTCGCTGGGTGACAATATCTGAATGGAAAGGTCTCTTTAACCCCATTTCTGACTTCAGGACCACATACTTTCTCTTCTTATAATATACAAATTTATCCCATCGGGACACAGTATGATCTTCGGATGGGGTGAAATGGATGATCAGGAGATCTCTTATATGGATGTCTGCCTTCGCGGGTGGGGTCTGTACCACCTGAGATTAGTCTATTTCCATATCCTTGGTGTTAGAACCACCCGCTTGGGTATCTTCGTTGGCCTTAATTTCCTCTTTGGCTTTAAGCTTCCCTTCTTCTTCCTCAGCCTTCTGCTGATTTTCAATTACCTCCCTCTACTCTTCTTCTTGAGCTTCCTGCTGCAACCTTGCTTCTTGAACTTCTTGCTGTAACCTTGCTTCTTGAGCTTCCTGCTACAGCTTTGCTTCTTGGAGCTTCAGAGCTTCTTCCTGCTCCCTTTGCAACTTATCGGTAGCAAGTTTCTGGAATTTCTCTGCCTCCTCTTTCAACCTTTGCTCCTCATGAGTCAGGACCTCATCCGCTTCCCTTTCTTTCTGTAGGTTGGTTTCTCGGGCTATGGTAGAGCTAAAGCCAGCTCCACCACTGTGATGAAAAATCTGTAATTCATTCATATTACTGATTCCCCTAAACGCTTCTTCTTCGGCATCATAGTAATGGGCATACTCAAAATGAGCATACAAATCCTTGCAATGCTCCGCAACTTTGTTCCGTCTGTCATTTCTATGAATGATTGCCTCACCGAAGTGAAAAGCTCTTAACTCCTGAATGAACTCTTCAGCTGCAGCAGCCCCTGAGAACTTATAGTCTCCTATACAGAAAAGCAAAGGAGGGAAGGAAGCCTTATGTTGCTTATTAAGAACTCCTCCCACTCCATCAAGGAAAACTTGTTTGACTGCTTCTTTTAGGACTATGTAATCAGTGGTGTATCTTGGTAAGATGTATGGTGGCTTAGTACCTCCGAACATTCTGATAGAGGTACCCTCTTCCGAGAAGTAGAAATCTCCATAATTTTCCATGACTTCCATGGCATTCTCTGACAAGCAATTGGGTTCTTCATTGAACATCTGCTCATACAGAGGCATAATAAATTCTTCACATATGAGCTTATAGTGCATTCTGTAATTTTGAGCCCATAGTATTTTATAAGCAGTGTATACCGAGGTGTTGGACCGATCCCATGAGCAACCTAACCTAGGGAAAGGGAGCTTTGCCAAGATGCAATCAATGAGATCTGAAGACATGTAAAACTCTGACTTTTTTAGGGCCAAACCTTCTTTAGCTGTGGCCACAGTGGATGCCAAACTATCGGAGAGGATAGTAGCCCAATAAAAAAAAATTCCCTTAAATGCTATGTAGTGGATTATGGGGGCCCATTGAATCCTATATATATTTCCATCAGGCATGCCGAAAATTATGCTTAACATAAGGGAAATCATCCTGAAAGGGGGTATCAGGCTCTGAACGTCATACTCATCATTGTCTCTCTTCCTTAGCTATTTTCCCGTGATTAATAGCCTTTTAGCTATTTCAAAATTATTCATCTGCTCCAGCCATGCATCCTCTAGTTCCTGCTGGGAACGTAGGAACTTGTAGGCTACTGAAATATAAGCAGGATGGAATGAAGCGAATGCCTCTCCCTTGCTGTCATGAAACACCCTTGTTTCTATGTTGGCATGCCCCAATATCCACCCGATTACTTCTGAGCAAGGAAATAGCTCAGGGCGAGTAGAATCCCTGGATATGCCAGAGGTCCTGATGTTTAGGTAGATTTGTTCCTGTTCTAAGAGTACCTCTGGGATATCTTGGTCTCTGATCATCCGGTAAATATCTCCCCAACGGACCTCGGGAGGGATGCCTATGGTGCACTTAGTTTCTTGAAAGAGAGTTTCAGTCTTTGGTTCTACTGGCTCTGGTTCCATCATTTTAGCTTTCTTTCTGCTACCTTTTGACATTTTAGCTTATCTCTGTCAAGCAACCATACGTGAATGAACATAAGATTGCAAACCATTATGTAGAAATAGAGCAAGATACCGAAGTATTTTGAACTATCATGATAATATATAACAATAATGTAATGATGCCATTGTAAATTGGGGAAGGAGATACATAAAATCAGTTAAACGGACCCTCATTATAGCTGCGAAACTAAACGTTCCAAGGAAGGGGAGGCCGTTTTTTGAAAAAAAATGAGCAGGCGTATGACCAAAGTTATGGATAGTGCTATCAAAGAGGACTAAGACTCACTGGTTTACAGGACTAGGAATTCGCATGAGGGCCAATGGCCGTAGAGCCTATGTTTGTAAACAACGGAATAAATGAAGAACGTTCGTGGGCCAAGCAATTTAAACAGCGATATTTATCCCGATAAAGATTTGATGCAAACAGTGGAGTAAAATAATGGTGGAACTACCTACCTGGAAAAGAGACGATGATCTCACGGATGTTGACAAAGCAGTGGACAAGCTGAGCTGGAGTGGTTCGCGCAGTCTCCAAACAACATTCTCCAAAACAAATAGATTCTACCAATGGGAGTGGAGAACCCCTACTACCCTTATATTCAGATTGATACGTGTCGGAATTTAATGGGTAGGTGACTAATTTAAAACAGAGTTAATCATCGTACGGTGGGGTCATTTCAATAAATTTGGCATTTAAGCGTAACCGTCAAAATCGAAGGGAAAAGGTAAGTTTCGTCCGCCGTTGTGGCGAGAACTTGTGAGTTTCTTCCGAAGCGCGGGAGACTTGGCGTTTGAACGCAACATCTATTCGTCGAGGCAAAGGAATGAGAGTTGATCCGCCATTACGGGAAGACTCGATGAGTTCTTCCGAAAATGACAAGTCCATAGTCTGTCGTAGCGAAAGAATGAGAGTTGATTCGCCGTTGCGGGAAGACTTGATGAGTTCTTCCGAAATTGACAAGGCCATAGTCCGTCACGACGAAAGTTCTTGAGTTGGTTCACCATTGCGGGACGACTCAATGAGTTCTTCCACAATATCAGATGAAATTGGTAAGTCTTTTCCGAAAAAGTGAACGGTCGAAGGACTTGGTAAGGAGGCTCCTGTTGCAGGAAAACTTCATGAATGCTTCCATCGTTGCAGGTGAACGTCTTGAGTTCTTCCAAAAATCAAACAAGTCTAAGTGCTTCCGCCGTTTCGAGAGAAAAGCTTGAGTTTGGACTTGGAATAAAAAAATGCAACTCAAAAAGGTTTCTCATTGAAACAAAAACTTAGTACAGAAAACATTTCCAGAGAAGACTTAACTCCTAAGCGAACTTTCTAGGAAAAGAAAAGGAGGGGACCCAATGTCTATACAAAAAGTTGGGGGGGGGATGTTGCTGCAAGAACAATTGAAGAATCGCTAGCGAACACAAATCTCTGAAAAACACTCTTCTCGTTCATTAGAAACTATTTTAAAAGCTACTCACCCTAGGTGCAACAATCGGTTTGAGCGTTCGAATCTCAGCAAAGGAAGTAGTCACTTTATCTGCTGGTCATTGGGGAAGGGGAGGTTTGATGAAGACATCCTTAAAACTTTCTAAGGGCCAGAATATGAGGTTCATTTTAGGAGATTTATCTTTCAGATGACCACTATTATCGGACTCCACAGGATTGTAACAACATCTCGTAGACACTATTGCTCTTGTTCCTCATTCCCATGCTTCTTGCATCCTTTTGGATGTTTCATATATTTGACAGCTTTTGCTGTTTGAGCCTTCCAGAAATATTTTCTTTAACATCACGATATTTGATTTTGGTTCCTCAATCCATAATGTCTTTTTGTGTGAGCAAGAGATTTTATTGATTAATCAAGCCTCACGGATGGAGAAGAACCTGGCTTAAGCTAAGTCTTTTGGACAGCTTTCTTGACTTGCACGTTTTACTTTATCTCAGCCATGCTTTGATTGAGGCAAGAATTTCTGGAAAACAGACCCTTGATTATAAGCTTTTGGATTTTGATTTGCAACATGGAGTCATTTCAATACCCTATGCCTTCGAGACGTGCTTCCTTTCCGTGGGTCCAACTATAGCGATATTCTTGAGATGCTTTTAAGTGTGAGGGTGGATGGAGCCCAAAGAAAGTGATAAAGATAATCATAGATCTCTGTTAATTAAACAAGGGTTAGTGCGACCAGCAAAACAGGATCTCTTCATTCTGGAGAACGATCAGCAAAAGCCAAAAGTGCATGGATAAACTTCCTTTTGAGGACATCTTCCCAATTTCAGGAGTTGTGATATTTCTTGAGAGATCTACCTTCACGAGAGGCCCAATTGCAGGCGTTTCAGAAAACAAACTGTACAAAAGGCTCAAATGCTAAGAAAAGAAAACAACTTAGCTGAAACAAAGAAAACAAGAGACTAAAGTAAAACAAAAGAAAAAGCTTTATTTATGTACAGAAAGCCTCAGCGAGACTATGCAAAGTATTGTTTCAAGGCGAGGCTGTTGAGAGGAAGGGTTACTTCCTCTCCCTGGAGGTCTATTAGCTTGTAAGTGGATGGGTCGAGCTTTGCAGAAATTTGGTAAGAGCCTACCCATAAGTGTTGGAATTTCGTGTGCATTCCCTTGCCTTCATGATTATGGTCCCATTTCAGAACTAAATCTCCTACTTCAAAACTTCTTTTACCAGACTTCCTTTTATCAAGCCATCTTTTGACTATATCTTGGTGCTGGTGGAATCGGCTTTTAGCCTTCTGTCGAGTTTCTTCAAGTTGAAGCAGGGTGTCAATCCTAGATTGTAGAACCTGACTACTAGACCCTCGAGAAGCTTGGGACAACTACAAGGATGGAAGCAAGATGTTGGGAGGGAGGATGGCTTCCTTTCCATAGATGAGGGTGTAAGGGGAAACCCCTAACACATTATTTGGATTCACCCTATCTACCCATAAGGCATTTGGGAGAGCTATATGCCAGCTTCGCTGATTTTCAATCACAGTTTTCTTGAGAATTCGGATGAGGTTCTTGTTTGAAGATTCAGCTAGTCCATTTCCCTGGGGGTATTAATTGGCTGAATAATGCAATTTAATTCCTCTTTCATAAACAAATTCATTTATTTTAAAAGACGAAAAATAAGTGGCATTATCAAATACTAAAGAAATTGGAAACCCAAACCTGGTTATGATGTTCTCTTTCAAGCACGGGGGATTCACTAGAAGGCAATATAATACCACGTTCATTCATATTGCGGTATTAAATATTCATGAAAACCTAAAAGTTATATTGCTTATATATTAAGGGGCAAAGGGTTTTTTTATTTAATGTAACAATACAAAAATACTTCGGGGTCTTTTTTATATGGGCGGGCTAACAAATATCCGCCAAATGGAGATGGCGGGATCACAACCGGATGAGAAATCAGGTTGACGCAAGGCTCAGGCTTACCAGTATGCAGGAAAATCATGTCTTGAGGCATGCTTGAGGCCAGGGGGTTTCGTGGTGAAGTGGGTTTCCAGTCGATCATAGTCGAGAGACAGTGGTCATTGAAAACCAATTGTTACCAATAGCACTCATCCAGTTGTTACCAATAGCATTGGGAGGCTCTAAGCCTCCAAGGCCTATTATAGGCCCTCGATAGGCCTTGGGTGCTTGAATACCCAACCACTCGTGCCTATTACAGGCCTTGGGAGGTTTATTCATCCTCATAGAGATTGTTACAGGCCGTGGGGACTTGGATACCTAGCCCACAATAGGCTTAGTCAGCAAATGGGGAACTGTAACATGCAATCTAAATGTTGTACTATGTGCGTTGGCTCTAATGACATACAAGAAGTGATCTCCTATCTCTTCATTAGACCATTAGATGTTGCAAATCATAATGATATGTGGTTGAGTAATTGAATTGTGGGTGAAGTAATGTGCATCCACAATATACATCGAAAGGAGCAAGATGCATTGTAGAATGCATGTGGGGTCATAAGAGGGGTATCATATCAATCTACTAGGTAGAAATATAAAGGGATATAAAAAATGTTAATGAAAAAATTGATACATACAATATCTAGTGAAAATAGGGATTTTTTTAAATTGGGAAGGCATATTGGGAGGGGGTTAAAAAAAATGATTTTGGAAGGTATTTTCCAATATTTATAGAAATTAGGGGTATTGTTGCATATGCCACAAACGAACGTGATATGATAGCGGTTTATTGAGTGAAGCCCCCGTCCTTTCAAGAAAGTGATGACTGCATATTCATTGATCTTGCGCAACGGAATAGCCTCCATCCATCTGGTGAAATAGTCAGTGGCTGTCAGGATGTATCGATGTTGAAGAGAATAATTTGGCTTTATTTCTCTGATGACATCTATACCCCATTGTTCGAAAGGTTCTGAGATAATAACCGGCTGCAAGGGTCCAGCTGCCTTAGGTAGTTTCCCCGCACTTCTTTGGCATATAACATAGTTCCGTGCATACGTATGGGCATCTCGGAATAAAGTGGTCCAATAATATCCATCTCTGAGTATTTTGTGAGCTATTGTCTCCCCTGAATAATGTCCACCAGCGGGACCATCATGTAACTCTTTGCCAACTCTACTTGTATCCTCTTTCTCTAGACATCTGAGAAAAATTCCATTGTAATTTTTTCTGAAAAGTATTCCATCAATGATCTGATAAGTTGTTGATTTTAAATGGAGTGCCCTTCTTTGCTTAGAACTCCAGTGCTCAGGTATGTATCCTTGCTGCAAATAATGCACTAGATCCCTATACCAGGATTCAGGAGCTGTGAAAATAGGACATACTTCAACTGAATTCAGCTCAGCTTCATTCCTCTAATGCTTCTCTTCATCAATCGGATGTTCTGTAAGCAATTTACACAGGCCTTGTCCTTTGATGATGGTGGTCGATTTAAATTCTAAATCATATTCTTGAAGAGTTGTAACCCAGTTTCCCCTTCTTTCTCCCAATTCCTTTTGAACGAAAAGGGATCTAACAGCTGGGTGGGGAACTATAACTGTAGTTATGTTCTTAAGAATATACGGTCTGAACTGTTTTACCGCTTTGAACACGGCATATTCTTGTTTGTCGACCACCGGATAGTTCAGTTCATCACCTTGCAGACCAGTGCTCATAAACAAGATTGGGTATTCGTCCCCTAACTCTATCTTTTGTGTGAGCACAACTGCGAGAGAGTCATCTAAAGCAAAAGTATATAAGATAAAATCTTTGTCAAAGTCTTGGCTTCTTAAGGAAGGGGCATTAGCTATGGCCGCTTTAATATCTTTGAATGCATCCTTCTCCAATTCTGTCCATTTGAACTATGTGCTTTGCTTGACCATTTGCTGCAAAGGTTTAACAATTTGCACGAAATCGGGGACAAATCTTCGAACAAAATTGATAGTTCCCATGAATGAATGCATGGATTTTTTTTTATGGGGCATGGGAATCCTATTGATAACCTGGACTCTCTCTTGATCTATTGAAATCCCCTTCTTAGAAATGATATGACCAGGAAGTTTACCTTAAGGAACGGCAAACACACTTTTCTTAGGGTTCAAAGAAATACCATATTTTAGGCAACGATAAAAAATATGCTTCAAATGAACAACATGGTCTTCTCTTTTCTTTGAAAAAATGGTCACATCATCTAGATAGACCACGACACAATGGCCTCCCAAACTTCGAAAGGCGATGTCCATTGCTCACTGGAACGTGGATCCTACGTTTATTAGGCCGAATGGCATTCTTTGGTATATGAAAGTTCCCCACTTAGTGCGGAAAGTAGTCTTAAGACGGTCTTCTTCAGCTACTAATACTTGATTGTAACCAGAGAAACCATCAAGAAGGGAGAAGAGTTCTGATCCTAATACCATCTGGAGAATTTGTTCCATTGAAGGAACAAGATAGTTGTCTTTATCTGAAGCTCTGTTCAAATTTATGAATTCCACACATAACCTTATCTCTCCTGACTTATTTCTTACGAGAACTAGGTTAGTGACCCACTCGGAATGCCGGACTTTAAATATTATCTTAGCATCAAGTAAATTCTTCAACTCCTTTTGAATTAGAGATTCAAGAGTAGGGTGCATCCTTCTTAATTGCTGCTGAAATGGCTTGACGCCTACCTTCATTGGTATGACATGCTGAATAATGTGGGTGTCATATGTTTTTAGATCTTCATAAGTCCATGCAAAAACATCCTTATATTGTCGAAACAGTTTGATGAACTTATCTCTTTCTCCTGGTGAACAACATTTGCCAAGGTTAACAAACTTTGGTTCAGCTTCGGTACCCAGATTTACTAATTCATGTTGCATTGATGAGCTATTGGTCTTGGTATTTGTTGGCCTTTTGAACTTGCTTTGTAGATCAAACAGCATTTCAAGTGACCTCACCCCTTTGAGGATGAAATTGCCTTTAGCTGCATCTTTCTTTTCTAAATTAGAATCGTGCTCTTCTTCGTCTAACACAGCTTCTTGGAACATGTCTTCATTTGTTAGAAAACTGATAATCTGATCGTCATCATCGAAAACTCTGAAGTTTGTGATGTTGTCAGGGACAAAAGGCCTAAAAAACAATTCAATTGAGCACTTGTTATTACTTGGCACCAATCTGGAAGCAGAAGTTGCTAATAAGTCAGCTGCAGCGTTTTGCAGCCTAGGAACAAATTTTATATTAAAAGCATCAAAATGTGCAATCAAATCCCATACCTCAGCCTGATAACCTCTCAAATGAGGTGAAAGATAGTGAATAGTATCTCTTACCTGTCTTACAACTATTTCTGAGTCACCAAAAACCTTCAGGTACTTAACATTTAAATCGATGGCTTTCTTCAATCTGTGGACTAAAGCTTCATATTTAGCAGTGTTATTAGTACAATCAAATTCTAATCTATAGGACAAGAAGTACTTGTTTATTTCTGGATCCATCAGAACACAACCGGCTCTGGACCCTTCCAAAGTTTTAGAACCGTCAAAGTATAAAGTCCAAAAAAGATCGTATGCTTTAACTAAGTTAGTGTCTTTATGATCTAAGTCAGTGACTAAGCTAACTATGTTACAGTCAATATCATCAGTCCGAGAGAAATGAAGGAGATTGGACTGTTTATCTGACTCATGGCTAATAATTTCAGATTGATAATTACCCAGATCAATTTCTAAAAAGTAATTCCCCAAAACTGAAGACGAGAATGTTACAGCTTCGTTCTTTCCTTCTAGCTGAGTTACATTTTGTTTCATGTGTGGTTCTCTCAGAACCTTGATCTGATTCTGTCTATTCTGATATGGCAGCCATAAATGGGACCAATCAGTTGCAAAGTAACCATTCAACTTTGTGGACCAGTCCCTACTTAGGATCAAACCATAGGCTTCGGGAATATCAACTACCATTATATCAATGAACTGACACACTCTAGAATATGCTGACAACCTAATGAGGACATCCTTCATTTCCCCGATAACTTTGAAAGCAGTCCGATCTAACTAAATAATCTGGGCAGGAGATGGAATTGGTTGATCATTAATCCTTTTATAGATTGACAGTGGCATGACATTCGAAGATGCTCCAGAATCTACCAGACAATTGTGCACATTGTGATTGAAGATTTCAAAAGTTAAAAGGAAAGGCAACGTTTGAGATTTGGATTTCCCGCCGATACTGGCTTCATTAATTTCAGGGTCTTCTTGAGTGTCTGTTAATGGGGTGTTGGGCTAGGATTGAAGAGCTTGCAACAACTTGTCTCGTTGTTGGGGAAAACTGCACATATCAAATATTAAGACATTTTGCTTTACCTTCTTTATATCTTCAATGATGTCATATCCCATATCACATTCTTTTAGAATTTTAGTTTGATTTCCTATCTTACTCAGTGTGACCTTTGGTTGTTGAACCGTTGTGTCAATGTTTGGCTGTTTGGCAGTGGTTGGGTTAACTTTAGGTTGAGGAGGAATGACTGTAATGTGTCTTTTAGGTACCTCTTTGGAAATTTTAGGTTTGGGCGTAGTTGAACTTGGAACTGGATCAACAATAGGACCTTTACTGCGAGTATTAATGTTTACAGTAGAAACTAGGCTCTCCACAGGATCGTCTTCCATTAATTCAGTTAATGGTACCTAGTCCCATAATACCAGAGTAGTATTTGGGGAGGGTTCCTCTATTTCAAGAGTTTGTTCCTCTGGAGGATCATCTTGATCTGGAATCTGTGAATCCAGCATTTGGTTCATTACTAAACTCATCGAATTAATCCATTGTGGGCAGCTCTTTTTAGAGTGCGGCTCTTAATGAAAGGTACAAAAGTGCTCCATTCCTATTTCATTTAGATTTAAGATAAGGGAGTTGCTCATAGGTGTATGAGGCTGGTCGTTGTCTTCTCTCTTCTTGTAGAAAGGCTTGAAAGGATTTCGAGATGCACTAGCTGCCTTATCTTTCTCGAGATCTACAATTTTATTTGACAATTTCTGCATCATCTTCACTATGTTTTCCATGTCTGCTGATGACTCTTCTTTATTCCTGGTGAGAAGCAAGGTTTTTTATGAGTCACTGGTTTTGTTTCTATATCTAAGGCATGTTTAGCAATGCTATCTTCTTCTTCTTCCACCTTCCTAGCTTCTTCAAAATTTTCTATCAGGGTGGTCTTCTTAGTTCTTTTGACGAACATTGCTATAGGGCCTTCAAGTGCTGTTGTATAATATTCAACTAGAGATTCTTCTGCAGGTTTAGTTGCTTCGCTGAAATTAATCAAGAATGTGATGAATCTTTGGTTAAAGTCTTGAACCTTTTCTTTTTTTTCCATTCTCATGGACAATAATTATTTCATGAGTGTAGCTACAGTTTTTGATTTCCATACTTCTTTAAAAAATAATTTTCAAACTCTTCCCAATTGGAAATTGAGCTAGCTTGTAAGCTAAAATACCAGGAAGAAACTTTTGGTTCGAATGTGTATGGGAACAGCCTACAAACTACATCTTCATGCTATACATTTAAAAGATTCAATGCCAAATAAAAACTCTTAATATGATCTTCAGCAGATATACCTTTCCCTGGGTCGAATTTGGGTAAAACTTTCTCTGGGTTTTTAGGCAAATTATGGAATGGCCTAGCTAGATTTAATGCTCCCCTTGCTCTCCAAGCAGGTATAGCCATGGTTCTTTGTGGAGAATCGGATGGAGAATCATGTGGTGAATTAAGTGGAGTATTTCTTGGAGTAAAAAGTTCTCCAGTATTTTCTGGATCTTCAAAATTTTATGGGTTTTCAAGATCAACTTCTTTCAGAGGTTCTGTGATCTCTTCCAAAGATAAATTCACAAGTTCTTCAAAGTCCTACACAAGAATTGAATCATGGGTGTACTGTCTTTCTTTTCTGGGAGTGCTTTTCCTAGGGAGACAAGCTACTGCGTTTAAACCACCCAGTCGTCTAACATAAGATCGTGTATGTCTTCTGAAATCTTCTATTTCTGTAAAAGGTACAACATACAATACTTCTTGATGTTCAAAGTCAGAGTTGGGGATTTCTTGATTTGTTACTTCAAGATTTGGACTGTCTGCAATTATTATTCCAAGCGGATTTTCAGTAACATTTCTGACAATGGGAGAATTTCCTTTATTAACCATGCACTTCAGGCCCTCCTTCTAGCGCCAAAAACTGTTAATGCCCCAAGAATTGCAGCATCACGCAGAAAGGCATTCTCCCCGATGGGAAATCCCAATTAGATCTCTCACCGTTTGGTGTAGGGAATCCGTCCAGTTAACGATTTCGGCTACCGCAAGATTTAAAGTTTCTTCTTCATTATACCGGTTGCGGCCTGATCCACCGTTTATGTATTTTATTTTAAAGATGAAATGCACGTGCCCTAAGCTAATTTAATCTAAATGCAAAGCTGAGACAAATCTTTATCTAAAACTGAAATCAATCTAATCTATCCTTGCAAGGAGCAAACTGTAAATCTAAGTAATGTGCTGAAAGAAAACATCTAAAGATCAACAAGTAGCCATTAAATCATATAGATGCATCTACAGCAGGAGGTAAAAGATATTAAAAGATAGCTTCTAATCTAAAAGCAATACATCCCATTACTCATTTGAGAGAGATATCATTGTACATGAAAATAGAGAAAATCATTCACTGGACAGAAATAATTCAGAGTAGCAAAGAAATATCTCACTGTAATATGTGAATGATACAAGAGTAGTCTAGTAAGCATCCAACACACAATTCTAGGCCAAATGTCCTCTCCAAGCTTTCATTAGGCAAAATGAGTTCCTTATACATGTAGAGAAGTAGTTCATGTACAAGACAGGAAATGTCTTTTCACCTGCCCAAAAGTCCCTTACACTATTCACTATTCATCTATTTATAAGTTTACAAAATGCCTCTAGGGATGCCACCTGGCCTTTTACAATTGTCTTTAAAGACTTTCCAAAAATAAAAGAATTCGTGGCCTCTTTTACATAACAGAAAAAAAGAAAAGACAGTTGTCCTTGTGACTCCACGCTTTAACCATAGGGACAAAGAGAAATAAACAAAATAAAAACAACGCATCATGGCCGGTGCAACTATCCTTGGGGTGGTGCCTCTACTGGGGATGATATGCCCATGTTGGTTGCTACTGCTGCTGTTGCCTTCTTCTATTCCTATGCTATATAACTAAACCATACACCAGTGTCTCTTATAACCATATTTGCTGGTGAGGGGAGGAGGATCTTCTGTGAACTCACATGCTTACCAAGTTCTGCTTCAATACCCTGAATTTCTGCTATTGTTGTGTGGTGGATCTCCTTGAGCATATGATTGTGTACTGATGACAACCCAATGTAGTGATGAAGATCATCGGTGGCCAACACATCAATTTTCTTTACATACTCCATTTGAACGCCCAGCTCATCTTTCAAATCTAACAGGCATTTCTCTTTTCTTGGAAATTCATCCAGGGTCTGAGGAAAAACAATCTTGCACTTTTCATGCACTTCATGAATCTTTTGATACATGCTATTACCTTTCCCCATCATTCCCTGGATCTTAGCCATTAGCTTGGCACTGCAATTCCTGCAAAACTCCATGAGGGCTACATCTTCCTTAAAATCGTCCACAGATTTGAATGGGAGATGTTTAGGGAAATATGCCTTCCCTTCTCTCCACTCCATCTAGCTCAAAATGATTGCTTTTACCCGAGTGTACTTGCCTTTAAGCATAACGGCTTCGGCATTAACTTCCTTCATCCTATCTAGCATGGTCTTGAGTTTGCAAACCTCCTCAGTAATCAGTTCTTGTGTAGCATGCATTTGTCTCAAGATGTCACAGGACTGCTCGTGAAAAGGAGACATATCCATCGCTCTGCTTTATGCTTTCTCTAGTTGCTCAACCATTAACTGTTTATCTTCTTCCAACTGAACAACTCTAGCTTTGGAATCATTCTTTTCTGCCTCTAGTAACATCATCTGGATTGCCAGGTGCTCCTTTTCTTCTTCCAGGTCTCAATACTTATCCAACAACTCTTTGTGGTCAGCAGACAGATGATTATATTTGTTCACCACAAGGTCCTTGTAGTCCTGCTCGTTAGCCACAGTATGTTGCAGCATACAAGCTCTTCTCTTTGTTGACTTGAACTCTTTAACCATGTCAATCACATTGTCCTCGGTTTCTTTTGCTACTGCCACGCGACCGATGCCATGGCCACGGGAGCCTTATTTGTATTTTGCATAACCGTGGTTTCTCGCTGGGTGACAATATCTGAATGGAAAGGTCTCTTTAAGCTCATTTCTGACTTCAGGACCACAGACTTTCTCTTCTTATAATATACAAATTTATCCCATCGGGACACAGTATGATCTTCGGATGGGGTGAAAGGGATGATCGGGAGATCTCTTATATGGATGTATTCCTCCGTGAGTGGGGTCTGTAACACATGAGATGAGTCTATTTCCATATCCTGGGTGTTAGAACCACCCACTTGGGTATCTTCGCTGGCCTTAATTTTCTCTTTAGCTTTAAGTCGCCCTTCTTCTTCCTCGGCCTTCTGCTGATTTTCAATTACCTCCCTCTTCTCTTCTTCTTGAGCTTCCTGCTGCAACCTTGCTTCTTGAGCTTCTTGCTGTAACCTTGCTTCTTGAGCTTCCTGCTGCACCTTTGCTTCTTGGAGCTTCAGAGCTTCTTCTAGCTCCCTTTGCAACTTATCAGTAGCAATTTTCTAGAATTTTTCTGCCTCCTATTTCAACCTTTGCTCCTCATGAGTCAGGACCTTAGTCGCTTCCCTTTGTTTCTATAGGTTGGATTCTCGAGATGTGGCAGAGCTAGAGCCAACTCCACCACTGTGACGAAAAATATGTAATTCAGTCATATTACTGATTCCCCTGAACACTTCTTCTTCAGCATCATAGTAATGGGCATACTCAAAATGAGCATACAACTCCTTGCAATGCTCCGCAACTTTGTTCCGTCTGTCATTTCTATGAAATATTGCCCCACTGAAGTGAAAAGATCTTAACTCCTGAATGAAATCTTCGGCTTCTACAACCCCTAAGAACTTATAGGCTCCTATACAGAAAGGCAAAGGAGGGAAGGAAGCCTTATGTTGCTTATTAAGAACTCCTCCCACTCCATCAAGGAAAACTTGTTTGACTGCTTCTTTCAGGACTATGTAATCAGTGGTGTATCTTGGTAAGATGTATGGTGGCTTAGTACCTCCGAACATTCTGATATAGGTACCCTCTTCCGAGAAGTAGAAATCTCCATAATTTTCCATGACTTCCATGGCATTCTCTAACAAGCAATTGGGTTCTTCATTGAACATCTGCTCATATAGAGGCATAATGAATTCTTCACATATGAGCTTATAGTGCATTCTATAATTTTGAGCCCATAGTATTTTATAAGCATTGTATACCGGGGTGTTAGACTGATCTCATGAGAAACCTAACCTGGGGAAAGGGAGCTTTGCCAAGATGCAATCAATGAGGTATGAAGACATGTAAAACTCTCACTTTTTTAGGGCCAAACCTTCTTTAGCTGCGGCCACAGTGGATGCCAAACTATCGGAGAGGATAGTAGCCCAATCAAAAACAGCTCCCTTAAATGCTATATAGTGGATTATGGGGGCCCATTGAATCCTATATACAGTTCCATCAGGGATGCCGAAAATTCTGCTAACATAAGGGAAATCATCCTGAAAGGGGGTCTCAGGATTTGAATGTCATACTCATCATTGTCTCTTCCTTAGCTGTTTTCCCGTGATTAATAGCCTTTTAGCTATTTCAAAATTATTCATTTGCCCCAGCCATGTGTCATCCAGTGCCTGCTGGGGACGTGGGAACTTGTAGGCTGTTGCAATATATGTCGGATGGAATGAAGCGAATGCCTCTCCCTTACTGTCATGCAACACCCTTGTTTCTATGTTGGCGTGCCCCAATATCCACCCAATTACTTCTGAGAAAGGAAATAGCTCAGGGAGAGTAGAAGCCCTGGATATGCCAGAGGTCCTGATGTTTAAGTAGATTTGTTCTTCTTCTAAGAGTACCTCTGGGATATCTTGGTCTCTGATCATTCGGTAAATATATCCGCACCGAACCTCAGGAGGGACACGTGTGGTGCACTTAGTGTCTTGAAAGAGAGTTTCAGTCTTTGGCTCTACTGGCTTTGGTTCCATCATTTTAGCTTTCTTTTTGCTACCTTTTGACATTGTAGCTTATCTCTGTCAAGCAACCATACGTGAATGAACATAAGATTGCAAACCATTATGTAGAAATAGAGCAAGATACCGAAGTATTTTGAACTATCATGATAATATTTAACAATAATGAAATGACGCTGCTGTAAACTGGGGAAGGAGATACGGAAAATCAGTTAAACGGACCCTCATTATAGCTGCGAAACTAAACATTCCAGGGAAGGAGAGGCCGGTTTTTGAAAAAAAAATGAGCAGGCGTATGACCGAAGTTATGGATAGTGCTATCAAAGAGGATTGATACTCGCTGGTTTGCAGGACTAGGAATGCGCATGAGGGCCAATGGTCGTAGAGCCTATGTTTGTAAATAGCTGAATAAATGAAGAACGTTCATGGGCCAAGAAATTTAAACCGTAATATTTATCCCGAGAAAGATTTGATGCAAACAGTGGAGTAAAATAATGGTGGAACCACCTACCTAGAAAAGAGACGATGATCTCATGGAACTCGACAAAGAAATGGACAAGCTGAGCTGGAGTGGTTCGCACAGTCTCCAAACGACGTTCTCCAAAACAAACAGATTCTACCAATGGGAGTGGAGAACCCTTGCTACCCTTATATTTAGATTGATACATGTGGGAATTTAATGGGTAGGTGACGAATTTAAAATGAAGTTAATCATGTGTATGGTGGGGTCATTTCAACACATTTGGCATTTAAGCATAACCATCAAAATCGGAGGGAAAAGGTGAGTTTCGATCGCCGTTGCAGTGAGAACTTGTGAGTTTCTTCTGAAGTGTGGGAGACTTGGTGTTTGAATGCTGCATTTTTTCGTCACGGCAAAGGAATGAGATTTGATCCGCCGTTGCAGGAAGACTCGATGAGTTCTTCCGAAAATGACAAGTCCATAGTCCATCGCGGCGAAAGAATGAGAGTTGATCTGCCGTTGCGGGAAGACTCGATGAGTTCTTCCGAAATTGACAAGGCCATAGTCCGTCGCGGCAAAAGTTCTTGAGTTGGTCTACCATTGCGGGATGACTCGACGATTTCTTCCGCAATATCGGATGAAATTGGTAAGTCTTTTCCGAAAAAGTGAATGGTCGAAGGACTTGGTAAGGAGGTGCCTGTTGCAGGAAAAATTCATGAATGCTTCTGACGTTGTGGGTGAACGTCTCGAGTTCTCCTGAAAATAAAAAAGTCTAAGTGCTTCCGCCGTTTTGGGGAAAAATTCTAAGTGCTTCCGCTGTTTCGGGAAGAAAACTTGAGTTTGGACTTGGAAGGAAAAAATGCAACTCAAAAAGGTTTCTCATTGAAACAAAAACTTAGTACAGAAAACGTTTCCAAAGAAGACTTAACTCCTAAGCGAACTTTCTAGGAAAAGAAAAGGAGGGGCCCCAATGTCTATACAAAAAGTTGGGGGGGGGATGTTGTTGCAACAACAAGATGGTTATGGCTATGATCACCTATGACATATATTCATGATGTACTACCTGTCATGGCCATTGTATCAAATTGTTGTACTATACCGACATGTATTCAGAGATACTATTGTATTATGACGAGTGAGCTACTTTCTCCATTTGTGTCTCCATCACTCCACTTCTGATATTTATAATGTATTTCGGCCATCGTAGCATCATTCTCTAACCTCACACATTAGGGGGCATCTATTACAATGTAATTTTCCACCTTGTGAGAATCAACACTCTTTGGCCTTCAGGATCCATTTCACTAACTCAGATTCACTTTATGTCCTTCAGAAACACTTTTTACCTATTTTTCTTCATGTACGCTAGTTGTTCCACTTTAGCCAGCGTACACGCGAGTTGTTCCACTATAGCCTATGGATACCAAGTAAAATGGTAAAATACTTTAGAATATTACTTTTTACTCCCAAAAAGCATTCTTAGGGTGACCTTTGGCCCTCCATTTGCCCCAAAACGCATCGATGTGTCCTTTCACTTACCTTTGGAAGGCTATATATTGAGCTCTTATGGCATATGGAAGGGAGGAGAAAGAGCGAGCACGATAACTCTAGTGGATTTTTGCCGTGACTTGAGTCTACACTCATTGATCCTTGTTGTTGTGAAATCCTTATGTTCACCTACCAAACTCCTTTCATAGTTTGAATTTTCCATTACATGGGGGATTGAAGTGGTGGAGGCACAAGTGGAGAGACCCAGTTCTTGGTTCAGATTGGTTGTTGGCAAGAGGTCATATATTGTACTTCTTGTTATTTATTAATGGAAATACTCATTTTCTCGTCCAATCGATGTTGTGAATATTGTTAAATTACATTGGGCTATATTTTCTTATAATATCATGGATCGTGCTATTGATTATGCTAATGTCTTTCACATATTATATGCACTTGCTTGTACTTGTTGTTGAGACTAATCTGCAGGTTTAAGTGTAGAGGTTGAAAGTTCAACGGGGATCTACATCGAACATCCTGTTGAAGGTTGGTCTTTTATCCATTATCTTAGCATTGTCATTTATATAGCATTACATTGGGAATTGAGTCATTTTTTGGTAGTCAGTTGTCTGTTGTGGTCTACCCTAAGCCATAGGAAGTTTTCTCCATAGCATCACCAGGGCCCTATTTTTCAAATTTCAGTTATTATCTCATAGTATAGCTTGCGGGGGGGTGTTGGAATATTCACACCATCATGCAGTCATGCAGGCATGCATTTGCATGCAATTACATGCATCCAGTCATCATATGGGTGGTCCTCCCAGCACCTAGAGCTCACTTTCAGCTCCTCAGAGCCTGTCTTTAGCCCCCATTTGGCCTCCTACCTACCTGATGCGCCCTCCTTAACTGTTCTGCATGGAAAGTGTGCCTTTCTCACCTACCACTATCAGTTAGAGCACCTTTACTCACCTACCTTCAGTTATCACTTAGTTAGGGCTCCTTATCTCACCTACCGGGAGTTATCATTCAGTTAGTGCATTAATTGAGTATTTCTTCCATTGATTGCTCATGTTGGCTGCTTATAGCTTCTAGTTAGCTAGTTCGGGAGTTCCACTTGACTATTTGACAACCTCATGCGCCCCCCTTGGAGTCTCCATTCCTTGATTTATGCCTAGATGGTTCTGTTAGACTCAGTTAGACACACTTAACTGACTATTACCATTTATGACTGATACTATTGACTGGATGATGTCTCCATTGCTATCCAAGCTAGACTTTGAGTTAGACAACCTCATGCACTCCCCTTGGAGTCTCCATTCCCTGATTTATGGCTAGATGGTTCTGTTAGACTCAGTTGGACACACTTGACTGGCTCTTACCATTTATGACTGATACTGCAGACTGTATAATGTCTCCATAGTTATCCAAGCTAGACTTTGAGCTCATATTCGAATGCCCTACTTGGATAATTCAAATCCTATATGATGCCTCATCATAGATTATTGTATCACATTCTTTACATTCATTATTCATTGTATGATACTATCATTATTCATTATTCTGTGTTTATGAGTGATTATTGAGTCCATGCTTCTCTTCTTCTTTGCAATTAATCTTGAGAGTTTGATTGTGATATTGTTACAGTTGCTAGATCCCTACAGATTATCACAGTGCACACCTTTCTGGTGTTGGGTTATGATATGGTTGTCAATATTGACTACACCATAAGGGAATGGACGCATTCCTAGTGTTTCAATATTGTATAGTTAATGTTATGAAATATTTCTACAATTTTGGAGCAGCAATAGTGATGAGCTTGCTTATCCATCTTTTTTTGTGAGCTTGAACATATTCAATTGGTGTTGCACACTAAGGAAGCAAAGTGAAGAGGTTGTTGTGAGGGGTTGTTGTGTGTTTGTGTAGGGTTGTTCTATGTGTGAAGGGTTGTTTTGTGTATGAAGGGTTGTTGTGTGTGTGAAGGGGTGATGTGTTGGGAGTAATCAAGAAACTGAGAGGGGGGGGGTGAATCAGTTTCTTAAATCAGATTAAACAATTTACATTTCTTTTAAAAACACTTCTTTTAACTTCTATTTACAGTCAACTAAATGCTCAAGACTTCAATTAAAAAATATTCAAAATAATTCATACACGCAATATATGTAGAGACACATATCTCATGAGGAAACCCATAAAGGGAGAAAAAAATTTCTTCTTAGGATGAAATAAAAATTCACCTTATGTACATCACATATATTGAGCACCAACTCAAATGAGGCTACAACCTCTGTTTTATAAGCTACAACTTGTAGAGAGCACCAACTCTCTTGTTTCTCTAGCACCAACTAGATGGAATCACAAACTCCCTTTGTTTTCCAACACCAACTAGATGGAAGCACCCACTTCCTCATGTACAAGGACCGACTTGCACACAGAAGACTTATGTCTTCCCTAGCATGACCCGAACACCCTTAAATACAACCTTCAGCCTAATTAAAACATTACAAGAAGGAATATAACTCTGATGAAAATTTTCTTATCGACAAACTCATATGAGTCTTTTCTCTATCGACAGTCTCAATTTTCTTATATGTCTATGCTCATCTTCAGATCAACACCATTCTCTTTGATTCAACTATATTTGGGCCTCCCCCTGCTTATTTAGATTCCTCTGTTAATGACGTGCTCTTTCACTCTGCACATTCTCACAACACTATGTCACCTTCTTCCACACACTAGCAGCAACATCTCATCATCTCTTCCACCAAGATATACAGCTAAATAATCTTTCATTTCACACCACTTTGAATTCCATTCTAATGGTTTGATAACTAACTGAATGGATTGACTGTTTCGACAACCGAAACAATCGAAAACTGAATTTCTCTTTCAACTGTTTTGAATCCCTTCTTTGTTCATACGAGTAACTGAACCGACAAGAAACGACTCTGACCTTTCATCTCCTTCGGTATACATCTTTGTTCACATGAGTTCTCTTTATGGATGTTTTGGTCGACCAACATTCGTTTATTTTTCCTTTTATGAGCTCATCGAGTTACTTAATTAACCGTCAATTCCCTGAGCTCTATCTCGACCAAACATTTGGATCGACTATCTATCGACCAACAGTCTGTGCTATCTTGACTTCAACCTCAACTAAGGCATATTCGACCAACTCACCTTCATTATATCCATATAACCCTCAACTTGACCATATTCTCTCTATCTCGACTCCGACCAGTCCTGTCTCGACTCTAACCTCTACCAAGTTGACTGACCAATTCGATAGATATTTATTCTATCCATATCTATATGAATTGCCATCAATGACAATACTACAAACAACCAATATTAGAATTAATTTTTCCAACATGATGCATGCCTATGTATCCGTAGTAGAGCCTTAACCTGGAAATGGTCATGGTGCAGTTTCCTTCCATTGGCCTCTAACCCAGATGAATGTGTTGGCTTGGCAATGGAGAGGGAAAACTAGGTATGGGACTGGTTTGGCAGCATCAATGCTTGGTAAACCCAGTCGGTGTACTGGCTTGGCATTGACTACTTAGATGTTGTGGAGTAGCCTTTGTGTTGGCCAACATTCATTCCACAAGTGATCCAAGGCTTGTAAAGTAGAGAAGGACCCTGTGGAATAGAGAGGAATTTCCCAATATAGATAAGTATTTAATTTCCATTCTTTTCTTATTTAGATAATGAAAATTTCATGAACAAGTATTATGGAACCAAGTTGATACACTGTTGTTTCTTTGTTGGAAACCTTGGTCATTACAAGAAGAAAGAACTATGAAAGCATCCTAAGGATGCATTTGGACATGTGATTGTTGTAGAAAGCTCAGTGTGAGCAGCAATGGGAATATGATGCTAGTGGACTTGGGTGGGTCTTAGCAACCAAGATTTTGAAGACAAACCATGGGGAGGTTTCCCTGGTTGAGAAGCTTTGGACAGACCTTAGACACTAAGTGTCATAACCAAAGACAAGAAAGGTCAACTCAAGCATTCACATTGAAGTGAAAGAGACTAAGGAGCATGGAGCCACAATGATGGTGTGGCTCTGGATTGGAGCAATACTAAGAGGGGGGAACTCTTACTCTTCTCTTTCCTTTTTGATTGATGCATCTAGAAAACATAAAATGGTGGAATGCATGTTATGACTGAAATTTAATTGTGTTTATTTACTTGAAATAAATTGTGAATGTTGAAATAGTTAATTCCCTGTGAAATGAGGAACATGAATGATTTCATGTGTATGTTGTAATATCCCTGACCTATGATCAGCTGATATTATCTCAAAAATTAAAACTTACAGTACAACGTTTTCACCGGCGAAGACTAATTAACAGAACTAGTGGAAAAGGGGATAGTGTAGGGCACAAGCAGATTCCTCCTAGGTTATGAATTTGGGATATTTAGGTTCTGCCAATTGTATGGTTGAATGTGCAGAAGAAAAAAAATCAGAAACAAGGCCAACTACTGAGTCCTATGCATAAAGTACTGGGGCCATTTACATTTCAACAACATATAGGTTGATGTCTACTTTGATGCTTCCTAAGCACACCATCATATGCAAACTAAATTAAGTGATTACACTTGAATGTAACTAGTGGTTGATATTAGACCATTAAACTCCTGATTAAATGATGGACAATATTTATTGAATATTTGGGAGGTTCTGGTGGAGTTTGGAAACCAAAGAGGCAAGGGTGCTATCTTGGACTACTCAACTAGTAGTTTTCCAAGTTCTTCCAAATGGACTGGGAGGCATTCAAATACTCATGTAAATGGTTGGATATGATTAATTAATGCCTTGGTATTCATAAATAACCTTTAGAATAGTAAAATAACTCATACATAACTCTGAATTGCAAAAATGGTAAAGCTGGTCAATAAAAATTGCTTAAAGAGATAGTCTTCGAATTGCTTGATGCAAATTGCTGTCGAGGCTTACAAAATTCACTTATGAAGTATATGAGTTATATTTCATAATTTTATTAATAGAAGCAATTCAAAATTCAATTCTATGAGCATATATTAGAGGAATTACAACATTCCGATCTTCATGGAGTCTCCAATGCTAGAGAAATCTAACTGAGAGAATGAGTATGAGAGGAGGAGAAGAAAGATAAGTTCTGCAATGGATCTGAAATTAGGGTGCAATTAGATTTGGTAGATGAATATGCAGGATTCACTGAACTTCATGATAAGCTCAGGGGCGTATTCATCAACTGAAACTTCACACGTGCACTCCTTAACACTGAAACCTTGGCTCTGGTGAGAATGGTTATATCATGGTCATCCGGAAACCTTTTTCGACAAGAAAAAAGTCCTTTATTACTGGAAACGACCCTCCGGACGCAATGGAATAGATCACATAACCCATAAATTCTCATAATTTATGAACCCAGAACCTCCATTTCGTCCCTTCCACATTATTCCCACTAAATGAAGGGAATGAATAGAGATTTCGAATTGGGTGCTTGATATTCATTCTTCTGACTCTCGAATCAGCTTGAATGGACTTCAGGACCTGCACATCATAATTCCATGGCTTTAAGAGAAGGAATAATTGTTAGATTTTGAGCATTAATTCAGCATACTCTAGGATCTTTACTGAGAGAATAACATGTATAGCATATCAAGCATATCAAGCATGTATCAAGCATATCAAGCAATCACATAAGACAATGGACACACAGAGTTTCATTGGGGAAAACCATAAAGGTGAAAAACCCCACAACTTCCTCAGAGATAGAAATAGCAATGATACAACCAAAGTACAAGAGATAGTCTTCTCCTAGCAGTTGATCCTCCTCCTCACAGGTGCGCCACTTTCCAAGTGATGGAAGAGTGAGTAATGAGATGATCAAATAGAGATCTCGCAATCTCTATTTATACTTGCCTTGTCTTTCCCAATAAACCAATGGGAACAACTTGTCTAACTCAGTTTAATAACCCATGGTTACATTAATCCGAGCCGACCCCTTACTAGGTGGTCTAATAGCCTATCAGCAAGTTACAACACTTGCGACACTTGTCAATACAAATGGCGACACTTCCGTATAGAGGAATAATACATCTCTATAGGAGTACAATAAATACATAGATGAAATACATTCCGAAGTTACATATACATCAACACTCCCTCTTAACTAGGGAGGTATTTCTCGACACAGATCTTCTAGCACAAGTCTTCTTCTTTGGATCATCGTCACTGGATCATCGTCATCGAACCATCATCATCGAATCATCATCACTGTTGCTATCTCAATCAATCTCCAATCTACTCATCATAGGAAGTTCTACAGAGCCAGTCCTTTTTCATATTGGATATAGGCCCGCTACCTGCTGTTAGGATATTTAGACACTTAGGAGTTAGTTAAGATCAACTTGTTTAATATATCCGTTAGGGATAGTGTGTTTCTTTAGTATGCATTAGTATGCATTTGTAAATACTTAATCCAATGGTCACGATATGTTCCCGACATAGAGTGATCTGACGGCTCAACTTCTCTTAGATCATACCTAACCTTGATCCGTGGCTTAACACCTGATTGGTCCATGATCTCTATTTAAAGAGCATGGAGGGTCATTGTTTAGTTGATCGATTATGAGAAGCTCATTTGTAACTTTCTTTCTTTGCATAATAAATTGTCCCATAGAATCTATTTGGCCAGGGCCGTGGAGTGTTTCCCTCAAGAGGGTTTAAACCACGTCAAAACATCGGTGTGTTGATCTGTGATCTGTTTGTGTGAAGTGGTTGCTCTTGGTGTTCGGTCCTTTGGTAGTACCCTGTGTACCTGAACATGGTATCAGAGCTAGAGGTCACGAGTTCGATACACACTCGGCTCGTGCTGAGGAGGAGATTGTTGCACGAAATTGCAAGTAGTCAACGCTTCCTGGTGTATCGTGACAAGGGCCTAATCGCCTCTCGTGGATCCTTGAAGTCTGGCGGTGGTGAGTTTACCAATAACCTGCGGGTTTTGGTGTAACGGCAGTCTTAAACAAAATTTTGAAATGTCAGACTTAGGACATTTGCATTATTTTCTTGGTCTCCAAGTCCTGCAAACCAAAGAAGGAATCTTTCTTTCTCAATCTAAGTATGCTTATGACCTTCTTCGTCGCTTTCACATGGAAGATTGTAGACCAGCCCCTTCTCCCTTCCAGTCTGGAGTCAAATTTTATGCCATTTGTACTTCACCTGAAGTCGATGCCACCTTGTATCGTCAGCTTGTTGGTAGTCTCTTACTTGACTCATTCTCGTCCTGACCTTTCCTTTGCCATTGGTTGTGTTGCCCATTATATGCAGACACCTCATGAAAGTCACTGGAAAGCAGCTAAAAGAATACTTCGATATATTCGAGGTATAGTTCAGTTTGGGATTCATTACAGTACAAGGGGGAAACCTTTGTTGGTTGGTTTCACTGATTCTGATTGGGCCAGCGATCCTGATGATCGAAAGTCTACTGCAGGTTATGTTTTCAGTCTGGGATCTGGACCTATCACTTGGGCTTGTAAGAAACAACAAGCTCTTGCTCTTTCTTCAGCAGAAGTAGAATATCAAGCCACAGTTAATGCTAGTCAGAAAGATTTATGGCTTTGACAGATCCTTTCATAGTTTGGATTCGAGCAGCAACAACCTACTCCACTTTGGTGTGACAATCAAAGTGCCATCAAGCTTGCCAAAGATCCAATTCTACATCAACGCAACAAACACATTGAGCTACATATGCACTTCATCAGAAATCTTGTTCATGATCGTGTTCTTGAAGTGCTCTTTTTCTCTACAGATGATCAAGTTGCAGACATCTTCACCAAGTCTCTTACAAAAGCGAAGTGTTCTAAACTTTGATCTATGTTAGGAGTTCAGGAACTTGTCATTAAGGGGGGATAGGCTCTAATGCCTCTTTCCTTCTCCTAATAGTGTCACTTTTGTAAATCATTCAATCCTATCCCAAGTTGTTCTTAAGGGGGGATGTTAGGATATTTAGACACTTAGGAGTTAGTTAAGATCAACCTGTGTAATATATCTTTTAGGGATAGTGTGTTTCTTTAGTATGCATTAGTATGTAAATACTTAATCCGACGGTCACGATATGTTCCCAACATAGAGTGATCCAACGGCTCAACTTCTCTTAGATCATACCTAACCTTGATCTGTGGCTTAACACCCGAATTGTCCATGATCTCTATTTAAAGAGCATGGAGGGTCATTGTTTAGTTGATCGATTATGAGAAGCTCATTTGTAACTTTCTTTCTTTGCATAATAAATTGTCCCGTAGAAGCTATTTGGCCGGGGTTGTGGAGTGTTTTTTCAAGAGGGTTTAAACCACGTCAAAACATCGGTGTGTTGATCTGTGATCTGTTTGTGTGAAGTGGTTGCTCTTGGTGTTCGGTCCTTTGGTAGTACCCTGTGTACCCAAACACCTACAGGTCTTCATCATCTATAGAGGCAGCCCTTTTTCATGTTGGATGAACATCATCAACATATCTACGAGCAAGCCATCAAGTATGTACACCTCAGGATTGACTACACTGCTTCTACAAAACCTGCAAGATCTCCTAGGACTGATTACACAGCCTCTGCAAAACCTGCAAGAGCATCTCAGGACTGATTATATGCCTCTGCAAAACCTGTGTACCATACTGTCACATCATCGTCTTCAGATCACCTTATCATCCATGGAGCACAACCCAGATGCACATCACACAACACTTACACTCACCGGCATGGGAAGACACACCTCAACCATCTTTGAAAGGCTCAGCTCTTATATCTATGCCATGGGAAGACACACCTCAGCCATGCGAGAATGGCATCGCACTTATATCCATATCCATGGGAAGACACACCTCAACCATGCTAGGAATGGTACAACACTTATATCGCAGCCATGGGAAGACACACCTCAACCATGCTTGAATGGCCCAGCCCTTACATCAACGACCAAGGTAAGACAAACTTCAACCATGTCGGAATCGCTCATGTGCATCTGTGTCTCCGGACTCATCACTTCCCCTTAGAAGACATCTTGATCTAAAGTACACCAAGTCTCCCTCTAAAGTATTCAAACTTCACTCTAGCCAATGGCTTGGTCAACACATTGGTTATCTACTCGTCCATTGCAACATACAGGAGCTTCACTGCTCCTCTCTGCACCATATCCCTGATATAGTGATACTTGATCTCAATGTGCTTCGACTTGTCATGGAACATTAGGTTCTCCGACAACCTCACACAACTCTAGTTATCGCAATATATACAAGTAACACATAATTGGAGATCAAACAGATCAGACAGTAGCTTCCTGATCCATACTACCTCACAACTAGCCGAACAAGCTGAGACATACTCTGCTTTGGCTGTACTCAGTGCCACACAGAACTGCTTCCTGCTAAACCAAGAGATCATACCGGATCCCATACTGAAGTAGCACCCCGAAGTGCTCTTCCAATCAATGGCACTACCTTCCCAATCCAAATCAACATAATCCTCCAGGTTAAACTTTTGATTCGCCTCATACTTGAGCCCATAGTCAATTTTACCCTTCAAGTACCTTAGAATATGCTTTGCAGCTATCAGGTGAACATGTCTTGGATCTGTCAAGTACTAGCTTAATGTGTTCACCGCAAAGCAGATATTTGGTCTTGTATTCGTCAGGTACATCAAGTACCCAATCATCTGATGATACATCATAGCATCAGCCAGCTCAAATGAAGCATCACACAGAAGCTTCAGGTTCGATGCCATAGGTGTGGACATGGCCCTGTAGTCCATCATCCCGAACCTCTTCAGGATCTCTACTGCATACTTCCCTTGTCCAAGGAAGATTCCATCTGCACTCTGCCACACCTCCATACCAAGAAAGTAGTGCAACATACCCAAGTCCTTCATCTCGAACTCAACAGCAAGCTTCCTCTTCATGTCGGCAATCAATCTATCCTCACTTGTTACAAACAGGTCATCCACATATAATAGTAGTATCACTGGATTTCCTTCCTCAAACTTGTAGTAAAGGTTGGAATCTGCTTTACTCTTGGTAAAGCCAAAACTAGATAGGAAGCCATCTATCCTGCCATACCAAGTCCTGGGTTCCTGTTTCAAACCATACAGGGCTTTCTTCACTTTGCACACATGTGACTCTCGGCCATGTGTCTAAAACCCTAGTGGCTGCTCCACATACACTTCCTCTTCAACTACACCATTCAAGAAAGTTGTCTTGACATCCATGTGTACCTTCCATTTCATCACTACAGCCAGAGCAAGTATTGATCTAATGGAATTGTATCTGGCTACAGGTGCAAAGTCTCTTCATAATCAATCCCTTATTTCTCGGAGAAGCCACGAGCTACAAACCTAGCTTTGTATTTCTCTATGCTACTATTTACAGCATGCTTGATCATATAGATCCATTTGGAAGTCACTACAAACTTCCCATCTGGTCTTGGGACCACATCCCAAACATCATTCTTCATGATCAACTGGTATTCCTTGATTTGATGTATGTTGAGCTTTCATCAAATGTTACATCTCTACTGATATCAATCTTCTTGAATCCTAGGAAGTAGATTCTGTAATCCTTCGAGCTTTCACTGTAACCCACGAATATGCCCTTCTTTCCTGAAGGATCTAACTTTGTCCTCTTTTCTTTTGGAATGTGAGTGTATACTAGACAACCAAATATTCTGAGATAGCTAACTTCTGGTTTCTTACCAGTGAATGCTTCTTCTGAATTTTTGTTGTCAAGTATCTTATGAGGTGTTTTGTTCTGCACATATACAGTTGTCCTGGTTGCTTTAGCCCATAAGTGCATAGGTAGATCTTGGTCATGAAGCATTGCCCTAGCTGCTTACATGATTGTTCTATTCTTTATTTCGGCAACCCCATTCTGTTGTGGATTGTAAGGAGTAGTCAACTCCCTCTTAATCCCTGAATCACTGCAAAGCTTCTTGAAGTCACCTGAAGTGAATTCTCCGCCATTGTTGGATCTAAAGATCTTGATCTTCATGTCAGTTTGATTTTCTATAAAGGCTTTGAATTCCTTGAACTTGTCAAACACTTCATCTTTGTTCTTCAAGAAGTAAACCCAAGTCTTCCTAGAGAAAACATCAATGAAGGAAACATAGTATACATACCCACTCATAGAACTGGATGACATCGGACCGCATACATCAGAGTGTATGATTTCCAAGATTCTTTTTGCCTTGCTTTCACTGCTTGGAAATGTCTTCAACCTTTGCAAATGCCTTCATGCTTTGTCTAGATTTCAGGAAGACCTTCTACAGCTTTTCTTGCAATTGGTAATTCCCTATAGTGCATATGTGCAAGCCTTCTATGCCAAATTTCACTTGGCTCTACTGAATCATGGACCATGTCTTGTTCTGGTTGGCCCTTCAATTTGTATAATCCTCCCTCTTTGTAATGTCCCCATCCTTGACCCTTATGATATTTGGGCTATAATGTAAATATTGTATGCATATTTTGTATGATTCCTAGCATGGAGCTCAAGGCCAAGGCCCCGCTAGTGAACGCTCGACCTTGAAGAGGCAAGTATTAGATATTATGTTTCCCATGTGCTAAAGAACCATGGGAATTGTAAATATGCATTTTAATATAAAAATGCCCACAACTAGCTATGCAATGCAACAAGAGATGGGGGCATGATATTACAAGGAATTGAGAGGGAAATATTCAAACCCTTGAGCCAATCAAGTCAAGCCAAGTGTTAATGAGAGAACCCATGAACCATCAACTACCCATGTTGAATTTGGTGCCCAATCATTCATTTCTCCCAAGAGTTGGGTGAAGTAGTTAATGCCTTGGGGATTGGGGAGGTATGGCTGTCCAAATTTGAGTATGGGCAAGCCACTCTCATGGAAAATCATGTTTCTCCTTCTTGGGCAAGAAAACACCCACAAATTGCCTTCCCAAGCCATTATTCATGGTCAGAATTCACTCTCTTGCGTTTTTGGGAACTTGCTGGGCATTCTTGGAGCTTGCTGGGCATTCTTGGAACTTGCTGGGCGTTTTTGGAATTGCCTGGGCATTTTCCAGCCACGTTTTTTCTAGTTTCCCTAGGTCTTCTAACTGGGAAGAGGGCGTTTTTGTGTTGCAGACCTATTGGGAGCTGTAGGGGCATTTTTCTCCACTGTTTTTCTGTGTTTTCCTCCTTTTTCCATGGCTGGGAACTCATTTTTGCATTGCCCTGTGGTTGGGGAAAGAGGAGTCACAATTTTGGGGTTTGTGGAGACCATTTTTGCCCTCTGATTGCCTAGGAACGTTTGCTGAAAATGATTTTGCTCTCCCAGGCTGGATTCCTATCCACCATTTTTCTATTTTGGCTGCCCACGTTTTCCCTGTTACCCCACACTTGGGATTTTGCTGTTATGTGCATCCATGCTTAGCTTTGAGTTGCTGTGTGTTAAGAAACGTTGGGGTTGAGATGGTTATCCATTGCTTTGGGCTGTGATGAGCTTGAGAGTCCCATTTTCCTTGTAGACATCATGCCCAACTCAGGGGTGGTCTCTGAGTGCTGAAAGAATATAGGCTGGGCAGAGACCTACGGTTGGGAGGAACGTTGCAGTGACATAGCTAGTTGTTGGGGACCCCATTACATTGAGATAAGCATATTCTCTGTTTGTATTTAATTCTACAATGTGATAAGTTAAATGGTTTTTATTGATATATTGAATGCATATGAAATTATGTGTGTGGATGAGTTTATCTCCGTTGTGCATGTTTGTTGAATTTACATCTGCACACATGGGTTTTTAATAATACGAATTTTAATGAAGGGCTGAGTTGCTTAAAAAACCCCATAGATTAGCTTCATGTTCCCTCCCTTGCCTTGGATGGATGGGTGCAAACGTTACATTTGGTGTCAGAGCCATAGGCTACAACATTGGGCCTCTATGGGCCAAGTATGATCACAGTTACAAGGGAAGATTCCCTTTTTAAACACCACAGATTATCATGTTGGGTCTAAACAGACTAAAGTTGAACAGTTGGCGAGCTTATGATTCAACACTGCGGCTGTTGGACCTTCCATGGAGACATAAATCATTGTGTGTATATGTATGTAGTATTTGAAGTTGAAATGAATAACTTAAAGATATCATAGCTTCTATTTGATTAAGAGGAGAAAACATTTCCATGACTGTTTGGGGGATTCTTACAAAATTGCTTGCATTGTTTTCATGCTATGAAGTGAGGAGGGAGGATGAAAATCCCTTTTTCTAGTTAGATGCTTGCTTTACATTGTTTCCAATGTAGTAGCATTCAGTTTGTATTGTCTGTTCTTCAGGTTGAATGATTGCCATCCTATATTATTTTGTTGTTTTGTTGTTTTATTTTGACAAATGGAAGAAGTGCAATTTCTTGAAATATTTTTCTGTTTCGTTCTATATGAGTATGATCTCTAAGAGACTTACCTCTGTAAAGGAATGAAGGACACATTCCAGAACAAAAAAATAAAATAATATAAAATAAATAAATCCTAACTGTTTGTGAAAATTTGCAAAATTTTTCTAAGTATTTATGAGTTCTGCTAAGGCTCTGTCGGCGATTTTAGCGTTAAGTTCTGTGCGCGTGGCGACAGAATTAACGTTAATTTTTGCTCCACGCACGCGGCGACAGAAGTGAGGTTAATTTTTGCGCCACGGGTGCGGCGGCAGAATTAGCGTTAATTTTTGCGCGCATGGCGGCAGAATCAATGATAACTTTTGCGACACGCACGGCGGCAAAGTTAAGCATAACTTTGCACACGCGGCGCCAAAATTAGCATAAATGATGCGCTGAAAGGGAAGAGAGATTTGCAAAATTTAAGTGTCTTTTTTTGAAATTTTGCACCACGGGCGCGGTGGCAAAGTTAAGCATAACTATGCACGGTACGCGGCGGTAGATTTAGGGATAAAATTGTGCGGTGCGCGGGCGGAAACAATAACCTTAACATCTGCGACACGAGCGGCACTTCTTCAGCTAAATTTCCGCGACAATGGCAGCCATTTTAACCTTAATATTTGCAACACCGGCACAGAAAATAGGGCTAATACCTACACTATGACGGGGGATTTAAGGTTAAATCTAGCGATGGTCGCAGAAGTTGAGCCGCGACCAACGATGGGAGGAAACAAAAAAAAGTATAGAGCCCAAAATTTGATTTTTTGATAGAAGGAGCAGTCGGGCGCAGAATGGGATGATTCCTGTGGGGATTGGAAGCCATTAACGAAGGCCATGAAAGAACCAGAGAAGGTCCCGAACCCAGTATGCTCCAATTTGACAGAAAATGGAGAATAGTGACTTTTGCAAGAGGGTGTCCCAAGGCTCGACGGAAGGTCGGTTTGGGCTGAAATCGATATGGCGTGGCCATGGAGCAGGCATAGTGTTAAGTTTGGAATCTTGGAGCTGAAATCTAAAGGATGTGGAGTCGGGGTGAGCAAGAAGGCCAAAAAGCATTGTTTCGGGCCACTTTTTTGGGATTTTGAAAAGCTTGTGGACAGTAAAAGTGACCCTAGATGTTGGAATTAAAAATTTTACTGAACTAGACATTTCATCTTCTCATTAATACGGACAGTTTTCGTTAGACGAATATTTTCCAGAAATGCATAGTTTGGGAGATAGCCATTTTTGGCTAAATTTTGAGATTTGGGGGTAAAAGTTAAAAGTTAAAAGTAGCCAAACCCCGAATTGTATAGAAGTTGATTGGTGCATCCAAACAGGGAGATGAAGGTTGCTGAGTGTTCCTTATTATATGGACTACCTTTTCCCGGTAGATAAGTTTTCATGATTCTTCCTAAATTTGCTTCTACAAGCAGCTGAAGTTGGCCTTTCAGAATAAATTGCAGCTGTGTAAAAGTGCCGAATTTCAGGCAAAATTTGGGCAAAGTTTGCAATTTTGGAAGAATGAAAATTCCATGTCCTGGGTCGGAATGGAGCACGGGGATAGGAATTGGAAAGCTTATCCAGAGGAGAAAAGGGATGCATGACCAAAGTTTGAATGGGGTCCACATGTATCATAGATATTTGGTGCAGAAGAGTGCCAACGGCTATTTTGACAAAAACAAAATTTTGTTGTCAATATGGGCAATTTCTACTATTGCATGACTGGAAGGAAATCAAACCAACTATGACATGGAAGAGGGATTCCATTCTATGATGAGGGATTGGAAAGGGAGAATTCCTTAACCCTCTGTTTTGATATCGTATTTATAATTATAAAATTGTCATGCATATAAACTATGGCATAGGAATGTGAAAATGTAAGAGATCACATACATGCATATGCACTAGATGGCATATTAACAAACATTGCATAGTGCATGTGGAAATGTTGTGCATGAATAGGATATTTCATATTGGTAAAGTAGTGAAGTTTTACTTGTGCAATGAGCCACTTAAGACAATGATTGTGGTTGCTAATCATTAGTTGTGTTCGCATTGGTTACAGGGCCAAAGGCAACTGAAGCATGGCTAAAGACGAGGATGATGTTGTTGCATATGACCAACAACCGTATGAGGAAGGGATGGTGCAACAAATCTATGATCATGAGGTTGGAAAAAGGAATGTGTAGCCTTGGTAAGAGGCCAACTGATCAGGTAACATCAAGTGATGTTAATATCAGCCATGCAGGTAATGGTTATTGGTGCATAAATTGCATGAATGTTGAAAGCGGATTTGGTAAGATCCCTTCAACTATGTTTGAATTATGTTGAATGCATAGTACTCATAACTTAATGAAAGGTATCATTGAGGAAATGTGCATTAAAATATTGTGCACAATCTTGTGGTTATGCATTGAGTGAATGCACATTAAAAGATTACGTGAGTGATGTAAATGTGCATGCATAGGTTTAGGTGCACATGATGAGATGCATTGTGAGAATGCATGATTGTGATGTATGTTTCATTGCAATTAGATAATAGATGGAATGGAAAACTATTATCAATCTTAAGAGAAAGAGAATAATTGCATAAAATGATGAAATCGAACCATGCAACTCCAGTATGGTAATGATTCACATGAAGTGAATGATTTTGGTGATATTATCAATGCCATTGACTAATTAGAGAAATCAGATTTGAATTCTATTGTTAAATGCTGCTAACTGTTTGGTTATTTGATAAATGTGCCAGGAAGACACATTGTAGGAAGACCAGGAGTGATGGCCTGCAAAATCCAAACTAGATGGGAAAGACCCCATGCTTGGAAATGGGTTTCGAGTGAAACGCCATTGATAATGTCTCAACCAAACCACATGTCGGTAAACCATGAGAGTGAGATGGTAAAGCTATGCCCAGAAGGCATGTGAGACACACCTGTAAAATGAATGAGTATTCTGTGACCCTAGACAAGAACATGCATGTCTAAATTATTAGGGTTAATATGCACAGCATGCTCTATCTTATTTATATCATTATAGACTGCTTGAGCATGATTAGAGCCTACATGGTGCACATTGGAAAGGGGGTGCACACCTTTTCTGGTGCTGGGTCATGATAGGGTTTTCAATATTGACTACACTCTAAGGGAATGGACGCATTCCTGGTGTTTCAATACTTGATAGTGAATGATATGGATTATGGTTACAAAATTTGAATAGCAATACTGATGAGCTTGCTTATCCTTCTTGTGTTGTCAGCCTACACAGATGCAGATTGATACTGCACATTAAAGAGGCAAAGTAAAGAAGGGTATGCAAAAGGACTGTATAGGAATTGGCAACCTTTCTATGCTCACATGAAATATTACCAGAAGGAATGGACAAGCCCGAAGAGCTGTGTAATAAAAAGAGGTATCATCCTTGTGTGAGTGGGGTCATGCTAACCTGTAGTCAAGAAAGTCACTTATAAAGTTCCTAAAAGGAACCATCGATTTGCACCGGAGAAGGAGTGGCGTCCTTGTATGAATGAAGAGCTGTATGTGTGAAGGGTTATGGTGCAAGAAGGTGTGGTGACATTAGTGAAGGCATAAAATATCTATTGGGTCAGCAGTAGGAGGGCGGGCACCAAGACTGACTGAAAACCCTAAGATTCCTATTGGGTTAGCAGTAGGAGGGCAGATGCCAAGACTTAATGAAAACCCTGAGATGCTTATTGGGTCAGCAGTAGGAGGGTGGGTGTCAAGACTGACTAAAAACCCTGAGATGCCCATTGGGTCGACAGTAGGAGGGCAGGTGCCAAGACTGACAGGAAACCCTGAAATCTCTATTGGGTCAACAGTAGGAGGGCGGGCGCCAAGACTGACTGAAAACCATGAGATGCCTATCCAAGTCCATAGGAGATTCCAAGGCTTGCAAAGTGAAGCAGGACACTGTGGACCAGAAGGGAAACGCACAATACAGATATGTATTCGTTTTCATTTATGTCTTGTTTGGAATAATGAAGATTTCAGGTATAAATATTTTAACAGCTAAGCTGATACACTATTGTTACTTTGTTGGAAACCTTGGTCATTGCAGGAAGGCAAGACCCTGAAAGACTATAAATTGCTGGTAAATCCAGAGAGTGAATGAGTGGGCGATATAAATTGCTGGTAAATCTAGAGAGTGAATGACTGGGGGATATAAATTATTGAGAAATCCAGAGAGTAACTGGTTGGGCATTCACTACTTGATATGGTAAAGCAACGCATACGCTGGCCCAATACCCCTTAAACAATTGATAAAACCAGTCAACGTACTGGCCTGGCATTGCCTATTCGAATGATTGTGGAGTAGCCTATGTGCTGGCCCAACATTCATAATTGTGTCCACGGGAAATCCAAGGCTCGTAAAGCAAAGAAGAATCCCATGGAATAAAGTGAAGACATCCAATACAGATAATTATTTGGTTATCTTGCAGTTTCTTGCTTATGAATATACGTGTGTATATGATTTGGTTATGATTTCTCAGACTCTTGTTTAGAGAAGAACCTTATGAAATAAACTAAACATGTGAATTGATTCAATGTTTGAGTGTAGGTATTGTTGGAAGTAAGGACCAGGAAGGCATCATAGGGATGCATATGGACATAAGACCATCCTAAAGAGCTCAATATCAGCAGTAATAAAAGATGGTGCTAGCGGACGTAAGTGGGTCCTAGCAGCCAAAGGTTCTGTAAGCAACAATGGGAAGGGGTACCCAAGTTGAAAAGCATTAGACAGACCTTAGACACTAAGTGTCATAGCCAATAAAGAGCAATTCAAGCATTCACATTAAAGTGAAAGAGACTAAGGAGCATGAAACCACAGTGATGGCATAGCTCCATAATAAAACAAGTCTAAGAGAGAGAGACTCTTACTCTTCTCTTTCATTTTTATTGATGCATTTATAAAACAACGAATTGTTGAATGCATGTCATGACTAGAAGAAGAATGTGTTTATTTGCTTGAATTAAATTGTGAATGCTAAAATAGTTATTTCACTGTGGAAGGATGAGCATGAAAGAGATCATGTGTATGTTGGGAAAGCATGAAAATTTGGAAGTCGCATGAGTGAAGCATCGATGTTCCATGTCAATTGGGAAATAATTGACTAATTTTAATGTTTATATTATGCTTGTTCTAACAAAGAGTTTCCATGATAAATTTCACAGGTGAGAAATTGAAACAATTGGTTGCAACCGACACAAGCAAGTGTTGCTAGTAAGTAAAGGGTGGTCAGCTGTGCACATTGACCATGGCGGTAGACCAAGGGCTACTAGAATTGGCTGAAAGTCTTCTTCAAGCAATTGCAAAAACCCAAGAAAATCTTGGAGAGATTCTCAAGCTACAGAGGCAACAGAATGAGATGAACCACGAGGTTTTGCAGTATTGATGTATATATAACTTCGGAATGTATTTCATCTATGTATTTCATATATATTTATTATACCCTTATAAGAGATGTGTTATTCCTCTATAAGGAAGTGTCGTCATGTGGATTGACAAGTGTCGCAAGTGTGTGTACTTGCTGATGGGTTATTAGACCACCATGTGTGGGGTCGGCCCTAAAATTTATATTATATTGTGGATGTATCTAGATAGACAATTTGGCCCCATAAGGTCACTGGGCAAACAGGTTAAGTATAAATAGAGATCGGAAGATCTCTATTTGGATCATTCGGAAAGACACACTTCTCTCACTCAGAAAGTGGCGCACTAGTGAGGAGGAGGATCATCTACTCTAGGAGACTATCTCAAGTGTATTTTTGTTGTACTTTGGTTGAGCCATTGCTCTCTCTATCTCTGAGGAAGTTGTGGGGTTTTTCACCTTAGGGTTTTCCCCACGGAAACTCTGTGTCTCTTGTCTCTCATGCTTTTGATTCTTGTGATGCTTGTCATGCTTATTGTGATTGTTATGCATTGATATACTGTATATGTTATTCTCTCAGTAAAGATCCAAGAGTATTGTGAATTAATGCTCAAATTTTAACATGCAGGACTCTATTCGTTTGCAAAAAGAGGTAAAAAGCATTCTGGGAGCAATCAACAAGGGAAAGGAAAGTGGATGCATGAAGAAGCATTCATCCAATCGGCTGATTAAGAAACGTTCCAGGTGGGAAGCCTCAAAGGAATTTGAGTAGGAAAAGGTAAATCAAACAATGAAATGTTGGGGATGTGGAGGAAATAATTGCCTCCGTGACTACCCAACAATGGAGCATCAAGGGGGTAGCCACCATAAAGTTTCCAGACTTGTAGATCAGCGGGAAGGTGAAGAAAGGAAAGGGTTTGTTTTGGAACAATGCCCTCATGCAGAGCTAGGAGGTCCAAGCCAGCAGGAGCAGTTTGTAAAGACCCAAGGACTTGGTTCCGAAAACCCAAGTAAAGGGTGAGATGCAGGACAGACCTGCCATATTTTGTGAATTTTGGACATGTATATAACGTGTATGTATTCCTAGGTATTGGAACACCGAGGATGGTGTTATTCCAAGGGGAGGGGAATGTAATGTCCCCATCCTTGACCCTTATGATATTTGGGCTGTAATGTAAATATTGTATGCATATTTTGTATGATTCCTAGAATGGAGCTCAAGGCCAAGGCCCCGCTAGTGAACGCTCAACCTTGAAGAGGAAAGTATTAGATATTATGTTGCCCATGTGCTAGAGAACCATGGGAATTGTAAATATGCATTTTAATATAAAAATGCCCAGAACTAGCTATGCAATGCAACAAGAGATGGGGGCATGATATTACAAGGAATTGGGAGGAAAATATTCAAACCCTTGAGCCAATCAAGTCAAGCCAAGTGTTGATGAGAGAACCCATGAACCATAAACTACCCATGTTGACTTTGGTGCCCAATCATTCATTTCTCCCAAGAGTTGGGTAAAGTAGTTAATGCCTTGGGGATTGGGGAGGTATGGCTGTCCAAATTCGTGTATGGGAAAGCCACCCTCATGGAAAATCGTGTTTCTCCTTCTTGGGCAAGAAAACACCCACGAATTTCCTTCCCAAGACATTATTCATGGTCAGAATTCACTCTCTCACATTTTTGGGAACTTGCTGGGTATTCTTGGAGCTTGTTGGGCGTTCTTGGAACTCGCTGGGCATTTTTGGAACTGCCTGGGCGTTTTCCAGCCACATTTTTCTGGTTTCCCTGGATCTTCTAACTAAGAAGAGGGCATTTTTTGTGTTGCGGACCTGTTGGGAGCTGTAGGGGAATTTTTCTCCACTGTTTTTCTGTGTTTTGCTCCTTTTGCCATGGCTAGGAACTCATTTTTGCATTGCCCTGTGGTTGGGGAAAGAGGAGTCATGATTTTGGGGTTTGTGGAGGCCGTTTTTTCCCTCTGATTTCCCAGGAACGTTTGTTGAAAACAATTTTGCTCTCCCAGGCTTGATTCCTATCCACCATTTTTCTGTTTTGGCTGCCCACGTTTTCCCTGTTACCCCACACTTGGGATTTTGTTGTTATGTGCATCCATGCTTAGCTTTGAGTTGCTGTGTGTTAAGAAACATTGGGGTTGAGATGGGTATCCATTGCTTTGGGATGTGATGAGCTTGAGAGTCTCCTTTTCCTTGTAGATATCATGCCTAGCTCGGGGGTGGTCTCTGAGTGCCGAAAGAATATAAGTTGGGCAAAAACCTACGGTTGGGAGGAATGTTGCAATGACATAGCTAGTTGTTGGGGACCCCATTACATTGAAATAAGTATATTCTTTGTTTGTATTTAATTCTACAATGCGATAAGTTAAATGGTTGTTATTGATATATTGAATGCAAATGAAATTATGTGTGTGGATGAGTTTATCTCTGCTGTGCATGTTTGTTGAATTTACATCTGCACACATGGGTTTTTAATAATATGAATTTTAATGAAGGGCTGAGTTGCTTAAAAAGCCCCATAGATTAGCTTCATGTTCCCTCCCTTGCCTTGGATGGATGGGTGGGGACGTTACACTCTTGCTCTCCAATCGCCACTGCATCATCAATAGTCTTACCCTTTGGCCACATTAGGAATTGGCCATCTACATATGCAACCCTCATGCCTTTTGCATCCAATGCAGATATGGAGACTAGATTCTTCTTGAGACCTGGAACATATAGTACATCTTTCATCTTCATAGACTTTCCAGAGTCAAGTTTAAAGGAGGCTTCACCACTCCCTTTTATTGGATACTGGTAGTCATCCCCAAGTTTCACTTTGTGGGGTGATTCATGTTCAGATAGGTTTATAAAGGATTCTTTGAATCTTGTCATGTGTTTAGAAGCCCCACTATCTATAAGACTATCATTACTTCCATGAGTAATGGTTCCAATGAGAGCAAAAATCAAAACATATTCTTCATCACTTGAAGTGTTCGGGTACACAAGGTACTCCCAAAAGACCGAACACCTAGAGAAACCACTTCACACAAACAGATCACAGATCAATACACCGATGTTTTGACATGGTTTAAACCCTTGTGAGGGAAATACTCCACAACCCCGGCCAAATAGCTTCTACGGGACAATTTATTATGCAAAGAAAGAAAGTTACGAATGAGCTTCTCATAATCGATCAACTTTCCAATGACCCTCCATGCTCTTTAAATAGAGATCATGGACCAATCAGGTGTTAAGCCACGGATCAAGGGTAGGTATGATCTAAAAGAAGTTGAGTCGTCGGATCACTCTATGTTGGAAACATATCATGACCGTCGGATTAAGTATTTACAAATGCATACTAATGCATACTAAAGAAACACACTTTACCTAATGGATCTATTACACAAGTTGATCTTAACTAAATCCTAAGTGTATAAATATCCTAACATCCCCCCTTAAGAACAACTTGGGATAGGATTGAAGGATTTACAAAAGTGACACTATTAGGAGAAGGAAGGAGGCATTAGATCCTATCCCCCCTTAATGACAAGTTCCTGATCTTCTAACATAGATCAAAGTTTAGAAAACTTCGCTTCTGTAAGAGATTTGGTGAAGATGTCTGCAACTTGGTCATCTGTAGGACAAAAGAGCACTTCAAGAACACGATCATGGACAAGATTTCTGATGAAGTACATATGTAGATCAATGTGTTTGTTGTGTTGATGTAGAACTGGATCTTTGGCAAGCTTGATGGCACTTTGATTATTGCACCAAAGTGGAGTAGGCTGCTGCTGATCGAATCCGAACTCTGAAAGGATCTGTCGAAGCCATAAAGCTTCCTGACTAGCATCAACTGCGGCTCGATATTCTGCTTCTGCTGAAGAAAGAGAAAGAGCTTGTTGTTTCTTACAAACCCAAGTGATAGGTCCAGATCCCAGACTTAAAACATAACCTGCAGTAGACTTTCGATCATCAGGATCGCCAGCCCAATCTGAATCAGTGAAACCAACCAACAAAGGTTTCCCCCCTGTACTGTAATGAATCCCAAACTAAATTGTACCTCGAATATATCAAAGTATTCTTTTAGCTGCTTTCCAGTGACTTTCATGAGGTGTCTGCATATAACAGGAAACACGGCCAATGGCAAAGGAAAGGTCAGGACAGGAATGAGTCAAGTATAAGAGACTACCAACAAGCTGACGATACAAGGTGGCATCGACTTCAGGTGAAGTACAAGTGGCAGAAAGTTTGACTCCAGACTGGAAGGGAGAAGGGGCTGGTGTACAATCTTCCATGTGAAAGCGACGAAGAAGCTCACAAGCATACTTATACTAAGAAAGAAAGATTCCTTCTTTGGTTTGCAGGACTTGAAGACCAAGAAAATAATGCAAATGTCCTAAGTTTGACATTTCAAAATTTTGTTTAAGACTGGATTTCACATGGGTTATAAGCTTAGGGTCACTACCAGTAAGAATAAGGTCATCAACATATAGAACAAGTATGATGAGATGGTTTCCTACTTTCTTGGTATAGACATTGGGGTCAGAATGGCATCTAGAAAAACCAATGTCAAGGAGAAAGCTATCCATTTTGGCATACCAAGCTCTAGGAGCTTGCTTAAGGCCATATAAGGATTTCTTAAGGCGACAAACAAGGCTAGATTTATTCTGAACATATCCAGGAGGTTGTTCCATGTAAATTTCCTCTTGTAGATCACCATGTAAGAAGGAAGACTTGACATCCATTTGATGGACTTCCCAGTTGTGTAAGGCTGCAAGGGAAAGAACAAGGCGGATGGAGTTCATTTTTGCGACAAGAGAAAAGGTTTCATTGCCGTCAATCCCTTCAACTTGGGAAAAACCTTTGGCAACTAACCTTGCCTTTAGTCTTTCAACACTTCTATCTGATGCATACTTAGTTCTGTAGACCCATTTACATCTGACAAGTTTTCTTCCTTTTGGAAGAGGTACAAGATCCCAAGTATCATTCGCCATTAAGGAACGATATTCTTCATCCATAGCTGCATCCCAATCTGGATTTCCTGAAGCTTCTGCAAAGGTTGCTGGATCATGATTCTTGGAAACTTGATCCAAAAGAGAAGAGGCTCACTGAAACTGAGAACGTGTTCGACGTTGATCTCTAGGATCGCCAGCTGCTTCACATGTTGAACGGACCCATCGAGGAAGCACTTGTGCTGGTGCAACTGGAGGAACATGAGCATGTGGAGGTGGATTTTCATCCTCACTATCATCATTAGAAACTGGAGTTGGAAACCTATCAAGGAAGTTGGAAGAAGAAGAAGAAGGCACAATCGCTGAATCAGGCTCGCAGGCCAAAGATGGAACAATCACCGAGTTAGGATCGCAGGCCAAGAGATTTTCATCAAATTTAACATCTCTTCTAATGATTACATCATGAGAATGTGGTTGAAGAAGTCTATAACCTTTTACGTCTTCAGAATATCAAAAAAATATGCACTTTTCACTTTTAGGCTGCAATGCTTTCCGTTTTTCATCCGGAATGTGAGCCCATGCTTCACTACCAAACACATGGAAGTGACTTACATCAGGTTTAGTTTTACTCCATGCTTCTTCCAGTGTGATACCTTGTAATGTTTTAATGGGGGTGCAATTAACTATGTAATTTGCACAATTAATGGCTTCAGCCCAAAATTGAAGACTTAGTCCCTTAGATTGGATCATACAATTATCCATTTCTTTTAAAGTGCGGTTCTTCCACTCAGCTACACCTTTTTTTGTGGTGTATATGGAACAGTGTACTGTTGTTGGATGCCTTCTTCAGTGTAGAAAGTAGTGAATTTTTTTTTAACATATTATCCTCCATTGTCAGATCTTAAATTAATAATTTGATGACCAGATTGTTTTTCAACGAGGGCCTTGTAGGCCAAGAACATGTTAAATACTTCACTCTTAAGTTTTAGGAAATAAACCCAAGTGCATCTGGTTTAATCATCAATGAAAGTTAAGAAATATTCGAAACCAGAAAAGGAAGCACATGGAAGAGGACCACACAAGTCACTATGCACAAGCTCCAAGGGAACTGAGGCGTGCCAAGAGGCACGTTTACCAAAACTGTCTCGATGATGTTTTTCGAGTACACAACCGGAATAAACACCATCCATGCAAGATACCATTGGAAGACCTGTCACCATATTGTCTTTACATAGTTGTTGCAATGAGCGATAATTTAAGTGACCAAATCGTTCATGCCAAAGTTTGCTCAATTTATCACTATGAGCAACAAAAACTGAAGGAAAAGGTGATGACCCAAAGTTGTTAAACTTGTACAATCTGGTAATATCATCAACAATTCTGGTAGCTAGGACCTGTTGAGGATGTTTAAAATCCTTGATTACAACTTCGTGAGGTGTAAAGGTCAAGTCCTACCTTCACCAGAATGAGTGATTTGATAGACTGATAACAAATTGCAGGAAATTCTTGGAACACATAGTACATCACTGAAATGACCATTATCTACTGGAACTGTTCCAACACCTATAACACTTAGAGATCTATCATCACCAACAAATATTTGTTTGGTGTTACATTCATGCATAGTAGAAAAGATGGCTTGATCCTTAGCCATATGATAAGATGCTCCAGAATCAATGATCCATTCATTTGAAGTAGAAGAAGAAGATGCATTATAAGAATAACCAGAAGCACAAAGTGCATGTCCATGAGAGGTAGATTCTGAAGGTGAATCTAGGTTGATGTGGTGCTTCTTCATTGCTGCTTCCAAGGCTGCCATCTTCTTGAAACACTTAAATTCATCATAATTATCTTTCCCACAATAGTTGCAATGATGCTCAGTCTTCTTTTCTTTTGGCTTGGATCCTTTGTCATTTTTTAAAGAAGGAGCTGACTGAGAGGGTTTGAGACCCTTTTTTGACTTATTATTGCGAAAATTTTGTTTCTTGGGAGGCTTGGACTTTTCTTTCTGTTGGGACAATAAGGCTTTCCCAGATGTATCTGCATTGTTGATTATTCCAAGATGGATGAGTTTATCTTGCTCTCTAATCAAGGAATCACAAAAAGATTCAAGACTAGGCTCTTGATAGCTAGCTGCATTCAAGGATTCTTTCATGGAGTAAAATGTAGATACAAAAATAGAATATGCAGGTCCAAGTTTTGAAAGAATATGATAAATGCATTGCTTGTCTTCCCTCTTAATCTTACATTCTGCATAAAAGAGTTTAAGAGTTTTGTACGTAGATAAATAATCTTGAATGCATGAAAAATCACTTGGATTTAAAGAAATCAACTTATTTTCGAGTTGATGACCTCGAATTTCATTGTGTTTACCAAACATAGATTCCAACTTGTCCCAAACAGCATTAGGTTCATCAATTCCAGATATGTGGAATCGCAAATCAGTAGAGATTGACATTCCAATCAATCCACAAGCTTTGTCACATCTATTTGCCCATTTGATTTTCTTATCATCATCAATAGGTTTTGTTTCTTTCCTTGAGGTAATTCTAAAAAGTCCTCTACTTCATAGAACATCCTCCATACGAGATTTTCATGAGAAATAGTTGGAACTGGTAAGTAAAATATCACAAGGGGTGGCCATATTTGTAAATTAATGGCTATAAAATCAGAAACCAATAGTCCAGATGCGAATAGCTCGAAAAAATAGGTGGTTTAAAAAAAACGGCACTGAAAACTGACTCTGTATGATGAAGTTATGCTTGAATCAAAGAAATTGTTGAAGATGTCCCTAATAGTGACGTGGCAGATAGAAAATGACCAGCTAAAAAAAAGGACCCCCCTCTTCCCAAGATGAACCTTTTACAATCACTTTACAAGAAAGTTGATTTAAGTGAATCACTTTTATAAAATAAGTGATTTCACTTTTACAATGATGTTACTTTAAATAGTGCAACAATAAAAATGAACTTAAGTGACTCACTTTGTATTTTTATTTTTTATTATTTAAGTGAGATGCACTTTTACAATAAAGTAACTTTGAAAATAGAAATTGCATGCACTTTTCCTTTTAAAAGTAACTTCCTAAGACTTGAACTCAAGACCTATCAAGGAATAAAGCAACTTTGAACCAAGTGAGCTGGATTAAAAGGGATGTAAAATATGGAAATGAGGAAGGGTTTTTTTTTTAATTTTTTTTTTACTCTTCTTGCTCGGTTTCCATGCTTGCCTTTTTTCCTGCAAATCACACCACAAACCGAAACAAAACAAAAAAAATTCCACACTTAAGAGCTTGGATCTCATTAGCTTGCCCAGAAAGTCTACGTTTCCTCTCTGTTTCTGATTTGTCGAGATCGCACAAGGTGCACAGCAAAGAGCATATGCAACCGAGGAAAACCCTTTCTCTTTCTGTTTCTGATTTGCCAAGATCGCTCAAGGTGCACGGCAAAGAGCATATGTAGACAGGGAAAGCAACAATCCAAAACCAAAAAAATCTAATAGTAAAAAATGATAAAATATGAGATTTTTTTTCTTTTAAAACAGAAAATAAAAAATGCGTCACTGTAACATTATACATTCAGATCTGATGAAATACGCGTTTTCTGAAGCAACCGGGAACCATTTCCGATCAAACGAAAACTATTTCCCAATGGAAACGACGCTCTGGACGCAATGGAACACCTCCTACAGCCCAGAAATGCACAAAAACACTAGAACCAGAAACCCTTTCAAGTTTCGGCAACAACAGTTCAAGATCTAGATCATAACCGGAAGCAGCTCTTCATAAAAGCTCTGATACCATGTTCAGGTACACAGGGTACTCCCAAAAGACCGAACACCTAGAGAAACCACTTCATACAAATAGATCACAGATCGATACACCGATGTTTTGACATGGTTTAAACCCTCGTGAGGGAAACACTCCACTGCCCCAGCCAAATAGCTTCTACGAGACAATTTATTATGCAAAGAAAGAAAGTTACAAATGAGCTTCTCATAATCGATCAACTTTCCAATGACCCTCCATGCTCTTTAAATAGAGATCATGGACCAATTGGGTGTTAAGCCACAGATCAAGGGTAGGTATGATCTAAGAGAATTCGAGTCGTCGGGTCACTCTATGTCGGGAACATATCGTGACCATTGAATTAAGTATTTACAAATGCATACTAATGCATACTAAAGAAACACACTTTACCTAATGGATCTATTACACAAGTTGATCTTAACTAACTCCTAAGTGTCTAAATATCCTAACATGAAGAACCTTCACTATCTTCTCTAGCCCTCTTCCTGAGAGGTTCATCATCCTCTGCAGCATGAGCATGATGTCATCTTTTGATGTTCTTCTTTTTGTTCCTGGGACAATTTATGGAAATGTGTCCCCTTTCATCACAAGTATAGCACCGAATATGAGAGAGATATTTCATAGATCTTCTAGAGCTTTCCTTCTGTCTTTGGTGATAGTGTTTACCTTTCCTGTGATGAGAGTGATCCCTTTTGATATTATCTTTCCTGGTGTTTGCTGTGAGAGCTTGATCTTCATTCCCCATTTTCTTTTCTCGAGCTATAATCCGAGCTTCTTCCTGTGAGCATTCTTCCCACAACCTGCTGAAAGTGATACATTTCCTTCTAGCATAAATTCCTTGGATGAAGAAATCCCATGACCTAAGAAGGCCATTAAGAGTGCTCATTACCACTTCTCCATTTTCTATACCTTCTCCCGCAGCTTCAAGTTGTTCTTTTATCTGGGAGACCCTTCAGAAATAAGACTACATAGTCTCTGCATTCTAGATCTTGATATTCTTCAATTGATTCCTCAAGGTCATCTTCTGATTTATGTTCTTCCCTTCAAATAGCTTGGTCAGGGAATCAAACATCTCCTTTGGTGTCTTTAGAGATGACACATGGGATATGAGATTATCTTTGATGGAATCAGCAATGATTCTCTTTTCCTTGACCAAGTTCTTCTTGTGAAGAGCCTTAGGCTCTTCTCCCTTTGGGACGGAAACCTCTTCACTTATATAAGTGTCCAACTTATTTTCTTCCAAGATTAACCCAATCCTATACTTCCATGCTCGGAATTTATCAAACCTTCAAGCTTATCCTCAAGCTTGGTGTGGTGAGACATCTTTAAAGAGTACTTCAAATGGAAATAGAAAATTTTTAGGTCTTACCACTTGATTTGCTGAAAACTGGATCTCGTCCCGGATTAGGTTTTGTCAGAGAAACCCTAAAAATTTAAAAGATGAATTTCAAATTTTTGAACGGATAGAAAGATGTGCCTTGATGAGCTGATCAGCCTGGTATACTCAAAATTTCAGAACTGCAAAGTTTCACCCTTCAGAAATGCTTTTCAATCTCCCGTTTTCACTAGGGAGGACCCTGAATTAGGGTTTGCATTTCCCGGAGATTCACCCAACCAAAAATATCGATCCAAAGCTCTAAACTTCGATTTTTCCAAGTAGCTTCCAGTTATGTCTTTAGATTTCATAAATTCCTATTTTTTTGGAAACCCTAATTTTTAGGGCCAAAATTGAAAGTGCTCAGAATTGAATTCTGATTGGACAGAAAGATTATCCTTGATGAGTAGAGTCAATCTACCTTACTGCGTTTCCAAAATATGTGGAGAGAAACCCAATGAACAAGAAACCCTAGTTTCTGCCACTGCATAGTGTTTTCTTCTTAGGTTAGCTCTAATACCATGTTAGATTTTGAGCATTAATTCAACATACTCTAGGATCTTTACTGAGAGAATAACATGTACAGCATATCAAGCAATCACATAAGACAATGGATACACAGAGTTTCACTGGGGAAAACCATAAAGGTGAAAAACCCCACAACTTCCTCAGAGATAGAAATAGCAATGACACAACCAAAGTACAAGATATAGTATTCTCCTAGGAGCTGATCCTCCTCCTCACATGTGCGCCACTTTCTGAGTGATGGGAGAGTGAGTAATGAGATGATCAAATAAAGATCTCCCGATCTCTATTTATACTTGTCCTGTCCTGCCCAATAAACCAGTGGGGCCGACTTGTCTAACTCAGTCTAATAACCCATGGTTACATTAATCCGGGCCGACCCCTTACTATGTTGTCTAATAACCCATCAGCAAGTTACAACACTTGCGACACTTGTCAATACAAATGATGACACTTCCGTATAGAGGAATAATACATCTCTATAGGAGTACAATAAATACATAGATGAAATACATTGCGAAGTTATATATACATCAACAATAATATCATGGAAGACGAATTGAAGAGAAGGATTGGGGCACATCTCCCACTTGTTGGCTAGGTCACATCTCCTTGCCTTGGTAAGCTAAAGTGCTCACACACAAATTCAATAATGATCAAAAGTTGTGAAAATGATTTGCTTGGATTTTTCATAAATTCCTGATGAACTGTTGAGCAATTTGATGTGCTTGGTGACCTGTGAGAGCCCTTCCAAATTCTCCCTCCTTGAGTGGATAGGATTTCCTGCTTTTCATCCTTTTAGAAACTGTGCCCACCCTTGACTTGAGATGTTTCCTGCTTTGTAAACTGACATCTAATTTGGAAATTACGCCCTCCCTTGGCTTTTATGGATGTTTCCACTTTTATGCTTTTGGAAACTTCTTACATTTTCCCTTATTTTCATATTTTGCTATTTTCTTGCCTCCGGTTCCATTTTAGCAACGTTATCCTCATGAGGGCGCCCTCTTGGCCCACTTGCTCAAAATTTAGGAATAATTATTTATGAAAATAATTAAAATTAATAAAATTATTGTTTCTATTTTCCTCACCTACTTGCTTTTGTCAGTTTCTTTCCTTTTAGCTTGGCATCTTGCTTTGTGCTACTTTTCTCCACTTTCACCTTTGGTGTGACAACTCATAAGGCTATCCTTATCTCTACATGTGCCCTCATGGTGTCCTTATCATTATCCAACTCACCAAAACAAATAATTAATATTTTAAATATGAAAATAATCAGCACATCCTTCTAATTTAATTAATTAAACAAATATATGATAATTTATTCATGTTTAATAATTGCCTAGGTTAAAGTTATCCCCCCTTTCATTAATTAATTCCTTGGTCATCACTAGGATAATGGGGGTTGGTGGATTCTTTGCTACCCTTGGTATTGGAAAATTGGGAACATGACATATGTTGGGAAAGCATGAAAAGTGTGGAAGTCCCATGGATAAAGCATGGAATTTCCATGTCATTTGGGAAAATAATTGGTTGATTTTGATGTTTATATTATGCTTGACCTAACATAATTTGCAATGATGAATTTCACAGGTGAGAAATTGAAATCAATTGGTTGCAGCTGTTACAAAACCAATGGTGTTAGCAACCAAAGTGTGGGAAGCTGTGCACATTAACCATGGCAGCAGACCAAAAGCTACTAGATTTGGCTTAAAATATTCTTCAAACAATTGACAAAACCCAAGAAAATCTTGGAAAGATGCTTTGGATACAAAAGCAACAGAGTGAGATGAACCACAAGGTTTTGCAGGACTCTATTTGTTTGTAAAGGGAGGTAAAAATAATTCTGGAAGCAACCAGTAGTGGAGTAGTGAAGAGGAATTCACCCAATCATCCCACTAAGAAACATTCCAGGTGGTAAGACTCAAAGGGAATTGAGCGGGTAAAGAGAAGGCAGCCACTGGAATGTTGGGAATGTGGAGGAAATCATCTCTTTCGCGACTACCCAACAAAGGACAACAAGAAATCTAGCAGCCATAAAGATTCCAGACTTGTGGATCAATTGGAAGGTAAAGAAAATGAAAGAATTGTTGTGGAGCAATTGCCACCTGCATGGTTGCAAGATCAAAGCCAATAGATATAGCTTGTGGAAGACAAAGGACTTGGTCCTAAAAGTTCAAAGTAAAGGGTAAAATATAGGGGCAGACCTGCAACATTTTTTAAAATTTTGAACATGTATAAATTGTATATGTAATCCTAAGTATTGGAATACCGAGGATGGTGTTATTATAAGGGGGAGGGAATTGTAATGTCCCCATTTTGACCCTTAGGGTTTATTGACTTCAATGTAGATATTGTATACTTGTAATGTGTGTTCTCCCTAGTGTGGAGCTCAAGGCCAAGGCCCCACTAGAGGATGTCCAGGTTTTAGTTAAAAGTAAAGTATTTGGTATTTTGGTAACCATGTGCTAGTAAGCCATGGAAAATGTAAATGGTGTAAATGATACCATGCAAATAAAAATACCAAGGGATGGCTATGGATGAAAATAAATGAGGGGGATATGTGTATCCACTAGGGAGAGGTGAGGGGGTTGTGGGATTGGAACCCACGCTACCACATGTCGATTTGTGAACCCATTTGACTCCCATCCTGACATTAAATTCTGTTGTAAGAAGGTAGTTGATAAGGCATGTTCATGAGGTCGATTGAGTATGGAGCGGCCCTAAGATCCATATGGTAGAGTATGGATATGGTTTTACTTGTCCCTTAAGTCACTCTACACCTAGGGATTCACAGACCCAGATCCTTAACCCGTTGCTGACCAAGAACCTCATTCATCATGCATCACAGAGCAAGGAGGGGAGCAAGAAAGAAAATCATGATTCGGTGTAAGCTCGAATTGGCAGAGCTGAAATCACATAGAAACCCTACATAGGAAAACCTGATTGAGAAAGACATGGATCAAACCCTGGGGATGAGTTACAGAGAGTGAGAATTGTAGAGAACCCGTGAGAAAAACTAAATCTGATAACAGAGGACTGAGTTGCGGGACATAGTTTTGGCCACAACCCCGAGGAAGATTCAAGCTAGAATAACAGAGGGGAAGATTAAACAGAGTTTGGATGTGCTTGATAAGCCAACTGTATGTTGGCTTAGAATTAGGGTGGATCCCTGACTGTGAGGGAGCCCATTTATCCCTCCTTAGTGGATACATAGCCCCAGCTCGGGGGTGGTCTCAGAGATCTGAAACAATACAGGCTAGGAAGAGACCTATGGTTGGGATGGAACGTTGCAGTCCATAGATAGTTTTCTTGGAGATTCAAGGAGAAAGATAAGTGTTCCCTGTGCTTTATTGTGCCCATTTTCTAGGGAAACACAAGCCATACCATTGCTTCGAATATCTTGTTGATCACACCTTGAGGTAGCCAGAAAATCATATATGATATCGTCTCTAGTTGAACAAACTATCGAGGATCGATACTCTGTCAAGTAGTACAAGTACACAACAATTAAATATCCTTCAGAAGTAGAGCATCATAATTTGTAATGTCCCCATTTTGACCCTTAGGGTTTATTGGATTCAATGTAAATATTGTATATATGTAATGTGTGTTTTCCCTAGTGTGGATCTCAAGGCCAAGGCCCCAATAGAGGATGTCCAAGTCTTAGTTAAAAAGCAAGTATTTGGTATTTTGGTAACCATGTGTGAGTAAGCCATGGAAAATGTAAATGGTGTAAATGATACCATGTAAATAAAAATACCAAGGGCTGGCTATGGATGAAAATAAATGATGGGGATATGTGTATCCACTAGGGAGAGGTGAGGGGGTTGTGAGATTGGAACCCACGCTGCCAAATGTTGATTTGTGAACCCATTTGACTCCCATGCTGACATTTAATTCTATTGCAAGAAGGTAGTTGAGAAGGCATGTTCATGAGGTGGATTGAGTATGGAGCAGCACTGAGATCCGTATGGAAGGGTATGGATCTGGTTTTACTTGTCCCTTAAGCCACTCTACACCTGGGGATTCACAAACTTGGATCCCTAACCCATTGTTTACCAAGAACCTCATTCATCACGCATCATAGAGCAATGAGGGGATCAAGAAAGAAAATCGTGATTCGCTGTAAGCTCGAATTGGCAAAGCCGAAAGCCCATAGAAACACTGCATAGGAATAAAACTAATTGAGAAAGCGATGGATCAAACCTTGGGGATGAGTTATAGAGAGTGAGAATTTTAGAGAACCCGTGAGAACACCTGGATCTGATAACAGAGGAGAGAGTTGCAGGATAGAGCTTCATCCGCAACCCTGAGGAAGATTCCAGCTAGAATAACAGAGGGGAAGATTAAACAAAGGTTGGATATGCTTGATAAACCAACTGTATGTTGGCTTAGAATTAGGGTGGATACTTGACTGTGAGAGATCCCATTTATCCCTCCTTAGTGGATACATATCCCCAACTTGGGGGTGGTCCTTGAGAACTGAAATAATACGGGTTGGGAAGAGACCTATGGTTGGGTTGGAACGTTGTAGTCCATAGCCAGTTTTATTGGAGATTCAATGAGAAAGATAAGTGTTCCCTGTGCTTGATTGTGCCCATTTTACATCCATGCATGTGTATTTATTTATGTCTGAATGCACAGTTGATCCATAAGGATGAATGCCCATGTATTATGTTTCATTCTATTGTGCATGTTATTGATTGATGAATGCACGACACATTATGTGTGGATGATGTTGCCTTCAGCTATAGTTGTTGAGTATATGCAAGCATCTATTTGCTATGTGAATGATCCATTGATGAATGGGGTTGTATCCCTATGCATTGTCTTTAAGTATGTTGTGTAGGTTGTTTATCTTACTTCTGCAATGATTTAACTAATTAATGATTTTTATGGATATGTTGGATACATGTTAGATGTGTGGGTGGATAAGGTTCAATTCCCCTGTGTTTACTGATGCATTAATATTCCTACATGAGTTATTTATCATGCTCATGCACATCTGCATATTTGTATTTATCCTTGTACTTGTATGACCTTATGCCCAGATGAATAGGTCTAAGTCGGGTAAATGTACAGAAGGATTCATTTAGGGATGTGGGGAAAGGAGTAGACACCCCCTGTGGTGTTCCTATCTCCTATGTGGATCAGAGGAAGGGGAGATGAAATGGTAGCTTGGATCATAACCCTTCACAGAATGGGAAAAGAAGCATAGAGGAGGATTAAAGCCACCTTTTAGAGTGGAAGAAGGGCAGGAAAAATGTTCTCAGGAGTGGATGAAGGCCCTGCAGCTGCATAGAGCTCTCCAAGAGATTTCCAACGGTACCAGACTTTCCCAATTTGCTCTAGGGATGAAAAATTTATGGGATGAAGAAGTTGTGTAGTGGGGGCCTCCACAGTGGGGCTTCTGACTTTCCGAACCCGCATGCAGATTGTGGATTGCAGAAGTCGGAAAGACATTTTCAATGGGGTTGCAAAATGGTAGTTCTGATTTCCGAGTTCCGAATGCGGACTGTGGATTGCAAAAGTCGGAAATGAAAATCGTTGGGGTTGCAAAGTTGGGCTTCCGCATTTCTGAGTTCCGCAAGGCGGGTTTTGGATTGCAAAAGTTGGGTAGGAAAAATGAGGAAGTTGTGTTTCCACATTTCCGAGTTCCACATTGTAGATTGCGGATTGATGTTTTGGAAAAATGGCGAAGTTTTCTTTCTGCATTTTCGAGCTCCGCATTGCGGATTGCGGAGTGATGTTTTGGAAAAATGGTGAAGTTGCATTCCTGCATTTCTGAGTTACGCATTGCAGAATGCGGATTGATGTTTTGGAAAAATGACGAAGTTTTGTTTCTACATTTCCGAGTTCCACATTGTGGATTGATGTTTTGGTGAAATGACAAAGTTGCGGTCTCGCTTTTCCGAATTTCGCATTGGGGCTTGCGGATTGCAGATTGCTAACCGATGATCATTGGAACATCAGAGTTGCAGAGCCTTTGAATTGCTTGGGAAAAACAATAAAAAAAATGAGCAGGTGATTCAAGGGTTGTCTACCATTGCCTCTAAATGGCACCGAGGTGACTGGGGACATGACATAATTAGGGTAAACAATAACACACCCTATCAAATAACAATGCACCTCCAAAAAATATAGGGAATCATAATTCTGGAAAATAACACTCAAGATATTTCCATATCGCATCTTCTAAGGAACACCACAATTTCCAAGAACAATAATCAACCCAATAATTGCATCTTCATGCCCATTGAATTTGGCTCACCCAGATCAATGAGCACTCCAAATATTCCAATATCAATGTGCCAAAGTTGAAATACCCACTGAAAATTCAGATCATGCAAAAATTAGGGTACGATGGTCGAATTCAGCAATTCACCATATTCCTTAACCCAAAAAATAAGTCTCATCATACCACAAGTGTCTAATAGAACTCAATCGCTATGCAAAATCCTTAATCACAAACCAACTAGCTCTGATACCATGTTGTATCAGGAATTAAATAGCAGAAGAGGAAACATTTCCAATAAAGAGTGGTGGTTTTTAAGGACGTTGTTACAACACTTACGCACAATGAACAAGCTCCAAAAGAGCACAATGATCGAATGATAGACCTATCCATAAGGACCATCTATAAATAGGTTCGGGTAAGGGCCCAAACCAACAATAATTGAACCACATCGGTTATAATTTTCCATAAAATGTGGATATGAGATCCAAAGTGGACATACTTTAGTTGGAAATCAATTCTCTTCAACGATCGACTCCCCTCTTTTGACAAGGTGAGGTTACCAACAAACAATAGGTTACATGTTTACCCATGTATTCTTGTATATATTTTCAAAACAATAAAATCTTTCTTAATATAAAGAGGCTTTGTTCATTAGTCATGACTGTCTCATATTATCATACTATTTTCTATTACCTAAATTAAATTTAAAAAAATCTTCATTTTATCCTTTCTTTTTGTCATAGGACTCTTGCTACCCATGTTCTTTATAGTGTGCCTATAACACTTAGCTAGTAAGCATACCTATTACCTTATATGATTGAACTTCCATCAATCCTTTAGAATTTCAAGGAGAATAGTTCCACCTAAAGGTAGCCTACAAGATCGATGTTAGTGTATGCTTATGTAATTTGTTTACCTTCATTTATTATATCATATGTTTACCCTTCATTTGTTTCACTTCAATAGCTTAGTTGTTTTTTTTTTTCATAGTCCTCCTCCTTCCTAATGATGTATATTCACTATTTTTATTAGGGATGGAATAAATTACCTTTTTGACTTGGCTAGTTAGTTAGCCCTTATATTCCTACTTGATTAAATCCTATCACTTTTTTGTTAAACCTCCTCATAGGAACCCACGTTACAATTCTTCCACTTCTATCCCTATTATTAAATGATATATTATAGTACGCATTACTCATATTACATTGTATCCTACACCCATGTATTTATTCTTTGATGTTATGGATTGTCTCTTAAGAGAGACTATTGATTCCTTTTTCTCCCACTAAGATATCTAGGCAATCTTCTTTAACTACTATGTTAAAAGGTAATCCTAATTTAAGAGGACCTAATTAGGTCTAGTCTTATATCCCCATCCTTGAAACTTTACCCAACACTATTTTTTATGAAGTTGAGAAATAACTTGCTAATACCTTTGTATAGATCAGCCACTACCCAATGTAACTAGATCATCCCCTTCACAATAGGTTTGTTTATAATATAATGCTACTAGGTTTTATATTCCTAACCTTAGAGCATAGGAGACATTTCCTATACACCCCTCTTTATAGACTACTTCTCTAGTTATTGTGAGCATTGTAGCATATCCCAAGAACTTGACTAGCCAAGTAGCTACTATACTAATACAAAATTTAGATCCAAACCAACTACCTATACATGAGCTTCATCTTTTTATTATTAAGCTTTGTCCCATACGGTGGTGCTTCTACTACTACTTATATTCCTTATACTTACATTATTTTACCTATTTCTTTTCTATAGATCCCTCGTTGTTTATGTACCCTAGCTAGTGAACTTATGTTTAGGTAGTTAGTTCACTCTACATTGATTTCATAGGTTATGACTACCCTTATCATATATATATATATATATATATATATATATATATATATATTATTTTCAATGCCTTTTATCTAGTAATATACCTTTATAGATACCATTTGTACATATTCTCTTTATAATTACCTATCATAAGCCATTATAAATTTTATTAGAACTCCCTTGTACCCAAAATTTGTTAACACAATAGTCCCACACAAGGCTCATACTTTTCTCTCATTTAATGAGAAGAGAGATGCCAAATCTTACCTAGCCAACTATGTTTCTATCTATGAGGGTGTACAATCTTAGCTAGACATGATAGATAAATTGTTTTCATACTCTCTCTCTAGTTAAGCATTAGAATGGTTCCATAACCTTTGTCGAGATTCTATTACCTATTTTAATATATAATTTTGTTGAAGCTTTTCTTTATATGTTTGGCTTACTTTTGGTTAAGGAATCCATTCTAGCCCATCTTGTGGTCTTACAGTACAATAGAAATTGAATATGATTCTAGTTTTATATGCTATAGGAAAGTGGTCTATTGTAAGGTTACTATATCTATTCATAATGGTTAAATCCATAATTTCCTCATAAAATCCCTTAGAATTAGACTTCAAATTGAAATAGTCATAAATGAGATTTGTACATATTAGTAAACTTTTCTTCATGTATTAAAACACAATTAAATAAACATATAATTCAATACAAAACAATTTTAGTAATATGTGATCTTCCCTTAATTACATAAAGACATTTTATAAAAACAAGTATTACTACAAATTAGTGCAAAAAGGGCACCTATTATATTGAAAAAATGACATATACCTAAAAGAATGTGTTGACATTAGCACGTGAAAAGTTATATGATGAAAGAACCACTTTGTTAAACATCACTAATAGTATTCCAAATGTTGGAACCTAAGGTTATGCAGGTTCATCACACCTATGGATCTTCTAGAGATAGACAATTGATAGAAAATAGTTGACTACCAGATCAGGAAATTGGAGGCTCGACTGAGCAGTTGACTAATCGATCAACTGAATGGTCAATGAGGCTATGGTCAGATTGACTATAAAAAACAACTAAACTCTAGGATATTGCATATTTCGTGGAAATGGTTAGATACAATGATCCCTGTTTGCGGACTAGATCCTCCTCACTTTATGGGAGTTTGTTAGATATGAATACTATAAAATAATGACCCTATGGGCTATGTTGACAATATATGTTACGATTTGATATTGAAGAATGCATTGTGATGTCCCTATCATATTACGAAGTGCTTAAGTGTTGTAATGTTGTATTTAGACACTACCTACCTTCTTGGATTACAGTTCCCTTCTACTATTTTCTTTTTTGTTCTATGGTTAAATGTAGAGAGTTTCCCCAACATGGTATCAGAGCTATTGATTTTAACCTAGCCCGTTTTATGCAAATCATGTTGAGTTAGATCTATGGTTGATTGACTCTAGATTGAATATTTTCAACTGATACCTCTTTGAACTTAGATCATATTTGATTTGATTAGAAGGATGACTTCCAAGATAGAAATTTTTGTTCTAAATGTACACAACTATGCATTCCGAGCACCAGATATTGAGACTTTGTTGAAAAGAAAGGTACTATGGCAATACACTAAGGTTTATATTTCAAATCCGATGGATGATCAGGCTAATTTTGTCATCAACAAAAGGAAGGATGAGGCTATTGATGTCATCACGACCTACATTCCAAGGGAGATTCACTTTCACACAAGCGGGATCAACTTCCCTCATAAAATATGGAGTAAGTTGAAGTCACTATTCAACAAGGTTAATGAAATTCAAGTAGTGTAGATAGATAGATAGTTGATCTCTCTAGAACCTGATTCCTTTGAAAGAGTTGATTACTATTTAGCTTGCATCAAGGAGCTATAGTTGAAATTGGGAAAACATGGACAATTTTTTAGTCCTAGTGAATTTTAGGACACCTCATGATGTATTCTCCTCCTCCTTTCGTTCCAGTTGTATGTAATGCAAGGAATATGGTAAGGACTTCGCCTTTGATACCTTCGGTGATTTGTTGATTAAAAACCAACACAAATTGATTGATGAAGGGAAGCTTGGTAGCAATCACCGGGATCACTTGCGAAAAATCAAGGTTAAGCAAAATTATAAAGAGCATGGTTGACCGGATCATCAACTAGAATGCATCGAACAACCTACTAAAGGAAATAATTACGAGTCGACATCGACGAAGAATAACCAAAAGAAGAAAACTTGTCACTATTATGGAAAGATGGGACATGCCAAGAAAACATGTTAGAAGAAGACAACGGAATTAGAGGAAAATTCAACCATATTGAATAAGGCACATCGACTGGTCATTTGATCAATCAAATTGCAGAAAACTTCACCTTTTTTGTTAGCACTCTGCAAGCATTACATGCCCATACCACTCAAACTGGAAAAATGGATAGTTGATTTTGGTTGTTCTCATCATATGGATAAGGATTCTTCTATGTTCTCTTCCTTAAGTGGAGCTCCAAAATAGAGTATTTATGTAGTTGATTATTACACTCTCATAATTGCTAGAAGCATTGATTTTGAATGCAAATATGGTTGAATATCCAATGTCTATCATGTTCCTAGATTGAGCACAAATTTGTTGCCAATTGCACAACTTACATAGACTAAGAATATTGTTGAGTTTTGGTCAGATCGCTTTATTGTAAAGGATTTGAGGATTGTGGGGTGACTATTTATTTAGGATATTTAGGTCCTAAAGATAGACTTAACAAGTTCTGTGATTCTCCCAGATGGACTGGATGGCCTGGTTTGACTGGACCGACTACACTCATTTATCAAACCGATGACATAAGTCGAATTTTGCATGAAGGACTTGGGCATCTAAACTTTCAAAGTTTGAAGGTGATGGTAACAAATAATTTGGTCATTGGTCTCCCAAATAATGTTCCACCTAATGAAGTTTTTAGAGGATGTGTGCTTAGAAAGCATCATCATACACCCTTTGATTTCGAGAAAGCATGGAGAGCACAGGACCAACTCGAACTTGTTCATAGTGATCAATGTTGCCTGAAAAACCCTCATTGATGATTTCTCTAGATTTGATTTGGTATATGTATTGAAGAATAGGAGTCATCTCTTTGAAAGATTCAAGGAATTTAGGGCATTCCCTAAAAATTTATGTGGCCGACCTATCAAATTATTGAGATCATACAATGGTGGAGAATATGTGAGTTGATAGTTTGAAGAATATCTCTTGCATAATACCTGAATATGCCAAAGTTTCCCTGTCAAACCCAATCATCCATCATTTTATATCCTTTGAGGTTCATGCTACTCATCCTTTCATGAAAAATTATCTTTATATATTTCCTTAATCACTAATATTCACCTCTACATGTATCATCCTTTTCCACATGTAATTCACCCTTTTATTAAAATTAAAATATATTTATCCTCACCTACCATTTATTTCCTATAATTTCTGCTACCATCTATTTCCTATAATTTTTGCTAGATGTCCCCTTGAAATCCCTCTTAATCCCATAATTATAGGTTGCACAAATAATTACCCTTTTTCCATTTAAATTTAAATTACATTTAATTAATTTCACCTACATGACTCAAGTATTCTCTCCTTGAAGTCCCTCTTAATCCCATAATTATAGGTTGCACAAATAATTACCATTTTTCCATTTAAATTTAAATTACAATTAATTAATTTTACCTACATGACTCAAGTATTCTCTCCTAAATTTACTCTTTATGTTTCTTAGGTACCTCAATATACTTCTCCTTTATTTATGGATTAAATCAAGTAACTAAATTCTCTTTTAATTTATTCATTTTAATTAATTTCATGCACATTCCTTCTTCACATGAATCATCTCATGAATTTATAATTATTTAATCAACAATTATCATTTTCCAATTCCACTTTAATTCATTTCTTAGCATTGTTTATGCATTAGAGATTATCCTTTATCTTTATTCATTGAGTGGGTGCACCTGAATTTCTATTCCCATTTTTAACAAACCTCACTTTCATTTCTATTTTACCCATACCCCTCTAAATTCAATTCCATTTCCAATTATAAAGATAAGTCTTAATCTCCTTTTTACAAAAATATGTATAAGCCTATATGAACACTCGTGCAAGTTCATCTAATTTTTCATGCTAATAAAGTACATATGACAAGGGAGAATTTTTCCCTAATGATACACATATGCAAAAATGATACCAAGGTTCCATTCCTCTTCATTCCCTTCAAGTAATACCTACTAGTGTGTACCAAGGGTTCCATACTCATGCATGTCCTTCAAGTATCTATTTTCCAATGGTGGGGGATGGTATCATGGTTGGGATTGTTACACCAAAATATCATCATCTCCATGATAATGAGATGTGTATCCTAGATTTAACCTTAATCCCAGAAGTGCCAAGTGCCAAATGACCTGGGAAGAGTCTTTGCCTTTCAGTTTCTTAGTTTTGGGAAGGCCAATGCACCTTGCTTCTTTGCAATACGTGTCATACACTTGAAGATGCACTCTGCACATTGACAAAGTGCGTCGTTGAATTTTATTACCTTCATTCAACATGCGCCACCCCTCATTGATGCATGTTTCTCTTTGACAGGATGCATCGGTGGTTGTTAAAAGGAAAAAAGAGAAGTTTTGAGATTCTTCTAGAATGAAAATCCCATGGAGATTTATCCCTACAAATAAGCATAGGTGGCAGTTGAACCCCTAGCCTTTGGGATAATCCCTAACCTTCTCCATTATATCCTCAACCTATTCTATCATCTTTGGACTATAAATGCAATCTTACCTTCATGGTATGGGGGAGGAAGAAGAGAGTATCCAAGTGCTGCTGAAATTTCGTTAGAGGTAATTTCCCTTTCTTTAGTAGGAACAACGTTGGATATTTGAGGAAAAAGGCTAGTTGGAAGAAGTTGCAACGTCAAGGCATGGTTGTAATCTCTCCCTTAGTACTTGATTTATTATAGTAATATATACTCTTTCCATAAAGATTGTTTGCATCAAATATTTAGAATTAGTTTCATTGACCACTAGTTTAGATCAATCGATATTGCATATTACTATCGCTCGTGTGTTTCCACGTTTTTATTGTATATTTTTTTGCAGCTGAAAATCAAAGGCTACATCAAGCAAGGAGACATTACTACGGTTCCAAGGTGAGTAATACCTTTGTACTCTTTGAAATTTGATTAATCTAGGAAAGTTTGTATGTTCTGTTGTGTTTTGTTCTAGATCTATATCATTTAGACTAGAGAGGTTTGTCCTTGTCTGCATAGACAAAGTGTCTTGAAACAAAATTGGCAACTACATTGGGGAGAGTCCATGATATTTGAAGTATTTGATTTATGATTTTTATTTCCTTATTGTTACATAGAAAAGCTTCCTATGGCTTGGGGTAGACCACAATAGATAGATGACTACCAGAAATCAACTCAATTACCAATCCAATGCTATATGAATGTAAATGCTAAGATGTGGATTAAATAACAACCCTTCAACCGGGCGTTTGATGTAGATCCCCGTTGAGATTTCAAATCTCTACACTTGAACCTGCAGCTTAGTCTCAACAATAAACACAAGCAAGTGCATATAATATATGAAAGATGTTAGCATAAACAATAGCATGGTCCATGATATAATAAGCAAATGTAACCAATGTTAACAAACCATTCACAACATCAATTGGACGAGAAAATGAGTATTTCTATTAGTGAAACAAGAAGTACATGTTACAACCTCTTGCCGGAAACTCATCTGAACCGAGAACTAGGTCCCTCCACTTGTGTCTCCACCACTTCAATCCCCCATGCAATGGAAAACTCAATATGGAAGAGTTTGGTAGGTGAACATAAGGGGTTCACAACAACTAGGATCAATAGATGTAGACTCAGCTATGGAAAAAATCCAATAGAGTTTCGATGCTCCTTCTTTCTCCTCCTTCCATGTACCATAAGAGCTCAATATATAACCCTCCAAAGGTAGGTGAAAGGTCGAATCGAGTCATTTCCGGATACATGGAGGGCCAAAGGTCACCCTATGACCGCTTTTTGGAGTAAAAAGTGAGTTTTTTACTGTAATTTACCATTTAATCAATGTAGGCAGGTTGTAGGCGGATAACCTGCGCATGCATGAGTTGCATTCAAGCAGCTCACGTACAAGAACAAAAATAGGGAAAACAAGGTTCCTAGAGGGCAAAAAATGGTTCTGAGTCAATCAAATGAATAAAAGATGCCAACTAGTATAAATGCTCACAAGGTGGAAAAATACATTGTAACAGATGCCCCCTAATGTGTGAGGTCAAAGAAGGTACTACGATGGCCAAAATACAATATAAATCTCAGAAGTGGAGTGATGGAAACACAAATGGAAGGAGTAGCCCACTCATCATAATACAATGATATCTCTAAATACATATTGGTACAATACATCAAAATATAATACAATGGTCATGAATAGGCAGTATATAGTGAATACATGTCATAAGTGGTCATAGACATGACCCAGTAAGATATGGTCTCCTGCTGAAGAGGAAACAATTGATGCAAATTGAAGGTACAAACTGTTGATGTATGAGACTAATCTCTCATAAGAAAAATCATGATCACCAGTAGCATACTGAATGCCACTGAAGTCTGGGGTCTTCTACACAAATCATCTACGGTGCATTCCCTATCAAGTGAATAAAGGTGTTGATGTCGAACCTAATGTGGCATTTTTTGATTATCAGTCATTGATGTATACTGTTAACAAACGTGAGATAACCCACCAATAATGAAAATGGGCATCAAGGCATGGAGTACACTCATCAAAGTGTGAATGGAGGTGTTGAGGTCAAACACTCTGACGAATCCATCGATCAGGGGACCTTGATGTATTCCCAAACTGTCCATGGCGAGAGAGCCTACCACTAATGACTACAAGCCTCAAGGTAGTCAATGGAATCTAAGTCTCAATTCCAGAATAAATGGGTTGGATTTGACGGAACGAAATTCGCTGGAAAGAGGGCATTAATGAATCCCCCATCAACCAACACGAGGTAACCATCTACGCTAAAATATTTGGAGGAAATTGGACTAATAGATCGAACTGTATGGAATGGCCGACATGCAATAGTCAAGAGATATGAGGAGTGGCCAACTCTGGTTTCAATACTTGCTTTGAACAAGAGCATGAGAAGATGGATAGACTCAGGAATCATAGACTCAAATACTAGATGATAATAAAAATCTACGACCTAGGAGGCATCAACAAAGGCTCCACAATGACTGGAATCTTAACCAGCTAGTGGAGTAAGATCTGAGAAACTAGTACAGCTCCTAAGGGCCTACTAATGTCTAGACTCATAATTAATGGAGTGGAAATGAATGCTTTGTTCAAAGGCGACACGACAGCTGCCAATAAGAAGTAGTAAATATTTTCCTGTCCATCTTTTTTAGTTATATGATTTTTTGGTCTTTTTCATATTGTGAAAGCTTGAAAAATAATAAAATTGCTTATAGTACAACAAGTGAGGGAACGAGTGTCAAGTGCAAGCAAACTAGTTCCAAGCATTGGAACATACCTATGATCAATGCAAGGAAGCATGTGCAATATGTGGACACTCGGGGGGGTGTTCCCTCAAGATAAAGGGTCATCAAGCTGCAAAAGAAAAATGGAATCTCTGCTTGGCTCGGAAGGTAAAGTGCTCAGGCACATGGCTAATAACTATGAGAAGCGGGAGCTGGCACAAGCCTCAAAAGGCAAGCAGGATAATGCAATGCAATCACAACTCGACATAAATGGGGAGTCCTCATGGTAAATGGCTAGATTAAAATGAAGTAGAGTATGAGTCTTCATCACAATGTCATGGTGTGACTACAAAGGACTCCCAATCCCAAGGAGGAACAATCGGCATGGGTGCAAAACGACATAAAAGGATCTAACTAGGTCACCCATGGTCGGACAAGCCCTACCGCTAAATATCGACACTTCTAAAGCAACATAGAGGTTTCGTGTCAATTAAAAAGCGGGGTTGCACCTAAGGTTAATGAATGTGGTCATAAGGTAAAATGTAATAATGCAGGAGAAATGACATCCTAACCTATATGCCAGGTGTAGAAAATACCTGTCGAAGGCATGAAACAGTTAAAAAATCCACTCTCCTCGGAAAAAACTGCTCAAAAAGGCACTTCACAATGTCATATTAGTCAAAAACAGTTCAAAAATGACAAAAACTATAGGAAAGTGGGTTTGAAAAATTATAAATAGTAAAAAGAAATTACTTTTACCATATCATTTTCATTTTTACTCCACATAGTGCTTTTGGTTGATTTTTACCCTCGATATTCAGCTGCATATTCTGGGAGCTACAAGCATCGGAATCACGAACCGTCTGGATCAGGTTGGTGGTCTCATCCCCCTCTTCAATTTCATGGTTTTTATTTTTGTTTTTAATGGTAAAAATTTTATCTTTTTCCATAGGTTACATCCATAACTCGTTGTACGTGGGCTATCATAATACAGGTCACGTGCAGGGCTCTTTTTGCACGGTCAATGCATGCATTGATCGTGTATATACACGACTGTATACATAGTAGCTAGTGTACAATGTCGTGGGTTGAGTTTTTAAACACATTGGCACTAAAAGACTCAATGTTTTGCTTCCATGATGGTCCTATAATGGAACGAGAGAGAACATGACATTGTTGATGAGCATGTACGCCAAGATTTACCTGCCCAACAAGCGTTACAAGCATGTGGCCTCTACAATTTTTGGAGCATCGGGGGTTTAAGGGCCCAAAACTGATTGCTCACTCAGTTGGTCAACTATTGGGATGCAGAAGCACAACAGTTCGATCTAGATGGGAAACCACTTCCATTGGAGGTGGAAGATATATACTTCATCACTAGATTGTCTCGTTGAGGGGAGATGACAAGTCTTAGGTCTCGCAACGTGGGGGGAGGAATCACTATCAGTGATTACATTGATAGGTATTGTATCATTGGCACCCAGAATGTGGGTATCTAGGTCCCCATAGAGGCTATAGCAAGCCTAATCATGAAGATCATAGTCCTCACCCTCTAGAGGATTACAGGATCGCCTGCACTTCATCAGGCTTCGAGGCTTATGATATTTTATGCGGCTGAGTGCATGAGACCCACGGTGTACGACTGGTGCACAACATTGCTGACTACTATGAAGAGCCAACTAACGGAGTGCAAGATGGGACGGGAAAATAACTTTGGTTTTGGAAGTATCTTATGCATCTTTTTCTTTGAGAGAGTACCGGGCTTGAGTCCGAGGGTTAAAGTCCCTCCACATGGTCTCTGAGATTCCACCCAGACCCGGTGGGCAGAGGTACTGATGCAATAGGGGGGTGGCTGATAGGCTTCCCCATATTCTGAGGAGTTTTTCCACTGGTGGTCAAGATAGATCATCACCATAGATGACTATCCATATGAGGGCATAGACTTCAAGGGGGATCGAGATATGTCGCTCCCGCTATGGGCCGCATTCGGGGATATAGGTATAACTAATCTTTTTAAGTTTTGTGTATTTAATTTTTTGGATTTGTATTATAAGTCAATGCAAAAATATTTTTGGTGTGGTATCATATATTAATGGGTGATTGTTCGCTCGTGGATATGGGTCCGCAAAGACCTTAGGGTTTCCCATGACACCGCCACAGATGAAGAGGAGGCGAGGTAGTAGGTGCAGAGGCAGAGTGCACTTTGGAGACAGTACGGGTCAACCTGACCCGCATGACTTCCATAGTACCGGTCATAGAGATAGAGCATCTCCCGGAGGCGATGCAATGACATGTTGTAGGGATACCTGGTACCTAGGTGCAGCTACTCCGGCGTATAACCAATGCCGTACACTCTTACATTCAGACTCATCCTGGCGAGGCGGTGAGGCCTCCCCGCAGGTCTTAGATGCCATGGGGTCTCACTATTTTTGTATCGGATTGTATATTTTTGAGAGCTAGGGATGTAGTTTTGTATTATAAAACCACATTTTGGATATATTATTAATGAAAAAACTATGATTTTTCGACTCTACTATTGTGTATGTACAAATGTATGAATGAATGTTATTTGTGTGCTTCTTTTATTGATATGACAAATGCCAATCTAGAACATAATTAGCATATGCATCAGTTACATGATTAAAAATTCTCGGAACATGAATGTATGTAATAAAAAAAAATTGACGCTCCAAGAGTCTTACCCTTAAGAACCTCCTTAGTAACGTAGAATCCCTCACACAGTACTGGTCGTTCAACTTAGACATAACAATTTGCGAATCTAGGAGGACCTATAAATACTGGATGCCATGTGAAATGGCATCGCGAAGTATCTCAACAACGGCACTGTACTTAGCCACATTGTTGGATGTAGGAACGAGACAAGAACCTCCTGAAGACACAATCTAACGATCGGGAAAATAAATAACCCACGCAGCAGAAGCAAGTCTCTACGTATGATGGCTAGCCCCATCCATGAATCCCAAGAACACTGGAGATTTTGCTAACATCTGTCAACCAAACGAAAGTGAATCAACAGACTCGAAAAATCAAAAGAAAGCTAGACTATGTATAGAAACAACTATACAATAGTATACAAAAGTATCATCTCGAGCTAGAAGCTCAAGCATATTACCACTTGAGGTAGAGCCCATTTCTAGGATCCTTCAAGGCATTCCCTTCGTAATCCTCTAACTCGTAGGCTCCTTTTTCGAGGACATGCCTCACTACGTAAGGACCATGCCACATGATGTTAAACTTTCCTTCCCCCATGGGTTCCTTAGCTTGATCATAAAGGAGGACCAAGTCACCTTCAACATATTGCTGGGGACGAACAGACCTATCATATTGAACCTTAACACGACATTTTTTAGCATCAATTGCTACGGCGACATCCCGACGCCGCTCGTCAAGTTGCTCAAGGTAAACTAGACGTTTCTCTACTTCTGAAGTGTCAGGTAGGATCTCTATAGCTAGTTTTAAGGAAGGGATTTCGCATTCAATCAGCAAGATAGACTCCACACCATGGATTAGCTGAAATGGTGAGAAACCAGTGGAAGTCTTTATTGCGGTTCGATATGCCCACAAAGAAGGATACAACATAATCTGCCAATTACTATTGATTTTCCAGATGGTCCTTTGTAGAATGGCCTTAAGGGACTTATTTACTGCCTCGACCAGGCCATTCGCTTGGGGATAATAAGAAGACTAGTGATCTTTGTTAAACCCTAGCTTAAGTGATAAATCCGCCATCATATGGTTTTGGAAGTGACTGCCATGGTCAGTGACAATCTCCTTCGGGATACTGAATAGAGCTATAATATGATTGAATGTGAAGTGGGTTGTTGTTTCACCATCAACTTTAACGATCGGCATGGCCTTAGCCCATTTGGTAAAATAATCAACGGCCACGATGATATGGCGATGCCCCCCAGCCGAGGCTGGGTTGCAATCCATGAAATCTACCCCCCACTTGGTGAAGGGACCAATGATGACTACCAGATGTAATGGAGCAGGATGCGAGCGCATGTTCCAATCAAACACTTGGCAAGGGTGACATCTCTTCATAGCATTTACACAATCTTTGAATATCGTAGGCCAAAAATAGCCCACTCGCAAGATACAATCGGTTGTCACAAGCTCGGATAAGTGACCACCACACGCTCTGCTATGGAAATCATTTAGTACTAGCTCCGCATCTTCATTAGTTAAGAAACTACAAAGAATAGAGTCTTTTCCTCGTTGATACAAATTTTCACCGACGATGACATAGTATTTGGCGTGATGTCTCACACACTGTCGCTCATCTCGTGAATAATGAGAAGGGAAATTCAGAGTTTGGAGATATATAATGATATCCCAATACCAAGGGTTCATTGACGAGATAAGAAACAAATGTTCATCCACAAATGACAGTCTTCATGGACTACTTCCTCATCAAGTCTTGGAAAATCCGACATAAGTTCTACAAAAACCAAGGATTTCACCGACTTCGTCGAAGCAAAATCAAGATCAAACTCCTGAAGAATGACAATCCATTTATTGTATTTCCCCCCAATTATGTGTCATCAGAGCACGAACTGAAATGGATTGACATGCATTATAACTGTGGTCTTCCTAAGCAAAATATAATGTCATAATCGTTGGACTACATGAATAGTCGCAAAGGCCAATTTCTCCATGTGAGAGTATCTCAGCTCAGCATCTATGAGGTTTCTACTAAGATAATAGACAACATGCTCCTGAAGCACATCATCCGTCTGAACTAAGACCATACCAATCGTCTCTTGAGACATGGCCACATAAAGCAAAAAATCTCTTGCAAAGTCAGGTGGAATAAGCAGAGGGGCCGATACCAAGGCTTTCTTCAAAGCTTCGAAGGACTGTTGGGATCGCTCATCCCACATAAAAGGGGTGTCCTTCTTCAGTAATCAGGAGAAACCCTTAGTCAGATTGACATAATTCATGATAAAACATCATGAGAAAGTGGCTCTCACTTGGAGGCTCTGAAGACGTTGAATCAAATTACGTGGGGGAGGCAATCGAAGTATTTCCTCAACCTTTAATGGATCGACTCGAATACCATCTTTCGAAACTACAAACCCTAGAAGGAAACCAGTTTTCACGACAAATATGCACTTGTTAGGGTTCAAACGAATCTTGTAACACCGACATCTTTCAAAAATAAGGTGGAGGTGACTGGGTTGATCAACTCTCTTACGAGAGTGACCAACAAGATCATCCAAATAATCCTCCACTATGCGCTTAAGGTCATGAAAGGCATCGGTCATGGTATGTTGAAAAGTAGCTCCGACGTTTTTAAGGTCGAAGGGCATCTTCCGGTATGAAAAGGTACCCCAAGCACATATAAATGTGGTCTTATGTTGATCCTCAGGTTTAATCTGGATCTGATTGTAACCTAAAAAACCATCCATGAATAAAAACACTTCGCTTCACGCACACAAATCCAAGATTTGATCTATGAATGGAATAGGAAATTTATCCTTAGGACATGCTCGATTCAGATCTCCAAAATCGGTCACACATGGATGGTTCCCTTCTTCTTATCCACACGAATGGGATTGGATACCCATTCGGTAAGGGGAACTGGGTAGATGAAACCAGCTTTAAGTAGTTTCTCTACTTCTACCTTGATCGTAGTTGTCTTCTTAGGATTCAAAACATGAAGTCATTGTCGAACAGGCTTAAAATTTGGATAAGTATTCATTTCATGCTCGACAATACTAGGGTCTATTCTTGGAATATCCTCGTATAACTAGGCGAAAACATCCCAAATTTCCTTGAATAACTCAGTGTAAATGCGGATCTCCTCGGGGGAACAATCGGCACTGATGTAAACATTTTCAATCTTTCTGGGAGTGTGAGAGATGTTGATCAGAATGGTTCGGGAAATGTTAGCCATATTCCCCTCCGCGTAAATACCATGTGAATCCAAAGGAGCCACAGGGTGACCAACCTTCTCTGCAAGAGTCGACCGAAACTCCTCCTGCTCAATAAGGTCAAGGTTGGGAAGAAAATAAGATCGATGATGAATATCTTCCCAAGGCTTATCACTACCATACATGGCCTCAATGATAGTTTCATCCGAAGGAAAAGTACCAACAAGGAAATCATGCGAGCAAGATAAGTCGACTTCCCACGTGGGCAGCATAACGGGATCTTCTTCTTCTGTCCTTGAAGAGGAGAGATCCGGTTCTGCAGTGGCTTGTTGAATCTCATGGTAAGTAATCTCGGCTGCAAACAAGGGAATAGCCATCCCGATGTGCGAAACATTTCAAGACGAGGAATTCGTGGAAAGTGAATTCCATGAATCATTAAAGTATGATTTCCATAATTGTACATTATGTAATGAGGAAGGTGCACTGTCGAAAACGGTTCCTATAAAGGAGATTGGTGCAACAAAGTCGAAAGATCCCATCAAAGAGGAATACAATCCTACACCAATATTCCCAGTTGTCGGCTGAGAATTTTTTATCTGAGGAACTTCCATTCCTAGTGATGCAATGGTATTGGAACTAGTGAAATCAAGCTGACCGACCGTCAAAATCTTGCCTTCATGGGGAAAGCAGATAACTCAAAAAAAAGAGGACACAATTGCTCTCATAGCATAGATCCGATTTCGGCCCAGTAAAAGATTGTAGTCGATGGGTTCATCAACCACCTCGACTTCAATTGGCACGGTCTTCCCACCCAAGTGGACCTCAAGGGAGTGGATAATACCATGCGGCCTGAACGAACGACCATCAAATGCAATCAACATGGTCATAGAATTCGACAATGGAGGGGAACCTAGAGCCTTCCAACAAGCTAACGACATTACCGGTGTGGAAGCATCTTCATCAACCACGGTAAACCAAGGCTGAACATCAGTAGTATCGAACTTGATAATATTAGGACTACATTGATCTTGGACTCCTAAAGCACATAATAGGGAATTCCTTTGAGAAGGACAAGCCTAGAGAACCTCGAGAGTCGACATGGCACATACAGTCTGGCCCATATCTTCTACAGTGGAGTAGTTCTGGGTGGCTCGAGCATTGGGATTGTGCGTCGAGTGCTTGAGAACACCTTTCGGTATCCACGGCATAGAGTTAGGCTTATCGATATGTAGTGGAGTCTCAGGTGGAGGGGGATCATTCCCTAATGAAGGTTGTGGAGCTCCATAATCACGAGAGCAAGTAGCAACACTAACCTTTGATTTAACCATGTTAATGCATCCGTAACTGCCGGTAGGGATATAAGATGTCGAAGTTTCATAAGTCCCACTACCAGTGACCGAAGCACTCGAAGTCATATTTCGATGATGAGGAAAGGGATCCTTCAACATAGCTGGGCTCTATGCAAGATGCTTCAAAGAATCTTCAATACAAGGACACAAATGTGTAAGGTGATCTTCTGTGCAAATTTTACAAGGAAATTTCACTTTACGTCTAGGTTTGCGGTCCCCACCAGCATTTTCGTTGTCCCAAGGAGGGTTAGCGTTTTCCTTCTTAGGGTTATTGTTCCTATTATTCCCACCCTTAAGATTTTTTTCCCCTTCTTCTTCCCACCAGGTTGTTGGTTTCCTGATGGGTTCGCCGATTGTATAGAGTGAACATCAGACGACTGGGTGGAAACAGACAAGGCGTGAGCCTATCCACGGGTAGATTGGATAATAGACAGATTGTACATATGATTCGTAACCAAATCTATAGGAAGAGTAGTTGTATATCCAACAATACTATCGACATGTTGTCTAGGAACGGTCTTGGGATCATGTCATGACCATGATGCATCAGGTAGAATGTCGTATAAGATGTCAGATTGAGCATAGACTAGGTCTACCTGCTGGGATTTGAAAATAGCTTGTTCCTCAGTCATAATATCATACAATGAAACATCCTTCAAAACGTAAGGGAGTAAATACTTAAGGAACCATTCCAACAGAAACATTGAAGGAATGTTGGCTTTCACTAGCCTCTTCCGTTGGCGCCACTCCTGAATATGGTCAGAGATGTGTGTGGCTTTGTCTTAACGAAAGGTGGATAAAACTGGAAGTGATCTAGGAAAACCAAATCTAAATCATTGAAACCTCTATATGTGCCCCCAGGAAACTCGACATACCATTTCGTAGCTTCCCCCGTGAGGGTGCTTTGAAATAGACTCAAACAGATAGAGTCATGGTTCAAGAAATTCAAGGAGCACCATAAGTGAAAAGTGGTGACATGATCACTTGGATCCTCACCCTTCTTCCCCCCAAAATTTGGAATGTCGGAATGAAGCTTGGTGGGGACTAGAGGCCATGTAGGATCATGACACACCGGATCATTCGTGAGCTTCAAAAGATCGAGTAGATTCAATATAGCAAGAAAAGGGAGTTGAGGCTGTGAAGCTTGATTATGAGCTCCCGAAAGAGACTGATTCTACGAATCGTAAGGTGAGACTATATACATTGAAGTTGACACCTACGGTGTCAATGAATTATGGTAAAAAACATGACCATGACTATAAGGATAATAACCTCCTCCAAACTGGCCTATGTTGGAATACATAGGAACATGCGTAGCAGGGATTCCATATGAAGGATTGGGATAATAATTAGGACCAACTGAAAATCCATGAGAATAGGGTCCCATATACCCACTCGAGGAAGGAATACTAGACTAGTGAGGGCCATATGAAAATGGTATGTGCGCACTCCACGGAACTGAGGAGCTAGCAAGAGGAGGATGTTGTGGAATCACATAAGTGTTCGAAGGCACAGGCATAGAGGCATGCGGATGAATGGATGGAATGTAAGTCATAGATCCAATACCTAACGTGAAACCTCCACTTAAGAATGGGTTCACACTAACACTAGGGTCTAACGAAGGAGGTGGTCCTCCGCCAACACTTGGATTAGATGGAGGGATATGACCACTCCCAAACTGATGGGCAGTGTAAGGAGGCATGGTGCCCCCAACTTCGATACTAGGACTAGCATGACTACTAGACATGGTGGAAGTAACAGCCAGCATAAAACTAGGCATACCATATGAAAAGGGGCTTGAGGTCATAGGGATGGATGAAGAACCAAAACGTAGCATCCCCAAGGATGAACCATATAAAAAACCTGAAGACCATGTTCCATTGGAAGGGTTCATGCTCATGGGCTGGGATGTTCCAGACCTAGGAGGAGTGTTGTGTGATGAACCTCCTCCCCATCCACTCCCAGGAGTTATCGAAGGGGAGTTTCCCATGGTGCTACTGGACTGAGTCACTGGGACTCATGTCGTGCCAAATGTGGAACTCATAATAGGAGCTCTCTGAAGCTCTTGATATGTGTGTATAGGACCAGCGGTAGTCCTCCGACGCTTCCTAATAAAAGATTGTGATAGATCGCTAGCTGGTAAACCAACCAACATACGAGCTTGGCGGAGAGGCAGATCTCGATCCACAATGACTTCAAAAATTCAACAAATAAATGTCTCCTAATGGCCTACTAGATCGTCATGTAGCACACACCTAAAATAAACTACAACCAAATGCACACAAACAGGACTGGCTCAAGGGGCCTCCCGACACTATAAACAGTATGTATTGCCTAGGAGAGGCTTGAGACTCCCAAACTATAACCGGAGGTAACATAATCAGTTATAAGGGCCCCCAGACTTCACTATGTACATAGGGTCAAATACCTATACAAACAACAACTGTGTTGTATGACCCCTATCTGACTCAGGATACTCACAGAATAACCGCTGCAAGCACCCTATGTGATACCTATATAAATCAACTATGGCCACCACGTATAACCAATGCTCAGGTGAACAGTCGCAAGTTGGATCCGTCGTATGGGCAGGGTAACTAAGCCCGAAACTCAAGAGGCTCAAATCCCCCAAGAGTCCCCAAACACAAACAAATCCTGGAAATATCTCTCACATTCAGCTACTATTGGAGGGATATCTCCGCAACCAACCTCCCGTGACCTCGTGATTAAATTTTTTTTTAGTAGAGTGCCCTGAGAACACTGATGTATACCATGGGTTTCACCACTCCTAGTCAGACACATAATGTTTGGTTCAATAGTCTTGGATTGTTAACTCATAGTGATCTATTCCAAGACTCTAAACCTATACTAGGTGCACCCTATAAAAGAGAAAATCATTTCTAATCAATTTTAGATTAAGCGTTCATTTTAATGGATGTGATTAATCAAAGGATATGGTCGTGAAACTAATGATGTAAAAAGACTCAATGATATGCACACCCGAAAAACACTAGACTCATCTAGCCATAAAAAAGTATGCCACTATATGACAGTCAAACCAACGTTTCGTAATTCAAAAATAACAATGGAATCTCCTTATAATTTCATGCTTACAAGTCCTAATGAAAGCACAAGCACTCTAATGCAAAATGCAATAACATAAAGCAAATCTTTTTGTATTTTCACTTATAAATGAAAGGAAAATGCAAATAATGTTTTTTGTATTTTTCAATATAGATGAAATGAAAAATGCAAATGGAATCAAAATTTTCAAAAAAAATGCAGAGCATGCAAAGCAAACAACTCAGCAAATACCAAAAAGCTAGACTCAGCCAAGCTAATGAGCTATAAAAAACAAAAACTGGTTGTAAAACAAAAGCTCAAAAACTAAAGAAAGAGGAGTTTCTAGTCAGTAAAGAGGCATGGAACAGTCAGAATACAAGCCTAATAAGACTCAAGAACACCCATAATTCACCCAGCAACAACCAAAGATAAAAACAAATCAATCCCGGAGTTGTACGCAACTGTTCATAGAACAGTAGCATGTATACACGGGCTACTATACTAACAGTAGCACATCCACGCGAGCTAAGCAAAGCTGACTCTCATACAGGGAAAGGTAGATGGACCAAAAATGAATCAAACAACCAAGAAAAAACAAAAAAATTCTATGCAGATCCTAACAGCCAACCAACAACACAGAAACTCGATAGAACAAAGACTCAAAACAAGGAAAAATGCCCAAAATCCCCAAAATGGAGGTTACTCCCAGCAAAGTTGCCATTTATGTTATGAAAAAAAACTTCCTATGGCTTGGGGTAGACCACAACAGAGAGATGACTACTAGAAATAAACTCAATTTCCAATGCAATGCTATATAAATGTAAATGCTAAGATGTGGATTAAATAACCAACCTTCAACCAGGCGTTTGATGTAGATCCCCGTTGAGCTTTCAAATCTCTACACTTGAACCTGCAGCTTAGTCTCAACTAAACACAAGCAAGTGCATATACTATATGAAATATGTTAGCATAAACAATAGCATGGTCCAAGATATAATAAGCAAATGTACCCAATGTTAACAAACCATTCACAACATCAATTAGACGAGAAAATGAGTATTTCTATTAATGAAACAAGAAGTACATGTTACAACCTCTTGCCGGCAACTCATCTGAACCGAGAACTAGGTCCCTTCACTTGTGTCTCCACCACTTCAATCCCCCATGCAATGGAAAACTCAATATGGAAGAGTTTGGTAGGTGAACATAAAGGGTTCACAACAACTAGGATCAATATATGTAGACTCAAGCTATGGAAAAAATCCAATAGAGTTTCAATGCTCTCTCTTTCTCTTCCTTCTATGTACAATAAGAGCTCAATATATAACCCCCCAAAGGTAGGTGAAAGGTCGAATCGAGTCATTTCCGGATACATGGAGGGCCAAAGGTCACCCTATGACCGCTTTTTGGAGTAAAAGGTGAGTTTTTTACTGTAATTTACCATTTAACTCAATGTACGTGAGCTGTAGTGGGATAGCCTACGCATGCACGAGTTGTAGTCAAGCAACTCGCATACAGGAACAAAAATAGGGAAAACAAGGACCCTGGAGGGAAAAAAGTGGTTCTAAGTCAATCAAATGAATAGCAGAGGCCAACTACTATAAATGCTCACAAGGTGGCAAAATACGTTGTAACACTTATAGATCCTCTTAGATCTGCTTGATTTGCCTTGTTTCTTTTTAGATCTGCTTGGTTTCTGAGTTACTAGGTAATCCAGTCTCATTTTGGGACCTTTATCTTGCCTAATAAATTGGTCTTACTTTGGGATCTTTACCTTTTTCAACTATTAATTTTCCTCGATGCACCTGGGTTGTGTTTTCCCTGTGTCAATATCTTGCTAACGCACTCTGTTCATTATCAAGCTGCATCACTGACACACTCTATGAGTGTGCAAAAGGAATCACCAACACATTCTCCATGTTGGAAATCTACCTCATTGAGAAGTAGATGCTCTGGTGTCTACTATCAAATTGCGTTTCCCTTCATAATTTTATATTAAGTTAAAAATCCTTGTTTGTAAATTGGATCAGGTGTTTCATCTAAGGTTTGTCCTCTGTTCGTGTCAATCTCATCTCAGATCTGCCATGTACTTCTTATCCTCACAATTTTTTGTGAGATTTAAAGCTTGCCTTAGTTTCTTGTTTAGTCCTTATCGGTCGAGCGATTACTTTCCAGTTCTTGGGTAAATTTGGTCCCTTGCAAGTGTGACTAGTCTTGTGGACTCATAGAAGGCTCTAGTCTGCTCTGTTTCAAGTCTTGAAGCATCTGAAAGTGTGAGTTTCGTTTGGATTGTTGGGTTTTTTTAGATTGGTTTCTAGGCTGAGTGATTTTTATTTCCACAAGTTGCAGAACTCTCTCCAAGTGAGCAGAATTATATTTGAATTTGATTGAACCACAGTGTTGAAAGGAATTGAGTTTTCATTCTCTTCATCTTTAAAGTATAATGATTTGATTTGTTGAGAAGATATATCTTTTGGGTCTTGAATAATTGTTTAAAAAACTTGAAAGAGCTAGAAATTGTTCACATCTTCTCCCTTTGGATCTTTAAAAAGTCTTTGAAAAAGAGAAGAATTCTTAGATTGATCATAAATTTTACATTTTGAAACATTTTTTACAATTAGTGCATGTTCCAAAGATCTCTGAAATTTCCCTTTTAAATCCTTGATTCTTTGTTTGAAATTGAGGTGTTTTGCAAATTAAAAGACTTCATTGTTCTTTTATTTTTGATTTGCATCGTCAAATCTCTTTTGGAAAAACAAAAAGAATTTTTTTTGCTTTGGTGTTATTTTTTATGTCGGATGATTTGATTGAAAGAGTGTTACTCACTTATGTCTTTTGGATTTTTTTAAGGAGAAAAATGAAAGGATAGCATTGTGTTTCAGGGTAGATTTTAATTGTCTCAGCAAAATAAGAAATATCTATCTCCTTTCCTTAGATTTTTTCATCAAAAAATAAGAGACTTGCACCTCATTTAATATATTCATGCATATTGGTTCGATTCTACACTTCATAAGTCCACCTAACTGTACAAGATAAAATCAAATGCTAGTCTAAGTTAAAATATTAAGAAACTTGTGTAATAGGTTAGAGATGTGTTCCAGCATCTTTAACCATAGGAGATGTTGTTCTTTGCTTGGACTACATCCCGGGGGCTTGTAGTTCTTACGTGTATTGGTTGGTATATCGAATGACCTTTCACGTATCTAAGGGTATATATACAGATACTTCATGTACTCGACGGTATATAGGAAGGATCCTATCGAATGGTTTTGCATTAGATAACACTACTACATATTGGAGCTCTCATATACCTCGTGTGTATAAGGAGACCCCACTAGGATCCTGAAATATCTGAGTCAACCATTGGTCATTTTGACATTTCAATACACCAATAACAACACTCATGGAGATACTACGCACTTACTATTAGGTATCCAGGTAATACAGTAAGGGGTATGGTCCTAATCCTCCCTAGTTAGTGCTCTGAAAGATTGGGCCACATATTACTGTTGGACCCTGCAGTATATAGCGAGTTGCGACTCCTTGACACTCCTGTGAGGATCCAACTTTTCATCCCACCTATCACATAAGTTTGCATTAAAGGAAATTTGTTAATTTTTCGATAAATGCATTCAAACATTATCTAGGATCCTACTAAGAGAATAGAAAGAACAACATAACAATCATAAGCAAAAGAGACACAGAGTTTCCCCTGGGAAAACCAAGAAGGTGAAAAACCCCAGAACTTCCTCAAAGATAGAATAAGCCACAATACAATATCACAATGATCAAACCCAAGATAGATAACTCCAATAGATACTCCTCCTCCACTTGTTCACACTCCTCTCTCAACTAATGCGAGTTGGATGAGTGAGTGAATGAGAGAATGTATAAAATGAGAGAGACACACTCTCTATTTATACACTACTTCACTTGTCTTTTAACTCTAACTAGGTCAGCCCCAACTTAACCACCTAACATAATGTTGACTAGGCCGACCCCACTAGGGTGGTCAAATAACCCTTTAACCCACATGACTCATACAGGGCCGACCCCATCAAGGTGATCTAATAACCCATCAAGTATAAGTTACGACACTTACAATATAACTTGCGACACTTGCAAGTACAACTGACGACACTTTCAATCAGAGGAATAATACATCTCCGTTGGGGATACAATAAAGTACAAATACAATATACAAGTGAATATCTTCTGAAGTTACAAATACATCAACAAAATTTGGGTAAAAAATGGGCCTCCTAAGGAAAATAATAGGAAAATAATAAGAAAATAATAGTAGAGAGAGAGTAAAAAAACTACTTTTTTGGATCGTATTTTCAACTTATCTCCTTGTAGGTTTACTCAAATTTCAAGCAGGAGGACTCATTGGATGCATAATTAAATTATGCATCCAACGATTACCCATGTTGCATACTTTTAACAACATCCACACCATGAAAAATTGAAAATACATTAAAAAAACGTGTTTCTAGTGAGAGAAAGCACGTTTTTAAATGTATTTTAAATTTTTCATGGTGTGGATGTTGTTAAAAGTATGCAACATGGGTACTAGTTGAATGCATAATTTAATTATGCATCCAACTAATCCTCTCGCTTTAAATTTCAGTAAACCTACAAGGAGATAAGTTGAAAATACGATCCAAAAAAGTAGTTTTTTTCCCTCCAATTTTTTTAAGTGCTCCCTTTTTGAATTTTAAAGAATTTTGATTGGCTAATACATGATGACATGGAATTTGTATTATTTTTGGAAAGCCCATTTTAAATTGAAATTTCCTCTAGTGCTTGCAGATTTAGCTTGATTAGGACTTGAAGTGTGCTCTTCCTTAGACGACTCTTAAGGGGAGACTTTCATCAGTCATTCTGGCTAAGCAACCCTTAAGGAGATCTCGTAGAATAAAAAATTTCCACCTGAATATCATCTCATCAGGGAAGGAAGCACAAGGGAAGATATGGGTCAACCCATTAAAACTGGTTCAAGCAAAGAAGGAATTCTAGTTACTGAATCAGGAGGGGATTTTTCTCCTCCTGTAAATCCGCCTATCACCAATCCTATGGGATCATTGGTGGTGGAATAACCTTCTTCTCCTGACACATATTTTCACCATTCACTTGAAGGACACTCTAGAGACGTCGATTGGATATTCACTCGACCTCCAAATAACCCGATAACGACTATTTTCATCCCAACCACTTCATTTTGGGGAACCTCCCTAGGGAAAGTTATTCCTGATTTTGGTTCACCATCGACTGTGGAGACACCTCCACCTCCGCGTCCTACCAAATTCATCTCGAATGAATATTTCTTTGGACCACTTCAAGATATTGTATCTCACTTATGGATACTTGGAGAACATGTAAGGCGCCAAAGTTTCCCTTTCTGGTCCACTTCAGAAGTAGTGAATATCGAACACCATTCTCCCATGTATTCTTTTACTCTTTCCTCACCAGGAATGTATGTGCCCAACATGACCTCCTACGAACTAGGCCAACCATCCTTTCCACCTGTTTCACATCAAAATCAATTGGTAGGTTCTAGACCTCTTTTGACCTCAATGACTGGGGGGAGACCTTCATCCACTGTTAAATTCATGACTGGAACACAACCTTCTAGACAAAGTATAATTGAAGGACACCCTCTAGTTAGTGGTCAAAATATGGCCATGGGGAAACCTATGGTCTGTGGTCAAAATATAATTACAGGGAAAACTTTAGTTGGTAGTCAAAACCTAACTAGGGGAAACCTCTAGTTAGTGGACGAAATGTAACTGGAGGGAAATCTCTAGCCAGTGGACAAAATGTAAGTGGAGAAAACCTTCATTTATGACTTATAATATGACTAGAGGCCCACCTACAGTCATGGGACAACCTTCGTGGGAACATCACATGTGGAGACCATTTGTATGGGCCCAACCTGCATGGGGTTATACATATCCAGGTAATCACAATATGGAAATGAGTCAAATATACCAAATTGATCTAGGAAACCTTTATACCAAAGTACCTTACCCAAGAAACACAAACACCCCGTGGGGTCAACAAAAGTTTCCACCAGGAGGATCCCCAGTCGGAGGCCCACCCCCTACCCCACCACCACCCCCACCACTTTTCCCACCTCCAGCCCCACCATCCAAACAACCACCCCATTCTGGAGGACCCCCATCAGGTCCACCTCCTAACATGGGAGGATGCCCACCATATGGCCAACCCTCTATGGGAGGTGTTGGTGTCCATTTTGTCAGTATTTTTTATCATTAAATCTGCTCTGAATGGCGTTAATTTTACTATTTTTGATATAATAAGTTATTCTTTTAGCCATTCAGCTCATCAAACAGACCAGGTATGCATGTATTCGTTTATCATATAAATTTTGGTCAAATCTTGTTATATTACGATTTATTAAGGATTAAAGTGACATTTCCGGTCATGCATGGTATTTAAGCTTTGATTAACAGGTTGTGTTTTTCAAACGACCCTTCATTCATACTGCGTGTTTATATTGCTTAATCTCAGTCGTGTTCAGCTCGTCGTTCAGCCTTGCATTCAGCTCGCGAGATCCACGGTTGGTATGCTTCGGGTCATTAAAATCAAAGATGGGAACGTGGGTTATGTTTGCCATGCAATGGTGATGGTTAATGAACCATTGTTCTATAAGATCCGTCCCTATGCTCACCAAGCTCGAGAGTGCATCCCACGTCCATTTTAACACTCCAACACGCCGGTTCAGCCTTGCATTTAGCCCGGAATCACGCTACCTGTTCACGCCATTGTTCTGGAAGGAGTCCAGGTCGCACACGTTTAACTTTCCAGCACAACGCCTTGCCATGAAAGTACTCCAGCAGCCTCTCCTCCATTCGTTTAGCTCGCCAGCATGCTACCTCTCTGCCCACGTCCAAGGAAAACCAATGTTGCAGCTGCCTCGTGAAGGAATGAACTCCGTTCATCCTGGTGCACACTCCCTACGGTGTCACGCACCATTCAAAGCAGTCAGTTATTCATTAAACGCCTCTATTATTAGAGACGTCCACTCTATCGAATCTCTCATCCATTGTAAAATGTATAAATAGACGCTTGTAGACAGAAACAGAGTTAGTCTTTTAGCTAGTAGTTGAAGAAGATCATTAGATTAGTAGATAGTTCGTAGATTTGCAGGGAGATAGCAGACATTGTGTAATTTTCTCAAGTTAATGGAAGTTCCAGTTTGTTGATATTCTGAGTAGCTAAACTAGTTTCGTTTTCCATCTCTGATTGCTGGGAAGGGCCCCTCATCAACCGGAGATTTTGTCTTTGTTTTCTGTATTTCCTTTTATGCAATAGTTAGTTTATTTTTCCTATATATGTTATTAATTTTGTTTTGTGTACATGATAATTCTTCCTCTGTAATTTATATTATCTTTCTAACATAATTTGTGTTTACAGAACTAGCAAATGGTCGACCAACAGTATAGTTTGATAGTTTCATTTCAATCTTTTCTAAGTAGCTAGTTTGTTTTTCTAACCTTCTGTAATTAGATAGAACTTAGTTAATTGTTGTTGTCAGTCTGTTAATATATAGAATTAGTTTAGTTGGCTTCTTCTCTGTAGCTGTAGGTTAACTTTCTTCTCTCATCTCACTCTTGCTTTAGCATAGAATAGGAATAGTTTAGCTCTTCAACCATGATTAGAATAGGTTTCTTTCTATTATCTTAGCTTCTCAACAAGTCTTCTCACTAATTTCTTTGCATTGTAGGTTCATTTGCATTCACCAGCTGATGTCAAGATCATCAAAACTCTCCTTTTTCTTAGTTTAATTCGTTTTTCCTCCATTCGGATTGTCGTTCGGACTGGCATTCGGATCGTCATTCAGATTTTTACTCTTGATGCACTGTTTTATGCTAGTTTGAATCTAGTTTCTTAGTTTTCTTTACTATAATCTTTTATGCCCTTAATTAGTCTTCTCAACCCTAATTAGGCCTTTGTTTTACATTTCATAAAGTTTTAATTCAAGTCTTGTTATTTTTCTTAGTTTGCTTTAACTGTCCTTTCAATTATGTCTTTCATATTTTATCTTGCTAACATGTTGTTTCAGAATTTATCAATCTTGTTCCTAGTCTAGTTTATTACATGCTCTTAAGACGTAGTTAGAATAGAGTTAATAATTTCATTGTTCAAGCATTCTAGTTTTGATAGTTTCGTTCATTTAGATTAGAATCAGTTTCTTGTCTTAATAAGTAATGAAGATGTTTATGGAATAGGATTTGGATTCAGAAATTAATATCTTTATCAAGTTTTCTACTTGATTCCAAATCAAGTTCAGAAGTAAATATATTTATCAAGTTTTCTACTTGCTTCTAGTTTTCATTAGTTTTATATTATTTTTCTACTCATGGATAGTAGATAGATCAGAATGTTTAAAGTTAACTGTAACTTGTCTTTTTGTAGTTTACATCTTTTTGTTGAATTTAGATTAGATTTACTTCCGTTCTGTTCTGTTATTTCATTTGAAATCCATTATGATACACTCACTCCAGTTCCTGTTACATGGGAATAGATGTTTCTCTTCAATTAATTGTTGAAGTTATTTAATAGTCTTTAATCTATTTACAGTTGTTTCCTAATTCTTAACTAAAATTTGAAGTTGTATAGTTTCCATTTTCATAGTCAGCAGTTTGCTTTTCAATCAGTTTCTATTATTTAATTATAAGATAAGTAGTGTGAATTGATACTATTCTAATTCATTTGCTTAACTAAATATGATTTAGTCCCTTTTACTGTTTTCCGAAGTTTGACTCGGTTTTTCATTTTGAAAGATATTTCGATCTTTTCTTTATTAAATCTTTTTAAGGTCTGACCAGCCGAAAAACTTAGGTTCCATTCTGCCTTAGCATATACTTTGCCTCAACTCTAAGATTACCAACCCCGATCGATAATTAAATATTAGGTGTTTTCTTTGAGATAGCTCACACACCCAACATTTTGGCGCTGTTGTCGGGGAGTTGTAGAAGATAGGTAGAATTCAGTTGTAGATAAGTAAAATTCCTTTTTAATTTTATTCTTTTGAAAATAGGCTGGTGGCGGGTGAGCGGTAAGACGAGAGGTAAGAACCTGCGCATTTGTTATAACAGGCATCCCCAAAACCCAGCAGTAGCAGTTAGAAATTATTTTAAGTTATAATTTGTTTTCATGAAAAGGTCTAGAGATTTACAAGGTAGATTTATTAAAACTAATTCCCTTACTAAAATTCCTACTAACCTATACGGGGGGCATGCCACCCCAACTACTAACTCAACAGAAAGGTATCGGAAAACACCTAAAGGGGATAGTCATACTTGGAAAGCAAAAAAAATCCTTTCTGGAAATCAATTAGGGGAAAACATAGGGACATCAGAATAGTCTGTTCATAAATAAATTCCACTAGAAGAACCTCAAGCTCATATTGAGACTAAACTTAGACAAGAGGAAACTCAAAAGGATAAAACTTCAGGACCTCTCAACTCTCTGTTAGTCCAAAAACCCAATGATACTACTTTTTCAATAGTAGGTGGTCCAAACTTGGTATATTTTGTCAATCCTGCACAAGTAGATGCTTTTTTTGAGAGCTCTGTGAACATAGTTGTCTCACAGATTGATACAATAGTAGTAGGACCTCCAAATCTGGATTCCCACATAGCTGATAATTCTCCTCCTAAAAAGCAGAATACCCTTCCTGAAATAGAAATTTGGGACATCCCATATTCACCAAGAAAGGAGCAACCTAGATTTTCTCTCTTTGGCAATAGAATATTCATGGGGGACGAAAATGAAGATCGTGTACGACAAGATGAATAAGATGGAGAAGTTAGAACTGAAGTTGCCTTCGGGTTCCCTATCTTAGACACTGCACAAGATGTTACTATGAAAAACATCCCTCCCTCCTCACTACCAACCTTCTATGGGAAGAGTAGTGAGGGTCCGGATACATTCTTGTTCAAGTTTGACATTTTGTGTAGGAGTTATAATTACCTACAAGACAGCCAAAAACTAAAACTCTCTCCTACCACATTAAAAGATTCTTCTCTTCGATGGTTCATGGGATTAGGAGAATCTAGTATTAGATTTTGGGAAGACATGAAGAATGCATTTCTTCGAAAAATATCAGGATTACTGTAGACCTAAGGACTCTCGCAATGATATTTTTAAAATTCAACAAATTGAAGACGAGAGTTTAGAAGACTATCTCGAGAGATTTAACTATGTGTTACACAAATCTAAGTATAGTGATCTTCGAGAAGATGCAGTAAGAACACTCTTCCTCAAAGGAATCTCAGAAGAATTCTTAGATAACCTTAATTGCATGGAAGCAGGAGACATTTCTAACAAATCTTTTGCAGAGATTTGTGAACTATGTAGGAATTACTCTAGGAGCAGAGGGAAAGGTGGAAAACAATATCGAGAGTCTTATGCTAGGAATCCCAAAGGAAGCACATCCAGTCCTAGTGGAGTTACAAGGGTAGAATTAGGAAACCTATTGGAAAATTTCAAAACAGATATTTTAGGGGCCATGGGTTCTCAATTAGATGTACTACAAGCTAAAAAGAGACAAGATGAAGAGCGTGCAGCAATGAGTGTTTTTTGTCCTAGGTGTAGAACTAAACATCCTCAATGAGAATGTCCATTAAATAATGTTTCAGTCTGTCACCTATGTACAAAAGAACATCCAACCAATGATTGTCCATCGTTTCCTGGATTACATGCTGTGTACAAGAGTGGAAATTTTGGTGAAATACATAGGAAGCCTTGGCAACCTAGAGATCAACCACCGTATCAAGATTCATCACAAATTCCACCCTATTACTATCCTTATCAACCTCCTCAACAATGGAATACTTCATGTTGGAAAAATTGGCCACCGCAGTACCCTCCTCAGAATGCTCAACAGCAGCAATGGCCACATGGATGGAGAGGGTAATATTATGCTCAAACATCTCCTCTTACACCTAACTATCCTTACCCACCTAATATTCAGCAACTTCCGCCTGGATTTGTACCTCCTTGATTACCCCCTATCCCAAATCAACCTCACCATTTCCAGAACATGAATCCTCCAAGACCCACAATTTAACCTGCACAACCGATACCGAATCCTAACAACAAACCAACCCAAGATCTTAATAGAATTGGGTTGTTACCTCTTCCATCATATGTTATTTCGACTGTGCCAATACATGAGATACAAGTACGGTCTGGAAGAGAGTTGTGCAAGATAAGCCCAAGTCATCAGTTGTTATTCAAGAATAGAATGAAGAAGACATATCTAGTGAAGTTCTGAATGATGCCATTCTTGAAGACATGGTTATTTCTAGATCTTCAACACACAAAAATCCACATAAAGAAGTAATTCCAGGGGAAAAGTCACCTCCATACCCGGAGCGTCTAGTAATAGAAAAACCTATAACTTATCCAAAGTACGATATCATTAACGAATTGAAAAATATTTGCATTAAGATCCCTTTGTTACAAGTTATTAAGGATATTCCAATCTATAGTAAGGTAATAAAGGAACTCTATATTAAGAGACCAGGGAGGAAACAAAAAGACCCTCCGACAATCCATGTAGTAGGAGAAATTTCAGATTGCATAGCAAACCAACCTAGAATTCCAAAGTATTCAAACCCAGGAAACCCTGTGGTGATTGTTATCATCAATAACACTACCATAGGGAACACACTTAGTGATCTAGGAGCTGGTATCAATTTGATGACTACCACAGTTTTATAAACTCTCAATTTAGGACCATTCCTTTGCCCTACCCCAACAATGCTAGAATTAGCAAATCGTACTATGGTGCAACCTACTGGGATCTTAGATGAGATCACGGTATCAGTAGCCTCATGGGAATATCCCGTGGACTTCATGGTCATCGAATCAAAAGACCCTTCCAAAGGTCACCCCATTATTTTGGGAAGACCTTGGTTGGATACTGCCAATGCATTCATAGGATGTAGAGATGGAGAGATGATTATCTCTGATGGGTTATCTACAAGAAAACTAGATCTATACCCAGCAGCTCAGCTAATAGATGAAAACCTATTTTGGTTAGATTGTCCTTTTGGAGATGAGAACTTGGAAGAACTTTCGCTTGTCAGTGATCTTTCTTGGGCACTTCAAGAGCAAAATACCGAGAACGTGTTGAACCAATTTATCTCTTCCACAACATGTGTAGATTTTCCTCAATCTTTTTCTCAATTTGACCAGATCTTTGGAGACGAATTCCAAGAAAACATGAGCCTCTCAACATTTACAAGTACTCCATGTGTCTTCACAATCGAAGAACACCTAGGATCCTATACCATTTCGTGTGAGGTTAGTAGTGACAAATTTCTACATATAAATGCAAGTTTAGATGAGAGTCAACAAAAACAATTACTAAAAGTTCTCAAGAGTCAAATAGGAGCATTTGCATGGGAGTATACTAATATGAAAGGTATACACCCAGACACCTGTATCCATCACATTTACACAAACTCGAACATACCTCCTGTCAGGAAGCCCCAAAGAAAAATGAACCCAACACTAAAGGACATAGTAAAGGATGAATTACAAAAACTCATTAACATTGGATTCATTTACCCAATTTCCAACAGCAAATGGGTTTTTCCTCTGGTGGTAGTTCCGAAGAAAGTCACAGGGAAATGGCATATCTGTGTTGACTTTCGAGAACTGAACAAGGCCACTCTTAAAGACTACTTCCCTTTTCCTTTCATCAATCAGGTGTTAGACACCTTATCAAGGAAACAATATTTCTCATTCCTTGATGGGTATAGTAGATACAATCAAATATTGATAGCACCTCAGGATCAAGACAAGACAAACTTCACTTTCTCTTGGGTGACGTATGCCTACCGAGTGTTACCATTTGGCCTGTGTAATGCACCTGCTACTTTCTAGTGTGCAGTTCTAGGAATCTTTGCTAACCTCGTACACTACTATGTAGAAGTTTATATGGATGATTTTACAGTTTATGGTAACACCTTCCAGGAATCCCTTGACAACCTCGAAACAGTTCTTATTCAGTGCCAAGAAACGAACTTAGCTCTTAGTCATGAAAAATGTAAAATGCTACTGACCGAGGGCATAGTCCTAGGACATCATGTCTCTCTTCAAGGTATCAAGGTGGATCCTGCCAAGATCGAAATAATTGTTAATCTTCCTCTCCGAAAACTCTGAAGGAAGTAAGAAGTTTTCTTGTCCATGCTAGCTATTATAGACGTTTCATTGAAAATTTCACCAAGATAGCCACACCTATGTTCAAACTACTCATGAAAGACACAGAATTTCAATGGACTGAACCATGTCAACAGGCCTTCTAAACTTTGAAGGCCAAGCTATCAGTGGCACCAATTATTAGGGGCCCAAATTGGTCCCTTCCTTTCCATATATACATTGATGCTTCCGACATAGCCATAGGGGAAGTTTTAGGTAAAAAAGAGGGACAGACATCACATACCATCTACTTTGCTAGTAAAAATTTGACTCCTGCAGAATCGGAGTACACTGTTATTGAAAAAGAGTTTCTAGCAATAGTCTACTCCATCAAGAAGTTTCGTCATTATATCATAGGATACAAAATTTGTATACACACTGACCACTTTTCCATCAAGTTTTTGATGAATAAACCTATCACCAATGGCAAAGTGACTCGGTGGCTTCTTTTGTTACAATAATTCAACATCACCATTGTTGATCGTCCTAATAGAGAGAATGTAGTAGCTAATTTTCTCTCTCGAATTCAAATTGACAATAATGCCAGTCCTGTCGATGATAGCTTCCCAGATGAACATTTGTTCGTTGTATCTGTTCGAAACCCATGGTTTGCAGATATAGCCAATTATTTAGCAACTGGAAATCTACCTAAACATATCTCCCCACCTGAGAAACGTAGGATCATAGTTCAAAGTTCCACTTATTCTTGGGTGTTGATGTATATGTAACTTGGGAATGTATTTCAGTTATATATTTATTGTACCCTTATAGAGATGTGTTATTCCTCTATAAGGAAGTGTCGTCATTTGTATTGACAAGTGTCGCAAGTGTGTTAACTTGCCGATTTATGTAATATGTGGTTATTGTACCTAGCTAGAAAAGTCGGCCCCATAAGGTTATTGGGAAAACAAAACAAGTATAAATAGAGATCGGGAGATCTCTATTTGGATCACTCAGAAACTCATTCTTCCTTCACTCAGAAAGTGGCGCACTTGTGAGGAGGAGGATCAGCTGCTAAGAGAATTCTATCTCTTGTACTTTGGTTGTACTTTGGTTGTGCTATTGCTCTATCTATCTCTGAGGAAGTTGTGGGGTTTTTCACCCTAGGGTTTTCCCCACAGAAACTCTGTGTGTCTATTGTCTCTCATGTTTTTTATTCTTGTGATGATTGACATGCTTGTTATGATTGATATGCATTGATATACTGTACATGTTATTCTCTCAGTAAAGATCCTAGAGTATTGTGAATTAATGCTCAAAATTTAACATGGTATCAAAGCTAACCAGAGAAGAAGACATTGTGTAGTGACGGAAACTAGGGTTTATTGTTTATTGGGTTTCTCTCCATAGATTTTGGAAAAGCAGTATAGTAGATTGACTCTACTCATCAAGGAGAATCTATATGTCCAATTAGAATTCAATTCTGAACATTTTTAGATTTGGCCCTAAAATTAGGGTTTCCACAAAAATAGGAATTTCTGAAATCTGAAGACATAGCTAGAAGCTCCTTGGAAAAATCGAAGTTTGGAGCTTTGGATTGAGATTTGTGGCTGAGTAAATCGTTGGGAAACTCAAACCCTAATTCAGGGTCCTCCCTAGTGAACCCGGGAAGACTAAAAGACATTTCTGAAGGGTGAAGCTTTGTAGATCTCAAATTATGAATACATCGGGCTGATCAAATCATCAAGGCACATCTTTCTATCCTCTCAGAAAGTTGAAATTCACATTTTGAATTTTTAGGGTTTTTTCGACAAACCCTAATCCGGGACCAGATCCAATTTTCAACAAAGCAAGTGGTAAGACCTAAATCTTTTCTATTTCCATTTGAAGTACTCTTTAAGATGTCTCACCACACCAAGCTTGAGGATAAGCTTGAAGGGGCTGATAACTTCCGAGATTGGAAGTATAGGATTGTGTTAATCCTGGAAGAAAATGAATTGGACTCCTACATCAGCTCTGAGGTCTCTATCCCAGAGGATGAAGAGGCTAAAGTTTTGCATAAGAAGAACTTGGTCAAGGAAAAGAGAATCATTGTTGATTCTATCAAAGACTATCTCATACCACATGTGTCATCTCTAAAGACACCCAAGGAGATGTTTGACTCCCTGACCAAGTTATTTGAAGGGAAGAACATAAATCGAAAGATGACTCTGCAGAATCAATTGAAAGGGGTCAAGATGTTGAATGGAGAGACCATTCAATCTTACTTCTCCAAGGTCTCTCAAATCAAGGAACAACTTGAAGCTATGGATGAAGTAGTGGAGAATGGAGAAATTGTGATGACCACTCTAAATGGCCTACCTAGGTCATGGGACTCCTTTATTCAAGGAATCTGTGCAAGAAAGAAATTAATCTCTTTCAGTAGACTATGGGAGGAATTATCTCAAGAAGAAGCTAGGCTTGTAGCTCGAGAAGAAAAGATGGGAGGTGAAGATCAAGCTCTCACAGCTCACGCTAAAAGAAGCAAGCCCAAGAAGGATCACTCTCATTACAAGAGATCCTATCACAACCAGCAAAAGAATAAGAAGGATCTAATATGTTTCACATGCAATGAGAAAGGTCACTTTGCTTCAGATTGTCCCAATAACAAAAGGGATAACAAAAACAACTTCAACAAGAAGAAGAAGGGCAACAAAAGAAGGTACCATGCTCATGCTGTCGAGAATGACGAACCTACAAAGAAGAAGGCTAGGACAGAAAGTGTTGATGACTCATCAAGTGAAAAAGAGTATGTTCTAATCTCTGCTCTCACAGGTACTATCTCTCATGGTTGTAATAATTGGCTTATTGACAGTGGGGCTTCCAAACACATGACTGGGTTTAAAGAATATTTTGTAAACCTATCTAAACATGAATCACCCCATAAGGTGAAACTGGGGATGATTTTCAATACCCTATCAAAGGAAGTGGTGAATCCTCCTACAACCTATATTCTGGAAAGTCTTTGAAGATGAAAGAAGTTCTTTATGTACCTGGGCTCAAGAAGAATCTTCTCTCCATCTCTGCATTGGATGCAAAAGGCATGAGGGTTGCATTTGTAGATGGCCAAGTCCTAATGTGGCCAAAGGGTAAAACTATTGATGATGCAATAGGGATTGGAAAGCAAGAGAGAGGTTTGTATAAATTGAAGGGACAGCCTGAACATGCCATGGTGCATGATTCCATGGAGCCAAGTGAACTTTGGCATAGAAGACTTGCACATATGGACTACAGAGCATTACCAATTGCAAGTAAGGCTGTAGAAGGTCTTCCTGAAATTAAGACCAAGCATGAAGGTGTTTGCAATGGATGTGCAAAAGGAAAGAACATAAAGAAGGCATTCCCAAGCAGTGAAAGAAGGAAAAAAGTATCTTCGAAATTATCCACTCCGATGTATGCGGCCCTATGTCATCCATCTCTCTGAGTGTGTATGTTTACTATGTCTCTTTCATTGATGACTTTTCCATGAAGACTTGGGTTTACTTCTTGAAGAACAAAGATGAAGTGTCAGATAAGTTCAAGGAATTCAAAACCTTGATGGAGAACCAAACTGATAAGAATATCAAAACATTCAGATCCGACAATGGTGGAGAATTCACCTCAGGTGACTTCAAGAAGCTATGCAGTGATTCAGGGATTAAGAGGGAGTTGACTGCTCCTTACAATCCACAACAGAATGGAGTTGCAGAAAGAAAGAATAGAACAATCATGGAAGCAGCAAGGGCAATGCTGCATGACCAGGATCTACCCATGCATCTATGGGTAGAAGCAGCTAGGACGAGTAATCCAGGAAGCAAAGATCAAGAGGGAGCACACTCCAGCAGTTCATGCAAGGAAGCAAATATTGAGAGGGAGTCCACCCGACAAAAAACAAACAAAGATAAGTATTTGAATTGTCATTTCTTGTATATTTGATTGTTTAAATAATACTGTTCAATGATGTATATACTTATGTTCCTAGACTTAGGTTGTGTATTTTGCGTATTTGCATTAATGAACAGTATATACTAATCTGCATATGATGGGTAAGTGGCCTATGGCACTATACAACATTCCATTGCTACTTATCTAGAATGAAACCTCTTTGCTGACATGTTGAGAGTTGTGCACACTCTTAACAATGTTCTGGTAGAGATTGGAAGGCATCTAGAAAGTTACGGGATATGGATAAATGTTGTATTGAAGCATTGGCTTAAATAATTGCATGATTGTGTGACATATTTCTTTATGTGAAAGAATTTGTTATGAAAATTATGAGATGTTTCTAATCATGCAATTTAACTTGTTTTGTAGGAACGACCGAATACCTTCACCTACAAAAGAAGGACTACAACATTTGTTCAAGCAACAAAATTATCTATTGAAGATATTGAAGTTCCCAGGATACGGGAAGAGTGCCATGATCCATCGAGCATGAAGAATGATGTTTGGGATGCAGTCCCAAGACCTGAAGGGAAGTCTGTTGTGACTTCCAAATGGATCTACAAGATCAAGCATGCTGCAGATGGCAGCATAGAAAAATACAAGGCAAGGTTTGTAGCTCGTGGCTTCTCTTAGAAAGAGGGAATAGATTATGAAGAAACTTTTGCTCCTGTAGCCAGGTACACTTTCATCAGAACAGTACTTGCTCTGGCTACAGCGATGAAATGGAAGATACACCAGATGGATGTCAAGACTGCCTTCTTGAATGGTGTAGTTGAAGAGGAAGTGTATGTGGAGTAGCAACTTGGTTCTGAGACACATGACAGGGAGTCATATACGTGCAGAACTTGGTATGGTAGGATAGACAGCTTTCTATCTAGTTTTGGCTTTACCAAGAGTAAAGTGGATTCCAACCTTTACTACAAGGTTGAGGAAGGAAATCCAGTGATACTACTTTTGTATATGGATGACATGTTTATTACAGGTGAAGATAGATTGATTGTCGACACGTAGCGAAAGTTTGCTGCCGAGTTCGAGATGAAGAACTTGTGGATGATGCATTGTATTCTAGGTATGGAGGTGTGGCAGAGTGCAGATGGAATCTTCCTTGGACAAGGGAAGTATGCAGTAGATATCCTGAAAAGGTTCGGGATGATGGATTGCAAAACCATGGCCACACCTATGGCATCAAATCTGAAGCTTCTATGTGATGCTTCATGTAGCTAGGGTTTTCACCCTAGTTTGTGCAAATGAGCACCTACTAAGAAGAATGGGCTCCTTAGTAGCAGTTCAATAAACAGTAAATTAAATTGCTAAAACAATATGAATTCTAAACTAACATGAGCATTAAGAAACATAACAAAACATGGAATATAAATGGTTTTTCTTTTGTATTAAAATTTTACCTCAAGTGTAGAGGTTGGCGAAGTTCTTGCAATGATCCAAGAGGGTTGCTCCAAACTTCCACTTTGCTCCTTCTCTTTCTCCAAATGGTGGGAATGGGCCAAAACGGGCACTCAATGGTGAAAGTAGCTCAAGGGTGAGCTAGGGTTTCAAGAGTGATTTTGGCAGAGTAAGGGTGTACTTGATTGTGGATATGAAATGAGCGGTCTCCATCACCTATTTATAGGTTTTTGGTGGTGGAGTGCTGGCCCATGGTTTTGGGAACCATATGGTTTAGGTCAGCTGTATAGGGTTTTTTCCTCTTTTTTCCTCTTTTTCCTCCTTTTTTTATATTTTTTATTCCCTTTTTAGAGGGTTTTTGCTATTTTGGAGGAATTTTGGATAATTTTGGAGGGAAAAGGGGTTTTTTAGCATTTTGAGGCTTTTTTGATGGTTTTGTGGGCTTTTGGAGGCTTTTTAATGGGATTTTAGGGTTCTGAAGGTAAATATGGTAGGAAATATGGACAAATGAGTCATGTAATGGGTAGATGAGGTAGTGAGCACTTTTTGGGTGTTAACAGATTGCCCCCTGATGTGTGAGGGCAGGAGCTCATCGTATGGCCGATAGACATCATAAGTCCTGGATGGTTTTCCTGGGGTGTGGAGAAGAGAAGAAACAAACTGGAGCCCGGAACAACGGTCCCGAACAAACTACAAAAACTAAAAGTACATAACCTCAATAATGGATGAGGAATAATCTGATCATATGGACGAGGCAGGCATTCCCATGCTCGTATCAAGATATAGAACAATAATAACAATGGGGTCCAAAATATGGGGACCTGACATATACATGACCTCAAATAATGAATGAGGAAGAATCTCAATATATGGATGAGGCGGGCATGCCCATGCTCGTATCAAGATACATAAAAAAATAAATGTGAGGCCCGAAAAGGGGGACCTGTAGGATACATAGAGAACCGCTATGTATATCATAAGGGTCCAGAGGGGACACCAATCTGGGACATACTGCTGGGCTGACCATGTCTGAGCTGAAGAACTGATACACTGGAATAACAACAATGCTATTGAGTGGGGTACCAGAGGAACTGATGAGATGCTGGATCATAGTGACAAGGGGTCATACTCTCAATGGTACACTGAACTGGAACTGAACTGGGTACTCAAGGAAGCATATAACTGGATGGATTCCAAATACAATCACCAACGCAACCTGGACATCCACGGGAACATATAACTGGGCATTCCGAAGTGACTCACCAATGTGCTAGAGTCGGGGGAAATACGGGGTCTTCGACCAATAACAAAAGGGATATAAACCCTGTGCGATTCTCAACGATGCGATCAAGGTGTTGAAGTTGAGCATGTGAGAAACAACCACTCGGAGAGGCAATGATGACTCCTCTCAAAATGGTCCGTAATCACACACCACAGATGGTGATGGGTCCAAGGCGCAGGTACCTCTGGGTCTATCCTTTGGAATAGAGGGGTTGTCGTCGACAGAGGGAGACCTGCAACTATCAAGGCAATGATGTTTCCTTGACAGGAGCGCGAGGTGGAGAACCGAAGTGTGAGAGTACTGATGGTAGGACTGACATACTGTGGGGGATAACTGGGCAAGTAGAGTGGGTGGACTCAAACTTCCTTTGTTCAGAGTATAATGGCGGGGACGATCGGGTAGCATATGAAACTGACTGATGGGAAAGAGATCATAGCTGTAATGGATCAAGGATAGTGACTAGGATGAGGGATACTCAAGCTGATGTAACATGGCAGGAGACTGCAGACTACTCTGAACAAAGGCGACCTAATGGGGGGCGCTACCGAGATGATCGATCATAGTGCCAATAGGCACGGGGGGACTTCTTCATGGGTGAAGGAACTAGAAGAAGTGGGTAAAAAATGGTACTGTCGTGTGAATTTATACGAGCCCAGGACAGTTCATGCTCGTGATTGCTTTCAATTTTAAGGAGTCTGAAAGCGATAAGAAGACTCTGATATGATGGAATGGTACTGTCGTGTGGATTTATATGAGCCCAGGACAGTTCATGCTCGTGATTACTTTCAATTTTAGAGAGTCTGAAAGCGATAAGAAGACTCCAGGGGGTTGCTTTTTCGTGTGTTAGTCTCCAAGGCCCAAAGAAGCATAAAAGGATGCAATGAAGAACTCTTCTAGCCAGTGTGACTAGAGTATTCATTTTTCGTAATTAGTCTACTAGGTCCGGAAAAGGGTTAAACTTATACCAGATAGACGCCCTTTCAGGTACTTTAACGAGCATGAAAGGAAGCAAGATTGCTCGGTGATCTCTTCATTGTTTTAGGAGTCAGAAAAGAGCTTAACAGAAACTCCTTAAGTGCCTTTTTCGTAAAGGACTTGTCCGGCCCGAAAAAGGGATAAAATTATACCGAACAAAAGGAATGGCCAAGCAAGGAGGAAGTGCTCAATCAAGGAACATTAATGATGACCAAGAATGAGGGTAGGCGAGAACACTGGTGGGCCTCCTTGCAGGGTAATGAATGGTGGCAAAATAATGAAATGGTTGCAGTATGACAGGAGTGAATGGCTCATGGAAAAATGTGGAACAATCCGATGGCGGTCGATGTGGTGCGCAAACCGAGGCAGCAAGGTGTCAGGACACAATGTTGAAACTGTACCAAGTGAGAGTGAGAAATGAACTCAAGCATCATCACGAGCACGGAAAAATGAATTCGACGACATAAAAAGTGTCAAAAACGGATAACGATCGATGTGGCACGCAAACCGAGGTGACTGGGATCGTTTTGGAAAAATACCCAAAAAATCTGGGGGTGAGAGCAAGAAATGATCTCAAGCATCATCACGGGCTCGAAAAAATGAATCCGATGATATAAAATATACCAAAAATGGAGAGCAGCCGAAGTGGCACGCAAACCGAGGCGACGAGTGGTGTCTAAAAAATGCTCAAGAACTAATGTGGAAAAAATAAGAAAAGAAGAGGACCATCATGACAGTCTCGTCGTGCTGATTTCGATGGTGGAAACGGTTCGAAAAATGGACTCCATATGAGTTCAGGATGGCCAAAACAAGAAAAAGTCAACGGACTATAAATAGTGAGTGGGTCCAACATGACAAGTGTCATTTGTACTATTTGACTTTGACTAGTGATCAGAGTGGACTAGAGCTGAGGTGGCATTTCTGGACGATCCGACCGGCCATTTTCAGATCCGGGAGTTACAGGTATTCTGTCAAACTCATACCTGCATTTTCTTTGGGCGCGGGGGGGGGGATAGTGGGTCCCAGAGGGGTATTTGTACGGTCCACATGGGGTGGACCGCGGGTTTGGGGGATGGAACCACGGTCGAAGACCGCGGGTTCCAGGGTAGATCACGCGGCTGGGGACCACGATGTTTGGCTATGAATGCGCGGTCTGGTACCGCGCGTTCCGAGGTTGAACACGCGGCTCAAAACCGTGAGTTCTTTTCCTATAGGTGTTGTTCAAGACCGCGACTGTAGGCCCGACAGCCGCGGTCGGAAACAGCGGCAAGGGACCCTAAAGACACAATTGGGAGCGAGCTGTTAGGGCTTCCCCGGGGGGGGTTTAGGTTTATTTCTTTATCATGAGTCTGATGAGTTTGCCTTGTGTGATTGACAGGATGTTGTTGGTGTTGTGGCGAGAGCGGGAGGTCCCCGATGAAATAGTGGATGTCATCCGGGAGGATCGACATGTGCGGTCTGTGTTGGGATTATGCGGACTGCTGAAGTTCGCTCAGGTACCTATGATGCGGTCAGCAGGGTTGCTGCTGAACAGGTTAGTGAGCTTCTGGGAGCCGGATATTCAGGCGTTCAGGGTGTAGGGTGAGAGGGTGGACCTCACCCTTACAGATGTATACTTCCTGACGGGGTTTCCCTGTCTGGGTAGGGTGGCGGATATGCAGCCGCCAGTATCCGCTGATGTAGATATGGAGGATATGATAGAGCAATACTGTGTTCCAGAGGCGAGGGTGCAGAGGAATGCACTCCGGGTGGTGGACCTACAAGATCCATCAGTACAGGCCATTGCGGCATGCGTAGTTCGTGTGTTGGGGTCCCAGTCACCTGAAAAGGTGTCTGGGGGCCAGATGCAGCTAGTAGAACGCGTACTGGATGGGGTCTATTATGCGTGGGGTCAGATGTTCCTCACCTGTGTGCAGTGGCAGCTGACATCAGTGAAGGAATCTGGCAAAGGATTCTGTTATGGCTCCTTTCTATATGCATTCTTCATGGAGCGGGTACCGACACTACGACCACGGGTGCGGGTGAGGGCAGGAGGATTGAGGGAGCCGTGCATGGTGCGGTGGGGGGAGATGATGCACCGCCGGGGTGGCGGCGAGGTTGGTAGATACTTCACGCAGGAGCTGTACCTGCAGTGGCTATAGATACCATTAACACTGGATGACTTTCCATACAGGGATATGGACTAAACCGGGGATCCAGAGGCACCACGGGCGCCAGGACAGGCATGGGGACCAGATGGTTCGTATGGGTTTGCTTGCATGTTATGGACGTCAAGGTTTATGTATGATAGTTTTGTGAGATATCATTGCTGACTGATGGGTGATCTACATATGTTGGCCCGAGACCGCCGCTAGGGCATATAGCGCGCAGAGGGCATGTAGCGGTACCAGCCTTACCAGGCCTAGGGGAGGTGCGTCAGCGGGATGCAGAGGGGACTTTGGAGTGTACGGATGTTGCTGGATCGGTTGCTGGTGGGAGTGACTGATGATGGGTGGCGGAATGTGGATCCATAGGTGATCCAGGACTGTCTGAGGGTGCCACGGGAGTTCCGATCGATCGCGATCCGGGTGGCCATCTTAGCGGACAGGGGGAGGGAACATGAGCTCTCAGGGGATGAGGATTTGCCGGAGGAGGAGCGAGGGGAGGACTCAGAGGCAGCGGATGCAGGCTATGATGCAGGGTATGACTCTCATTAGGGAGTGCAGGGGACTCCCCTCGATTTTGTAGCTACGGCATGTATTCTATGAGGCTTTAGGGATGTATAGACATTTTTGTATAGCTGAGTATAGGGATACTCAGGACATGTATAGCATATTGACATTCATTTTTTGATATATATATATATGCACATGGATGCACCTTTTTTGCGATGATGATTTTGGTGTACGCACGTGGATGCGCTTATGGTTTATTATATGTTTGCACTGCACGTGGATGCAAGTAGTATAGGATGTTGGGCATATGGATGCCCCTTGTGTATGTTATGTGATGGATGCAACATTATGTATGTAGGATTAGGTACATGGATGCCCCTGTATATGAATGTGTTTTTATTTTTTATTGCACATGGATGCAAACGTTTATGTGATGAAAGGAACGTGGATGCCCCTTGCAATATTTTTGGGTTTTTATATATTTGTATGAGATGCTATGGGATGATGATGCATGATGGAGGTTTTTACATGGTGTGATTGATGTGCCAATCTAGGATGTTGTTAGCCATTTGATCTGCGACACTATTTTGAGCTCTTGGGACATGGGTGAATGTTATGGATTCAAACTGTCGGCTGAGTTGTTTTGTGCGCAGGAAATTTCTAAAGAGGCAGGGATCACGCACCTGGTAACAGTTGTTGAGCTGGGAGACAAGGAGCTGGGAGTCAAGGAACACATGAAGGTGACATATGCCCATCTGGAGGGAAGCAGTCAGGAGACCGGTTACAGCATCATACTTCGCCTGGTTATTGGTAGCAGCGCCTATACATATTCCGTCAAGGTGAATCATTTCATGTGAAGGAGAATATAAGACCCATGCTGCAGAAGCCAGGTTAGGAGACCAGCGACTTGCTCCATCGGCGAAGCCAATGTAATGAGGTGGAAGATGGTCCATATGTGGTCATGCAAAAATGATGAACATGAGAGTGTGGTAAAAAAGGTGGAAAACAAAAAAGAGAACAAACTGTACAATACGGACCAATGGGGCCGCGAGTTATTTAGGGATAAAAGCGTTTAAGATACAACCCATTACGAGGGTTGCACAAAGGGAAACCTTCTGAGTCAATTAAAATGTATGCCCCATTGCCGAGGCAGGTCTGCACGATGTAAGGGCCTTGCCACATGGATTCAAACTTTCCTTTACCGATTTTTTCGTGGGATTGGTCATAGGCGAGGACGAGGTCCCCTTCATGGAAAGTTCGAGGGTGTACATGTTTGTCATAACCACCTTTGGAGCGGTTCTTGGCAGCTTCAATGGTCTGGAGAGTGGCACAACGGTCTTCATCTGCTTGTTCGAGGGATAGCAAACGTTGCTCAAGTGGGAAGGTGTCAGGGAGAAGCTCGACGGCGATGTGTAAGGCAGGTATGTGACACTCGATGGGGAGGACAGACTCTACACCATGAACTAAATGAAACAGGGTAAAACCAGTGGCGGTCTTGGTAGAGGTACGGTAAGCCCATAAGGCAGGGAACAACATGTGGTGCCAATTGGACTTATGCCGATCAACAGTGCGTTGAAGGATGGTTTTGAGAATTTTGTTAATGGCCTCTACTTGGCCATTCCCTTGGGGGTAGTAAGCAGAGGAATATTGATTTTCGAACTTGAGGAGAGTGGATAACTCATGCCAAACGGAATCTTCAAAGTGTGAACCATGGTATGAGACCAACTGTTTGGGAACCCCGAATCGAGTGATAACGTGGTTAAAAAAGAAACGGGCAGCGGTGTCAGCGGTACAATTGAAAGTGGGCATGGCTTCGGCCCATTTGGTGAAGTAATCGACGGCGACAATGATGTATTTATGGCCATTTGCAGATGGGGGTTTACATTCCATGAAGTCAATGGCCCACTTACAAAAGGGACCAACGGTGACGACTGGGTGTAACGGAGCAGGTGGTGTCCGGGACTTGGGGGCAAAATGTTGGCAATTATGGCAATGTTTGACTGCTGTGATGCAGTCGGTAAAGAGTGTAGGCCAGAAATATCTGGCGCAGACGACCTTTTGGGTGGTGGCCATCCCAAAGAAATGTCCACCGCAGGCCCTGCTATGACAGTCATTGAGGACATGTTCGGCTTCCTCGTGTGTAAGGCAACAATGGAGGATCGTGTCAACCCCTCGTCGGTAAAGGACATCGCCTAGGAGGAGATATCGAGAGGCCTGGTGACGGATACAATGGCATCCATCACGATGAACGTTGGGTCTAAACTTTTGTGTGTGAAGGTATAACAAAATATCACCGTACCAAGGGTCATCAGATGAGATGGTGAACAAGTGATTGTCGGGTAACTCGTCGGAGATCTGGGGGGACGGCAGAAAGGATGGGAGATTGGGGATGAGTTGGGAAAGCGCGAGGGCTTTGGTGCTCTTAGGAGTCCTGAAAGTGAGGTCATATTCCTGGAGGATAATGGCCCATTTAGCGACACGACCTTGTAGGAGCCGCTGGTTTAGGAGATAGACCATAGGGTTGGAGTCGGAGACAACTGTGGTATGACTGAGCAGAATGTAGTGTCGCAATTTTTGGATGGAAAAGACTACAGCTAGGGCTAATCTTTCCTCATATGGGTAACGTAGGGGTGGTCCAGACAAGGTCTCGCTAACGTAATAAATGACATGCTCTTGGTGAGAGGCGTCTTCTTGAACCAAGACTCCAAACACGACATGCTCGGATGCCAAGACGTAAAGGATGAAGTCCTGAGAGAAATCCGGAGGGGAGATCAAGGGGGCTTGTGTGAGAGCTTTCTTGAGGGCATCAAACGTAGCTTCTGCTTGCTCATCCCAAACAAAGGGTATGTGGGTACGAAGCAGGCATAAGAACCCATGAACTTTGGTGGCGTAATCAGGAACGAAGTGACGAAGGAAATTGGACCGCCCCTGCAGACTTTGGAGTTGCCGAAGCGTGCAAGGAGAGGGAAGGTCTAATATGGCTTGGACTTTTAGGGGATCAACAGCAATTCCTTTCTGGGAAACAATGAAACCCAACAACCGGCCTGCTAGAACGCAAAAGACACACTTTTGTGGGTTCAAGCGGATTTGATATTTGCGAGAACGTAGAAAAACTTACCGGAGGTGGTTAAGGTGGTCGGATCGTTTTCAGGAACGAGCTGTAAGGTCATCAAGATAGACGAGCAGGATATGGACCAAGTCGTGAAAGCAATAGGTCATGGCCCGCTGGAAGGTGGCACCAGCATTTTTTAGGCCGAAATGAATGATGCGATAGGCAAAGGTGCCCCATGGGGTGGTAAAGGCAGTCTTGTACTGATCCTCATGATGGATCTGAATCTGGTTGTATCCGGAAAAACCATCCATGAAAGAGAGGACTTCATGCCCTGCACACGCATCGATGAGTTGGTCAATAAATGGCGTGGGGAAGTTGTCCTTGGGACAAGCTCGGTTTAAATCGCGGAAGTCAGTGCATACTCTAATGGTGCCTTGCTTTTTGTTAACGGGAACGGGGTTTGAAACCCAGGTGGTATAAGCAATAGGATAAATGAATCCTTCTTTGCGAAGTTTCTCAACCTCAATTTTAACAGCAGGGAGCTTGGAAGGATGAATGGGGCGCTGTTTCTGACGAACGGGGGGTACATCAGGCCATGTGTCAATGTGGTGCTCTATAATGGCGGGGTCAAGACTGATCATTTCGGTATAGGACTAGGCAAAGACATCACAAAATTCTTGGAAAAGTTTTTTGTATTCTCTCACCTCATGCTCACTGCAGGAGGCTCCTAAGGTAATGATTTCAAGAGCACCAGGTGGGTCAAAGATATCGATGTGAATGATGGGTGAGATATTGGCCATGTTACCTTCCTCAAAGGCATCAGGAGCAGGAATAGGATCCTTAAACCAGTCGACTTTAGTAGGAAGGAAATCTTTGGACTCAACCGCGAATTGGGTAGCGGTGGTAGAGGAGGATTCTTCTGGGAGGAAATAGGAACGATGGTGCATGTCGTCCCAGGGATAATCTGGGGCAATGAGAGCCTCTAGAATCTCCTCATAATTGTGGAAAGTTTGAGTTGTCAAATCGGTTGACGAGGGAGTGGTAGTCGAAGAGATCATATAAATGGTATTAATCTCGCCGGATGGGGATGATACCGGGGGGTGGATCACCTCAATTGTGGGGGGTGTCGTCTCAAGGTCCAAATTATTCATCTCGTAGAGAGCGGCTCTATAATCTGGGAGATCAGGATAGTGATGTGAGTAGTGGCCGTAAATACCGCATATGGCACAAGGGTGGTTGGTACGCAATGATTTATCATGAGGCTTAGGGGTTGGATCGAGTTCGACAACTGAGATGTTGGGGTCATCGTCAAGCATTTGCATGTGCTCCTATAATGCAGGTAATTGTGGACATTGATGAGTCGGATGGCCTAACTCATCACACAACGAGCATTTGGGGGGAGCACGAAACATGGGAGGGGGTTTAACTGCTTTGGGAGGGGGTACAGCAATGTATGGTTGTGGGCCTATGCCCCCAGTGGGCTTGATAAGAGGAGGGGGATTCGTAGATGACGAAGGGGTAGCGACCCGGGAGGTGGTTGACTAGTAGTAACAATGGGTTGCACCGGTTGGAGGACGACATTTGGTGTCGGCGGGGGAACGGGAGGCGAAAGATACCACACGGGTAATCCTAAGGTTAACCCAGGGAGGCTGAGGGTAGCCATAACCGGGGCACTTACTACTCCCGAGGGAGGGATTAGGAAGGGGATTGTGTGGATGGGTGTAACACCAATGTGACTAGGTACCAATCGTGGTTTGAGTAACAAGGGCGGTTGATTGTTAGGTGTTTGTGTATTGTAGGAAAGGGTGCATAGGTCAGATACTTCGGTCGCGGGTGACGGGGGAGGAATGGATTGGAATTTGGAAGTCATCGACGGATCTGAGTAAATTCTAGGTCCCACAGAGGAAACAAACAAGGTAGCGGCACCACTAACAGGTTGTTCAACCATGGGGAGAACATTTTCGGGTGCAGCGGGGACATTTGGATCGTAGTAGGTGAGTTGGTCGACCTTGACCACGCGTCCGTCATGGGGGAAGATCATGGTACGAAAAATGGATGAGGTAACCGCCTGCATGGCATACATGTAGCTGCGGCCAAGTAAGAGGTTATAATCAAGTTGGGCATTGATGACCTCTATGTCAATGAGAATGGTTTTACCAGCCAGCTGGACAGGGACGTTAGTTAATAGGCCTTGGGGTTGAGCCAAACGGCCATCGTAGGCTCGCAACGCAGTGGTGGACTGCTGGAGAGTAGGGGATCCCAACTTCTGCCAAATGAATGTGGACATAACGCATGTAGAGGCACCTTCATCGATAATGCACCGATGGATGACAAGATTCCGAACGGAAACAGAAACTTGGAACGCTAAAGTGGAAGGAAAGCGTGGTTCGGACTGGTCCAAATCGAATGCCATCAGTTGTGAATCATTTGGGTCAATAGCACCAATGGTGGAGAGCAAAGTCTTGCACTGTGAAGGACAGTTTTTTAAGAATTCTAACACAGACATGGCTGCGGGAGATTGGGCTAAGTCATCTACAATGTTGTAATTTGACGCAGCGCAAGCATTGGGATTATTGTTGATATGACGAAGTGGGAAACGAGGTGCTTTGGGGGCACCATCGAGTGGAGCCAGAGGTATACGTAATGTCTGATCAGTGGGATGAGCGTTAGTGAATTTTTCGGCGGGAGGGGCTTCAGGGGTGGAGCCATATTGGTTCCAACGGGTTTGGAGGTTGACATCAGCGGACAACATCATCAACAAGTGGTGAGTACCTGAGTCGAACATGGCTTGATCAGGAGCGGCATAAGTGATCTGTTCTTGGGATGGCGTGTTGCATTGAGGGGGAGCCAACAGCTGAGTGTTCATTACGCCTTGGGTTGGTAAGGGATTTTGCATCACCAAAGGTTGCTGCTGAGGGGGTGGGGGGTTGGGTGGCACCTGAGGAGCTGCGTGCCCTTGGCGATGGGCATCATCAACCCAGAGTTGCCTAGCTCACTCCAAATGTGGGCAAGCATGTGTGTAGTGGCCATATACCTCGCAAATAGAACAAGGATGGTTTGTTCGCAAATTAGGGTTTTTGGCCTACTTGGGCAGCCGATCAGGGTTTTGGCTGGCAGGGGCCACATTATTGTTGTTTGGGGGATTAGGAGGTTGACCACCTTGGTCTGGAGGAGGGTTGTTCCCACGGTTACGGCCTTTTCCACGGTTTTGTTGGCCCTGTTGGCGCTGGTTGTTTTGGTTCTACTGCTGATTATGTTGGGCGTAAACTTACCCTTGGGCAGCAGGTGGGTTCTGGGGTTGTGCAGGTGCGGGAGCAGGCTATGGTGGATAATAAGTAGGTGGAGGCTGCGCAGGTGCTGAACCTTGTGGGGGTTGCTGATACGTCTACGGAGCGGGCTGTGGGTTTGCCGCAGGGGCTTCTTATGGCGGGTAATAAGCAGGTTGGGCTTGGGAGGACACAGGAGCCGGGGCAACCTATGGATGGTAATATGGCTGAGGTGCGACCGGGGGAGCATAAGCGGAGGACGCATGCCCAAAGCACTGAGGTGGACATGAGGGTCCGTGAGAATGGTGGTGATGTGTCATAGGAGCATACAAATTGGTTGCTCCAGATTGAGATGTAGCCTGCGAAAGGTCAGGGCCAGGGCTAGGACGTGCTATGGAAAAGGGTTGGGGATGCGAGGCAACACGGCCAATGATGCCGTCTGTGGCGTGGGATGACCCCGGTGCATTGTGCTGAGAGGAATCACCGCGAGGGGCGTCAGGTATAATGGTATAGAGGTAACCCGACTGGGCGTATATGAGGTCAAATTGCTGGGCCTTGAGGATGGCCTCTTCTTCGGACTGGGGTCGTTCGGATGCCACATCCTTGGCAATGACAGGAAGGAGGGATTTTAGAAACCAATCTAAGAAGATACGGTCGTCTAACTTGATTTTTCAGAGGCTGCAGCGTCAACGCCACTCATGAATGTGGTCAATGATGTGGGTAGCCGTGTTCTGTCTGCAAGACAGTAGGATATCAACTCTTGCATCATAGCGGACAGGTAACTGAAAGAACTGCAGGAAGGTCGAGGAAAGGGAAGTAAAGGTGGCATGGGTCCCATGGGGATGCTCGATGTACCACTTAGCTACAGAGCCAGTGAAGGTGCACTGTAGCAGATGGAGGTGGACATAGTCGTCCACTATGGAGTTGGAGGAACACCATAGATGGAAGGACATAATATGGTTCTGGGGTTTCTCACCTGCCTTGCCCTCAAACTTAGGGATGTCAAAGGGGAGCTTGGTGGGCATGTGAGCCCATGCAGGGTCGTGTCTGATAGGATTGTTTGTCAGTCTAGCTAGGTCAGGAAGGTTGAGGCTAGCCATGAATGGAAAACTAGTAGAAGGATGTGACATACTAGTGGGTTGGACCATGTTGGGGCCAATGCCCCCAAGTGTAGGGGCAAGGTTTGTGAGGTTGCCCCCAAGTGTAGGGACGAACGTGGTATGGGACGATCCTACACCGCCAAGAGTAGTGTGAGTCACTGATGGAGTGGGAATAGGTATTCCAGCTACTGGAATGGGTGCAGTGATCGGAATGGTAGATGTGGGCCCCATCGAGGGCATACCCAAAGCAAGTGTGGTAACTAGTGTGGTGGTGGATGCTCCACCAATGGTCCCTACAAAGAAAGGGGTGGAAGTCACGCCGGCCATGGGGCTGGTTGGTGCAGTGTAAATGGGGTTCTCGGACTCTGCCTCAGAATCAGAGGTAAAATAGGGGGCGTCTAGATTGAGTGACGGAGCTCTATGCCATTGACGTGTGGAGTCAAGTGACGAAGCTGTAGATCTATGATGAGTGGTATCAAGTGATGAAGATCTATGTCTATGACGGGTGGTGTCAAGTGAACCGTGCTGCGGGGGCTCACCCCGGAGGCGCCAAGAATGTCTCGGGGACTCAATAATGACAAATGGTGTCAAATATCTGGGGGTTTTGTTGAGTGAAAAATAGCTCAAAAACCCTAATGCAACCAAGTGTGAAGAAAGAGAGCTCAAAAAATATGGCACTCAGGCCAACAACCAACTCAAAACACTTACTGCAACAACTGTGCTACAATAAGTGGAGTATCAACAGAAATGGTCAGAATACCAACAAGCAGCAGGTTTCCTAAAAAATAAAAATAGTAGACTCACTAAACCAAAAGGTGGTAAGGGAGCATGCAAACACCTAACTAAATAGTATTCTGACTCAACTAGACCTATCCTCTGCAAGGTGATGAAATCCAAGTCAGACAATATGGATAGGAGAGCCAAGTGGCTAAAGATATCCCCCTACCGGGAGGGACACCGCGTAGACAATCCTAGAAGAAAGGCAACTAAGATACCCCGTTCATGACACGTCCAGAAAAGGTGAATCTGCCGTTTGGTCCTTTTACCGTAGTACCCCCATACAGGGATACCTCGAGAACTGTGAAAGGTAGCCCTTCGGTTACTGAATGGATTGCGGTATTCCACTCAGGCCTCCGGAACCAGTCTGGCGACTTCAACCCTCCTAGGGGAGAGGCCCTCTGATAAACCGGTTGTGACCGTGCCAAAATATACTAGAGGATTTTGGTTCCCTAATGGACAACAGCTATGTCTCAAGTGTAAGCAACCGAGGGGTGTTATTTGGATGCCTATCCCCCCGATCCTACCTAACTACAAAAATTCTTATGTGTTCTCCACGTGGGGTTAGAATGTTGGTTGTGTTAAGTAATTTTTTAAGGCTCACTTGAATTAGGTGACAGAGTGTGTGCGTGTGAGATGATGAACCCAAGTAAAAGTGCCACAAGGGGAACAACTTTCTAACTAACAACAACAAGACAGAATGTAAACTTTGACATGCAAAATTTTCTCTTTTTCAATTTTTTTTTTTTTAAAACGATTCTGTAAATGTAACAGAAATAAAACTGCAGAAAAGGTTGTAGGGAAGTATGGCTGCAGGTAGGACAGATGGCTGTGCAGGTGCAGAAAATAGTGTAGCAAAGTGCTGGGTTCAAAACAGGTAAAGAAGTGCAGAGAACAGACCGTGGGTCTGTGGCAGTTCTGGGCGGTCGGACCGCGGGAAATAGCTCAACAGTCGCGGACAGGTTGCGGGTTTTTGGCCGAAAGATGCAGTCGGACCGTGGGAAAAAGGTCAAAAGCCGCACGTGGTTTGCAGGAAAATGGCTGAAAGCCATAGGCGGGATGCAGGAAAAAGGCCAACAGACGTAGTTGGGTTGCAGCAAAAGGGCTGAAAGCCGCAGTCGGGACGCGGGAAAAGGGCCGACAGACGCAGTCGGGTTGTAGCAAAAGGGCTGAAAGCCACAGTCGGGACGCGGGAAAAGGGCCGACAGACGCAGTCGGGTTGTAGCAAAAGGGATGAAAGCCGCAGTCGGGACGCCGAAAAATTTTGGACAACTGCAGTTGGACTGCAACAAACAAGCTAATTAGCCGTGGTCGGATCGCTGGTAACAGACTTGAATCCGTCGGCAGATCGCCGGAAACAGTCTGAGAGCCGCGGTCGGGTCGCAGGTAAATGCCTGAAAGATGCGGTCGGAACGCAACTGTAGGGGGTAAAAGATGTGGTTTACGGCAGTCGAAAGGGACAGCCGAAAGAAAAAGAGAGGAAAATATTTTTAAAACTATAACCAGAAATTCAAACCAAGGGGAGTCGCTAAAACTGTAGCTAGGGTTTTCACCCTAGCTTGTGCAAATGAGCACCTACTAAGGAGAATGGGCTCCTTAGTAGAAGTTCAATAAACAGTAAATTAAATTGCTAAAACAATATGAATTCTAAACTAACATGAGCATTAAGAAACATAACAAAACATGGAATATAAATGGTTTTTCTTTTGTATTAAAATTTTACCTCAAGTGTAGAGGTTGGTGAAGTTCTTGCAATGATCCAAGAGGGTTGCTCCAAACTTCAACTTTGCTCCTTCTCTTTCTCCAAATGGTGGGAATGGGCCAAAACGAGCACTCAATGGTGAAAGTATCTCAAGGGTGAGCTAGGGTTTCAAGAGTGATTTTGGCAGAGTAAGGGTGTACTTGATTGTGGATATGAAATGAGGAGTCTCCATCACCTATTTATAGGTTTTTGGTGGTGGAGTGCTGGCCCATGGTTTTGGGAACCATATGGTTTAGGTCAGCTGTATAGGGTTTTTTCCTCCTTTTTCCTCTTTTTCCTCTTTTTTTATATTTTTTATTCCCTTTTTAGAGGATTTTTGCTATTTTGGAGGAATTTTGGATAATTTTGGGGGGGAAAGGGGTTTTTTAGCCTTTTTGAGGCTTTTTTGATGGTTTTGTGGCCTTTTGGAGGCTTTTTAATGGGATTTTAGGGTTCTGAAGGTAAATATGGACAAATGATTCATGTAATGGGTAGATGAGGTAGTGAGCACTTTTTGGGTGTTAACACTTCATCTGAGCTGGTTGATGTCTCTATGTATCGTCAGATGATTGGGTCCTTGATGTACCTAACGAACACAAGACTAGATATTTGCTTTGCAGTGAACACATTGAGCCAGTTCCTGACGGATCCGAGAAGTGTTCACCTGGTTACTGTAAAGCATATTCTGAGGTACCTGAAGGGTACAGTTGATTATGGGCTCAAGTATGAAGTGAATCAAAAGTTTAACCTGCAGGGTTATGTTGATTCAGATTGGGCAGGAAGTGTTGCAGATAGGAAGAGCACATCTGGGTGCTGCTTCACTATGGGATCAGGTGTGATCTCTTGGTTTAGCAGGAAGCAGTCCTACGTAGCACTGAGTACAGCCGAGGCAGAGTATGTTGCAGCCTGTTTGGCTAGTTGTGAGGCAGTATGGCTTTGGAAGCTAATGTCTAAGTTATTTGATCTCCTGTTGGATGCTACTGGTATCTTCTGTGATAACCAAATTTGTGTGAAGTTGTCTGAGAACCCAGTGTTTCACAACAGGTCGAAACACATAGATATCAAATATCACTATATCAGGGATATGGTGCAGAGAGGAGCAGTGAAGCTCCTATATGTTGCGACAGACGAGCAGATTGCAGATGTGTTGACGAAACCACTAGCTAGAGTGAAGTTTGAGGCTTGTTGTTCTTCAGATTGATGACACTTTGAGGAAGAAGTAATGGAAACATTTGCAGAAGCCATTCCAAGCATGTTGGAAGGAGGATCCTTCACATGGCTATGGATGTAAGCGCTGGATGATGAGCATCAGGACAATGCTCCAGTTACTGCTTTGTATATGTATGTACGCATTATGTTGGATGTTGAATATGATCAGTTGGATCATTTATATGTATATGTTTGTACGCATCATGTTGGATGCTGGATATGATCAGTTGGATCATTTATTTGTATATGTATGTACGCATCATGTTGGATGCTGGATATGATCAGTTGGATCATTTATATGTATTTGTATATGCATCATGTTGGATGCTTGGACCATGTATCTGTATATGTATCAGGTGGACACTATGTATGATCAGGTAGATCATTTATTTTGATATATATCAGGTGGATACATTGTGTGGATCATGTATCTATGTATGTATCAGGTGGATACATTATATGATCAGGTGGATCATGTATGATGATATGTATCATGTAGATACTTGGTATGCATAAGGTAGATGCATTGTATGATCAGGATGATCATGGATGACAAGCATAAGGATGTTGCTCCAGATGACATGCATCAGGACGATGCAGTGATGATGATCAGGATGATCATGTGTACATCAGGATGATGTATGGTGAGTATCAAGTTGATACTCTATGGCTGTGGAACAGGTTGTGTAGATAAGCATATAATTTGTCCCTGGGAGATTTGCAGATAGTCTTTCGAGGTTTTGCCTATGGCATGTCATCTGACCCTGGGATATCTGGAAAATGCTCTTTCGAGGTTTTGCTTTGGGAGGACATATAATTTGGCCCTGGGAGATCTTCATATAGTCTTTCAAGGTTTTGCCTATGGCATATAATTTGGCCCTGGGATATCTGTCAGATGCTCTTTCAAGGTTTTGTCATGTGCAATATAATATGTCCCTGGGAAATCCGATAGGTTAGGCTGTGTGCTCGTAATAAGTCTTGGGATGCTCTTGTGAGCTTTTTCCATGACCACATGTAATTTGGCCCTAGGAGATCCTATAGGTAGAGCTTTGTGCTTGTAACAGCCTGGGATTCTCTTGCGAGGTTTTGTGGTGAGGTCACATATAATATGGCCCTGGGAGATCCTATAGGTAAAGCCATGTGATCGTAACATCTTGGGATGCTCTTGCGAGGTTTTGTGACGCACGTAATAAGTCCTAAGGATTCCACAGTATGGCCAGTGATGAAGACCTGCAAGTGGTGGGCCTACATCCAGTATGAAAAAGGACTGGCTCTGTAGAAATTCCTATGACGAGTAGATTCAGAGATTGGTTGAGATAGCAGCAGCAGTGACGATGACAATGATCCAGAGAAGAAGACTTGTGCTAGCAGATTTGTGTCGAGAAATACCTTCCTAGTTAAGAGGGAGTGTTGATGTATATGTAACTTCGAAATGTATTTCAGTTATATATTTATTGTACCCTTATAGAGATGTGTTAATCCTCTATAAGGAAGTGTTGTCATTTGTATTGACAAGTGTCGCAAGTGTGTTAACTTGATGATGGGTTATTAGACCACCTTGTAAGGGGTCGGCCCGGATTTATGTAATATGTGGTTATTGTACCTAGCTAGACAAGTCGGCCCCATAAGGTTATTGGGAAAATAGAACAAGTACAAATAGAGATCGGGAGATCTCTATTTGGATCACTCAGAAACTCATTCTTCCTTCACTCGGAAAGTGGCACACTTGTGAAGAGGAGGATCACCTACTAAGAGAAGTCTATCTCTTGTACTTTGGTTGTACTTTGGTTGTGCTATTGCTCTATCTATCTCTGAGGAAGTTGTGGGGTTTTTCACCTTAGGGTTTTCCCCACGGAAACTCTGTGTGTCTATTGTCTCTCATGCTTTTGATTCTTGTGATGATTGACATGCTTGTTATGATTGATATGCATTGATATACTGTACATGTTATTCTCTCAGTAAATATCCTAGAGTATTGTGAATTAATGCTCAAAATTTAACATTGGGTAGATAATGATCTCTTTCGTACTAGTCCTGATCTTATTATTAGACAATGCGTATGAGAGGATGAGATGGCAGAGATCCTACATGCATGTCATGGTGGACCCTGCAGTGGGCATTTCTCTAATAAAAGGACAGCATACAAAGTATTGCACTCTGGGTATTATTGGTCAAGCATCTTTAAAGATGCTTCCAAATATGTCAAGGGATGTGACAGTTGCCAAAGAATGGTAGACCTACACCATCTGATGAGATGCCTTTGCAACCCCAAGTTATGATTGAGCCATTTGAAAAATGGGCTCTAGATTTCGTTGGACCAATTCCCCCGATGTCTCGCAAGAAGAAGTACATTCTAGTCTATACAGATTATGTGTACATTATAGTCTATACAGATTATGTCACCAAATGGGTAGAAGCTAAATCTTTATTCCGAGCCACAGAGAAATCTGTGATGGAATTCATTTATGAAGAAATATTTACCCGATTTGTTGTACCCAGGGAAATTGTGACCGATTAAGGATCTCAGTTTACCTCCAAATTAATGAAAGAGGTTACTGACAAATATGGTATTAGACATTGTAAATCTTCACCATATCACCCGCAGGCCAATGGTCAGGTGGAATCCACCAACAAAGTATTAGAATCCATCCTGACTAACACTATCTAGTTACACCACAAAGATTGGGTAGATAGGATTCCAAAAGCTCTGTGGGCTTATAGAATAACTTGGAGGAACACCACTAGTCACACACCTTATGAACTCATTTATGGTAAACAATTTCTTCTTCCCATCAAATTTCAAGTCAAAACTTTTCACATGGCTGCACAGTTAGGGATGAACTTAGAAGAAGCACAAAGTCAACGAATCCTGTAGATAAATGAATTAGAGGATATTAGGCAAGTTGCTATTCAACATACAATCTTAATACAAAATCAACACAAAAAGTGGCATGATAGATACATTAAACAAAAACCATTCAAAACTGGATACTGGGCACTACTTTTTTATTCAAGATACAAAAATTTTAAAGGTAAATTAACTACTCGTTGGATGGGTCCATATGAAATTGTCACCGCCTTTGATAATGGATCTGTTAAAATTAAGACAATTGATTATTCACAAATTTCTTTTGTTGTAAATGGACACAGACTTAGACTTTATCATCAACCAATATCTAAACAAGATTTTGTGCAAAATGCCTTGCAACAGGAAGAAATGGAACTAGTAGAAGAGGAAGTCATTCCTCCTCCTCCTACTCCTTGAATCATTTTGGGTTATCTTCTTTTTGTATATATGTAAATATGTTTTTGATTTTCAATAATAATGATTCGTCTCTAAAACAACTGATTACATTCTTCTTTTTACAGGAAATCTATTATGATCAGTTTGTAAAGTATTGTCAATAAAACAAGAAGATTGTTTTTCCTTTCAAAATTTTACATGACTTGTTTTGTACATATGTTTTGTTTTGAATAAAAATTTGAATCATCTGACAAGTGGTTTTGCAGCTTAATCACAAGAACCCTATGTTTGTAATCAGCTCATGTGATATTATGCGAAAAGGGAAGTGCTCCAAAAAGAAATACTTATAGTTATCCCTCTCTTTTGGTTACTGCTAAAATTGAAATTTTTAGTGAAAAGATAAAGCATTTTTTATATCATTTATAACCACTTTTCTTTTATGATTCTATATATAGTACTTGATTCAGACATGTACACTTCTGATTTATCATTAGAACAATTGTTAAAAGACTTAATTCAATTATTATGATCTACACAAAACTCTATCTTACACCTATGGACTGCTAGTTCATCCTTGACTCATTAATGGGTGATATTTTCTATTTTGTGGGGAACATTACTGACTTTTTTTTTTATGAAGAAGATAGATTGTGAAGTCAAAGAACAGCTTTAGGTTATTATCTTTTGACATGATCTGTAATTTATGCCATTATAAATAAGGTTACTCATAAAGTCTATGCTAAATTTTGAATCATGTGTTTAACAGGATTAGCACACTCTAGTGCCAACCGGATTCCTTACAAAAAAATTATATATATATCATTATACAAAGCAAACCCATCGGGGTACTGAACAGGCTCGCTAGCAGCGGTTCCATGCTAAGTAAAATCTTAAACAAGGAAGCTCGGTAAATGCAAGTAAACCCGTCAGGTACTGAATAGGCTCGTTGACAGCGGGGCTATGCTTGCATGGTACCAAGATAAACCTGCCGGGGGTACCGAACAGGCCTATTGGCAGCGGGTCAATATCGGGTAAAAGAGGTTTGGTTAATGCATTTCTATTCACATAACTCATAAAAACCTGAGTATACAAACACATGTTTAGGCCGATTATGTATACTGTCATTAGATAATGGCTGTAAGTTGGACTTGGACCCTGTCATCTAATTCAAACAATACCTAGGATATGACTATCCTAGAAATGGGACCCATAATTATAGTAGATCTCACAAATTTTATGGTAAACCTTATCTATATTATTTGGATGACAAGAGATATTTACAATGAGTCATGGATGACTAGTTCTCCTAGGGCATCTTTCGCATCTCTTACACTACTATTCTTTATATGGTCTTTTAAGCACTGTTGTATTCTTTTTTATGAATGTACATATCTGAATCATCTACGTTATTATTTAATATTTCATTTCCTTTTGAAAATTATCACAATATTTATAAATAAATAAAAAGAGCTACCTGTAAGACTTTCAATTGAAAATCTTTAATTCCAATCATCTTCTCTTTTATGGCTTGAGGACACGCCATATTTTTGGTTTGGGGGGAAGAGTAGAACTGTTCTTACTCTCTGAATATTTATGAAAAATTTATTTTCTGATACAATGACAGGTGTTTTCAGGTTAATGCAAAAGCAGAAGAAAACTGATCTAATCAAAGAACAAAAGAGGAACGCAACTAAAAGATATAGAAAAGCAAAGTTTACAGCATCTTTTTGTTACACTCAAAATCTACTCATCATTAGATTCAGTGTATACATCCCTGAAGTCACCTGGACTAAGTACTTTTATTTGGGAGGATTTGCACTCAATCTTGTAATCTTCTGAGAGGTCGTCGTAGGTTGCACACTAGCAACATGCGATGTCGCATCTTGCTCCACTGTAAGGTGCAATGAGGTCTGTTAATGGGAAAAAATAGCCTATTCGAGATCCTTCTCGAAATTTACCCATTTAGGGGCTTATCCCTGACCTCTAGGGGAGCTGGTACTCTACTCCTAACTCTTTGGGAGGATCCCTTATCTCTCTCCTACCATCTCTCAACCTATCCTATCCATACCCTATCCACTTAGTCCTATATAACTGAGGCTCACTCCCATCCCAAAGGGAGGAAGACTATGGTATCTACATGCTGGTGAAATCTCTCTTAGGACACCTCCATTCACCTATTGGAGAGCTCATACTTCCTTGGAAGGACATAGTGGTTGGCTTGGTAGGAGAAGGGATACTACGTTAACGCTAAGTCTTTGGTTGTAGTTCTATATCTCTATCATGTACTCCTCTATTTACAGTAATACAAATGCTTTCCACCAATATTGTTCTCATGTGTAATGGTATTGTGTAGTTTACCTGCTTAACTATTTACTTAAATCGCTATTGTATAGATGCTCTTTATTCGATTCTCTTGTTTTCTGTGTCTTGACAGGTCTTGCAGCTTGGATCTGATGATTGTGGGACGTGGAGCAACATTCAGGAGAAAGGATTGCGTAGTAAAAAGGTAAGACATCTAGTACTTGATCATTAAGTAGATCTAGGAAATGCACTTGTAGTCTATTCTATTTGTTCTAGACTCACATTGAGCTAGGGAGATCCTGCTCGCATCCGCTCGAGTGGATTATCCGGTAACAAATCTAGCGACCATACTGGGGAACATGTGATATACTATGCAAGTAAGGGTCTAGCTGACGCCGAAACTAGATATTCACATGTCAAAAAACTCGCTTTCACGGAGGTCATCGCCGTCCAGAAGTTTCGCCACTACATCCTGCTCCGCACCACCACTATCGTTGCCGACTCAAACCCCATGTACCACGTACTGACACGTCAAGTGCTTGGGAGAAAGTATTCATGCTGGATTGTGATACTGCAAGAATTTGATCTTCTTTTCAAGAAATCCAAGTCTAAGAAGTATTTGGTGTTTGTCGAGCTCATTTGCGACCTTCCCCGTTCCGATGTAGAAGTTGAGCACAATGACTCCTTTCTGGACGAATCATTGTTTCTCATCGGTACGACTAATCCATGGTATGGAGATATCTTGTTATATCTTCAAACCCAACGCTTCAATCCTCAAATTTCTCACGATGACCGTCGTAAGATTTTTCACCATGCAAAGTATTATTTAATCATCAATGATACTTTGTATCGTCATGGCATCGATTTAATTCTTCGACGTTGTCTCACTCATGATGAGGCTGAACACATTTTGAATGACTGTCACGCTAGGGCATGTGGCGGTCATCTCTCTGGGATGGCTACAGCCCAAAAGATTTTGCGTGCAGGATATTTCTAGCCTACTATCTTCAAAGATTGTATTGAGGCCGTAAAAAAATGTCCTCCTTGCCAACACTTCCATACGAAGAAGTGCACTCATCCCACCCCGTTACATCCGTTTATTGCCATTGGCCCATTCGCAAAATGGGGATTGATTTTATGCATTGTAAGCCTACCTCAGCCGAGGGGCATAGCTACATCATAGTAGCTGTGGATTACTTCACAAAGTGGGCCGAAGCTATTCCTACATACCAGAACGATGGCAAAACCACCGCACTCTTCATGTTCAATCATGTAATAGCGCTGTTCGGAGTTCCTTGGGCAATTGTGATCGATCATGGTTCTCATTTTCAGAACCATATGGTTGATCAATTGAGCGACAGGTTGGGTTTTCGCCATGAAAATTCAACACCCTACTGTTAACACCCAAAAGTGTTCACTACCTCATCTTCCCCATTACATGGCTCATTTGTCCATTTTCCTACCATATTTCCCTTAAAAATCCTTAAAATCCCACTAAATAGCCTCTAAAAGGCCTAAAATGCCTCCAAAAGGCCACAAAACCATTAAAAAAGCCTCAAAAAGGCTAAAAAACCCCTTTTTCCTCCAAAAATATCCAAAATTCCTCTAAAAATAGAAAAACCCTTTAAAAAGGGAATAAAAAATATAAAATAATGAGGAAAAGGAGGAAAAAACCCTATACAGCTACCCTAAACCATATGGTTCCCAAAACCATGGGTCAGCACTCCACCACCAAAAAACTATAAATAGGTGATGGAGATCCCTTATTTCATATCCACAATCAAGTATACCCTTACTCTGCCAAAATCTCTCTCGAAACCTTAGTTCACCATTGAACTACTTTCACCTTGAGAGCCCCTTTTGGCCCATTCCCACCATTGGAGAAAGAGAAGGAGCACATTGGAGCTTGGAGAAACCCTCTTGGACATTGTAAGAGCTTCATCAACCTTCACTTTGGAGGTAATATTAATACAAAAAACCCTTTATTTTGATATTGTTGTTATTGTCTCATGCACATGTTTAGAGTAGTTTAAATTTATGTTTTAGCATTGTTATTTACCATTTACTGAACTGCTACTAAGGAGTCCATTCTCCTTAGTAGGTGCTCTTTCGCACAAGCTAGGGGTAAAACCCTAGCTACAGTTTTGGCGACTCCCCTAGGTTTGAATTTCTGGTTTTCGTTTAAAAAAATTTGTACTTTTCTGCAATAATTTCCTGTTTTTCCCTTTCGGCTGTCCCTTTCGGCCGCCGTACATCGCAACTTTTCCCTCTGCAGTCGCGTCCCGATCGCGACTTTCAGGCCTTTACCTGCGACCTTACCGCGGCTCTCAGACTGTTTCCGGCGCCCTGCCGGCGGATTCAAGTCTGTTACCTGCGGTGCGACCGCGGCTAATCAACCTGTTTGCTGTGATCTAACTGCGCCTGTAGGCCATTTTCCCGCATCCCGACTGCGGCTTTCGTCCTCTTTCCCGCATCCTGACTGCGTCTGTGAACCTTTTTCCGGCGGCCCGACTGCGGCTTTTCTCCTGTTTCCGACGGCCCGAATGCGTCTCTTGCCCTATTTTCGGCGGCTCGACTGTGGCTTTTCCCCTGTTTCCGGCGGCCCGACTGCCTCTGTCGGCCAAAAACCTGCGTCCTGTCGGCACCTGTTTCCCCGAAACCCGTGGCCCGACTGCCCAATTTCGCCGAAAACTCGTGGTCTGATTTCTGCATTTTTTCCAGTTTTGAGCCCAACCCTCTCTGCTGCAATATTTTCTGCACAGCCATCTGTCAACCTGCAACCATCCTTCCCTACAGCCTTTTCTGCAACACAATTTCTGTACCCTTTACAGAATCTTTTTAAAATTTTAGTATTTTAATTCAGAAAATTTTGCATGTTCAATTTCAGTTTTGTTAATTAGAAAGTTGCCCCCCTTGTGGCACCTTTATTTTGGGTTCATCACCTCACGAGCACACAATCTGACACATAACTCAAGTGAGCCTTAAAACGTACTTAACTCAACCAATATTCTAACCCCACTTGGGGAACACAAAAGAATCTTTGTAGTTAGGTAGGATCGGGGGGATAGGCTTCCAATAACACCCCTCGGTTATTACACTTGAGACATAGTTGTTGTCCAAATAGGGAACCAAAATCCCCTATTACTTTTTGGCACGGTCACGACCAGTTTATCAGAGGGCCTCTCCCTTAGGAGGGTTGAAGTCGGGAAACTGGTTCCGGAGGCCTGAGTGGAATACCGCACTCCATTCAGTAACCGAAGGGCTACCTTTCGCGATTCTCGGGGTATCCCTTTATAGGGGTATTGCGGTTAAAGGACTAAACGACAGATTCACCTTTCTAGACGTGTCATGAACGGGGTATCTTAGTTGCCATTCTTCTAGGATTGACTACCCGGTGTCCCTCCCAGTAGGGGGATACCTTAGCCACTTGGCTTTCCTATTCATATTGTCTGACTTGGATTTCATCACCTTGCAGAGGATATGTCTAATTGAGTCAGAATACTTTTAGTTAGGTGTTTGCATGCTCCTTTACCTCCCTTTGGTCTAGTGAGTCCACCATTTTTTATTTCTAGGAAACCTGTTGCTTGTTGGTATTCTGACCATCTTTGTTGGTACTCCACCTATTGTAGCACAGCTGTTACAGTGGGTGTTTTGAGTTGGTTGTTGGCCTGAGTGCCTTGTTTTTTGAGCTCTCCTTCTGCACACTCGGTTGCATTAGGATTTTTGAGCTGTTTCTTACTCACCTTCACCCACAGAGATTTGACCCCATCTGTCACCATTGAGTCCCCGAGACATTCTCGGTGCCTCAGGGGTGAGCCCCCACAGCACGGTTCACTTGACATCACCCGTCATCACCACAGATCATCATCACTTGATACCACTTATCACAGATCTAGAGCCTTGTCACTTGACTCCACTCGTCAGTGGCATAGGACCTCGTCACCAGATATTGATGCCCCTTACTTTACCTCCGATTCTGAAACAGAGTCTGAGAACCCTATTTACACTGTCCCTACTAGCCCCATGGCTGGCATGACTTCCACTCCGTTTTTTATAGGGACCATTGGTGGCACATCCACCACTACACCAGTTACTATACATGTTTTGGGTATGCCCTCCATGGGGCCCCCATCTACAGCTCCCCTCACTGCACCTATTCCTGCAGCCGACATACCTATTCCCACTACTTCAGTGGTTCATACTACCCATGGTGGTGCAGGACCATCCTATACCACCTCAGTTCCCCCGCTTGGGGGAAACATCCCTACTCCTGCCCCTCCACTTGGGGGCATTGGCCCCAACTTGGCCCCACCCCCTACTGTGTCACATCCTTCTTCCAGTTTTCCATTCATGGATAGCCTCAACCTGCCTGACCTAGCCAGATTGACCAACGATCCTATTCGACACGACCCTACGTGGCCTCATATGCCTACCAAGCTTCCCTCGGACATCCCTAAATTCGAGGGCAAGGCAGGTGAGGACCCACAAAACCATATCATGTCCTTCCATTTATGGTGTTCCTCCAACTCCATAGTGGACGACTCTGTTCACCTCCGTCTCTTACAACGCACCTTCACTGGCGCTGCAGCCAAGTGGTATATCGAGCAACCCCATGGGACCCATGCCACCTTCGCTTCCCTTGCCTCGACCTTTCTGCAGTTCTTCCAGTTACCAGTCCGCTATGACGCGGGCGTTGAGATCCTTCTATCTTGCAGACAAAACACGACCACCCACATCATGGACCACATTCATGAGTGGCGTCGTCGCCGTAGCTTGTGTAAGATCAAATTAGATGACCGTATCTTCCTAGATTGGATCCTCAAATCCCTTCTCCCTGTCATCGCTAAGGATGTGGCATCAGAAAGACCCCAGTCTGAAGAAGAGGCCATCCTTAAGGCCCAACAGTTCGACCTCATTTATGCCCAGTCGGGTTACCTCTATACCATTATACCTGACGCCCCTCGCGGCGATTCCTCCCGGCACAATGCACCGGGGGCATCCCACGCTGCAGACAGCATCATTGGCCGTGTTTCTTCGCATCCCCAACCATTTTCCATAGCACGTCCTAGTCCGGGCCCCGACCTTTCGCGGGCCACCTCCCAGTCCGGAGCGATTAACTCGTATGCTCCTATGACACACCACCACCATGGACCCTCATGTCCACCTCAGTGCTTCGGTCATACGACTCCCACTTACGCTCCTCCGGCTGCCCCTCAGCCTTATTACCACCAGTAGGCTGCACCAGCTCCTGCTCAGTCCCAAGCGCAACCCGCGTATTACCCGCCGCAGGCAGCTCCTGCGGCAAACCCTCAACCTGCTCCGCAGCCATATCAGCAACCCCCTCAAGTTGTTGCACCTGCGCAGCCCACACCTACCTATCATCCACCGCAGCCTGCTCCCGCACCTGCGCAACCTCAGAACCCACCTGCTGCCCAAGGGCAAGTTTACGCCCAACATAACCCGCAGCAAAACCAGAACAACCAACGCAACCAGGGCCAACAGAACCGCGGCAAGGGCCGTAATCATGCGAACAACCAACCTACAGACCAAGCTAGTCAACCGACTAATCCCCCCGACAATAATAATGCGGCCCCTGCTAACCAAAACCCTGATCGCCCACCCAAGCAGGCTAAAAACCCCAATTTGCGAACAAACCATCCTTGTTCTATCTGCGGAGTCTATGGCCACTACACCCATGCTTGCCCCCATTTGGAGCGAGCTCGACAACTTTGGGTTGATGATGCCCATCGCCAAGGACACGCAGCTCCTCAGGCGCTACCCAACCCCCCTCAACCTCAGCAGCCACCTTTGGTACTGCAAAACCCCTTACCCACTCAAGGCGTAGTGAACACTCAGCTGGTGGCTCCCCCTCAAGCCAACGCCCCCCAGCAACAAATCACATACGCTGCTCCTAATCAACCCATGTTTGACTCAGGAACCCACCACTTGTTGATGATGTCCTCCACTGACGTCAACCTCCAGATTCACCGGAACCAATATGGCTCCACCGCTGAAGCCCCTCCTGCAGAGAAAACCCCTAACGCTCATCCCACGGATCAGGCGTTACGTATACCTACGCCTCCACTCGAGGGCGCTCCCAAAGCCCCCCGTTTTCCACTTCGTCGTCTGAACAATAACCCTAATGCGCGCGCTACGTCAAACTACAACATCGTGGATGACTTAGCCCAATCTCCCGCAGCCATGTCTGCGTTAGAAGTCTTGAAAAACTGTCCCTCCCAGCGCAAGACTTTACTCTCTTCCATTGGGGCTATTGACCCAAATGATTCGCATTTGATGGCATTTGATTTGGACCAATCCGAACCCCGCCTACCTTCCAGCCTAGCATTCCAGGTTACTGTTTCCGTCCGGAATCTTGTCATCCATCGATGCATCATCGATGAAGGTGCCTCGACATGCGTTATGTCTACATTCATATGGCAGAAGCTGGGATCCCCTCCTCTTCAGCAGTCCACCACTGCGTTACGTGCCTACGACGGTCGTTCGGCTCAGCCCCAAGGCCTCCTACCCAACGTCCCCGTCCAGTTAGGTGGTAAAACCTTCCTTATTGATATCGAGGTAATCAATGCCCAACTGGATTATAACCTATTACTTGGCCGCAGCTACATGTATGCCATGCGGGCGGTTGCCTCTTCCGTTTTCCGCACCATCATGTTCCCTCACGACGGACGCGTGGTTAAGATTGACCAACTCACCTACTATGATCCCAATGCCCCCGCGGCACCAGAAAATGTTCTCCCAATGGTTGAACAACCTGTTTCCGGTGCCCCCACCTCGCTAGTCTCCTCTACGGGACCCGGCGTTTACTCAGACGCGCAAATGACCTCCACCTTTCAATCTATTCCTCCCCCGTCACCCGCTAATTTTGTGTCTGACCTATGTACCCTGTCCCATGACACACAAACTCCTAACAATCAACCGCCTTTGTTGCCTAAACCCCCTTTGGTACCTAGTCACATTGGTGTTACACCGATCCACACCATTCCTTTCCTAATCCCTCCCTCAGGAGTCGTTAGCGCTCCGGTTATGGCTACCCTTAGCCTCCCTGGGTTAACCTTAGGATTACCCGTTTGGTATCTTTCACCTCCCGTTCGCCCGCCGATGCCTGATGTCGTCCTCCAACCGGTGCAACCCATGGCTACTACCACTCAGCCACCTCCCGGTGTCTCTACCCCTTCGACCTCCACGGCTCCCCCTCCTACTCCCAAACCCACTGGGGGCAGAGGTCCACAACCTTACAGTGCTATACCACCTCCTAAAACAGTAAAAAATCCCCCCGTGTTTCGTGCTCCCCCCAAATGCTCGTTATGTGATGAGTTAGGCCACCCCACTCACCAATGTCCACAGTTACCAGCATTGCAGGAGCACATGCAAATGCTCGATGATGACCCCAACATTTCCGTCGTCAAACTCGATCCCACCCCCAAGCCTAAAGATAAATCACTGCGTACCAACCACCCTTGTGCGATATGCGGTGTTTATGGGCACTACTCACACCATTGTCCCGATCTCCCAGATTACAGGGCGGCTCTTTATGAGATGAACAATCTGGATCTTGAGATGGCACCCACCACTATTGAGGAGATCTACCCCCCGGTCTCTTCCCCTTCCGGAGAGGTTAATACCATTTACATGATCTCTTCAACCACTACTCCTTCGTCAACCGATTTGACGTCCCAAACCTTCCGTACTGATGAGGAGATTCTCGAGGCCCTCACTGCCCCGGATTATCCCTGGGATGACATGCATCATCGCTCCTATTTTATCCCAGAAGAATCCTCCTCTAGCACAGCTACCCAATTCGCGGTTGAATCCAAAGACTTCCTCCCAGCTAAAGTCGACTGGTTCAAGGACCCTATTCCTGCTCCTGAGGCTTTTGAGGAAGGAAACATGGCCAATATCTCACCCGTCATCCACATCGATATCTCTGACCCCCCTGGCGTCAATGAGTGCATCGCCTTAGGAGCCTCCTGCAGCGAACAAGAGATTGAGGCGTACAGAAAACTCTTCCGAGAATTCCGTGATGTCTTTGCCTGGTCCTATACCGAAATGCCCGGTCTTGACCCCACCATTATCGAACACCACATTGACACATGGCCTGATGTACCCCCCGTACGTTAGAAACAATGCCCCATTCATCCCTCAAAGCTCCCCGCTGTCAAAGCCGAGATTGAGAAACTTCGTACGGCGAGATTCATTTATCCTATCGCTTACACCACATGGGTTTCAAACCCCGTTCCTGTTAACAAAAAGCAAGGCACCATTCGAGTATGTACTGACTTTCGTGACTTAAACCGCGCTTGTCCCAAGGAAAATTTCCCCACGCCATTCATTGACCAACTCATCGATGCGTGTGCAGGGCATGAAGTCCTCTCGTTCATGGATGGTTTCTCCGGATACAATCAGATTCAAATCCGCAAGAAGGATCAGTACAAGACTGCCTTTACTACCCCATGGGGCACCTTTGCCTACCGCGTCATGCCTTTCGGCCTCAAAAATGCTGGTGCCACCTTCCAGCGGGCCATGACCTATTTCTTTCATGGTCCACATCCTTCTAGTCTATCTAGACGACCTTACAGCTCGTTCCCGGAAATGATCAGACCACCTTAACGACCTTCAGCAGGTTTTTCTGCGTTGTCGCATATATCAAGTACGCTTGAACCCCCACAAGTGTGTCTTTTGCGTTCCGGCAGGTCGATTGTTGGGTTTCATTGTTTCCCAGAAAGGAATTACTGTTGATCCTCTGAAAGTGCAAGCCATCTTAGACCTTCCCTCTCCTCGTACGCTCCGGCAGCTCCAAAGTCTGCAAGGGCGGTCCAATTTCCTTCGGCGCTTCGTCCCTGATTACGCCACTACCGTTCACGGTTTTCTGCGCCTGCTCCGTACCCACGTACCTTTTGTGTGGGATGAGCAAGCAGAAGCCACATTCGAAGCCCTCAAGAAATCTCTCACGCAAGCCCCTTTGATCTCCCCTCCGGATTTCTCTCAGGACTTCATCCTTTACGTCTCGGCATCCGACCATGCCGTGTCCGGAGTCTTGGTTCAAGAAGATGCTTCTCATCAGGAGCACGTCATCTATTACGTCAGCCAGACCTTATCTGGACCACCCCTACGCTACCCATATGAGGAGAGACTAGCCCTAGCTGTGGTCTTTTCCGTCCAAAAGTTACGGCATTACATCTTTCTCAGCCACACCACGGTCATCGCCGACTCTAACCCCATGGTCTACCTCCTAACCCGACGGCTCTTGCAAGGTCGTGTTGCTAAATGGGTCATTATCCTCCAGGAATATGACCTCACTTTCAAAACCCCTAAGAGCACCAAAGCCTTAACGCTCGCCCAGCTCATCACTGATCTTCCCGCTCTTCTCCCGGCCCCACAAATCTCCGACGAGTTACCCGACAATCATTTGTTCACTATCTCATCTGATGACCCATGGTACGGTGATATTTTATTATACCTTCGCACATAGAAGTTCAGACCCAAAGTCACCCGTAATGGACGTCGTCGTATCCGTCACCAGGCCTCTCGATATCTCCTCTTAGGTGATGTCCTTTACCGGTGGGGGGTTGACACCATTCTTCGTCGTTGCCTTACACATGAGGAAGCCGAACACGTCCTTAATGACTATCATAGCGGTGCCTGTGGCGGCCATTTCTCTGGAATGGCCACTTCCCAGAAGTTTATCCACGCCGGATACTTCTGGCCCACACTTTTTACCGACTGCATCACTGCGGTCAAGCATTGTCACAACTGCCAACTTTTTTCCCCCAAGGCTCGGACGCCACCTGCTCCATTACGCCCAGTCGTCACCGTCGGTCCCTTTTGTAAGTGGGCCATCGACTTCATGGAGTGTAGACCCCCATCCGCTAACGGCCACAAGTACATCATTGTCGCCGTCGATTATTTCACAAAATGGGCGGAAGCCATGCCCACCTTCAATTGTACCGCTGACACCGCTGCCCATTTCTTTTTCAACCATATTATCACTCGATTCAGGGTCCCTAAACAGTTGGTCTCATACCATGGTTCACACTTTGAAGATTCTGTTTGGCGCGAGTTATCCACCCTCCTCAAGTATGAACACCAATTTTCCTCTGCTTACTACCCCCAAGGGAATGGCCAAGTAGAGGCCATTAAATAAATCCTAAAGACTATCCTCCAACGAACCATTGACAAGCATAAGTCCAATTGGCACCACATGCTGTTCCCTGCCTTATTGGCTTACCGAACCTCCACTAAGACCGCCACTGGTTTTACACCATTTCATTTAGTTCACGGCGTCGAGTCTGTCCTTCCTATTGAGTGTCAGATTCCTGCCTTACAGATCGCCGTCGAGCTTCTCCCTGATACCTCCCCCATCGAGCAACGTTTGCTATCTCTTGAACAAGCTGATGAAGACCGTCGTGCCACTCTCCAGAACATTGAAGCCGCCAAGAACCGCTCCAAAGCCGGTTATGACAAACATGTTCACCCTCGAACTTTCCACGAAGGGGACCTCGTCCTCGCATATGACCAAGCCCATGACAAAACTGGTAAGGGGAAGTTTGAATCCATGTGGCAAGGCCCTTACATTGTGCAAACTTGCCTCGGCAAGGGGGCATATATTTTAGCCGACTCCGAAGGTCACCCGTTGCGGAACCCCTGTAATGGGTTGTACCTTAAGCGTTTCTACCCCTAAATGCAACCGCGGCCTCATTGGTCCGCCTTGTACAGTTTGTTATCTTTTTTGTTTTTCACCTTTTTTACCATCATCTTACATTCCTCATTTTTGTATGCCCATAGATGGACCATCTTCCACCTTGGTACACTGGCTTCGCTGACGGCGCAAGCCGCTGGTCTCCCAACCTGGCTTCTGCAGCATGGGTCTTATATTCCCCTTCCAATGAGATGATTCACCTTGATGGAATATGTATAGGAACTGCTACCAATAACCAGGCAGAGTATGATGCTGTGACCGGTCTCCTGACTGTTGCCCTCCATATGGGCATACATCACCTTCATGTGTTCCTTGACTCCCAGCTACTTGTCTCCCAGCTCAACAACTGTTACCAGGTGCGTGATCCCTGCCTCTTTAGAAAATTCCTGCGCACAAAACAACTTAGCCGACAGTTTGAATCCATCACATTCACTCATGTCCCAAGAGCACAGAATAGTGTCGCAGACCAAATGGCTAACACCATCCTAGATTGGCATATCAATCATACCATGTAAAACATCCATCATGCATCATCATTCCATAACATCTCATATATATATATAAAAACACAAAAAGATTGCATAACATCAACATTTGCATCCATGTACATAAACCATAAAACCACATTTGCATTCACAAGGGCATCCATGTGCCTACATAAACATAAATCATGCTTGCATCACATCAAAAACACAAGGGGCATCCACGTGCCCAACATCCTACACTACTGGCATCCACATGCAATATAAACATATAACAAACCTTAAAGCGCATCCACGTGCGTACAACCAACACATCATCCTAAAAAAGGTGCATCCATGTGCACATATATATATCAAAAAATATAATGTCATAGTGCTATACATGTCTTGAGTACCCCTGTACTCAGCTATACAAAAAATGGCTATACATCCCTAAAGCCTCATATAGTACATGTCGAAGCTACAAAACTCGGGGGGAGTCCCCTGTACTCCCTAATGAGAGTCGTACCCTGCATCACTGCCGGCATCTGCTACCTCTGAGTCCTCCCCTCGCTCCTCCTCTGGCAAGTCCTCATCCCCTACGGGCTCCTGTGCCCGTGCCCTGTCTGCCAAGATCGCCACTCGGATAGCGATGGATCTGAACTCCCTGGGTGCTCTCATACACTCCTGAACCACGTCTGGATCGACGTCCCGCCACCCCTCGTCGGTCACCCCCACCAGCAAACGATCTAGTAGTGCCCGAACCGACTCTAGTGTCACCTCTGGATCCCGGTGCCGCACCTCTCCCCGCCCTGGTAGAGCTGGAACGGCCACAATCCCCCTCCGTGCCACATGCCCTGGCGGCGGCCTCGGACCCACATCTGCAGATCACCCAATTGTTAGTCACAGCATATCAATAACCTAGCATATATAAAACTTGACATTCATAACATGCAAGTAAAAAAGCACACATACCATCTGGCCCCCATGCCTGTCCAGGAGCTCGTGGCACCTCCGGATCTCCCGTGTAGTCCATATCCCTATATGGGAAGTCATCAAGCGTCAGCGGTATCTGGAGCCACTGCAGGTACAACTCCTGCGTAAAGTATCGACCAACGTCACCACCACCACGGCGTCGCATCATCTCGCGCCACCGCGTCATCCGCGGCTCCCTCAAACCTCCCTCTCTGATCGGCACTCGCGGCCACAGTGTGGGCACCCTCTCCATAAAGAAGGCACATAAGAATGACCCATAGCAAAACCCCTTGCCATCTTCCTTCGCTGTCGTCAGCTGCCGCTGAACGCAGGTCAGGAACATCTGGCCCCATGCAAAATAAACTCCATCCAAGATGCGCTCCACGAGCTGCATCTGCCCCCCAGACACCTTCTCCGGTGACTGGGATCCCAACACGCGAACCACACAGGCTGCGATAGCCCGTATCGATGGATCCTGTAGGTCTAACACCTTGAGTGCATTCCTATGCACCCTAGCATCACGACCACAGTATCGCTCCAACATGTCCTCCATGTCGACGTTCGCGGCTACTCGTGGTTGAGTATCCGTAACCCTACCCAAACAGGGAAACCCTGTCAAGAAGTATACATCCATCAGAGTGAGGTCCACCCTCTCACCCTGCACTCTGAATGCCTGTGTGTCAGGCTCCCAGAAACTAATCAGTCGGTTCAGCAGTAATGCTGCCGACCGTATCATCGGTATCTGTGCAAACTTTAGTAGTCCGCAGTGTCCCAGTACTGCTCGCACAGGGCGGTTCCCCTGAATCACCGTCATAATCTCATCAGGAATCTCCCGCTCTCTCCATAGAACCTACGGCATCCTGTCAATCACGCAAAGAAGACTCATCAGACTCATGTCAATCAAATAGACCTCCCCCCCCCCCCGGGACGCCCTCGTAGCTCGATCCAAAACCGGGCTTTCGGGCTCCCTGCCGCGGTTTCCTACCGCGGCTGTCAGGCCTAAACCAGCGGTCCTTAACCGCGCCTGTTTGGCCTAACCTCGCAGTCTTGCACCGCGTGTTCCTCCTTGGAACACGCGGTACCACACCGCGTGACCAGCCGCGAAACCCGCGGTCCCTAACCGCGTGGTTCACCCTGCAACTCATGGTCTACAACTGACCGCGGGTTCACCCTGCAACTCATGGTCTACAACTGCGGTTTCACCCCTAAAACCCGCATTCCACCCCACGTGGACCGTACAAATATCCCTGGGACCCACTACCCAACCCTCGACCCTAAAAAACGTGCAGGTATGAGTTTGACGGAATACCTGTATCTCCCAGATCTGAAATCGACCGGTCAGATCGTCCAGAAATGCCACATCAGCTCTGGTCCACTCTGATCACTAGTCAAAGTCAAACAGTACAAATGACACATGTCATCTTGGGCCCATTTACTATTTATAGTCAGTTGACTTTTTCTTGTTTTGGCCATTCTGACCCCATACGGAGTCTGTTTTTCGAACCGTTTCCACCACTGGAATCAGCACGACGAGACCTTCATCATGGTCCACTCGTTTGCTCATTTTTACCCCGTCACTTTTCACTCTTTTTTCAGACATCACTTGTCGCCTCGGTTTGCGTGCCACATCGGCCGTTCCCCACTTTCAGCATATTTTATATCATCGGATTCAGTTGTCTAAGCCCGTGATGATGCTTGAGACCATTTCTCGCTCTCACGCCTAGATTTTTCGGGTATTTTTTCCCAAAACACCCCCAGTCACCTCGGTCTCGTGCCACCTCGATCGTGATCCGTTCTTGACACTGTTTATTTTGCCGGATTCATTTTCCGAGCTCGTGATGATGCTTGAGATCATTTATCGCTCTCACTTGGTATAATTTCAACATTGTGTCCCTACACCTTGCTGCCTCGATTTGCGTACCACATCGGTCGCCGTCGGATTGTTCCACATTTGTACATGAGCCATTCACTCCTGTCATACTGCAAATATTTCGTTATTTTGCCACCATTCATCCACCCTGCAAGGAGGCCCACGAGTGTTCCCCCCTACCCTCATTCTCGATCATCTCTAATGTTCCTTGATTGAACACTTCCTCCTTGCTTGGCCATTCCTTTTGTTTGGTATAATTTTATCCCTTTTTCAGGCCAGACAAGTCCTTTACGAAAAAGGCACTTAGGGAGTTTTCGTTAAGCTCTTTTCTGACTCCTAAAACAATGAAAAGATCACCAAGCAATCTTGCTTCCTTTCATGCTCGTTAAAGTACCTGAAAGGGCGTCTATCTGGTATAAGTTTAACCCTTTTCCGGACCTGGTAGACTAATTACGAAAAAGGAATACTCTAGTCACACCGGCTAGAAGAGTTCTTCATTGCATCCTTTTATGCTTCTTTGGGCCTTGGAGACTAAACTTACGAAAAAGCAACCCCCTGGAGTCTTCTTATTTTCTTTCAGACTCTCTAAAATTGAAAGCAACCATGAGCATGAACTGTCCTGGGCTCGTATAAATCCACACGACAGTACCATTCCATCCATCCATTCAGAGTCTTCTTATCGCTTTCAGACTCCTTAAAATTGAAAGCAATCACGAGCACGAACTATCCTGGGCTCGTAAAATCCACACGACAGTACCATTTTCACACACACTTCTTCTAGTTCCTTAACCCATGAAGAAGTGCCCCCGTTCCTCTTGGCACTATGATCGATCATCTCGGCAGCACCCCCAATCAGGTCGCCTTTGTTCAGAGTATTCTGCAGTCTCCTGCCATTTTAGACCAGTTTGAGTCTCCCTCATCCCAGTCACCCTCCCCGATCCAATCCATCTATGATCCCTTTCCCTCCAGTCAGTTTCATATGCTGCCCGATCATCCCCACTATCATACTCTGAACAAAGGAAGTTTGAGTCCCCCCACTCTACTTGCCCAGTTATTCCCCCACAGTTTGTCAGTCCTGCCATCAATACTCTCACATTTCGGTTCTCCACCTCGCGCTCCTGTCAAGGAAACATCATTGCCTTGATAGTTGCAGGTCTCCCTCTGTCGACGACAGCTCCTCTATTCTAGAGGATAGGCCCAGAGGTCCCTACGCCTTGGACTCATCACCATCTGGACAGGTCGAGGCCATTAACAAGGTCTTGAAAACTATGGTCCAAAGGATGGTAGGGACACATAAGTCCAATTGGCCCAACATGCTCTTTTCAACGTTATGGGCCTACCGAACTTCCATCAAAACCGCCACTAGCTTCACTCCTTTCCAGTTGGTATATGGATTGGAGGTTTTCCTACCAATAGAGTGCGAAATTCCATCTCTACAACTCGCTATCGAACTTCTTCCTAACACTACTGCTGAGGAAGAACGTCTCTTGCACTTAGCAAAACTTGACGAGTCTCACCGAGATGCCGCTCTTGCTAATGAAGCGCACAAGAAATGCATCAAGGCCCAATACGGAAAGTCAGTTGAACCTCGTATCTTTAACGAGGGTGACCTGGTCCTCACTTATGACCAGAAGCACGACAAACTAGGAGCAGGGAAGTTTGAGTCCATGTGGCATGGACCTTATGTTGTAAAACGTGTGTTGGAAAAAGGTGCTTACGAGCTTGAAGATTATGACGGAATCTCTTTGGGTGAACCCTGCAATGGGTTTTACCTGAAGAGATACTATGCTTGATCCCTCATGCATAGACTTGCTTGTATATACTGTACATGGTGTGTTTTTTGTGTTTTTGTGTGGTGTGACGCATTTTATTTTTGAGTGTCTTTTGATCTTGTTTCCGCTTCTTATACCATGTTCTGTCTGTGTGTGCAGATGGCAACGTGTTATGGATTCGCATACGGAGTCAGTCGGCATACCCGTAGCCTTGCTTCGGCAGCCTAGGTACTGTATTCCCCAACAGGTGAGCTCATCAACTCAGGAGGAAGTTGCCTAGGGTTTGCGACCAACAATGCCACAGAATATCAAGTAGTAATCGGAACCCTAGCTAACGCCATTTCCTTGGGTATGAACCACATTGTCATCCACATGGATTCTCAATTAGTGGTTTCCCATCTAAACCTGGTGTACGCCATCCATGATCTCATCTTACTCCGTCTCCTTAGACGAGTACGTCTCCTAGAAAGGTCATTTGAATCCATTCAATACCTGCACATTCCATGGGAGTTAAACACAGTTGCTGACTCGATGGCCAACTTCATTTTGGATTGGTACATCACACACACATAATACTCATAATATGTAAAATCACTCACAACATGTAAATACAATGTATAAAAGCAAATATGTAAACAAGATCACATCACTAATCATTTAAAAACACATAATGTATAAAGCGTCGGTAATGTCTGTATATATAAATCGCTCAAAAAGTAGTGCTGGTACAAAAATCTGAAGCACAATGGCTTTCAGTGAGTCTCTACAAAAATATGAAGCATCATAGCTTTCAGTAGTACAAAATCTAAGGCCTATAAGCTCTCAGTACAAGTATGAAGTGTCATCAGGCCTGGCGCCTGACCCGTACACCCCTAGCTCGAATGACACGCTGCCGCTAGGTGAGAAAACAGTCCACGGTCCGAGCCACCTTGCGGAGTAAGGCATTGAATCGCACGGACACTCCAACCCCAAATCTATGCATGGGCCTCAGTAAGTCATCAATAGCTGGCTCTGGTACCTCCACAGTCAGCTCGAATAGGTTCCTGTACACCTCCTCCATCTCCTCGATGGCGGCATGAGCACCTGCAGGAACGACTGCCTCCCCTCCTTTGTCTCTCCTTGCCAGAAGGGAGAGACCTACTGGTCGCACGGGACCCACATCTGCACACACATATTACGTACTTGTCAGCACTACATAAAAAAAAATGGTATAATATACAAAACTAAAAAAAAAATATACAAGGGTTTTGTTCTCACCTATATCACACCATGCTACACCCTTTGGCAGCACCAAGTCGGGATCCTCTTGGAAGTCCATGCCGATGTATGGAAAGTCCTCAACCATAAGTAACTGGCCCTCTAGCTAGCTGAAAAACTAGGGACCAAAGCTAATGATGGGCCTACCACCATAACGGGTCATGACCTCAACCCATCTGAGCATATGAGGATCCCTGGGCTCCCTATCATCGAGTACTAACTGCGGACGTAGAAGAGGAATTCACTCCAAGAGGAATGATACTATGATCGATCCATATCCAAACTGCTTGAGCTCCCCGCGCCGACACTTGGTCAGCTGAGCTTGGATGTTAGCGAGGAGACCCTCGCACCAGTTGAAAACTCTAGGAGACATACAGTCTTCCACATACAACATCTGGGTCCGAGTAGCCATGTGTGAGGCTTGGCTACCCGCCACCCTAGTAATGGTAAGTAGTATGGTCCGCAATGGATGGCTCACCACATCTCTGATGAGTATATTCCAGCTTGAAGGACGATAAGTAGCAACACAGTGCTGTGACACCATGTCCTCAACTGTACGGTCACTGGCCCGTGTCCCAATGAGTTGTATAGCGTCCCCTCTTCGGGACAAACCGGTTAGAAATTAGATATCCTCGATGTCAATTGTGAGGATATGCTCACCTATCACAAAGTATTGTTGGGCCGCATCCCAACTCTGGAGCATGTGCGTCAGTAGCAGGATCTGGGCTCTCATCCCCTATATCTCAAAGAATTTGAGCAAACCGCAGTTTCTCAAAGCTTCCACGCATTGTGGATCGTTTACAGCTTATTCATATTCCACTTCATGTTCTCTCTCTCGCCACTCCAATACCATTTTTGCTTGCTGATAACCTGCCAAAAGGGACATTTAAACCATGTTGGGTCCTTCCTCAACTTCCACAAACTCCTTTTCTGAATTGATTTTGATGTTTGGGTTTTGGGTTTCCGCTGTCGCACTATACCTTTAGGTACAGCGCGACGTCATCGCAGGTCTTGTTTTCGAGGCTTGCGACGACTCGGTCTTGTCACAAGTCCCGAAAGGTCCACTTGCGATGAGCCAAGGGCGCAATGGCCCTTCCCCAAATCACCAAAAAACCCAAAAAATGGACAAGAAATCAAAAAGTAAACCACTGGAAAGTTGCAGGATGAGATTTAGGCCTACCTGGTCCATACGGCTGGTGAAATGGCGGATCATAGCTCCCGAAATTGGCAACGGAATTTTTGGCTCCAAATTGGTACTTCTCCACCCAAATTGGCAATTGGAACAATGTTTCTATTTTTGGCCCATATTTCTATTTATAAATAGAATAGAATATTCTTTTTCAAATATTTTGATGCTTTTGGGCCATTTACTATAGTTTTGACCGTTTGTCATTATATTTGGGGCTATTTGACACTTTCTCTAGTGTACAAGAGTTGTAAAATGGTCTTTTGTGTCATTTCTCACATCACCAACGGTAACTACAGGTATGAACACCCCTTTGAATGTTTTGTCATTATTATTTTTGGTTGGTCATAATTATTGCGTGAGGATGAGTTTACTCTTCGTTTGTTCTCATACTCACATAACTATGAGAACAAGTACCGAGTTATGATTTATCACTTTTTCGGGCTCGTTAAACTTCCATGGAAAAGGACACCCCCCGGAGTCCATAGTTAAGCTCTTTTCAGACTCCCTAAATATGAAAAGATTGCCAAGCGAACTTGTTGTATTCACGCTCGTTAAAGTATTTGAATGGTCGTCTTCCTAGTGATATTTTACCCCTTTTTCAGACCAGGAGGAACTAATTACGAAAAAGGAATACTCCAGCCAATCATGACTGGAAGAGTCCTCTCTCGCGTTGTTTTACCCTTTTTCGGACGATGAGGCTAACTTTACGAAAAAGGACCGTTGGAGTCTTCTTTATTTCTTTTCAGACTCTCTAAACATGAAATGACGACCGAGTTTTCCTTCTATGGACTCGTTAAACTTTCGCATTGAAGGGCCTGTCATGGGACGAACCCCTCCTATCCCAGGTTCGAAAAATATTTGGGATTGGAATCATCTATGAGATGAGCTATACCGAGCATCTGGTTACCCTCATCAAGCTCGTAAAAAACACATGAGGCACTCATCATTCATGATGGGGGAAAAAGAAAGTGTTTGTGTTACATACCTTAGTGGCAGTATATAGTCGTTCTCGAACATGGCACTCATCTGCATTTGCATTCAGTACTTGGGCCATCTATTTTTCTATGAGTCCTCGCTTAATTTCTAAGTCCTGTTACTCCTCTGAGTCATTCAGAGAAAGCTTCCATCGTTAGTTGCATTAGAATTTTGCGTCATTCTCATTATGTCAATACTGCCAAGTCATGCCATGCACATGTTCAAGAACACATCCACTATCTATCAACTACAGTCAGTACACACATCATCATGCCGTTGTTACTTTGATTCAGTCTTACATGTTACTGTACCATCCAATCCACTCTACACATCTTTTGTCGTATTTCGTGTCGATTGATGGAGGATTCATCATGGCCCTCCGTCGACGGATTCATCCTTGTCGACTTCAACTCATCAACCGACGATTGAATATAGAAACCAACCAAGTACCTTGGCCCTACATGCCTCAATGGAAGGTTACCTTGCTTTCATCATGATTTTACATCATTGAATCTTGATTGAAATATTTCATCTTGCGTTCGACTTCAAATCATTTATTCACGCTTGATGATATGTACTGTGATACCTTGGGAATCCTTGACATCAATGGTGATCTCCCTCGCACTTGTTAACGGTTTACATCAATGGCCGGTAATCGAGTGGTTTATACCATGTTCGACATCAAGACATTTGTAATCACATGGATAGATTCCTGTCATTGCGGGTTCAACTTGAAGACCCTGGGGAGTCATGTTTTACCCAGGTTACGATGGAGTTTGTATTGAGTCATATTACACGGATCCACTTTTGTATTGGTCATGGCTGTGTTATCATCTCATCATGGATCTACGCTTGTGTCTAGTAGCCATGATTGTGTTCAGTCGATCATTACTACCATGGATCTGCAATGTATTGGTCAGCAGCCATGTTGTACTTCATGTGAGATTGTCCATTCAAAGTCAGTTGTACTACATCAGTGTTCTTCGTCTGTTGAGCCTATTGCCATTGTTTCTTTCAAAGCACTTCACCTGTACATCCTTAACAGCTTCATGCTTTGGGGGGCATTATGTTACACTCAAAATCTACTCATCATTAGATTCAGTGTATACATCCATGAAGTCACCTGGACTAAGTACTTTCATTTGGGAGGATTTGCACTCAATCCTAAAATCTTCTGAGAGGTCGTCGCAGGTTGCACACTAACAACATGCGACATCGCAGCTTACTCCACTGCAGGGTGCAACGAGGTCTGTTAATGGGAAAAAATAGCCTATTCGAGATCCTTATCAAAATTTACCCATTTAGGGGCTTATCCCTGACCTTTAGGGGAGCTGGTACTTGACTCATAACTCTTTGGGAGGATCCCTTATCTCTCTCCTACCATATCTCAACCTATCCTATCCATACCCTATCCACTTAGTCCTATATAAGTGAGGCTCACTCCCATCCCAAAGGCAGGAAGACTATGGTATCTACATGCTAGTGAAATCTCTCTTAGGACACCTCCATTCACCTATTGTAGAGCTCATACTTCCTTGGAAGGACATGGCGATTGGCTTGGTCGGAGAAGGGCTACTATGTTAAGTCTTTGGTTGTAGTGCTATATCTCTATCATGTACTCCTCTATTTATAGTAATACAAATGCTTTCCACCAATACTGTTCTCATGTGTAATGATATTGTGTAGTTTACCTGCTTAACTGTTTACTTAGATCGCTTATTATATAGATTCTCTTTACGTGTTTCTCTTGTTTTTTGTGTCTTGACAGGTCTTGCAGCTTGGATCTGACGATCGTGGGACATGGAGCAACATTCAGGAGAAAGGATTGTGTAGTACAAAGGTAAGACATCTAGTACTTGATCCTTAAGTAGATCTAGGAAATGCACTTGTAGTCTGTTCTATTTGTTCTAGACTCACATTGAGCTAGGTAGATCCTGCTCGCGTCCGCTCGAGTGGATTGTCCAGTAACACTTTTGTGCACTAATAGCTTCAGAAATTCTCTACAAAATCAGCTTTGGTCAACATCAACAACAAGATCTTGCATAAACAAAAGTCTGTATGAAGGACTGAATGACGGGTTGAATGCCGATCCGAATGAGGCAAATAAATAGCGTTCTGAATGGAGTGCTGAATGAAACCATAGCTTATAACAGTTTTATTTAATATGCCAAGATGTTCAAATTTGAAAATTATTGATAAGTTTTATTGGCTAATCATGACAGGGATTAATAAAATGTCTATTTCACACATGGCTTTGTTCTCTTATCCATCTCGCCTCCATTAACGAATGGATTATGCATCATTTCGAATCATTACATGACCGCCATTCGGTCTCACTTATCCTATTATACGATCTGCCATCATATCAGTCGAATCATGATCTCTCACGTGTAATCTATTTTCATTACGTGAATTACATTCAACCTGTCCAAAGCTTGGCTTTGGACATGGTTGAATAGTCTTTAAACCACACGTATTCACTAGATTCACGCACCTCTACACTAGCACTTAACTTAAGATCTTCGAATGATAGATGTGATATTTTCAAGCATGCCAAGCCCTCATCCATTGTCATTCAAACAATCAAACAAACCTTAGTTTAAACTGGTAATTGCGTGAATTTTACCTCAGTTTGTTCGCTCTCCATCTGAGTCGCATCCTCTGCAAATCCTCGCACCTCTTGTATACATTCGCATTCCCCCGTCCCCTGTCAACGATGCCAATGCATTATGAGCCTGGTAGATACTAGGATCTCCTTCGCATTTCTGAGTTTAAAGCCTGTCGTGAAGTGTTTCTGCGAGCAGGTTGGGAACCATTTCTCTGCCGTCTCCAAGGCCACGACCACGAGATTTCATTACTGTTTTCCAAAGGTTTTGATGGCAAGACGGCCAAGGTTGGCCATCTTGTTTTCTCCGTGACAGAAGAGTCAATCACATTAGATACCAAGCTCCTGAGGGAAGGTGCTCGATGGAATAAGCATCTTTTCCTTCCAGGGGAGGACCATGAATTTGACTTGAAGACTGATTTTCAACATGTTGCTGGTACTAAAGGTTTTCACAGAGAATGGATCAAGATGAAGTATTTAGATCTTCTGACCGTTATCATCCACTTAATTACTTGCGAGGGTAAGTTCACTATCTTTAAAGCTTGCCATTTCAGGTTGTTAGCTCATTTTGTCAACAGTCAGACCCTCAACTTCCCATTTTATTTCTTGAAGAGTTTGGAGAAGATGTCTAACCAAGTCAGAAAGAATACAATTAACCCTTCTGGCAATTTGTATCACCATTGTATTATTAAGCTTCTAATCATTCACCAGTTAGAAAAGAGAGGACAAACCTGGGATCATTTTGTTTTTGAGATATTGAACCCACATTTATCTACTGTCAAACCCTCCTCTTCTCAAGAACATCATCATACCCAAGCAGAACCAAATGTTAAACGTGTACGGTTTGATGAGGATCCCTCAGGTAATGAGCACCTTGCCCAGTCATCACCTTCTCTTGAACTTACTCTTGGTGACCCTACTTCAGAACCTCCACTCTTTTCAGAGCCTACTAAATCCACGAGGTCAAATTGTGACTAGTCCGTCAACCAACCTGTCATTCAGACTATCATTCATTCATCATGCTCAAATATCCAGTTGGACGATCATACCCTTGAATCACCTCTCCTCACATTGGCCCAACGTATCTGCTCGAATGAGTGAAGCCTCTGCTGTTGAAAGTCCTCCTGCCTACAACAAAGATACAATTCTTGAAGATCATATTGTTGAGTGTGAAACATTCTCAAAAGAGTCGAGTCCCCCAAAGAGCCCTGAGCATTATAAAGAACAGCTCATTCTATCTCAATAGGAGATGGATAAGTTGATCCAAGTGATAGCACGATTGACAGACCAAAATCAAAGCTATGTGGAGACAATTTATGAACTTCTTGAAGAGAGCAAGGCACTACGTGCACAAGTAAAAGACATTGAATGCCTATTTAACGCCAAAGCAGCATCCAATACTTCCCTGAAGATGAGATATAATTACCTAAAGGACCAATTTAGGAAGCTTGAGGATGAATCTATATCTTCATCATCCAAGTCGAAGGCATCTGCTACCGCAGCTCAGCCTTCTTCCTAATTTCTCTCTATCTTGCTCAGTGGGACCTGGCATATCTCCAGTTTGGAGGAATGTTGGTGCCCATTTTGTCACTATTTTTATCATTAAATCTGCTCTGAATGGCATTAATTTTACTATTTTTGATCTAATAAGTTATTCTTTTAGCCATTCAGCTCATCAAACTAACCAGGTATGCATGTATTCATTTATCATATAAATTTTGGTCAAATCTTGTTATATTACGATTTATTAAGGATTAAAGTGACATTTCCAGTCATGCATGGTATTTAAGCTTTGATTAATAGGCTGCATTTTTCAAACGATCCTTCATTCAGACTGTGTGTTTATATTGCTTAAGCTTAGCCGCGTTCAGCTCATCGTTCAGCCTTGCATTCAGCTTGCGAGATCCACGGTTGGTATGCTTCGGCTCATTAAAATCAAAGATGGGCACATGGGTTCTGTTTGCCATGCAATGGTGATGGTTAATGAGCCATTGTTCTAGAATATCCGTCCCTATTCATGCCAAGCTCGACAGCGCATCCCACGTCCACGTTAACACTCCAACACGTCAGTTTAGCCTTGCGTTTAGCCTGGAATCACGCTACCTGTTCACGCCATTGTTCTGGAAGGAGTCCAAGTCGCACACGTTTATCCTGCCAGCACAACGCCTTTCCATGACAGTTCTCTAGCAGCCTCTCCTCCGTTCATTCAACTCGCCAGCATACTACCTCTCTGCCCACGTCCAAGAAAAACCAACGCTACAGCTGCCTCGTGAAGGAATCAACTCTGTTCAACCTCGTGTATACTCCCTATGATGTCACGCACCTTTCAAAGCAACTAGTTATTCATTAAATGCCTCTGTTATTAGAGAGGTCAACTCTGTCGACCCTCTCATCCATTGTAAAATGTATAAATAGATGCTTGTAGATAGAAACAAAGTTAGTTTTTTAGCTGGTAGTTGAAAAAGATCATTAGATTAGTAGATAGTTCGTATATCTGCAGGCAGATAGCAGACATTGTGTAATTTTCTCAAGTTAATGGAAGTTCCAATTTGTTGGTATTCTGAGTAGCTAAACCAGATTCGTTTTCCATCTCTGATTGCTAGGAGGGCCCCTCATCAACCAGAGGTTTTGTCTTTGTTTTCTGTATTTCCTTTTCTGCAATAGTTAGTTTATTTTTCCTATATATGTTATTAATTTCGTTTTTTGTACATGATAATTATTCCTCTGTAATGTATATTATCTTGCTAACATAATTTGTGTTTACAGAACTAGCAAATGGTTGACCAACAATATAGTTTGATAGTTTCATTTCAGTCTTTTCTAATTAGCTAGTTTGTTTTTCTAACCTTATGTAATTAGATAGAACTTAGTTAATTGTTGTTTTCAGTCTATTAATAGATAGAATTAGTTTAGTTAGCTTCTTCTTTGTAGCTGTAGGTTAACTTTCTTCTCTCATCTCACTCTTGATTTAGCATAGAATAGGAATAGTTTATCTCTTTAACCATGATTAGAATGGGTTGCTTTCTATTATCTTAGCTTCTCAACAAGTCTTCTCACTAATTTATTTGCATTGTAGGTTCATCTGCATTCGCCAGCTGACATCAAGATCATCAAAACTCTCCTTTTTCTTAGTTTAATTTGTTTTTCCTCCATTTGGACTGTCATTCGGCCTGTCGTTCGGACTGGCATTTGGATCGTCATTCGGATTTTTACTCTTGCTGCATTATTTTATGCTAGTTTGAATCCAATTTCTTAGTTTTCTTTACTGTAATATTTCCTTCCCTTGATTAGTCTTCTCAACCATAATTAGGCCTTTGTTTTACATTTCATAAAGCTTTAATTCAAGTCTTGTTATTTTTCTTAGTTTGCTTTAACTGTCCTTTCAATTATGTCTTTCATATTGTATCTTGCTGACATGTTGTTGTTTTAGAATTTATCAATCTTGTTCCTAGTCTAGTTTATTACATGCTCTTAATACGTAGTTAGAATAGAGTTAATAATTTCATTCTTCAAGCATTCTAGTTTTGATAGTTTCCTTCATTTAGATTAGAATCAGTTTCTTATCTTAATAAGTAATGAATATGTTTGTGGAATAGGATTTGGATTCAGAAATTAATATCTTTATCAAGTTTTCTACTTGCTTCCAAATCAAGTTCAAAAGTAAATATCTTTATCAAGTTTTCTACTTGCTTCTAGTTTTCATTAGTTTTATATTATTTTTCTGCTCATGGATAGTAGATAGATCAAAATGTTTAAAGTTAATTGTAACTTGTCTTTTTGTAGTTTACATCTTTTTGTTGAAGTTAGATTAGATTTACTTCCGTTCTGTTTTTCTATTTCATTTGAAAGCCATTATGATATACTCACTCCAGTTCCTGTTACATGTGAATAGATGTTTCTCTTGAATTAATTGTTGAAGTTATTTAATAGTCTTTAATCTGTTTACAGTTGTTTCCTAATTCTTAACTAAAATCTGAAATTATATAGTTTCCATTTTCATAGTCAGCAGTTTGCTTTTCAATCAGTTTCTATTATTTAATTATAAGATAAGTAGTATGAATTGATACTATTCTAATTCATTTGTTTAACTAATTCTGATTTAGTCCCTTTTACTGTTTTTCTGAAGTTTGACTTGGTTTTTCATTTTTCCAAAGATCTTTTGATCTTTTCTTTATTAAATCTTTTTAAAGTCTGACAAGCCGAAAAACTTAGGTTCCATTCTACCTTAGCATATACTTTTCCTCAACTCTAAGATTACCAACCCCAGACGATAATTAAATATTAGGTGTTTTCTTTGAGATAGCTCACACACCCAACAGGAGGACCTTATTATCAATCAATCTATGGTCCTACTAGTACTCAAATGTCGCACCAATATTACCAGTACCCGCATCCAAACCGATAGTTACCATTTCTGGCTACATTAGATCTTCCAGTCCTGTCACGTTTGACCAACGATCCCATTCAAGATGGCATGAATTGGCCACCCATTCCTGTGAAGCTTCCATCGGACATACCCAAGTTTGATGGAAAACCCGATGAGGATCCCAAAAACCACATAATGATATATCATTTGTGGTGTTCCTCAAACTCGTTAATGGATGATTCTATTCATCTGAGGCTCTTTAAAAGAACTGTCACTTCCACGATCGCCAAATGGTATATCGAATTACCACCACATTCTTTCACATACTTTCGATCCTTGGCTATGGCCTTTCTTACGCATTTCCAATTTCCAATCCACTATGAAACCGACACAGATCTTTTAACTTCATTATGACAATCTACCTCCACTCATATTTCATATCATATTCATGAATAGAGGAGAAGACATCAGCTCATTAAGGCTCCCCTTCCAGATCAATTATTGGTTGGTTGTTTTACCAAATCATTATTTCCTATCATATCCAAAGATGTCACTATGGGCGGGGCAGTTACAGAGGAAAAAACCATTCCACGTGCCCAGAATTTAGACTTATTCTATGCTCAATCTGGCACTTTATACGACATAATTCCCAATGCCCCTCTCCCCAGACATGACCCAACAAAACCATCCATGAGATCACATGCCAATGGCATAATTGGTTCCATTAAAACCCATCTTGCCACCCAATCGATTGGATCACCAAGCCATATAGTTTCAAATCCAACTCCATTATAGGCTGGTAATAACACCAACCATTCATCCAGTCCTGCTCCCACCGTAGAGGTGAATTCATTCCAATCTGCTTCATCTCACAAATCCAAGAAATATCACAAAGGAAAATACAATAAATCTTCTAACGAGTAGGAAAAAAAAACAATCCAAACTCTACTAATGCCAAACCGAAACAGAAGGATAAATATCCATGTTTACTGTGCGGTGATGACCACTTCATGAAAGAATGCCCACATCATGAATAATTCCAAAAGTTCCTAAAAGGAAACCCTCAACCCACAATTTTAATGGACCCCTTCCCCACACAACAACAACCAACTCCTTCACAAGGAGAAACATCCACGACCACTCATGTTCTCATAATGCGTAGTGAAATGGTTAACTTATCTACCAGGGTGTGCATGTACGATTCTTTTCCAGATAAAGAATCTAATGGATTCCATGCTTAAAAATCCTCCACATCCACATCCATTATCCCTCCTACACAATGTCCTTTGACCATAGACAAACCTATATCATATGCAGCATCGCGTCCACCCAAAATCAAAATTCGAAAAGCAATTTTCAACCCCAATGCTCGGGCCACTCAAAACTACAACATCGTGGAAGATCTTGCCCATGAACCATGTGCTATGTCAACCCTTGAAGTCTTACAAAATTTTCCTAATCAGCGTAAGACTCTACTATCTACTATTGGAGGAGTGGTTCCAGAATCATCTAATACCATCATGTTTAGATTGGAGTACTTTAAGCCAAGGCTATCCCACCAAATGGAATTCAAAATCATTACCAATGTCGCTGGGAAAAATATCTATCGTATTGTTTTAGAAGAAGGAGCCTCTACTTCCATAATTTCCTTATCCTGTTGGAGATCCATTGTCTCTCCTGAACTAAACCATTCTCCTACCACTATGAAATCATTTGACGGACGTGGATTCCAAGAACACAGGAATTTACAATATTTATGCGTTGAATTAGGAAGCAATACTGTTTCCATTAACATAGAAGTAGTCACAGCACCATTTACAACTTATTGCTTGGTCAAAATTGGTTTTACGCTATGACTATGGTCGCATCTTCTGTCTTCCGCATTGTGCAATTTCCCCATCGAGGGAAATTGTCACTATCGACCAATTAGATTTTTGTACACCGAACACCACAACTCATCCTACAGATAATGTCCCTCTTCTAGGGAACTCTTCGCAAATATATGAGAGTGTGGGGCTAGGACTCCTTAAGTACTCATCCTTGATGGGAGTCTTTCCAACACTTGATCCCCCATAACAAGTTACTGCGGTGAACATGATCTCATCCATGACGTCATCTTCCTTCAACTTAGTGGACCCTTGTCTTATTACCAATTCTATTAACATTGATTTGATTGGAGATCATATGCCTCTTGTCCCAGGTGAAGCTACTTATAATTCCATATAATCAGCTTCCAATTCACCTGATGACCATCACCTAGTGGCATCAGACCCATGTTCTCTGCCATCTTGGTTGAACTTTTCCTCTCCATCACTGGATTATCTCCTCCATACATTTCACTATGATGAATACATCATGGAGATTATGAGCTTGGATGAGCTTACATGGTAGGACCATCATCATTGATCTTCCTTCCTCCCACATTTAGACACGGTAGAGAATGATATTCAAACTATTATTTCACCAGATGTCATTTCCAACCCTCAGTCTTCTATTCTCACCTAGGATATGGTAACCGAAGGGAATTTGGAAAAAATTATGCCTACCACTACCATTGACATCTCGGTGAAACCCGGTTTCATGGAGCATATCAATATTGGCCAACCTTGTTCTTAGAAATCAAAACTTATATGACCTTGTTTGAACAATTCTGCAATGTATTTGCATGGAGCTATGAAGAAATTCCCAAGATTGATCCTATTATTGTTGTTCATGAGATCAAAACTTATCCCGACATAAAACCTGTCCAGCAAAAACTATGTCCAGTACACCCTCGAAAGACTATGGCTATTAGAGCAAAAATTGAAAAGTTGTTGAAAGCTAGTTTCATTTATCCTGTCCCCTTGAAATATTGGGTCTCTAATATCTTTCTTGTTACAAAAATGCAAGGAACCATCAGAGTTTGTGTTGATTACCGAGATCTAAATAAGGCTTGTCCCAAGGACAATTACCCTGCCCCGTTTATCGACCAAATCATCGATAACTATGATATTCCCCGTATTGATCAAGACTCTGAGCCCATTGACTCTCTTCCCGATGAGTCATTGTTCCTGATCAGTAGCTCTGATCCTTGATACATAGATGTCACCTTGTATCTCCAATCACAACACTTCGGGCCTAACGTATCCCGTGATGAATGTTGCCATATTCACCAACATGCCAAATATGATCTAATCATCGATGACACCCTATATCACCATGGTATTGATTCGATCTTACGACGATGTTTGACTCACTAGGAGGCCGAGCGTGTTCTGAATGATTTCCACTTAGGGGCGTGTGGAGGTCACCTCTCTGGGATGGCTATGTCCCAGAAGATCTTACGCATTGGATACTTCTTGCCATCCATTTTTACAAATTACATGGAATCCGTTAATAAGTGTCTTCCTTGCCAGTTTTTTCATTCCAAAAAGCGCACTCATCTTTCCCCTTTACACCCAGTTATTATTGTTGGCCCCTTTGTAAAATGCGGCATCGATTTCATTCACTCTAATCCTACCTAGAGTGGGGGGCATAGCTATGTTATTGTAGTTATTGATTACTTCACAAAATGGGTCGAGGATATGCTTACATATAAATAAGACAACAAAACTATCGCACTCTTCATGTTCAATCATGTCATCGCTAGGTTCAAGGTTCCATGAGCCATTACCACTGACCATGGCTCACATTTCTAGAACCAAATGGTAACTGAATTGAGCGCCAAATTGGGATTTCGCCATGAACACTCAACCCCATACTACCCCCAAGAGAATGGTCAAGTAGAGGCCATCAATAAGGTCTTGAAAACCATGATACAATGCATGGTAGGGACCAATAGATCAAATTGGCACTTAATGTTCTCTCCAACCCTTTAGGCATATAGAACCTCCGTCAAAAATGCTACTAGATTCACCCATTTTCAATTGGTATGTAGACTGGAAGTAGTATTGCCTATAGAGTGCGAGATCCAATCTTTGAAACTAGTCGTCAAACTCTTGCCAAACACCACAGCTGAAGAGGAACACTTCCTATATCTATCCAAACTAGATGAGACCCATCGCGAAGCACATAAGAAGCACATCAAATCCTAGTATGACAAGTATTTAGAACCTTGTATCTTCAATGAAGGTGATCTAGTCTTGACATATGACCAAAAACATGATAAACCGGGGGCAGGTAAGTTCGAGTCCATGTTGTTGATGTATATGTAACTTCGGAATGTATTTCATCTGTGTATTATATATATATTTATTGTACCCTTATAAGAGATGTGTTATTCCTCTATAAGGAAGTGTCGTCATGTGGATTGACAAGTGTCGCAAGTGTGTGTACTTGCCGATGGGTTATTAGACCACCTTATGGGGTCGGCCCTAATTAATATATAATATAATGTGGATGTATCCAAGTAGACAAGTCGGCCCCAGTAGGTCACTGGGCAAAAAGGTGAGTATAAATAGAGATAGGAGATCTCTATTTTACTCACTCGGAAAAGCAACTATCTCTCTCTTTGAAAAGTGGCGCACTAGTGAGGAGGAGGAGGATCATCTGCTAGGAGACTATCTCAGTATTATTTGGTTGTATTTTGGTTGAGCCATTGCTCTCTCTATCTCTGAGGAAGTTGTGGGGTTTTTCACCTTAGGGTTTTCCTCACGGAAACTCTGTGTCTCTTGTCTCTATGCTTTTGATTCTTGTGATGCTTGTGATGCTTGTCATATTATGATTGTCATGCATTGATATACTGTAGATGTTATTCTCTCAGCAAAGATCCTATAGTATTGTGATTTAATACTGAAAATTTAACATGGTATCAGAGCTTAACTGAGAAGAAGACATTTTGCAGTGACGGAAGCTTGTATTCCTTGTTTATTGGGTTTCTCTCCACAGATTTTTGAAATTCAGTATAGTAGATTGGATCTACTCATCAAGGCGCATCTATCTGTCCAATCAGAATTCAGTTCCGAGCATTTTCAGATTTGGCCCTAAAAATTAGGGTTTCCACAAAAATAGGAATTTATGGAAACTGAAGGCACAGCTGGAAGCTCCTTGCAAAAATCGAAGGTTAGAGCTTTGGATCGAGATTTTTGGCTAAGTAGATCTCCGGGAAACTCAAACCCTAATTCAGGGCTCTCCCCAGTGAACCCGGGAGGACAAAAAGGCAATTTTGAAGGGCAAGACTTTGCTGATCTCAATTTCTGAATGTACTAGGATGATCAGCTCTCCAAGGCGCATCTTTCTATCCTTTCAGAATTTTGAAATTCACATTTTGAATTTTTAGGGTTTCTCTAACAAACCCTAATCCGGGACCAGATCCAGTTTTCAGCACTTCAAGTGGTAAGTCCTAAATCTTTTCTATTTCCATTTGAAGTACTCTTAGAGATGTCTCTCCACACCAAGCTTGAGGATAATCTTGAAGGGGCTGATAACTTCCGAGCCTGGAAGTATAGGATTGGGCTAATCCTGGAAGAGAATGAGTTGGACTCATATGTGAAAGAAGACATCCCTATCCCAGAGGATGAAGAGGCCAAGGCATTGCACAAGAAGAACTTGGTCAAGGCAAAGAGAATCATTGTTGATTCTATCAAAGACCATCTCATACCCCATGTGTCTTCTCTCAAGACACCCAAAGAGATGTTTGAATCCTTGACCAAGCTATTTGAAGGAAAGAACATAAATCGGAAGATGACCCTGCGGAACCAATTGAAAGCGGTAAAGTTTCAGAATGGAGAAACCATTCAATCCTATTTTTCAAGGGTCTCCCAGATCAAGGAACAACTAGAAGCAGTGGATGAAATGGTGGAGAATGGTGAAGTGGTGATGACCACTCTGAATGGCCTACCCAGATCATGGGATTCCTTTATTCAAGGAATTTGTGCAAGAAAGAAGTTGATCTCCTTCAGTAGGCTTCGGGAAGAATGCTCTCAAGAAGAAGCCAGACTTATAGCTCGTGAAGAAAAGATGGGAGGTGAAGATCAAGCTCTTGCAGCTCACACCAAAAGAAGCAAAACCAAGAAGGATCACTCTCACCACAAAAGAACTCATCAAAGGAATAAGAAGGACCTAAGATGCTTTACATGCAATGAGAAGGGTCACTATGCTTCAGATTGTCCCAAGAACAAAAGGGATAATAACAACAACTTCAGTAAGAAGAAGAAGGGAAGCAAAAGAAGATTTCATGCTCATGCTGCCGAAGATGATGAACCCCCAAAGAAGAAGGCTAGGGCAGAAAGTGATAGCGATGATGTCTCATCAAGTGAAGAAGAGTATGTTCTGATCTCTGCTCTTACACGTACCATCTCCCATGGATGTAATGATTGGTTGATTGATAGTGGGGCTTCCAAACACATGACTGGGTTTAAAGAATCCTTTGTGAACCTATCTAAACATGAGTCACCCCATAAGGTGAAACTTGGGGATGATTATCAATACCCAATCAAAGGAAGTGGTGAAGCCTCTTACAACCTAGATTCTGGAAAATCTCTGAAGATGAAGGAAGTCCTCTATGTACCTGGGCTCAAGAAGAACTTACTCTCCATCTCTGCTTTAGATGCAAAAGGTATGAGGGTTGCATTTGTTGATGGCCAAGTACTAATGTGGCCAAAGGGAAAGACCATAGATGATGCAGTAGTGATTGGAGATCAAGAGGGAGGACTGTATAAATTAAAGGGTCAACCTGAACATGCCATGGTACATGAATCCATGGAGCCAAGTGAACTTTGGCATAGAAGACTTGCTCACATGCACTATAGAGCACTTCCAATTGCAAGCAAGGCTGTAGAGGGTCTTCCTGAAATCAAGACCAAACATGAAGGTGTTTGCAAAGGATGTGCAAAAGGTAAGAACATTAAGAAGGCTTTCCCAAGCAGTGAAAGCAAGGCAAAAGACATCCTGGAAATCATCCACTCAGATGTATGTGGCCCTATGTCATCCAGCTCCCTGAGTGGGTATGTTTACTATGTATCATTTATTGATGACTTCTCCAGGAAGACTTGGGTATACTTCTTGAAGGGAAAAGATGAGGTGCTTGATAAATTCAAGGAATTCAAAACCTTGATGGAGAATCAAACTGACAAGAAAATCAAGACATTCAGATCTGACAATGGTGGAGAATTCACCTCAAATGACTTCAAGAAGCTTTGCAGTGATTCAGGGATTAAGAGGGAGTTGACTGCTCCTTATAATCCTCAACAGAATGGAGTTGCAGAAAGGAAGAACAGAACTATCATGGAAGCAGCAAGGGCAATGTTGCATGACTAGGATCTTCCTATGCATCTATGGGCAGAAGCAGCTAGAACAGCTATATATGTGCAGAACAGAACACCCCACAAGATATTGGACAACAAGACACCAGAAGAGGTCTTTTCTGGTAAGAAACCTGAAGTCAGCCATCTCAGAATATTCGGTTGTCCAGTATATACTCATATCCCAAAAGAGAAGAGGACTAAACTAGATCCTTCAGGAAAGAAGGGCATCTTTGTGGGTTATAGTGAAAGCTCGAAGGCTTACAGAATATACTTTCCAGGGTTCAAGAAAATTGATGTCAGCAGGGATGTAACATTTGATGAAAACTCAGCATTCATCAAATCAAGGAAGGCACCTACCGAAGTTTATGAAGAACCTAAGGAAACAAGATTTCAGGACACTACCATGACTGAAGCAGTTCCAGAAGTTGTTCGTGAGTTTGAAGATCCACAGGAACCTGTAGATCCACCCCGTGAGAATAACTCTCACAAGAGGAAACCTGTATGGGCTAGAGAGCTCATTCATGATGCAGAAAGATTTGGCATTCCAGAAGAAGAACACAGAGCAAAGAAGAGAACCAAATCACACACCAGTTATGTTGCTTTACTCTGTGAGATCATGAACAAAGAGCCTTCCAGTTATGAAGAGGCAGTGGAAAAGAAAGAATGGAAGGATGCTATGATCGAGGAATACCAATCAATAATGAAGAATGATGTTTGGGATGTTGTCCCAAGACCTAAAGAGAAGTCTGTTGTGACTTCAAAATGGATCTACAAAATCAAGCACGCTGCAGATGGCAGTGTTGAAAAATACAAAGCAAGATTCGTAGCTCGAGGATTCTCTCAGAAAGAGGGAATAGATTATGAAGAAACCTTTGCACCTGTAGCCAGATATACTTCCATCAGAACAGTACTTGCCCTGGCTGCAGCAATGAAATGGAAAATACACCAGATGGATGTCAAGACTGCCTTCCTAAATGGTGTAGTAGAAGAGGAAGTATATGTGGAACAACCACTCGGCTTTGAAATACATGACAGGGAGTCATATGTGTGCAGATTGAAGAAAGCCTTGTATGGATTGAAGCAAGCTCCCAGAACTTGGTATGGTAGGATGGACAGCTTTCTATCTAGCTTGGGCTTTACCAAGAGTAAAGCGGATTCCAACCTTTACTACAAGGTTGAGGAAGGTAATCCTGTGATTCTACTACTATATGTGGATGACCTATTTGTGACAGGAGATGACAGACTAATTGCAGATACTAAGAGGAAGCTTGCAGCTGAATTCGATATGAAAGATTTGGGAATGATGCACTATTTCCTTGGTATGGAGGTGTGGCAGAATGCAGGTGGGATCTTCCTTGGTCAAGGAAAGTACACAGTAGATATCCTGAAGAGATTCGGGATGATGGATTGCAAGGCCATGGCCACACCAATGGCATCGAATCTGAAGCTTCTATGTGATGCTTCATCTGAGCCAGTTGATGTCTCTATGTATCGTCAGATGATTGGGTCCTTGATGTACCTGACGAACAAGAGACCAGACATTTGCTTTGCTGTGAACACATTGAGCCAGTTCCTGACGGATCCAAGAAGTGTTCACCTGGTTGATGTAAAGCATGTTCTAAGGTACCTGAAGGGTACAGTGGATTATGGGCTCAGGTATGAGGCGAATCAAAAGTTTAACCTGCAAGGTTATGTTGATTCAGATTGGGCTGGCAGTGCTGCAGATAGGAAGAGCACATCTGGGTGTTGCTTCAGTATGGGATCAGGTGTGATCTCTTGGTTTAGCAGGAAGCAGTCCTGCGTAGCACTGAGTACAGCTGAGGCAGAGTATGTTGCAACCTGTTCAGCTAGTTGTGAGGCAGTATGGCTACGGAAGCTACTGTCTGAGTTATTTGATCTCCCGTTGGAGGCTACTGGCATCTTCTGTGATAACCAGAGTTGTGTGAAGCTGTCCGAGAACCCAGTGTTTCATGACAGGTCGAAACACATAGAGATCAAATATCACTATATCAGGGATATGGTGCAGAGAGGAGCTGTGAAGCTCCTGTATGTTGTGACGGACGAGCAGATTGCAGATGTGCTGACGAAGCCACTAGCCAGGGTGAAGTTCGAGTACTTCAGAGAGAGGCTTGGCGTTCTTCAGATCGAGGACACTTCGAGGAAGAAGTGATGGACACTTTTGCTGAAGCCATTCCAAGCATGTTGGAAGGAGGATCCTTCACATGGCTGTGAATGTAAGCGCTGGATAATGAGCATCAGGATGATGTTCTGGTTTCTGCTTGGATATGATCAGTTGGATCATTTTTATGTATGTATGTACGCATCATGTTGGATGCTGGATATGATCAGTTGGATCATTTTTATGTATGTATGTACGCATCATGTTGGATGATGGATATGATCAGTTGGATCATTTTATGTATGTATGTACGCATCATGTTGATGCTGGATATGATCAGTTGGATCATGTGTATGTATTTTGTATATGCACCATGTTGGATGCTTGGACCATGTATCTGTATATGTATCAGGTGGATATATTGTATGATCAGGTGGATCATGTATGGTGATATCTATCATGTATTTGTATTTGTATCAGGTGGATACATTGTATGATCAGGAGGATCATGTATGATGATATGTATCAGGTAGATACTTGGTATGCAGCAGGATGTTGCAGTGATGATCAGGATGATCATGGATGACGAGCTTCAGGATGTTGCTCCAGATGATATGAAGCAAGATGTTGCAGTGATGATCAGGATGATCATGGATGACGAGCTTCAGGATGTTGCTCCAGATGATATGCAGTAGGATGTTGCAGTGATGATAAGGATGATCATGGATGACGAGCTTCAAGATGTTGCTCCAGATGACATGCAGCAGGACGTTGCAGTGATGATGATCAGGATGATCATGGATACATCAGGATGATGTATGGTGAGTATCAGGTTGATACTCTATGGCCGTGGATCAGGTTGTGCAGATGAGCATGTAATAGCGCCCTGGGAGATTTGCAGATGGTATTTCGAGGTTTTGCCTATGGCATGTAATATCGATGCCCTGGGACATCTGGCAAATGCTCTTTCGAGGTTTTGCTCTGGGAGGACATGTAATAGCGCCCTGGGAGATCTGCAGATAGTCTTTCGAGGTTTTGCCTATGGCATGTAATAGCGCCCTGGGATATCTGGTAGATGCTCTTGCGAGGTTTTGTCCTATGGCATGTAATAGCGCCTTGGGAGATCCGATAGGTTGGGCTGTGTGCCCGTAATCAGTCCTGGGATTCTCTTGCGAGGTTTTGCCATGACCACATGTAATAGCGCCCTGGGAGATTTCAGGTCGGAGTTGTGTACCCGTAACATCCTGAGATGCTCTTGCGAGGTTTTGTGGTGGACCACATGTAATAGCGCCCTGGGATATTTCAGGTCGAAGTTGTGTACCTGTAACATCCTGAGATGCTCTTGCGAGGTTTTGTGGTGGGGTCACATGTAATAGCGCCCTGGGAGATCCTATAGGTAGAGTTGTGTGCTCGTAACAGCCTGGGATGCTCTTTCGAGGTTTTGTGATGCACGTAATAAGTCCTGAGGATTCCACAGTATGGCCAGTGATGACGAAGACCTGCAGGTGGTGGGCCTACATCCAGTATGAAAAAGGACTGGCTCTGTAGAACTTCCTATGACGAGTAGAGACAGAGATTGGTTGAGATAGTAGCAGCAGTGACGATGATGATGACGATGCATCGATGATGATGATCCAGAGAAGAAGACTTGTCTAGCAGATCTGTGTCGAGAAATACCTTCCTAGTTAAGAGGGAGTGTTGATGTATATGTAACTTTGGAATGTATTTCATCTGTGTATTATATATATATTTATTGTACCCTTATAAGAGATGTGTTATTCCTCTATAAGGAAGTGTCGTCATGTGGATTGACAAGTGTCGCAAGTGTGTGTACTTGCCGATGGGTTATTAGACCACCTTATGGGGTCGGCCCTAATTAATATATAATATAATGTGGATGTATCCAAGTAGACAAGTCGACCCCAGTAGGTCACTGGGCAAAAAGGTGAGTATAAATAGAGATAGGAGATCTCTATTTTACTCACTCGGAAAAGCAACTATCTCTCTCTCTGAAAAGTGGCGCACTAGTGAGGAGGAGGAGGATCATCTGCTAGGAGACTATCTCAGTATTATTTGGTTGTATTTTGGTTGAGCCATTGCTCTCTCTATCTCTGAGGAAGTTGTGGGGTTTTTCACCTTAGGGTTTTCCCCACGGAAACTCTGTGTCTCTTGTCTCTATGCTTTTGATTCTTGTGATGCTTGTGATGCTTGTCATATTATGATTGTCATGCATTGATATACTGTAGATGTTATTCTCTCAGCAAAGATCCTATAGTATTGTGATTTAATACTGAAAATTTAACACATGTGGCATGGGCCCTACTTCGTGAAAAATGTTTTAGAAAAAGGGGCCTGTGATTTAGTTTATTATGATGGGACACCTTTGGGGGATCCTAGAAATGGGCTCTACCTCAAGAGGTACTATGCTTAGGGAAATCCTTCACAAGTGACTTGTACATTTTGTGCATAATGTGTCACTTTTTCCTTTATAGGTTAGGGTCTCATTTTCATAGTGGTTGCTTATACCATGTTCTTCTTGAATGTGTAGATGGAAACATAATCTAGATTCATGGATGGGGCTAGCCAGCACACTTGAAACCTTGCTTCGACAGCATGGGTACTATATTCCCCTACCTATGAACTCATTAGTTCTGGAGGAGTTTTCCTTGGTCCCGCAACCAATAATTCTGTTGAGTATCATGCAGTAGTTGGATTATTAACTGATGCATCTTCCTATGGTGTAGACCACATGATTTTCTATTGGGATTCTCAACTCATGGTCTCTCAATTAAACCGAGTCTATTCCATTCTTGATCCTATACTAATCCATCTTTTCCAGTGCGTATGTCTCCTGAAGATATTGTTTGAATTTGCTCAATACCAACACATCCCTAGACACATGAATACAGTTGTCGATTCACTAGCCAATTTTATTATAAATTGGTATATCTCACATTATTAGACATTTCATTAGTAGAACATGTAAATAAACACAACATGTAAATCATTTGTGCATAAATAAGTAGTCCCCATGAGATTGATATTCACCATAGACACATTGTATATAAAATCGTAGAAATAGTTTTTATGATAAAAGTTTCATGAAAAGTACTGAGACAAAAATATGAATCTCATATCTTTTAGTATATCATCATGAAAAAATTTAAATCCCGTGGATTTCAGTACATCATTGCATATACATGCTATCAGTAGTGGTTCTCATGATAACATATGATGGCACTTGACACCCGGCGGAGTAGCCGACAAAAACCACCAGAAACCCCAGCTATCAGGTGCTGATAGTTCTATGGAAATTCATTTATAGAGGTATCAGGAATGTCCAAAGTCAGTCATTGGAGTTTCTCCTCGATCTCGTCAAGCTCCTATATATCCTCTCGATTAACCGTTGTTATCTCCCTTACTACTCCTCGTCTTTTGATACGCGAAGACCCAACTAGTGTCGAAGGCCCAACATCTGTGAATAAGTGCATGAGGTCTCAGTACAACAAAAAAATGAAATATGATAAAATGCATAAAAACTTAAAAATACAAAATAAGTTCCTTCTTACCTAGATCACTCCACTACTCTCCCTCTAGGAGTACTAGATCCGGATCTCCTAGGAAATTTATGCCTACATACGCTTAGTATTCCACCATGAGCAGTTGACTGCTCAACCATCTGAAAAATGAGGGCCCATAAGTGATAATGGGTACACCACCACCATGGAGAGCCATCACCTCTACCCACCTCAACATGCGTGGATCTCGTGGCTCGAGCTCGATGATCTCTATCTACGTACAGAGGAGAGGCATCCTCTCTAGGGAGAACGACACTATGATGGATCCATAGACAAATTGATTTAACTCCCCTCTCCTACGCTTCGTTAATTGTTCTTTCAAGTTTACCAAGACACCCTCACACTAGTTGAAAACTGTGGGAGACATGCACTTAATAGCATAGAGCATGTGATCCCTTGTAGTTTGATGATGGGATTTACCGCTCACTACCCTCTCAATGGTGAACAAAATGGTCCTCAATTGGTAGTCTCGTACATGTTTGATGGAAATTTTCCACCTTTTATTCGAGTCTCGGGAGCGAAATACTAATCAACGAGTTCATCAATGGTCATCTCACCACCCTTGGTTCCTGATAGTGAAATGGGATCCCCTCGTCTCGAAATCCCTATGATGAATTATATACCTTCCACTTCCAAGGTGAGGATATGAGTCCCAACTTGGAAATATTGTTGATCAAGGTCCCACATTCGTATCAAATGGTCAAGTAGGCGATCTTGGGCCCTCCTTCCGGGAATTTGAAAGAATTTCAAGAGCCCACACTCTCTCATATCCAACATGGCATTTGGATCATTGGCTGCTTGGGAATCCTCTAATTCATGCTCCCTTTCTTTCCATTGTACAATTTTGATGGATCAATCCTGCATAAGCAATCATTAGGGAGGTATTAGAAGAAGTTCCAAGTGGAAAATCCCAACCATTTTCCTTTTTTTTTTTTTGGAGCCATTCCTGCGTCGATGCACCCCGGCTTCGTACATAGGGTGTCGGCGACGCACTCTTCCCCTTCAAGATGAGTGTCGCTCCTTGGCTGACGCACTTACCGAAAGGGGAAAGTGCGTCGATCAAGGCATGCATTTTCCCCTCTTAAAACAACCCCAAAAAACCCTAAAATGGCATGAAAATGGCAAAACCAAGCATAAAAATGAAGAGCATGAGGAGAGTGATTACCTGGATCTGACGGAACAGAGAATGGATGCTCAATGCTCCTGCAATGTCTACGAAAATTTTGCACTATAACAGGCTCCTTCACCCACACTTAGTTGGTAAAAATCACAATGGTAATTTTTTTTTACTTTTTACCTCTTTTATATGTTTGAAATAGAATATTTTAATATTTTATTTCATTATTTCAAGTCATTTTTACCAATTTAGTTATTTTCTATCATTACTTCGAGTCAAACATGGTTTTAACACTTGTCATGGAGATTGCAGGTTAAGTTTAATGACAACTGACTATGGTTGAGCTTGTTTTTGAATTTTTCATACATCTTATTAAACATGAAAAAGTTTATGGGCGCTCCTTACACCATGATCGTGCTCATTACAAACCCAGTAAAACAGTGTCGAGCTCAGTCTTTGCTCATTCTCGTGCTCGTAAATACATGAGAATATGTTACCGAGTACACTTTTTCGGGCTCGTAAAACCATTATGAAAAAGGAACCCCCCTGGATTATTCTTTAAGCTCTTTTTAGACTCCCTATATAGGAAAAGATCGCCAAGCGAACTTGATTCTTTCACGCTTGTCAAATTATTAAAAGGGTTGTCTTTCTAGTGATATTTTATCCCTTTTTCGGACCTGTTGGACTAGTTACAAAAAAGGAATACTCTAGTCAACCCTTGACTAGAAGATTTCTTCCAGGTATGATTTTATACTTTTTCGGACCTTGGGGACTAAATCTATGAAAAAGTACACCTTGGAGACTTCTTTAGTCTAATCAGACTCTCTAAACATGAAATGGCACCGAGTTTACCTTCTATGGACTCGTTAAAATTCAACAATGAAGGACCCTTATAGGGACAAACCCCTCCTTTCTTAGATTCGTAAAACATGTGAGATTGGACTCATCCGAAGGATGAGCTATACCGAGCATCTGTTATCCTCCTCGAGCTCATTAATAAACAAAAAGGTACTTTCCAATCATGATGGGGAATAAGGAAAGAGTATGTATCTACCTATGTTAATGGCATGTTATAGTCTCCCTTGAGCATGCACTTGTTTGTATCTTATTCAAATAGTTGGATAATCAGCTTGTCCTCGAGTCACGCAATTACATGAGTCATGTTATTCCTTCACGTCATCTGAAGAATACTATAGTCATGTGTCATGTTATTTCTTAGTTTCATCCTCATTGAGTCATTGATTCCTAGTCATTTGTCGTGTTGTTAAGTGTTCAAGGGAGGTTTGTTCTATTGAGTCAACCCTTTATAGTCATGTCATCCTCCTTCAAATATTTTACCTCTGAGTCAATCCTGAAGTCACCTCTCAGTCCGATCTTCTCCAAAAATATTTGATTCTGTTTCATGTCGATGATGAGAGAAACATCATGGCCCTTCTTCAACGAGTCTATCCTTTCCAACTCCAACACATCATCCAATGATTAGACCTAGGAACTAGTCAATAACCTTGGGCCTGCATGTCTTAATGGAAGGCTACCTCGATTTCAACAGTAAGTTTACATCATTGACTTCTGATTGAAAGATCTCACTGAATGTTTGACCTCAACTACTTAATTCACATTCAACTGGATGTACTATGATACCTTGGGAATCATTAATACCAATGGCGATTTCCCTCACACTTGCTAACGGTTTGCATCATTGATCGATAATCAAGTGGTTTCTACCATGTTCGACTTCAACACATTGTAATCACATGGTTAGATTCGTATCATTGCGGGTTTGGGATGAAGACCATGGGATACTTTTGTTGTATATATTACCCAAGTTGCAATGTATTTTTTTGAGTCACATCACACATATCCACTTTTGTATTGGTCGTGGTTGTGTAATTATCTCGTCATGGATCTACGCTTGTATCTTAGTAGTCATGATTGTGTTCAATCAGTTAGTATCAACGTGGATCTGCAATGTATTGGTTGGAATCCATGTTATGAGTGATTTGGTACATATATCTCAGAGTCTATTGTATTGTAAAGTCCTTGTTTAACACTTCAACCGATGGTTCTTGCCTCAGTTTCCACTTGTCAAAGTATCTCACCTATCCTATTCCTCTAGATTCATACTTTGGGGGGCAATCTATTACACCAAAATATCATCATCGCCATGATAATGAGATGTGTATCCTTGATTTAACCTTAATCCCTGAAGTACCAATATCCAAATGACTTCCAGGAAGAGGCTTTTCCTTTGAGTTTCTTAGTTTTGGGAAGGCCGACACACCTTGCCCCTTTGCAATACGCGTCAGACACTTGACGACGCACTCTGCACATTGAGAAAGTGCATCACTGACCCTTGTTACCTTCAGTCAGCATGCGTCACCCCTCATTGATGCATGTTTCTCTTTGACATGGTGCGTCGGTGGTTGTTAAAAGGAAAAAAGAGAAGTTTCGAGAGTCTTCTAGAATAAAAATCTCACGAAAATTTATCCCTACAAATTAGCATATGTGGCAGTCAAAAACCTAGCCTTTGGGATAATCCCTAACCTTATCCATGCGATCCTCAACCTATTCTATCCTCTTTGACCTATAAATGCAAGCTTACCTTCATGGAATGGGGGAGGAAGAAGAGAGTATCCAAGTGCTGCTGAAATTTCCTTAGAGCTAATTTCCCTTTCTTTAGTAGGAACAAGGTTGGATCTTTGAGGCAAAAGGCTAGTTTGAAGAAGTTGTGACATCAAGGAACGGTTGTAATCGCTCCCTTTGTACTTGATTTATTACAATAATATATACTCTTTCCATAAATATTGTTTGCATCAAATATTTAGAATTAGTTTCCTTGACCACTAGTTAAGATCAATCAATATTGCATATTACTATCGCTCGTGTGTTTCCACGCGTTTTTTGTATATTGTTTTGAAATTGGATATTAAACGATACATTAAGCAAGGATAAATCACTACGGTTGCAAGGTGAGTAATCCCTTTGTACTCTTTGCAATTTGATTAATCTAGAAAAGTTTGTATGTTCGGTTGTGTTTTGTTCTAGATCTATAACATTTAGACTAGAGAGATTTTTCCTTGTCTGCATAGACGAAGTGTCTTGAATGTGGACTTAAAACTAACCCAGCTCCTTTACCATTAGTGAGACACTAATGGTCACTGAGTAATAAGGATCAACATCTTATGGTACGCCCCTCAGTAGATCCTCATGAGTGACTGAATCTGCAACTGACCATCATGGAAACATGCAACCTATAAGAAAAAGCATAGAATGTGTTTTTCAACCCATTATATGGGAGGAGTGCTAGTAGGTAGGAATAGGAAACATAGACCTCCTCCTCCTCTATGGTACTCAACTCTTCATACAACCCTTTGTCCATGTGTAAGCTTTTTGGAAATTGTTTCCTTGTTTTTGCACACATTTAGAGACAATACATGAAATAGTTCTATCCAATATCATAAATAATAATAATTATAAACAACGTTTCATATATGACAATCACCTACATATCAACCTCATCCCAGGTCTCCTTATCTTGATTTGATTTGAAATCCATATGTACGTATGATTCTTCCAATCATACTTTAAAAACCATTAGTAGCACTAGAAATCATAACATTAAATATATCTTAATAATCATATATTCTCTATCACCACATATCATCATCAACATATGCAATCCATTTTTATATTTTAAGATCCATATATCAATTTACTCATAGGCCATATCAGTTAGGTTCTCTCATAATCAAATCCTTCATATTCATGTTACCTAAGAGTTCCCAAAACATAATTCCTAAGAAGGTGCATGAGAGAAACAAAAGTGAAGTTACATTACCTCTTATGTTCTCAATCAAATACATTCACCACATTGCTTAGTAGCATATTGTCTTACCATACACACATCATGTCTCAAATATAAGTTATATGTAATTACATACACTTTCAATATCAGTCATCTATTCAATTAAGACAATCTCAAATTATTGCACCGAGTCAAACGAGGTGCTCTACAGTCCAGTATGGGGGAGATGTTGTAACGTGTGTGACGTTACACATGAGTATGAGGGAGATGTTGTAACGTTTGTCCAGTAACATTACACGAGTAAAAAAAAGGGGTAAAAAGCAATAAATTATATTATGTCAGCCATTAATAAATTCATGTCATCTCATAAAATACAAAATTATGGAAAGTATTTTAAAAAAATCCATGTTGGCTCATAAAATAAAATATTATGAAAAGTGATTAAAAAATCAATGTTCGTTTATAAAATAAAAACTTAAAACTTATCTATCAATCAAGAGATATCAAATTTCTTGAGTTTAAATTTTAAAAAAAATACACCTCAAGAAATTGGATCCCTCTCGGTGCTTGATAGATATGGGTTTAAGATGGATCTATGCTGGTTATTACCACTATAGAAGTTACCTATAGATGGGACATTACATTAATGTAACATGGTAATTATTTTACGCACAATGGATGTCAAAATTTGGGCAAACATTGACTATGCCAATGTGAGTCATTGGCCATTTCAAAAGATGAATGCAAGCATCCAAATTTGTGTTATCTAACAAGACGTCGGTAGTCGAATGTATGGTTTTCGTAGTATCAACATATAATCATCGGAATTATGACCTCTATAGGAAACATCAAAATCGCAACATATGTCTGGGGAGAAGTTAAATTTTTTGTTTCTATCTCTATAAATACATATATAGTTACGACACCACAAGCTATTGTGACATATGTTTCTGGATTGCACCGTGTTGAAGTTTAGAATACCCAACGGTTTAGGTGGACACTCCACCCATCTTCAAGTGCAATAGGATGGGTGGAGTGTCCACCCGAAAGGTTGAGTTTCTAAACTTCAAAAAAATACAATCCAGAAACATATATCACAACGAATAATCACTGTGAAAACTTGCATTCTAAGAACACAAATTATTTCCACCATCATTATCGGAAAAAATGTTGAAATTCCCATCCAAATGTAGTAGTGTGAGTTTCTTCATTGTCCTCAATGTCTTGTGTGTTCTCAATGCCCTAAGTTCAATGTCTGAAGATCATTGAGTGCATAGAATGTTGTAACCATGCTCAATATTCGAAGTGTTATGAATGTTGTATGTGATTATGTGATGAATACCGAGTTAATGGGTTTGGAGTATTCATGTGAGTGAGTTGTTCTAGATGGGCATATCTCTAATCATCTAAAATATTGTTTGTAATAATGAAGACCATTTTCAAAGTGGGATTTTCTCCCTGCCAGAGGGTTTCCCACTCTAATCCCTTTTTGTTAATGTGATATTGGTATGTTTTGTTGTTGATATGGATTTTATCTCATTTCTGTTTCTTGTATGCTAATACATTAGATAGTTATTGTCATAGAGTAAATAGTTAATGATAATGTTAAACTCTTAGTACAATTGTCATTGCCATTCCCCAATTGAGAATATATTTATAATAGTGTTAGGTGTTCTCATTAGAGATTATATGCATCTCTAATACATTTCCACTAAGATTACTGAAGAGATATTTTTTATTCCCATGAAGATGAAAGTTTCTTTAAACATTTTCTTTACTTAAATAATTTGAGCTTCAGGCTTAAAATGTTGGATTAAATAAAATAAAATAAAATAAAAAAGACAAAATGATTCAAATGAGCTAAAGCTAAAAACACAACTTAAAAACTTTTGATATCTTTAAATATTTGAAAATAAAAAATATTATTTTAAATTTTTTGTAATGTTCATACACAACCTCCCATGATTCTTTTACATTTACTTCAACTCGGATGCCATTGATTTTAGTGCTTGAAATCCTCCTCTAATTTCTAAATAAATAGATTGTATCCATGATGTATAAATTATGAATTCTCATTTATAAGTATGGAACACACAAAAATACTGAATTAAAAGATATACAAGTATGGGACACACAAAAATACTGAATTAAAAGATCCAACGAATTACTTTACATTCACTTTGAATTGTATTCAATTTTTGTACAAGATAGAATTTCATGTACTGGTGTTAATAGAGTATTTGATTATATTTCACATGCATACTTGGGGTTCTCATTTGTCTCTTATTCTTGCCTTGAAATATTCACATTGGTTTCTTTTCATCAATTGATCTTAGCTTGAATTATTTGGCATACATGTTAGTGTTTAGTACTTATGGCTTTGTCATGGATTTTCTTTAAAAACTAATTATTGTATTGGAATAAGAAGAGATTTTATTACTTCACACAGTAAAAAAGCTTTAATGCTGAAAACAACTTTTAACTAATAATTTATAATATCTAATTGCAATTTAGCAAATTTAATATATATTGGAGAAGATCTTTATCCATACACCATTTTAGCATCTCAAGTACATTTTTTTTCATTCCTTTAATTCAGTGACTCTATGAATGATCCTCTCTCTTTACCAACCTCTCACACAACAAATTTCTAATTGATTGAATGATCTCTCTCTTCACCAACCTCTCACACAAAAAATTTCTAATTGATCTTTAATCCAAATGCTGGATAAGTGATCAATCATACTATGATAGTAGGTTTAGTAACAAATCATATTCATTAACGTTCTTTTTAACATATACATATGGACCCAAAACGAGAGTAACCCTTTTACACTAGCAAACCACAAGTGAATAATTGAATATAAGTGATTATTAATTATTATACCAATTTCTTCAAACTTCAATGATTGATATTTTTCTTCTATATGATTTTGGTTTTAAATTTAAGATATTATTTTGATCATATATATAAGCACACAATAATTTTAAAACCTTAATGATTGATATTTTTCTTCTATATGATTTTGGTTTTAAATTTAATATATTATTTTGACCATATATATAAGCACACAATAATTTTAAAACATTTAAATAATTGATAATTTTTTCATATTGTGTTTTGTTCTCCAAACTCATTTTCTTATATGTAAATGTGGTAATCATTCATGTAATAATGCAATTCAATAACTTACATTTCATAGTTAAACACTTGCATCTTTACAAATTAGAATCAAAATTTCAATTTAATATCTTAAATACATATAATTAAATATAATTAAATAGATAATTTTTCTTTATATTTTACATTTCATATTTAAACACTTACATCTTTACAAATTGGAATCAAAATTTCAATTTAATATCTTAAATATAATAGCTATAATTAAATAGATAAATTTTCTTTATATTTTAAATTAATGTTGCATATAAAATCTATCTAAATAAGTTAATTTATAATTGACAATTTTATACCTATTAAAATTTAAATTTAAATTATTAATATGATTATAACAACTATTAAATCACAATTCCACAAACTAAATAATTTGATTAAAAATAAATAACAAATTGATTAAAAATAAATAACAAATTAATTAATTAAAATTAAAAAAATGTTAATTTAATATAAAAAGTAAATCTATCCATCTATCTAATATGATTTTGGATGATTTTGGATGAGGTTGAAATAAAGAATATGCAGAATATATTTTATAAAATATTAAGATAAGAAAACAATTATACTTTATAAAAATTATGAAAAGAAAACATTTATAAATAAATAAAACATAATCAGATTTAATCATAAAAATCATTTCATTCATTATATAAATATTCAATAAAGTACAATACACTTTATCTTCTTTCAACTATTCAATTTAAGATTGTAATGCCAGTCACCTCTAACTCCTGCCAAAATAGAATCGAGCAGGAATGCAGAGGAATGCACTAAAATTCCATTATCAAAGCTATATTGAGAATCATAAGTTACAGGTTCCGCCCTCACAGCCTGGAAAACAAAGATTTTAACGTTCATTTGTTGCTTTACAGATACATCTTTCTGTCATGTGAGTAAGTCTACAATCAAAAAGGCTGATCAGCTATTTAAGAAAATAGAATTGAGCAGAAATGCAGAGGAATACACTAAAATTTCATTATCAAAGCTATATTAAGACTAAAATTCCATTATCAAAGGTATATTGAGAATCATATATTGTCAAAGCTATATTGAGAATCATACGCCACAGGTTCCCACCCTCACAACTTGGAAAACAAAGATTTTAGCATTCATTCGTTGCTTTACAACTACATCTTTCTGTCATGTGAGTAAGTCTACAATCAAAAGGCTGATCAACTATCTAAGAAGGGTCTTACATTGGAAGCGGGCAGTGCGGAGGAAAAGTGTTTCAGCATTTACTGAATGCTACTCTCTTTTTTATTTTTTTTTGTAACTGATAGTTAATATACTTCGAGACAATGTATGATGACAATAGATTGTGTTTTTTCTGATATACTGGAGATTTCAGAATCTCAGTGATCTTTTGAATCTCAGTGATCTTTTGAATGTTTAGTATTAAAAAGTTCGGGGGAGTATAAGATCACTTTCTGATCTGTAACTTATTTTCTTTGAATGTTTAGTATTAAAAAGTTCGGGGGAGTATAAGATCACTTTCTGATCTGTAACTTATTTTCTTTTTAGAAAATTTCTGGACTTTACTCCGATAGGGGTTTTAGCAAGCTGCTGATATGTTAGATAGAGGACCAGAATACATGTAATTTTCACTATGACAAGAGACATTGTGTATTTTTTTTTATTCATATATGAATAACAGGAAACTCAGGAAATCGAAGCTATATTGAGAACCATATTTATTCAATAAAGTACAGTACACTTTATCTTCTTTAAACTATTCAATTTAAGATTGTAATGCCAGTCACCTCTAACTCCTGCCAAAATAGAATTGAGCAGGAATGCAGAGGAAAAAACTAAAATTCCATTATCAAATCAACTATTCAATTTAAGATTGTAATGCCAGTCACCTCTAACTCCTGCCAAAATAGAATTGAGCAGGAATGCAGAGGGAAAAACTAAAATTCCATTATCAAAGCTATATTGAGAATCATATTCATCCAATAAAGTACAATACACTTTATCTTCTTTTAACTATTCAAGTTAAGATTGTAATGCCAGTCAACTCTAACTCCTGCCAAAATAGAATTGAGCAGGAATGCAGAGGAATACACTAAAATTCCATTATCAAAGCTAATTTGAGAATCATATTCTGGTGGATATTCACCTAAAAGATAACTCCCAACTCCCCACTTTATCCAAACCAGGATTTGTAAAGCACTATATAACCATCTCCCAAAACATTTAAACCTTAGTACTATGCCGAGACATGAAATACATACCATTTCCAGAATTATCACTGTGGACACCATAACTTTGGGTTTCAACCAAACCCTATAAACCTTAACTATTGGACGAAACCAAAAGTTAATTGTTGCAGGTTCTTTGGCATCACTGTCTTTGGGATCAACCTGAACTGTTAACTCTTTGAAATCACTGGGTTTTTTCGAATTCTGCAAATACTTCAAATGCATACAGTCCATGAACAAAGCAATACCAACGCCTACCATTATCGCAATAACTCTACGTTCGGAAGGCTGTATAGATTTCTTATCATACCATTTTCCACCATGAAGAGGAACAAATATCGCCCAAATTATAGAGCAAATGAAGTTTACAGATGCCACTATATAGGAGAAGGTTCTAATGCCCGAACGAGTACCTCTAAATCTCAACACCCGGCAATCATTGTCTTTCCGGGCCATAGCTTTCATTAGAAAAGCACTGGCAGCAAACCCACTTCCTTTAGTGTCCACAACATAATCTTTAACAGCCCTTCTTGCTACAAGAGAGCTGGAGAAGCCATCCACTTTGAACCAAACAGTTAGTCCAATGTTTAGTAACACCTCTGCTAACCTTGGCAATATTAAAGAGGCAGTGCTGTAATCACGGTCAGCACCTTCGAAAGACCTGATCAGCAGCTTTGTCCAGTAATCATAGCCTGATGGAGAAAGTGGAAGGCAGATGCAAGAATGATCTTCGTTCATGGATCCCACTGAAATATGATCAAATATATCCTCAACTGCCTTCTTTCCTTTCTCGGTGTCGCCCGGCTCTGTCGATTCCTTCCTTCCAGATTCCCCAGTTTCCTCCACATACTGGCCCTGGTTGCACCCATGGCAGCCAGTTGCTAAGCACTGTGGAGATGGCAGTAGACACAGGGAATCAGAGAGTCGTTTAAGTGTTCTGGGCATCCGACGAGCAAGCATCTTTACGATCTCTTCCACATACCAGAATACAATGCAATTGCATTCTTCCCTTTTGTGATCCTTGCAATTACAGAGCCCGGGAAGAAGTTCAGCAGATTTAGATTTTAAAGGAAAACATTGAAGTAGAATGGAGTGCACCTTATAGGCATTGCAGATATACCTCATGAATTGCTTCATGGATGAATTGGGCGTGTTGTATGACAGCATTACAACAGAAGCCTCTCCAAATCGATTTTCTTCCTTTGGCTCACAGGTAGTCAGTCCGAACCCTTTATTTATAACGTATAGTTCGGGGCTTCTTAAGGTGGCCAGAAGATCCCTGGCACCCATCTCCAGGTCAAGTCTTCCCCTTAACAAGCTTGTAACAAATATTGCTAAATTTCCTACGAAGGAGATTTCTATATCGGAAGAAATACTAGCAGACCCTGTAACGTTCTGGTCTATCTCGAACTGCGCTAAAGCAATATTGCATAGCCATACCAAGCAGCAAAACAAATGAATAATCAACAATTGCATGATTATGTAGCGGCTCCCTAAAACACCCATCTCAAAATTCAAGACACCTCTGATAAACGAAAATGGCCGCGTAGGCTATAAAGAACCAATGGTTTGGCACTTCCCAACTTCGTTGCTCACTTCCCCGATTACAGCACCGTGACTAGCATAGAGGTTTGCAAGTAAGACCCGATTACAGCACCGTGACTAGCATAGAGGCCTGGATCGTTACAAGCACGAGACAGTTCCAGTTCGAAGTTCACAGAGAAGTGCGAAGACGGGCCGTGATTAACTTGGTACCAAAGCCGTGGAGTAGCAGGGCAACCCTTAAGTCGATTGCAGATTCCATTGTGGGGCAGACGTGCCGACTTGGGCCCATCTCTTCATGTTCGTCTGCATAGACGGCGTTTTCCCATTTCTACCGGAACCGTTTGCCCTATAGCTGCCTGAAATGTCTGCTATTCTTAGCCTGAAAGTTTCTCACTTGTCAATCGTATTGAGAGCGTCTCACCTGTCAATCGTCCGGAAAGCTGGTCCCCTGTCAAAAGCTTGTCACCTGTCAATCGTCCGGAAAGCTGGTCACCTGAAAGCTGGTCACCTGTCAAAAGCTTGTCACCTGTCAATCCTAAACTAAAGCATTTTGTGTTTCAATTCTTATTATTATTATTTTTCTTATGAAATTAGAAACTGGAAACTGGTTGTTTATTCTTTTTAGAAATTCTCTCTATATTCCATAATTTCAATTAGTCCCTGCCATGGCAGGGAATATAGCGATGGCTTGGTCGCCAAAATTGAGTATGGGGGACATAAATAAATCACCTAAGTTGATAATGTCTGTTTTATAGGCAAGGGTGGCAGCATTTAACTATTGTGTGACCTTTACACCATAATTCACTGCTCTACAATGACAACCTTGATGTCGGGGTTAGGGTTAATGAACAATATCATGGCACATATGCATATCTTGCTCATTTAATGAAATTGACCTTGGGATTTGGCACGCCAAGTTTTGCATCGGTTCCTCTGGGCATTCACTATCTATTATTAACTCGGGTAGGTGAAGTAGTGGACAATTGGCTTATCTTCGTGTGCCACTTAGTACCTACATTCAACCAACAGTGTACAATGGACTCTTGGAAAGTCATAAGACACTACTTCACCGTTGGAGCTCATTTCCCACAACTTAGTTCTTGGTTGAATTCATTTGTTTCTCTCTGTTAGCTTGAATAGTATCAATATAGGGTATAGAAATTTCTCCATCATTTGATGGAATGGAACATGTTGAGTTACCTTGCAGCTATTTTCAGTGTAATTTAGTGTTTTATTCAACATTTTATTCTATATATTTTTAGCTTCTATTTTCACACTAATTGTTATTATAATTACAGTGTCATGAAGAGGTTTCTTCTTCAATATTCGAGGTTTACCTCTCTTAACTCCGTGTCTGTGAATTTCAAATTACATAAAGGAACCATTCTCAGAGTATTCGGTAAGGACTCGATGCTTGCTTTTGCTCATAGTTTTGTTACTACATTATAGGGAAGATATTATATTTTTTATAATCACTTCGTTTTGATTATTCTGCATGCTAAACAACATGCGTTTGGGAAATTACATCCACTTGGGCGAATGGTGACAACGTTAGCAGGTATGTCTCTGCGAGTTGTATGAAAGTCATTGTAAACTTCAAGAGATGTCACGTTTGACCAGTGATAGTGTTTCTGGGATTTCATCTATGGTGGGCGTAGGGGGCTTATATTGTTTTCCCTTTGCCAAAATGTTACAAATATAAAAATAATAAAATATCTAATTATAATAATTAATAATAATCAATAAATATCATTTATGAGAAGATGCAACACCTCATTAAAAGGTGTCTAAGCTATATTTAAGCGCACCACTCATTGTAATTTAATATCATCTTATCATTTATCAATATATTATTTATCATCAAAATCTGGGATTCAAAGTATCTGTGGACATTTTAGATTATTTACGGGTATTAAGAAGTTTTTACACTTCATATGGTATCAAAGCGAAATCTAATCCGACCGGCAGATAGCCATCATCTCAAAGTTTCTCTGAACCTTAAAATTTTTCCATTAACTCTAGGGTTTCCCTAAATCCTCACACACCACACTTTTTTTTTCTATCTCCCACTTCTCCTTCACTTCTCTCACTCACTCCTACACACCCTCAACTTTCCACTCTCTTCATCCATCCTCCACACACATCTGTACGACGCTCTCCACGGTCATAGCCACATTTTCCCTGCCGTCTCCATCTCCACGCACCAATCAAACTGCCATCCTTCTGACGCCCCACAGACTTAGTTTCCTCACGCATAGCCTCCATGACCTCCATTGCACTCGCGTGGTTTTCCCTCCATCGTACTCCAATGCTCGCCGCCCCCCTTCGACTGACCTTCCTACAAATCCATTCTCGCATCTTCCAATGCATACTCTCGTCGTCGCCTTCCCACAGACCTCGCCCATCGTTCTCCACCACCACCTCTCTCTATGCGCAGTCTCCCTTACGCCCAGCCTCTCGGTTCCCATCCCTCTCCACTAGCATCAACCCTAACTCCCACTACCTTCATCCATTCTAGCTCCAACACCCTCACACCCCACGGTCGGCCTACACGTGTCCTTCCTCCTCCACGCGATTCCCTTCCTCCATCCACTTGTCGGTCTCCCTCGCATTTAGATGTTGCGCCCTTTAACTTCGCGGCTCCCCTCCTCCCAAGTGTCCACCACTCCCTACACTCCATCACTACACTCCATCGTACACTGTCATCTGCATTCCTCCAGCTTGCTCCCCAATCCAATCACTCCATTTGCCTCTCATCCATTGCCTCCCATCCACGCGGTTACACACATTTCAAACTCACGCTAATATCACCTAGGGTTTATAAACCCTAATTACGTCGAAGATGTTTCCTCATTGAGAAATGATATGAGGACACTGTTACAGATTCCTCGTCTTTAGATTCAATTAAAAAACACCACGTGTCTACACCCAAATTCGATGTCCGCCATTCGATTTGGTCACTACCTTTTCAACACTCATCTGCTGTTCAATTGTCTTGGGCAGCATTTTTTACCATTTCTGCAGATATCTGATCCCAACCAACTACAACTTCCATATATTCGATCCCCGCCAACCACACCTTCCAAGATGCTAGACTTCTCCCTGCCCCGATTTTTAACCACGGCTGAATCCCGGCAAACCAGAGTTTCCAGGACGCTACTCTCCCGCTGCTCTAATTTTCGACCACCGCGAAACTTGAAGTTCAGCCGAAAACAGGGGTTTTAATGAAGCAGATTGACAATAAAATAGAAGTATTGAAGAGCACTTCTGTGAAAATTTGAAGCATTCAAGGTTTGTCTCTTAGCTCAAGGATTTTATGTTCGTTTATTCATGGCAACTTTATCTCCCATGATTCTTTTGAAGCTCCTGCACAACATGAACACCGATTTTCAAGTTACAAGCGAGCATCATTCTGCAATGTTACAGGTAACAGATAGAGTTCCAGTAGATCTAGATTATAAAGAGCTGTGGCCAAAGTAAAGGTTTTACATTAAGGTCTTGGATTCATCTCATTCTCTCTCATAGATGAGCAACAAAATGTTGAAATAATGTATGTGGAACCCATGTTCCTTATATTTGAGGGGTTCGGCCTATTCCAGGTCACCCAGTCCTCGGCAGTCCTGATGATTTGGTCAATACGCATCAACACGAGGAGGAAAATAAAAATGTGAAATGCAAGGGTTTCAACCTTGTTACTGGTGAAAGCCTTGGGCCTAAATATTCTCACTATTGCGATTCCTGGGACCCGAACATGAGACTTGAACCAGCAGCCTTTGCTGGACCAAAAGCTGATTTTTCCCTTCTGTAGAGAATATCACGTTTGGGTAGGCAAGGTTACACAAGCTATGAGGCACTTACTCCAACAAAAGATATGGTGGATTCCATAAGGTCTACTTCTTCGTCACCGTTCAGCAGGATAAAAACTATGAAAAAGACAACGATTCCCTTCCTTTTTCCGTTCAATCGTCCATGGTGGTCAATGTGATGCTAAAATCAAATACTAGTGCGGGGAATTCGAAGAACTTTAGAAGGAGTTGTGATGTCCCTTTGTCGGTAAAATTTTTAGGAGTGTTACAAAGCGTGACCAAAAACATAGAAAAATTATGTAGGGACATCATTGCCCTTTGGTTATTTTCTGAAGTTCTGAAAAAATTATGTAGATACATCCTTGCTCTCTGGCTTTTCTATAAGGTTTTATAATTGTAGGAATTTATTGATGCATGTAGAATGCCATTTTATCCATGAATAAATTCATAGGCTTCTGGGTCAACTAATGCCCTTGAATGATAATGGGATATATCGTTCACTTCACATATTGGTAAGAGGGTTGGAGGCAAGTTTTCCTATTGTTTGGTGGACTACACTATTTCATCTCCAAATAACGGTTATCTTGAGCTAGGGTAGAACCCTGTGAGGCATATATTGAGGAAATCTATGAAATATATGCCCTTTTTCAGGGATAGAGTTGCAGAGACCATCTATTATGTTGGGATTGAGCAAGTTTGGATTGAAGGAGTACTACTTCCCATTCATCCTAGGGTTTGGAATTTTGATGTTGGGGGCAATGGGGGCATTGTCATTGATTTTGGCACAACTTTGACCTTCTTTGTCCGGCCTACGTACAAGAAAATCATTGCATCATTCTAGAAGGCTGTTGAGTATCCAAGAGTGAGGTCTTTGCACATCTTAGATATGTGCTTTAATGTCTCTGGTATTGCCATGCCCAAATTTCCAAATATTACTATTGTTTTGAAAGGTAATGCTCGGTTTGAACCTCCTCCAAACTATTTCATTGATGTTGCTGACAGTTGGCATTACAGGGTGTGAATTCCCCTTCTGCTTTCTCCATTCTAGGTAATCTTTTGCAACAGGATTTTTATATTCAGTATGATAAGGAAAATTCTATACTTGGGTTTGCTCACACTCACTGCTTCCTATCATAGAGCTTTTGTCACCAAGTGTTCATCTTGTTTGATTTATCTATCCCAATAGTAAAGAAAACAAATCCTAATTATTTTTCTGGTGATTTTGATCATGTTTTGTGGTCATACTTCCTGGCCGCGGAATCCATCAAGCAAGAAGTTTGTGTGATTGGCCTATAATTTTTTTCTGGTGATTTTGATCATGCTTTGTGGTCATACTTCATGGCCATGGAATCCATCAGGCAAGAAGTTTGACTGATTGGCCTATACTGGTTTTATTCATGGTTTTGCATGTGAATCTCAATGATGAATACCAAAATTATTACGTGGGTGTTGATGATGATTATAACTCCATTGTAAAACAGCCTAATTCAACATTATATGAGATTTTTCATGGTGTTTTTAACTATGGGAAGATAGCTGGCGATTTATCTGATGACTTGCCATTTGAGTGATAAAAAACAATGCAGTGTTTTAACTTGCTTTGCAATGCATGGATGTTTAAGGGCTTGCAACTTGGAATTAATAAAAGCAGACCTGGACTCGATTGAACTTTTGAATTGAGCATTTCAGTTTAGGTAAGCTTTTGTCATGATACTGAATTTAGTGTTGACATGATGGAGATGATGTTGATATTTATTGTTTTTTTAACAACAAGGGCAGTTTTCTACAGCACTATACTTCTGCAGAATTCCCTGAACTTTATTCATCGAATAACTCATGGAAACAGGAACACTCACATATTTCCATGAAAAATTTAGTTTCACTTATCTTTTAAGATAAGTGCTTGATAGAATTTATTTTGAAGTAGTTAGTAAATAAAAAATAACTAATTTTTTAAATCTGTGAGGCTTGAAGATTTTTAATATATCTAAACTTTAAAAGAAAGAAATTATTTGGGATTGCATTTTATTTGAATATTGCAAAGAAATATCATATTTTGTTTGAATGCGTCCTATTACTCTATTATCACTCCATTATCGTTAGTAGCTTATGGTCCTGAGATAATTTATAATAGTTCTATTTGTTTTGTTTGAATGCATACTATTACTCTATTACTGGTAATAGCTTATGGTCATAAGATAAGATAATTTATTACTGGTAGTAGCTTATGGTCATAAGATAATTTATAATAATTTTATTTGTTTGATAGTCAAGTTTCATATTTTCAGAAAATTGGTTTTCAAGGCTTGATTTTGGATTTTCTTTCGTTATTTCACCTTCATGTATAGCCAAATATTAATTACTTATTTTCCAGGCACATTAGTTTTTTCTTACATTCATTTATCACCAAATATTAATTGTGGTATAGTCACATTAGTTTTTCCTTTGTTGTGATATTTTAGTGAACAAAAAATACATACATTTAGATTTTAAATGCATATCCACAGCTAAAATTAGCCTAATTGCATTTTCTCAAGAACTGAAATGTATATTTCAACATATGTATTTACCATGGCTTAGAGTACAACTTTCTTGAACATCTCAGTATTGCTCAAATAAAAAGGACAAAATTCATATGCTGAAAAGGAGAACTGTTTATGAAAATTCAGATGCTTGACTTCTGCTACAGGAACTGTTTATGAAAAGGAGAACGGAACCCTAAATCATGCCTCATTTAATGTCATCAATACACAAATTTGGGGAGTATGCGATACTGGATATTTTATGGACACTAGCAATCCACCTTATAAAGCAACTAGTCAATCTCAATTTAAAGGGATATTGGATTCAGAACTGTAACAGACAGCACGCTCATCTCCCAGATCACTTCGATATCATGGTTAGGACTTGAGAATGGAGAATATACACTACATCTAGAGTTTGCAGAGACACTTACGATAGATACAACAACCTGCAAGACACATTTTTTATGTTTATGTTCAGGTATCGTAAAGGATGAGGTACCCAAAGGATGATCTTACAGTATTATTGTCACTTCTCTCCAAGGATAGAATAACATATTTTTGTTACGTCCACCCAAGAACCACACTATGCATTTTGTGCATTAATTCTTTTAATAATGAATTGTGACTCTGATCTTTTGCCTTTAGCAAATGATCTAACAAACCATTCCTTAAATTAAAATGTAAAAAACATATTTGCATTTTTTAAAATGATGTCTACAACACTTCAAAATGTTATAAGTATAATTTACATTGATGGTGGTCCATTTTTTTTTCACATGAAAAAGTTCTATACTTTATAGTATATAAAATTGAAAAAAGATTACAATCTTTCAGTAAACTAACAGGAGCCTGAGAATGGCCCATCCAAAAAACATGCAGATGCCTTGCATCCATGATCAAACCCATAAATAACCATGTTCTTAACCCCAATCCTAAGCCTCGGAGATGCCAAAAAAACTAAAATGCATATAAAGGACATAGTAAAACCGAAAACCTCCATTGAAAAGGAGATAAAAAGAAAAAATGAGGCAGCTGCTATAATGAAATAATGAAACAACTAACACCTGAAAGGGACCCTGAATCCCGTAACAAAAGATCTTTATAAATCTCAAAAAAGATACAGCCTTCACAAGCTAAAAGACCACGGTTAGCTGAATCCCTTGCATGTCCAAAAGTAGCCTGCGGATCTGGTCCATATATATAGTTGTCTCTCGCAATTTCACGGCCAGTGTAACATAAAACATCCTTGAAATCCATTTTTCCAAGGTTGGGAAATGAGCTTGTTGTACTCCAAACTAAGGGATCTACGGACCAATGGTAACAGCTATAAGGGTTACGACTGGTAAATATAAAAGACAGTGTGCTTCATTAAATTAAAATGTTATGCACAGATCAGCACCTTTCTACTATGGATGGGCAAGATGCACCACGCTGAAGATGGTCATATTAAAATTATTCGTATATTAATTGTCATAACTTATTTTTCTGTTATGAAACTAGAAATGCATTGTCAGTTTCAACTTGCTTTGTCACTGATGATGTTCAGTTTTAGCTTGTTTTGTCACTAATGATTTTAAATGTGTGGAGATTTCCCAGCCACTGTTGAAATGATTTATTAATTTTAAAAAATTAAAAAATAATTATACAAATTTTAGTTGAAATTTCAAATTTGTCAAATTTATTGATTTAAAAAAATTAAAAATTAAATATACAATTTTTGATACCAATTTCAAATTTAAAAAAACTAAAAAACTAAAATTTAATTATAACTTTCCTGCAAGCATCAACCATTACTTTTCTTTTCAAATTATTTATAATATTTTACATTTTAAAAATTAATAAAACTGAAATATTTAATTATAAAGAAATTTGTATTTATTTCTTCACAATATTATAAGCTTAATCAATTAATAAGTTTTTTTACCTTAAAAAAAGTGTACATTCTATTAATGAAAATAGAACACATTGTGTGGGGTCTATGAGCCTTCCAAGAGATATATGTCGGCCTTTACATATTAATCCAAAGGTTTACAAGTGCATAGGCACAAAACGACATTGCTCAAAGAGCAAGTAGATGCGATAAACTACATATTTTAAAAATCCCTATGACAGGGCAACAAAACTGTGCATTTAGGATCGGTACGAAAAGTGTTCAAAAGAGCAAAAAAGAGAAAGAGGCCCTAGATAAGCCATCTAAAACGAGCATGATCAAATGCAAGCAAGAAACCATGGCAATGGTGCAATAAGTATCTCGCTGTTGCGTTGTAGGTTCTCAAAGAAAGACAAGTGTCCTCACTACAAACAACAAACCCACCACCGCTGCAAGACACACTCTCACTATTCCGTAGCTGAAACAGGCACACCAGAAAGCACACTATAGCCACCATAGGAAGGCCCCACCAGTGTAGAAATCCAGGAGAACAATGCACTGCCATTGCTAAACCGATTCTCACCTAATTGTCTCCATAGAAACAAGGTCGGTTCTCACCTATCCACTGCTAAAGAATAGGCACACCATAAGAGACAACGACTACTCAGGATCCACCACTGCACCACCGAAATTCTGCCACACCACAAATGCTACAGGAATCCACCTCCTCGGAGAATTCTCAAGCTTTGATCCTATTCCATTGTTTCTCACAGGTGAAGGGGGAGGGCAGTTAGGGTAGGAACCCTAGTCGCTTGTTCTCTTGTAACAGATCCTAAATCCTGATCTCAAAACCCTAGGTACTCATAGTTGTAGAGCAATGGGGGTTTCCTGCAATTTGTATCTAATAAACTCTAATCATTACTTCTTAAATCATACCCAATATTTCAAATTAATCATAACTTTTAAAATCATACACAATATTTTAAGTTTTAAAAATATATACAAAAAAAAAATTAATTATAAAGTAAATTGAATTTTTTAGTCCATGCCAAATAAGGTATCGTGTTGACTTTTTATTAATTCACTTTCATTTAAATCTCTTTTTTTTAACTATTAGTCTTTTCCCAATGTCAATTACTTTATGTTTTTTTCCCTTTCAACATTTCTTTGCACCTTCTGGGGCGATTGCTAGTTATGTCAAATTCAATTTTTTATTAATAGTATTATTATTAATATAATAATAATATTGTTATTACTTCAAAATCCCAAAACCCTCCCTAATTATTAAATTTTTAATAATAGTAATAAACTGTGGGGAAAAGCTAATTATTGAAGATTATTACCCTTGAAGTTGAAGACCAAGAAAAAAAGAAGACAAGAAGTCAAAAGCCATTCTTGGTTGAAGAAGTCAAAGTCAAAAGAAGGCTCGTCAAAGAAGCAAAAAACATAATCACAAACGATGGCACCTACATATTCAGAAATGATGTCGCAGTTACAAGCATCATTGGACAAGTTAGAGAAAAATAAAGCGACCAATAAAGATCTTCAATTCAAGATTATGAAGCAAGAAGTGTGAAATCATTTAGCAAAACAGGAGAATCATAGCTTAAAAGATCAAAAGCGAGAGATCCAGAAAATGTTATTAGATAAGGATAAGGAAATTTCACATCTAAGAAGCCACAATCAAAACCTGGAAGACAAAATAAGAAACTCCAAATATGTTGAAGAATCACCTTATAGAAGTGATAATGACTTCGAAGAAGACATAAAGCATTTAAACAAGCTCATCATGGATAAAGATACAGAATTGACACAAACCTAGAGAAAACTAGAAAATCAAGAATCAAAGGGATGTCGACATCAACAACAGAAGGAAAAAATCCAGCAACAGTATGACGACATTAAGAAGACACATAAGTTGGAAATTACAAAAATCAACAATACGTTATCAAGCAATACCGAGGAACTAAGTCGACTACGAAATCATAGCAAAACATTAATTACGAAGATTAAAAAGTTGAAACATAGTCGGAACAAGGAACATTCCAATGAAGACCTCGAAGGAAGCATACTAGAAAAGCAAGAAGAAAACCATAGCTTAAGAAATCTTAATCAAGAACTAGAAGAACAAACCGAGAAGTTAAAAAAGGAAAAAAGTCGCAAGACGAAAGGTTAGAGGAGATTCAAAGTGCGCAAATCCAGAAGAAAGCATCTAGACTCCCCGAAAAAGAAATTCAAGTTGACGAAGAAGGAACGAAAACAAATCTAGTCCTCATCACAGTTCAAAAAGAAGTCAATTCAGTAGAAAAGCGAACAATAAAAACTCCTTATCGACACCCCCAATCATAAAGGTCATTTTGACCAACGAAATGGTCAAAATGAACATAAATAGGGAAGTTATGATGTCAGATGTGAAGGAACACAAAATATACAACCTAAGAAGAAAAGGGGAAGATTTATCCAACAAGGCAACCAACAGTCAGCCCCAATGAAAGTAAATCTCAAATGGATCACTTTCGAGGAAATGCGACATTTCAGTTCTGGGATTCGAAAATTATATCACCATGTTTCATCAAGTGTTGGATTTACAAGTTTAGAGGGACATAAGAAGATGTTACAAACAAAAATAATTGATAAGTCCTTCACTAAACAATGCTTTGAGGAAGTGCGCAGACGGGCCGTGATTAACTTGGTACCAAAGCCGTCGAGTAGCTTGGCACTCTATCTGCAGCGCAACCCTTAAGTCAATTGCAGATTCCATTGTGGTCCAGACGTGCATAGATGGCGTTTTCCCATTTCTATCGGAACCGTTTGCCCTATAGCTGCCTAAAATGTCTGCTATTCTTAGCTTGAAAGCTTGTCACTTGTCAATCATATTGAGAGCGTCTTACCTTTCAATCGCCCGGAAAGCTGGTCGCCTGTCAAAAGCTGGTCACCTGTCAATCGTCCGGAAAGATGGTCATCTGTCAAAAGCTCGTCACCTGTCAATCGTCCGGAAAGCTGGTCACCTGTCAATCGTCCGGAAAGATGGTCATCTGTCAAAAGCTCGTCACCTGTCAATCCTAAACTAAATCATTTTATGTTTCAATTCTTTTTATTATTTTTCTTATGAAATTAGAAACTGGTTGTTTATTCTTTTTAGAAATTCTCTCTATATTCCATAATTTCAACGGTTTCATGATATCATATTCATTATTTATTATTCTATGGATGGGGGACATAAATAAATCGCCTAAGTTGTTAATGTTTTTTTTATAGGAAAGGGTGGGCAACATTTAACTTCTACAATGACAACCTTGACGTCGGGGTTTAGGGTTAATGAACAATATCATGGCACATATGCATATCTTGCTCATTTAATGAATTTGACCTTGGGATCTGACACGCCAAGTTTTGCATCGGTTCCTTTGGGCATTCACTATCTGTTATTAACTCGGGTACGTGAAGTAGTGGACAATTGGCTTATCTCCATGTGCCACTTAGTACCTACATTCAACCACATGTACAATGGACTCTTGGAAAGTGTTAAGACACTACTTCCTTCAGCATACTTCACTGTTGGAGCTCATTTCCCACAACTTATGCAATTGTTCTCGTTTTAGTCCATTTGTTTCTCTCTGTTAGCTTGAATAGTATCAATCTAGGGTATAGAAGTTTCTCCATCATTTGATGGAATGGAACATGTTGAGTTACCTTGCAGGAATTTTCAATGTAACTTAGTGTTTAATTCAACATTTTATTCTATGCATTTTTAACTTCTATTTTCACACTAATTGTTATTATAATTACAGTGTCATGAAGAGGTTTCTCCTTCAATATTCGAGGTTTACCTCTCTTAACTCTGTGTCTATAAATTTCAAATGACATAGAGTAACCATTCTCAGAGTATTCGGTAAGGACTCAATGCTTGCTTTTGCTTATAGTTTTGTTACTACATTATAGGGAAGATATTATATTTTTATAATCACTTTGTTTTGATTCTTTTGCATGCTAAACAACATGGATTTGGGAAATTACATCCACTTGGACAAATGGCGACAACGTTAACAGGTATGTCTCTACGAGTTGTATGAAAGTCATTGTAAACTTCAAGATATGTCACTTTTGACCAATGATTGTGATTATGGGATTTCATCTATGGTGGGAATAGGGGCCTTATATTGTTTTCCCTCTGCCAAAATGTTACAAATATAAAAATAATAAAATATCTAATTACAATAATTAATAATAATCAATAAATATAATTTATGAGGAGATGTAACTCCTCATTAAAAGGTGCCCAAACTATATTTAAGCGGGCCACTCATTGTAATTTAATATCATCTTATCATTTATCAATATATTATTTATCATCAAAATGTGGGATTCAAAGTATCTGTGGGAATTTTAGATTACTTACGGGCGTTAAGAAGTTCTTACACTTCATGTGGTATTAGAGCGAAATCTGATCCGGCGGGGGGATAGCCATCATCTCAGAGTTTCTCTGAACCTTAGAATTTTTCCATTAACTCTAGGGTTTCCCTAAATCCTCACACACCAATACACTTTTTTTTTTCTATCTCCCACTTCTCCTTCACTTCTCCCACTCACTCCTATGCACCCTCATTTCCCCACTCTCTTCATCCATCCTCCATGCACAATTGTACGACGCTCTCCACAGTCACAGCCACATTTTCCCTGCCATCTCCATCTCAATGCACCAATCAAATTGCCATCCATTCAACGCCCCACAGACTTAGTTTCCTCACGCATAGCCTACACGACCTCCATTGCACTATCGCGTGGTTTTCCCTCCACCGTACTCCAATGCTCGCCACCCCCCTTCGACTGACCTTCCTACATATCCCTCCTTGCAGCTTCCAGTGCATAATCTCATCGTCGCCTTCCCACAGATCTCGCCCATCGTTCTCCACCACCACCTCTCTCCATGTGCAGTCTCCCTCACACCCAGCCTCTCGGTTCCCATCCCTCTCCACTAGCATCAACCCCAACTCCCACTACCTTCATCCATTCTATCTCCAACACCCTCACATCCCACATTCTTCCTTCACGTGTCCTTCCTCCTCCACGCGATTCCCTTCCTCCATCCACTTGTCGGTCTCCCTCCCTATCACGTTGTGACCTGCATTTAGATGTTTAACCTCGCGGCCCCCCTCCTCCCAAGTGTCCACCACTCCCTACACTCCATCACTACACTCCATCGCACACTATCATCTGCATTCCTCCAGCTTGCTCCCCAATCCAATTACTCCATTTGCCTCTCATCCATCGCCTCCCATCCACGCGGTTACACCCATTTCAAACTCATGCTAATATCACCTAGGGTTTATAAACCCTAATTATATCAAATTCAAATTTTTATTAATAGTATTATTATAATATAATAATAATATTGTTATTACTTCAAAATCCCAAAACCCTCCCTAACTTGAGTGGATTCAATATATATATATATATATATATATATATTATTTGTAATAATAATTGTTATTATATTATAATTATTATTAATTTTTTAATAATAGTAATAAATTGTGGGGGAAAGCTAATTATTGAAGATTATTACCCTTGAAGTTGAAGACCAAGAAAAAAAGAAGACAAGAAGTCAAAAGCCATTTTTGGTTGAAGAAGTCAAAGTCAAAAGAAGGCTCGTCAAAGAAGAAAAAGACATAATCACAAATGATGACAACTACATATTCAGAAATGAAGTCGCAGTTACAAGCAGCATTGGACAAGTTAGAGAAAAATAAAGCGACCAATAAAGATCTTCAATTCAAGATTATGAAGCAAGAAGTGTGAAATCATTTAGCAGAACAGGAGAATCATAACTTAAAAGATCAAAATGAGAGCTCTAGAAAAGGTTATTAGATAAGGATAAGAAAATTTCACATCTAAGAAGCCACAATCAAAACCTAGAAGACAAAATTAGAAACTCCAAAAATGTTGAAGAATCACCTTATAGAAGAGATAATGACTTCGAATAAGACATAAAGCATTTAAACAAGATCATCATGGATAAAGATACCAAATTGGCGCAAACCCAAAGAAAACTACAAAATCAAGAATCAAAGAGATGTCGACATCAACAACAGAAGGAAAAAATACAACAACAGTATGACGACATTAAGAAGACACATAAGTTGGAAATTACAAAAATCAACAATACGTTATCAAGCAATACCGAGGAACTAAGTCGACTACGAAATCATAACAAAACATTAATTACGAAGATTGAAAAGTTGAAGCATAGTTAGAAGAAGCAACATTCCAATGAAGACCTCGAAGGAAGAATACTAGAAAAGCAAGAAGAAAACCAGAGCTTAAGAAGTCTTAATCAAGAACTAGAAGAACAAATTGAGAAGTTAAAAAAGGAAAAAAAGTCGCAAGACAAAAGGTTAGAGGAGATTCAGAGTGCGCAAATCCAGAAGAAAGCATCTAGACTCCTTGAAAAACAAATTCAAGTTGACAAAGAAGGGACGAAAACAAATTCAATCCTCATCATAGTTCAAAAAGAAGTCAATTCAGCAAAAAAACGAACAATAAAAACTCCTTATCGACACCCTAATCATAAAAGTCATTTTGACCAACGAAATGGTCAAAATGAACATAAATAGGGAAGTTATGATGTTAGATGCGAAGGAACACAAAATATACAACCTAAATAGAAAAAAGGAAGATTTATCCAGCAAGGCAGCCAACACTCAGCCCCGATGAAAGTAAATCTCAAATGGATCACTTTCGAGGAAATGCAACATTTCAGTTCCGGGATTCGAAAATTATATCGTCATATTTCGTCAAGTGTCAGAGTTACAGGTTCAGAGGGACATAAGAAGATGTTACGGACAAAAATAATTGATGAGTCCTTCACTAAACAATGCTTTGAGGAAAAAGATTCCCTTAAGGGGAAGGCAATGTTACAAATATAAAAATAATAAAATATCTAATTACAATAATTAATAATAATCAATAAATATCATTTATGAGGAGATGCAACTCCTCATTAAAAGGTGCCCAAGCTATATTTAAGTGGGCCACTCATTGTAATTTAATATCATCTTATCATTTATCAATATATTATTTATCATCAAAATGTGAGATTCGAAGTATCTGTGGGCATTTTAGATTATTTACAGGCGCTAAGAAGTTTTTACACTTCACAAAAAAATTGGGGCCCTACAATATTTTCACATTTTTACTACATGAACAGTAACCCATGTTGTGTTTTCTTCTATCTCATTCAATATCCATTCAAACAATGAAAACTGTGTCATGGCCATGGAATCCATGTTGAGACCAGGGCCAATATTTATATCTCCTTAGGGGTGCCCTATCGTTCCCTCCTTTTTTCCTCTAGGTTAGGGGAAGCTTATCTTTATATAATATAGATTCATAGTCTTCATGTTTTGTTTGGTTTATCAGTGAGATTTTTCCATGGAGATTATAATTAGTATCGCATATGCATTTTTACAGTAACCTGTGCAAAAATCCAAAGAGATACTAGGTTACTTCAAAATTAAGTCAACACATTATTAACAATTTTTAATATACAAATTTTTTTATAGTTTAATTTGCATTTGCATTTTTGCATTATAGCTTGATATGAATTAGAGCTCGTCTTGTATGTAGGAAGAATTTGCAGTCTCATACGATAAGATCCAGGTTTCTTGCTTTTGATTATGTAGATAAAACGCTTAGGGTTTGGCTCAACATTACTGCCAATCCCAAATCATGTAAATTAAAAGTCGAGACATGCTATAACATTTATTGTTGAGGGGTATTATATTTATATATTTAATGGATAGGACGTAACCTATAACATTCTATATGGAAATTTATCTAAGAATTGGCATTATAATTGCGGGTTCTCTATTATTCAATTATTCTCAAAATGCTCTTGTAGAATTTTGTTTATTTATGAATAGTTTTGGTAGTTAAGTTTTCTACAAAATGATTATTAATATTCAACACTCGGGTCCTCTACAATTTCATATTCTTTCATAGTCAACCTTTGATAATGGATACATATGCTCTGTGTGCATTGTTTTACATTTACAAAACTCGTTTTTATATGTAGAACCATTTTATTATTGTTAAAAATGTTTCTACTAATGATTATGGTCTTTGACCAAGTCACACTCTCTTAGGCCTTCATCTCGTTAAATAGTTCCCTTGTTAATCATTTGGTTTTAAACCCTAATTTGTTCGAGAACCCAACATACCTTTATATTTTTCATTTATTATTCAACACAATGAGAGCTATTTATCTTCACTACCTTATATTGATACCACATACTCCAAGGAACGGCTCGGCTTTAGAACTCCCAGTCACAGAACCAAGACTCAATCACTACAAAACTATGAATCTTAGAAAATAACACATCTTTGTCCAATCGTCTTCGGATGGCAAAAATCATCACAAACTAAACACTAGTAGATCAACAAGCTTTTGATCCCAGCAGGTCTCACTAAGCACAGAGAGACAGCATACACCACTGACTTCTTCTTACACTTGAGATATATGTTTTTTGTATGCCAGGTCGTAAGAAGCGTGGGCACAGAGGATGCACAGACCTCAACTCGAATACTTACAGAACTCTCAACTCCCAAACTCCGAATACCCGAGTGGGTGGGGGAAGATTTATTTATACAAATTTATCCAGTAAACCGGTGACACCAAAATGAAAATGCAAGTAAAAGCTAAGATTCACTTTTATGGCGGTAGATCAAATTGTACCCTTTGTTGGATAAGTCATCTGAGCCATGTGAAGGGATCTAAGTACTTGCAGACCCATACTGACAAGAGAATTAAAATTTACAAGGTGGAACTACTATTAGCCGCTCCCACAACGCTTTTACATCAATTATAGGGGATAAGTCATCTAAGCCATGTGAAGGAATATAAGTACGTGTGGACCCATACTGACAAGATAATTAAAATTTACAAGTTAGAACTACTATTAGCATCCCATAATGCTTTTACATCAGTCATAGGGATCATATCCTACTAGGCAGATACATCTTTCTTTTCCATCCCCAATATCTAGTCTTCCACAAACACAACCAGATCCAACAAATCCATCATCATTGTCATAATTATTGTCAGAGGTAGATGGGATAGATATTTCAGTATCATGAAATAAACAATGTTAAAAACATCTTTCTACATCAGACCCCATCATAACTTTATTGGGAGAGCAAAAAAATTCTCCTTCAAAACATGATTCCACTTTGTAATCGAGCACGACTTCTTTGGTATAGTGTCTGTTCATCCTTCCATATTTATCCCGTTGGAGAAACTTCTGTGTGATTTCGATAGGTGGTTCTAAGGGCGAATATTTCTCACCAGTGTGTTTCAATTTGAATTTGAACCACATATAGCTCTGATGAGCTACAATCATGTTAGCCTAGAGATGCAAAATAAAATTAGCTCATCTTTGCACCCAATCTCTTCTAAGACATACATTATCAAGAAATACTTTTGTCCATCTTGACCATTTTTGTTGAACTAAGGAGGATGGATCTCTGTAAATTATGATCTCTCCTTGTTCTCTGCAAAATTGTAGAATCATATGGTAACTTTTCCATGTTAAATAGCAAGGGCCTATATCAACAAAGAAAATCTTTTTCCCATCAAACTCAGCAGTATCACCCTTTGGTGTTTTGATTGCATAACCTGGTCCACTTTTGGGAAGGGAGAACATGAATAAGCTTGGGCTTTTACTGTTGGCTCTCATTCTTTGTAAAAGAATTTTGCAAGCATGATTCCCTCCCTCATCTATCTCTCCTTCGATATCTGGGATAGAAAAAATCAGCTAATTACACCCAAGAGTCTGCCATGCAATTTTCTCACAAGGAATAATATTTCCCTTGAGATATTACCACCCTAGAATTTTCACCAATCTCCCTTAAGGGAATACAATTTCTCTAAATTAATAAAAAACGATCATGTTGTTCTTATCACCAACTCAATTAAACAACTCGTTCCCTTAGTCGCCTTCCCTCAATTCGCTACCCCTTCTTGTTATCCATAAGAGCCCATCCTTATATCACACCCAAATATTCAATCGACCTATCATAATGGATTATTGTCAGTGTATTGCTTGGCAGGACATGGGAAATCATAAATGGACAATAGGATAAGTGCGATCTTCTTCTTCTCCACTTCATGCAAGTTAATGGGCACTAAGCTAGGAAGGTTATGCATCTACCATTGCCATTGTTGAGGGAATGCCCAATCCATAATCCTTCTCACCTATGCATCTACAACTGTCATTGATAAGGGCCATAACCGACAAGTCACATGAAGTACATGAGGAGCATAACCTACCAGTTATTCAATAGAAGCAACTCTCCAACATAAGCAACAATGGTAGAATTCAATGCATAGCCCTTCCACATGCTATGCATGTGGTAACAAAAATAATTAATAGAGGTTTATACCCGTGGCCATCTATTCATCATGGATCGCAACTTGTTAATCAACTTTCAGTAGTGTTTGCCAGGAAATAGTGTCGTAGGCAAGGACATGATGAAAATAGTTTCTTCTTCTTGGATCAACATTTGTTTTCCACTACGAAAGGTTGACATAATTACAACTGTTGACATGATAAGATCAAAAACAAAACTCGATGAACTAATATAATTGTGGGCATTACATTCAAAAGGACCTAAAGAGAGGCAAATCAACAATAATGTGTCAAGGTTTCTGCGGTTGGAAAAATTGAGATTCTCTAAAGTCGAGATTCTTTATCCTCGTGCTTAACAAAAAATAGGTGGGCTTTATCCGGAATCCGAGATAGAATTTTTAGAATCTCAAATAACAGTATTTATCCTGCATAATTTGGATGTCCTGGGGGTCTTCCAGGGTGCTGAATTCATCTAGATGTTCAGAAAAACAATTTAATCAACACAAATCGTCGAATTTTTTAGATTTCAAATCGACGGATTTCGACCAAGTTTTGGCTGGACGGGAAAAATGGTTGCACTTTTAGACGACTTCTTTTAATAAAGAGTAGTCTAAAATGACTACAATTTCGGGCGGAGAAAATGACTTTTTCAAACACGGTTTTGTCGGAATCCAGGATAGAATTTTTAGAATCTCAAATAACAGTATTTATCCTGCATAATTTGGATGTCCTGGGGGTTTTCCAGGGTGTTGAATTCATCTAGATGTTCAGAAAAAAGATTTAATCAACACAAATCACCAGATTTTTAGATTTCAAATCATCAGATTCCGACCAAGTTTTGATTGGACGGGTGAAATCGTCGCACTTTTAGACGACATCTTTTAATAAAGAGTAGTCTAAAACGGCTACGATTTCGCCCAGAGAAAATGACTTTTTTAGACATGGTTTTACTGGAATCCGGGATAGAATTTTTAGAATCTCAAATAACATTATTTATCCTGCATAATTTGGATGTCCTGGGGTTTTCCACGGTGCTGAATTCATCTAGATGTTCAGAAAAATGATTTAATCAACACAAATCACCAGATTTTTAGATTTCAAATCGCTGGATTCCAACCAAATTTTGGCCAGACAGGCGAAATCGTCGCACTTTTAGACAACTTCTTTTAATAAAGAGTAGTCTAAAACGACTACGATTTCGCCCGGAGAAAATGAAATTTTCAGACACGGTTTTGCCGAAATCCGGGATAGAATTTTTAGAATCTCAAATAATAGTATTTATCCTGCATAATTTGGATGTCCTGGGGGTTTTCCATCTAGATGTTCAGAAAAACGATTTAATCAACACAAATCGCCAGATTTTTAGATTTCAAATCACTGGATTCCGGCCAAGTTTTAACCGGACGAGTGAAATCGTCGCACTTTTAGACGACTTCTTTTAATAAAGAGTAGTCTAAAATGGATACGATTTCACCCAGTGAAAATGACTTTTTCAGACACGGTTTTGCTGGAATCCAGGATAGAAATTTTAGAATATCAAATAACAGTATTTATCCTACATAATTTGGATGTCCTCGGGGTTTTCCATGGTGCTGAATTCATCTAGATGTTCAAAAAAATGATTTAATCAACACAAATCACTGGATTCCGACCAAGTTTTGGCCGGACGAGAGAAATCGTCGCACTTTTAGATGACTTCTTTTAATAAAGATTAGTCTAAAAAGGCTACGATTTATCCCAGAGAAAATGACTTTTTTAGACATGGTTTTACCGGAATCCAAGATAGAATTTTTAGAATCTCAAATAACAGTATTTATCTTGCATAATTTGGATGTCCTGGGGGTTTTCCAGGGTGCTGAATTCATCTAGATGTTCAGAAAAATGATTTAATCAACACAAATCGCTGGATTTTTAGATTTCAAATCGTAGGATTCCGACCAAGTTTTGGTTGGACGGGAGAAATCGTCGTACTTTTAGATGACTTCTTTTAATAAAGAGTGGTCTAAAACGGCTACAATTTCGCCCAAAGAAAATGAATTTTTCAGACACGGTTTTCCTGAAATCCAGGATAGAATTTTTGGAATCTCAAATAACAATATTTATCCTCCATAATTTGGATGTCTTGAGGGTTTTCCAGGGTGTTGAATTCATCCAGATGTCTAGAAAAACTATTTAATCAACACAAATCGCCGTATTTTTAGATTTCAAATCGTCGGATTCCGACCAAGTTTTGGTCGGACAGGCGAAATCGTCGCACTTTTAGACGACTTCTTTTAATATGACTTCAACCAAAAAGTCTTCAAGTTGAAACAATTGACAATGCAACTTAAAGTGATAGCATCACTGTGGTGTTTTGATGAAAAGCATCCTCGATTCCACTCATGTAGATTATGTCAAGATTCTTAGAAGAGCCAGCTACATAAAGTGACATGGCATAAATATAAAACAACTAGCTAATGTTTATACATACAAATAAAAGGTGACATGGCATAAATATAAAGAAACTAGCTAATGTTTATACATAAAAATAAAAGGTGACATGGCATAAATATAAAGCAACTAGCTAATTTTTATTAAAAAAATAAATTAATCATAATGCCAAAGATTGATAAAGGAAGAAATTAACCATGTTATGTCAAGCATAATGGTGATTATTAATTTTGTGTAATACATTACAAAGTAGAGAGTAAACATTTTATACTTTACATTATTATTTCATTTTTTATGTTACAATTTTTTAAAAAGTTTTTTTTAATGTTTAAAAAATAATTTATTTAATTGTTTTTTTGAAAATTAAAAATAAGTTTTAATTTTGTATTTATGTATTTTTTTAATAGCTAAATAAAGTATCAATGATATAGATTAATGTTGCAAATGATCCATGGTGTGAAGGTGCCATGGTCATACACAATATATGTATACTATATCAGGTTTATAACTCCTCCAACTACAACAAAAGGTGTTATTGAATCTTGTTTAATATTAGATAACGGCTATAAGAACATATTTTTTTTTTATATCAAATGAAGATGTTGTAGCTAATGTAATGTTAGTTAGTGAAGATTGATACATTCAATCTATTCAACAAAGGCACAGGGACATTGCCACCTTATAGCTCTTGTTGTAATATCTAAAATTAAAAAAAAAACACAAAAATCAATTATTATACTTTATAAAACATTATTAGTCGTATAGAAATAAAGAACATGTCATTCACATGGAGAAGATAAGACATGTTCAATTATTGTACACTATGAAGCTTTAAAAAAGATAAGACATTTTCAATTATTATACTCTATAAAACTTTAAAAAAGGTTCATAAAATTACAATACAAAAAATCAATTAATACTTTATAAACGTTTAGTGGTCATATTGTAATAATGAGCATGTTATTTGATTTTGGAGTAAGACCTAAAATTTCCTCTAATTGGATAACATCTCATCTTCCTCGGATGTAAAGAAACATGGTAATGACTTAAGACGTAGAGGCATCTACAAGAGTATAAATCCACCTCATATGGACCATCAACAAGTTATTTTAGGTGACATTGTTTTCATTGAATAACAATGATGAGTCAACTCAAAATATTTATGAATAGCAACCAATGATGACTATCCTTGCTACTAGTTCGACAACTAAATTATGATAGGTTTTTCCATAAAATAAATAAATAAATAAAGATCATATTATTCATACAGAAAATAAAACATGTTAAATTGTTAAAAATTATAATCAATGGAAATAAAGTGGTTCAATTATTATACTAGATAAGAATAAAGTAGTTCAATTATCATATTATATAATAAAATGTTGGTCATATTGCAATAAAGAATGTGACGTAAAGAGATAGACACAATGAATCATTGAAGAATACAGGCCTATTGATTTATAATAAGAATTAGAAAAAGTGTATAAATCATTAACAAAATTAGTATTTAATTTATTTTTTGTCAACCTTGCGGATGGTTTCATCTACACTTAGTTATGTCCACTAAGAAAAAGGATGGTGACAGTGTTATTTTTTCTATTAACAAGGCTATGTAGTCGCAGATGTTTACCAACATAGTCTTTAATAAAAAAGTCAATATCGCCTTTACAGAGGTTAGAAAAAATAGCACCGATGTCCTTCTCCTCATGTTCTAATTTTAGATCATCCAATAAAAATGACATTGCCTTGGCCATATATTTATATAATAATAATAATATAATTGTCTCAACAACCCAAAATACCACAATTCCCAAATAAGTCTGTTCACTCATCTATACAAAATTATAACCCACTAGTGTGCCATATGTTTCCACCTTCCACACGTCCCCAAGCGTCACCTATACAAAATTATAACCCACTAGTGTGCCATTTGTTGCCACCTTCCTCACGTCCCTAAGCGTTAACTCCACAAGATAGTTATTGTAAGCTCCCTTCATCTTGAATAAAAATACCTAGGACTCCCTAGAAAAAGTAGAGGGAATGAGAGATCCATTTTTGTCTCAAAATTGGAGACTAAAAGGGGAGATAACTTTAACTCTGAGATAAATGGAATACTTTTTAATCACTTTAATATTTTTTTAGGATGATTGCAAGGGCAAGAAATTAATTTCTTACTAAAAAGATAACAATATAATACTCACATTTTCATTAGGTTCATTAGATCCATATAAAATGGACATAATACCAATCTACATAGGATGTGTGAAACCCTTATTTGTATGATACTTTCCCAACACAATTACCCTACTCTTCATGAAAGATGGGTAGACAGACTTTACATCTCATATTGGAAAGGAATCGTTTGGGTATATTAGGTTTTGCTAATAGATCCTTTAGCAAAAGACCAAACAAGTACATTACATTGATAAATAATAAAAGTATATTTAATTGTCACTCACTTATGAAGGTTCAAAATGAATTATATTAGATACTTTGGAATTTAATTGCTAACATGTCACGTTTTAAGAGGAAATATGAAAGTAAATAACATGTCAATATTAAAAAAAGAAAAGAAAAGAAAGTTTGTCATTCATAAGAACCAGGAAAAGATAAGACATGTTAAATTATTATATTATGTGTAGCACTAACATATGGTAATTGCGAAGGTAGGTTAATCCAAATCTTAGATAACAATTAATTACATGAAGTAAGGTTTTTAATAAAAATAATGATTTATTCGAATTGTGATTGGTTTTAGGATAATGATGTCTTCTTCATAGGATGGAATTTTTTTTTGACTAATAGCGGCTGATGCCATCATTGTCACGGGCCAATTAAAACCAGCAGGGTAGGTGTAATTTAAATTTATTCAAAATTGAGCCCACCACACAACCTCTCTCATAATTATTGAACCCCACTCAAGTTCTCAATCCTCTTCCCTAGTACATTAATTGAACCTTATTCCATATTGTATTTTATTCTTCTTCCTAGTACAATGATTAAACCTTGTCAACATTATCTTTTAGTCCTCCCTCACAACAACCCCAACAACCCCACTCAAGTTCTCCATCTTCTCCCCCAGTACAATAATTGAACCTTAGTCCATATTCTTAGTACAATAATTGAACCTTCTCGACATTACTTTTAGTCCTCCCTCCAATGCAATAATTGAACCTTGTCCATATTATTTCATTTTTCCTTTCCCTCACAACCACATAACTGGTTGTGAGGGTGTCCACTTCACTAGCGATAGGACCACCTATATTCTTCTAGTTTTCCTATAGGGCTAATAATGTTTTTCAATTGAATAAATTTCTAGCATGGTACAACAATTCAAGTTTGTGTTTTTTGGAGTGGTCCTATATGTATTGAGTGGAGAGCACAATTAGTATAATTTCGATATTAAGGTGACAACACGATTTTTTATTTGGAAAACAAATAAGTTTGTTAGCAAAGGCATTGTAAATGCAATTGGCTTCTCCATTTGGATTATGTTCGCCTAATAATTTGATGGCTTTACTTTACTCTATTAATACAATTATCTCCTAATAAAGAACCCCTTTCTTATGAATTTTGGATATGATCATTTTGATATTTTGGACTCAATTATTATAACTCATTTTATTTAGATATTTTGGCATTAGTGAAATTATATTTTTGTAGTTCTAATTAATTTTTTGAAATAATTATGTGCTTTTTAAAAAAAATTATTATCAATAGACATTGATGTCAACTTTGAAATTTACTAAGCATAAATAGGGATATTTTTTTTTTTTCAAATATTTAATTTGTTTTGAATACGAGGTCTTTTTTATGATTAAGAATTGCTTTCTTATGAATTTTGGATATTGTCATTTTGATATTTTTGACTCAATTATTATAATTCCTTTTATTTAAATATTTTGGCATTAGTGAAATTATATTTTTTTAGTTCTTATTAATTGTTCTGAAATAATTATTATGATATTTATTTATTTTTTAATTATTATCGATATACATTGATGTCAAGTTCGAATCTACCAAGCATTAAGAGGGATAATTTTTTTTTACAAATGTTTTAATTTGATTTGATAGAATATTAGGGTAATACAACAATACAAATACTATAGGACATTTTATTTAAATATTTTAGTAATTTTTTAAAATTTAACATGGATAATGTTTTGTCATCATTATCCATGTTATTTCACAACCCAATACTAGACTATAAAAGTTCTTATTGATGCAAAATATATATGCATAATATTTTATTGATAATGTGCTATGAACATTATATATATGTTAATTAAAGTTATTAATTATTAAGTGAAAGGGTGTAACCCTTCACTATACACGCTCAAGCTTATAAAAGCGAGCCTCATTGTAAATTATTAAATCATCCTTTATCAATTATATATTATTATTTTATCAAATGGAGTTATTTTCCATTGGAGGATTATTCGCTTGAATAATCACGGAGTATATCCGGACACGGATATAGCATTGGTATCAGAGCCAGGCTTGTAGCCACCAATCTAGGACCTTCTCCAAAACCAGGCCCGTGGCCCAAAGAAGTAAAAAAAGAAAAAAAGAGAAAGAAAGACAAGTAAAAAAAGAAGAAAATAGAATATAGAAATAAATAAAAAAGAATTGAGAAGAAGTGAAAAAGAAAAAAAGAAAAAAAAGTAAAAGTAAAGTTTAGAAGTGATTAGAAGTAAAAAGTAAAAGTAAGAAGTGAAACCACACATGGTTTCAAGGTGCACATGGTTTTGTGAGAAGTGGGTTTGGTTTTATTCCCTAAGAGCAAACCAAAAGTGAGATTCGAACTTGGGTGGGGAAGGTAACAATCATTCTTCCCAACCACCTAATCTATACACAATCCACAAAGAAATTAATCTAAAGCAAAAAGTTAACCAACGTGGAGATTAATTAATATTAGTCCATAATTGTAAAATATTACAATTGTTTGGGAAATATATAATATTAAAATAATATTATTATTACATTTAAATAATAATAATTATTATAAGAAACAAAGCAAATTCAAGTCAAAGAAGACCAAGTCAAAGAAGAAATTAAAGACAAAGTCCAAGCAAGACTCCTTATCATCAAAGAAGTCGAAGAACACTTATCGTCGAAGAAATCAAGTCAAAGTAAAGGAAGGCTCATCAAGAAGTCGAGACACGTTAACGACAAGGATGACCAAGTTCGACATTATGAGCAAGGAACAAAAAATGTTAGACCAAAAAATGACGCAAAACCATAATACATTAATGGAGGTGTTACAAAGACTAATGCAAAAAAAAGACCAAGTCGGTAGTCCAAATGTGCTAGATGCCTCATCTCATATTTTCACACAGGAAGCACTTGCCAAAAATCAAGATATAAAGAAGGAAATAAATAATTACGAAGCAGAAATAATACGCTTGAACAAAATCGTTAGCGACAAAGATGAAGAACTAATGCAGTTACGACATAAATTAGAAAGTCAAGAATCAGAGGTCGGCCAGTGTCGACAACAGATAAAAGTTCTTCAAAAACAAAATGACGACTCTAAAAAGACACATAAGTCAGAGATCGCGAAGAGTAATAAAGCATTATCTAACAATGCTGAAGAAATTTTTAGACTAAGAAATCATAACAAGATACTAGTCACAAAAATTAAGAAGTTGAAAAATAGTCGGAAGATAGAACAATCTTTGGACGACATTGAAGGGAAACTTCTAGACAAACAGGAAGAAAATAGTTGTATCAGAAGTCATAATGAAGATCTTAAGGAACAACTTAAGACATCTGAAGCTGACAGAAAATCGCAAGTCGAATTGATTAAGAAGTTTCAAAATGATAATAGGCAGTTAGAAAACAAGTTGGAAAAAATACAGAACAAAAACTTAAATCCTCAAGAGACGAAAATACAACTTCCAACTCAGATCAATGCTCTAAAGGCGACATCCGAAAACGAAAATGACATCGTGAAAGTCCCTTATCGACACCCCAACCATAAAAACCGATATTTAAAAAAGTGGGAAAAGTCGAAAGATAATGGTACTAATGTGATCAAATCTCCTGACGACACATCAGTAGGAAATCCCATCAGTCCACAACAAGTCAATTTGGGATGGATTGATCCGTCGATGTATCAGAAGTTATGCTCTACACTTAGCAATTCGTATCGACATGTTTCATCAGCCATGGCATCGCAAAGAACAATGCAACAAAATTATAAGGCTTTGAGGACAAAGCCTTTCTAAGAGAGTGGCAATGCTATGAATATTATATATATGTTAATTAAAGTTATTAATTATTAAGTGAAAGGGTGTAACCCTTCACTATACACGCTCAAGCTTATAAAAGCGAGCCTCATTGTAAATTATTAAATCATCCTTTATCAATTATATATTATTATTTTATCAAATGGAGTTATTTTCCATTGGAGGATTATTCGCTTGAATAATCACGGAGTATATCCGGACACGGATATAGCATAATGAAAATAAGAACACCACCATCATTTTTCTTATCATTACCCTTTGAGTGAACATGTTTTTCTTAATGCAGACTACAAAGCTTTTCTTTCCCTTTTGCATGGGCAAGCCCCAATTCGCAAACACATTAAAGACAGTTGGGGTTGGAGAAGGACGATTCTTACTCGGTGAAGGAAGGCTACCACCTTGTTTACAAGAACAAGAACAAGATAAAAAAAGATACAAAGTGGAATAATATTTGGTGTAATGATGGTTTTCCAAAGGTCAATATATTCTTTTGGATTCTCTCCCATCGCAAATCTCTCACTGCAGAAAATTTGAGGAAGCGAGGGATTGTAGGGCCTCTTTGTTGCATCCTTTATATAGAATAAGAAGAAACCCTGGAGCACACCTTCATTGAATGTAAATTCTTGCAGGAAGTTTGGAGTTATGCTCTCCAAGAACTAAAGGTTAATATTATAATGCCAACGAACTAGAATGATCTCTTTTCAAGCTGGAAAGATTACTATCAGGGTTCTCTCATCCAGAAACCGGACATTACTAGAGCATGGGAATCTCTCCCTAGATTCATTTGCTGGAAAATATGGGCTGCGAGAAACAAAAAAATATTCGAAGGACAAAGCTCGAGCACTAATAAGGTTTTTGCCTCGGCAAAGGCCCTTTGGGTGGAGTCTTTAACCATGAGAGGAATGCAAAGCATAAACAAGGAACCTATAACAATTGAGGAAAGAACACGGATGTCCGACTTCTTATTGCCTCCTCCCTCCCACTTCTGGTTAAACCCTCCAAAGAAGTCGAGATCTTCAAACTGGCAGCTAAGGATGAGCAATGAAGAATTTCAAAATCAATGGACAAAGATAGTAAGCAATTCTTTGTTCTTTGATGGTGCCTCGAAAGACAATCCAAGGATGGAAGGAGCGGGTGGAGTTATCTTTGACTCCATGGGGAACAAGCAAAAAGAATACGCATGGGGCATTGGGAGAACAACGAATAATAGCATGGAATGGATCGCTTTAATTAAGGGTTTGGAGTTGGCCATAGATATGGGAATTGAGGAAATGATCGCCATATGAGACTCCCTAATTGTCACCAGGGAAGAAAGAAATATTTATCGAAACTGAAATTGCCCCTCCTCCAAGATGCATCACCTTCTATACTGCCTAGCCATGGAATTTAAATCAATTAACTTCCTTCATGTTCTAAGAGGACATAATCGCCAGGAGGAAAGTATGGCTAATAAAGGTGTTGGTTTGAGATGTGGTGTCCTAGAAAGGGATACTGTTACTCTTGAAAAAATTTGGATACCTTAACTTTGCTTTCCCTCCCACTAGAATTGGTGGCCAAACTTTGGCCTTGACCCCGCTTGGATCGTGCTTAATAGAAACCAAATTGCACCACTCCTTTTAATACACCCCCATGGACCACTCTACAACCTACCTTTCCCTCCAAGCATGTCCTCCGGATCTTCCTTGGATATCCACACGCTTCACTCGTAAATGCCAAAGGACTGTCCCACACATTAGCCACATGGCTCGCATGCGTATACCAGAGGAGATCTGTCAGTTTCAAAGAACGTTTTTAATCACCAGAGGGATTGCTTATGCCCTCATTCGAGCCTCTGCCATGTGTCCGCCTTTTGTTTCTGAGAGATATTTTTGTTTTGCTTGATGATGGAGGCAGTGCATGGACATGGAGAATTTTATTTCTGGTCATCCATCCTGGAGTGGTCTTTAGGTTCTGTCGAACTATCTTCACTACAAAAAACCACTCAGAAGTGTTTTTGGTGCTCGTAGTTGGGTACACTCAATTGCTGCCGGAGCACATGGCATTGTGAAAGACGATGTGCAAGTTAGCCCTTCAGTTCATGGTCATCATTTTGAGCTAGTAGGGAAGGAGGAGCGCCTAGATAACACCCTAGAAAGACAATTCATGCCAACTTTGGTTGTGGACAGGGAAATGAAAGAAACTATGACCTCGGGGAAGTCATGAGTAATATGAATGACTTGGAAAACCAAATCAGGCAGGCGAGAAATGAGAACCTTGAAATGAAAGGGGCCCTAACCCGTCTGTTTTCCCTTGCCCAAGCAACTCATTCCGAGGTCAAGCATCACAATAGTAAGATTGTGGCTCGGGTTTGTAAACTTGAAGATGTAATGGGCGTAATTCACCCTCATGCGGGCATAATGAAAGCTTGTAAGGAAGTTGCGGACATAAAGGGAGTAGCTCATATGGAGGCTGTGGGAATAAGGGAAGCTCAAATAGAGGATGCGAGCATAAATGAAGTCGTTCAGATGGAGGCTGTGGGCATAAAGGAAGCTGCGGGCATAAAGGAAGTTGCGGGCATAAAGGACGCTGCGAGCATAAAGGAGACTACGGGCATAAAGGAAGCTGCGGGCATAAAATATTTTCAGCTGGAGGCTGCGGGCATAAAGGAAGTTTCGGGCATAAAGGAAGATATGGGCATAAAGGATACTGCGGGCATAAAAGAAGCTGTGGGCGGCTACAATAAGTAAAATTTTGGAAGTTGGCAGGAAGATTGATGTGCTAAAAAATGAACTAGTCAATTCGAGGCTGCAAGTAGGAGCACACTCAGTGAAGGATAGGAGCGCAGTGAATGAAAAAAACAACTTCCTGGAAGCATGGCTCCGGCACTAGTCTCCTAGTTTCGGGTTACACTCTGTTTCTGCATAAATTATGAATTATGTTTTGTGGTCTCTTAGTTATATGTCTTATTTGGATATTTGGCCAAAGGCATTAGCCTCCCGAAAGTATAGAATAGGTTTTGTCAGTCTTCCTTCTCTTGTTAGAAGGCTCATTCTAGACAGAAAGTAAGCTCCCTACTATGTTTTGTTTATGCCGATGTTTTTCTTCTGCATATTTTTGCTCAGACAATATGTAAGAAGATATAGCTTCTCCAGGTTAGGCATTTTTCATGATAGCTAAAAGTTAGAGAAGGATGAACAAGGTGCAATGGATGTTGTCATGTTATGGGAGCATTATCGGTACTCTTATTTTTACATATAATCAAAATCTCTTCAACCGTTTCTGTTAAAAAAAAACATGCTTTTCTTAATGCCATCGAATGCAAACTCTTTCTCTTAATTTGTATGGATTTTAATGATTAATTTGTATCATTTCCACTAGAAAGTTCTAGTAATGCTTGTTGGGTGATTTTTTTATGATGCACAATCCTTGGAAAATACATATATATTTTGAGCATTTTAGGAAATTGAAAAACACACACACACACACAAGTGGATCACTGTGATGATGTACACACACACACTAATGGATCACTATGATGGTTCCACTCTTAATTATTAAAATGCACTATTCAACCTCCATTGGATTGAAGTATAATAAGTTCTTATTCAATAGTATATAAATAATTAGTTGTTGGTAGATTTTTTATGGTCATGTTCTAAAATTTGTCCAAGTGAATAAAAACTCTGCAAAATATTATTGATAATTCTAGTTTGGATAATCGAGTTCATGGAGAGCCTTCAAAGAAAGGTAAGTTTATTTTTCTATGAACACTAGGGATGCATGTAATAATCCTTCTTTATCTTTTTGATACATCACCATGTTAAAATCCCTACAAATGAGCCACAAAACATCATATGAGTCATCAACCAAGAAATGCGAAAATGTTGCATGCTTCCCCAAATCTTTGGAGGCATATATTTAGCTAGGATTAATAACTAGCCTTCGAGAAGAAAGGAATGAGATGAGAATGAAAAATAAGAGAAAAAAGAGAGGAGGAATAATAATAGAAGCAATAGAAAGAAAAATAAAGAGATAAGAGACTAATGCAAAACATAAGGTTGGAGGTATATATGTTAGCTTGGATTAATAACTAACCTTCAAGAAGAAAGGAACAAGATGAGAATGAAAAAAGAGAGAAAAAGGAGAGAAGGTAGAATAATAGAAGCAATAGAAGGAAAAATAAAGAGCAAAGAGACTCGTCTCCACTTAATTCACTAGAAAAAGTCCCTTATCTAGTACCCTTCCCCCCTATTTATATTACAAGTGAATTTGTCTTAAATGAATAACTAATTTGGCTTCCCCTGCATCCTTTGGATTTCCCAAATTGTCTTTTGTGCCTGCACTTCTTCTTCCTGTAGCCTTTCAGCTTCCTCTACGTCCTTCGGATTTCCCAAATTATCTTTTGTGCCTGTTGTTCCTTTTGCTCACAGCGTTTTAGCTTCCACGCGTCCCGAGGAAACAACTGAAATCAATGTATAAGAATAATTCATGTCCCACATAATAATTCCAAATGAAGAGCATAACATAAATTGCAGAGATATGAGTGTCAATATTGTTTACAAATCAGAAGACTGAAGCTTCCATTATCTTGTTTTGGCCTGAAAATGATAATTAACACAGAGGTGAAAGGTCGAAAAGGGCCCACAAAAAAGACAAAAATCATCCTTCTGCAATCCGCAATTCGCAATGTGGGCCTGCAGGGAGGCGGGAGTGTGGAATTGCGGGAGACAATTTCAACCGGTCAAAATTTCCACCCGCAATCCCCAATGCGGGATGCAGAGCTACGGGATTGCAGGAGTGCAGGGATGCAGGAGTACGAAAGACAAATTCAGAAAGTCCAAAATGCAATCCGCAATGCGGGATGCGGAGCTGCGGGATTACGGGAGTGCAAGAATGCGGAATTGTGGGCGCCAATTTCCAACGTTAAAAAATGCCATCTGCAATCCGCAATACACAATGCGGGATGCGGAGCTGTGGGATTGTGGGAGTGTGGGAATGTGGAATGTGGAAATGCAGAATACAATTCTGAAGTCTAAAATGCAGTCTGCAATCCGCAATCAGAAAATGCGGGAACTCGAGGTGCGGGGCTACAAAGTGCGGAAAAGAGGGATGCGGGATTGCAGGCATGCAGAATTGCGTGCATGCGGATTGCAGAAATGTGGAAGAGAATTTAACAAACCCAAAAATCGATCCACAATCCGCAATCCGATATTGGACCTGCGGAAATGCGGAAAAGGCATAATGCGAAACTTAGGAATGCAGAAAGGCCTTTTATTTTGTTATTTTTCAAGGAAAACTAAGTGTCAGGGGTAAGATGAAAAAAAATCTGAGTAAGATCAAGGAGGGGCCCTACAATTTTACAAAAAAAATTGGGGATCAGGTTGCAACTGTAACGACACCCTATCATTTATTTATTCCAAGAGTTGGTTGAGGTAGTTAATGTTTTGGGAAATGGAGAGAATGGGTGTCCCAATTTAGTGTATGGGAAAGCCATCAATTTGGAAAATCGTGTTTGGATCCTTGGGTAAGAAAACACCCATGGAATTTCTTCCCCAACCATTATTCATCCATTAGTTTTACTCTCCCACGTGTTCTGGGCTAGCTGGGTGTTTTCCTCACGTTTTTCTCTGATTTTCCCTCATTTTCCACAGCTGGGAAGTTGTTTTTGTGTTGCAGAGTGACTGGGGGGAAGAGAGTAACGATTTGGGGGTTTATAGAGGTCATTTTTTCCCCTTGAATTCCCATATACATGTTGTGAAATCGATTTTTCTCTCCAAGGGTTGATTCCCCTCTAACAGTTCATTTTTGGGAATCCACAAGTTTGGAAACTCATGGAAACCACATTTTTGGCATCACACAGTTAAAACATTTTTCTTCATGCCCAACACTTGTGTTTTGCTGTTATGTGCATCCATGTTTTGGTTTGAACTTGTGAGTAAGAAACTAGGAGTAGAAGATTAGAATTGGCTTGATACACCTAGTGAAGAGAGTAACCTCGCAGAAAGATCAAAGGGCTGTGGATACTTTTCTATGCGCACCCTGAAGAGCAATAGAAGGGAAGGTATGGCCTGAGGGGTTGTGTAGCAGTGAAGATAATACTTCCTTGTGTTGGGTGTGTAGGTATTGTGGGTACCAAGCTATCTATATCTTGTAGAGGTACCAATAGCTCTGTGGTTGAGCTCACTAGCTTAGCAATTATTCCTTTCTACTGCCCTAGCAACCTAATAAACCCAACTATAGATTGGCTTGGCTGATTTTTAGTGTATATTTATCTATGTGTGAGGATGATGTTCCCCTTTTCCTTTTAGAAATCATGCCCATCTCGGGGTTGGCAGCTGTGCTGAGAGATTGATGAGCACAGTTGGCCTATAGTTGGGTGGAACGTTGTAGCTACATAGCCAGTTGCTCGGGACATCATCATTTCAAGATAAGTATTCAATGAAACCTTTGTTGTGTTTTAATTCATTAGAAATTCAAGTGTTGAATGGAATGAACATTTATATACGTGTCTATGAATGATGGATGTGATCATTGTGCTTGTTTGTGCATACTAGATGTGTGTGTGTAGCAAGAATTTTATTTCCGCCGTGTTTCTTGCATTTATACATATGCATATGTATTTTGACTTGTTATGAATGGTGTTAATGATCATGGGGATGAGAAGTAGAAATATCTCAGTCTTAGTGTCATGTTATCTCCCTTGCATTGGATCGATGGGAGGGGACGTGATAGCGAGGGTAAAAATTGAAAAATGTCATGGAACTTATGCTCCAGATTGTGCGAAATCGAAAGATTTACAAAAAAAAAAAAATGAGGGTGCTTCCCTCGACCCGCTCTGTAGTGGGGGAAAGCCCACTTGACCCCCATCATCCCCCTAATATAGACGTTGATTGTGAGAAAATTCTATGATTTGAAAAATTTGTCAATATGATATTTTCCCAAATGCATGCAAATAATTTATGAATTTCTGAGAATATAATGCAGCTAACAATTATGTTTATGAACACATTTTGTAGAATCATAGTCATATCAAAGGCAATTAAATCATTGCACATAGTGCAGTTTGGAAAAAAATTGGTCTTGGTTGGGCCAAGAAGATCAACATCATGGATGATGCACAGGATCCCTATGAGCCCGAGACAGATGCCATGGGAGAGAACATACATGTTGAGAATCCTGAAACATAATCCAATGGGAGGATAAATCAAGAGACTCCCCCAGATATTGTAGCCACCATGAGGAGCCTAAGGGTGGAGTTGCAGAGTTGTAGAGAAGATAATGAAAGGATGATTAAAGCTCAAGAAGAATAAAATCAACTGAATGCAACCATCCTGCAAATTTTGACATACATTCAAAGAGGATTAACTCTGGGCATCACTCAACAAATCCATAAAGGAGTGGGAGTAGTTCAAGGAGAAATTCTCGCAAAAGGTCCAATAGCTCAAGAAGAGTTTCTAGAGACATTACCTATACTCCAGAAATCTCTTCTAGTGGATCATCTAACTCTGAAGAATCCATTGGAGGTTCAAGCTCTTCATCCCACAGGAGTAAGAGGAAGAGGCATTACAATAACAATTCACATGGGGAATTTAAGAACGAAAAACCTCCTACATTTGATGGTGAGATAAAGTCTGGTCAAGAAGATGAAGCTTGGATTCTTGGGATGAGAAAGTATTTCCAATTTCAAGGATACTCTGGAAATATGAAGGCAAGGGTATCCATCTTCAACATAAATGGAAGAGAATCTATATGGTGGGAGCACCTCAGGCAAGTGAAGAATATCAATGAAAGAAAGATTGTGTGGAAGCAATTCAATAAGTACTTCAAGCAGAAGTACCTCTCTGATAGGTACTATGATGATAAGATCAAAGAGTTCCATGAGCTGAAATTGGGACAATTGACCATGGAAAAGTATGCAAACAAATTCTTGGAGTTGCTGAGGTATGTCAAGTATATTAGAGATTATAAGGTGAAAATTCAGTGTTTTCTAAGTGGACAGCCTCATTCATATAAAGATAGGATTGAGTTTGATGAACCTCGAACTTTAGAGGAGGAAATGAGGAAGGACAAGTATTGTTATGATCAAAACAAAAGAAAACCTGATTTCCATAAGGAATGGTAGGACAAGAAAAATGAGAATTTTAACCAAAGGAGGAAGGGTTTCAAACCTCCTCATCTCAGAAATCAGCAAGGCATCCATCATAGGTTGTGACTAAGCCAACTAGGATGATTGGAGACAAGCCAAGAGATCCAAAGGATCCAAGAGAGCCACTTCAATGTTGGGGATGTGGAGGGGACCATATGCTTAGGAACTTGCCACATCATAATGGGAATGTAAATCAAGTTCACAACATTCAAGGAGCTGAAACTGTGGGTCAAGTGGTGAGGACAATCCCTAGAATCTATGCAGCACTAGAGGACCGCCATGCAGATCATCAATCAACTGTGGTTGAAGTTGAAGGTAAGATTGCTATGGAATCTGTGTCTATTTTGATTGACCCTGGATCTACTCACAGTTATATCACTCCTAAAATTTTTGAGATTTGTGATTTTAAAAAATTAAAGCATAGTAAATCATGGTTAGTTCAACTAGCCACTAGAACCAAGAGAAAAGTTAGTGAAATTGTAGAGAAATGTCCATTAGAGATGGATAGGCTATTCACTTATGCAAATATGAATATTTTGCCACTTGATTCCTATGATATTCTCATTGGAATGGAATGGTTAGAAGCACACAAGGTTAAAATCGACTTCTACAACAAGACATTTGAATGCATGGATGAAGAAGGAAACCCAAGGGTTGTAAAAGGAATTCTAAAGGTGATTTCTGTTTGGCAAGTTTCAGCCATGCAGCTGAAGAAGTTATGTAGGAAGGGTTGTCAATTGTATGCAGCCCATGTAAATATATCAAGCCAAGTGTGTCCCTATGGGGAGCACCTGTTCTATTTGTATAAAATAAAGATGGAACACTCAGGTTATGTATTGACTACAAGAAGTTGAACAAAGTCACTGTGAAGAAAACATACCCATTACCTCGAATTGATGACCTTTTTTATCAAATGAGAGGAGCAAAGGTATTTTCAAAAGTTGACTTGAGGTCTGGTTACCATCAGGTAAGAATCAAAGAGGAAGATATTCATAAGACAACCTTTAGAACAAGGTATGGGAACTATGAGTTTGTGGTGGTACTATTTGGTCTCATGAATGCACCAACTATATTCATGGGTCTCATGAATAGTGTTTTTAGCAAGTATTTGGACAAGTTTGTTCTTGTTTTTCTAGACAACATTCTTATCCATTCTAAGAATGAAGAAGAGCACGAAGAACATTTGAGAATTACATTGCAATTGCTAAGGGATCATAAGTTGTATGCAAAGTTGAGAAAATGTGGCTTTTATAAAGATAAAATTCATTATTTGGGTCACATTATCTCAGAGGAAGGAATATCAGTGGACCCTGAAAAGATTGAATCCATTATGAATTGGCCAACTCCAAGGAATCTGACATATGTGAGATCCTTTATGGGACTTGCTAGGTACTACAAGAGGTTCATTGAAGGATTTTCCAAGGTTTCACATCCAATCACTTATTTGCAAAAGAAGGGGATAAAGTTTGAGTGGACACCAAAATGTGAAGAAAGCTTCCAATAGTTGAAGAATCTTCTCACGAGTGCACCCATTTTGAAAATTGCAGACCTCGCAAAATAATTTGTGGTGTGTACTGATGCATGCAATCAAGGACTTGGAGAAGTTCTTATGCAAGACAACCATGTGGTATGCTATGAGTCAAGAAAATTGAAGGAGTATGAGAAGAACTATGCTACTCATGATTTAGAACTTGTAGCCATAGTACATGCTTTAAAAATGTGGAGGTGCTACTTGATGGGAAGAAAATTTGAGCTAAGTACATACCATTGTGGTCTGAAATACTTGTTTGAGCAACCAAATTTAAATTCTAGGCAAGCTAGATGGTTGGAATTTTAGTGTGAATTTGATTTTGAAATCAAACACATAAAAGAGAAAGAAAATAAGGTAGTTGATGCACTTAGTAGAAAAGTACATGAAATGCATGTGGCAGCGCTTAGTACCCACCAATGAAATTTGAGGAAGCAGATTGTTAACCATATTGTTGAAGATGAAATGTATGTGCAGATAAAGGACAAATTGCAGCAGCAAAATCTTGAAAAGAAGTATGAAGGGTATCATTTGGAAGGTGATGGACTTCTTACTTATAATAATAGAATTTATATTCCAAATGTGGCATACTTGTAGAGGATTGTTATGGATGAAATCCATAAAGTTCCATATTCTGGTCACCTCGGATATCAGAAAACAATTGCTACAGCAAGAAAACAATATTTTTTGCCAGGAATGAAGAAGGACATCGTTGAATACATTTCTAAGTGCATGAAATGTCAGCAGGTGGAGGTTGAACACCAACACCTGGTAGGTTTATTGCATCCATTTCCAATTCCAGAATGGAAATGGGAAGTAATTTCCATGGATTTTATTATAGGTTTTCCAATGAGTGTGAGACAACATGATTCCATCATGGTTGTGGTGGACAAGTTAAAAAAGGCAACACATTTTATATCAGTTAATTCCATATATAAATCCGTTGCCATTGCAAATATTTGCATGAAGGAAAATTTTAGATTGCATGGATTGCCTAAGGAAATAATTTTTGACAGGGACACCAAGTTCACTTCAAATTTTTGGAAAAGTCTTTTTGCAGATTTGGGTACACAATTGAACTTTAGCACCGCATACCATCCTCAAACTGATGGGAAAATAGAAAGAGTAAATCAGGTACTTGAAGACATGCTTCACATGTATGTAATGGACAAACCATGAAAGTGGGAGGATTATCTACACTTGGTAGAGTGTGCATATAATAACGGGCAGCAAGCATCATTATGCATGAGTCCATATGAGGCTTTGTATGGCAGAAGGTGCAAAACACTAGTGACTTGGGATAATTTAGTGAACATAATTGTACTTGGACCAGAATTGCTTAAGGGAACAAGAGGTTGCAAGGATTAGGTAGAATTTAAAAGCAACCCAAGATAGATAGAAAATCTATGTAGATAAGCATAGGGTGCATAGAGAGTTTAGTGTTGGTGATCATGTTTATCTTAGAGTGAGGCCAAGGAAGATTTCCTTGAAGCTTGGGAGTTGTGCCAAGCTATCACCGAGATATTGTGGGCCATTTGAAGTGCTTGAAAGAATAGGGATAGTTGCATATATACTTTCATTTCCTGCTAGCACTAGAGCTCATAATGTTTTTCATGTCTCTTTGCTTAAGAAATATGTACATGATCCTAACCATGTGATTAATTGGGGTGTGATCCAGGTGGAACCTGACGGAGAGTTCCAAACCAAGCCATTGTGCATCCTAGACAAGAAGGTAACATTACTCTGGAACCGAGCCATTGGACAGGTGAAGGTGCAATGGAAGCACTACGGTCCTGATGAGCCTACATGGGATCTGGAGGATGACATGAGAGTGGCATATCCATTTTTTTTCAATTTTGAAGAGCACTGAGGACAATGCTAATCTAAGGGGGAGGGGAATGTAATATCCCGATTTTAACCCTATCGCATTAAAATTGTAAATGATGTAAATATCATTATAAAATCGTGGTGAGGAGCTCAAGTCCAAGGACCCTCCATCGATTTAGCGTTTTATGTATTGGAAATTAAAAATCGATGCATATGGTTCTCGTGCTAGCTAGGCACAACAAAAATTAGAACATCATGTAAATATACATTTTAATAAAATACACACAACTAGCTATGCAGTGCAACAAGAGTATGGGGGCATGATTTTTACAAGGAATATGGAGGGAAAATATTCAAACCCTTGAGCCAATAGTGTCAATCCAAGTGTCAATGAGAGAAACCATAAATCCTCAACTACCCATTTTGAATTATGCACCCAATCATTTATTTCTTCCAAGAGTTGGTTGAGGTAGTTCATGTTGTGGGAAATGGAGAGTATGGGTGTCCCAATTTCGTGTATGGGCAAGCCATCAATTTGGAAAATTGTGTTTGGATCCTTGGGAAAGAAAACACCCATGAAATTTCTTCCCTAGCCATTATTCATCCATTAGTTTTTCTCTCCCATGCGTTTTGGGCTAGCAAGGCATTTTCCATCACGTTTTCCCCTCATTTTCCCTCATTTTCCATAGCCGAGAAGTTGTTTTTGTGTTGCAGAGTGATTGGGAGGAAGATAGTCACGATTTGGGGCTTATAGGTTTTTTCCCCTTGAATGCCCATAGACATGTTGTGCAATCGATTTTTCTCTCCAAGGGTCCATTCCCCCTCTAACAGTTCGTTTTTGGGTGCCTACGATTTTGGAAACTCATGGAAACCATATTTTGGGCATCCCACAGTTAAAACATTTTTCTTCATTTCCAACACTTGTGTTTTACTATTATGTGCATCCTTGTTTTGGTTTGAACTTGTGAGTAAGAAACTAGGAGTGGAAGAGGATTAGAATTGGATTAGTAAACCTAGTGAAGGGAGTAACCTCATAGAAAGATCAAAGGGATCTGGATACTTTTCTATGCACACCCTGAAGAGCAATAGAAGGGAAGGTATGGCCTGAGGGACTGTGTAGAAGTGAAGGGAATACTTTCTTGTGTTGGGTGTGTATGTATTGTGGGTACCAAGCTATCTAGATCTTGGAGAGGTACCAATAGTTTTGTGGTTGAGCTCACTAGATTAGCAATTATTCCTTTCTACTACCTTAGTAGCCTGATAAACCCAAATGTGGATTGGCTTGGCTGATTTTTGGTGTATATTTGGCTATGTGTGAGTCTGATGTTCCCTTTTTCCTTGTAGAAATCATTTCCAACTTGGGAGTGGTAGCTGTGCTGAGAGATTAATGAGCATAGTTGGCCTATGGCTGGGTGGAACGTTGCATCTACATAGCCAGTTGCTCGGGACATCATCATTTCAAGATAAGTATTCAATGAAACCTTTGTTTTGTTTTAATTCATTAGAAATTCAAGTGTTGAATGGAATGAAATTTATATACATGTCTATGAATGATGGATGTGATCAGTATGCTTGTTTATGCATACTAGATGTGTGTGTGTATGTAGCATGAATTTTATTTCTGTTGTGTTTCTTGCATTTTTACATCTGCATATGTATTTTTACTTGCTATGAATGTTGTTAATGATCATGGGGTTGAGAAGTAGAAATAGCCCAGTCTTAGTGTCATTTTCTCTCCCTTGCATCGGATTGATGGGAGGGGATGTGACAAGACACCACCAGGAAAATTAAATTGAAAGATGACAAGTGTGAAAGTTTGGAAGTTGAAGTTGTCTCTCTAAGAAGTGAACTCCAAAAATTAAGCCTTCAAATATGTAGGAACAAAATTGATAAAGAAACTTACTTTGCTAAAAGTTATGCAGATGCTCTCAAGACCCCACAATCAAGAAAAAATCAGTGATTTGAAAAGGAACATCGAAGGTCGAATATTTTGGAAAATAAGTATACGCATCTTGAGAATTACTATCCTATTAGGTACCTGTTGTCCTCCGAAATGGCACGCGTGTCATTTGAAAGCCCAAAATGCAACACACCAGCTGGAATGACAACTATCTTAGGAGAGAGGCCAATGTCACCACACTCCTCTCCTCTTCGCTGCAGGTTAGCTCTTCTCCAACACTAGGAGGGTATCCCCAAAATAGGATCGCTAAGGCAGGTGCAGTAACGGGCAAGGTGAATGGAAGAGGCTGCCTTAGAGAAACAGAAGTAACAAAAGATAGTTTTAGATGGGTGATGGAAAAGAAAGGAAGATCAATCCTCAGGGAAAGACCAGTGCCAGTATCAGAGAGGGGCGAATGGAGTCAAAGGAGAACTCTAAAAGGGCCTTGCTTCCAGGTGAATGTAGTGACCAACTAAGAGCTCTTGCGCTCGAGGATACTTAAAAGCAACAAATCTTAAGAGAAAAGCATGGGTCAAATAAAGCTGTGCTATATTGTTAGCCCTCTATTTAAGTGATCCTAGCTTAAAAATCGAAAGTAAAGAGCTAGGTGAGGTATTGCCTCAGACAAAATGAAAGATGGCACACAAAGAAAAATGGCATACAAAGGGAAAAAAGAGCTCTAAATTTATCCAGAGAATCCCGTCATGATATTTTTCATTTAGTTCTGGGGAAGAAAACTCCCAAATTTTTTCCATGTTTACAATGAAAGAGGCTCTCCTCTTTATAGGCCAAAAAGGATTTTTTCCCTAAAATTAAAAAGGGAATAAAATAATAAATGAGGAAAAAGTGGCTGAAGATCCACTTTCCTCTCCACGCATGACTAAAATGAATAATAATAATAATAAAAAATGACATAACTCAAAGGGACTTTTCCTTTGGCCAATCGCACCAACCCCCATGTAGCCAAAGATGTCAACCAAGAGCTCCACTCATCAATCGAATGTCGAGAAGAAACCAAATGAGCTCGACAGGTGTTTAGAATAGCTTCTCCCAAAACTCCACGTTATAATGGAAATACACCAAGTTAATTCGCCACAGCTGATCTGAAACGTGTGAAACTCCACTTGTATGTCACGGGAATCCATGATCAAAGTGAAGAATTGTTGCCACATGACGACCCAACGCTGAGTTGATTATCCCAAAGACTGCATATTTATTGTAACTAGCTACCAGTATAACCTGTAATTGGCTCTATGCTAATCAATCGGCCGCAAAGTCAGCATGGAGTGAAGCAGTCGAGCCTGGCTTATACCCCCTTTTATTTGTGCAAGAGATATCGCGACGATATGATTACAACTACTGCTCCAGCATTCGGCTGCCAAAACCCCACGACGTGACCACCGATGAACCTAATGTGCTGATTATCTCACTGAACCCCGAGTCTGTATTGAATGCATAAAACAAACCGCCGCTAGTGAGGACGGACTGTCAGCGGAAATGTGGGTCCAAAACTCCATAAAACGACGAAGAAATCTCAAGTGGCTGTCAATAAAATGATATGGGCATCGATTTTTTTTTAATTTGCTTCAGGATTCCATGCGATCGAAGCTATCCCCAAATCGTGAGCCGGAGCTTCCATGTGGATGGTTGACGTTTTTGAAAAATCGACCATCGAGCACATCTGTGTTTGCACGAACCAATTAGTTGCTATCTGAATTGGCGGTGGCTTAGAAAAGCATGTAATTTGCATCTGTCTGTCGTGATCTCCAGACGTCAAACATGGTATCTAAAGCTGGCAACCGATGCTATCGGATTCTTTAAAAAAGCTCGAGCTGGTGTTTATAGGTAGGTGGTCTCTCCCAAGAGCTCGACATGGCCGTGCTCGATTCCACAACTGTGCATCGTCTATCATCACTTGAGCGGTGATAGTGTTGGATTCCATGCGATCGGAGTTATCCCCAAATCGTGAGCTCGAGCTCCAGTGTTCCTTTCACATTCTCGGGATCCACTATATTTTGAGAAGAAGTTATCAAATGGATGGCTTGGCATGTTCTGTCAGCTGCGTCAATACGGGAACACGCTTCTTCCATCATGGCGTGACGGTGGACAGGTCTTCAATTACTCATAAGATACTTCCGGGTGATTCCTTCTAGTGATGGGTAATGCATCGCCAAATAAGAGTGATGGGTAATGCATCGCCAAATAAGAAAAGAGAAAACTGTTTCCGCCATATAATCGCGACCCGCGGTCTCATAATCACCTTTACTTTGATAAGACCGAGCGAGATTATGATAAGAATGAGATTTCATCAAAGCATGGTCTGTTGAACAAGAGCAGTCTCAGCTAACTGCTCTACTAGAAAATGCTGCTCTGTGAAGAAAATTGGTTGGCTAAATGCCATTCCACAGTGTGGATATAACTCAAAGGCCCTCCGCATTTTTTCCATTCCTTCATGAATGCCTTTCGATTCATTTATCTGCAAATCCATTATTCCAAGTGCCCCATTTTGGAGAGTTTCATCCGCGATGCCTGCTCTAAACTGATCATTGATTTTGCAGGGAACTTTTTCTTCTTTTCAAGAGCCCTAGATATAGACATCCCCTGCTTTTAGCAATGTCATGCTTAAATTGCTCAAATTAGACTAATGATGACCCTGTTTTGCATCCGTCTTCCTGTTCACTGACAACTTTTGTAATTCTCTGGTCTCTCTTGAATAGAAGTTTGTCAACTCCCCTATTGCCTCTGAATAGTTTGTAGACTACAAGCTTGAAGGGACTGATAGGGCATCTTCACAATCTATAAAGCACTCTTCAATTTTATTGCTTCGAGCCCAAGAAATATAATAAGGAGAAGTTAATTTTGCATGCTGGATAATAGTCTGGAATCATTTCATTTTCATGTCCTATTGCCAGTAATGTGTTGCTGCTGCAATCTCTAGCCAACTTTTCATCCTTCATGTCATTCTGAGAGTCAACAACATGCGTGATAAAGGGCGCTTTGCACTTACCACATTCTGATTCAGCCAGATTTCCAGAGTTATGCCTTAGCCGCAAATTTCGCATTTTCATGTTCCAAACAAGCACAGCGGCCTATTTGATAATTTCAAACAATTTTCCTTCTCTTTCCTGAGATCTAGTTTCAAGCTACTGAGCATCAAGTCCACACCATAGGTCTTCATTTGCTGTTTTGTGGGTACCCCTATCAAAGTAAGGGGTAACAGTACCAAAATATTTTCTTTGGAAATTGCTTTTATTGTCACAATTTTGGTCATAAAGCAATAAATTGTAGAGCTCGTGCATTAGCATATGCTATAAGAAAGGTTTGTGCACTCAGACAAACTCTAAACAGAATATCCTTAGAAAATTGCCTGAAAATGTGTTTGAAGATTCCAGAACATGATACTCATGACTGCGTAAAACAACAGCAACCTATGCAATCCCCTAAGATAATTGAAGAGCAGAGAGATCAATATCATCAGGAAGCATGCAGCCTAGCCTTACATGCATAAATTAGAAGAGGACAATGGTATATAGACAGTGGATGTTCCAAGCACATGACCAAATATAAAAACACCTTTCTGAATTTCAAAGAAGACAAGGGAGGCAATGTCTATTTTGGGGACAATGGCTTAGCTAAAATTTTGGGTAAAGGCCTAGCAAGCCTAGGAAACAAAAGAACCAAGGAAGATAATGTTCTATTATTCGAGAACATGAAACATAATCTTTTAAGTGTTAGCTAGATGTGCAACCAGGGACACACTCTTACCTTTGACTCAGAAAAATGCAAAATAAAAAACAAGGATACAGGCAGAATCGTAGCTACAACCTCTAGAACTCCTAACAATGTTTACATTTTGGATGAAGAAAGAGAAGAAAAATGTTGCATGGGACAAATTGATGAAAGATTGGCATAGAAGTTCGGGACACATCAAATTTGATAATCTGGTCAGGATCAATAGAAAACAAGTAGTGAGGGACATTCCAAGGATTACTAAGCCATCAAATTCCTTCTGCAAACGCTATCTACATGGGAAACAAACTAGAATCAAGTACCTGAGAAAAGAATATGCTACACCAAGACCTTTTGAATTAGTGCACTCATATCTTTCCGGTCCAATGAAAACCAAAGGAATGAATGGTGAAGAATACTTTCTACTATTTATTGATGATTTCACTTGAATGACATGGGTGTTCTTTCTTAATGCAAAGTCAGAAACATTCGAATGTTTCAAGACAATTAAAGAAGCAGTTGAGAACGAAACTGATTTAAGAATAAATTGCTCGAGGACTGACAATGGAGGAGAGTATATATCAATCAAGTTTGATAACTATTGTGATAAACATGGAATTATAAGAGAATTTTCAGTAGCTAGAACTCCACAGCAAAATGGGGTGGAAGAAAGAAAAAAAAAAAGGATTGTTCAAGAGATGGCGAGGATGATGTTAAACAAATCAAAGATGTTAGACATGTTTTGGACACATGCCATTCATGCAGTTGTCCACATCCTGAACAGATGTTTGATTAGGACAAATAGTTGTTCAACACCATATGAACACTAGAAAGGAAGACCATCTACAATTAAGCATTTTAGAATATTTGGAAGCAAATGTGACATCAAAAGAAATGATCCTACATTAGGAAAATTGGATTCCAAATCTGATAAAGGGATTTTTCTCGGTTATTCCTGCAAAATCAAAGCTTACAAGTGCTATAATTTGTGACTTAGGAAAGTAGTGGAAAGTCCTGAAGTAAAATTCGATGAAGTACTAACTCATAGAAGAATTGAAGAAGATGATGATTTACCACTACTAAAACAATTGTATGAAGAAAATCAAGAAACATAAGTACCGCGGGAGGAAGTATATCAGCTTGGACTAGAAGAAGGAAGACCAAGCACAAAGTCCCCCTCCAGATTTTTTCAAAAAAATCATTCAAAGAATTTGATTATCGGAGACAAATATGCCAGCGTAAAAACTAGAAGGAGATAGAACAATCCAAATGAGGAAGTGCATTTCTCATTACTATCACAAATAGAACCAGAAGGGGTTGAGGAAGCCAAATCAGATAAAGGATGGATGAAGGCTATGGGTGAAGAATTAGACTAAATAAAATTTAATGAGACTTGGGAACTTGTTCCAAGACCTAAAAACAAGAATGTTATAGGAACAAAGTGGATATTCAGAAACAAACTAAATGAAGATGGACAAGTTGTCAGAAACAAAGCAATATTGGTATGTAAAGGATATGCGCAAATCAAGGGAATATATTTTGAGGAAACCTTTTCCCATTTGGAGCGAATGGAAACTATCAAATTATTCTTGTCCTATGCCTATGCAGAAGACATCAAGGTATATCAAATGGATGTAAAATCAACTTTTCTAAATGGATATCTTAAAGAAGAGGTGAACATTGAACAACTAGATGGTTTTTCACTCTCAGGAAACAAGGATTATGTCTATAAACTAAAGAAAGCTCTGTATGGACTCAAACAAGATACCAAAGCCTGGTATTCAAGGATGGATAAATATCTGCAAAACCAAATTTTCAAAAGGGGGAGTGTAGACAGTAATCTCTACATCAAAATTGAAAGTGGAAAAATGATAGTTGTGGAAGTATATGTTGATGACATCATTTTTGGAAGCAATGATTGTTAACAAACAAATTAACACCCTTAACAAAGTGAAGGCAGAAGCATATTTTTACTATGTGCCCGCAACATGAAGACAAAAGACAAGTACAAAAGAGAACAATCCTCTCTGATCTAATCACTACTTCCATAACTGGAAGGATTGAGTGAAGGAAGAGGTAGCCTAAAGAGGCAAGGTTCAATGATTGAAATGCTCACCTGAAGGCTCAGACCTAGTATCCACCAGTCAACAATGAGAATAAATGCACAAGATTAATTGTGCTTGAGAATCCCAAATTTGTGACAAAATCTTGAAAATACTATGGAAAGTGGGTTTTTGAGCAAAAATAATAAAAAATCAAGAAAAGGGATTATCCCACATTGAATGTGGAAACTTGAAATCCCATTTCCCAATAATATAAAACAAAGGCATTGGGGGCATGGTAAAGGAGGCAAAAGGAAGAGCAAATGCATGTTGGAGAGATTTGGAGGATTGGAAAGCTCATCTTCATCAAAGGCAAGGGTGGAGAAAGGATAGCTCATGGCAAAGGAGGAGGGATGCACACCAAGCTAGATTGTGAGTATGTACTTTCTTCTTTGGCATAATATGAAGCAATTCAATTCCCTTCTTATTCATGAGTTTAAATGTATTAGGTAATGGTAGATGATTGTGGATTTCTGACATTGAAGATTCACCTACTTCATAGTAATATAGATGTTAATGTATATCTAACCCTACCTTAAATGATATTATTAGATTGGTGACCTTACTAATTGATTTTATTGAAACTTTATTCAATATTTTGGTGTCTCAATATTGCAGATTTGCTTAAAGAATTCCTTAAGAACTCTTATAGGACCTATGTTCCAAGTTTCAAAGATCACAACCGGCCTTAATCAACTCATGAATAGCCAAAAATCTTGAAAATAGAGCTTAGATATCGGTTTTTCTTGATTTAGAGGACCAACGCACTCTGTCTGTGCATACAGGGAGTTGCTGGTCAAAAGACACACCCTGTACACTAGAAGGGAGTGTCACCAACGCCCCATGCATGTGTGAAAGGTGCATCAGCACCCCAACAACACTTTGCTCTGTTTCTGTGGTTGCGCCGTCCGTTTTTTTGAACTTTTGGAGCATGGTTCTTCCTTTTTGTCTCGGTTTTTGTGACTTTTTCTTCTTGGATTGGCTGAGGAACCCCTTATATTAGAGTTTGGACCTTACTTGGATCCTCTTTAGCTAACTATTTGGGAGAATTTTCAAAGTTTTTAAATCTTTCTTGTTTCAGATTTGCATGAATTATGAACTAGTTTTGAGATCTCATTGTTTTAGGGATGCTTGGAGGATTCATTTTTTTGTTTGCAGACCTTCATAAGGGTTTTAAATATTTTTAGGATCATTTTATCACTAATTTGGTAAAATTTTGAAGAGTTTGGCTTAAGAACTTTAGATTTGGAATTTCCCTCCAAAAACCACTAAAAATGGCCCAAATTGGCATTTCTTTCAAAATTTTCTTACAATTTGTGATAGATCCACTTACTTAAGGTCATATTTTTCTATTATATCCATAATTGGATAGGATTAGGTATTATATTTAAAATAATTTTGATTCCTTTAATAGTTTTCAAATAACAAAACTCGAAAAAAAATCAACATTTGCTTAAAGAACCTTGAATTGTCACCTAGTTTTGAGTTTTTATTGTTTTAGGGCTGCTTGGAGGCTTCATTTTTGTACTTGCAAAACTTCATAAATTTTTAAAATATTTTTAGAATATTTTTAGAATATGTTCACCACTAATTAGGAAAAATTTGGGAGGGTTTGGTTTGAGCTCCTTAGATTTGGAATTTCCCCCCAAAAACCTCCAAAAATGGCTCAAATTGGCATTTCTTTCAAAGTTTTCTTAAATTTGTGGTAGATCCATTTGCTTAAAGTCATATTTTTTCTGTTGGATCCCTAATTGGATAGGATTAGGAATGATATCTAAATAATTTTGATTCATTTAAGAGTTGGCAAATCACAAAAATTGAAAAACATAAATATTTGTTTAAAGAACCTTAAGACCCTTTAGTTATTGAATCTCATGCGCTTGCTTATTTGAAACATGACACCAAATATTAGTTATAACATATGAAAAGATCATTTGAACACATTTCCAAAAGATATTTGCATTGAAAAACAAACCATTGAACATTACACTTTGAGACATTTTGGAAACAATTTCCCTCCAAAACCGAATACAAACTTTAAATAAGTCAACTTTTGTTTTGTATCTATAGTATTTTCATTATGTTTATGTACAATTAGAGAAGGTTGTAGCTTCAAATCTTCATTTTCTTGTGATAAATTGTGTCTCAGTCACCGTATCCTCTTTGCTTGCACTTTCTGGTGGCCCAGCAAACGAGAAAGTGGATCTCAAGTGTAATAGTCTAGAATTTGATTTTTCAAGCATTTTCTTCCCGAGCCACCATATCCTCTTCACTTGGGCCTTCGGGACATCTTGTGAACGAAAAAGTGGATCTCAAGTGTAATAGAGTAGATTTCAATTTTCACATACAATTCTCAAGCTACCGTATCCTCTTTGCTTGCATTTTCGGGTGGCTGTGCAAACGAGAAAGTAGATCTCAAGTGTAAGAATTTAATTCATAAGCATTTCAAAGGGATCTGCGTATCCTCTTTGCTTTCACTTTCAGGTGGCCTTGCAAACGAGAAACATATATCCCCTGTGTAATAGAATTAAATTCATTTTCAATGAGATTTCTGTTTGGTTTACATTGATTTTTAAATCAGTCATTATCCATATTTCAGCAGAACTGTTCATAAAAATCCAAAATCTACCAAAACATTTTGCATGTTTGAAAGACACACATGAACCTCTAAAATTTTATTAGTTTAGAAAATTCATCAAATTCAAAGGTAGAGTAGTGAGCATATTGCATTGTTTGGTTCATATTTTTCGAGTCAACACACCACCAATTTCACTTCCACTCCTGAAACTAAGCAAACTACCATTAAAATTGGCGCTTAATATAAAATTAACCAACATTTGATTTTCATATCACCAACAAGAATAGGTTAGTGCCCTAGATTAGTTTTGGAGAGTTAACACTCCTGGTCTACAAAACTTTTGAAACTAGCATTGATTATTGAGATTTTAAATCCATTAGTAACAAAAAACACTTGTCGGCAAAGTGCATCTAACACATGCGTTAAGCACGCGATAACACATGCATTAAGCACGCGGTCAATCTGGATAAGTAAGGGTGGTTCCCCCCATCTTGCTTGTTTAGTGGGACATGAGATCATCATGGAATTCTATGTAAGTGACAAGTCCTCGGGGTGACATCACTTTTCTAGAATACCCGGTTATGAGAGTTGTCCTAGACTTGCAACTTTTCCGCTCGACCATTGATTGTGAAGTGGTAACCTTAGTTGTTATTCCTAGGATATCACAGAGTCTATTGTGAGTGGGGGACACTTGCAGTACCTGATACATACTTTCAAGCTTTTACTCCTTGGGAGGGTGATTGGTCAAGAACTAATACTTGCACTGTTGGCGATTAAAGTTTATTGTAACTATGTCTCATACCTTCATTATTTAGTATTTGTTTGAGGCTTGATATCCCTCAGCAAATACTAGTTTCGGAAGGCCCTCTAATCCAACTTTTCACTGAGCTTCGGTTCTTTGGAAAAGTAGTGTGCTTGCTTGGATCCATAGGAATTTTTACTGTGTGGACACTTTTTCTTCTTGTTGAGTCTAGGATTGTTTGGTTCTATTTGTGATTATGAATATCATTTTAAACACATACTTTTATCAAATTATTAGAAGTGACTACCCTCCCAATTCGCCAGTCACGGTGGCAGCAAGGTGAGTCACCATAATTTGAAGGCCCCACTACATTGTAGAGAAAGATACAAAAACCACATCCTAGTGACTTGGAAACATAAATGATTTTAAACTCAATTAATATTACTCGAGAAGAATAACATCAAACAAACCTTGTGAATTCATCGTCACATCAAGAATTGAATACAGACATAGTTGATGATCTTACTCTAGTTGAAATTTAAACATTAAAAAATCACACAAATGCTCACGTAATTCCACCTTTGATGATTCTTTTAGAACCAATTGTAGTTACTATCCATGAATCACTAGGTGATATCAAACCTCTTTTTGAAAGTTTGAATAACATGCAAAATCCAACAAGTAACCCTATGGCTTCATCAGGAGCACAAGGGACTACATCATCACAACCTCAAGCAGTTGTTGGAGGTATCAATACTTCCAATCTAGCCTCCACATCAATCCCAAAAGTTGGTGTACCTATTATTAGCACAAGTTCAACCACCACTTTAGTGCCAGTTGGTATAGTTCCAGGTTCCAATCCTAGAAGTACATCCACTTCATCTATAGGAATCCCTACTGAAGGGTGTGCCTTACCAAACATAGATTTTCCATATGGTTTGGCTAATAAATGTCAAAACACACAAGGATTAAACCAAAATCCTCTTGGTATACCTAACACTTGTCCAAATTCTACTTATGGGGGTAACCCTTCACCATGGAATGGTAATATTCCCAGCGGAAGCAATGAACCATGGAACATTTATGCCAATTGGGGTTATGCTCCACAGGTTAGTGGAAATTCCCCGGGGGGTTATCCTGTGAATTATCCTAGAACAATTCCTAGGGGCAATCTACCTATCAACCCCATTCCTCAATGGAGTGGGAAGGTTTCAGGAAGTATCCAATCTTCTTGGGGCTCACTTTCGTAAGGAGGTGATCAACCTTGGAACGCTTATCAAAACCAAGGAAAAAATTAATGGCATGGTCAGATTCTGGAAAGTAAACAATATTTTTGGGGCCTACCTCCGCAAGGGAGAAATCCATCCATTCATCCCGTTCCACCATGGAATGGACAACATTCAGGAAGTAACTAATCTTTTTGGATGCAACCTCTGCAAGGAGGCAATCAATCTTGGAATTTTTTTCAATCCCAAGGACAACTGCCATGGTGTGGTTGGGATCTAGGAAGTAGCCAATATTCTTGGGCCCCACCTCCATAAGGAGGCAATCCACCCATTGGTCATGTTCAATGAAGTACCCAATCTTCTTGGGGGAACCCACCTTGGAATTCTTATCACACCCAAGGACCACATCAATGGAGTGGTCAGGTTCTAGAAAGTAACCAATATTTTTGGGGCCTAACCCGCAAGGGGGAAATCCAACCATTAACCCCATTCTGCAATGGAGTGGTCAAATTCTAGGAAGTAACCAATCTTTTTGGAACCAACTTGCAAGACCTGTGTTTGATCCAGCTAGGCCACCACATGGACCTCATGCTAATGGTATGATGGATTCTATCAACCAACTTGGGCAGATTACCCAACATTCGGGACAAGTTTCTATTCAGACTTCGCAACCCACAACTAGCCAGGAAATGCAGAAACCTGTTAATCCTTCCAACACTTCTGACATCTTCATAGTCTCATCGATAGACATTAGAGGAAAGAAGAAGAAGTATAAGGGTAAGTAAAGTGCTACTCCTTCCAAGAATTTTGAAATCCTTATAGTCCAATCTAAAGACCTTCGGGAAAAGAATAAGAAGTACAAGAGTAAGAAAAATGCTAACTCTGGGAAAAGAGAAGCACTAAACATGATTCAATGCGGTGGGAAACAACAACCCACTATTTTGACACTAGGGAAACCAACCAATGCCCCCACAAGGGGGCGGTGATCCCAATGCCAATGTCTTCATGTGTGATCATGAGGTGAACATTCAAATAATACTTGATTCTTATGATGTCTCTACTAGTACATCAGATCAATCGGTATCACATCCAAGTGGTTCTCTCTCCATTGAGAAACCAACCATATATTTAGTACCACACCCTCCCAAAGGTGTTCTACGTAGAACAATGCATAATCCTAACATGCGAGCTGCTCAAAACGGTAATGTTCTTGAGGACCTATTTCAAGTACCATTTTCCATGTCGGCCTTGGAGGTATTGCAATGTCATGTTGTGCAAAGAAAGGAACTATTGTCTAAAATTGGCATTGTTTATCCATCCGAAGCGACTTCAATCACATCAGACATAGACCATTCAATGTGTAGGATGCTTTCCAAAGTTACTTTTCAAATTAAAGTAACGACTCGTGGTAAGAAAATTTTTTGAACCATAGTAGATGAAGGGACCTCAGCTTGTGTAATGTCATTTAAATGTTGGCAAGCATTTGGATCACCCCTATCTACTGTAAAAGTTTCATACCAAGCTACTCAAATAGCTTCGGCACATTCAGATCAAAATATTACCTTGATGGAGGAATATGATTCGGTTACTTGGCCCATTTGGGCTGTGAGATCTCCCAGATCACATGATTTCTTGGATTACATTTTATCATCAAATGAAGCTATCCTTGAAATTGTGAACATTTGGTTGAACCCACCTAAGGACATCTTTTGTGGGGCCACCGGGATCATACTTGGTTTAAATATACCCAAGCATAAGAGCATTCTTTTCATGTTCCTTGATTTGATCATGTATATTTGGAAACTTGCATATAGGTTTAGAGTACAACCTTTTCAAATCCAAATTTTCCTTAGGATCGAACCTGATGCAAATTGGTGGGTTACCCCATCATATCTGTATTTTCCACCATTTTGACAGAAGATCCTACTGAACATGGGACACCCTAGTCAGCACCCCATTTCCATTTTGGTGCCCATGCTGAGTTATTCTCATAGGCCCGAGAGCCCAATTAGTCCCGTCATGACTTGGAGTTTGAAACCACATATTTCTCTTTCATACATTCCTGACCATATCCTGATGGGCTCCCAAATTTTTGTCATTTTACATAAGCATGTGTTAAAATATCCACTTGAACATAGGTGCAAACTTGTTCGTTTCTTATTGCTTATGTTGCATATTTTCCTTTGTAGTCACTTTTTGTTACATGATTCCTATAAACCATTGCTTCTGTATATTTATCTCATACCCATGGAGGAAACACCCATAAGAGTGTACATAACTAGCTCAACCCTTGTTTGCAATATGTATCTTTTCCTTGGCCTGACCCATGCCCTTGAAATTTAGGCGCATGCCCATGATACACTCGTTTCCTCTAATGTACCATAACATGCTTTATTATTTTTTCAAGCTAATAAATGAAAAAGGTTAAAAATTGGAAAACACAAAAATCAAAAAAAGAAGGGGAATTGAATAATTGCATATTATATCATTGAAGAAAATGGAAACAATTAGTCCTTGTCTCCCTTGAACACAACACATAATTTGGTATCCATCGTCAGTACACCATCTACATTTTCCTTAGGAAACTGTACTGGTATTTTGAACAGATCTCCACCGATGGGTTATCCTTCCCATCACTAATGGAGCTTTCGTTAATTCATCTGGAATTGGAGAATTTCATTAAGGTCAGATACTCAAAGTCCTATGTTTCCAAGTGTCCATTATGTGTGGTGTTATGTGTTCAAGGGAAGTTCAAACTATGTCGGCCATTCCTCAAATATTCCTGACCAATCACGTTGGCCTTCCTTGTGTCAGTATAAAGTGTTGGATCTCGCAATTATACCAAATTATATCAGACTATTGATCTTTGTTTCGTATCGGTTGATGTGGGATGCATTAATTCCCTCCTTCCAATGGATCTATTCCTATCGAAACCAAACCATTATCTAGGAAATGGATCTAGAAAAATAGGAGTACCTTGTATCTTGCAGTCATCAGTGGCAAGTTTCCTTGCAAATGATAGTGGGTATACATCAATGACCCCTGATTATTTGATTCTACCAATGTTCGTCTTCAATACATCTATTTCACACTTGCTAGTTTGTACTCAGTACCTTAGAGTCCATCATCAGTATAGGTGGGTCTCTTCACATCTATTAACGGTATACATCAATGATCGGTAATCCGATGGTGTTTTGTTATGATTGACATCAGTTCATTTATTCGCATGATATAAACTTGTACTATCTTCAGTTTGTATTGAAGACCTTGGGAAAAACAGTTGTATCACTCATCGATGCACTACACGAGTTGCGCAAGATTAAACTACCATGTCAGAAGTTCGATGAAGACCTTGTTCTCTCACTCATCGAAGTGCATGTTTACACTTTTGAAAATTTTACTTTTGACATGGATCCACTGTGTATTGTTCATGGCCATGCTTGTTTACTACTGAGCATGGGTATGCCTACCTCAGGAAGATATTGTATATTTGATAAATTGCTATGTTTGACTTGCAGGTGTTATCCTGAATCATGCGCCCATGAGCTAAATTGCTAATCCTTTATCATCCTTGCTTTGATCAATAAAGAGTATTAGTAATGTATTTCAGCCCTTAGCTCTACTTCAGACCTCACACATTAAGGGGCATCTGTTAACAATCAAATTAACACCCTTAACAAAGTGAAGGCATAAGCATATTTTTACTATGTGCCTGCAACATGAAGATAAAAGACAAGTACATAAGAGAACAATTCTCTCTGATCTAATCACTACTTCCATAACATGAAGGATTGAGTGAAGGAAGAGGTAGCCTAAATAGGCAAGGTTCAGTGATTGAAATGCTCACCTAAATGATCAGACCTAGTTTCCACCAGTCAACAGTGAGACGAAATGCACAACATTAATTGTGCGTGAGAATCCTGAATTTGTGACAAAATCCTGAAAATATTATGGAAAGTAGGTTTTTGAGCAAAAATAATCAAAAATCAAGAAAAGGGATTATCCCACATTGAATGTGGAAACTTGAAATCCAATTTCCCAATACTATAAAACAAAGGAATTGGGGGCATGGTAAAGGAGGAAAAAGGAAGATCAAAGGCATGCTGGAGAGATTTGGAGGATTGGAAAGCTCATCTTCATCAAAGGAAAGGGTGGAGAAAGGATAGCTCATGGCAAAGGAGGAGGAATGCACATCAAGATAGATTGTGAGTATGTACTTTCTTATTTGGCATAATATGAACCAATTCAATTCCCTTCTTATTCATGAGTTTAAATGTATTAGGGAATGGTAGATGATTGTGGATTTCTGACATGGAAGCTTCACCTACTTCATAGTAATACAATAGTAATACAGATGTTTAATGTAGATATAACCCTACCTTAAATGTTATTATCAATGATGATAGAATGCGTCAACAATTTGTGAAAGATATGCAAAAGGAGTTTGAAATGTCTATGTTGGGGGAGCTGTCATTTTTTCTTGGATTGCAAATTTTAGAATTAAATGATGGAATCTTCATAACCCAATATAAGCATGTAAAGGAAATGCTAAAAATATTCAACATGGAAGATTGCAAGATAGTTTGTACACCCATGGTTACAGGATGTAAATTGAGTAAAGAAGATGAGGCTAAGGAATTTGATCAGAGGCTTTACAAATCGATGATTGGTAGTCTATTGTATGTAACTACTTCTAGCCCAGACATCATGGAAGCAGTTGGAATTGTCGCAATATTTCAGGAAGCACCCAAGGAAACACATGTTCAAGCAATCAAAATAATATTTAGGTATATAAAAGGGACTATGTATCTTGGTCTATGGTACCCACGAAGAAAAAATATCAACGTAGATGCATACACTCATGCAAAATGGGATGGAAGAATTGATGATAGGAGAAGTACAAGTGGTGCTGCATTTTTCCTAGGGAACTGTCTTGTGTCATTGATCAGCAAAAAGAAACCATTAATGGCATTATCTACAACAGAATTTGAATAAATTGTTGCAGTTGCTTGTTGTTCACAAGTGTTATGGATGAAATAGAATTTGAAGGATATTCAAGTAAATATAGATCATCCAATACAAATACTATGTGACAACACAAGTGTGATCAATATCTCGAAGAATCATGTTATGCACTGCAAGACTAAGCACATACCCATCAAGTATCATTTTGTGAGAGAGCAAGTAGCCAATAATGTGGTCAAACTAGAATATGTTGATACTAAGGAACAAATTTTGGACATATTTACAAAACCCATTCCACAAAGTACATTTGAATATCTCAGAGAAAAATTGGGTGTGGTTCTCAATCCTCAACACAATGAGAACCTAAACAAAGAGGCATAAATCCAAAAGGGATTGGCACTGCGTAGTTGGTAAGTAAGGAGGACAACATAGATCACTATGCAAGGAATGTTGAAGTAGTGTGATAGGAACAAGAGATCAAGGTGAAGGAGCAATGTAACATCTTTATCAGAAAAGAAATCAAAGATAATTATGAAAGGATATCAGTAAAGAATATGCGCAAAGTAACATAGCATAAAGCTAGGGGGATTTATCCTTGGATACATTCGTGGACACCAACGCAAAACATACATAAGAATCCATATTGCACAAAGTTACAGAACCTCTTTTCCATTTATTTCAAAGGGGGGGAAATGCATGAAGTTGAGGCATGAAATACACAACATGACAGAAAGATGCATGAAGTTGAGACATACATGATGAGGCTAAACATGAAGCGATGCATGAAGTCAGTAGGGCAACAGGAAAGAGGGAGAACTGTAGATAATAAATGAAGGAGCATGAATCCTTAGCAGACGTGAAAGAGTGTTAAGAAGATCAATTGGATAATTGGAAGCAAATCATAAAAGGAACAACATGAAGCTACAACAGCCGTGAAAGAGCATGAAGAAGATCACTTGAAGAAATGGCATCTGGTCTGCGCAGAAGTAACAGGAAGCAACATGGTTCACACAGAGGTAGCAAAAGTACTAACAGTAAAAGGCGCAGTAGCCAACAACCTAAAGAACTTAGGGGGAGAATATACACAGGGGAAGCACTATGATCAAGTACAGATGAAGCATACAGTTCAAAGAAGATCAGGTACAACTTCATAAGGTATTGAAATCAATGCCAAAGGGGGAGATTGTTGAGCATTGATTGTCATTGATGTCAACTAAAGATGATGTCAAGTGTTTGAATGTCAACTAATGTCAAAGAGGATGTCAACTGATCCAATCTGAATCATTGATATCAACTAGAGTCAAAGTGGATACATCATTCTTGCAGAAGTGTGAAGAAGTAATTGAAGCCACTTTGAAGAAGTATATGCGCAAGATAAAGAAGAACATGAATACCAGAAGTGTATGCAAAAATGGTGAAGGTGACATATATGAATGAAAATTTGGAGTATATCTAGAAATGAATTCAGTCTAAAGTTGTGTATCCGAGGATACATCATGCAAATCCAGTTCAAGAAAGGAACACAAGTAATGTATCCTACAACATGAAGTCCTTGCGCATAAATCAAGTCCACCAAGTCATCCTATTTCATGGTAGTAGTCAAAAGAGTTGGTTGGACAATGGTACATGTGTTCAAGCAACCAAGGAGATTGGTTGATAAAATGGTACAAGTGTGCAAGTTTGTTGAAAGAAGTCTTTGGAATGTACAAGCAAGCTTGAGCTTTGCTTTGTTAATGGTTGGAAGTGCACAAGTAGTTAATGGTTGGACAATCCTGAAAGTGTGAAATCATAGCCAATCCGAAGATGCTTTCAGTAAGTGGAACACGCACAAGTTCCTAGAAGGGTACAGCGGTTGAAGACCATATCTGAGCAAATTCCACAACTGATGGCATGGTAGGTGCGCAAGTCCTGCAAAGGATGATAAGGAAAAGGTCAAAAACCCACTTGGAATATGTTGGAGTATGCACATATTTCACAAAATATCAATACATCAAGAGTGCAAAGGCACACCACCAAGGTGTAAAGTTCCACTAAATTGTGGACCATGAGGACGCTTGATACACCAAGGATGACACATCAATAGTGCAAAATATGACACGTGGCATATGCATAATCTTTGAAGTATGGAAGAAGGGATTCCATGACCAATTTGTAAACATACAATCCATGTACACATAAAATAGCATAATGTTGAGATAACCAATGATGTAGACTGCAGTTTCAGCGAAGCACACAATATATGAAGTAATTCATCAACGAAAGTGTAATTTGAGAAGTTCGAGAAGTCAAGTGATGTATGCAGCGCAGTGACAGAGTATAGACTACATACGAAGACATCACATAGTTAAATATCAGCAAAATATCAACATTGTGTGTGGAGTTGAAGTTCAGTAAGACAACAACACATATTTGACATGAGGGATATCGTATGGGGAAAGGAGATAGGGAGTTGGAACTTCCTTCAGGTTGGTTCCTGTAAAACAAAGAAGACAAGGGGTCGGTGCCTCCTTCCAGTTGGTGCTAGAGAAAACACAAGGATTTGTAGCTTCCTTCAGGTTGGTGCCTGTAAATCTAGGGAGTTGGTGCCTCCTTCCAGTTGGTGTTGGTAAAAACAGGAAGTTGGTCCTTCCTTGAATGTATTCTTTCTCATTATAAAGAAGCATTCCATGGTTTTCTCCCATTTGGGCTTCAACGTAAGAATATGTTACACCAAAATATCATCATCATGAGTCATGAGTTATCTCCATGCCTTAATCCCTGAAGTCCCTTGGCTTAAAAATTAGAAGGAAGGTTGTTGTCCTTTCCTTTTAAACTTTTGTTTTCACCTCGACGCACCCTGCTTTCTAGAAAAGAGCATCGAACCCCAGGTGACGCATGTTGCAACTTAGCAGAGCGCGTCGGTGATGCAGGACGCCTTTGTGAAAAGTGCGATGATCCCCTTCTGACACGTGTTTCCTTCATGCAAGGTGCGTCAGAGTTGGTTAAAATGGATAAAAGGAAGCTTTGAGCGACTTCTCAAAGCTTGGTGACATGGAGGCTTATCCCTAGATGCTTGGAAACGTGGAACTCGATCCCTTAACCTAGTGGGATGATCCCTTAAGCCTCTCCACTAAATCATCACCCTATTCTATCCTTTTATCCCTATAAATATGAACCCCCTCTCCATTTTTAAGGGATGAAAGATAGTATACCCTTATGCTGGTGAAATTTCTAGGTGACCGTCTTCATCCTTTAGGAGGACAGCATTTTAATCTTAGAGGCTAGGATTATTGGAAGGAAGTTATGACATTAAGGATTGGGTTGTAACATTCTCTCCCTATGTAATTCTGATTATTACATTTAATACAAGTTCTTTCCATAAGTGTATTGTGTTGATGGCATTTAGGATTTTCCTCCTTAACTGTTAATCTAGATCAATTCATGTTTATATGCTTTTACTGCTTGTTTGTTTCCACTTGCTTTGTATGGTTTTGCAGCTGAAGATCTAAATACTTTGGAGCTTGGAGCAACAAGGAGAAAGGAACTGTAGATTTGAGGTAACCCATCTCTTCATCCATCTTGCATTTCTATTGATCTAGGGAAGATACTAGTGTTGTGTACCTATTTGTTCTATATCTAAACCATTTAGACTAGGGATATTTGTTTGAGTCCGCTCATGTATATTGTCTGTAAACAAATTTGGAGACCATATTGGGGAAGGATTCCATAGCTTTGATTTCATTTTGTTTTGGTTTCGTTGATTTCCTTTTAATCAATTTTTAGACTCTAAACTGCCTCTTTCCATTAAATCTGACCATCAGAGAGTCTCTGGGTTATCCAGTCTCTGTTTAGGATAAATATTAGACCTGTTGCCTTTTTATTTTGTGGTAATTTTTATTTTTTGTTGCTTGATCCCCTCCCGACGCACCTAGGCCATTAATCACCTGTGTCACTATATTTCTGATGCACTTAACATGTAAGCAGACTACGTCGCTAACACTTTATGTCCTTTAACATCCTACGTCGTTGACGCACTTCCCAGTGTGAAAAGTGCGTTTTTGGACCTCCCAACGCTCAGTTACACCTTTTCAAGGCACGTCACCCTCCCTTGGTACCCAATGTCAAAAAATTTCTCCAATTGGTTTTTGGTCTTATTCTCAGAGCTTGCGTACTGCACCTTATAGTCACATAAATCGTAGGTACAACATGTGCTATTCTTGGCTTGATTGTGAAGTTTTAAGTGTCGATTACGGTCCTAGCCAGTCAAGTGAGTGTTTTGGTCTTTGTGGGAAATTTCAATCCCCCATCAATCTGCCCAATCTTTTGAATCCTGATCATTCCCCTTGATCTGCTCAACCTGTTAGATCTGACTTCCCAACCATCCTACGCTTAGTTGTTGTGACACTTGCTTGATTTTGCATGATTTTGAGTGTTTTTGAGATTTTTGGGTGATTATTTTTTCTTTCTTTGAGAATTTCCAATTGGTTAGTGTTTGCAGTAGTACATTCTCTTGTTTTCTGCAAGTAGATATGAAAGTGACATATTATCAAATTTTATTTGGTATATTCATCAGAAAATCAAACTGGTTTAGTATCTTCGTTTCAAGTTCATTTCTTGGAATTGTTGTAGAGATTTTTCATACTTTGGACATTATTATTTTTAGATCTTTGAAAAGTTCAAAAGGATAATCATTAGCTTGTATTTTCTTGGTTATATCATTCCTTTGAAAAATTCAAGTATTTTCAAGCTTTTACAAAGCATTCCAAAGATTGAAAGATTCATGCATTTTTTATTTTCTTCTCGCTTGTTGGATCTGTGATTTTGGAAAATTAGAGTTATTGCATTCTAAAGAGAAATTATCCTTTTCAGTTTTGCGTACATTCGTTCAATTTGAAAAGTTAAAAAGAAAAACATTTTAGATTTGGTGTGTTATTCATTGCTTTTGTTGGATTAGTGAAAGAGTGCTTCATTTATCTTTTAGTTGATTTTGAAGTATATGGGTGCTTGTTTATTTCTTATTATTGGAAACAAGAAAATATTTCTCCTTACCATAGATAGTTTTCATCAAAAGAAAAAAGAAATATTTGCATCTACGTGTAGTTAAGATTTGCATCTTTTTACATTTCAGTCTCGCACCTCATGCATTCACCTAACCGACAAGATAAAATTTAATGGTAGCTTAGGTTAAAATTGTATAGAAACTTGTGTGTTAAGTTAGAGACGTGTTCCGGCGTCGTTAGGCATGGCAGCTGTCGGTATTTTCCTGCACTTTATCCTGGGGGCTTGTATTTCTTCCACGTACCAACCGGTATATCGAATGGCATTTCGCATACCCTTGGGTATATAGAAATGTACTTCACGTACTCGGTAGTATATCGGAAGGCTCCTTTTGTATGGTTTTGAATTAGACAAAACCACTACGGATTTGAGCTCCCATGTACCTTATGTATATCGAGAGACCCTTCTAGGATTCCTGTAACCAACTGAGTCAACCATTTGGCTGTCTTGGCATAGAAATACACCGAGAACAACACTTGGGGAGCTACTACACACGCACTACTAGGTAGTCGGGTTATACGGTTAGGTGTATGGTCTTAATCCTCGCTGGTTAGTGCTCTGAAATATTGGGTCAAGTATAACTGTTGGACCCTATGGTATATCGCAAGTTGCAAATCCTTGAAAATCCTGTGAGGTTCCAGACCATTGAATCCTATCTATCACATAATTTTTCTTGCATCCTTGGCTTGAGTAGATTATGAAAGTGTGATTTTTTATTTTGTAGAAAACTCTTAGGAGAAACTTTGGTTCAGTCATTCTGGCTAAGTGACCTTTGAGAATATCCCACAGGATCTTGAACTTGCCACCTAAATATCCCCTTAATCAGGAGGATAAATCAAGAGAAAACATGGATCAACCTACTCTGTCTGTGTCACATGAGGAATATACTTCTACCTTAGAATCGGGGATGAACTATTCACTTGCTGTAAGTCCACCCGTTATTGATCCCACAAGATATATGACCATGGAACCATCTACTTCACATGAAACATCCTTTCATCATTCAATGAAAGGAAATCCTAGGGCTACAGACTGGATTTTCAACCAACCCTTAGGATGACCCTATATCAACAGTCTTTGGTCCAACTGCATCATTTTGGGATAATTCTTTAGGTTGAAATGTTGCCGAGTTTGGGTCACTTCAAATGGTAGAAACTATACCTCGTTGATGGATTTCCAATGAGGAGTTCGTTGCACCACTCTATGATCATATGATCCATTTTCACATGGCTGGAGAACAACTTAGACATCAGAGTTTCCCACATAGAGGAGGTCCAGAAGTACCCATTCTTTGATATTCCCCTATACGCTCTTTATCTTTTTCTTCACTGGAAGTATCTATACCCAATACGACCACTTGTGAACCTAGTCAACCCTCGTTCCATACAAGTACACCTTATAGTTAGGAGACCGAGTCTACACCTCATTTGACTCCAACCATTGAATGGAAACCTTCAACCACTATTAAATCTAGTTATGGAACACTACCTCCACCCCACCCCACCTCAAAATTCGAGGGGAGGTTATAATCTACCAGTTAGTCAACCTTTAAGTGCAGGTCATTCCTTAGTTAGTTGTCATCAATTAATTGCGAGTCAACCTCCGATTAGTGGTCAATACATGATCACTAGGCACACTCCTGTAAGTGGACAATTCTCGACTGGGGGGAAACGCCTACTTAGTGGCCATAACGTGAGTGGAGGACATTTAAACCATAATACGGTTGGCATCTTTCTACTAACCATGGGAAAAACTATGTGAACAAATAACATTGGGGGACCATCCATTTGGACCCAACCACCATGGAGTTACATTCATCTGAGTAATCTTAATCCTATTCTACGAAAGAACTATCCAAGGAACCGTTTTCCCGGACTACCCTATCCTGGTAACACAAACACCCCATGGGGTCACCATAACATTCCGCCGATTGGAACTCCAGCCGATGGACCACCCCCACCACCTCCACCCCCACCTGACCCACCACCAACTCCCTCTGGAGGCGAAGGACCCCCACCCTATTCTGGAGGGGGAGGAAATCCACCTTTTGGTGGAGGACCACCTTATTCTGGAGGAGGAGGACCCTCACCTTTTGGCGAAGGACCACCACATTCCGGCAGAGGAGGACCCCCAATGTTTGGAAGAGGACCATCCCATTTTGGAGGAGGAGGACCCCCACCTTCTGGTGGAGGACCACCCCATTCTAGAGGTGGCAGACCCCCTCCTTTTGGTGGAGGACCACCTCATTCCGGAGGAGGAGGACTAGCCTATTACGGAGGTGGAACCCCATTTGGTCCACCTCCGAAACGAGGAGGTCCACTCCCATATGGCCAATTTCCTACAAGGGAACCTTATGATAAATCCATCCACAGTCCTACTGGTACACAGATGCCTTATCAGTATTACCAGTATCCACAACCAAACCAGTAGCTACCATTTATGGCTACATTGGATCTGCCAGACCTGTCTCGTTTGACTAACGATCTCGTTTATCACGATCTTAATTAGCCACCTATTCTTGTGAAGTTACCATCTGATATCCCGAAGTTTGACGGCAAACCCAGTGAGGAACCTAAGAAGCACGTGATGAATTATCATTTGTGGTGTTCATCCAATTCATTAATGGATGATTCCATCTGTTTTAGATTATTCCAAAGAATCCTTACTGGCACTGCCGCAAAGTGGTACATTGAGTTGCCATCACATTCCTTTCCTGACTTTCGATCTTTGGCTATGTCATTTTTGACTCATTGCCAATTACCAATTCATTATGAAATTGGTACAGATATTTTGACTTCCCTCCACCAAACTACTACCACTCAAATTTTTGATCATATTCATGAGTGACGAAGGAGACGACGTCTAATTAAAGCTCCCATTCCAGACCAACTTCGTGTATATTGGTTCATAAATTCATTACTACCTATCATAGCTAAAGACGTAGCTATGGGTGGGGCCATCATGGAGCAACAAGCCATAGCTCGTGCCCATCACTTAATCCTCATATATGCTCAATTTGGTACATTATACGATATTTTCCCTAATTCCCCCCACCCTACCTACGATCCATCAAAACCACCTGTGGGACCTCATGTCGATGGAATCATTGGTTCCATTCACACCCATCCCGCTAATCAAACCGGTGGATCACCAAACCACCATGGCTCCACTCCACCCTCATCACAGGCTGGCAACAACACCAGTAGATCACCCAATCCTTCTTCCATTGAAGATGTGAATTCAGTTCAATCTGATTCACCTCAAAAATCCAGTGGTAAAAAGAAGAACAAAGGAAAATCCAAGAATTCTTCTAACCAACAGGAACCAAAGAACAATACCGACGATGCCAAACAGAAGGTAAAATATCCTTTTTTATTGTGTGGTGGTGATCATTTCACCAAAGAGTGCCCACAGAGGGACAAAGTGCATAATTTTCTCAAGCCTGAAACCCCACACCCGCAATTCTAACTGACCCCTTCCCCACGCAACAACAAAAGATGATTGCACAACAACCCACTCCTTCTCAAGGGGAACCATCCTCTACTGCTCATGTTCTCATGATGCATAGCGAAATTTTCACCTTGAATACTCGATCACGTTCATATGAATCAGTCCCTAATAAGGAATCTAACGGAGGTAATATTGAAAAATCCTCTACATCTACATCAATCATTCCCTCGCCTCAAGGTCCTCTCGTCATCGAGAAAACTTCACTTGATTCAGTCTTGCGTCCACCCAAGAGCACGGTTAGAAAATTTATTTTCAATCCGAATTCTCGGGCTACTCAAAACTACAACATTGTAGAGGACTTAGCGCAAGCTCCTTGTGCTATGACGACGCTCAAAGTCCTACAAAACTGTCCAAATCAGCGTAAGACTCTCCTCGTTTCTATAGGCGTTGTAGATCTCGATTCCTCTAATACCATTATGTTCAAACTTGAGTATTTCAAGCCGAGGCTTTCCCACCAACTCACGTTTCAAATCTTCACCAATGTCGCTGGGAAATTCATCCATCATACTATTTTAGACGAAGGATCCTCCACCTCAGTTATGTCGTTATCTTGTTGGCAAGCCATGACCTCTCCCGAGTTGAACTGTTCCCCTACCACTTTGAAAACATTCGATGGTCATGGATTCCAACGACATGGGCTGTTACAAGCCTTGGCAGTAGAGCTAGGGTGAAAGATTGTTACCATTAATGTGGAAGTAGTAACTGCCCCATTGGATTATAAATTATTACTTGTTCGTAATGGGTTTTATGCCATGACTGTGGTCGCATCATCCTTCTTCCGCATTGTACAATTCCCCCATCAAGGAATAATTGTCACCATCGACCAACTGTATTTCTGTACACCAGACACCACCACTCATCCAACGGATAATGTCTCATTGTTAGGACACTCTTCGCAAATATATGAGAGTGTGGGGGTAGGACTCCTTAAATATTCATCCCTCATGGGAGTCTTTCCAACACCAAATCTCCCTTCCCATGTTTTCACAGTGAACATGATTTCCTCTATGATCCCATCATCATCCAACTCCACTGACCAATGGCTTGTGCCCAATCCTGATAAGTTGGATTTGATTGGAGATGTTATACCTCTAACACCTGCAGAAGCTACTTATGAGGCTATCCAATCAGCACCTGATGCCCACTCTTTAGTGGCATCTACATATGGTTCTCTACCCTTACAACAGAATTCATCCCTTCCTGATAGTCTACTCTAGACTTTTCATTCTGACGAGTCCATCATGGAGATTATGAGTATGGATGAACCCCCATGGGAAGACCTCCACCATCGATCATCTTTCTTCCCACTGCTAGATTCCGTGGAGAACCACATTGAAACTATAATTTCTCCAGATGTCTTTCCTTCCCCTCAATCTCCTATCCTCACTTGTGATACAGTAACCAAGGGAAACTTGGATAACATCATGCCAACCTTTCCAATTGACATCTTGGTAACACATGGAGTCATGGAACATATTCGCATAGTCCAAAACTGTTCTCTTGAAGAGATCACTACATATACGAACTTGTTTAAATAGTTCCGTGACGTATTTACATGGAGCTACTAGGAAATGCTCAAGATTTATCCTGCTATTGTTGTGCATGAGATTTAAACATATCCCAATGCAAAACATGTCCGGAAAAAAATTACGTCCAGTGCATCGTAGGAAAACTGCGGCTATCAAGGTAGCGATTGAAAAGTTGTTGAAGGATGGGTTCATTTATCCCGTTCCCTTGACAGATTGGGTATCTAATGTTGTCCTTGTTACCAGAACTCAGAGCACCATTAGGGTTTGTGTCGATTACAGTGATTTGAATAAGGCTTGTCCCAAGGACAATTACCCTACCCCATTTATCGACCAGATCATCGACAGCTACGCTGGGAGCATCATCTTTTTATTCATGGATGGCGTTTTTTGCTATAATTAGATAGAGATCCACCTGGTTGATCAACACAAAATTCCTTTCATCTGGCCATGGGGCACATTCGCGTATCGCAAACTCCCCTTTGGCCTTAAAAATGCTGGTGCCACATTCCACTGGGCCATGTCGTACACTTTTCATGACATGAAGGACTTTATAGCACCATATCTCGATGTTCTCCCTGCCCATTCGAATCGTCGTGAGTTCCACATTGACCATCTGATGGCTGTGTTCCTCAAATGTACATGGTATAACATCTATCTAAACCATCACAAGTGCATTTTTTGCGTCGAGTCTGGACGCCTCTTAGTGTTAGGATATTCCTATAATCCATCCTAGTCCTACTAGCTTTTCAGTCATTTTCATTTTCAATCTTTTAGGGTTTGCATGCACTTTTAGGGTTTGCATGAATTCTAGGGTTTGCATGCATTTCTAGTCATTAGTCCCAGCACCTAGCCCTCAATTAGCTAGCCCCCGGAGCTTCTTCCTGATTAGTTTCAGCCCTCCTAGTGCCTAGTGCGCCCTCCTTTCACCTACTGCATGAGAGAGGCGCACTTCTTCACCTACCAGTCCAGTTATGTTCAGTTAACAAGAGTTCTCTCCCTGATTTTAGGCTTGACTCACTCTTTACTGACCTTATCACTCTGATGGACCTTTAGTGTGACTAGATAGGATGTTCTATGTTCTAACTCCAGTTAGCTCCATGAGCACCCTCCACTGAGCCTCCTTCACTACATTAGTGCTTCCATGTGCCAGTTACACCTACCACATTCGGTTAGACTCGGTTTGACTCCTGGTTGACTATTACTTGTGCATTGATGACTTCACTGATGATGAGTTGGACTCCTAGTTATGACTTGATGACACTCCACTGATTATGGATCTGTCCATGCAGGCTAATTCGAATCACACCTAGTGTATTCGAATCCTAAGCATTGTATATTTACCTTTTTACTATTCAGATTAATGTAACATGTGTAATTATTCTGCCTCTATCTGAGCTCCTTTGGAACTGTGTTCTTCTGCTCTATTCTTCTTCTGTCATTCCTAAATTCTTTCATTGTGATGTTTACATCATCTCTTTGGATCTACTGTGAGCATCTTCACATGGTATCAGATCCATTTGAGAGTATATTCTATCTCCATTCTTGAGAGTTTTTTGCAGGTATTTTGAAGTTGCAGCAACAGTATCAGCAGTTTCTTTTTGCACTTGTTCCAGCAGTCAAGATGAGCAATTCGAATGCTCCTTCTTCTCCTATGATTCTCACTCCCTTCAATTACTTTGAATGGAAGAGTAGGATGAGATTACACTTGCATAATAGATAGCTAAATCGAATAGTATTTGAAAAAGATGCCATACCACATCAAGCTGTAGAGAGAATCAAGCATTTAAATAGAATGGATGAAGATTTTGGATTCATATGCCTTCATATGTCAAAAGATCTACTGTTTCATGTTGAAGGATTGAAGTCTCCAAGTGAGTTATGGACAAAATTGGAGAGTCTGTTTGGCAAAGAAGATGGGCTAAGAGGCCACATTCTCGAAAATGAATTAGTTGCCCTACAACCTAGCAATTTCGAGAGCATTCAAGAATTCTTCTCAAAATTTCATAAATTGGTTTTACAATGCAAGCATTGTGGCATCACTAAAAGTGATGAGAAATTGGTACTCTCCGTATTGAGTAAACTTGGATCTCTATTTTTTGTCTTTGCATCTACTTTCCATTCTGTTCGAATGTTAATCCCTAGATGGAAGTTTCCCACCTTAAAAGAATTTTCTAAAGCTCTCATTCATGAAGAGGACAAACTGATTCAAATGGGTGCCATCAAGGCCTCCAAATATCTAACTCTTCTAGCTGGATAAGCAAGTGGAGCGAATGCAAAGGGGAGGCAAAAGGACAAGGACAAGAAGCCATCTAAATCCAAAAGTGACAAACACAAGAGACCTAATTACTCCTACTACAAGAGAGGAAACCATCTGGAAAAATCTTGCATGCACAAGAAAATAGACCTACTAACCAAGCTTCTTGAACAAAACAAAATTGTTGTTCCAAAAGAAGCAAAGATGTCTGATCTTGGAAGTGGATCTGATGATTGCCATGCATTGATGGCTGGTTTTACAAAATCACAAGCCCTCCTCATAGATTCTGGAGCCTCCAACCATATGGTTGCCTCTGAAGAATCTTTCTCCTCTTTAGATCTCAAAGATGGGCCTACTATTCACATGGGAGACAACTCTCAGATTTATGCCAAAGGATTGGGTACAGTACATATGGAGCATGGTAAGTTCAAATTTTTTTTATTTCTTCCTTCTCTAACAACTAATTTGTTATCAGTATATCAGATGACTCATACAGGATCACCAAAGCAAGCAACTTTTGGTCCAAACACAGTAGAGATTATAGAGATCTCCACTAGAAATATTATAGCGAATGGGGTTGCTAATCATGCCTCTAAGGCATATGAGTTATCTCACTTCATGCCCTTTTCTCCGACTATTCCTTCAGATTCTGATCAAGATCAGAGTGACTCCTCTTCTGATGAAGAAGAAGATCAAGATTTTGATGTTGAGATCATAGTTCAAGAAGATTCAGATCTAGAACCAACACATATTCTCAGTCCAGATTCAAGGTCAATATGGGCTCACACAGTCCTTGCTACTACTGAGAACACAGTTGAGGATTCACCCGTTCACCGAACTACCAGACTTCAGGATCATGCCAACCTTGCATTATGCCATCTACCTCTCCATGAGAGATGCAACATGATGATGGGGTTCTCTCTTCCATCACTTGGGAAGACCCCTCATGTTCCATTCACTCTAGTTGCAGAAAGAATTCCTAAGAGACTTGCTTCGTCCAATCCATCCTCTACACAGTGGAAGGCACATCAGAAGACTTGATCCACATCTAGCACCTGTTTTGGCATCCTACAGGGGATCAACTTATCAAGTTTTTTGCAGAAGTTTTTACTGATGAAAGGTTCCTTGTTTTCTGCTTAGTATGATGGTTCTTTGATTTATTTATTGTTCTTTTGAGGGGGGGTATTTTTCCCATGAGGTTTTCCCCACTTCCTCGGTTTATGGACAGTTCTTTATTTTTCTATCTTATTTGATTATATGGGTGACCTTTGGTCCTAGTTACTAGGGCCCGGGATGGATTAAGGGGGGGTGTTAGGATATTCCTATACTCCATCCTAGTCCTACTAGCTTTTCAGTCATTTTCATTTTCAATCTTTTAGGGTTTGCATGCATTCTAGGGTTTGCATGCATTTCCAATCATCATTCCCAGCACCTAGCCCTCAATTAGCTAGCCCCTAGAGCTTCTTCCTGATCAGTTTCATCCCTCCTAGTGCCTAGTGCGCCCTCCTTTCACCTACTGCATGAGAGAGGCGCACTTCTTCACCTACCAGTCCAGTTATGTCCAGTTAACAAGAGTTCTCTCCCTGATTTTAGGCTTGACTCACTCTTTACTGACCTTATCACTCCGATGGACCTCCAATGTGACTAGATAGGCTATTCTGACTCGAGTTAGCTCCATGAGAACCCTCCACTGAGCCTCCTTCACTACATTAGTGCTTCCATGTGCCAATTACACCTACCACATTCAGTTAGACTCAGTTTGACTTCTGGTTGACTATTACTTGTGCATTGATGACTTCACTAATGATGAGTTAGACTCCTAGTTATGACTTGATGACACTCCACTGATTATGGATCTGTCCATGCAGGATAATTCGAATCACACCTAGTGTATTCGAATCCTGAGCATTTTATATTTACCTTTTTACTATTCAGATTAATGTAACATGTCTAATTATTCTGCCTCTATCTGAGCTCCTTTGGAACTGTGTTCTTCTGCTCTATTCTTCTTCTGTCATTCCTAAATTCTTTCATTGTGAGGTTTACATCATCTCTTTGGATCTACTATGAGCATCTTCACACTTAGGCTTCATCATTTCAAAAGATGGTATCCACATTGATCCCCTTAAGGTGGAAGCCATCGTTGCTCTACCACCACCCACCGATGTTATGGAACTTCAAAGTTTGCAGGCGAAGGAAAACTACCTACGACATTTCGTGTGTAATTTTGTTGAGAAAACACAGGGATATATGAGGTTATTAAAGAAGGACGTCCCGTTCATTTCGTATGATTACGCCCAACAATCTCAAACATGCTATTACTCATGCACCTGTGTTACAACCGCCAGATTACATCAAGGATTACATCCTTTATCTTGCTTCTTCCACTACCATGATCGCTATGGTTTTGGTTCAGGAAGATAGTAACGCCCAGGAACATGTGATATATTACCTTAGTAAGGGTCTTATTGACACTGAAACCTGATATTCACATGTCGAGAAGTTAGCTCTCACAGTAGTCATTGTTGTTCATAATTCCCGTCATTACATCCTACTTTGCACTACTACCATCATTGCTGACTCTAACCCCATGTACCACGTTCTTACACGCCAGGTGATGGGGGGGGAATATTCACGTTGGATCATAATTATTCAGGAATTCGATCTCTAGTTTGAGAAGGACAAATCAAATAGGTCTTTGGTTTTTGCGGAGCTCATATGCGATCTTCCCCATACTGATCAGGGAACTGATCCCATTGAATCCCTCCTTGACGAGTCTTTGTTATCATTAGTACTTTTGACCCATGGTATGGAGACATCACTTTGTATCTCTAGACCCAACGTTTTAGTCCTCAACTATCTCGAGACGACCGCTATCGTGTGTGTCACCACGCAAAGTACTACCTTATCATCTGTGATACCTTATATCATCGTGGTCTTGATTCTATCCTCCAACAATTCTTAACTCATGAGGAGGTTGGACACATTCTGAATTATTGTCACTTAGGGGCATGTGGCGGTCATCTTTCTGGGATGGCTACAACTCAAAAAATATTACACGATGGATACTATTGGCCTTCCATCTTTAAAGATTGTATTGAATCCGTCAAGAAGTTTCCTCCTTGCCAGATTTTTCATCATAAAAGCGCTCTCATCCAGCCCCATTACATCCAGTTATTGTCGTCGGTCCCTTTACCAAATGGGGCATATGATTCATGCACTATAATCCTACCTTTTTACAAGCTCAAAAACCAAAAAAATGAAGACTAAAAGAAAAACTAATCCACTAGAAATGAAGAGGACAAGGTTTAGGCCTACCTGATGCTGATGGTGCAGAAAACGACTAACCGTGGATCTCACAATTGACACTTGAAAATCGAATCCAAATGGTGTTTTCACTCTTCCCAATTTGGTAAAAAACAATGGTAACTATTTTTTACTCTTTGGCCCTTTTTATAAAAGAAAATGGAATATTCTTGATGAGTGAGGAGGAGTTGCGTTAAACGAATTTGAAACTCAACATTTCGATCCCTACTCCGGGATCATCATGAGGATACTGTTGAAGCCTTTTTCTATAGTTGGTAATATTTCACGTCTAAACACCTAATTTGTTGTTTTGACTTAGTTTTTGGAGTCCATAGGTAAAGTAAAGTGTCGTTATAACTTTTCAGCGGCTATTGTGGTCATTTCATGCTTGTTTTCAAGTGTGAACGACTCTTTGAGTGGTTTTTGTGCTATTATGCCGCTCATTAAAATCCAATATGAATCACATCGAGCTTACTCTTTTTTCTTTCTCATGCTCGTAAAATCATGCGAATAAGTCACCGAATTAAATTTTATCACTTTTTCGGGCTCGTAAAAATCCTACGAAAAAGGAACCCCTTGGAGTTCCTCTTTAAGCTCTTTTCAGTCTCCCTAAATATGAAAATATCGCTAAACAAACTTGATGCTTTCATGCTTGTAAAAGTATTTGAATGATCGTCTTTGTGGTGATAGTATACCCCTTTTTCATACCAGGAGGTACTATTTACGAAAAAGGAGCACTCCAGTTAATCATGATTGGAAGAGTTCTCTTTCACGTTGTTTTATCCTTTTTTGGGTGAAGAAGACTAACATTTACAAAAAAGAACCTTTGGAGTCTTCTTTAGTTCTTTTCAGACTCTCTAAACATGAAATGACATCGAGTTTACCTTCTTTGGACTCGTTAAAATCTGACATTGAAGGGCTCGTTTTGGGACAAACCCCTCCTATCTCAGGTTCGTAAATAATTTGGGATTGGACATGTCTAAAGGATGAGCTATACCGAGCATCTATTACCCTCCTCAATATCGTTAAAAAACAAAAGAGGTACTCATCAATCATGATGGGGATAAGGAAGGAATCTGTGTTTCATAGTAATTATGGCAATAATTAGTCACTCTTGAACATGGCACTCATCTACATACACATTCAAAATACTTGGGTAATCTATTTGTCTTTGAGTCACACTGATTCCATGAGTCTTTTTACTCCTTTGGGTCATCCAAAGAATGCTTCCACCATCAGTTGCATTAGAGGTTGGTATTATTCTCGTCATGTCAATACTGCCAAGTCATGCCATTCCCATGTTCAAGAGAGGTTTGTTCATCAATTCACCTCTGCAGTCATTCTACCTTCTATCATGTCGGTCTTCCTTGATTCAGTCTCAAGCATTGCTCCACTGTCCGATTTACTCCAAAACATCTTTGATCATGTTTTGTGTCGATGATGAGGGATACATCATGGCCCTCCTTCAATGGATTCATCCTTGTCGAATTCAACACATCATCCAAGGAATGAATCTAGAAACCAATCAAGTACCTTGGGCCTGCATGCCTCAATGGCAGGTAACCTCGCTTTCAACATGAGTTTGCATAATTGGCTCTTGATTGAAATATTCCATCGAGTGTTCAAACTCAACTCGTTGATTCACATTCAATGGTATGTACTATGATACCTTTGGAATCATTGACATCAATGGTGATTCCCCTCGCGCTTGTTAACGGTATACATCAATGACAGGTAATCAATTGGTTTCTACCATGTTCGACTTCAAGACATTGTAATCACATGGTTAGATTCGTATCATTGTGGGTTCGGATTGAAGACCCTGGGTTAACTCATATATCCTACCTAGGTTGCGATGGAGATTTTTTGAGTCATATTAATTACACAGATCCACTTGTGTATTGGTTGTGGTTGTGTTATCATCTCATCATGGATCTATGCTTGTGTCTAGTAGCCATGATTGTGTTCATTCGGTCTTTACTACCATGGATCTGCAATGTATTGGTCAGCAGCCATGTTATGATTCATGTGAGACATATATCTCAGAGTCAGTTGTACTGCGGAAGTATCTTCCAACCGATAATCCTTTCCTTCAAACCTTTCATATTACAAATCATTTCACCTATTCTATTTTACCAGCTTCATGCTTTGGGGGGCATTCTGTTACACCAAAATATCGTCATCATGAGTCATGTGTTATCTCCATGCCTTAATCCCTGAATTCCCTTGGCTAAAACATTAGAAGGAAGGTTTTTGTCCTTTCCTTTTAACCTTTTGTTGTCACCCCCGACACACCTTGCTTTCTAGACAAGAGCGTCGAACCCCAGGTGACGCGTACTGCAACTTAGCAGATTACGTCAGTGACGTAGGATGCCTTTGTGAAAAGTGCAGTGATCCCCTTCTGATGCGTGTTTCCTTCATTCAAGTTGCGTCGGAGTTTTTTAAAATGGATAAAAGGAAGCTTTGAGCGACTTCTCAAAGCTTGGTGACATGGAGGCTTATCCCTAGATGCTTGGAAAGGTGGCACTCAATCCCCTAACCTAGTGGGATGATCCCTTAAGCTTCTCCCCTAAATCCTCAACCTATTCTATAATTTTTTCCCTATAAATATGAACCCCCTCTCCGATGTTAAGGGAGGAAGGATAGTATACCCTTATGCTGGTGAAATTTCTAGGTGATCCTCTTCATCCTTTAGGATGCAAGCATTTTAATCTTGGAGGCTAGGATTATTGGAGGGAAGTTACAACGTTAAGGCTTGGGTTGTAACATTCTCTCTCTATGTACTTCTAATTATTACATTTAATACAAGTTCTTTCCATAAGTGTTATTATGTTAATGACATTTAGGATTTTCCTCCTTAACTGTTAATCTATATCAATTCATGTTTATATGCTTTCATTGCTTGTTTTTTTCCACTTGCTTTGTATGGTTTTGCAGCTGAATATTTGAAGACTTTGCAGCTTGGAGCAACAAGGAGAAAGGAACTGCATATTTGAGGTAACCCATCTCTTCATCCATCCTGCATTTCTATTGATCTATGGAAGATACTAGTGTTGTGTACCTATTTGTTCTAGATCTAAACCATTTAGACTAGGGAGATCTGTTTGAGTCCGCTCATGTAGATTGTCCGTAAACAAAATCCTATGTATTATGTGTTGTTTATGTGATGCATATACGTGGATGTTTATTTTCTAATGTATAATTGAAGATAAAGATTAAGTAAAGTGACAACTTGTTACATAAGGTAAAAAATACTGATAATTGTGCTAATATTGATTCATCCCCCCTGTACTAAATCGATTCCAACAACAATGACTTAACAACTCAAAATTGACAAATCCTGAATCTGGAAAAGAGGGTAAGCCTCCTTAAGTATCGTCTGGAGAACTCAGGATCAGAACCTCCATAGATCAAGCACAAGGAAGGGGAATCGACAAGAACTCTTGGGGATAATTTGATCAACAACACCCCTTAAGTGATGGGTATTATCAGAAAGTTTGTAATTCCATTAGGTGTCATAGTTTGGTCTATTCTAAGTTTGAAAAGTATAAATGTGTTTAATGTAGTCTCGAATGTTAGTAATTTTTTCAACCTTTGGGTAGACTATCTGTAATTTTTTTAGGAAAACAGATCTGCAGAACGTTAAACTTAGTTGTAATCCTAGCTTGACCATGTTTTCTCTTTAGTAAAATTATACTTTTTTTTGTAAAAAAAACAAACTGTTCTAAATGAGACATGTCACGAAATGAATGAAGTTTAAAAACTTGAAGTACATGAAAATAACCAACTATCCATTGTTTGCAGAGCTCATATAGTCCTTCTCGATGTCATTAATTAGGAAAGCAACTGTAACGAATATAAAATAATATATTAATTATAGTTACTAATTATTAAGTGAAGGGTGTAACCCTTCACTACACATGCTCAAGCCTATAAAGGCAAGATTCATTGTAATTTAATATTCATCTTATCATATATCTTATCAATTTATTATTACCCTCAAAATGTGGGCTTCAGATTATTTGTGGGCTTTCTAGAAGTATTTACTACGGTAAAGAAGCTTTTACGCTTCATTGGTATTAGAGCCTTTCTGCCGCCTGCAACCTCCCCGACCATGCCCCCTCTCCTCCAACACCTTTGTCGCGCACCCAACCAACCATTCCTCCTAACTCAGCTCTCCCACGTTGTGCCCCTTCTCCTCCGACCCACGCTCCTCTCCCTCACTGCAGCTATCACCCAATTTTCGTCACCATCCTAGCCTCCACGTGCAAACAAACAGTTCTCCCACACCAGTCCGTACGTCCATTCCCTCCTTCACACCACTTCAAAACCCTAATTCCATTCATTCACAAAAAAAAAAATTAAATAATATTTAATTTTATTAAACACCTTGTTTTTATTAGAGTTTTATTATAGTTATTATATAGCTATAGTAATAATAATACTGTTATTATTATCTCAAGGCTTGAACTCTTCGTAATCCCCCCAAAAAATTATTTTTTGGGAAAAAAAAGAAAAAAAACTATATATATAGTTCATAAAACATTAATATAATAATATTATTTATTAATTAATTAATAATTATTATTATTTTATTATAATTATTTTTGGAAAAAAAAGAGGTTATTTAAACTAATAAGAAGATGACAAATCGAAGAAGCCAAAGTCAAAGGAAGACTCGACAAAGAAATCAAATTCAAAAGAAGACCAAGTTATCGTCCAAAGTCAGGAATTATGGTGAATCCAAAATCAGAAATGACATCGCAGTCACAAGCAGCATTGAACAAATTAAAGGAATCTAAAGCAACCAATAGCGATCTTCAATTCGAAATTATAAAGCAAGAAATGCAAAATCATTTTGCAGAACAAGAGAATCAAAGATTAAAAACTAAAAAATGAGAGCTCCAAAATAGGTTATTAGATAAGGATAAGGAAATTTCACATCTAAGAAGCCATAATCAAAACCTGGAAGATAAAATCAAAAACTTCAAAAATGTCGAAGAATCTTCGTATGGAAGTAATAACGATTTAGAAGATGACATAAAGCGCTTAAACAAGCTCATCATGGATAAAAATACGGAATTGACGCAAACCCAGAGAAAGCTAGAAAATCAAGAATCAGAGATATGTCAACATCAACAACAAAAGGAAAAACTTCGGCAACAGTATGACGACATTAAGAAGACACATAAGATGGAAATTAAGAAAATCAAGGACGAATTAGCAAGCAATACTGAAGAACTATTTCGACTAAGAATTCATAACAAGACATTACTTACGAAAATCAAGAAGCTGAAACATAGTCGGAAGACGGAGCATTCAAATGAAGACCTTGAAGGAAGAATACTAGAAAAGAAAGAAGAAAACCAACACCTTAGAAAGTTTAATCAAGAACTAGAGGAACAAGTCAAGAAGTTAAAAGAGGACAAAAAGTCGCAAGACGAAAGGTTCGAAAAAATTCAGAGTAATAACAATCTATTGGAGAAAAAAGTAGCGCAAATCCAGAAGGAAGTATCCGAACTCTCCAGAAAACAAAATCAAGTTGAAGAAGAAGAATTAAATCAAATTCAATCCTCGTCATAGTTAAAAAATGAGTCAATCCATCAGAAAAACAAACAACAAGAACTCCTTATCGACACCCCAATTATAAATGTCATTTTGACCAACGACGGGGTCAAAATGAACATACACCAAGGAATTACGATGCCAGACAAGCAAGAACATCAAATCAACATACTAAGCAACAAATGAAAAGACCCATCCCACAAAATGATCAAATAGCTCCGATAAAAATAGATCTCGGATGGACCACATCAGAAATGATGCAACAGTTCTTCTGTGGAATTCGTAACTCATATCGTCTCATTTCCTCAAGTGTCGCAAATACTAAAAGAAAGGATCTAGAGATGACAGTTCAAACAAAAAATTAGACATAACCCTTGTCTTCAACAAAGCTTTGAGGACAATTTTTCCTTAAGGGGAAGGCAATGTAACGAATATAAAATAAGATATTAATTATAGTTACTAATTATTAAGTGAAAGGGTGTAACCCTTCAGTACACATGCTCAAGCCTATAAAGGCGAGCTTCATTGTAATTTAATATTCATCTTATCATATATCTTATCAATTTATTATTACCCTCGAAATGTGGGCCTCGGATTATTTGTGGGCTTTCTAGCAGTATTTACTGCGGTAAAGAAGCTTTTATGCTTTAAATAAGCTTTTACGCTTCAAAGAAGCTTTTACGCTTCAACAAGCATGATGGAACCAGCGCCAATGGTCTCACCATTAGGAGAATCACCATAATCAATAGCTAGAATGATAGAACCACATCAATGATACTGTCAATGAAATCACCAATGACATCAATGGCATGAAAAGAATCATAAGTATCACTAAAAACAGAAGCAATGAGGCTCACTTACCTAGCCACAACACCAATGTAATTGGCATTGGTGGAGTTGGAATCATACGAATCAGAGGGAATACCATTCCTCTATTTCCCATCGATCTCCCTTTCAATGATATATTTTGTTAATAGGATTCCCTCCCTAAGCTATCTCTCCCTCAATATCTATGTTAGAAAAAATCAGCTAATAACGCCGAAGAGTCTACCATGCAATCTTCTCACTAGGAATGATATTTTCCTTGAGATATTACCACCCTAGAATTTTCACCAATATTTCTTAAGGAAATACAAATTCACTAAATTAATCAAAAAATATCATTTTGTTCTTATCACCAACTCAATTAAATGACTCGTTCCCTTAGTCCTCTTCCCTCAATTCACTACCCCTTCTTGTTATCCATAAGCAATCATCGTTATATCACACCCAAATATAAATTCGACCTATCATAATGGATTATTATGAGTGCATAGCTTGGTAGGACATTGGAAAGCATAAATGGACAATAGGATAAGTATGATCTTCTTCTTCTCCACTTCATGTAAGTTAATGGGCACTGAGCTAGGAAGGTTATGCATCTACCATCACCATTGTTGAGGGAATTCCCAATCCCTATTAAAGCCTTCTCACCTATACATCTACCATTGTAATTGCTAAAGGCCATAATAGGCAAGCCACACAAACTACAGGAGGAGCATAACCTATCAGTTGTCCAATAGAAGCAATAACCTAACATAAGCAACTTGTTGGTAGGTGGTTTGGACAAGTCAACAGCACAGCATCACGGATGTTGCGCAAGGCCGAAGATACCGCGGAAGGCGGAAAGCTGAGTGCAAGTGCTAATATTTTATGTATTTTTGGGTCAGTCAAACCGTAGTATGCGGTTTTTTGGGTCATTTGGACCATGATAGATAGATTTTGGTTCAATTGCTTTGAAGTGTCAGTTAGGAAGTAGTTAGTAAGTGGACACACAATGTAAAGGCGCAAGCCTATAAATAGACGTAGGTTTGTAAGTGTTGGATCATCTCGTATCTTTATCTTTTGGAGGGAATGATTGTTGAATCTTAATATCTATGAGATCTTGATCTGATGCTGAAGGCTGAATATTTTGTACCTGGGTTTTTGCGGAGTTAATATGATATGACAGAGCTGTTGATCAGAATCCTTGTGTCTTTCCTGTTTATCTGTGGTGATGCATTTTGCGATATGAATATATGAATGATGTGATGTTTACTTGCTGCGATTAATGCTTTATTGTTATATCTGTTACAATTATGAATTGTCCTGTTGAATGATGCCATGAATCTGATTGATGACTGAGTTAAATGCTTAGATCTATTTTTGAAATGTTGCAATAAGATTAAGTAATTGATGCACAACATGCTCCTTCATTCAGCGGAAACATGGTTCCGTCAACTCTCCCTTGAAAATCTCGGGTGAGACCTCATCTGCTCCTCCGGTGTTGTTGGACGGGGTAAAACCTGTCTGGGCCGTTGCTCAGGGAGATCGCGGTGGTTTGGGTGTCAACAGCGTGTGGGACCCCTGTCGACTGGGTTTGTGTCAACAAATGGTTCCGTTTCCGGGACCATAGTGTGAAGTGAAAGGAGGATATGTTGTGGCATCCGACGCAATCGAAAATACAAGACTGGTTTGATCAGAAGTTTCCAAAATTTCCTAAAAAATAAAACTAGAACCCTTGACTGACAGTAGATTAATGGGTAGAAAGGTACATTCACGACGGTCCACATGAATATTTTTTCTATGAGTTACTAGTCATCTTTTTTGAGTGGTTGGAAAAGTTGACCTTTCAGAAGAGGAACTTCCAAGGTGGTGAACCGACAACCTAGACCCCAAAACTGATCCAGGAGCTGTAGGAAGTCGACAACATAGCGTCGCAGGCTGTCGAAGTTTGGCTCGATAGCATACCGGAATGATACATCACTGAATTTGTGGTTGAGACGAACAAATCTTATGGTGAAGCTGAAAGATATTTCTTCCGCGGACCACGGGGAAGGTTTTTGTTGTCTCTACAACTATCTATTAAGATGCTCATTTGCGAGAAGGGCATATTGAAGATGCATTTGGATCAGTAAACACCCTGGTGGACGGAGGCCATGGGTATTGCGACGGTAGGGGGGAGGTACATGGAATGATAAGGGGTAGATGGGTGGAGGTCACGACGAGACTGTGAGGGAAGTCGAGGAAGAGAGTGGTCTTACAAGGGGAGGAGCAAGGTTTCGACAGGAAAAGATGCAGCGGACAGGAGAAGGTCCTGCTGTGATCGAAACACAAGTCCGCAAAGGAAGACCACATGGGACGAAGTGACCTCACAGTCCTGACAAGGACAACCGGGCTACGCCCAAGATGGAGGCAGGACCAAACCCTAGCAGCAACGTGCCCACACCTCCGCTCACTATCTCTCAACTAGTAAGAAATACAACTTTGACACCACTGTGTTCATCAAGTCAACAGAATTTAATTGCTAGTAGCTCAGCGACTGGAGGAAGGAAGCCCAAAATGGCGGGTGAGGATACAAAGTTACCTCTATTCCACGGAAATGGAACAGATAATCCTGGGCAGTACTGGTTTTTATGTGAAGCAGTATGGACTGTAAAGCAAATCACTGATGACAATGCCAAGAAAGGACAATTGGAAACAACCCTTCGGGGTTGCGCATTAGACTGGTTCATGAAGTTTGTGCAGGTTCCTGTAGGCACTCCAGAGAAGACGCTGGATGAAGTTCGAGCTGGATTGATTGCGGAGTTAAAAAAACCCAAATCTGAAGCGCAATACATTACAGAGCTAAAAGAGATTAAGCAATATCCCAATGAAACTATGTGGGATTTTGACTAGTGATTCAAAACGCTGATGGCGAGGGTCATCTTAGACATGAGCACTGTCCAACACAAAGAATGGTTCATCGTGGCATTGCTCCCGCACATTCAATTTCCGCTGATGCAACAAAACATTACAACACTAATTGAAGCTCTAGAGATTGCAATGCGGTTGGAAGCTTCGCCAATTGGTGAGAATGCAACAGGTATGTCGCAGATTCAGACACAGTTGTCCAACTTGATGATACAGTTGGAAGATCTTAAAAAGGGCAAGAAACAGCGTGAGGAAGTATGGTGTACACGATGTCATGGGGAAGGGAATACTAAGGATAATTGCTCAGACTTCCGCAATTATCTAGTTTTAGGAGCACCAAATCCATTGAGTGGCGAAGGCATTCCCTGGTGTCGCATCTATCAGGAATATGGACACCACCATGAGAAATGTCAATACATGCAGAAGATGGTCACAAAATCGATGAATCTGTATTGTACATTCTGCAAATCAGTGGGACATGAAGACAAAGATTTCCACACATATGGGTTGCTTCAGGAGATAACATACAATGCATTCTATGTGAAGGACGACCAACGTGCTGTACAACAACTGCAACCGTAGCCACAGGTAGCCCAATCACTACCTCAACCGCAGGTGCAGTTTGTACCATAGCAACAACCACAGCTATTTATGCCGCAATATGCTTCGATGCAAATGGATGCATAGCAGCCATAGTATGTTTCACAACCACATTATCTGTAGCAAGGGCAAGGCATGCAACCAAATCCTATGCAGCAACAATTCAATCAACCACAGTACCAGAAGCAGGGAGTATTCTCGGGAGGACGCGGTGGAGGATTTGGTCGCGGAGGAGGATGAGGACCTGTTCAGTGTTATAATTGCGGAGTGTGGGGACACTACCAATGATATTTCCCACAGTTGCAGACACAATGTACGTTTTGTTTTGTTGCTGATCACACTGTTGAAAACTGCCGGTAGTTGATTGCGCGATGGCAAGCAGGAAACATTCCGCAGTTGCAAAATCATAATTCAGCACAGCAGCCAGTACGGAATCAAGTGCAGCAACTGGTGTAGAAATAGAACCAGTGTCCAAATCAGAATGCTAATAAGAATGTGAACCAAACTCAGGGTGTGACTATTGCGATAATTTCTGAGGAACCAAGGACACAAGATGCTGCTGTTGCTGTTATCACCTGCAGAGGTGCGACAAAAGGGAAGATGGTCCACATTCTCTCATATACTTGGAAGGACAGAAGAAGGTGTCATTTGACATTGATTCCTATCGCGATGCATTCTTTCAGGTGCGTCGTGCGATGCAAAAAGATCGCGGTAAGGCTATTATTTGCGACATGCTTCCTGTTTTTTATGCCACTTCAAAGGCAGGTCCATCGCGATAGTCTAGAACCTTGCAAAAAAATTTTGAGAGTTGTTTATCGTTGGCAAGGGATCCCGGTGCTCTTGCTGAGATCGAGGGATTCTTACAGCGATCAGCTAGGGGACGGCAAGAGTCCGCGATAAACTCCCTACAGAGGCGGAAGACAGGTAAGGAGATGTGCATGAACATTCAAATTGGAGACTACGAAATTGATTCGGTTATTCTGGATCTTGGTCCGGATGTCAAAATCTTAAGCAAGCAGGCCTGGAAGAAGATAGGGATCCCCCCATTGAGTTGGTCTCCTGTACAACTCCGACTGGCTAATCAGGCCAAGGTGATACTGATTGGGAGAGTTCCATGCCTAGTGGTGGACATTGAGGGAATGAAGACATATGCCGACTTCAATGTCATCAAAGTAGTTGAAGGGGGAAGATCTTATCCCGCGTTTCTGGGGATTGGCTGGGCTAACGACAGCGGAGCAACAATAAACATTAAGAAGTGGATGATGACTTTTGAAAACTACGATCTCATAGTCATAGCCCCTTTGGATCTAGCTGAAGGACGCAGGTATATTGAACCAGTTAAAGATGAAGATCCCAGCGGATGGGACCGTGCATTCAATATTTCAGAAGATTATAGTCATCCGACTATCGACGGTGAGCTTGGGTGGCGCAGCTTTAGCTCTGCGTCTTCCGACTCTACGACTTTTTAGAAAATTGGCATAATCGCTTGCATGAGGTGTCGTTCCGCAAGTGTGGGTTAGTCGCACAGTCATTATGCCGTGTTGTGACTGAAACAGTTACACTACCAATATATGAAGGGCTGCTCGGCTTGTCTGACTTTCTTGCGGTGTTCGAGGAAAAGGTCTCAGAACTGCGGTGATTGCTGGCATTGGAGGACACATTGAAGGCTACTCCCGCACGTTGGTGGGCGACACATAAGAAGTCGATCGCAGGATGGTCGCAGTGCCGACGATTGATGACGGTTCGCTTTAGCGATACCGAAATTTACCACATAGTGAAATATGATGGTCAGAACGACCCTAGAAGTCATTTGATGGAATGTTAGATGTTGTGGGCATCACGACCAAGAGATGAGTGGGTTCATACCTTTGTCCATACTTTGGACGAGATACCGCGATCATGGTATACTGCAGCTGAATTGCAAGGGGAAATTTCCACTTGGTTGGAGTTGACAGTGCATTTTACTCATACCTTTAGCTTCGCGAATTCCAACCCAGATATCCATAATGCTTTGCAGCTCATCAGCAACATGGTTCTAAAGGTTGTTCTGGTGGCATATCCTGCGGATCTGCATACGCACTACAAGATGCAGTCCATGATGGAATTTGATAGCATCACTGGTGGGCCAGAAGACGGTGATGATCCATGGAAAGTCAATATTTTGCAATCTAAAGGAAGTCATGATGTAGTAGCACTTGATGCGCCAAGTGATGAAAAATGCAAGAAAAATCCTACTATTTAGTCACTGAAGTGTCGAGAATATCACTAAGACAACCCAGCAAATCCCAAACAGTAAGACCCAGCCAAAGGAATGAGCTCAAAAGGAAAAAACCAACAAGGCTAAATCCAAAGATGGGTAAAAAACCAATAAGGCTCAACCAAGAGAAAAGAAGATTTCTGGTCACAACCAAGGCATGGAACAGTCAAGAAACATGCCAACAAAGACTCAGGATCATCTAAACCCAACCCAGCAACAACCAAAGGTCATAAATCAACCAAATCTAGAGTTATACGCTACTGTCGAAGGAATACTTACGGGTACCCATGAGCAACAGAGTAAACAGAGGCGGGTATACGCAAGAAGAGCTAAGCTAGCCTGCGGGTGAGGAAAGGAAAATGGGAAAATAAAGAGTCCAATGGCTCAGAAAAAGCAATATTTCTACAGTGCATCTTAATGGCCAATCAGTGACACAGAGCTTCGACAAACAACAACTCTAATTAAGGACTAATGATCAAAAATCCCCAAACATGGATGTTTTCCCCAGCGGAGTTGCCATTTCTGTGTTGGAGAAAACTCACTATAGCTTGGGGGACCACAACAGACAGCTGACTACCAGAAATTAACTCAATTCTCATAAATATGCTATTATAAATGACAATGCCAAGATAATGGAGAATGTAACCAACCTCGATCCAAACGTTTGATGTAGATCCCCATTGGAGCTTTCAATCCGGGCACTTGAATCTGCAAATTAGTCTTGACAGCCAATATACAACAAGTACATAATATATATAAACGACATTAACATCATCAATAGCAATGGTCCATGATATTATAACTAAATGCAACCCAATGTAGAATAAACAACATTCACAACATTAATGGACGAGAATATGAGTATTTCCATTAATAAACAAGAAGAAGTACAATGTAATACGACCTCTTGCCGGCAACCTGTGAAATTGCTCACATAAGATCCAAAGAGATGATGTAAACCTCACAATGAAAGAATTTAGGAATAATAGAAGAAGAGACAAGCAATAGAACATAGATCCAAAGAAACTCTGATTGAGGCAAAATAATTACACATGTTACATTAAACTGAACAGTGAACAGGTAAATATACAATGCTGAGTATGAGGATTCGAATTCACTAGGAGGAATTTGAATTGGCCTTCATGCACAAATCCATAATCAGTGGAGAGTCATCAATGCCTAACTAGGAGTCCACCTTCTCATCAGTGAAGTCATCAATGTACAAGTAATGGTCAACCGGGAGTCAAACTGAGTCTAACTGAATGTGGTTGGTGTAACTGGCACATGGAAGCACTAATATAGTGAAGGAGGCTCAGTGGAGGGCGCCATAGGAGTTAACTAGAGTCAGAATGGTCAATCTAGTCACATTGGGGTCCAACAGAGTGATAAACTCAGTAAAGAGTCAGTTAATCCTTAAATCAAGGAAAGAACTGAAGATAACTCAATATAATTGAATATAACTGGACTGGTAGGTGAATAAGGCGCCCTTGTCATGCAGTGGAGTAAAGGAGGGCGCATTAGTCACTGGGAGGGCTAGAAATGATCTGAAAGAAGCTCCGGGGGCTAGTTTGCTGAGGACTAGGTGATGGGACTGATGACCTAGAATGCATGCACACCCTAATTGCATGCAAACCCTAATTTTGCATGCATGACTGAAAATGAAAATGACTGGAAAGCTAGTAGGACTAGGATGGAGTATAGGAATATCCTAACACAACCAATATGAACCAAGATCTGGATCAATCCACTTGTGCCTCCACCACTTCAATCCTCCATGAATGGAAAACTCAAACTATGGTGGGAGTTTGGAAGGTGAACATAAGGGGTTCACAACTACAAGGATCAATGAGTGTAGACTCAAGATAGGGAAAAAATCCACTAGATTTCTATTGATCTTCTTTCTCCTCCTGTCCATAAGCCATATGTGCTCAATATATAGTCCTCCCATAGGTAAGTGAAATGACACATCGGGGCATTTCTTGGGAAGATGGAGGGTGAAAGGTCACCCAATAACCGCTTTTTGGGAGTAAAAAGTAATAAACTAGTGATTTTTACCATTTTACATGATACCCGCGGGCTATAGTGATGCAATTCGTGGGTACGCCTGCTGTAATGATGCAACAAGTGGGTAAGAAGAAAAATGAGGAAATAGTATGTCTGAAGGATATAAAGTGGATCTGAGTCAGTGAAATGGATCCTACAGGCCAAAGAATGTTGATATTCACAAGGTGGAAAATTACGTTGTAACAAATGCCCCATAATGTGTGAGGTCAGAGACTGATGATATGATGGCCGAAATACATTATAAAACTCAGAAGTGGAGTGATGGAAACACAAGTGGAAAGAGCAGCTCACTCGTCATAGTACAATAGTATCCCTAAATACATGTCGGTATAGTACAACAATTTGATACAATGGCCATGAATAGACAGTACATAATAGATACATGTCATAAGTGATCATAGCCATGATCCCTCTACAGTAAGATATGGTCTCCTGCTGAAAAGGAGACAACGGGTGCAAACTGGAGATACAAACTGCTGATATATGAGAGGTGATATCTCAAATGTAAAGTCAAAGTCATAGGTAGCATACTAAATGCCACTATCGCCTGGGGTCTTCTACACAAGTCTTCGATGGTGCAAGTACCATCAAGTGAATAAAGGAGTTGAAGTTGAACCTCATGTGACATCGTCTGATTACCGGTCAATGATGTATACCGTTAATAGACGCGAGATAACCCACCAATAATGAAAATGGGCATCAAGGCACAGAGTACAATCATAAGAGTGCGAATAGATGTGTTGAAGTCGAACACTAGGATGAGTCCATCGATCAGGGGACATTGATGTATTCCCAAAATTGTCGATGGCGAGAGAACCTGCCACTAATGACTGCAAGCCTCAAGGTACTCAACCAAACTCTAAGCCTCAAGTCTCGGAATAAATGGGTTGAAGTCGATGGAATGAGACTCCCTGGAAGGAGGGCATTAATGCATCCCCCATCAACCAGCACGAGGTACCAGCTATGCTGAAAGATTTGGAAGATCTCAGGTGAAACGGACTGACTCAATAAGGATGGCCAACATGCAATAGTCAAGAAATCTGAGGAGTGGCTGACCCTGGTTTCAGGACTTACTTTGAACAAGAGCATGAGCAGATGGATAGACGTAGACAGCATAGACTCGATTTAGACTGTGCGATGCAATAGGCATCACAAAGGGCTCCATAATGACTGGAAGCTTAACCAACCAGTGGAGAAACTGAGAAACAAGTACAACTCCTAAGGTCCAACTATAGTCTCGACTCATAGTGTATGGAGTGGAATGAATGCACTATTCAAAGGTGACACAACAGCTGCCAACAAGAAGTAGTAATCATAATCCCATCCGGATTTTTGGAATATATGATTTTTTTTTGTCTTTTTCATATTTGGAAAAGCTTGAAAAAGAATAAAATTGCTTATAGTACAACACGTGAGGGAACGAGTGTCAAATGGCTAGCAGACTAGTCCGAAGCAGTGGAACATACGTATGATCAATGCAAGGAAGCGTGTGTAGGATATGGACACTCGGGGGTGTTCCCTCAGGGTAAAGGGTCATCAAGCTACAAAAGATAAATTAAGGCTCTACTTGGATCGGAAGGTATAGTGCTCAGGCACATGGCTAATAAGTGACTAAGTGGGAGCCGGCACAAAGCTCAAGCGGCAAGCAAGATAATGCAATGCAATCACAACTCGACATAAAAGGGAAGTCATTTTTCATAAAGTTAGTCTCCTCACCCGAAAAAGTGTAAAACAATGAGAGAAGAACTCTTCTAGTCATGTATGACTAGAGTATAACTTTTTTCATAATTAATCCACAAAGGTCTGGAAAAGGGGTAAACTTATACCTAAGTGAATGTCGCTTCAAATCCTTTAACGAGTCTGAAATGACAAGTATACTTGGAAATATTGTTTGATTTGAAAAATTCTAACAAGGGCTTAAAAAAGACTTTATAAAAATCTTTTTCGTAAAGGTTTAACAAGCCCGAAAAAGTAAACTCGTGACCTCCTTACTGTTTTTAACAAGCTCAAAGGAGAGATGGAAGAATGCTTGTAATGAGAGCAGACGAGTGTCAAGGACATGCGAGACTAGTTCCAAACACTTGGGGCAAAGCTATGCATAATGCAAGGAACATGAGCAAGATAAGGACACTCATGGGGTGTCTGTGAATTCAAATAGTAATAGGTTCAAGTGCATCATAACAATGGGGAGGCCTAAACCTATATGCAAGGTTCCGAATATTCCTGTCATGACTGAAGCAAATGTCGAAAAGCACCAGTAAACAAGTATAAGTCCAGCTAAGAATCCTATCTCTAAGAAACATAAGTACCAAGATCATCTCTAAAACGTACGTAAATAAAAATATGATACAGGTCACTATGGTAGAAAAATTTTCAACTTCACTATTATCACTCTCAGACATAATGTAGGGCGAGCTAACCACTGAAGGTGCCATAGTACCAACACTCGAGGGACCAAAATGATCAACTTTGGAATGAAGAGCAAAGCTGAAGGACGTGGAGGAATCTGCAGTGGAAAATTCATCATCACGGGAGTTGGAAATTCTAGAAGTAGAATCGAACTCATAAGGATCACCGATTTTCAGATCTATAGGAGAATCTACAAACTCATCACTAGGGAGATCAGACTTTAATGTCAAACCGGGGCTAGACAAAACTATGCCTGGATTAAAATCTAAATGAATGGCAGGTTGTACTCGAGGCTCATCTTGTTCAATAAGATCAAGGGTAGGAAGGAAATAAAATTGATGATGAGAATCCTCCCAAGGCTTGTCATTACCATTCATGGCCTCGATAAAAATTTCATCTGAAGGTAGAATACCATCGAGGCAATCATGTGAACAAGATGGGTCGACTGCACACGTCGGTAGCATAACGGGATCTTCTTCCCCTATCCGTGAAGAAGGGAGATCCAGCTCTGAAGTGGCTTGTTGAATATCTTGGTAAGCAATCTCAGCTACAGACAGTGGCATAGACATCTCGACATGCGTAATGTCTCCAGACGTAGAATTTGTGGACGGTAAAGTCCATGGATCATTAAGATAGGAAGTCCAGAACAGTACATTATGCAAAGGAGGATATGCATTGTTGGAAATGGTTCTAATAAAATTAACGAGTGCAGGTAAATCATAAGATCCCATCAACGAAGGGTACATACCAACACCCATGTTCCCAGTTGCCGGCTGAGAATGAGTAACTTGCAGGACTAGAGATCTCGTGGATGCTGTGGAAGGAGTGTTAATGAAATCCAATTGATAGATGGTCACAATCTTGCCTTCATGGGGAAAGCAGATAACTCTGAATACAATGGATGTGATAGCGTTCATAGCATACATCCAATTCCAACCCAATAATAGGTTTTAGTCGATGGGCGCATCCGCCACCTCGAATTCAATAGGCACAGACTTACCTCCCAAGCAGACAACAAGGGAAGGGATAATTCCATGTGGCTTAAACGACTGACCATCGAATGCAGTGAGTGTGGTTCTAGACACGAGAAGAGGAGGAGAGCCAAGATCTTTCCAACAAGTTAACGACATTACTGACGCGGAATCACCTTCGTCAACCATAGTACGTTTGACAAAACTCTAAAGGCACACCACCTGGATTTGAAAATCCACGTGGTAAGGTAAGTGAGGTTGAACATCAGTAGTATCGAACTTGATGACAATGGGATTTCCCCCATCCTGAACTCCTAATGCACTCAAAAGGGAATGCTTCTCAGAAGGACAGGCCTGCAAAACTTCAAGAGCTGACATGGCACATGGAGTTTGGCCCAAATCGTCTACAATGGAGTAGTTCTGGGCGGCTTGAGCATTAGGAGTATGCGTAGAGCGCTTGAGAACACCTTTCGGTATCTGCGACATATTAGAGGGCTTCTCGATATGCAAGGAATTTTCAGGAGGAGGGGGAGGCTACTCCCCATATTAGGTTGTGCACCATAATCATGTTGACGAGTAGCAACACAAACCTCCAATTGAACCATATTCACACATCCATAACCACTAGTATTGGAAGAAGACGTTGCCGTTTTAGTAGGTCCATAACCAGTGGTGGGATCATGCGAAGCCATGTTTTGATTATGAGGAAGGGGATCCTTTAACATAGATGGGCTCTGTGCCAAATGCTTCGATGCTTCTTCGATTCGAGGACATAAGTGAGTAAGATGACCTTCCCCACAGAGCTTACAAGGGAATTTCACCTTATTCCTAGGTTTACGATCCTCACCAGCATTACCACCTTCCCGAGGATGGTTGGCATTCTCCTTACAAGGGGTATTGCGATTGCTATTATTATTATTCCCGTAGTTTCCATCCCTACGGTTGTTTCTCCCCTTTTTTCTTACCACCAGGGTACTGGTTACCTGACGGTTTCGTTGATTGCACATTGTGTACATCAGACGACGGAGTGGAAGTGGACAAGGTGTGACCCTATCCGGGAGTAGACTGGTTTAGCGAAATTTTTTGCATTTGATTAGCTACCAATTCTATAGGGCGAGTGCTTGCGGATCCCACGATGCCATCGGCATGTGGTCCAAGAACTGACGTGGGCTCATGTCTTGTTCTCGGTGCATCAGGAATAATGTCATATAAAATGCCAAACTGAGATTACAGTAGGTCTAACTGCTGGACTTTCAATATGGCTTGTTCCTCAGTCACAATGTCGGACATCGAAACATCCTTAGCAATGTATGGGAGTAGAGACTTGAGGAACCATTCCAACAGGAACTATGGAGGAATGTTGGATTTCACTAATCTCTTCCGTCGGCTCCACTCTTGAACGTGGTTAGAAATATGTGTGGCCTTATTCTGATGGAAGGTAGACAACAATTCAGTACCAGTATCATAACGAACCGGAAACTGGAAATGGTCCAAGAAAACCAAAGCAATCATGTTGAATCCCATTTTGGTGTTCCCAGGAAACTCCACATACCACTTCGCAGCTGCCCCCATGAGGGTGCATTGAAATGGTCGTAATATAATGGAATCGTGATTCAATGAGTTGGAGGAGCACCAAAGGTGAAACGTTGTGACATGATCACCCGGATCCTCACCACCTTTCCCCCCAAACTTAGGAATGTACGAAGGGAGCTTGGTAGGGACAGGGTGCCAATTGGGGTCGTGACACACCGGATCATTCGTGAGCTTCGAAAGATCCGAAATATTCAAGCGTGCAAGGAACGAGAGCTACGGCTGGAAAGCTTGATTATAGGCTCCCATAAAAGGTTGGTTGAACGGAACCGAATTATAAGGTGGACCAAAAGTTTTACCATGAGCATTAAACTGCTGATAATGAGGACCTGGCGGACCAAACTCTTGACCATGTCCATAAGCTTGATAACCTCCTCCTACTTGACTCGTATGAGAGTAAGCAGGTATATGAGTGTTCTGGGCACCGTATTGAGGTGGATTGAACTGGTGGCCAGCACCGACTGTGTTGTAGTAAGGGTTTCCACCATAAGTATGGGGCATATACATACTATTCGTAGTGGGAACCGAGTTGTAATGACCATAATGGTGAGGTATGTTCCCAACCCCAGCATTAGGATTACATTGAGAATTCCTATGGTGACCCAAAGTATGAGAAGTATTCCCAACCCCAACGTTGGTGTTACTAGTAGTAGGAATGGTGGCGTTATGATCATGAAGATAAGGTATATTCCCACCTCCTACATTAGTATTACTAGTCGCGATGGTGGACGCAAAAGTGTGCGGTATATGCCCACCCCCATGGTTAGAAGGAGCATTAACATCTGCGATAGTGATCCTGGGTTGACGGGTAGCGATATGCGTTTTAGGTAGTGGATGGTGAGTCATGTTTCGAACAGTGTTCCTATTAGGTTGAGCAGTCCTAGGAGGTGGTCATCTTCCAACATTAGCATGGTTAGGAGGAACGTGACTGATATCCATACTATGTGTGTGAGTGGACAACGTGGTGCTCCCGGCGAGGGTATTTCCCCCAGTGGGTGCAGTGTTGCTAACACCATGACTAGTGCCAACATGACTACCAAAAGCAGTGGGAGGATCAACTGTGCTGAAACCGAGCATACTATATGAGAATGGGTTAATGTTGATCGCAGGATCTTCATCTTCAAGTAAGGTTGGAATCCCATAAAGATAATTATCCGGATTCGAAGGATCGAACGGATCATTCTCAAGTGGATTCAACCAAATAGAACCAGGTTGAGTCTCAGGTGGATCACCTCCCCAGGCCTCACGAGGTGTGTGGGTGTCTAAAGTGTGTTCGACTCCACCCGATGGAATCGTGGGGATGTACTCCGTGTCGAAATGTGCAGCTGTCATAATCTCAGCTACGTATGTCTCGTAAGAATCCAAAGACTCAGAGGGAGCCTACCAACGTCCCCGAGCAAGACGATGTGAAAGTTTGGCCGGTTTTAAACCAGTTAACCGACGGGAACGACGGAGAGTAGGAATCTGCGCCATAATATCTCTGGAGAGAATATCAAATCACAACGTCTCCTACGGCCATCTATCGATAAAAAACAGTAAATCAAAAGCACACACCTAGAGGAACTACAGCCAAGAGCAGACAAACAGAGTGGCTCAATGAGCTCCCGACACTAGAGCCGGTATGTCTTTCCTAGGAGAGGCTTGAGACTCCCAAAATATAGCTGGAGGTAACAGAATCAGTTATAGAGCCACCCAGGCTTCACTGCATGCACAGGGTTAAGTCCACTGTACAAACACAACTGTGTTGTCCAATCCCTATCTGACCCAGGACACAAACAGCATAACCACTGCAAGTACCCTATGCGATACCTAGGTAAGGCAACTATGGTAACTGCAATATAACCAATGCTCAGGGGGACAGTCGCAGGTGGGATTCATCGTATGGGCAGGGTATCTAAGCCCGAAGCATAAGAGGACGAACCTCCAATACCCCCAGATACGAACAAATCCTGGAAATATCTCCCACGTTCAGTCGATATCAGAGGGATATCCCTTCAACCAACCTTCCATGACCTTGTGCTTAAATCTTGGTTGAGTAGAACTTCCTGAGAACACCGATCTATACCATGGATTCCTCCACTCCCTGGTGAGACACCTAATGTTTCGTCTAGTATTCTTGGATCGTTAACTCAAAATGATCTATTCCAAGTCTCTAAACCTATGCTCGTTGGTGTACCCTACAAATACAATCGGTCTAATGAATTTTAAGATTAAACGTTAATTTTAGTGGTTGTGGTTACTCAAGGGATATGATTGTGAAACTAGTGATGTGTATGACTCAATAGTATGCAAAATTGTCCAATCCTAGACTCATCTATCCAATAAAGCAATGTCACTAGCATGCAAAATCAACCCAACTATTTCGAAATAAAAATGCAATCCTTTTCTATTTTCGATGCCCAAGCAGAACCTAAATGAAGGCAGCAAGCACTCAATGCAAGATGCAGTACATGAAAGTAATTTTTTTTTTTGTATTTTCTCTTATGAGCAAAAGGAAAATGCAAAACTATGTGTATTTTTTTTGTATTTTTCAATATAAAGAGATGAAAAATGCAAGCAAAATCCTACTATTTAGTCACTGAAGTGCCAAGAAGATCACTAAGACAACCCAGCAGATCCCAAACAGTAAGACCCAGCCAAAGGAATGAGCTCAAAAGGAAAAAACCTACAAGGCTAAATCCAAAGATGGTTAAAAAACCAATAAGGCTCAACCAAGAGAGAAGAAGAGTTCTGGTCACAACCAAGGCATGGAACAGTCAAGAAACATGCCAACAAAGACTCAGAATCATCCAAAGCCAACCTAGCAACAACCAAAGGTCATAAATCAACCAAAGCTGGAGTTATACGCTACTGTCGAAGGAATACCAGATGGTACCCGCGAGCAGCAAAGTAAACATAGGCGGGTATACGCGGGCAGAGCTCAGCTAGCCCGCGGGTGAGGAAAGTCAAATGGGAAAATAAAGAGTCCAATGGCTCAGAAAAAGCAATTTTTCTATAGTGTATCCTAACGGCCAATCAGTGACACAGAGCTTCAACAAACAACAACTCTAATTAAGGACTAATGCTCAAAAATCTAAAAACATGGATGTTTTCCCCAGCGGAGTCGCCATTTCTGTGTTGGAGAAAACTCACTATGGCTTGGGGGACCACAACAGATAGCTGACTACCAAAAATTAACTCAATTCTCAGAAATATGCTATTATAAATGACAATGCTAAGATAATGGAGAATGTAACCCACCTCGATCCAAACGTTTGTTGTAGATCCCCGTTGGAGCTTTCAATCCGTGCACTTGAATCTGTAAATTAGTCTTGACATCCAATATACAACAAGTACATAATATATATATATCACATTAACATCATCAATAGCAATGGTCCATGATATTTTAAGTAAATGCAACCCAATGTAGAATAAACAACATTCACAACATTAATGGACGAGAATATGAGTATTTCTATTAATAAACAAGAAGAAGTACAATGTAATACGACCTCTTGCTGGCAACCAATCTGAACCAAGATCTGGATCAATCCACTTGTGCCTCCACCACTTCAATCCTCCATGAATGGCAAACTCAAACTATGGTAGGAGTTTGGAAGGTGAACATAAGGGGTTCACAACTACAAGGATCAATGAGTGTAGACTCAAGATAGGGTAAAAATCCATTAGAGTTCTCTTGCTCTTCTTTCTCCTCCCGTCCATAAGCCATATGTGATCAATATATATTCCTTCCAAAGGTAAGTGAAAGGACACATCGAGGCATTTATTGGGCAGATGGAGGGTCAAAGGTCAACCAATAACCGCTTTTGGGGAGTAAAAAGTAATAAACTAGTGATTTTTACCATTTTACATGATACTCGTGGGCTATAGTGATGCAACTCGCAGGTATGCCTACTGTAATGATGCAACAAGCGGGTAAGAAGAAAAATGAGGAAATAGTATGTCTAAAGGATATAAAGTGGATCTAAGTCAGTGAAATGGATCCTACAGGCCAAAGAATGCTGATACTCACAAGGTGCAAAATTACGTTGTAACAGATGCCCCCTAATGTGTGAGGTCAGAGACTGATGATACGATGGCCGAAATACATTATAAAACTCAGAAGTGGAGTGATGGAAACACAAGTGGAAAGAGCAGCTCACTCGTCATAGTACAATAGTATCCCTGAATACATGTCGGTATAATACACCAATCTGATACAATAGCCATGAATAGGCAGTACATAATGGATGCATGTCATAAGTGATCATAGCCATGATCCCTCTACAGTAAGATATGGTCTCCTGTTGAAAAGGAGACAATGGGTGAAAACTGGAGGTACAAACTACTGATATCTGAGAGGTGATATCTCAGATGTAAAGTCAAAGTCATAGGTAGCATACTAAATGCCACTATCGCCTGGGGTCTTCTACACAAGTTTTCAACGGTGCAAGTCCCATCAAGTGAATAAAGGAGTTGAAGTCGAACCTGATGTGACATCGTCTGATTACCGGTCAATGATGTATATCGTTAACAGACACGAGATAACCCACCAATAATGAAAATGGGCATCAAGGCACAGAGTACAATCATAAGAGTGCGAATAGATGTGTTGAAGTCGAACACTAGGATGAATCCATCGATCAGGGGACATTGATGTATTCCCAAAACTGTCGATGGCTAGAGAACCTACCACTAATGACTGCAAGCCTCAAGGTACTCAACCAAACTCTAAGCCTCAAGTCCTGGAACAAATGGGTTGAAGTCGACAGAACGAGACTCGCTAGAAGGAGGGAATTAATGCATCCTCCATCAACTAGCACGAGGTACCAGCTATGCTGAAAGATTTGGAAGATCTCAGGTGAAACAGATTGACTCAATAAGGATGGCCGACATGCAATAGTCAAGAAATATGAGGAGTGGCCAACTCTGGTTTCAGGACCTACCTTGAACAAGATCATGAGCATATGGATAGACGTAGGCAGCACAGACTCAATATAGACTGTACGATGCAGGAGGCATCACAAAGGGATCCATAATGTATGGAGTGGAATGAATGCTCTGTTCAAAGGCAACACAACAGCTGCCAACAAGAAGTAGTAATCATAATCCCATCCGGCTTTTTGGAATATTTGATTTTTTTTTGCCTTTTTCATATTTGGAAAAGCTTGAAAATGAATAAAATTGCTTATAGTACAACAAGTGAGGGAACGAGTTTCAAATGGCTAGCAGACTAGTCCCAAGCAGTGGAACATACCTATGATCAATGCAAGGAAGCGTGTGCAGGATATGGACACTCGGGGATGTTCCCTCAGGGTAAAGGGTCATCAAGCTATGAAAGATAAATTAAGGCTCTGCTTGGCTCAGAAGGTAAAGTGCTCAGGCACATGGCTAAGAAGTGAGTAAGTGGGAGTCAACACAAGGCTCAAGCGGCAAGCAGGATAATGCAATGCAATCACAACCTGACATAAAAGGGAAGTACGTTTTCGTAAAGTTAGTCTCCTCACCCGAAAAAGTGTAAAACAATGAGAGAAGAACTCTTCTAGTCATGTATGACTAGAGTATACCTTTTTCGTAATTAATCCACAAAGGTCTGGAAAAGGGGTAAACTTATACCTAAGTGAATGTCTCTTCAAATCCTTTAACGAGTCTGAAATGACAAGTATACTCAGCAATCTTGTTTGATTTGAAAAAGTCTAACAAGGGCTTAAAAAGGACTTTATAAAAATCTTTTTCGTAAAGGTTTAACAAGCCCAAAAAAGTAAACTCGTGACCTCCTTACTGTTTTTAACGAGCACAAAGGAGAGATGGAAGAATGCTCGTAATGAGAGCAAATGAGTGTTAGGGACATCCGAGACTAGTTCCAAGTGCATGGGACAAAGCTATGCATAATGCAAGGAACATGAGCAAGATAAGGACAGTCATGGGGTGTTTGTGAATTTGGATAGTAATAGGTTCAAGTGCATCATAAAAATGGGGAGGCCTAAACCTATATGCAAGGTTCTGAATATTCCTTCCATGACCGAAGCAAATGTCAAAAAGGACCAGTAAACAAGTATAAGTCCAGCTAAGAATCCTATCTCTAAGAAACCTAAGTACCAAGATCATCTCTAAAACGTACGTAAATAAAAATATGATACAGGTCACTGTGGTAGAAAAATTTTCAACTTCACTGTTATCACCCTCAGACATAATGCAGGGAAAGCTAACCACTGAAAGTGCCATAGTACCAACACCCGAGGGACCAAAATGATCAACTTCGGAATGAAGAGCAAAGCTGAAGGACATGGAGGAATCTGCAGTGGAAAATTCATCATCACGGGAGTTGGAAATTCTAGAAGTAGAATTGAACTCATCAGGATCATCGATTTGCGGATCTATAGGAGATTCTACAGACTCATCACTAGGGAGATCAGACATTAATGTCAAACCGAGGCTAGAGAAAACTATGCATGGATCAAAATCTAAATGCATGGTAGGTTGTACTCGAGGATCATCTCATTCAATAAGATCAAGGGTATGAAGAAAATAAAATTTATGATGAGAATACTCCCAAGGCTTGTCATTACCATTCATGGCCTCAATAAAAATTTCATCTGAAGGTAGAATACCATGGAGGCAATCATGTGAACAAGATGGGTCGACTGCACATATGGGCAGCATAACGGGATCTTCCACCCCTGTCCGTGAAGAAGAGAGAACCGGCTCTGAAGTGGCTTGTTGAATATCTTGGTAAGCAAGCTCAGCTACAGACAGTGGCATAAACATCCCAACGTGCATAATGTCTCCAGACATGGAATTCGTGGACGGTAAAGTCCGTGGATCATTAAGATAGGAAGTCCAGAACGGTACATTATGTAAAGGAGGAGATGCATTCTCAAAAATGGTTCTAATAAAATTAACAGGTGCAGGGAAATCATAAGATCCCATCAATGAAGGGTACATACCAACACCCATGTTCCCAATTGTCGGCTGAGAATGAGTAACCTGCGGGACTAGAGATCCCGTGGATGCTATGGAAGGAGTGTTAACGAAATCTAGCTGATCGATGGTCACAATCTTGCCTTCATGGGGAAAGCAGATAACTCTAAATACAGTGGATGCGACAGCCTTGATAGCGTACATCCAATTCCGACCCAGTAACAAATTGTAGTCAATGGTCGCATCAACCACCTCAACTTCAATAGGCACATACTCACCTCCCAAGCAAAAAACAAGGGAAGGGATAATTCCATGCGGCTTAAACAACCGACTGTCGAATGCAGTGAGCGTGGTTCTAGACACGAGAAGAGGAGGAGTGCGAAGAGATTTCCAACAAGTTAACAACATTACCGACGCGGAAGCGCCTTCGTCAACCATAGTATGTTTGACAAAAATCTAAAGGAACACCACCTGGATTTGAAAATCCACGTGGTAAGGTAAGCGAGGTTGAACATCAGTAGTATCGAACTTGATAACACTGGGATTTCCCCCAGCCTGAACTCCTAACGCACTCAAAAGGGCATGCTTCTTAGAAGGACAGGCCTGCAAAACTTCAAGAGCCGACATCGCACACGTAGTTTGGCCCAAATATTCTACAATGGAGTAGTTATGGGTGGCTTGAGCATTAGGATTATGCGTAGAGCGCTTGAGAACACCTTTCGGTATCCACGGGATATTAGAGGGATTCTCGATATGCAAGGAATTGTCAGGAGGAGGGGGAGGCTCACTCCCCATATTAGGTTGTGGTGCACCATAATCGCGTTGACGAGTAGCAACACAAACCTCCGATTGAACCATATTCACACATCCATAACCACTAGTATTGGAAGAAGATGTTGCAGTTTCAGTAGGTCCATAACCAATGGTGGGAGCATGCGAAGCCATGTTTTGATGATGAGGAAGGGGATCCTTTAACACAGTTGGGCTCTGTGCCAAATGCTTTGATTTGAAGACTTAAGTGAGTAAGATGATCTTCCCCACAGAGCTTGCAAGGGAATTTCACCTTACGCCTAGGTTTATGATCCTCACCAGCATTTCCGCCTTCCCAAGGAGGGTTGGCATTCTCCTTACGAGGGGTATTGCGATTTCTATTATTGTTATTCCCATTGTTTCCACCCCTATGGTTGTTTCTCCCCTTTTTTCTTACCACCAGGTTGCTGGTTACCTGACGGTTTCGTTCATTGCACATTGTGTACATCAGACAACGGAGTGGAAGTAGACAAGGTGTAAACCTGTCTGGGACTAGACTGGTTTAGCGACAAATTTTGCATTTGATTAGCTACCAATTCTATAGGGAAAGTGCTTGCATATCCCACGATGCCATTGGCATGTGGTCCAGGAACTGACGTGGGCTCATGTCTTGTTCTCGGTGTGTCAGGAATAATGTTATATAAAATACTAGACTAAGAGTACAGTAGGTCTAACTGCTGGACTTTCAAGATGGCTTGTTCCTCAGTCACAATGTCGGACATCGAAACATCCTTAGAAATGTATGGGATTAGATACTTGAGGAACCATTCCAACAAGAACTCTTGAGGAATGTTGGCTTTCACTAATCTCTTCCGTCGGCGCCACTCTTGAACGTGGTCAGAAATATGTGTGGCCTTATTCTGACGGAAGGTAGACAACAGTTCAGTACCAGTATCATAACAAACCGGCAACTGGAAATGGTCCAAGAAAACCAAATCAATCTTGTTGAATCCCCTATAGGTGTTCCCAGGAAACTCCACATACCACTTCGCAGCTGCCCCCGTGAGGGTGCGTTGAAATAGTCGTAATCTAATGGAATTGTGATTCAATGAGTTGGAGGAACACCAAAGGTGAAATGTTGTGACATGATCACCCAGATCCTCACCACCTTTCCCCTCAAACTTAGGAATATCCGAAGGGAGCTTGGTAGGGATAGGGGGCCAATTGGGGTTGTGACACACCGGATCATTCGTGAGATTCGAAAGATCCAGAAGATTCAAGCATGCAAGAAATGGGAGTTGCGGCTGGAAAGCTGGATTATAAGCTCCCATAAAAGGTTGGTTGAACGGAACCGAATTATAAGGTGGACCAAAAGGTTGACCATGAGCATTAAACTGCTGATAATGAGGACCTGGCGGACCAAAAGCTTGACCATGGACATAAGGTTGATAACCTCCGCCTACCTAACCGGTATGAGAGTAAGCAAGTATATGAGTGTTCTGGGCACCATATTGAGGTGGATTGAATTGGTGGCCAGCAACGACTGTGTTGTAGTAAGGGTTGCCACCATAAGTATGGGGCATATACGTATTCGTAGCGGGAACCGAGTTGTAATGACCATAATGGTGAGGTAGGTTCCCACCCCCAACATTAGGGTTAGCATGAGCAGTCGTGTGTTGACCCAAAGTATGAGAAGTATTCCCAACCCCAACGTTGGTGTTACTAGTAGTAGGAATGGTGGCGTTATGATCATGAAGATAAGGTATATTCCCACCTCCTACGTTAGTATTACTAGTCGTGGTGGTGGATGCAAAAGTGTGCGGTCTATGTCCACCCCCATGGTTAGAAGGAGCATTAACATCTACGAAAGTGATCCTGGGTTGACGGATAGCAATATGCGTGTTAGGTAGTGGATGGTGAGTCGTGTTTCGAACAGTGTTCCTATTAGGTTGGGAAGTCCTAGGAGGTGGTCATCTTCCAACATTAGCAAGGTTAGGAGGAATGTGACCGGTCTCCATACTACATGTGTGAGTGGACAACGTGGTGCTCCCGGCGAGGGTATTTCCCCAAGTGGGTGCAATGTTGCTAACACCATGACTAGTGCCAGCATGACTACCAAAACCAGTGGGAGGATCAACTATGCTGAAACAGGGTATACCATATGAGAATGGGTTAACGTTGATCACAGGATCTTCATCTTTAGGTAAGGTTGGCATCCCATAAAGATAATTATCTAGATTCGAAGGATCAAACGGATCGTTCTCAAGTGGATTCGGCCAAATAGAACCAGGTTGCGTCTCAGGTGGATCACCTCCCCAAGCCTCACGAGGTGTGGCGGTGTCTGAAGTGTGTTCGACTCCACCCGATGGAATCATGGGGATGTCCTCCGTGTTGGAATGTGCAGCCGTCATAATGTCGGCTACGTATGTTTCGTAAGAATCCGAAGACTCAGAGGGAGCCTTCCGGCGTCCCCGAGCAACATAGTGTGAAAGTTCGGTCGGTTTTAAACCAGTTAACTAACGGGAATGGCGGAGAGTAGGACTCCACGCCACGATATCTCTGGAGAGAATATCAAATCACAACGTCTCCTACGGTGAACTATCGATCAAAAACAGTAAATCAAAAGCACACACCTAGAGAAACGACAGCCAAGAGCAGACAAACAGAGTGGCTAAATGAGCTCCTGACACTAGAGCCGGTATGTCTCGCCTAGGAGAGGCTTGAGACTCCCAAACTATAGCCAAAGGTAACAGAATCATTTATAGAGACACCCAGGATTCACTGCGTGCACAGGGTCAAGTCCACTATACAAACACAACTGTGTTGTCCAATCCCTATATGACTCAGGACACAAACAGCATAACCACTGCAAGTACCCTATGCGATACCTAGGTAACGCAACTATGGTCACCGCAATATAACCAATGCTCAGGGGGACAGTCGCAGGTGGGATCTATCGTATGGGAAGGGTAGCTAATCCCGAAGCACAAGAGGACGAACCTCCGGTACCCCCAGATATGAACAAATCCTAGAAATATCTCCCACGTTCAGCCGGTATCAAAGGGATATCCCTTCAACCAACCTCCCGTGACCTCGTGCTTAACTCTGGGTTGAGTAGAGCTTCCTGAGAACACTGATCTATACCATGGATTCCTCCACTCCCTGGTCAGACACCTAATGTTTCGTCTAGTAGTCTTGGATCGTTAAATCACAATGATCTATTCCAAGCCTCTAAACCTATGCTAGTTGGTGTACCCTACAAATAAAATTGTTCTAATGAATTTTAAGATTAAGCATTAATTTTAGTGGCTGTGGTTACTCAAGGGATATGATCGTGAAACTAGCGATATGTATGACTGAATAGTATGCAAAATAGTCCAATCCTAGACTCATCTATCCAATAAAACAATGTCACTAGCATGCAAAATCAACCCAACGATTTCGAAATAAAAATGCAATCCTTTTATATTTTCGATGCGCAAGCAGAACCTAAATGAAGGAAGCAAGCACTCAATGCAAGATGCAGTACATGAAAGCAAAAAAAAATTTGTTTTGTTTTTTTGTTTTTTCTCTTATAAGCAAAAGGAAAATGCAAAACTATGTGTATTTTGTTTTGTATTTTTCAATATAAAGAGATGACAAATGCAAGCAAAATCCTACTATTTAGTCACTGAAGTGCCGAGAAGATCGCTAAGACAACCCAGCAGATCCCAAACAGTAAGACCCAGCCAAAGGAATGAGTTGAAAAGAAAAAACCAACAAGGCTAAATCTAAAGATGGGTAAAAAACCAATAAGGCTCAACCAAGAGAAAAGAAGAGTTCTAGTCACAACCAAGGCATGGAACAGTCAAGAAACAGGCCAACAAAGACTTAGGATCATCCAAAGCCAACCTAGCAACAACCAAAGGTCATAAATCAACCAAAGCCGGAGTTATACGTTATTGTCGAAGGAATACCTATGGGTACCCGCGAGCAGCAGAGTAAACATAGGCGGGTATACGCGGGCAGAGCTAGGGTAGCCCACGGGTGAGGAAAGACAAATGGGCAAATAAAGAGTCCAATGGATCAGAAAAAGCAAGTTTTCTATAGTGTATCTTAACGGCCAATCAGTGACATAGAGCTTCGACAAACAACAACTCTAATTAAGGACTAATGCTCAAAAATCGCAAAACGTGGATGTTTTCCCCAGCGGAGTCGCCATTTCTGTGTTGGAGAAAACTCACTATGGCTTGGGGGACCACAGCAGACAGCTGACTACCAGAAATTAAATCAATTCTCATAAATATGCTATTATAAATGACAGTGCTAAGATAATGGAGAATGTAACCAACCTCGATCCAAATGTTTGATGTAGATCCCCGTTGGAGCTTTCAATCCGTGCACTTGAATCTACAAATTAGTCTTGACATCCAATATACAACAAGTACATAATATATATAAACAACATTAACATCATCAATAGCAATGGTCGATGATATTATAACTAAATGCAACCCAATGTAGAATAAACAACATTCACAACATTAATGGACGAGAATATGAGTATTTCTATTAATAAACAAGAAGAAGTACAATGTAATACGACCTCTTGCCAGCAACCAATCTAAACCAAGATCTGGATCAATCCACTTGTGCCTCCACCACTTCAATCCTCCATGAATGGAAAACTCAAACTATGGTAGGAGTTTGGAAGGTGAACATAAGGGGTTCACAACTACAAGGATCAATGAGTGTAGACTCAAGATAGGGAAACAATCCACTAGAGTTCTCTTGCTCTTCTTTCTCCTCCTGTCCATAAGCCATATGTGCTCAATATATAGTCCTCCCAAAGGTAAGTGAAAGGACACATCGAGGCCTTTCTTGGGCAGATGGAGGGTTAAAGGTCACCTAATAACCGCTTTTTGGGAGTAAAAAGTAATAAACTAGTGATTTTTACCATTTTACATGATACCCGCAGGCTATAGTGATGCAACTCGTGGGTACGCCTGCTGTAATGATGCAACAAGCGGGTAAGAAGAAAAATGAGGAAATAGTATGTCTGAAGGATATAAAGTGGATCTGAGTCAGTGAATAGGATCCTACAGGCCAAAGAATGCTGATACTCACAAGGTGGAAAATTACGTTGTAACAAAGAAGATCGCTTTATCACAGGATTCCACCAGAGTGTGGAGAAGGATCGACAAAAGGCTTGGCACGATCGCCATATAAAAAACAAACAGTTTCAGCAGGGTGACTTGGTGCTGTTGTATGACAGCAAGTTTATGAAACATCCAGGAAAATTGCAGATGCATTGGCTTGGTCCATATCGCATCAGTAGCATAACTTCAGGAGGTGCAGTACAGTTGTAGCAGTTAGATGGAGCGATGCTCCCAAAGTTGATCAATGGTAGTAGGTTGAAGCCCTATAGGTCGGGCTTGGAGCAGCATGATGCTTGAGTCGCATCGGGGAAAAAAAAATATATGTAGGATGCTTGGTGGCAGCATGGCGCACCGAAAGGGACAGAATGCGTAGGCAGGGAGGCTTGTGCCTCAAGTTAGGAGCAGTGTCACGACAACGGCAGGGCCGCAACTGGGTCAAATCAGCAATATATGTCAAAAGTTTAAGACAGTTAATTAATGGTGCTTGGTTGCATGATGAGAATTAATGACTGATATGGTCGATCGGATGACAGGATCGACGATGGATTTGGCTCATTAAGGAAGGATTTGGTCCGAATTAATGCGTGATTTAGTCATGATTACGAGGGATCAAGTTGGGCGCTATAAGAGCAGACTGAGGCTGGTCAGAAGGAACCTGTTTGTAACGAGTGAGTTCAGCCCCCCATTCTTGAATTGTGCAAGGTTGAGTTGTGTTGCAGAGGGAAGTGGTAGTCTGTTGAGCAAGTTCTTGGGTTGAATACGCTTGAGCCATCTATTGGCATTGTAAGAATTGAGTGCGACATGCCGAGTGCATCGGATACGGTGGAGATTTCAAGTGAGTCGAGTCACCCATCATCCCTGTTAATATCGAAGAGGAGTTCAACCTTGAGGAAGAAGTTGCTAGCATGCTGGTGGGATCATCATCCATAGTGCGACAGAAGAGGGGGGCGATGCAGCAGAGCTCCCCACGACGAGAGAAGCGGCAGACTCGCTCCACTGCCCAAGTGCCGAAAGGGGTCCCTAAGGCAAGCCCATCAAGCTCTAGTGTTGTGGAATCCATAGTCCGAGCAGGTGTGTTTGCTACGGATATCCTGGGCTACCGACCTCCATGTCGACCTGGTGTGCAGCCGAGGAAGCCCACTAAGAACCAGCGATATCCAATCAAGATGCCGGCAATTCCACCAGGCATGAGATGCACCACCGACATTGTACCAGTGTTGATGTAGCTGCGGTATGATGATCATGATTTGCTGGTGCCAGAAGATGTTATGACAGAGCCCTTTAAGCCACAAGCAGTGGGGGAGAGTGGACCGACGCCATGCATTCCACATGACTGGGCACACGATTTGGAGAAGGCTGGGTTGTTGGGTTTGATCAGCATGCCACACTTTGAGCGGTTGATGGAAGTAAATGCCAGTGTGAAACAGCTGCTGGCCTATTTTCATGGTGAAATTTTTTGGTTGGACCAATCGGTCACCGTCATGGGGGACCTGATTTCCGAAATCACGGGGTTGCCAAAGGATGGGGTCGACTCATCGCAATATTTTCTAGGAAAGAAAAATGACAAAAAGCACGTGGCAAGGTTGTGGAAATAGTGTAAAATGTAGTGGGACGAACGGGCCTACCGCCTAGACAGCATCAATGAGCCCGCAGTTAAAATTGGGGCGTGGATCTTGGCTACCAAAATCGTTCGGAACAATCGACCCAACCAAGGAAATTCAGGGGTTGTCGCATGCACGGAGCTTTGTGCAGAAGGCGTGCAAGTCAATTGGTCACTTTATCTGCTCAACCAGTTGATGGAGGACATGCTGGCATCCCAGGCGGGATGGCGGCCATTTGCCTACAGCTAGTTGCTGATATTAGTTGCGCTTGTCGCCTAGATGGAGCCCAATGATTATCAAGGAATGGAGGTGGACGTGGTGCAAGATCGCAAGGGAGCATGCTACCAAAACCTGTGGTGGGTGCAAGAACCAGAGCGCATCAGGGATTGCACCATGCAGTTCTGGTTCTATTGGGAATCGTTGCAGGAGGCCACCGAGTGAGTTCCATGGCTAACTCAGACCGTTGTTGAAAAGTATAAGGGGATTTCCAGTTTGTGATTGGACCACATAGTATCCATGTGCAAGCGCGACACGATAAGGATAAGCAATGGTTGCAAACCCCCTATAAGTTATTAGATGAAGACTTGGATGCGATCATTGATGATTTGCTGGTTGAATGGAGAGAACCAGTTGCTCAGGAGGAGGAGTCCACGGGGATACCATTAGATGCACCACTAATGGACCAACAACATCACCATGTGTTGGACCAGGAGTCATCGCAGACCCCTACGGATGACGAGCACGAGCTTGAAGAGGGAAGAACGAAAACACACTATGACCATGGGACAATCAGTGGGATCCCCCTGTCGTTGGAGGCGCAGCTCGACCGACTACTACTAGCTATAAATAATGCAACCAGCGGGGTGGCTCGAGTAATGACGGTAAAGGCGGACGAAGGTTTTCATGCGTTCGCTTCCTGTTTGGATTCCTTGTGTGACATTGTTTTGAAGAAGGCACCTGAGGGAGCAACTGTGCAGGTAGTTGGCGCAATTGGCATGGAGCCGCAAGTCCGGAATGTACAAATTCCCCCGACTGTGATTGCGACTGATGATGAGGCTCTAAAGTCTTTGCTGCAACAGTTGGAGGCATTGTCTGTTAACATCAACGCGCTATCATCACAGACGTTGGTGCAGCTACAGGCGGTTCCAGTCAGGAACTGGTGGATAGGGAAAACAACATCCGGAGTCAGCTCTTGTGATTGCAAGAAGGGGAAGCAACGGTCCATAAGGAAGTAGAGGAACTCAAGGGGAAGGCAGTAGTGGCATGGGAAGTGGCCGATGAAATTAAGGATATGCTGGAGCAACTTCAGGTCGAAAAGGTGAGGGAAATAAAGGAGCTAAAGAAGGAACAGGATTGGTTGACGGTGGAGAAAACCACCTTGTGGAATAGTAAGGTGCGGCTGGAGGAGGCTGTCATTGAGGCCTGTGAACATGTACTGGAGCCAACAGAGGCATTGGATCCAGTTGCACGAGCATAGAAGCTGGGGACTATCATCGCCGAGTTACAGGCAAAAAATGATACCTTGAGTCACGCACTCCAGTTGGCCACACCACTAGAAGTTGTTGCAACACAGAAGAGCGCCATCGAAGAGTTGGTGATCCAACTAGGCGAGTTGGAACAGGAAGCGACCAAGATCACTGCTGAGACCGCACTATTTTGGGGCAGTATTGTTCAGGATGAGCAACTGGAGAAGCTGACTAAGCAAAGACGCGAGGTGGAAGAACAACTGGCAGCATTGAAGACATCCATGCGCACAATGCCACCGACAACATAGGTATCCAAATCGGTAGAGCTCAAGGAGTTGCAACAACGAGTCGCCAAAGTGGAAGAGCATCAGAAGAAGTGCATTGCGCAGTTGGACGAGTTTCAAGACCTCGGGGAACAGTTCAATGCTGCGGCTGGCTCTGCACTGTAGGCGGTATAGGAAGGAAAGGAGAAAGTTGATGCGCACCTGGTTGATCACCCTTTAGCGTAGGAATTATCTAAGAGCCAGGAAGTCGCCACAGCAGTCACGCAATAGGTTAGAGAAATACGCCAGCACTACGAAGACTTCAGGGTGAAGACAAAAGAGTACACCATGTCCTGCTGACATGGCTTGAGGGAAAGCCACAAGATTTTGTTCGGGGCATGTTGGCAGGCAGTTTGGACAAGGTAGCAGCGCAGCATCGCGGATGTTGTGCAAAGCCGAAGATACCGTGGAAGGCGAAAAGCTGATCGCAAGTGATAATATTTTATGTATTTTTGGGTCAGTCGAACCGCAGTATGCAGGTTTTTGGGTCATTTGGACCATGATAGATAGATTTTGGGTCAATTGCTTTGAAGTGTCGGTTAGGAAGTAGTTAGTAAGTGGACACACAATGTAAAGGCGCAAGCCTATAAATAGACGTAGGTTTGTAAGTGTTGGATCATCTTGTATCTTTATCTTTTGGAGAGCATGATTGTTGAACCTTAATATCTGTGAGATCTTGATCCGATGCTGAAGGTTGAATGTTTTGCACCTGGGTTTTTGCGGAGTTAATATGATATGATAGAGCTGTTGAGCAGAATCCCTGTGTCTTTCCTGTTTATCTGGTAATGCATTTTGCGATATGAATATATGAATGATGCGTTGTTTACTTGCTGCGATTAATGCTTTACTATTATATTTGTTGCAATTATGAATTGTCCTGTTGAATGATGCCATGAATCTGATTGATGACTGAGTTAAATGCTTAGATCTATTTCTGAAATGTTGCAATAAGATTAAGTAATTGATGCACAACATCCTCCTTCATTCAGCGGAAACATGGTTCCGTCAACTCTCCCTTGAACATCTCGAGTGAGACCTCATCTTCTCCGCAGGTGTTGCTAGACGGAGTAAAACCTATATGGGTTGGTGCTCAGGGAGATCGCGGTGGTTTGGGTGTCGACATCGTGTGGAACCCCTATCGATTGGGTTTATGTCAACACAACTGTACAACATAAGCAACAAAGGTAGAAGCCAATGCATAGCCCTTCCACGTGCTATGCATGTGGTAACAAATATAATTAATGGAGGTCTACACACGTGGTCATCTATTCTTCATGGATTGCAACTTGTTAATCAACTTTCAGCAATGGTTGCCAGAAAACAATGTCGCAAGCAGGTACATAATGAAAGTAATTTATTCCTCTTGGATCAACATTTGTTTTCCACTATGAAAGGTTGAGATAATTAGATGTGTTGACATGATAAGATAAAAAACACAACTTGATGAGCTAATATAGTTGTAGGAATTACATTCAAAAGGTCCCAAAGAGAGGCAAATTAACTATAATGTATCAGGGTTGCCTGTGGTTGGAAAAAATGAGATTCTCTAAAGTCAAGAATCTTTATTCTTGTGTTTGACAAAAAATAGGTGGGCACTCTTTTCTCTTTCCACCACAAAATTATTGAAAATGATGAACCTTGCGGTAGGCATAATTCAATCAAACAAAAACCAAGAGCCAAATGATTCCCTATGGTTTGTTCTTTTGTTAAAGGGTCTATTAGCAAAACCTAATACACCCAAACGATTCCTTTCCAATATGAGATGTAAAGTCTGTCTACCCATCTTTCATAAAGAGTAGGGTAATTCTGTGTTGGGAAAGTACCATACAAATAAGGATTTAACACTTCCTATGTAGATTGGTATTACGTCCATTTTATATGAATCTAATGAGCCTAATGAAAAAGTGAGTATTATATTGTTAGCTTTCTAGGAAGAAAATAATTTCTTTCCCGTGCAACCATCTAAACAAAAGTATTAAAGTGATTACCAAGTATTCTATTTATCCCAAGGTTAAGCTATCTCACCTTCCAGTCTCCTATTTTGAAACTAAAATGGATCTCTCATTCCCTCTACTTTTTCTAAGGAGGCCTAGGTCTTTTTACTCAAGACGAAGGGAGCTTACAATAACCATCTCGTGGAGTTAATGCTTGTGGACGTGTGGAAGGTGGTAGCAGATTGCACACTAGTGTGTTATAATTTTGTACAAGTGAGTGAACAGACTTATTTGGGAATTATGGTATTTTGGGTTGTTGAGACAATTCTCTTATTATATAAAGATATGGCCAATACGGTGTCATTTTTATTGGATGATCTAACATTAGAACATGAGGAGAAGGACATCGGTGCTATTTTTTCTAACCTTTCTAAAGGCGATATTCGTTTTTTTATTAAAGAGTATGTTGGTAAATATATGCGACCATGTAGCCTTGTCAATAGAAAAAATAACACCCCCGCATCCTTTTTCTTAGTGAACATAACTAAGTGTAGATGAAACCATCCGCAAGGTTGTCAAAAAATAAATTAAAAACTAATTTTGGTAATGATTTATACACTTTTTTTAATCCTTATTATAAATCGGTAGGCCTATATTTCTCAATGATTCCTTGTGTCTATGTCTTTACGTCGCATTCTCTATTGCAATATGACCAATATTTTCTTATATTGTATAATAATTGAACTGCTTTATTTTTAATGATTATATTTTTTAACAATTTAATGATTATAATTGAATTGTCAAACTAGTAGTGAGGATAGTCATCAATGGTTGCTATCCATAAATATTGTGAGTTGACTCATCATTGTTATTCAAGGAAAACAATGCCACCTAAAATAACTTGTTGATGGTCCATATAGGGTGGATTTCTACTCCTACAGATGTCTCTAGATCTTGAGTCATTACCATATTTATTTACATCCAAAAAAAATGAGATATTAAACAATTAAAAACAATTTTAAATCTTACTCCAAAATAAAATTATGTGCTCTTTATTATGATATGAACAATAACCTTTTATAAAGTATTAATTGATTTTTGCAATGTAATTTATGGGCCTTTTCTAAAGTTTAAAAGAGTACAATAATTGAAATGTCTTTATCTTTTCTAAAGTTCATAGTGTGTGTAATAATTGAACATGTCTTATACTTTCCATGCGAATGACATGTTCTTTATTGCGATATGACCAATAATGTTTTATAAAGTATGTGGCTCTTCTTGTTGCTTTATATTTATGCTAGGTCACTTTATGTATGTGGCTATTCTAGGAATCCTGACAGAACCTACTAGTGTGGAATCCTGACAGAAGAGTGGAATTGAGGATGGTTTTCACCGAAACAACGCAGTGAGGATGGTTTGCACTGTCAACTGTTTCAACTTGAAGACTTTCACGTGGGCACTGTCATATTAAAATGCTCTTCGCGATTTTTTTGGGTGAAACAAGTTGTTGGAGATTTGAAACAACAATGACACCTACCCTGCTTGTTTAGTTGGCCCGTGACAGTGATAGCGTCAGCCCGCCAGTTGGGCCCTCAGATCCATTCTACGAGGAAGACGTCATTGTCATAAAACCAATCATAATTCGACTCGACTAAATCATCGTTTAAAAATCAATTTTTAATAAAAATATTTATAAACTATTGAAAACATTGGTTTATGTAATTAATTATGGTATGTATGGATTGGATTAGGACACCATTGCAATTACTATATGTTAATATTGCATAGGGACATAATGATTTCTAAATGGGTTTTAGACGGCGAAAGCTAAGCATAGAGCGGTTTAGCATTTAATGCAGCAGCTCAATGCTTAGGGTCTATTGGATTTGGAGAATCTTTAAATTTAATGGACTCTAAGCATTGAGCCATCGCATTTAATACTAAACAGCTCAATGCTCAGCTTTCGTTGTTTTAAATGGGGTGGTCGGATGGAACCGACCCCACCCACGATTGATCCCACGGATAGTAACACAATAATTTAATATGTCTTATTTTTTCTTTATGAATGACAAATAACATGTCTTATCTTTTCCTTATGAATGCCAATTTTTTGAGGGGTTAATATTCGCATGTTAATTACTTTTATATTTCCATTGAATCTCCAAATCCAACGGACCCTAAGCATTGAGCCATCGCATTTAATACTAAACAGTTCGATGCTTAGCTTTCACTGTTTTAAACGGGGTGGTCGGATGGAACCAACCCCACCCAAGATTGATCCCACGGATAGTAACACAATAATTTAATATGTCTTATCTTTTCATTATGAATGACAAATAACATGTCTTATCTTTTCCTCTTTTTTTTCCCCAGAAAAAATCATATTTCATTGTTTAGAGAACAAAACAATACATTCCACAGGTGTTTATGAAAAACACGATTATAGTCCTAAAGACTGAAAGAAAACCTGCTTGGCTTAAAAAAATATATCCTGATGATACTTACAGCAACGTGTAAGAAAACTGTTTGTCTAACTTATCAAAAATATACGAAAATTTGTAAGTAAAACTTATCAAAAATATACAAGAGTTTGTGATTACAAATTCACATAAAAAACATGCTATATGAAATTTAATTCATATAAAATAAGGAAATATATCTGGATTCCTCATGTTCCTAGAGAAGAGTAATAATCTTTCATACTCCTTCGTCCATCTTAACATGTCTTATCTTTTCCTTATAAATGCCAATTTTTTTGGGGGTTAATATTCGCATGTTAATTACTTTTATATTTCCATTTAATTTCCAACGTATCTAAAATAATTGATTTCAACATTGTGACAATTAAATACACTTTATAATTGATATTGTACTTGTTATGACATGGATGTAACTTAAAAAGAAATTTAAGATTTTAAAATATTAATTTTATCTTTAAAAATATTATTTTAATATTAATGTTTTTAACAATAATATAATAATTAAATGTTTTATTTTTATTATAAGTTTTTCAAAATTTAAATTCATTCAAAATTGAACTTACCTTACAACTTCCCTCATAATTATTGAACCCCACTCAAATTCTCAATCCTCTTTCCTAGTACAATAATTGAACCTTAGTCCACATTATGTTTTAGTCTTCTCCCTAGTACAATGATTGAACCTTATCAACATGATATTTTAGTCCTCCCTCTTAATGGTGGACCAAAAACTACTACTGAACCAGCGGGTCATATTATCCCCATTCCATCATATTCAGATATGGTGAAGAAGACACCCATACCTATATACTACAGAAACCGGGTGGTGGTCACATATGAGGCTACTGGTGGTGATCGGGAGGGATTATTGGGTCTGGAGAATACACTCCCGGATGGGGTAGTCAACAATGAGTTCTCCGTGCTCACCCCGGAAACCACTGGAGACATATGTGTTCAAAAGGGGGCACATAGGGGTGGTCTGGTTCAGGAATTCTCTCCACTGAAAACTAGAAGTGCTAGGAGGAACAAGCAGGTCACTCTGGGGGGGACAGAGGATGACCATAGCAAGGTGGGCCCTCCCAATACTTCTGGAACTCGGGCTCTTAGAGGAATGAAAGCCCTTGCGAGGGTTCGGAAATGATCTTTTTTCTCTAAATATTCGGGGGGTAGGGGGCCTACCCAAACAATTGGCCCTCATACGTGTGATGGGAATTGTTAAACCTGATTTGGTACTTCTACTGGAATCTATGATCCTTCTTAGGTACTGGTTTCAACCTCTTGTTGGACGATTTTGTATTCACTCTACATATGCGGCATTATTATAGACTTTTAGGGATGCTATTCGGTATTTATAGATCTGTTGGATCCATATTTTGATGTATTTGGATGACTGTATATGAGGCCTATTATTTATTTTGGTATGGACACAAATGCTATGATGACATTTGAAACAGTTTTTTTTACCGGAAGGATTCCGGTTATGTCGTGTGGACATATGATTTTATTTGCTGGTATTTTCTGTTGTAGTTGACAATACATCTGTCGCTCTGATTGGTTCTCCCCTGGTCCTCTTTATGACAGGGTTTGTGAGCTCTGGCTTGTACTGACAGCTGGTTATATTTACTATTTCGTATATTAATAGTAAGTTATATTTTTCTGTGAAAAAAAAAAAACAACCTCAATCAAGTTCTCAATCCTCTCCCATGGTACAATAATTGAACCTTAGTCCATATTTTATTTTAGTCATCTCCCTAGTACAATAGTTGAACCTTGTCAACATTATTTTTTAGTCCTCCCTCCAATGCAATAATTGAACCTGTCCATATTATTTCTTCTCCTTTTCCTCACAACCACATAACTTGTCATGAGCGTGTCCACCTCACTAGCAATAGGAACACCTATATTCTTCTTGTTTTCCAATATGGCTAATAATATTTTTCAATTGAATAAATTTCTAACATGGTACAACAATTCAAGTTCATGTTTCCTGGAGTGGGCATATATGTATTGAGTGGAGAGTACATTAAAAATATTATTATTTCTACATTCAAAGACAAAATGTGGTGCAAGGAAGATTTAAAAGTTAAAAGAAAATTAAGATATTATAAAGAGATCATTAACCCTAATCTCGAGGATCAAAATTATCTTTATATCTTAACAAGCTCAAAGAAAAAAAATTAATATTGCCCAGATTAGAATGAACTCTCATGAGCTTCATAGTGAAACTGGGAGACAACCCCTAAAACATTGTGGGTCGAGAGGATTTTCCATCTTTGTGAGTCAATGAATGTTGAAGATGAAAATCACTTTCTCTTAAAATGCCCTCCTTGGTCATGGAACCTAGAGAGATCCATTGGTGAAAGTTTGGTCATCCTCTCACTACGTAGGATGTGTTTCTGGCATGACATAAGATCAGTTATAGATCTAAAGATGAATCTCGACTGAGTTCATGTAGGTATTTTGGTAATAACCATCTAAGTTCCACTAAGAAAGCTTTTGGAGGTTGACGAACCTCCTATTGATGTGTAATGACCCCTTGGTTGGCAAAGGGGTTTTGTAAGATAACCTATTGGGGTTAGGTGACACTATTCCCTTGAGGAGGGTTTGCACCTAGTTGTGCATATATGCCTCCATTCTCCACTAACAATTGGGCATTTGAGGGAAATGGTGCATCTAATGGTTGTACTCACCACACAAGGTGAAAGCAATATTGGTCTTAAGATTATTATTCCTTCCTTGCTAAGGGGGGTTGTTGTTAACAACATTTTGGCTATGGTTTTCAACATGATTTTGTTAGTTCGGGGGTTTCCCCCTTTCCCTTATGGTTGGTTCTACAATTTGTTCTTCCCTTTCTTACTTCCTTTATTTTTTGGATTATAGGGGTTTGTTGCATTCAACTATTCAAATGGTTGAAACTGTTGGATAAGAGAAGGTTGAACAAAGTTTACCTATGTGTGAGATGTGGGGTAGGAACTAGTCATCATGTCTGGTGGAGGGATAGGGAATGGATAGTAAGGGTTGAGAAAGGGGGTTGATACATAGGAGTTAGGGGACCCATATAAAGTGGAAGAGATGCTTGGACAATCACTAAAATTGCAAGCTATGTTATGATGTGAGGGGGAGGGTGTGAAGTGACTGCTTGCACACTCTTGTTGGGAAAATATGACTATCCATGAGGTGGGTTAAGTTTGCTTGGTGGAATGTTGAGTACTAGAGGTGGAGGTAGACCACTAAATGGCTAGTTTGAGGGAACACACCCATAATAGTTTTGTGTGGTTCTATAGAGGGAAATGGACCCAACAAGACCATTAGTGTAATGTACCATCACTAGTGGCTCCATGGTTATCTCTCTAACCCATTCAATCCCCATGGGTTCTGGTAGAAATTCAATAAATTAGTAGGGATTAGTTTTGGTTTATGGTTATCTAGTTTAATTAAATCAAAACATAGAGAAGTGATGTAGTTCATAAGTTTTAAATATTTAATTATTAATTAATAATGTGATGAGTTGGAAATGTTTAGATGGCCTAGGAGGGCGCATATGAGATTAGGTGGAACCTATGAGTTGTCTTCCACAAAGGAAACTAGAAGAAAAGAAATGAAAAGCAAGAAAGAAACTGAAAAATATGGAAAGCAGTAGAAAAGAAGGAAAGCAACAAAAAAGCACGAAAGCATTGAAAAGCAGGAAAGCAATAGAAAATCAAGGAAAAACAGGAGTTTCCAAAAGTAGGGAAAGCATACTAAAGCAGGAAAGGCAAGAAAGCAAGGAAAGAGCCACATAAAGCTTACAGTCCAAATTTATCTAGTGAGGGTGCATTGGATGAGGCTAGTGGTCCACATTTAGTGCATCTTATCAGAGAAGCCAACTTAACTTATAAAAGGAGGATGAGCACACCCATTCACATATTTTTCCAGTGTTATTATTGAGTTTAATAGCTCTAAGCTTTTCGAGACTTGGGAGATGTGCCCCTTATCACTAGTTGGGATATGTGCCCCTTCTGTTCACCATACTGATTGAGGATTCAACTAGAGATTGAGCACGAAGGTATTCAACCTTTGTCACTAAAGATCATTGTAGGCTTCTCAGTCATTTGAAGGTCTATTTCTCTTCTAGTCAAGCTAGTTATTGTTCCAGCAGTGTTGAAGACTCCAACAGTTTTTGTGCGTTTTCTACAGTATTTTGTATTTGTTCATGTTATTGATGGAGGATGTTGATTTCATGGGAATTTGCTACTGCACCTATAGCCCTGTAATGTAAATATTCTCCTATGCAAATCAATGAGATTAATTTGCATCCTATTCTACAATTATACCTTTCTCTGCAATGAATTTATACTCCTATGCTCGTTTAGATGCTAGATCTAGCTAGTTTTCACCATTTTGGCAATAACTTGACTTCCACATATCCAAATCATGTTATATAAGTTGTCGTGGGTTGGTAAAGCTCAGTCCCAAGGATTGTTTCATAAATTCATGACCTTCCAAGGTCATTTGGAATTGTTTGGAAATCCTCTAGTTGAGTTGTCCATAAATTTGCAATTTACTTCCTAGCTTCCAAACTTTTCCAAGTTGAGTCCAATTTTCAAAATCAATGTTTTCATAGTAGGTTGGGGTAGTTACAAACCAACCACTTCCAGTTTTGAAACAGAAGTTATTGGTTTCCACATAGGTCCCGGGGCCATTGCCTTGAATATTTTGGTTTAGCCAAAGGATTCTACCTAGGTGTGATGTATCCAGAAAATGTGCAGCTATCGAAGTTGGGTGTCTGTCTAAGGACGTTGTAGGATGTCCTTAATTTGTAGCAGACCCTAATATCCTTCCTTGAATAATTCATATAAGTCTGCAACGATTTGAGTCATAAATTTTAACTCCTGTCCAAAAATAGTCATCTTTTGAGTTAGTGTGCCTAAACCTAGGTTTGGGTACATTACAATGGTATCATAGCATGGTCCTTTAAAGTTGCTCGTGGTTATCATTGATGACTCTGAAGAGAAATCCATCTCCTAAGAGGAAATATACAGAAGAACCCCTTGTAGAAGAAGAAGTTGACTCCATTGAAGGAAAGATCCAAGGAGAAAAGGAGATGTCGAAGATGGATGAAAGGGAAGAATTTAGATATTTTGTTTAGAGCATGCTGAAGGGAATGCAATATATATTATAGAATATCATCCATTCGGAGCAAGAGACTCAAAAATTCCTAGCCAAGCAATTAGTAAACAAAGATGGATAAGGGAGCAGAAATGGCCCTCAACATGAAGGAAAGAAGGCCTATGGTGAGACTCTCTTTTTGAAGACATGGCCTCATAATCGGCGGCCTCATGAGTTCAAGAGTGAAATCAAGAGTCGGTCATGACCTACCATGCCTAAATTCATTGAAGAACGTAGAGAGGAACCATACGTGTAGAATTAATCAATTGCTACATGGGAGGATCGCTATGCAGAGTACTAGACTCTGAGTGAGTATTGTAGGAGAGAATTTCCTTTCAAGTAATTCTATGAATCCCAATACAAATTCAATCCAAGAGGGGGAAACGGGATGTCTGCTCGCAATCTTGAGTTGAATAATTCCATCGGTAAGATCTCTTTTCCATATTTTGATGGTTCTTTAAAATGCACTTCTAGTTCATGGATCCATTAATTAGACACATATTTCCAATTGAACCCCATGGCCAAAAGGGATTCCATCAAAATGGATACCCTTCATCTTGATGGAGAGACCAATGTCTAGTGGTTACATGGCATGATGACTCTAGGTCATGACCAAGTGTCAACATCTGAGGAGTTCACCAGGATATTGGCAGATAGATTTGATTGAAAGGATCCTGAAATATCCTTAAGAGATCTAGCGCATTTGAGATAGAAAGGAACCCCAAAGGCATATATTTCTGAGTTCCAAAAGCTAGTTGTAATGGTCACAAACATGGAAAATTTTAGGGCTAATCTTAGCCCATGAGCTAAATTTAGGGGTTTAAATTTTTAATGGGCTATTTTTTTATTAAACACCCATTAGGTATGAATAGCCCACATTTTATTTATTTATTTTTAATGACCAGGAGGTTAGCCCCATCGAATTCAAAAAGGGGAGCCAAGAAAAATCAATTTCACCCCTCTAAAAATGGATTTAGACCTCTATTCACCCACACAATTCACTATGAAACTCCCATTCACTCCCGATTTCCAAAAATGGAAGTTTCTAGCTTTCCTTTCACCATCTATTGATCATGGAAATTGAAGTCAGAGTTACATTCATCCATATTTTATGGGTTGAATCTCGTTTTGCAAGTTGCTTAATGTCCACATGAGAAGGGAAGTTGGTATTTATTATTTTTTCATGGAAATATATCGTGCATAGTGGGGTTGGGTTTTAATTATGTTTGGAAGCATGTGGATAATATTTGGTTGAATAAACATTTGTTGACCAACTTGGAGCACACATTTGCATTCCATATTGAGTGGAAATTACTTTCTAGAATAGTTCCAAATGCATTGAAATAAACAATGCACATTTAGAGTTTTTAACCCTTTAATTTGGTAAGGTGTGTACATAAATGAGGTGTTGACAGACCCCTATAATAGCATGGAGATCTAAATGAGGATGGAGGTGTTGGTGGGCCCTCGTATTGGTGTCGTATTGATTCTATTTTTCACGGTGATGAAAAATTTCATTGTTGTTTTCTAAGAATATTCCTAGAGTATGGTGAATTTCTATGTATTGTGATAGTTAGAGAGAGGTACCAAAATACCACCAAAAGAGGGCTTGTTATGTGATGGTTAATTAATATTTATCTCCTATTTGTTATTTTTTGTATATCTTTTCCTATTACTATATATAGTTTTATCCTTTATCAAAAAATTCACCAAGACTTCAAAAGATTTTATAATTTAGTAAAAGGTTCGTCAAGATTTTACAAGATTATATAATTGAATGAGAAATTCGTAAAAAATTTATATATACATAAAATAATATTGATAAAATAGCCTTCATATTTTCCTATATATCATGGGGATTCACCCATTTATTATACATAGAAATATAGGGGGGGTTCTTAAAATTTTCCCTAGGACTCACAGACATATCTGAAGCTCACTTGATCCTTTTATTCATAGAATGATTAGCAAAGACATTAAAAGGGTTGGTTAAATCCTATAGACCATCTACTTTGCAGGATGCAATGAGCAAAACTAGACATCTACAAGATACCATCCCAAGAACAAGATTTCCTCCCAAGGATACTGTACCTATCAAGTTCAAGAATCAAAGACCTCCCCTGAGGAATTTGACCGGCACTTTCAAGAAGGAGAACACTTTTATAGATCAATATGAATTAAGGAGGAGAAAGTTATGGTTCACTTTCCAGGAACCATGGGTTCTAGGCCACAAGTGTTCTAAGGGAACGACACATTACATTGAGGTCTTAAAAAGAGTGAAGCTAAGGAGGATGATGAGGAGGATCCAGTTGAAGAAGATGGTGGTTATGAGACTGCAGATGAAGAACAACTGCCACTAGCAAGTGGCAAGATTACAGTTCTAGCAGGAGTACCTCGTTTCCACACTCTCGAATTCAAGGGAGTGGTTCAAGGACAGAGAGTTACAATTTTGGTTGATGGAGGTGCTAATCATAATTTCATCAAGACTCGGCCTTGGTGGAAAGAAGGAAGCTGCCTACTGAAACCTTTGAAGATTTCAAAGTCATCATACCAAGTAATAACGCCATGGATTGTACTAGATGGATTCCAAAACTACAAGTAACCATAGGAGATTATACTTTAACAAACAGTTTCCATGTTGTGAATGTGGCTGATGTCGGGAAAAATATACGATGTTTAATTCGACAGTTAAATTATCAACTAGGGCTTGTAAGCTTAGAGGTGTCGGCACTATATGTGCAGGACTGGAGCCAAAACTAGCCTAATCTAGCCTAATCTAATCTAATGCCGACAACATACTAAAAAATAAAGCAAATTGAGATAGATCAGTACCTAAGGAAGAAGCTCGTCATGGAGTGACCATATTTCACGAGTTAGGTCATTAATCTATCCATTGGTGGTTTAAAGCTATTGGCAAATTTAAGATGTGATAAAACTAAAGTGCGGGAATTAGTACAAACAAAAAAATCAAAACCAGTACCAAAAATGGCAAACTAGTGCAAAAATTAAAACTAGGCTAAAAAGAATAAATGAAACAAATGCAAAATCAACTAAATGAAAAGGATCTAAAGAAAACTCTATACTAAATATGCCTATGCTAGGAATCTATACCTCATCAATTATGACGAAGTGACAAAATACAAATTCTACAATTTACAAAATACATACATTTTATTACAAACTACAAATTTAAATATTTACAAATCAACAAATGTTATGATGATCATTCTAAAATTACCCAATATACATTTACAAAATATATACAATTTAAATATTTACAAATTTACTTAATAATACAAATTTATTAAATAAATTACAAATTATAAATATATAAAACTCGTGTTATTTACAATCAAGAGCAAGTGTCACAAAACAAAATTTGAACCCAGATGGGGAGGATAACAACATACCTCCCAACCACCCAATCTACACTCAATTGACAAACATATATAACAAACTTATTTAATACATTATGAAAAATAATGTTTAAGTTTAGTTTTATAACTCATGCACACGGAAATTTACATTTGGGTTTGAATCAATGCACATCATTATGTACATAAAAAAAACGCGGAAACTTATATAATCAGAAACGCACAGAACTATGTAATCAACGCAGAAAGAAATTTATGTGCATGGCAAACTATCTGCCATAGTCAAACTATATACATAAAAATACAAAAACTACAAAAACTCTTTTTAAATTAAGTTCTACAACAACTATAACAAAAATGAAAAGAAAATGAAGTCAATCTAACCTGGAATAATATCTGAATTCAAAATCTATGACATGGAATTGATGAACATAAAAATAAATGAAACTACAAATTAATTTCTACATTATCAAATCAAAGAACAAAATTAAATAAAAAATACTTAAAATAGAACAACAATACCATCTGCAGGTGGCCAACCCTAAAGATCTATACAATCATTTCTGAAAATGATTTTTGTATTAAAAAAAAAAAATGTTTAGAATGTTCTTGTAATGTCCGACTTTCCCAAGAGGATGGTGAACCGTCAGAACCAAAACGTGAACTACCCCAACCCCAACCCCTCAGCAGAGGAAGAACAACGAATTCCTGCAGAATCGATATGCCAGACACTTAATACAACCATTCTAAAAATAGGGAATTATCTCACGGTTGTCCATGTAACCGATTGCTCATAGCTCCACCAATGATCACAAATTGTCGATGCTAGATTTATTTGCTGCGATCCAGATAGGTATCAATCCAGAAGTCAATCCGAATGTTCATGCATTTGATCCAAGTGAGTCAGTTTGTTAAGGGATTCTCACAGTTGACACCACCCTTGACTGACCTTATAAAAATGGAATCATTCTCTTGGTCCGAGGAAGATGAAAAGGTTTTCAATAAAATGAAGGAAGTAAGGAGTAGCTACCCAGGATAAATTAAAGTGAAAGACAATATTTTGAATTGTAAATGTATCAAATTATGGTGAATTGTGGTACGAGTATATTGTAATATAATTGGGAAAGGAGCAATTTTGGAGGTCCATCATCCGACACTAACTTGGTGTTGGGAGTGCAATGGTTGTACTCCATTGGGGAGAATTCCATGAATTATAAGGTGCCTCAAATACGCTTCAAAGATTCTGATGGGAAGTGGATAGTCTTGTAAGGCATCAACACCTATCCTAATCAACTGGTTCCTTCACATAGTATGAGATCAATCTTGAGGAATGAAGACACTGAATGGGCTATTGAGTGCCTCATCACCACTCAAGTCACCACCATAGATGTTTCACAACACCCTGAGGACATCAAGAGATTGCTTCGAAAACATGATAATTTTTTTGGAGACCTTCCACATGGCAGGGCACTAGATAGAGGAGTCGAGCATGTAATCGAATTGGAGGTGGGAACACAACCCATCATGAAATGCCCATATAAGCACCCCAAGAATTTCAAGGATGAAATTGAGAAGGCTATAAAGGAACTTCTTGAATTAGGAATCATCGGACCAAATTCTAGTCCTTTTTCATCTTTAGTGGTTTTAGTAAGGAAGAAAGATGGAATGCTGAGGATGTGCATAGATTACAGAGCCCTAAACAAGAAGACCATTAGGAACCAGTACCCAATTCCAAGAATGATGAGCTAATGGATGAGTTGCATGGGGCCAATTTCTTTTCTAAGTTAGACATTCATTTTGGTTACCATCAAATCAGAATGAGAGAGGAAGACATACAGAAGACAACCTTCTGCTATCACTATGGACACTTCGAGTTTTTAGTCATGTCCTTTGGCTTGACTAATGTTACGACTACATTCCAATCTTGTATTAATAGAGTATTCAGTAAGAAGCTCCATAAGTATGTGTTAGTGTTCTTTGATGATAATTTGATTTATAGAAAGACTTGGGATGAACACTTGAATCATTTGGAAGCTGTACTAACCATTTTGGCAGAATAATCATTTTATGTAAAGTTGTCCAAATGTGAGTTTGGAATGACGGAGTTACTATATCTTGCTCATGTGATTGGACAAGATGGGGTTAAAGTCCACATGGATAAGATCCAGAATATTCTTGATTGGCCAAGCCCTAAGAATGTGACTCAGTTGAGAGGATTCATAGGGATCTGTACCCATTACATAAATTTGTTATGGGATTCTCACAGTTGACACCACCCTTGATTGACCTTACAAAGAAGGAATCATTTTCTTGGTCTGAGGAAGCTGAAAAGGTTTTCATTAAAATGAAGGAAGTAAGGAGTAGCTACCCAGGATAAATTAAAGTGGAAGACAATATTTTGAATGGTAAATGTATCAAATTATGGTGAATTGTGGTACCAAGATATTATAATCTAATCAGGAAAGGAGAAATTTTGGAGGCCCATCAGCCGATACTAACTTGGTGTTGGGAGTGCAATGGTTGTACTCCATTGGGGAGCATTCCATGAATTATAAGGTGCCTCAAGTACGCTTCAAAGATTCTGATGGGAAGCAGATAGTCTTGCAAGGCATCAACACCTATCCTAATCAAGTGGTGCCTTCACATAGTATGAGATCAATATTGAGGCATGGAGACATTGAATGGGCTATTGAGTGCCTCATCACCACTCAAGGCACCACCATAGATGTTTCACAATGCCCCGAGGACATCAAGAGATTGATTCGAAATCATGAGAAGTTTTTTGGAGACCTTCCACATGGCATTCCACCAGATAGAGGAGTGGAGCCTGTAATCGAATTGGAGGTGGGAACACAACCCATCATGAAATTCCCATATAAGCACCCCAAGAATTTTAAGGATGAAATTGAGAAGGCTATAAAGGAAATTATTGAATTAGGAGTCATCAGACCAAATTCTATTCCTTTTTCATCTTTAGTGGTTTTAGTAAGGAAGAAAGATGGAGCGCTAAGGATGTGCATAGATTACAAAGCCCTAAACAAGAAGACCATTAAGAACTAGTACCCAATTCCAAGAATTGATGAGCTAATGAATGAGCTGCATGGGGCCAATTTATTTTCTAAGATAGACCTTCATTCTGGTTACCAACAAATCATAATGAGAGAGGAAGACATACAGAAGATAGCCTTCTACTATCACAATGGACACTTTGAGTTTTTAGTCACACCCTTTGGCTTGACTAATGTTACAACTACATTCCAATATTGTATGAATAGAGTATTCAGTAAGCAGCTCCATAAGTATGTGTTAGTGTTCTTTGATGATATTTTGATTTATAGAAAGACTTGGGATGAACACTTGAATCATTTGGAAGATGTACTAACCATTTTGGAAGAATAATCATTGTATGCAAAGTTGTCCAAATGTGAGTTTGGAATGATAGAGTTACTATATCTTGGGCACGTGATTGGACAAGATGGGGTTAAAGTCCACATGGAGAAGATCCAGAATATTCTTGATTGGCCAAGCCCCAAGAATGTGACTCAGTTGAGAGGATTCATTGGGATCTGTACCTATTACCAAAATTTGTTAAGGGATTCTCATAGTTGGCATCACCCTTGACTGGCCTTACAAAGAAGGAATCATTTTCTTGGTCCGAGGAAGCTGAAAAGGTTTTCAATAAAATGAAGGAAGTAAGGAGTAGCTACCCAGGATAAATTAAAGTGAAAGGCAATATTTTGAATGGTAAATGTATCAAATTATGGTGAATTGTGGTACCAAAATATTATAATATAATTAGGAAAGGATCAATTTTGGAGGCCCATCAGCCGACACTAACGTGGTGTTGTGAGTGGAATGGTTGTACTCTATTAAGGAGCATTCTGTGAATTATAAGGTGCCTCAAATACACTTCAAAGATTTTGATGGGAAATAGATAGTCTTGCAAGGAATCTACACCTATCCTAATCAAGTGGTTCCTTCACACAGTATGAGATCAATCTTGAGGCATAGAGACATTTAATGGGTTGTTGAGTGCCTCATCACCACTCAAGGAACCACCATAGATGTTTCACAACACCCTGAGGACATCAAGAGATTGATTCGAAAGCATGAGTAGGTTTTTAGATACATTCCACATGGCATGCCACAAGATAGAGGAGTGAAGCCTGTAATCGAATTGGAGGTGGGAACACAACCCATCATGAACCGCCCATATAAGCACCCCAAGAATTTCAAGGATGAAATTGAGAAGGATATAAAGGAACTTCTTGAATTAGGATTCATCGGAACAAATTCTAGTCCTTTTTCATCTTTAGTGGTTTTATTAAGGAAGAAAGATGGAAAGCTAAGGATGTGCATAGATTACAGAACCCTAAACAAGAAGACCATTAAGAACCAGTACCCAATTCCAAGAATTGATGAGCTAATGGATGAGCTACATGGGGCCAATTTATTTTCTAAGATAGACCTTCATTCTAGTTACCATCAAATTAGAATGAGAGAGGAATACATACATAAGACAACCTTTCGCTATCACTACGGAGACTTTGAGTTTTTAGTCACGCCCTTTCGCTTGACTAATGTTACGGATACATTCCAATATTGTATGAATAGAGTATTTAGTAAGAAGCTCCATAAGCATGTGTTACCGTTCTTTGATGATATTTTGATTTATTGAAATACTTGGGATGAACACTTGAATCATTTGGAAGTTGTACTAACCATTTTGGCAGAATAATCATTGTATGCAAAGTTGTCCAAATGTGAGTTTTGAATGACGGAGTTACTATATCTTGCTCATGTGATTGGACAAGATGGGGTTAAATTCCAATGTAGAAGATCCAAACTATTCTTGAATGGACAAGCCCCAAGAATGTGACTCAGTTGAGAGGATTCATTGGGATCTGTACCTATTATAGAAATTTGTTAAGGGATTCTCATAGTTGACACCACCCTTGACTGACCTTACAAAGAAGGAATCATTTTCTTGGTCCAAGGAAGCTGAAAAGGTTTTCAATAAAATGAAGGAAGTAAGGAGTAGCTACCCAGTCCTTTCCTTACCAGATTTTACTCAACCATTTGTGCTTGAGTGTGATGCTTCTAGTGAAGGCATTAGAGCAGTTCTAATGCAAAATAAGCACCCCATTTATTTTGAGAGAAGAAAGTTGTAGCCACATGAAAGGCACTACTCAATCTATGATAAAGAAATGATGGCCATTACGCATGCATTGGCAAAGTTATGATAGTACTTGGTGGGGAGAAAGTTTGTTGTCAAGACTGATCACAAAATTCTAAGGCATTTCTTGACACAAAAGGAGCTTAATGATAGGTAGAAAAAATGGGTGAGTAAAGTTCAAGCCTATGATTTTGACATAGAGTACAAGAAAGGGAAAATGAATGTAGTTGCAGCTGCACTTTTAAAGAAGTCAACCCTTTCTTTAATGGAATTTCCTATTGATTGGAAGTCTCAGTTAGCAGTAGATTACTCTAGAAATAAGTTTGCATATGACTTGTTAGATGGATTTATACATTATGATGCATACAAGGTTCTTAATGAGGTCATATACTACAAGGGCCGAATGTTCTTAGTTCCATAATCAATTTTTCTGCTCATGATGTACCCTTGAAATTCCATCCTGGTTTCTTGAACACTTATAGAAAGGTAAGAGAGATGTTCTCATGGAAGGGCCTCAAGAATGATGTGGTGAATCATGTGAGAGAGTGCATTGCATGCCAACATAACAAGGGGGATCATATACATCATGTTGGCCTATTTCAACCTCTACCCATTCCAGAGTAGAAATGGGAGAGTATCTCCATGGATTTCATCACCGGCTTTCCAAAAGTTCAAGGTAATTATTGCATTTTTTTGGTGGTTGATAGGATAACAAAATTAAAACATTTTTTTGATGTTACATCCACTATTGCAACAAGCAAAGTTTCTGATCTCTTCTTTCGAGATGTATTGAAGTTGCATGGTTTTCCCAAAACCATCATAAGTGATCGAGACAACAAATTCACAAGTGCATTTTGGGAAGAGTTGTTCAAGTTGGTTGGGAAAAGCTTGGATCTTAGCACAAGCTATCATCCTGAAACTAATGGAAAAAATGAAAGGGTGAATCAATGGCTTGAAGGATACCTCAAGAACCATGCGATATAGAATCCAAAAGCATGTATTACATGGTTATATTTAGGGGAATTTTGCTACAACATAACTTTCCACATATCCATTGGCATGAAAAATTTCAAAGCTTTGTATGGGTATGATTCTCCTACATTTTCATATCTAATTTTTGGAGATTGCGGGGCCCAAATGGACAAGGATTGGATCCAAGAGAGTCAAGACATCCTCAAAGCACTCAAGGAAAATTTTCAAGTTGCGCACAACCAATAGAAGATGAATGCAAACAAGTATAGGAAATAGAGAACCTTCCAAGAAGGTGACTACTTATACTTGAGATTGCATCCCTACAAGAAATCTTCCTTGAAAGCAAAGGGGGATGAAAAGTTGCAACCAAGGTTCTATGGCCCGTATAGAGTTGTGAGGATGATTGGTGAAGTTGTTTATGAGTTGGAGTTACCTACAAGAAGCAAGATACACAATGTGTTCCATGTATCTTGTCTTAAGAAGGCAGTTGGGAAACACGTGACAATTTCAAAGGAGCTCCCTCCACTTGATGATGAAGGACACCTGACACTTGTTCCAGGGAATATTTTGCAGGTAATAGAGAGGAAACTAATAAATAGGACCATCAGAGAATACCTTGTTCAATGGAAATACTTACCAAGTGAAGATGGAACATGAGAAGGTGACCAAGTGTTACAAGTAATCTTCGCCGGGGGGGGGGGGGACTATTTTTCATTTTTATAATAAAATATAGTACGAGGTGTTTATGTTTAAGTAAACACACAAGGGTTTTTATGTTTACGTAACACACCGATATATATATATTTATGTGTGTGTGTGTGTGTATGTATATTTGCATTTGATGATGTTTTGGACACAGTGCAACATGGTATATGGATTCCCGGTGCCTTGGTACTAGAAATGCACTAGTGCATTCGTATTAAAATAAGTGCACCGAAAAAAAACCTCTGCTAAAACCTTCGTCTGCTTGCCTCTGCTATAAATGGATATTTGGAGTCTTTTGACTTGAGCATCCGTTATAACCTTTGCTACATGACCTTTTCCTTGTAGTTTGTTGGTGTGCAACCTATCAGACCTTCACATTCATGTATATCGGGGTATAACGAGCACATGTCATCGGGAGAATGCCATCAGACATTGATATCGGGCGTTTAAAATGTTGCGTTGAGATTTCTCTGAACTCATCTCCCCTGACTGGATTTATTAGCTTATCGGAATTAAAATTTTTTACTTATCAACTTATCGTTATTAACCTTTTGGGTTCTGTCTTTTCAGGATTTTGTCTCTTAATATATGCCTTATGCCATCAGACCTTTTAATCAGACTTTGATTTTTGAATTTGTATTCATGTTGCATTGGAATTCCGTCCAAAATCACCTCCTTGATAGGCCTATTGGGTTTCAACTCCACTGAGCTTTTGTCATTCATCTCATTTTTCCAACGATGAAAAATATTTATTCTAGGACTTCTCTACCTTTTTGGTCAAACTTTCGTCCATGGGAATCAAGGCCAAATTTGCTCCAATCGACACTTCTAGATTTATCTTCTAAATTTTAGTTTGTAAACGTTCGATTTATCAAGGCCAAGGACATTGCCACCTTGTTGCTTTTATTTTATTTGTTCCTTTTACACTCTAGGTATACAAATTAAAAGTTATTTTTTAATTTTTTTTTTCATATTTTAATATAATAATGATTTTTTTTATTTTGCTATTATTAATTTGCACAATAGTAAAAACCCTTTTTATTATAATCATATAATTTAAATTTATAAAAATATTAACTTCATTTTTATAATTTTTTTAAAAATATAACAAGAGAAATATTTGCAATGCAACAAGTCCCTGCTCATGCAAATCAAACTGATTTTCTTTATTTGAATATGAAAAAATAAAGAGAAATAATAGATGAACAGTTTGGGAGTCAATGAATAAGGCTTCTCATTGAGTCCAAGTTCTCATTTTTTGAAAGTTATAATTTTGCTCAATCTACAATTTAGAGGTGATGGACATTGAATGGTATATATATCAGAAGACTTAAAGATGGTACAAGTTGATGTAGGTCATGGCAAGTCCAATTGGTAAATGAGGTTGTTACGTAGAAGGTTTTCCATAAAAACATGACAATAAAATATTAAATTAATGTAAAATTGCAGATAGCATTTGATTTGTTAGTACTATATGGTTAGGTACAACTATATTCTATGCATCATTTAATTTCCAAATCCCTTTGATTAATAGTTAGTAACATTAGTTAAATAAAAAAGAAATATAATTCTAAAGAAAGAAATATAATTTTGTAATATCTAACCTAAAAATATTTGATTTTGACTAAACTTTGATAGTAAGATATTGAACATTTCAAGTGTTTTATGCTTTATCTTTGAATATTTGATCAAAATCAAATATTCAAAGATAAAGCATAAAACACTTGAAATGTTCAATATCTTACTATCAAAGTTATCTAATATTACAACACATATATGTGGCCTAAGAATAAACATACAAAGCGGTTCAGTGTAAAAATATTCCACTTTATATGTGTTAATGTGTACCCTAAACTTAACGTAGGATGTTCCATAAATTTTCCACTAACAAAGAACGAGTTCCTCTAATGGCTAAAGAAAGGTAAAAAATAACATGCCTTGTATCTTGTTGTTCTCAATTTAGATAATATTATTTTTTCTAAATTAGATAAAGTCTTGTCTTGCACATTGAATTCAAACACTGGTTTCGACTCTCAAATGAGGTAAACTCAAGTCACATGATCTCGACCCAAAAAATATTTTCTCGATGGGTACAAAATCTTTCCTTGCATTAATTAGGAAGAAATACATGAGATTTTGTGGTTGGCTTGTATGGAAATTTGCATCATGTTCTGTTTTGGATTTGTTTGAAGCTAAGCACATCTCATAGTTAATAACCAGGGTATTTTTATGTTGGATTGGTTGGGATCCTTAAATGTTGCTAGATCATGTTTGCCACACTTATGTTTTGGGATGAATAGTCTTCTAGGGTTAGTTTTTTGAATATTTTTTGAAGCATTGACTACCTGGAAGATTCATACATGCTTGTATTCACTATGTAAGTGTTCTTGATCCTGTAATGAATGAGTGTGATCTACATTAAGATGACTATTAAGTGTCGAGCAATTCACCCTATACGTTGATATCATAAATTAGAGGGCGTTGATGTCAAAAATGTTTTTGTTAATCAAGTTGATTTTGGTTTGTTGTGAAAAGTGATATTATAGGGAAGCCTGCAAGCTACACCGATACCCCAAGATGATACAAAATTAGATACAGTATGTTCTGGTTAGATAACTATCGTCTAGTTGGAAAACATGTATTTTACAAGTTGTGGAAGATTCTACATAGAATTAGGTAGGAATCTTGAAGGAAAAGTGTCTCTATAAATAAATGCCATAGTATCAGCGTGTTGACTCAATTGTTTTTTCTATTTCGATGTATATGCCAGGTGCCTACATATATTCTATATGATATTGAATTTTATTTTTTTAACTTATAAAATTTCATCTCTTATCAATGTGTAATCAATACAACTCTGAAGCATCATCAACCTCTTGGCAATTAATATATTATGGCTCAAAATCATCCACCCTTTATCTTTATGTAGAGACGGGAGGAACTAAGTTGTCATACCTCGATGCGAAGGATAGAGAAGCATCAATTTCATTTGGGTTTAACATGGCCGGGTCGGACCTAACCAAGGTTAGGGACATCACCAACATCGATAGGAACAAAATAGTAATTCTTCCTTGGCATTGGGGTTGGGGCCTTACCCTTTATTCAGGTATGGAAAGGAAGCATTCTTATTGCTAAAATCATTGGCATGAATGGAATCATAACCATTATTTTAAGTAATAATAACACGGGATGAATTGGAACATCACCTTTGGGAGCTAAGGTTAGAGGGGAAACATCCCTATTATTTCTTTAAGCGGAGGAAACAATAACATAGGCATTGTGCCTTGACCTATAGATTACCATTTTCAATTATCGCTTCTACATCAATACATCTATGATTAAAATGAATCACAAAGATTGTTTTATTTTGTTAATTCCCAATTCATCTATGGCTTGTACATTGCATGTACATATACTAAAGAAGTGAAAATCTATTTTGATGTCACTAGAACTGGTGGATTGTCTTGATTGGATCTATTGAAAAATGGAAATCGAGTTGCTGTAAGTTACAATATCTTTTTAGGTTTTAGCAATTTTTTAAACAAGTTTTGTTAAATTTTTTACTTAAACAGTTTAGTTACTATGTTGCATTCATTTTCTCTAACTATATACGTATTCTCCAAGATATATTGTCGACTCCAAGATCAAGCCCAAGCCCTCCATCATTGGACAACACGTCATTTTTTATAAAAAAATTAACGTCATATTGGTAATATATCACATTAAATGAATGTCGGTTACTAAGGGACTTTTCTAACTATGCGACAATTTTTCCTATCAGTGATCGCCGCGTCTTCTCGTCCGGCGACTGACTCATTTCCCCTCTGTCAACGAGCTATTGCTTCTTGAAAACTTATAGAAAGGTAAGAGAGACGTTCACTTGGAAGGGCCTCAAGAATGATGTGGTGAATCATGTGAGAGAGTACATTGCATGGCAATAGAACAAGGGGGATCATATACATCATGTTGGCCTATTACAACCTCTACCCATTCCGAAGTAGAAATGGGAGAGTATCTCCATGGATTTCATCACCGGATTTCCAAATGTTCAAGGTAAATATTGAATTTTTTTGGTGGTCGATAGGATAACAAAATTTGCAGATTTTTTTGATGTTACATCCACTATTGCAGCAAACCAATTTTCTGATCTCTTCTTTCGAGATGTATTGAAGTTGCATCGTTTTCCCAAAACCATCATAAGTGATCGGGACAACAAATTCACAAGTTCATTTTGGGAAGAGTTGTTCAAGTTGGTTGGGAAAATATTGGATCTTAGCATAAGCTATCACCCTGAAACTAATGGACAAAATGAAAGGGTGAATCAATCACTCGAAGGCTACCTCAGGAACCATGCCACAGAGAATCCGCAAGCATGTATTACATGGCTATATTTAGGAGAATTCTGCTACAACATAACTTTCCACATATCCATTGGCATGACAACTTTCAAAGCTTTGTATGGGTATGGTTCTCCTACATTTTTATATCTGATTTTTGGAGATTGTAGGGCCCAAAAGGACAAGGATTGGATCCAAGAGAGTCAAGACACCCTAAAAGCACTGAAGGAAAATTTGCAAGTTGCACACAACCAATGGAAGATGAATGCAAACAAGCATAGGAAATAGAGAACCTTCCAAGAAGGTGACTACTTATACTTGAGATTGCATCCCTACAAGAAATCTTCCTTGAAAGCAAAGGGGGATGAAAAGTTGCAACCAAGGTTCTATGGCCCGTATAGAGTTGTGAGGATGATTGGTGAAGTTGTTTATGAGTTGGAGTTACTGCAGGAATCAAGATACACAATGTGTTCCATGTATCTTGTCTTAAGAAGGCAGTTGGGAAACAAGTGACAATTTCAAAGGAGCTCGCTCCACTTGATGATGGACACTTGACACTTGTTCCAGAGATGATTTTGCAGGTAATAGAGAGGAAACTAATAAATAGGACCACCAGAGAATACCTTGTTCAATGGAAATATTTACCAAGTGAAGATGGAACATGAGAAGGTGAGCAGGTTTTACAGCATCTAGGATTGCAATTGCTTGAGCACAAGCAATCTTCGTGGCGGGGGGGGGACTATTTTTTATTTTTCTAATAAAATATAGTATGAGGTGTTTATGTTTAAGTAAACACACCGGGGTTTTTATGTTTGCCTAACACACCGATATATATATATATATATATATATATATATATATATATATATATATATATTTGCATTTGATGATGTTTTGGACACAGTGCAACATGGTATATGGCTTCATAGTGCGTTGATACTGGAAATGCACTGGTGCATTTGTATTAAAATAAGCACACTGAAAAAAAACCTCTGCTAAAACCTCTGGTTGCTTGCCTCATCTAGTGACCTCTTATATAATTGGATATTTGGACTCTTTTGACTGGAGCATCCATTATAACCTTCGCTACAGGACCTTTTCCTTGTACTGTGTTGGTGTGTAACCTATCAGACCTTCACATTCATGTATATCGGGGTATGTCGAGCACATGTCATCGGAAGAGTGCCATCGGACATTGATATCGGGCTTTTAAAATGTTGCGTTGATCTTTCTCTGAACTCATCTCCCCGACTGGATTTATTATCTTATCGGAATTAACCTTTTTTACTTATCAACTTATCGTTATTAACCTTTCAGGTTCTGTCTTTTCAGGATTTTGTATCTTAATATCTGCCTTATGCCATCAAACCTTATAATCGGACTTTGATTTTTGAATTTCTATTAATGTTGCATTGGAATTCCGTCCAAAATCACCCCATCGATAGGCTTACAGGGTTTCAACTCCATTGAGCTTTTGTCATTCATCTCATTTTTCCAATGATGAAAACTATTTATTCTAGGACATCTCTACCTTTTTGGTCAAACTTTCATCCGTGGGAATCAAGGCCAAATTTGCTCCAATTGACACTTCTAGATTTATCTTCAAAATTTTAGTTTGTAAAAGTTCGATTTATCAAGGCCAAGGACATTGCCACCTTGTTGCTTTTATTTTATTTGTTCCTTTTATACTCTAGGTATAAAAATGAAAAGTTATTTTTAAATATTTTTTTCATATTTTAATATAATAGTGATTTTTTATTTCGCTATTATTAATTTGCACAATAGTAAAAACCTTTTTTATTATAATCATATAATTTAAATATATAAAAATATTAACTTCATTTTTATAATTTTTTTTTAAATATAACAAGAGAAATAGCTGCAATGGAGCAAGTCCCTGCTCATGTAAATCAAATTGATTTTTTTTATTTGAATATGAAAAAATAAAGAGAAAAAATAGATGAACAATTTGGGAGTCAATGAACAAGGCTTCTCATTGAGTCCAAGTTCTCATTTTTTGAAAGTTATAATTTTGCTCAATCTACGATTTAGAGGTGATGGGAATTGAATGGTATATGTATCAGAAGACTTAAATATGGTACACATTGATGCGGGTCATGCCAAGTCCAATTGGTAAATGAAGTCATTACGTAAAGGTTTTCCATAAAATCACGACAACCAAATATTAAATTAATGTAAAATTGCAGATAGCATTTGATTTATTAATACTATATGGTTAGGTACAACCATGTTTTATGCATCATTTAATTTTCAAATCCCTTTAATTAATGGCTAGTAACATTAGTTGAATAAAAAAGAAATATAATTCTGAAGAAAGAAATATAATTTTGTAATATCTAACCTAAAAATATTTGATTTTGACTAAACATTCAAAGATAAAACATAAAACAATTGAAATTTTCAATATCTTACTATCAAAGTTATCGAATATTACAACACATATATGTGGCCTAAGAATAAACATATAAAGTGGTTCATTATAAAAATATTCCACTTTATATATGTGTTAATGTGTACCCTGAACTAGACGTTGGATATTTCCATACATTTTCCACTAACAAAGAACGAGTTCCTCTCATGGCTAAAAGAAAGGTAAAAAATAACATGCCTTGTATCTTGTTGTTCTCAATTTAGATAATTTTTTTTTCCAAATTAGATAAAGTATCGTCTTGCACATTGAATCAAACACTGGTTTTGACTCTCAAATGAGGTAAACTCAAGTCACATGGTCTCGACCCAAAAAAATATTTTCTCAATGGGTAAGTTCTCTATGTTGGGCACTAGTGGTCCCGTGAGGTCCATCCAACCAGCTCGCCAAAGGGACAAGGTTCCTAGATGGGCTTATTTTGATGCCCAACAACGTAGCAGGGTTCCTAGGGATACCTTCTCCCTTCTCGTCCTTATATCATTGACGACCATGTATCGTTGGTAGAAAGAAAAAAACTTATGTTTTTAGAAAATATGCAATGAGACTATTTGTCATGCATGCAAGTTATATTACGAAAGACCATGTATTGTTGGCATAAGACAAATTTAAGTTAAAAAAACTTATATGGGGTGAAACCATCTGGCAGGCATGGATGCAGTTTGCAGTGTTATGTGACCCGAATCTTAGCTACGTTAGCACGGGCAAATATTTTGGTGACTTGAATCTTAGTTACGTTCTAGAAGCAGTCCTCTACATCCGGCCCCTATTTATCCATATTAGGATAAACGGACATAACTACCTCCAATCAAACCATAATCTTATCCCAAGATCGCAAAGCTGATAGAGCGCAATATTCTTCCAAGAATCACAGGTTCGACACCCTCTGTTGTAAATCATAGAAATTGCATGATTGTCTTTTCCATGAATTGGGTAAGGTATGGAATTTGGTGTTGTTCTATATAGTTTATTCAAAAGGGAACATGTGCCATATTCACCCACCATCAAGGGTATTTATTGGTCATTAAATTTCATGCTCGTGTGTTTTTCAACGTTGAGAATAAGTATCAGGGGGATTATGAAGGTGGGGAATCCGACAATATGTTTAATAGTTTGTGCTTGAACTGACTGATATTAGTTGAAATTTTTGTGGTTTGGGAGGTTTAGGTAAGAAAATTATAGTCTCTTTTGTGTAATGAATTTGGGCTTGTAGTTTCTGTGGAAAGAGGATTGATAGAGGGGTGGTTTAGAATGGTGTCCAAGGGGGATTGTCTCCATCATTATATGCAATTCCCAGTCTTAACAAGGATTCTTCTTATGCAGATTTACACAATGCTTACAGAAAACTATCAAAGGTGAGTACAAAATCTTTCCTTGCATTAAATAGGAAGAAATACATGAGATTTTGTGGTTGGCTTGTATGGAAATTTGCATCATGCTCTGTTTTGGGTTTGTTTGAAGCTAAGCATTGCAAACATATCATAGTTAATAACCAGGGTATTTTTATGTTGGATTGGTTAGGATCCTTAAATGCTGCTAGGTCATGTTCGCCACGCTTATGTTTTGGGATGAATTGTCTTTTAGGGTTATTTTTTTGAAGATTTTTTGAAGCATTGACTACCTGGAAGATTCATACATGCATGTATTCACTATGTAAGTGTTCTTGATCCTGTAATGAATGAGTGTGATCTACATTAAGATGACTATTAAGTTTCAAGCAATTCACCCTCTACGTTGATATCATAAATTAGAGGGTGTTGATGTCAAAAATGTTTTTGTTAATCAAGCTGATTTTGGTTTGTTGTGAAAAGTGATATTACAGGGAAGCCTGCGAGCTACACCGACACCCAAGATGATACAAAATTGGATACAATAGGTTGTGGGTAGATAACTATCGTCTAGTTAGAAAACATATATTTCACAAGTTGTGGAAGATTCTACATAGAATTAGGTAGGAAGCTTGAAGGAAAAGTGTCTCTGTAAATAAATGCCATAGTATCAACGTGTTGAGTCAATTGTTTTTTCTATTTCGATGGATATGTCAGGTGCCTACATATATTCTGTATGATATTGAATTTTATTTTTTTAATTTATAAAATTTCATCTCTTATCAATATGTAATCAATACAGCTCTGAAGCATCATCAACATCTTGGAAATTAATATAATTATGGCTCAGAATCATCCACCCTTTATCTTGATGCAGAGACGGGAGGAACTAAGTTGTCATACCTTGATGCGAAGGATAGAGAAGCACCAGTTTCATTTGGGTTTAACACGGCCGGGTCGGACCTAACCAAGGTTAAGGACATCACCAACATCGGTAGGAACAAAATAGTAATTCTTCCTTGGCATTGGGGTTGGGGCCTTACCCTTTATTTAGGTCTGGAAAGGAAGCATTCTTATTGCTAAAATCATTGGCATGAATGGAATCATAACCATTATTTTAAGTAATAATAACACGGGATGAACTGGAACATCACCTTTGGGAGCTAAGGTTGGAGGGGAAACATCCCTATTATTTCTTTAAGCGGAGGAAACAATAACATAGGCATTGTGCCTTGACCTATAGATTACCATTTTCAATTATCGCTTCTACATCAATACATCTATGATTAAAAAGAATCACAAAGATTGTTTTATTTTGTTAATTCCCAATTCATCTATGGCTTCTACATTGCATGTACATATACTAAAGAAGCGAAAATCTATTTTGATGTCACTAGAACTGGTGGATTGTCTTGATTGGATCTATTGAAAAATGGAAATCGAGTTGCTGTAAGTTACAATATCTTTTTAGGTTTTAGCAATTTTTTAAACAAGTTTTATTAAATTTTTTACTTAAACAGTTTAGCTACTACGTTGCATTCATTTTCTCTAACTATCTACGTATTCTCCAAGATATCTTGTCGACTCCAAGATCAAGCCCAAGCCCTCCATCATTGGACAACACGTCATTTTTTATAAAAAATTAACGTCATATTGGTAATATATCACATTAAATGAATGTCGGTTGCTAAGGGACTTTTCTAACTATGCGACAACTTTTCCTATCGGTGATCGCCGCGTCTTCTCGTCCGGCGACTGACTCACTTCCCCTCTGTCAACGGGCTACTGGGTTTCCGTCTCACAGTCTCCCTCCGCTATCCCCTGACATCCACTGTCGGGGTCCACCAACGCCTGCTCCCTTCTCCTACTCAGTCCTCTGATGCAGTAAATGCATGGCCACCATACACATGTACATATGTAAGATAGTCCAACACGTTCAAATTATGAATGTTCAGTTTCCTCCCACACCCTGCTTCATAGGAAGTTTTTGACTTCAATGTTGTTGTGGTGACTTCCTGTGCCTAAAAATTATTTGGTAATCAGGAATTTTTATTATGCACCTTGCACTCTCCATCAATGTCCTATTCTTGCTTTCCCATGTCATGGCATTGATAGCCAAATTACTGATGTAATATAGAAGAAGAAAGAAGCAATTAAAATTGATTAGAAGTTCATGCTTCAATCTACACCAAAGGCTTATTAATTATTTGGTAATCAGGAATTTTTATTATGCACCTTGCACTCTCCATGAATGTCCTATTCTTGCTTTCCCATGTCATGGCATTGATAGCCAAATTACTGATGTAATATAGAAGAAGAAAGAAGCAATTAAAATTGATTAGAAGTTCATGCTTCAATCTACACCAAAGGCTTATTAATTATTACACATCAATTAAGAAATTGTTTCAAGATTAAAATAATTTACCAACACCTCAGACCAAGCTATTAAGTAAAGCCCGAATTCTAGTAACTTTGATGCAATTCTCATTGTTACCAGAAGCTTCTACTCTTAGCTCCTGAAGCCCACTCCTGAAGAAATCTATAATATCCCTAGAATTAGTTCCTTCTTACATGCCCACTCCCTTTACCTGAATTGTAAAGACGAAACAAATTGGCAACACTTCCAATGTTTGTGTTGTTGCGGCTACTAAAAATATTCTCCCAGCATCACAATGGTAGGGGATGCATAACTCCCTTTGTCCCTTTCCCTACAATCACAAGATAGTGACCACAATGAATTCTTCTAATAGTGCAGAAAATGTGCAGAATTCGTAATAAGCCTTATGGAAGTAAAGTTGCTCTTCTTTTATTGTATTGAGAGAAGCCAGGTAGATTTTACATCCCAAGTGGAAGTGGAATTGATCCATCAACACTTTGTGTGCACTATGTGTGTAATGGTGCATTGAATCTACATAATACATCGAATATAGGCATTAGCACAAAACCATCTAAATTCAGGTCTGCTATGCACATCAAGGTTGCTCGGCTCAAGGATGCATATCTTGAGTGCACACAAATGATAAACATATCAAATATTAGAAGTTTGAGATACAAAATCTCAAGCTTTGAAACCTCAAGGTGTGTACCAGACCTAGGTTTAGACAGGACCGTGATCTGATGAGTGTACAACAAAGGAAAACTGAAGCGTTCTTGTATTTCTTAGGCACATCAAGATCCACACCAATCAATTATCATCACATATCTAAATTCTACATTGTTATGTCATAATAGAAGTCCAAATCCATCCAATGGTACTTTTAGGTCATTCCCATCAGTACTAGTAGCAAATTCCCCAAATACATGTACAAAAGGGCGCTCCCAGACAAAAGTAACCTACAATTATACTTTTATCTACCTATTATCTACAGTATGCAACAACTACTCGAGTCTTAATCTCCAACAACTAGTATCTCAAAATTGTTTTGATATTCAAGATCGGGACTTCGAAAGCTTGATAAAGTTTTTGAACATTTTAGGGACAATACAAGTCTAACAATATGATAGAAAAATTTGATTTGCATGAACAACATTCAAATATTTATGGCAATTAACCTTTCAAATTAGTCAAATAGAGTATGTGTCACCCCAAATCTGTATGACATGTTTTTGCACTTGTTACCCTATAGAGTATTTGTCAAATAGGGTCAGCCCCTAGTGTATTGTGTTTATGTTGTAATTTTGACCTCGACATTAGTATGTTAAAATCCTAACAACCAAACCTATGACATCATTCATCTCTGAAACTTAAAAAGAAGAAGAGTGTGATCCAACAAAAAGCATAATGATATCACTGCCCTTTCAGGCCACGATCTAAGGAAGTCTACCAACATATATATAATGTTTTGATGTACATTATGAGTTGTTCTAGGCTATACAACCTTATGTATCCTTTGCAGTAGGTAGGGATCAAATATTCCGTGATGGATTGATGAAGGAAGGGGGTTATCTGTAAGGACCCTTAGGACAACAATTATGCAACAACTAACTCAACTTTATGGTAGCTTGTGGGTTTTGTTGAGAGTTGAATTATGCTAATACAGATACAGGAGCTTGTTTTGGGGGTATTCCTTTCATGGAACATGCTTGGTTGATTGGGAATACTCCAATTGGTGATTTACAAGGTTTGGCATATGCTCTATTTTAAACTCTTTAACATATCAATTGTTATATTTTTGCTTTCAATTTCATTTTATTAGTGGTATTGCATGTTGTTAACGTATCAATGCTATGATGTCTATCTATATTCCAGGTGACTCGAGCACATGGGGAGAAGCGTCATATTTAGCCATGTAGAATCCCCCATGGAAAGGCTTTAAATCTAGTGCATATACTACTTAGAACTTGTTGTAATTTGGGTATTTTTTGAGAGTGCATGATCCATCAGCAGCCACATGGTTCAATTATTTTGTTGTGACATACAACTCCCTTACCTATTTAATAACATGTGCCTTTTGGGAGGTTTCCCATAACTTTTCAAGTCACAAACTCAACGTATTTTGTTCAATGTCTCGGATCTATTGTTGAGAATAGTTCTACAATGTAATCATTTCATATATCATTGTTTTGTCAAAGAATTGGTTCTCGTTTAATGTATAGACAAGGTTTTCAAATGTCACCATGAAAAACCCATTAAGATACAAAGCAATTAAAAAAGTTCTTGTTAATATTTCTTTTGAAAGTTCATTCTTTTCCCCTGTTGAATTTCTTGCATAATCAATGGGTTTCTAAAATATGGAAACATCATTGAGAAAACCATCTATAAAGTTAACACATGCACAGTCTTAGAGTTTTCCATATCACAATTGTATTCTTGTATTCTTGTCGTGAGATGATTTCATTATTGTCATAAGATGATTTCAGCCCTTTGGGAAGCTCATTCTTTGTTTTAATGATGACATATGCCTTAATTCAATTGTCTTAGCCTTCAACAGAGCCTACATTGCTTCATTATTTACAGTCGTGTACCATCTAAACTTTTACAACATTTAAAATCACATTCACAAACCATATAACACCATATTGTTGCCAGTATGGTCCAAATGATCAATCCAACAATCCTAAAAGGCGATCCCATAATCATATCTACAATGAGAGGGTTTCAGACTCTCAGCCGCAACTAGAAAGAATGAGACACAAGAGAAAGCACAGAGTTGTTTGAACAAAAGGTTATAGGCCTTTTCCATGGCTACTTGTTGTATTTAGAGTTGTGGATGTCCTCCATTCATGGTGAAAAAATGATAGGAGGGTCCTCCATGTACTTGAGACTTTAGTGCCATCCTGTGACAAGATTTTAAAAGTGTTTTTTTCTAAGGGTCAAACCACTAGAATTCCAATTGCTAAAGCTTATGTCAAATAAGATTCTCCACAAATCGGACACTAAAAGTTTCTCCATTGTCTAGTCAAATGTATTGATTTAGGATTTTGCTCAGGCACTTAATGCTCAAAGACAATAAACTAGTGTACCTTATGCTTTCCAAATCAATCCGACTTTGCTAGCATATGTATGTAGTGTGGTTGTAAGCATTTACCAAACTACTATCATACATTTCCTATAGGTTACTACCAACTGCTGATTTTGTGCATGGGTGAATTAAGATGTTTTCACACCTTTGGAAGGTATTTTCGAATTTGAATATCCCAATATAATTTTGAACCCATTAAAATTCTAATACCATTTTAATTCATGCATGTATGCAAATAGATAAACTCATAAATTGACATGCATAAACTCATCAAATCTAGAGATTTCATATTCATTTCATTCATAAACAATTATTTAACTTAAATGGTATAATTATAAACATTTTAGAGTAGAGATGGAGCTCTTATCTTTTAACTTAGACGGTAACTTGAAGAAATTTGTTTCTTATGAGAAAATCTTGACCCAACAATATGCATTCAATGTAAATGTAACTTTCAAGCTAAGTTATGAGGCCACCATGGTGAAGGAAACTGGTTATAGACTAAGAGGTCACTCACCCAACCAAATTACTCTTAGGTTTGACAAATCTATTCACAAATAACCACTCCAAGGAACCGTTCAACGATCGAACAATCATGCAATTATCATCCACTACTTAAATGGCACAAGGAAGACGCCTCTCTTCTCTGCCAGTAGTCCCTCAACAATATTCTCCCCTGTAATGATATCGATGTAGGCAAGAATAACTCATCATGTTGTTTATCTTATAACTAGTAGAAAAATACCTTGTCTACAAGGTACATGATGAGCAACTATTGGTAGGAAAAATGGAGGCTTCTTAACGAGACAACCTTTACGCTCTTCTATCATTGCTATCACCCTAATTTCTCTCACATATTTGATCTTCAGTATTTCCATACAAAAACATGTCTTCAATATTTCTATAAAGAAACATGTCTTTAATATTTCCATACATAAAAATGACTATGGCAGTCTTAACCCTCATTTCCACATCATGTGACCTTAGTGATCTCATATCAAGAGCCAATTCAAATCAAATTTGACCAAAAGATGCATAGCACAATATCAACCCCATGTTCTACAGGCAAAGCATGTAGGAAATCCTTCAGAATTTGTCTAACACCCCCAAGTTAGAAAAAAACATTATTTTGTCAATTCATTAATGCATGTGCACCTTCCAAAATGGTGTAATAAGTGTGGATTTTATCAAGTAGTTATTACTAATTACAAGGTTTGATCCAATCTTTCGTTAGTCATCCTTATCTCATTACTTGTGCATTAAGATAGTTTACATTGAAGCTAACTTCAAAAGAAGATCCACCATTTCACATATAAATAAATCCATTGAGGTCACACATTCCATCCACAAACCATAATAAAGTTATGGTGTTGGAATTCCAAAAGAGAGGGCTAGCACTCTAGCCATCATTTCTCTACAATCAAGAATTCCATCACTTCGAAACTTAGAGTTGAAGCGCACAATAAGGAAAAAGGCCCATCTTTAAATGTGGCTTTGGAGACCATCTAGCAATATCAAGCCATCAACAAAGTGTTGTTGCAAGTAGCATTTCCATTGGATTCTTGAGATTAAATTCAATCATTCTCCATAAATGATTCATATTAAAGTGTAATTGTAAATAACATTTCCATTTGTTTCATGATTATTTATTTTATTTTTATTTAAAAATAAAGATGTTACTCATTACAAGTGAAAAACATAAAGCAAAAAAAACTACAGTGATGCATCTTAACCCAAGCAATCCACACAGATCAAGGAACAGATAGGATATAGATATACAAGGGCTAGGCTTGAAAGCATATCATTCATATTGAACAATTACTTTAAGCATATCATTCATATTGAACAATTACTTTAACTTACATTAAGTTGTATAATTATGTCCATGAAAACATATCTCCCTTTACAAAATACAATTCAAATAGAATTTCTCATGCAACTAAATTTTATAATTAAAAAATTAAAACAAAATAATAAAACATAATCAATCCATTTTCCAATATGGGTATTCATCACTGAACTTTGAGAATCTGTGTGGAAATCCATTAAAATCTGATCCAAAATATTCAAGCTGGGAGTTATTAATAGATTGCGACTGAAACATCACAACATCAATTTTAATTTTAATAATGTTAAAGTAAAATAAATAATTCCATTTCCAAACAATGATATTCATCAGTCATCACTCAAATCTGACATTCTTTGATGGGGAGTTCATTATACTCATTTCTCCAAAATATTCAAAGTCGAAGTTAATGGATTGCTATTGAAGATTATAAAATTACAGTATAACTATGCTCAAATTTTTCAAATGTGCTTTGAAATTTTATGAACTTTGAGATTCTCTAATGGTAGACCATTAAACTCGTTACTTCAAAATATTCAAGGTGGAAGTTAATGGGTTTTTTTGAAGAATATAAAATTGCAATATTACTGCGCTCAAATTCTTCAGATGTGCTTTGAAATTTTCTCGACTTTGAGATTCCCTATTCAAGGTCGAAGTTCATGGATTGCTTTTGAAGATTATAAAATTACAATAATGACTTTTCTCAAATTCTACATATATGCTTTGAAATTTATGCAAGTTTGAGATTCTCTACTGGGGAGTCCATTAAACTCGTTAATCCAAAATATTCAAGGTGGAAGTTAATTAAATTTTATAAAATTAGAGTATGACTGTGCTCAAATCATTTAGTTGTGCTTTGAAATTTCATAAAATATGTGCTCATTCACAACACTTAATTATTCTTGATAAGAGAAAAATACCTTTCAGACTATGGTTTTCATAAAATGAAAAAAGCATATAATATCAACTTCAAATTTTCCATTTCCATTATCTTTCAGAGAATGGTTTTCATAAAATGATAAAATCATATAACATCAACATTGTCATGGGGGAAGAAACCAAGATTACTCCATTGAAATCTTTTTAACTTAATTTTTGATTATCATGATATTAAAATATACACAATGATCAAGGAAAAACAAAAACAACCATTACTCTCAGAACTCTCTTTTTGCTGAGATTTTCATTACAACCTGCACACACACAGTCATAGCATATTACTTTAACGAAGATATTCTTTGCCTTTTCCACCCCCCACACAAACAATACCTTATATAAACAAAGAACTGGATGGTATAATGTGTATATGACAAACTTGTTACAATGAATAATGAATACATTACTCTTTGGACTTTTCAGAGAGCTCCATCCCAAACCAATGCTAGGAAACATGGAAGCATTGGTATTATTCCTCCGACCCCAAAATCCATTATCATTTCAACAAAACTAACAATAAAATTCATGCAATCACAATAACAGTATTTCAAAACTAGATGAATTGACTTTGGGATGATAAATTCTCTGCAAAACATTAAGTAACTGCCACTCAGACAACCACCAAGATGTGTCATGAGATTAAATTCAGTCATTCTCCATAGCTGATTCATATCAATCCCATATTTCCTCATGGAGCTCCCCTAACCATAGATTTATTCTACACTTCCATCATAATGTCAACGTCCTTGAAACCCTAAAGCATCACACCCACCCAAAGACAAGAATTGTGATGTTTCTTTCACAGGAGAGATTCAGGATGGAGGATTTCCAATGGGGAAACGTGATAGGAAGAATCCATAATGTATGCATTGTATATCGGTGCAATGAATGACTTGGAATAGAGCACAAAGGTGCTAGACACACACCAGCTTTGGAAAGAACCTAACAACTCTGTCTACAAATAAGATTCTTATTTTAGTCAAATTCCACCCAACAGTGAGCACATGTAGTGAAAATATTTGGTTTTGGTATTAGTGTCTTAGTTACATAAGCTTTGGTTTAACCTTCAAATGTGTTATCACTTAGGATTCTTCCAGGTTGCAGCAAAAGGGATCACTGAGGTAACTATTTCAACTACACTCTTGTGGATGGAAACTAGCCTTTCCGAACACAGAGAGGGCTCTCTCTATCACAACTCTTTCAGCTTGCAAAATGTCACTTTGATGGCTGGTTGTGGATTAATGGTGGTGGCTAGACCATTTAGATAAGGGTATTAGGGGTTGGATTTTCAATTTATTGGGTTAAGGATAGGAATATCACAGGGAATGGAGTCAAACTTTTAAGGTTTTCTGTCACAGATGACTGATAGGACTATAATCTAAGGGGTAGAGGCAGGATAAATGAAGATTTGTCAAGTCAAAGAGATATTAGCAGGTGGTAGTAGAAATGGAAACAAAGTCCATCACAGAATTAGAGCATTACAAATGAATTCTAACTTGCAATTTCAGAAGGAAAGGGTAGAGTATCTAATCATATGTATCTGAAGCATCAAACAATGGGCGAATTTTAGACCATGTAACCTTGATTTAAACACTTTAGAAGATGACAATCAATGGGAAATACTAGCAAGGAAAACATACACAAAAAATATAAACATCAAGACATTCATTCAAGGAATCTCTTCTCCAATATCAAGCCTTTCCATTAATAAAAAAGTATGAGTTTCATTACATTCCTCAAAAATTTCTCACACAAAATCCCAACCCTTGGGTCTTATTCAAAACCCTCCTTTATAGGATTACAATAGAAAAAAAATTCTTGACTACCTCAACCATATGTGGTTGTTCATTAAAATCGAAAATATAACTGTTTGTACTATATCAGATCTAACTATTAGTCTTATGGACTGCTTATTGAAAGTAAAAATAAAAACTTCAAGTGATGCAGTTGTCTTCTTTCTTCACTTGAGTTGTTCGAACCGAATTCTGCTTCTTGAACTATAGATGAGCTGATGGGAGACTCCAGTGTGCCGCTAGTGCAAAACTCGAATTTTCAAATTGCCTATTGTCTTTTTAGATTGAGTTGTTCCTGGTTGATTTATAGGGAATGAAATATTGTGCTTTCTTCTGTCTTCAAATCAACTCCTAGTCGTGGAAGTTTGAGCCTTTATCTAGTTGTGCATGCTTTAGGGGTGTAATATTAACTTCTGTTTACCCCATTTTTCCAGGATATTCCAATGCTCTTGTGATGGTAGTTCGTTGTCCATCATTTCCTTTATCATGACCTCAAATTCAACATGTATTTTGGGTGATATGGGTAATAGGGTAGATACTGTTGCTGTCAAGAGGTTCACCAATTCAAAATCCGCCCCTAGTTTATCCAGGATGAGATTCCCCGTAACTCCTTTGTTAACATCAAAAACTTATGGAAGTCCCTTTTCCTACAGCTAAGTGAAATGTCCCTTGAATGTTTGGACCCGTTTAAGCAAAATATCATCCCTAGCCTGCATATTTTTAACCTGGGTGTGTTTTGCTATAACTTTCCTAGCAGCCATAATATCTGCTACTCTGTCAGCAACCTCTAACTTTTTCATATTGTGATGCACCTGCAACAATTAATTAATAAGAATATGCGAAATAGCAGAAATGACAGAACTCATAATCACTTTTACATTGATCACATGCCACTTCGAGGGGGCAACCTCCTATGAGCAAGCTCAATACAAATAACTTCACGGTGCCTTCATAGGTCTCAACACACACTTATATACTAAGTCTAGGCGCCAATACTATGGGTCAAAACCATGGGCCACTACAAACTATGGATCAACAATACTACGGGCGACTTACAAAGCATATACGCCAACAACAATAACACAAACTATTGATAAACAAATACTACGGGACGACTTACAAAGCATATGCGTCCAACAACAATATACTAACAAAGTAAAGACATGGGTTCCTAACATCCCCTCCCCCTTAAAAAAAGCTTTGTCATCAAAGCTTTAGATGTGGAAATTGTTGTTGAATCTGAAGGAGTGATTCCCATGTAGCATCCTCTGGCTGCATGCCGTGCCACTGAATTAAGACCTCTGTGATAGAGCGAGAGCGAAGCTGACGAGTGCGCCGATTGAGGATGGCCTCCGGCTCCAAAAGGATGGATCCTTCATTATCCAGTTCGGGTAAAATCGTTTGTCCACTGATGTTGGTGCCAAGAACTTTCTTCAGACAAGAGACATGAAAGACTAGATGAATGCAGGAAGAAGGAGGAAGTTCCAATTTATAAGCAACGGACCCAATCTTCTGAAGAATCCAATATGGCCCATAGAACTTTGGAGAGAGCTTATGATGCCCTTTGAGTTTCAGGAAGGATTGCTTGTACGGATGGAGACGAAGAAAAACCATATCGTCGACTTGAAAAGTGCGCTTAGAACGGTGTTGATCAGCTTGTTGCTTCATGTGATTTCTTGCCATGTGAAGATTGTCCCGCAAAATGAGAAGAATCTGATTGCGGTTTTGAAGGACCGTGTCAACTTCCTGAACTGGTGAACTGGTGGGGGTGTATGGAAGAAGAACTGGAGGTGCCTGACCATAGTCTGCTTCATATGGGGTCATTTTAGAGGCAGTGTGGTAAGAGGTATTGTACCACCATTCAGCGAGAGGGAGCCACTTTGCCCACTGATGTTGTTGTTCAGAGGTGAAGCAATGAAGATAAGTTTCCAAGCATTCATTGATAATTTCAGTCTGACCATCTGTTTGTGGGTGATACCCTGAACTCATCTTCAGTTTGATGCCAGTGTGGCGAAATAGTTCTGTCCAAAAATGACTGGTGAAAGTCGCATCACGATCCGAGACAATGGAAGAAGGGATGCCATGAAGCCGAAAGATCTGGTCCAGGAAAATTTGAGCGACTGAGGAGGCTGTATATGGATGGCTGAGAGAAAAAAAATGACTATATTTGGAGAGGCGATCAACCACAACGAGAATCACTGTCTTCCCGCCAGATTTAGGGAGCCCTTCAATGAAATCCATAGAAATATCTGTCCAAATCCGTGTAGGTATGGGCAAGGGTTCGAGCAATCCTGGAAGGAGTGTTGTTTCACCCTTATTGCACTGGCAGGTATCACATTCGGCCACCATCTATTGAATTGTCCTTTTCATGCCCTGCCAAAAGAAGTTACGCCGTGCCCGTTCATACGTTTTGAGGAACCCAGAGTGCCCTGCCGATGGAGAAGCATGGAGTTCATAGAAGACATCCTGTTGAAGATCTGTGCTCTGGGGAAGCACCAGACGACCCTCGTATCTTAGAGAAGCACCATCCCAAGAGTAATGTGGTACAGTAAAAAAAGAAGGGTTGTTGGTCAAGCGTTGGATGATTTGAGATAAGGAAGATTCATTGACATAACCCTGTTGAACAGATTGCAACCAATTTGGAACAGGCATAGAAATAGCTAAAAGAGAACCTTGGGCATCAAATGTGCGAGAAAGAGCATCTGCCACAATATTGTCTTTACCCTTCTTGTAAGTGATCTCATAGTCATAACCCATGAGTTTGCTAACCCATTTCTGTTGTGCCGGGGAGGAGACACACTATTCCAAGAAATATTTCAGACTCTGGTGATCAGTCTTGATGCAGAAATGATTCCCTAATAGGTATGGGCGCCACTTCTGTACTGCATGCAAAATAGCCATCATTTCCTTCTCATAGGTAGAGGCAGCTAAATTCTTACCTGAAAGGGATTTGCTGGTGAACGCAATGGGGTGTTCATCTTGAAGGAGAACAACACCAAGTCCATTTCCGCAAGCATCACTCTCAATAGTGAAGGGCTTGGAAAAATCGGGCATAGCTAGAACAAGTGTAGTACACATAGCTTGTTTTAGTTTTTCAAATGCACACTGAGCAGCATATGTCCATGTAAAAGCATCCTTTTTCAATAGAGTAGTTAATGGAGCTGCAATCTTCCCATAATCCTTGACAAACTTGCGGTAGTAGCCAGTCAACCCCAAAAAACCACGAAGGCTCTTGAGTGTCTGAGGATGTGGCCAATTGTTCATGGCATCGATTTTGGCAGGATCCACGCGAACCCCTTGTGTTGAGATAATGTGCCTGAGATACTCAACTTCCTTCTGTCCAAAAACACATTTAGACTGGTTGGCATGGAGATGATGGTCAGAGAAAAGTTGCATGACAAGATCCAGATGCTGGAGATGTTCATCCCATGTTTTACTGTAGATGAGGATATCATCAAAGAATACCAGAATGAATTTCCGCAAGTAGGGTCGAAATATTTTATTCATTAAGGCCTGGAATGTGGAAGGGGCATTAGTGAGGCCAAAGGGAATGACCAAAAACTCATAATGGCCATCATGTGTGCGGAAAGCTGTTTTAGGCATATCATCCTCATGAACCCGAATTTGATGATACCCAGAACGAAGATCCAACTTGGAGAAAAAGTGAGCCCCATGAAGCTCATCAACAACAGGAATTGGAAACTTATCCTTGATGGTGAGGTGATTAAGTGCTCGAAAGTCAATGCAGAGGCGCCATGACCCATCTTTTTTGCAGACAAGAATAACTGGAGAAGAAAAAGAACTAGTGCTTGGGCGAATAATACCTTGCTTCAATAAGTCCCGAACGAGCATTTCAATCTCCGTTTTTTGGTGAAATGGGTAGCGATAGGGCCTGATGTTGGGAGGAATGCTGCTAGGAAGGAGCTGAATACGATGGTCTTCTGGCCTGGAAGGTGGCAATCCCATTGGTTCAACAAAGACACCTGTATATCGATCCAGAATTTGTTGTAGATCCAAAGGAGTAGTGGATACCGCTGATGGTTGCATCTGAATGGAATGGAGCTGAGTGATGACACCATGTGAAGTCTTCTTGAGGATTTTTTCCATGCGATGTGAACTGATGATGATGAGAGAACCTGGTTGTAATCCTGTCAATGTGTGTTTTTGTCCATTGAGGGAAAACTGCATCCAAAGTTCAGCAAAATCCCATAAGATAGGGCCAAGTGTGCGTAGCCATTGAGCGCCCAAAACCACATCACATCCGCCTAAGGTCAAGGCAAACATGTCAGAGCGTAAGGTATAATCTCCCATAGAGATACGCACATTTCGACACTTCCCTTTGCAAGGTAAGGTGCCCCCATTGGCAACCATGACTTCAAAGTTGGAGCAAGGATGGATAAAACAATCAGCTTGTTTGGTGATCCGAGGGTCAATGAAATTATGAGTGCTACCAGAATCAATGAGTATTGTAAGAGGAAGCTTCTTGAAGTAACCCCTGACCCGCATTGTTTGGGGGGTGGTGATTCCAGTTAAAGCATGGAGAGATATCTCTGGCTGGTCATCCTGAGATGGAGGGTCAATAGGCGGTTCCTGAATGTCGACCGGAGCATCCAGTGTTTCGGGATCTTCGTCACCAATTTCAGAGGTAGGCGGAGAATCCACATCCAAGAGATAGAGATTTTGCTGAACACATCTATGTTCCCGAGTGAATTTCTCATCACAATTACAGCAAAGCCCCTTTTCTCTGCGTGCTTGCATCTTTGTTTCAGACAAACGCTTGATAGGAGTTGGTCGAGGAGCCTACGGTATAGGTGGTCGTTGAGAACCCATATTTCGGAAGGGAACAAAAGTGGGCTTGGAGCATTGTTGGGATGAAATCTTGTCTTCTACCAACTTAGCCAACCCTAGGGCTTCCATCATTGTGTTGGGACAGAACATTTTAACCTCATAGCGGATGGCATCCTTTAGACCACTAATAAAACAACTCTGGTAAAAGTCATCAGACAATCCTTCAGTGTGGTTGGCTAGTTTCTCAAATTCGGTTTGATACTCTCTCACAGTGCCAATTTGGCGAAGTTTAGTGAGGGCTCCTGTGAAGTCATCAAAAGCACTAGGACCAAATCGTTGCAAAAGGAGCTGACAAAAGTCTGGCCATTTTGGCTCTTCATGAGCCTTGATGTACCAACGGTACCATTGAAGAGCTTCATGTTCCAAATGAAAGGAGGCCAGCGGAACTTTGTTGACATCAAAAGTATTATGTAGACTGAAATACTGTTCTGCACGATAGATCCATCCAGTTGGATCGGTACCATTGAAACGAGGAAAATCAAGCTTCGGACCACAGAAATTGCTGGAAGAAGAGAACCCATTGTCTGATGAAGACTCGGACTGCCGTTTGTTGTTCATAGTTGAATGTTCAAGATGGAGGCCGAGAAATTTTTCATCAAGATCCTGGAGTTTGGCTTGGATGGCTGCAAGTGCGTTTTCCATGGTTTTTGCTCTTGCACGGGTGACAACCATAACCAGGATTTTTTTTTTTTTTTGGACTGGGTAGGAAAACAAAAACAGAAACTGCTTCAGTAAAGGAAAATCTGGACTTGGGAAAAAATCTGCATGGTAATTGGGGTTTGACTAGGTTTTGGACACTGTCGAATAGACAGGGAAGCAAAAATGAGGATTTCAGAAGCGGGGTGAAAGAATGGGAAAATTTGGCAGAGGGGAACAAAGAAGCAGAATTCAGAAAGGAACTCTGTGGTAAATTTGAAGGTGATTGGGTGAAATCTGAGGAAGTTATGGCAAACCCTAAAAATAGACAAATGTGGGATTTCGGGCTTTGGGAAGGGGAATTGGGGATAGGGTCCTCAGGAATGAAATATGCGGAATGGGATGATAGGGGTTCCCCTAAAATTTCAAGGGAAACAGAGTGAAAATAAGGGAGATATGGAGAAAAAACTGAATTTTATACCTTTTTTTTTTTTCCAGACTGGAGCGACTACGACTCGGAAGGGATCTGGAACAGATAAATCTGCAACGGCCCAGAAGTGAGCGGAAATAGAGGGATCTTAAACGACGCCGAATGGATTGAAAATGGTTGGATCTGGAACGACTTGCAGAATGGATTTGAACGGCTGGATTTGAAATGACGCAGCAGTGATCGACAACAGTTCAGCTGAAAATAGATATGGACCCCAGGTATGTGCAACTTCCTAACAGTTCATGGGTTTCACTTGACCACCAATGTTGTCTAACGACTTGCGTATTGGGGAAGTACCCCTCACTCCACGGCTCAGGTAAAACTGATAACCGCTTTGCCACAAACGACAACTCTTGGTTTACCTCACAGGTGGGAACTAGTCAATCAAGTAGGGGTCGTTGCCCTTTTCGCTGGCAGGTCCTCTCAATGGGCTAGCTACTTCGGGGTTCCTGTGGTACTCCTCACAATGAGTTTTAGGGATTATTCCTAAGTACTTCCCACAGTTAAGCGGATAGGGATTATTCCCAAATCCGAACCTGCAACAGATGCGAAAATTTTTTTGGCAGAAATTTCACCCAGCGAGCCCAAGAAAGTGCTCTGATACCAGATGTGATGCACCTGCAACAATTAATTAATAAGAATATGCGAAATAGCAGAAATGACAGAACTCAGAATCACTTTTATATTGATCACAGGCCACTTCGAGGGGGCAACCTCCTATGAGCAAGCTTAATACAAATAACTTCACGGTGCCTTCATAGGTCTCAACACACACTTATATACTAAGTCTAGGCGCCAATACTATGGGTCAAAACCATGGACCACTACAAACTATGGATCATCAATACTACGGGCGACTTACAAAGCATATGCGCCAACAACAATAACACAAACTATTGATAAACAAATACTATGGGACAACTTACAAAGCATATGCGTCCAACAACAATATACTAACAAAGTAAAGACATGGGTTCCTAACACATATCATCACTAGTTAAAGAATATAATAATTTTAGAACATTTTGAGTAGTTTGCTCGGGCTTCTTGGATAAATCTCATTTACTACTTTGATTCTCTCTAAGGATTTAGATGCCAGAGCCTTCTTTTCTTCCATGAAATCAAGATGAGGTCTGAATTTTGAGACTTTTATGCGTAGGGTATCCCACAACTGATGTTTAGCTACCTGCAAGGGTAGCTTTCCTTGGACCTGCACTTGTATCCTATCATACTTCTCTTGTTCTTAAAAATGAGCAAGTACATCTGCCCTGCTTTGGTATTTGGAGCTTGAGTTGGCCTCTCCAAGTTCTACAAATGTTTGTGTATGTTGTAACAATGGGGATTTTTTAATCCTTTTGACCTTTGTTTGAGCTGAAACTTCTTCCTCAAGCACTATGAGATCTCGAGAAAGATCCATTTTGGGATTTTTGCTGGAGGATTGCTCATCTATTTCCATGCTTGTTACTTCAGATAAATCCCTCTTGTTAGTTGTATCTGTCTTATATGGGGTCTGAAGGATTTCACTTTCTTTGGGCACTAGGCGTAACACCTGTGATATGACCTGTTGGATGTCCTCTTTAGTAGACATTCTTATTTCTTGTTCCTCTTGAAATACTTCCAACAATTTGCCCCTCTTCTCCAATTCTTCAATGCTTTGATGCTGGAAAGCAGTGCATTTATTATGTTGTCTTCCTTGGAAAATAATTTGATGGGGATCATAATTCACCCCTTCTACTTGATGGAACACCAAGGCTTGGAGCATCTTTTCAATAACCTGAATTGCTCCTTTCTGCTTTACTATGAATGGCTCCATTTTGGAGGGGAATTTGATGTCCATACCCTTTTTGAGAGCTCCAAAATGCTCCTCTTCTGCCAGGATCCTCTGCCTTAGGAGCTCTAGGGAAAAAAATTCTATATGTTAGGAAGGCTGGCAGCATATAGGGTTTCCCCGTGAACCCATACACTCTGATTATAGTGAAATTGGAGTGTAGAAACCAGTCTCCTACTCTGGTATGTTGCGATAAATTTTGTGCCTTTTTCATCTCCTCTATCACTCTTGGCATATCTTCATCAAACAACAAACACTGGCCATAATTTTGTTAGAATAATCGAAAAAGTTTAATCCTTGAGTTACTGTTGCACATATTAATAGGCCTGATATGTCTAACAAGTCCTCATTTACAAAGTGGATAAGGTTGAACAGATAAGTCTGGTATCTGAAACTTTTTTGCATGTTGAAATTTATCATCTGGGAATGCATCCTCTCAGTAATAAGTTCATCAAAATTGAGGCTTGGTGGAGTCTCTGTCTCACTGACTTCAAATAGTATGCTCAACATAAACTCACTAACAGCTTTGTCATCATCTTGTCCTAGTATTTGACTCAAGAGGGTAAAAACAGCTTGGGCATCTTTAGTAAACAGCTCTGCATCTAGTGGAAAAGCTAAATCGGTTAGGGACTTACCAGGTTCAACAATTTTACAGAGGAAGACATCTTTGATTTTTGGGCTAGCCTCCCTGTATTCCCTAATTAGGCTCTCTTCTTCTATGGCTTTAGGTTTCAAATCAAATCTAGTCGGGAGGCTTAACATTTATCTTATGGTTTTGGAACTAATGGGGCAAATGATTTTTGATTCATTCTTAGCTAGGAATACTTTATCGGCAGCAGAATATTCTTTCACACACCAATGCATCGGCTCTAGAAAAGGAAGGGTTTGAGTCAAGGAAAAATAGAATATATAAGAGTTGTAAACATTCAAAACATCTACTCCCAGGGATTTCTGGGCTCTGAGGTTATCTTTGACGTAGGAAATTGAGTCTCTAATAGGTGTTGGATTGTAAACCTTGGCATCTCTGTCAGCTATTAACTCCTCCCAAGGGTCCAATAATTTACACTAAACTGGAACTGATTCCATGGCTTCACCTTTAGAATTCAACTGGAAGCAGTGATGAGGGAGGTACTTACCTTTAACATGGAGAAACGGTAGCTGGATATGTCCATAGGATCAGGAGGAACTGCTATCGGTTATGGCACCAGAGACCATAGTTATGACTGAAGACTCGATACTCTATTCGCCAAAATTTGAGTTTTTCATTTCCTTTTCCTTTGAATCCGAGAGTTTAAACTTAGTCATTGATAGTTCCCAGCGTTGGATCTTAGCTGTAGATCTGCATTTTTTCTTTTTGTCTGTTGGCACCTTCAGGAGAGATGTGCACGATCGATTTTCCTTTCCACCAACCCACATTTAGTAACATGGGTGGTTGCGTCTTGGATGGTTTGTAGTTTCGAAGGGCAGATGGGAGCAGTATTGTCCACAACGAAGTCCTCTTAGATTCTGATGCATGGGGGGTGGTAAATATTTCACACCACCTTCATGGCCTTAACCATTGCGCTATTTCCTCCGCAAAATTCTTTTGTGTCCGTCGATCTGATTTGATCTCTGGATCTGGGTCCTCTATGTTGAATCCATGCTCCCGCCTTTGAAATTTCATCCTAGTTCCTTGGATCCTTATGCCCGTGCTTGTTTGATAGGACCCTATGATATTTTGTATCATAAAAATTGCCTCTGTGTGTCTTATTAACCCCATTGGCTCCACTCTAGCAAATATTTAGGGATTTTTTCTCCTTTCTTTAGAGTAGAACCCTAGTGTGCATGCCTACTCAGGTTCCTTATCATTTTTTTTGTAGGGGGTTCCTTTATTTCTTCTAAGAGAGCTATTTTGAGGAGATAAAAATGACTCCAACTGGGGATGCTATCCTCAATGTGAGGTAGAAATAATAGTAGACTAGTGCATTATCCTTTTGTCTTTTCACAAGTTTTTTATTTTTTAATAATATAAATAAAACTGAAAAATAGCTGACTGAAACTTAAAAAATGGTAATATACAGTTGGAGTGGGTTGATAAACCTTTTTCACTTGAAATAGTGTTTTAAGAACCGTCCTGTTAACACTGAAATTGTTCCCATTTTTTGATCTATTTCTTTTAAATTGTTTGATTCTTATTCATTTTTCATTTTATTTTATCTTGATTTTTAATGATTTTGAATGTCTTTTATTGTTTATGTTATAGTTTTTCATTTTAATTTATTTTACCCTAAGTGGCTTATTAAATGTTATATTTCTTTCAAAGTCTTCAAAATACTTATTTAAGTCTATTCTAATAATATGTCCAAACTTTAACCTTCATTTTTGAGTTGATATGTCAAATTTGCATGTTGAGGCATTCTCGTAGCGCAAAGTCCAAATCATATACTCTAGCGCGTTGCAAGAATCCAAGATCATGAAGGTTCGTGGTTCATTGATGGTGGGAGGTGGCTCGTTGCATGCTATGATGACTAGAGACCTCTAGACACCTGTTTGCTGGATGATGATACTTGTTTAACCCATCATGCTTTCTCATTGAAGAGATCACTGACTTGAATGACCACGAGTCCAAATGTAAGAGTTTCAAATTCCAGAGTTGGAGAACACGATATAATTCAGAAAAATATATTCCTCCTACTGACAAAGAAGAAGCTGCTAGCTCGAAAGAAGGAATGCACAGTTGTGTTTTTGAGAAAGGGAGCTCAACCCTAATTCTTCATGTTGTAAGTATTAAAGAAAAGGAGCATGAAATGATAGCTGAACTAGTTAAAGAATGTGAAAGGGCTGCAGAACAGGAAATGGTGATAGAGAAAGAAATTATCCCAAGTGTTGAACAAGCATCTACTTCAATGTTTCCTCTCTCAGGTGTAGCATCTAGAACTAAACTGCCCTGTTTTCCCCTGTTTTGATCCTTACAATTGAGCGCGGATTACGAGGTGTTGGAAATGAGTTTGCGAAAACTAAGAGAGGTTTTTGTCCAAAACAGAATCATTTAAAAAACCCTCTCTTAGTTTTTCAACAGCTATCATGGTTTGGAAGATTCGAATTCATCTTTGTGGTCTATTTTTCAGGGTTTAAAATATTTAATAGTTTACTGTTTTAGTCACAAATGTTCGGCACGTCTTTTGATTAATTGGGGAGGAATTTTTAAAAACCAAGAGAGGTTTTTGTTCATCATGGAATCATTTAAAAAATCCTCTCTCATTTTTTGCACAGGTGTCATGGATTGAGAGATATGGAGGCGTTTGTGAGACCCATTTTTCAGAAATTCGTCAATTTTCCCAGAGTCCGATTTGCTATTTTTGGTTATTTGTCTTTAAATATTCGAGTTAGCATGTAACTAATTGATGTAACTGCTTCAAAGATCGATCTAGAAGGTAGTTATGGAACTACTCTACTTTTGTAATGATAAAAGGAAGACAAGCATTCAGTTTTAGTGTTTGATTTTTGTTTCAAGAAAACGTATACAGGTAAGAGCATTGGAAGCATTTCAGACTGATACAAATGACTCTTATGTAAGTTTTTGAAGATTGAGATTGATTTATATACATATAAGCCACTTTATCTTATTTATTGTTTTTGTTTCTGGTTAGTTTTACCACTTAGCTAATGACTTCATTCCTTGTTTAAGGTTTTTATTCATGTGAATGCTCATGTGTTGTGGGCAAAACCAGTATGTGCTTGTGAATGTGATGGTTTATGTTTATTCTTTTAATCATTAATATTTTAGTTTTTTTATTGTTACATGATTCAATATCTGTGTTAGTTTGATGTTGATTATCTTCTTGAAAATGAAACCCTCAAACCAAAAAATCATAAAAACAAAACCTATTTTCTTTTCATTGTATTGAGATTGTACTAGCTTGTTCCCTTTGTAGTCTATGGACAATTTCTAGCACAAACATCTTTGGCACCGTTGCCGGGGACAAAAGTGAAGTTATATCTTCCCTGGGGTATCTATATTGTTCTGGTTTTGAGGTGAACGGGATCATAAGTTTTTATTTCAGACTACATTTTCACCAAAACAGTGGTTCACAGTGGCTTCGAGGAAAATTTCAACTAGAAGGAAACCTACTTCTCCATTACATCCAGGGGTTTTAGATCTAGAACAAATTTTGAAAGAAGCTAGACAAATTCGAAGATCTCAATCTTCTCCTTCTTTTCTTACTCCTGTCTAAACACAGCCAACATCCTCATTTGCTCATTCAGAATCTAAATGAGAGGAGAAAAACAGGACTTATCATGGTTTTCTCCTACACCTCAAATTGATATGCAACATTTCTCTAATTCATTTTCTTCTCCAAAAGTTAAAACTGAGCTTCTTAGTAAGATCCCCTTGGTTCCTTGGCGACTCCGATTTCATTACAGATGAATCTATGGGCGACTCCACTAGGGATATAATGGCATATTCAGTTGCTGATCGAGTTGTTTCATGTACCCAGACAACAAGGTTTGAGGTGGATCCTGTTTCTCTTCAAGAGTTTCAAGAATAGACAAGTACATTTTCTAATGATGAATGGGAACAAGTTTCTTCTTCAACTATATCTTCTTATTTGGCTACTTTCAATATTTTTCATGAAGAAGATAAAATAATTTGTTTAAAGAAACTTCTAAAAAAACTTGAGAAAGAATATGAAAGATTGTTAGTTCAGAAAAGGTCCCAGATTTCTTCCAGTCAAAGCAATTCTTTTGAAGATTTACATGATGAACAACATGAGGAAATTTTCTATGATGACAAAACTGTAGATTCATTTGTCATTAAATCACATGATTCTAGCATATATGGTCATGATGTAGTTGCTGTCTCAAATACTATTGGAGATGAGCCTATCTATGATGAAAAGGATGATAATGAAGAAGAAGAAGGATATATTATTTCAACTATGTTTTGAAGCCATATTGCTGATTATCCTTTGCAGAAAACTTCATCTTTGCCATTAGGATTTTATCCTAAGACTCCAATATTTCACCAATATAGTAATGAAGAGGAAGAATTTAAAGTTTATAAAGGTTTGCTGACTAATGGAATTACATCTAGTTCCACTTTTCAACAAAAAGATGATCAACAATGCATTCATGCTATGGTTAATAATAATCATGAGTTTGTTGTTCAAAATACTTATGAAGATCCTCTTATTTTTGGGACATCTTTTAAAGATATCATTTTTGGAGAGAGTAATCAACAGTTTCTTCATGATGTATCTTTTAAGACTCATCATTCATTTGATTATTATGGAGACACTGATGTAGAATATCAAGAACATATATCTTCTTTTCTCTCAAAAATTGTCAGTTGTAATGGGCCAGCACATCATAGTAATGGATCCAAGTCACATGGATATAGCAAAGGAAAATAGAAAGGATTAGATGAGCAATTGATGGTGCATGTTTCTATGTCAGTGATTGAGCAGCAACAAGTTTTGTATGAGTTTCAAGATCCAGTTGCCACTTACATGAAGATGTTTTGTAGTCATGAAGTTTCAGCTATTGCCATTTTTAAAGTTGTATTTTTGGATTGTAAGTATGATTTCAAACATTATGATTCACATACTATAGTATGTCTGTTTGTGGTTTTGCATAAATTTGGAAGGAAGGTTCAAGTTGTTAGTCAATTACTTTCTTGGCTTCATTGGAATTTTTCCTTTGCATGATCAAGATAATCTTTGTTGGTTAGAGGTAGAAGTTGTAAATAAATAAGCTCCTTTTCGAGCATTGGTTTCAGTTTGTATAGTGTAAGCATGGATCAGTTTTCAGTGTGCAGTTTGTTTTCAGCAAGTATGGTTTAGAGTGAACAATTTCCGTTTGTTTGACAGTCAGAAGAACAGGGTTACAAGTTTTGGAACAAGTTGGGAATGAGATACAAATGAATCCATTACCCAATGAATAAGGAACAAGGTCTACAGGTTCTTGAAACCTCACAAGGAGGCTTTCATCCCTCAGCAGGAGCCATATGTTAACACTGAAATTGTTCCCATTTTTTGATCTATTTCTTTTAAATTGTTTGATTCTTATTCATTTTTCATTTTATTTTATCTTGATTTTTAATGATTTTGAATGTCTTTTATTGTTTATGTTATAGTTTTTCATTTTAATTTATTTTACCCTAAGTGGCTTATTAAATGTTATATTTCTTTCAAAGTCTTCAAAATACTTATTTAAGTCTATTCTAGTACTATGTCCAAACTTTAACCTTCATTTTTGAGTTGATATGTCAAATTTGCATGTTGAGGCATTCTCGCAGCGCAAATTCCAAATCATATACTCTAGCGCGCTGCAGGAATCCGAGATCATGAAGGTTCGTGGTTCATTGATGGTGGGAGGTGGCTCGTTGCATGCTATGATGACTGGAAACCTCTGGACACTTGTTCGCTGGATGATGATACTTGTTTAACCCATCATGCTTTCTCATCGAAGAGATAACTGACTTGAATGGCCACGATTCCAAATGTAAGAGTTTCAAATTCTAGATTTGGAAAACACAAGATAATTAAGAAAAAGATATTACTCCTACTAACAAAGAAGAAGATTCTAGCTTGAAAGAAGGAATGCACAGTTGCGTTTTTGAGAAAGGAAGCTCAGACTTAATTCTTCCTGTTGGAAGTATGAAAGAAAAGGAGCATGAAATGATAGATGAACTAGTTAAAGAATGTGAAAGGGTTGTAGAACAGGAAATGGTGATAGAGCAAGAAATTATCCCAAGTCTTGAACAAGCATCTACTTCAGCGTTTCCTCTCTCAGGTGCAGCAGCTAGAACTAAACTGCCCTATTTTTCCTTGTTTTGGTCCTTACAATGGAGCATGGATTACGAGGTGTTGGAAATGAGTTTGAGAAAACAAAGAGAGATTTTTTTCCACAACAGACTCATTTAAAAAAACCTCTCTTAGTTTTTCAACAACTGTCATGGTTTGGAAGATTCGAATTCATCTTTGTGGCCTATTTTTTAGGGTTTAAAATATTTAATAGTTTACTGTTTTAGTCACAAGTGTTTGGCACGTCTTCCGATTAATTGGAGAGGATTTTTTAAAAAACAAGAGGGGTTTTTATTCATAATGGACTCATTTAAAAAAACCTCTCTCATTTTTTGCATAGGTATCATGGATAGAGAGATATGGAGGCATTTGTGAGACCCATTTTTCAGAAATTCGCCAATTTTCCCAGAGTCCGAGTTGCTATTTTTGGTTAATTGTCTTTAAAGATTCGAGTTAGCATGTAACTAATTGATGTAATGGATTCAAAGATCGACCTAGAAGGTAGTTATGGAACTACTCTACTTTTGTAATGATAAAAGGAAGACAAACATTTAGTTTTAGTGTTCGATTTTTGTTTCAAGAAACAATATACAACTAAGAGCATTGGAAGCATTTCAGATTGATACAAATGACTCTTATGTAAGTTTTTGAAGACTGAGATTGATTTATATACATATAAGCCACTTTATCTTATTTATTGTTTTTGTTTCTGGCCATTTTGACCACTCAGCTAATGACTTCATTCCTTGTTTAAGGTTTTTATTCATGTGAGTGCTCATGTGTTGTGGACAAAACCAGTATGTGCTTGTGAATGTGATGGTTTATGTTTACTCTTTTAAGCATTAATATTTCAGTTCTTTGATTCTTACATGATTAAGTATCTGTGTTAGTTTGATGTTAATTATCTTCTTGAAAATGAAACCCTCAAACCACAAAATCATAAAAACAAAACCTATTTTCTTTTCATTGTATTGAGATTGTATTAGCTTGTTCCCTTTGTAGTCTAGGAAAATTTCTAGCACAAACACGTCCATTGACTAGTCCCTTACCCACTGGTTCACCATCATTGTCTTGCAAAATTAAGGCATTGTTTCCATGGTAAGCAACGACTCTATGAGGCCCATGCCAGAGACGATCAAATTTCTGGGCCTACTCTTCCTTTCTAGCCTCCCACTTTAGCACCAATTCTCCAACCTGGAAATTATCATCCTTGGTTCTTTTGTAAAAAGTCTTCTTGAATTTCTCTTGAGACAACATAGATTCAGTATGTATTCAGTCCTTGGTTTCCAGTATCTCAATCAGTTGATTATATCTCCTTAGTCCGTGGTTTGGTTCCTCTTCTTGTTCTTGCAACAACCCCATTGCAGGTCCCTTGAGGGAATTAAGAAATATCACCTCTGTTCCATATAGTAATTTGAAAGGAGAAGTCCCAATGGATCTCTTGGAGGTAATTCTATCATCCCATAGAGAAAAAATCATCTTGGTATGCCAAGCCCTTTTATTTTCTTGCAACAGTTTCTTGATGATCTTAACCAATCTTTTGTTAGATGAATCGACCTGTACATATCCCTACGGGTAGTAGGCAGTAGAATGGCCCAATTTTATGTGAAATTCATTGCAGAACTTTACCATTTTCTTAGATTTGAAGTCTTGAGCATTATCAATGATTAGTTTAATAGGACAACCAAACTTGGGCATGATATTTTCCTCCAGAAATTTGGTGATGATTGTATCAGTGGCTTGTCTTGTTGGCACTGCTTCAATCCATTTGGTAAAGTAATATGTGGCATTCAATATCCACCTATGTTGTCCAGAGGAGTTAGGGATGATTTCCCTGATGAAGTCTAGCCCCCATTGCTGAAAAGGAGCTTCTACAGAGATTGGTTTTAAAGGAAAAGGCAGGAGATTCCTTTCTCCTTCAAAGATATGGCATTCATGAAAAGCGGCTACCTCTTTATATGCATCATTGAACATAGTGGGACAATAAAATCTTGCCCTGGGAATCTTGTTCACAGTGGCTTTCTAGTAATGGTGTCCTCCAAAGACCCCTTTGTGGAACTCTCTTATGGTCATTCTGGCTTCATCTTCCATCATACAGTTCAACAAAATACCTCCAGGATATTTCCAATAGAGGCCTCCATTTAATATACAAAACTGTGCAGCCTTCATTTTTATTGATTTAGATTTGCTCTTTCCCATCTCACGGGGTACATGTAAGTTCTGCAAAACATATATAACACCAGTGTACCAAGGAGAGGATGAGAATTTGTCTAATATCTGCAATAGTGTATCTTGAGTAGTAATCTTCAGCATGTGTGAGACCAAGTTTACACTTAACGAATCCCAATTTGATTCATCCATGAGTCTGGCCAGTCCTTTTCTTTTAACAAGATTTGTAGGCTTGATTTCCAAGTCATACTCCAATAATACAGCTATCCATTTTGACCTCCGACCTTCTGGACCAGGCTGTGTCAATATGTCTTTTACAACAACATTAGGAACAAAAGCAACAACATGAGAATGTAAAACATAAACTCTGAAATCCTTTAAAGTTTCGATCATTGCATAGGCTTGTTTTTCCATAATATTGTACTTGATCTCAACATCTCTAAGAGCTCTGCTGAATAAAGTTATGGGATGATTGTAATGTCCCCATCTTTGGTAAAAGTTTTATCTACTCAATTTTGTCTATCTTACATGACGACACTATCTAAAACCTAAACTAGTTTCCACAATGTAACCTAGAGTGAAAAGGGCATGGTGAACCACAAGGGGGAGAGTTTTAAAGTTATTGAGGTCGCGTTAGTTTTTGGCTTTGAGTAGCCTTTGCACATGAGTTAGCCATGCCTTATTTGTATTTTTTAGGTTAAATTAATCTATGATATATTTACATATATATATGGATATACCTATTGTGCAGAATACCCTCTCTAGCTAGCTTTTAATTAAAAGTCTCATAGATTTTATTATTCAAATAAATGCATATATATATATATATATATATATATATATATATATATATATATATATGAGTTAATGATACAAAGATGCATATCCTTTATTGATATGTTTAAAATTTTATATAAGAAAAAGATAATTATGCGTAACTTGTTTAGACATATATGCTATATTTTAAGTACTCCGAGGAGGATTTTTACTTTATGAGGTTATTGATCTCCATGAAATTAAAATACCTTATATTGTTGAAAGGTTAATAGAAAAATGTATATTTGATTATTTGCTAAAAAGAAATGAATGCTAAATGGTTCAGATTTTATGTAAAATACATATCTTTTTTATTATTATTTTTCTTTTACCAAGTATATATATATATATATATATATATGTTTGTGCTTTTTATATATGAGAAAATATATGGTATATATCTTTTATTTTTGACCTAGTTCTGGCTCTTGGGGGAATGGGCCTTCACGCTGATGTAGTGGAGTATTTTTTTGGATAATGAGAAAAATGTATTGTTTTGGGGGGGATCTCTCTCTAACCTAGTTTTGGGGATGGTTGCGTGGAAGTTTTGGGGGCATGTAGAGGAAGCCAAACCCTTTTTCTTGTTCATGTATTTTTGGAGAAAACGTTTTTAATCTTGGGATGGTCCAGGGTATTTGATAAAAACGATTTTGGACTTTGTATGATGCGTGGTATTGATAAAAACGATTTTGGGCATCTCTGTATGATGCATTATATTGATAAAAATGATTTGTGCATCTCTGTATGATGCATTGTATTGATAAAAACAATTTGGGCATCTCTATATGATGCATTGTGTTGATAAAAACGATTTTGGACTCTGTATGATGCATTGTATTGATAAACACGATTTTGGGATTTTGTATGATGCATTGTGTTGGTAAAAACGATTTGGGAATCTCTATATGATGCATTGAGTTGGAAAATGATTTGTATCTCTGCTATTCTCCTTGTGTGACTAAAAATGTTCTCTGAATCTCTGTATTTTTCACTGTATGAGAGAAAAACTTCTTAAAGCTCTGTATTGTTCACTGCATTGGGGAAAACGTGCTGATCTCTATCTCGGTTGGATGGGAAACGTTTTTTTTGTTAAATCTATGCTTAGTTAGAGTTCGAAAACGATTTGTATCTCTGTTATTTTCCTTATGTCACTAAAACCATTTTCTGAATCTCTGTATTGTTCACTGTATGAGAGAAAAACATTTTAAAGCTCTGTATTGTTCACTGTATTGGGGAAAAACATGCTGATCTCTGTCTCTGCTTGTTAAATGTTGCTGCATTTTTTATTGGTTCATGGCTGTAATGAAAACGTGGTACAGGATGGGCGTCTCTCTCCAGAGAGAGGATCGGCCCCATCTCTATCGTTCCTTGCTAAATGTTGTTGCGTTGTTTATTTGGATTAAGGCTGTGATGAAAACGAGGTACATGATCGGAGTCTCTCTCCAAAGAGAGGATCAACCCCATCTATGTCTTTTTCCTACTGCGCATATGCTTGGGAGATCAATCCTTGTATCCATTCATTTGATTGCTTGAGAAATTAAATGTTGGATATTCTGCACAGATGCTTGGCATCATAAGACCCCCGTAGTGTATGTTTATATATTGCTTAGCTTATGCAATGGATGTGTAGTTGCACAGAATGGGGAAGATTCTACACAGTCTCTATTTCATAAAACAAAAAATATATATTTAGGCATACATGTTGGACCAATGGCATTTAACTAATGGTTATTCTGTGATGCAGAAAAGAAAAAATCCATGGATAATAACCATTTCATATAATTGCTTGTTGTTTGTGCAATTATCGGTTACATATTATATTTGTTGCATCTTATGTGCATTTGTGCAAGGTGGAGATGGTAACATCTCATATGTTTCATATTTGTTGCATGTCGTGGCTGATTGATATGATTTATCCCTGTTGTATTTTGGGGATAGCTGATAATAGTTGTGATTATTTTATCCATGTAGTGTATGATTGCTACATGTGCTTGTATTTCACATGGTTTCACATATTATTATTATATGCTACTTCTTGTGGGTGAATGCACAGAGATTTTGTGTAGATGTGGTTGGTACCTGCAGTTACGGACAGTAGATGTTGTGGGAAGGGACAACTCATAGTGAGCTTGATCCCCACTTGCTTTTGTTTGACTATAATTTTCATATATTCATTGATAAAAACCTCCACATCTTTAAGGTCTTATGTGTATTACGTTACGAGAAAATGATAGATGTTATCAATGTGTACATATATATATTGTGAAAAGATATATGTAAAAGATATCATGAGCATATAGATATATAAATAGTAATATCATATGATAAATATATATAGATATGTAATATATATAAATCATATGACGAGTGCTTTGTATGCATTAGCTATGCATGCGGTGGAAGCATTAGAATTGTATTCTATTACATTGGATCATTAAAATTATATCCATAGATACATTATATCCAACCTCCATGCTCACCTACAACCATCTATTTTCCCTTCCAAAAATGCAGCTTTGTTTCCAAATTCAAATTTTTGGGTTAAACATGGTCTGGTAATGGACATAAAAAACAATAGGAAAACTCTACGGAGTGTAGGATCATGGTTGAGAAAAGGACATGAGCTGAAATATATTTTGACCATAGAAGAAAAGGACTGCTGACAACTGACATAACTGTCACAACCCCCATGTTTCAATAACTACATAAAGTGACTTTCCCCACCAACCTCACACATGCTTTCAATGATTGGGTTAATAGTCAAGAGAAGGTAATTGGCTCATTTAAGGAACATGGAAAAATTGGATGTGTTCTAAGGTTGTCACTTGGAAACATAGGATTTAGTTTCCCCATAGGCCCCCTTTCCCCTTCCCCTCTGGTGGAATCATAGCATCTCCAGTGCTCTTTACCCAGCCACCTTGGACCATTTTATTAATTTCCAACATAATATTTACATACATTTCGAATTGCCACAATAATCCAACCATATGGTCCAAATAAAAATATATACATCATACATGCCTAGCTATTCACTAGTCAGGCCTTGGCCTTGAGCTCCGCACTAGGAATCCATACTAGCATATTTACATCATTTACATAATTTTCATTAAATACATAAATCATACCTAAATAATTAATAGAAATCTTACTCGATTTTGTTTTCCATATATGCAATGTTCATAGAAATCAAAATCTAGAGTGCAATAAGTCATACCTTCAACCATACCTTTACCTTGTAATGCTCGAAGGCCCTTTTCTCCGATATGCCCCAATCTTTGATTCTATAGCATTATCTTTCCTCCTGATACAGTCAAGGTTCTATCTTTTGTATCTCCCTCTTCAAGCACAACAAAACTATTACACTCACCAATGATGGTTCTTCCCAATAGTTTGTATAGAGTTCCATGCCAAACTCCCCTCATCAATACCATTGATCCTCGAACCATTTTGCAACCACCATCTCCACACAGAATCTTTACACCTACAATATCCATATTTCCGACAGATATAAAGTTTCTTGCTAGATTTGGAATGTGTAGTACTCCAGGGAGAGTTCTAATCCTTCCATCCTTGAGTTTCAGTTTACTCTACCACGCCCAATGATACTGGCTGGTGAATCATCTCACAAGAACACATCGCCTCCATTGTAGTTTTCATATTCACATAACCACTCCCTATGAGGGGTTATATGACAAGGCACACCTGATTCAATCTACCATATATCACATTCTGAATGATTACCAGTGGAAGCTAGGTACACATCCCCTTCTGAGGAAGTCTTCGCCTATGTGGTAGAGGTATCCTCATATCCCTTTCCTTTCCCAACATTCCAGGATCTACAATCGTTTTTATAGTGCCTAGTTTTACCGCATTCCCAACACTTCCTTATAAATTTTTCTGGGGATTTAGATCTACCCTTAGATTTAGGTATCCCCCTAGATCCCTTATTTTTGTTTCTCTCTTGGGGGTGACCTCTCATAGACAAAGCATCCATGCTATGAGTATCCATGGCTTTCTGCCTCATCTCTTCTGATCGCAGGGATGATACCATTTCATCAAATTTTAAAGTTGATTGATTAGCACTCCCTATTGCTACAATTAGGTTGTTCAGGAATCTGGAAAATAGCACAATAATGTAATACATTCATCTTCTTCAGCCATTGTAATGCCAACAGAGGTTATTTAACTTACCAGAGTATTGTAGACATTTAGATGCTATGTCATTGTGTCATTATCATCCATTATGAGGTGATATAGTTTCTTTTGGAGAAACAACTTGTTTACAAGGGATTTTGATTGATACAAACTCCCTAGTTTCGCTCAAATCTTTACCGCAGTATCTTCTCTAGATACGTTGAACAGCATAGAGTCTGATAAGCACAGTCTGATTGTACTCCTCGCCTTTCTATCTAATTTCTCCCAATCTTCTTTCTTCATTCTAGTGGGTTATGTACTTATAGCCATAGCAATCCACTAATCCTGATCTACAAGAAGATCCTCCATTTTGAGCTTCCATAGCTAAATTTTTTTCCCGTTAAATTTCTCGATCTCAATTCTTGAACTGCGCCATTCTCTTTCAATGCACAAATCAAAGTTGCAAAGCTCCCACTGAACCCAGGTTTATCACAAACCCAAGGTCTATAAACTGCGTCAAACGCTCAACAACAAAGGCATCCCCTTGAAACCAAATAATTGAGCTTTGATACCACATGTAATTTTTAAACATGTGCAGAGGAGCAAAGCATACATATTTTTTTAATAAAAACAGAGATTACACCACAACATTCACACATAATACACAGAGATTTACCTTAGAAACCCTTAACCGGGAAAAACCAACAAACCTCGGAGCCACCACTCCTATTTTCTCATTCTCATTATGAATCACTCACAATACAATATAGGTATTCCGTAGCATTCAATACAATAATCCATTGACCAAGATTAGATTATGAATTTTTAGAGAATTCCCCAAAATAACCAAAAACAACCCAATAAAAATTGGCGCTTGCGAACGAAAATGGCCTATCGGAAACGACCTAATGGTTGTTTCTGTGAAGGTGCCGGAGGGATCGCCAGGTGCACCATCCACAGGTGCACCCCTTCCCCCCCACACATGAAAAAAATATAACACATACCCAACATGGCAGAGCACGGCAAAAAATCCCCTTCTTTGTCTTCCGTAGAAATATTATTCAAAACTCCTTTTCTCTCATTTTCCTGGACAGATGCTCTATGCCATCCTCCTACAACAATAGCAAAATCTGAACCTTTTCTTCGGAAAAATATTGTAATTCAAATTCTTGAACTACAACACAAACAACGGTGGAGGCCTGGTGAAATGCACGGGCCCTCCATTAATTCATAACCTTTTAGTGCTTAATCTATTATGCTCTACTATGTGCACAAGGCCCTCCATTAGTTCCCAACCTTTCAGTGCTTAAGCCGTTATGCTATGTTATCGTTTAACTTGTTATCCTCCATTGCTTAAGTTGTTATGTTATGTTATCTCAACGCTTAACTTGTTGCTCCGAAGAGGCGCATTCTACAGCCTAGTAGGGGGATGTGTAACTCCTTCTGTGCTCATCCTGGAGTTGACACGTGTTATTTTTAAAAAATAATAAAATTACAAAAAATAACAAAATATTATAGAAAATAACATGTCAGCTCAAATTAGATTTAAAACATTTACAAAGGCATATATATAAAACTGCACAAATTAGATAAATTAAAAAGCTTCCTCAACATTTACACTCTAAAAACCCGTTTGCACCTCTAGAGATTTGATCCCTCTCGACGCTTGGTAGATCCCCTTTTAAGATGGATCTTTGCTAGTTATCCTCCACAACTTAACTTGTTATTCTCCGCTTCACGTGTCTATTGGTCGTGAAACTTTACCAATGAAGTTCCTATAATCACGGAACCCTATTGGTAGAGAATTAGTTGCATTGCAGCTTTGTTTTGTTTTTAAATCTTTTTCATATTCTCACATAATAATGATTTTTTAATTTGCTATTGTTAATTTACACAATAATAAAAATCCTTTTATTATAAACATTATTCGCTTCTTTGAAATAGAGTTGTACACTTTCGTTTCAAAATGAAAGGGGCATAAACTTTAATTTTACCGGATGCATTTAAAACTAAAGTGGCATACACTTTAACCACGTCTGAAGAATGCCAATTCCAGATGCTGCTCCTGCACATCCATATAAACGAGTAATGCCCACTTCACTTCCCCAACACCATTAATTCACCGCCATCCCTCTCACTCCAAAGCCGCCTTTCCCGCTATGAGTGGATTTCTCCCCGCGCTCTTTGTCTCTGCTTTCTTGTGCCGCGAAAAGATTAAGGAAGCCATGGATATGATCACCCAAAGCAATGTTTTCATTGCTCCAGTGATGCAACTGATGAAACTGGTTATTGACGACGAGGAAAGCCGTGACATTCTGCAAACTGATTGGAGCCCTATGTACAATCTTCTGCTCGATATTGCCAGCTGCTGCAAACTGATTGGAGATCAACGGAAAGAGGCCCTGGAGGCCCTCAACGTTTGGATGCAACTGCTGAGAATTCCTTTACAGAAGCGAGAAGCCTACTCCATCGCTCCAAACAACAACGACAGCGACGACACCGCCAACGGTGTCTTGACCTTCTCATCTGCAACCCGAGACCACTCTCCCAAGAAATCAAAGAATGGAAGGTACTTTTTGATTACCTCTTTCAAGCCCTTCAAACGGACTTTTTAATCTTTGTTAGTGCTGGCCACATTGTCAAATCTTCCCCAATACTTGAAGACGTAGCAAAATCTGCTCAATCGTGGGTGGAGACATGGCTTACGGAAGCTGATCATGTTCGCACCATTGCTGTTTATGGCATGCCCCTAGTTGGGAAAACATCTCTGCTCAAGAGGGTCTACAACAACTATACTAAGGTCAGAAGGGAAGTCTTCCAACATGTGATTTGGGTGACACTTCCCGCAAATTATACAATTCTGGACTTGCAGCGTCAGATTGCTCATGCAACAAATATATCCCTCTCAAGCGATTCTCATATCGGTAGGAACAAGCAGAGGCTCTCTGAAATATTGAAAGGGAAGACATTTCTTCTGTTATTGGATGACTTGGGGAGTCCGCTTGATCTGCAAGAATTAAGCGTTTCATTTAGCGAGGAGAAACAAAGCAAAGTCCTATTCTCTACTCGCAACAGAGATCTGATTCCATTAATGAGCGCAGAAGAGTCCATTGAAGTACAACCGCTCTCTACAGATGAAGCGTGGATGTTGTTCAGGAGAATAGCTTTCAAACACAGCCGTGTTTCTATGGATATTGAGGGGTATGCTAGGATTATGGCGGATGAATGTAAAGGGTTACCTTTGGCGATAAGCTTAGTAGCGGCAACAATGACAGGAAAAACCAGAGTAGATGAATGGAAGACTTGTTTATCTTCGATAAATGCAGCTCCATCTTTTGCAGATACTGATCCACAACTCCTCTATCAACGATTAACTAGATTGAGTTATGATGCTTTGCCCAACTCAAACGTCCAGAATTGCTTCCTGTATTGTGCCATGTTCCCGGAAAATGAAGAGATTTCTGTGGATAATTTGGTGCAAATGTGGATTGCAGAAGGCCTCGTCAGAAGCAAACAGGGAAGCCATTTAATGGACATGGCCATTGGGCTCAGTTACATAAACCTTCTTGTAGATCGTTGCTTGTTCCAAAATGTTCAAATTAAAGATTTAATGCCGTATGTCTGGAAGCGTCAGAGTGTAAGAGTTGAACATGTTATTCGTGACATGGCAATCTACATTGGCGAGAAGGAGGAAAATGGTTTGTTCAGGGCAGGCCAACATCTTATGGTTATACCATAGGATTAGAGTATGTACTATCTTGGAGATGGTTGAGTTATACTTTCATAGTGGATAACGTAGGAAGCTATGGATGAGGTAGGAAGCTAGTTCTCTTCATTTCTATACTTCAAGATTAAAAGCAAAAAGTAGAGATAAAAGATATCTAATAGAATTTAATTTAGCAACATGAGAAAAAAATATCACCAAAATCAATTCCCTCAATTATTCCTTGGTTGATGCACAATCATGGACTCCTTTAGAGACACTTTAGATGTTACATGATACTGAAAAAACTCGGAACCTCTGACTTTAGGTGACAATTAGAGGTACTTCCGTAACGGATTTGAAGATGAAGTAAAAAGACAAAAGATAGGTAATTGAATCAGCTTTCCTAATATATAATGTTTATCTATAAAAAATTTGTGTAAATGATTATAAAATTAATTTCCGTTAAATTGGGTTTTTAAATTCTCAGAACATCATAACATATATGTTTGTGAGGGTGGAGCACTTATTGAGGTAAATGATGTCAATTTTGGATAAAATGTTGCAGACATATAAATGACATTATGGGCCTAGTGAAACACTATTTTTTCAAAAAAATTCATGAATTATTTTTTATTATTATTAATTATTGAAGTAAAAAAACCTTGAAATGAAAACGTTATGTGCGGGTGCAACACTTTAGGGGAAAAATTTAATGAAATAATTAATTTCTATATATGAGATTGTAGAGCTTAGTCTCCTCTAGTGCACCATATAGTTTTTTTGGGAAATGGCGAAGGCAATCAAAAGTTATATAAAAACCAATCGATGTATGTATTTTCGAAAACTAACGTGTGTTATTTAGAAAATTAATAAAATAAATAAAACATACATTTTTATGAAAAAATTACATATTCAGAATCGTCAGATCATACTTTACAATATTCTATATTTTAATTAAAAAATATTGAGATTTTTATTATTAATTATTGAAGTCAGAAAACCTTGAAATGAAAACGTTATGTGCAGGTGTAACACTTTAGGGGAAAAATTTAATGAAATAATTGATTTCTATATATGAGATTGTAGAGCTTAGTCTCCTCTAGTGCACCATATAGTTTTCTTGGGAAATGGCAAAGGCAATCAAAAGTTATATAAAAACCAATCGATGTATGTATTTTCGAAAACTGACGTGTGTCATTTAGAAAATTAATAAAATAAATAAAACATACATTTTTATGAAAAAATTACATATTCAGAATCATCAAATCGTACTCTACAATATTCTATATTTTTATTAAAAAATATTGAGATTTTCATAGCAAAACACGCCATTGAAACTGAGCATATTGATATCTAGTTCTAAAATACAGGCAATGGCCCTGGTTTTTTTGTTCTAGCCAATAGGTTCGGTAGTCCGAAGCTATTTCCAAACATCATCCCAAGCCTTGCTCCTACCGAGTTTTTAAATTTTAAATTAATGCATATGCGTTATAACGCATATGCGGTTTAGACTTGTTCATATCACATATTCGTTATAACGCATATGCGATATAACGGATATGCATTTTTGTTTAGTAAAAAATAGTAAAGAGAGAATAAATATTATTAGATAAAAGAGTGGCATATAGATTATTCTTTTGAAAGGTAAGATAGCATCCCATCATGGTTAATATAACATTGTTTAACATGACAAATGGGTTCAGAAACAATACATCTCTATTTTGAACTAAGTTATATTTGATATATTAGGGAGTATGGTATAAAGTATAAACTCACAACAAAGTGAAGGGGACATCTAAGAAGCCAAATGGTGGATTGTGGATTGTTATTAATGAAGTAATTGGGATATCATGGTGAGTATGATTTGGTTTTCAATCCATTTTCAAGGGTTACGGATTTAATCCTCGTCGTTTTAATAATTTTCCTTGTATCCTATCCTAGGTATGAGAGTTAATAGGCACCAAAGAAAATTTGATTCAAATATATCTCGAGAATTCCATCTTCACTATTGTGTAGTCTCCTAGTATAGAATTTCACCTTACTACACTAAGATAGTTTAAGTTTGTGGCTTCGACCTATAGTTCACTATGCATCTATTGATTGATGTTATTGATGAGAACCAACACATCGTTGCACTTATTTTGCTAATCAAACTTTCTTTGATACTAGTGTAGTTAAATGACTTCAAGTAGGGTTTTTATTTAATGACAAATTTATTATATAACTTAATAATTCTTTACTTGAGTTGATGATGATTATGGTTGTTATTAACGTCCATTGAGACCAATTTTGGTCTATCAAACCTTTAAAAAGGTAAGGAGTCACTTTGTTTTCTTTAGAATTTGATTTCTATGCTCGAAAAGTTTAAGAGAAACATTCATAAATCACCATAGTTTTGATGAGTTAAAATGTTAGGAAGGTTGGTATTGTAACAAATATTTTGAATTTGGGATGTAATGTGGGTGTACACATGAAATTTTAATGTGATTTGTTTCTATATGATCTTTAATAGTTTAATCACATTACACTATTGATTCAAAAACAACAAATCATTTAACTAGAAATTTTGCAACAAATCATTTAACTAGAAATATTGATGATTGATCCTCTCATTCACTCCATACCTCACTTTCTCCCCCTACCTCCTCTCTCCACCCCCTTCTCTCTCCCCCCATAATTCCTTCTATCTCTCTCCACCCCCTTCTCTCTCACACACATCCACACACCCTCTAAAACAATTCCTTTGTTGCCCCTCCCTCCCGCCAAAACTCTTTCTCCCTCCCTCCCTACCTCCATGTGTTCCATCCTATCACTCACTCCATCCCTCACTTTCTCCCCCTACCTCCTCTCTCCACCTTCAAGCCTTCATCCCTCATTCATCGAGCTCCATCTTTCTCTCCTTTCCTTAATATCCATGATCTCTCTCTCTCTCTCTCTCACACACACACACACACACACACACACACACACACACACACAATCCCTCATCTCTATCCCTCGGTGTAACCATCCTTGACCATCCTTCATTGCCCTAAATACCTACTCTCTCATTGTTATTATCCCACTCTCTAACCCTCTAACCATCCCTCCATCCATCATTCTCTCTCTCTCTCTCTCTCTCTCTTTGACTCTCCCCCTCTCACTCTTTAACCACCCCCCATTTGTCTCTCTCATTCACTCTCCCCCTCTCACTCTTTAACCACCCCCCATTTGTCTCTCTCATTCACTCTCTCTATACTTGTATCTATACCACCACTCCATCCATCCCTCTCCTCCCTCTCACTCTTTAATGACCCCCCCCATCCATTATCCTATATCTTTCTTGCACCCAATCATCCCTCCCTTTTATATATCACCCTCTTACATCCCCCCTATATCCCTCCCCCCCACTTATATTTATTCCCCTCCCACCAATCCCTTCCCTTTATATTTCTCCTCCCTTCAGTCCCCCCTCATATCAATGTCCAGAGAACCATCCCTCTCTTCCCCTTATATTTCTTCTCCCTTCATCCCCCCCATATTTCTCCCCTACCCATCCCTCCCATGATTCCCTCTACAACTTCCTCTCCCTCCTTAGACTATTTGATGCATTGAAGATTATTCTCAAGGTGTTGACCATGGTCATATAGGAACCATTACGAATATTTCTAGACAAGACATAGTTCTGAATACACTACCATGGTCCAAGGATAAATCCAATCTTCTAGGGATTAAATGATGTTATTATGGTTCATGGTTAAATGAGGTTTCAATAGTTGATATGTACTAAATCGCATATGCGATATAACGTATGTGCGATATATCGCATATGCGATTTAGTGATCACATTTAGAACAAACTGGCCGTTAGTAAAAAACGTAAAAAACATAGAGTTAATATTGCATATGCGTTAAAACAAAGATGTGTTATATAACATATGCGATATTTGTTTAATAAAAAATCTTGGGTTGCAGGCCATGGGCCAGTTTTACTGTACAGGAAAAGACAAAATTCTTCTAAAACCCGCGCAGGGCTTACTATTCAACCTGCAATTTAATCATTTATTACACAAATCCATAGGTTTTGTACAATTTTGGGTGGATTTCAATGGCGAATCCACGTAATAGAGTTAGGAAGCTAGCGAGGAATATGCTTACACCCGAATAAGCTGAAATTAAAAAAGAAAAGAAGAGGGAACATTCAAGAAATCGTCAGCATTCATTGGATGAGCAAATACCCCCCATTCCCGCTCAACAGATACTTGACGGAGAGGTTGAGGAAGATATTGCAACTTTAATGCAAGCTGGTTATAACCAAGATGAAAATCTTGGTCCATTATTAAGCAGACAACCCTCTGAAGAGTTCAATCATTATGTTCCTGACAAGACTCCACAACAACCATGCCAAGGGGTTCAATCTCCTAATTGAAGTTGTCAGCTTGCAGTGGATGTAAACGTCTCTCCAACATTTCAAATGACAAGAAATCTCGCATCAAAACGAAAGAGAACTCCTAAACGCATACAAGTGGACGAGAGCGAATTGACTTCCATAGAAGGTAAGGTGGCTAAATGCACAATCCTTCATCATTGTTCTCAAATAATGAAACAATATTTTGAACCAAAATCTGAAGCCGGTAAATGTCAATTGTTTTTAGCTTTGATTAAATCTAGAAGTATGGCAACTATTAGAAAAAAGTTAGGCATAAGAACATTGAAGAATACCGAATCAAGTAATCACATTGTTAAATCTCTTGCTGCTGCATTCACATCGATTGGTAAAAAAACTCGTTCAAAATACTGTAATGTGGCTCACTGCGTATTGGTTGAATCAATTGTATCTAGATCCACAAGACAACGTCGTTTATGTAAATGCACATCAGAAATTGTCCCTTTATATCCAAAGACACTTAAAAAATATTCAGTTAGAAGAGACAACCTTGATGTAGAGGGACAAATGGAAACATTATGGGCATTTAGCGGTAGGTTTCCCCACAAAGACATGAAGTTGGTCGAAGCAGTGAAGGGACTAGTGCACACTTTTTGGCACGATAACACTAGGCCTTCTTCTAACACGAAGGATGTGTTAAAACATTGTAGGGGTTCTGTGAACAATGAACCTCATGTTAAACATTATCTTGACATGACAAACTCAACTATTCAAGATGTTTAAAGTTGCCCACGTAGAGCTAAGGATCGGGCAAAGATATTTTGAAAAATGCAAGCCTTGGTATGTTAGAATCAATAGAATCTGGAACACTTGTTGTTGTAGATACCACATAGATTTTGATCTATATTATCATACATTTGCACATATACGTCATTTTTTGCATCCTAACCATGTGCAGGAATGCTCAAGTACAGTACCGCCAATGTCATCTAGAGATTTCATCCATCGCATAATGTGTCCGAGGCAAGATGGGCAGACACATTACTTAAAACAATGTGTAGAGGGTTCTTGCAACAATTGTGGTGGGCTATCATTATGGTCCGATTGCATCCATGAGAGTGAAGAACAAGCATTCGGGAATGAAAATGTCGAGAAGCAGAACTTTCAGTATGAGACATATCAGCTATGTGATGGGAAAGAAAGCAAGAGGATTAAATTGGTGACTTCACAGGTGACAATCTACACGAATAATGTTCATTTAATTGAGTGTACATTGTTTATGTTGTTTTATAATATTGTTAAATATTCATGTAAATCTTTTTATGTTGTGATATAACATTGTTTATTTTTTTCCACCAAGTGCTAGTATTTGATTTTATTCCAGAGTTCTGTGGAAAGATCCAACAGTAAATTCAGCTTGTCGATATGGCACGGTGGCAAGATGAGCAATTCATAATATGTCGAGACACCTTCCCTCGCAGAACAATACTATCAGTGGTTGAATTTGCGGAAAATTACACCCTACAACCACAAAATGAAATACAAAGTCAATACTATCACTCAGAGCAGGTGAGCATAATAGTCCATATCACTTATCGACATGGGCCGGATAGCAATGAAGAGAAACATGTGATATTGAAAGAAAGTCACTTTTACATACGTGACGACTGGACCCATGACATCCATTACGTGCAACATTGCTTTCAATTATTCTATGATCATGTGATAGCTATGGATATACCATTTTATCGTCATTTGATTTGGTCAGATGCTTGTGTTGGACAGTTCAAGAATGCACGTGTATTTCAATGGTTGTGTTTGTTGCACATAAAATACAAGGTGCCACATACATGGAACTACTTTGAAACAGGACATGGCAAAGAAGAGCACGATGGTGCTAGTGCATGCATAAAAACTGCCCTTCGAAGGGAAGAGATGAAGTTTACAAGTGCTCGGCTTCGAGACGCTTCATCTATAGTCAAATGGTGTGCATCTATGATGGGAGAACAAGCAACAAGGAAGCACCTAGTGCGGAGAATATTCTGGGAGGTGATAGATGTGGACCGATCCCAAACACATAGGGTGAACACAATGCATGGAACTCGAGGTTTTCATTCAATTAGAAGCTCAGACAACTCGGCCCTACAAATTTGGACAAGATTGAAGGCTTGATTTTGCAGTTCCTGTAGCATCGATGAATGGGATGATTGTGAGTGTACAAATACAGTTGATACATGGGATCGAGTGACACTTGGCACCGATTTCAAGAGGTTTAATGAAATAGACCATTTGGAAGACGATCAGACATATATTTCTACAGACTATTATCACATATCGAATCTCATACAAGTAGGTACAAAAAAGTAAATTAGTAGTACCTAAATCACTACAAGCCTTTACATTGAAAGAAATTTTATTTATGTTACATGCAAGACCTTTTTTAATATTTATGTATTTTTAACCTTTTTCGATTTCCTTTCACAGGTCAGATATATGCAGTGGTTTCCCCAAAAAATAATGAATGGGGTTCTGACTATTGGTTGGCACGTTGCTTAGAGGGGAAACAAACCATTCTCGAACCTATTACATATGATGGAAATATTGAATTCCCAACTGGCTCGATGGTTATAAAAGGGGAGTACTTGACACTAGAAGCACAACAAAAAAGGAAGGGTGGGTATGTATATCAGGATTATAAACCAGGAGCTATTGTATACCACTTCACCAACCTGGTAGTTGGTATAAACATCAAGCTGCGCACAATTTCGAACAAAAATAGGTCACATGTACGATACTTGCTACCTCATTTAGAGCATGAGAGATTGATGGACATCATTGGAAGTAGAGATGATCCAGATGGCCTACTCGAGTGAGTGCATTGTCAAGTGTTACTAGATTGTCCAGTGTGGCTAGATTGTCAGGTGCGTTAAATTTAATCCTTATAGTGTGTGCTGAACCACAATTTCAATTATTTAGCCTTTAGTTTATTCCCAATGTACTAATTTGTGATTGTTGGATACCATTCACAGACATAATTTACTATTCAGAGGATACTGGACACTATAAAGACGATCCTACAACCTCAGGTGAGTTATCTATAAATAATGTTTGCACATTTTCTTTATTTTCTTATGAGAGTACTAATGTTTAGCCTTTTGTGTGCCTAGGATACAAACACTATCTATTGCACATTGGAGGCGCCAAGGACAATCGGTGTCTTTAGACACCACCAAATAGAAATCGGAAAATAACATGCTCTCGAGTCAAGTTTATTATCATCATCATGTTGATTTTTACAGTGGTATGCAAGTAAAATTTGACTTTGGAAATTGTAAAAGATGCCTCTCATCCATATGATGCACAACGAAAGATGCCTCTTTAGTGTTAAAGAATCCTTAGGTGGAAACTTCATGATAATGAGTTATTTTCCATGCTTCTAAGTTATTTTGCATGGAGAACTTAGGTGCACCTATTTCTTGGTTCTTGAAAATGGGAATGGAATATAGAACAAAGTTAAATTGCAATATAGAAATGGCCCATATAGAATTCTACAGTGAGTAGATTTTGTAGGAAAATATTGGCTTCTTTCACAATACTGATAGTGTTTGAATGCATTATTCTTTTATTGCATTTACAAGAGAGACTACCTTGATCATGGTTTTGCATTTAATAGAATACTTCCCAAGATTTGTGCATGTTGTGCTTGTTGAATCCTCCATCCATTTTTGTACTTCCATTAGATAGCCTGGCTCTAATAACAAGTCATCAATATGTCTGTTGTTTATGAACGCATCACGGAAATGTCTATGTTCAGCATTGCATAAATGTTAAATTACTAGTTTTCTGCAAACTGCCATCCCTATGTAGCTTATCCATGTGTCAATTTTATGTAAAAATAGCAGGTCATATGTATTTGTTGTAGATCACATGGGGGGTTTTCTGCTTCAATATTTTAAAACCATGCATGTTATTGCAACAAGAATTCTTTGAAATTTGCATCCAAGTTGGTTTGGGGAAGATAGCTTTTGATGGAATCAATGCCTTTTCTTTTATTCTTTGGAATTGATCTTGGTTAATCCCTCTTTGGAATTGATTTTATCAATTCCAATCGCCTTTGTTGGATGGTGTATTGAAAATTTAGTTCATTTTGAAATTATGCTGCAATATCTCGACAAAAGTGTTTCTGCATTATGGTTGCAATTACTGTAGTTTACGATATTTTTTCTATCCTACTTTGACAAATGTTCATTGCATATGTCCATTGTTGTCGCAAATTTGTATCGTTGCATATTATTCTGAGGTACATGGCATTTTGTTTCATGTATGTGCATATAATTCATGTTTTCTTAATGCCGCAACATGTTTTGTGGAGTTGACCCACCAATGCGAGATTTCATTGAAGGAAACTGAGCAAAACCCTAGTTTATGCAATGATTGCACAATGAAGCCACTGGGCCATGAAAACATGAGGGAGAGGGATACCTAGAGGTAATCGCATGCCAGGAGACCAACGGAATCGACGGTTCATCGATCTGACCTCCGGTTGCCGAGTTATGTCAAGTTGCAAGTTGCATGAAAATGTCGTTCAGGGACACTTGGTGACTTTCGGTCTGGGAGAGAAAAAACAAATGGAGCAGCAAGATTGCATGCCGTTGGCTCCTGCAAGTGTGTATGGGAAATTCCAACATGGGAACACTACCGACACTGGCTCGGTGGAGTGTTTTGCGGAGTTGACGCAACAATGCGAGATTGCATTGATGGAAACTGAGCAAAACCCTAGTTTACGAAATTAATGCACAATGAAGTCACTGGGCCATGAAAACATGAGGGAGAGGGCTACCTAGAGGTAATCTCATTCCAGGACACCAACGGAGTCGACGGTTCGTCAATCCGACCTCCGGTTGTCGAGTTATGTCAAGTTGCAAGTCGCATAAAAATGTTGTTCAAGGACACTTGATGACTTTTGGTCCGGGAACTAAAAAACAAATGGAGTAGCAAGATTGCATGACGTTGGCTCCTGCAAGTGTGTATGGGAAATGCCAACATGGGAACACTACCAACATTGGCTCGGTGGAGTGTTTTGTGGAGTTGACCCAACAATGCGAGATTGCATTGATGGAAATTGAGCAAAACCCTAGTTTACGAAATGAATGCACAATGAAGTCTCTGGGTCATGAAAACACGAGGGAGAGGGCTACCTAGAGGTAATCGCATGCCAGGAGATCATCAAATTCAACGGTTCATCGATCCGACCTCCGATTTCCGAGTTATATCGAGTTGCAAGTCACATGAAAATGTCGTTCAGGGACATTTGGGCATTAATCTCTTGTTTTAATAAAGCATATTCACCCTAACCAAGTGTTTTACACACTCTTGGTTAATTTTGGAAATTACATGTGCAAGGTACATAATCTATAAATTTTCATTGTGCACATTCAAGGTACATAATCTCGAAAATGCTAAATTACATTCATGGTTCTCACTTGATTTATTGGTTATGGGTTTATTTTGATAATATATTGGTTACACTATTTCCTTGTAACTAACCATTTCATAATTGATTGGTTATACTAATTCCTTGTAACTCAACATTTACACATGTAGTTTACTTTCAATTAGTCCTTCAAGATTTAAATTCTTGTTGCATTTCTTAAAGATATAAAAGTGTTAAGAAAGGTGAATTTTTTATGCTAACTTGAGATGAGAATAAAGGTAGAATTGTTGTTTGACAGTCCTTAGAATATTCTTGTAGCATGTTTGATATGGCGAAGTTGTTGAAAACTTTAGGGAAGTGGAATTTCCTTCAAAGTTAAGTGGTCTTTTGGGAGTTAATGCAAGTATATCACAATTGTTACAGACCGTTGGTATATGTGTTTAGTGTGAAGTTACTTGTTGGTCTTAAATATCCTAAAAGGGTTGATTTTGATAATAATTGCAAACAAGTTTATTTTATGTGCACAACATTTTGCAAAACAAATTGCCTATTTAATGATATCTTAAAAGTATTCTTTGACAATTATACAACCAAGTATGGAAACATTTTGGTGTTGCTCGTGAAGATGTTCGTTGAGTTTGTTTGAAATATTGTGTCAGACTTGTTTCAACCATCTCATTTAATTTTCAAGGCTTTCTTGGGACGGGTTTTTTTCAATATTTTAAACATCTAACGCAACAACAACGTCAAACAAACAAATTGTGACATAAATATAAAAAATAAAAATGATATATAAGATGTCAACTAGTACACCACACTTTGTTATTGAAATATGATATCTAGATCCTAAGTCATAAGTCTCGACACGATGATACAAAATCACATCAAAATCACATAGTTGGCAGGATGATAAGTCAACCATATAAATGTATCCAGTAAAAACCATGTAAAGTCAACCATATATATAAATATGAACATTGCTTTATATTATATGTACATAATATAATGTTTTCAAAAATGGCATGCCATGGCCATAATACAAAATAGTGGATCATACTGTACATATGTGTGTACATACAAACAAAATGGTACATGTATGTATCCCCCCTATACATGAATTTTATTTACCCCCCCATACATAATTTATATTTATCCCCCTTTTCACTGCCAATGTCAGTGGCTTTTGAGAAGTCAATCTTTCTTTTTCGGCTGCTGGATGGCGTTCGCCAATGCTGAATGGGAGGATTGCTTCTCATTTCCGGATTCTATACACACAAGTTACCAAACTTTGTAAGTTAGTTTACCAAGCTATAAAAATAAAAACAAATCTACGTACATTTGTTCAAATTCCAAGCAAATATAACATTTTTACTTACCATGTGTGTGTAAGTCAAGGTACTCGGCCGTGTAACTACATGTACCTGGGGGGGGATGGAGGGTCATCAATGGCCCCAATTGGGTGCTCTTCAAGCACCATTGCATCACTAGATGCCTACATAAAGTAACATATGGACCAATGTCAGAAAATACAAAGAAAATGAGACTGTATATACTACATGGACGTACAATGACCTTATCAAAGAAAGAGAGACATACATGTACCTAGGGGGGGGAGAGGTGGGTCACCAACAACGTCGATTTGGTGCTCTTCAAGCACCATTGCATCACTAGATGCCTGCATAAAGTAACATATGGACCAATGTCAGCAAATACAAAGAGAAAAAGATTGTATATACTATGTATGGACGTACAATGACCTTTTCAAAGAAAGAGAGGCGTACACGTACTTGGGGAGGGGAGAGGTGGGTCACCAACAACGTCGATTTGGTGCTCTTCAAGCACCATTGCATCACTAAATGCCTGCATAAAGTAACATGTGGACCAATGTCGGAAAATACAAAGAAAATGAGACTATATATACTACATGGACGTACAATGACCTTTTCAAAGAAAGAGAGACATACACATACCTGGGGGGGGAGAGGTGGGTCACCAACAACGTCTATTTGGTGCTCTTCAAGAACCATTGCATCACTAGATGCCTGAATAAAGTAACATATATGTCAATGTTAGCAAATACAAAGAGAACAAGACTGTATATATACTACATGGACGGACAATGACTTTTTCAAAGAAAGCGAGACATGTACACATACTTGGGGGGGGAAGAGGGTCACCGGTGGGTGGACTAAATGACGTTGGCCTAAATAGACGGTGAAACATAGCATGGTAACCATGCTACGTAACAAAACATAAATATATATACAATAAGAAATTTTCTAATAATTAAATGCATACATGTTTCAAATCATTAAAAGCATAATTAAAAGAATACCCGAGTTTGGGAATCTTCCTCTACATGGGAAGGACCGACCTGGGATTCCACAAACTCATTGCGCCCACCCTGCATAAAACATATTGTATTGCGTTGTTAAAGACGTATTGAATGTTGCAATCTCTAAATTATAAATATGTAAATCACTCGATGACAAATTAAAAAGTAAAGTTATTACAGCTAATGGTGAAGCACCAAAATCATATGCAGCATTGAATGCTGCATCAATGACATCAGCATCAACGGTCGGATTATGTGAATTTGGGGTCTCATTGGACACCAGCTGTATATTTGTTCACGTAAATTGTCAGATAATTATTAAATAGAAATAAATTACGAAACAATTGAACACTGTGATATAAAACAAAATATATACTATGTAAAGAATGAATTTTACTTACATATCGGAGTAATCCATCGCCCCGAAACTCTGAAGCATGCCCATAGCATATGCTTCGACACGATGTGCAAGGGTGTGGAATAACCCGATGCTCTGAAGATTATGCATCACCGGTGCGATGTCTAGCTCTGGTTTGGTCTGGGGACCTAAAAAGTGGATCCTCAATGTGAGATGGTCCAACCCCAGATGGGCCAGCCTCGGAAGTGCCTACCCCTTGGCCTACATTGCCTTCGATGGCAGTCCCATGTCGAAGCAATGTATCTTCCAAATGGAATAAGGCCTCCTGCGTATCATCAAGAACAGGACCAGCTGGAGGATATACCCGAGGGGGGTTTGTTGTGCATGGAGGGCGTCGCACACGATTAGGATCTGTCCTAGCCCCTTCCCTATCTTGGGGCATCCCATGACCTACACCCTGGAACTCTAGAATGTCAAAATAGTTCACATGTTTCCCCAGGATAAATTCTGCATACAGCTTCCTAAGGAAATAAAATGGGATGTCTCTATTCCTGTGAGGATCTTCATAGAAGACCATGTACCAGTGATCCATCCAATTGGATTTAATATTTGGTTCCACGCACTAGTCTATGGCAATGTGCGGTCGACTGGTGGGTGGAACCAATCTGGTGCTAGGGTCTCGAAATAATGAAAACAATTGGTCTTTTGTTATCTTTAGCTTTTTGACGTCTTTGTAGCTCAACCTACTGGAATAGTATTGCCTCTGGGAATCTATGTACGAGCTAATGTTGTACAGTGCTCCTTGGGAATTGTAAATTGTTTTAGTTATGGTATCTAATGCCTCGGCTAAAGATTGTCTTAAATGGTCCCCCCCTCTAAACAGTGAGCTAAGGCGCCTCAATGCACCCAAACGAACCAGAATCTCTGTATTTCGGTCGTGTTCCTCCTCGGTGTTTGGGTTTCTGTCTGGATTTGGGTTTGGGTTTGGGTTTGTGTTTGGGTTTGTTTCCTTTGTTAAGATTACAACAACAAGTTTAAAATTTAATTAATAAATTTCATTGTTTGGTTTAATATGTAGCAAATTTTATTAAATTGGTTTAAAAAAAAATAAAAACTATTAAATTGACAAACACAAGAATGAAAATTGAAAGGAATTTGGAAGGAAAGGAAAACTTACCTTCCATTGTATCCCAAGTGTGAATTGGCTCTTCCTAATTTTCCTGCTCCTCTCAAACTCAAATCGACAGTGCGTTTTTTCGCCCTCCCAAAATCGTTAGCCTTGACTGTGTATGTGAAAATGAGGTCGTGGGACACTATTTTTTTTTTGGTCTTACAAATCGCAAGTGCAATATGTCGCTAGTAAGATATATTGCACTTGTGATTTGTAACTATTGAGAAATATGCAACAATTAAATTTTTTGTAATAGTTGCTTATTGAGTTCAACAATTTTCAGTATTGCAATTTTTGTATTACAAATCGCACATGAGATATATCGCCAGTTCAATATATCGCACTTGCGATTTGTAACTCTTACAAAACACAAGTGCGATATATCGCACTTGCGATATATGATAGCTAACCTTAGCCTCAGTTTTGGGCTTGGGTTTGTCCAAACCTAGCCACAATAGCGCATATGCGTTATGGATTTCCATATCGGAAATGCGTTTCCGGTTTCTGAAGTGGCACTAAAAAGTGGAACCAACTTCGTGTGCCCGCCCTCCTTTGCTATTGCAGCTAGATTTGTACTTCTATACCTTAGCTTTTTCATTGAACTACTTCTTATAAACCCATTTTCTACAAAGAGGTTTTCTTCTAGATAGCAACTCAACTAGATCCCAAGCCTAATTTTTATTTGAGGTGTTCATTTCTTCAACCATATCCTTCTTCTAGAGTCTATTATCCTTTAAATTCGTTGCCTTCCTAATAGTTCAGCATCATCATTAGCAATAGATAGAACAAAAATTAGGAAGGGTATACCTTTATGGTTTCCTTCGTTCATGGACCAATCTCCTTAAGATTTGACTCTAAGGTTCTTCCTCATATAACTCATCTTCTTCTATCGAGTTAGATTCTTAACCCTCTAATTCAAAATCTATTTTCTTTGGGTATTCTTACATTGGTTGAACTTTGGGAACAATTTTAACCTCTCTAAATATTACATACTTATTGTAAACAATCTTCTATGTTACCGAGTTCCAAATTTTATTGCAACGTCCCCTTCACCATATCCATCATCCAAAGGGGGCATTAACTAAATCGAGGCCTCTAAATTTCACCCCATAACCATTATTACAAATTTATAACAGCTAAAATGAATGTGCAGATATGGAAATAAAAACACGCAGTGAAAGTAACACAATCCACACACAAAACGTGCAATTTACAGGCATAATTATCACATGAATACAAATAAAATTCATTCCAAATCAGATACATAAGAAAACTTATCTTTAAACAAAGAAGATCTAGGCAACTGGTTGTGTAAGAATGATTTTCCACCCAGTCGTAGGCACTCTATCTAGCATATACTATTTTTTCTAATTGGCCACCGGGGAAAAGGTTACACCTACAGGTTTCTCTCTCTCATCCCACAACCCACTATGCTCTATATTCTTAGCCAAAAGCTCCAATAGGGCTCTACAGGGGTCTCAGTAAGCCATCACAACCATGGCACTCCTTTTAACTACCCCACACAATGCAAGGAAGAAATTTCTCTAAACTGATCCACAATTCCCTCAGGAAATCCAACCCTTATAGTGCTTACCAGTGTGTGTAGTAAGAGTCCAACCTGATGTATGCTATTGGAGAACCTCCTACAACATTTATCTAGAGATTCTCAAGCATCCAAAAGTAGCAGAACTCAATGGGTAAAGGTTCCTAGTTTTCCCAACCTCTAGGATACATGCACACAGGGACTAACAAGAATAAAAAAGCTTTGCAAATTTAAAACTGGACTTAATCAAAGCAAAGGAAACCATGTAGGCAACCTTGGAAAACCTTACAGAAAGTAAAAAAGCAGTAAAGACTGAAGAAAAACTAAAAAAATCCCCAGAGCAGAAACGAAAAGGTGCTCCCCAGCAGAGTCGCCACTTCTGTTGTTCAGGATTATACCCTATAGCAGGGGATGGATGCTATCAACGTACATGGGGCTGACAGATAGATATATTAAGGTTTTACACTAATTACTGTAAGCAAATGAGATTTAGGGTTTGAGAAAGAGTACCTTATTTATGGAGGCTAGTCCTAGATTTCTCTCGATCTCTACAACAACACACCTGCAAAACCAATCAACCTTCCTCAAAACAATTTGACTACAAACAGATAATGAAATTGAAAAAACAATATAACATTAATTGTAATCAAACATCCAATGAAATTGACATTTAATTGGGACGGGAAGGATATCTCGATCTTTATTGTCAAAGAAATGCAACAAAATACAACTGTTATACCTAATTTTGTTCCAAGCACTTCTGCAACCAAGTTTTGGGCTCCTGCTCCTCTCTTAACTAGAAATTCCTTCAGCATAACAATAGTTTTTCTCTTAGATTTTCCCCTTTCTCATGGCTTCCCCTTGTATTTATGGCCGAGGAAGGAAGTTATATTTGTGAGGCAGTTGAATTGGGAGGTTGGGGGAGTTACAATGCCAAACTCAACTAATCCCAATTCGTATTCTTAATATATTTTTCCATTTCATCTTACGATGTGCACGAGTATGATACTAGTAAACTTGGGCATGGTGCACCACTAGTGCTCTTAATGACTAGCGCCTACAACTTTTAGGAAATGTGCGTGGGTTGTTTATAGTGGAACCTGCATACTTTTAGGATATTTGCACAGGTTTCCAGTTATAAGAGTAGTGCATTTCCAATGAAACATACAGAAAAATATAATTTTTCAGCTGAAGATGTAAGATCTTAGTATCAAATCATCTAAGGTCAATCTAGCTCTTCCATCCAAAATGTCCTTTTGTGTGATCGACAAGGCAATGTGATCACAGAAGGAGAAGGGATGATTTAACCTATAACAGCGCTCGTCACCGTGCGACTGATCGTCGAAACCAGGTTCATTTATTTCGTTCATTTACCTTTGTTAAATTCCTTGTGGCTGAATATGTACGTATGAATGCAGAGAGTTATTTAATGAAATTTTTGGTGTTATACTTGGCTAGAGTACATAGATTCAGATCTCTAGTTATTATATTTTTGGATAATCGTGTTTGGATTTCAAGACTATCTTATTATTTAAACTTTGTTCGCAATTTTTGAAGAATCGATTAATGTTTCCAGGTTTTACAAAATGAGTCGATCTTTGTGTTTTAGTTTAACCTCTGTTTACAATTTGGTAGGAAGCCCAACGACCTAGGTTATCGAGCAAAGTAGATCTCTGTGTGCTTTTCTTTAGACCTCTGTATACTACTCTGTTTTAATGCTATGTTTGAAGATTTATGGATAGCCTAAGCTTATGTATTGAAATCAATTTCTATAGATCCTTCTATGTAGATTATGTATTTGTAAACCTTGGATAGTCAAGCGTTTAAGCCTGAAGTAGACCTCTGTATCTAGTTATTTCATCTCCAATTTGTAAATTCTTGGGCAGTCAAGATACTATACATACAGTCGATCCGATCTCGGCATAATTGTTTATTCAAGAATACCTGTTCCAATAACCGTGGGCCATCAAAATGCTGTGTATTAATCCGACCCTTATTGATTATTACCTTTTAAATCCAGGTATACGATGTATCTTTGTCTCTTTAAATTCAGATCGTATAGTTCCCAATCCTTAGACTATGCGCAGGGTATACTCCCACCTTTGTATGGATTCACGCATTTGCCCAAATTGTATGGACCCCATCCCCATTGCTCTGTATGTGTGTACATTAAAACCCTGTAGATTTTAACCTTCAGATCTGACCGACGTTATCCATGGACAGGAACGTTGATCTCGATTACCGGCCTTGATATCTATTCTAGACCTCTAATTACCAATGTGGACCAGTTTTGATCTTTGTTTTAAAACTGTGGTTGCTTGCATTGATATCTATTTAACCTCTGATTTCCAGCATGAATCCCATCACAGTAAGAAGTATGAATCTTAATTGTCTCTTTATATTGTTGCTACCACGACTTCGTGGGATTCCAGATAGGACCTCTGTACTACATACAACCACGAAGATTCACTCTAGATCTTTGTGTTATACTTTCCATGTAAATGTGTGAGTTCTGCCATGATAGCTTCATAGGAGGCGGTTGCGTGATGATCGACATAAGTCCTAGGGTATTTTGTCATAAGTGATAGATAGCTATTGATACCTTGGATTAATTTTCCATAGAAGATCATGGGTTCTTATTCCGTTTATACATTAAAATCTTTGCCAAGATTAATCTTCAGATGAGCAATTCAGGGCGTAGGTTTAGTTATGAACTAAACCCAATCTCGGTGTCGACCAAAGTACCCATCCAACTAGCTGTTCTTACGCCAAGTAATTTGTAGTTAATTGGACTGTGATGGTATTTACTTCTTCCTTAGTCTAGTTGTAATTACTATCGTTTACATAAATTTATGCATAGATTCCTTACCCATGCAAAGACTACGAGCCCATTCGCTTTACTTGTTCTGCATAATCGAGTCATGCGTGAGTCCATAAAAGTGCATAGTTCATACGAAACCATTGGCGTTATGAATATTATGCATTGTTTGTGAATCTTAAAAATTGCAATTCGTATTGACTCTTTGTGTAGGTATCCATCCACTTTATAATATTTATATTAAATCTTCTAAATTGGAATGCATGAAATTTCATCCATATTGTAATTCGGGTCAAGTGTAGAATAATTACCATCAGTAATTATTATATTTATCATTATAAAATTGGATACATATATATATATATATATATATTTATATATATAAGCACTGACATATACGTATTTATATTGAAATGCCTAATAGTGGTTACAAACAATTAGAGATAATGCTTACTTAAGATTGAGATCTACTTGTTACTAGAATTAGTTGTTCTGATCCACTTTCCATGGATCTGAAATGGTGATGTTTACCTATATATGTACGCCAATATTTGATCAATAAAGTGTGTGCAATTTATGTGTGCTTAATATTTCCGATCTGTAATATGGTATCATAGCAGAGTTGAGGGTCGTGAGGAAGCAGAGGTGAGATTGTTGTGCTTTGATTGTGATAGCTCGATTCTATTGCACGTTTTTCTCTAGTCACACCCCCTAACGCAGCGAGTCTTTACACACAAAATCGTCATTGAAAGATCGTTGTCTGAGTTTGCAGCATAGGAGGGGCCACCATAGAAAAGTTGCTTCCTCGTTACAAGATTGCGGAAGTGTTGATTCTGTTGAAGAGATCTGAATATATCCATACAGTTTTCTTCTTTGTCTGCTGAGGGACATTATTTTCAAAAAGCTGAGCTACTCGTGGGAGAAGTCATGCTCTTGCAAAGAGGTAAGAGTGTTTCTCTAATCATGGAGTCTCTGCCCTTAGAGAAATTTAATGGCATCAATTTTCATACATAGAAGGTTAAGATACAAATGCACTTGATGAATAAGGGTTTGTGGGGTATAGTAAAAGGAACTGAAAAAACACCTACAGATGCCAGATTAATAAGTGAATGGGAAAAGAGGGAAGATAAGGCTAAGGCTATTATTGGGCTGGCCCTTTCAGACACTCAACTTCATTTAATTGATTTAACAAAATTGTCTAAAGAAATTTGGGATCAATTGAGTAAATTATTTGGGGAAAAGGCTAAAAATGCAATGTTTTCTTTAAAATTGCAACTCTTTAGTCTTAGAATTCATAATGGGACAACTATGTCGAATCATAGAAATGATTTAATGTCTCTTCTAGGGCAATTAAATGATATTGGTGCCAAGGTAGATGCAAAAGATTTATGGATAGCCTAGGCTTATGTATTGAAATCAATTTCTATAGATCCTTCTGTGTAAATTATGTGTTTGTAAACCTTGGACAATCAAGCATTTAAGCCTAAAGTAGACCTCTGTATCTAGTTATTTCATCTCCAATTTGCAAATTCCTGGGCAGTCAAGATACTATACATACAGTCGATCCGATATCGACATAATTGTTTATTCAAGAATATCTGTTGCAATAACAGTGGGCCATCAAAATGCTGTGTATTAATCCGACCCTTACCGATTATTACCTTTGAAATCTGGGTATACGATGTATCTATGTCTCTTTAAATTCAGATCGTATAGTTCCCAATCCTTAGACTATGCACAGGGTATACTCCCACCTTTGTATGGATTCACGCCTTCGCCTAGATCATATGGACCCCATCCCCATTGCTCTATATGTGTGTACATTAAAACCCTGTAGATTTTAACCTTCAGATCTGACTGACGTTATCCATGGACAGGAACGCTGATCTCGGTTGCCGGCCTTGATATCTATTCTAGACCTCTAATTACCAATGTGGATAATTTTTTTATCTTTGTTTAAAAACTGTGGTTGCTTGCATTGATATCTATTTAACCTATGATTTCCAGCATGAATCCCATCACAGTAAGAAGTATGAATCTTAATTGTCTCTTTATATTGTTGCTTCCATGACTTTGTGGGATTCCAGATAGGACCTCTATACTACATACAGCCACAGAGATTCACTCTAGATCTCTGTGTTATACTTTCCATGTAAATGTGTGAGCTCTGCCATGATAGCTTCATAGGAGGCGGTTGCGTGATGATCGACATAAGTCCTGGGGTATTTTGTCGTAAGTGATAGATAGCTATTGATACCTTGGATTAAGTTTCCATAGAATATCATGGGTTCCTATTCCGTTTATACATTAAAATCTCTGCCAAGATTAATCTTCAGATGAGCGATTCAGGGTGCAGGTTTAGTTATGAACTAAACGCAATCTCGGTGTCGACCAAAGTACCCATCCAACTAGCTGTTCTTATGCCAAGTAACTTGTAGTTAATTGGACTCTGATGGTATTTACTTCTTCCTCAATATACTAGTAATTACTATCGTTTACATAAATTGATGCATAGATTCCTTACCCATGCAAAGACTGCGAGCCCATTCGCTTTACTTGTTATGCATAACCGAGTCATGCGTGAGTACATAAAAGTGCATAGTTCATACGAAACCGTTGGCATTCTGAATATTATGCATTGTTTGTGAATCTTAAAAATTGCAATTCGTATTGACTCTTTGTGTAGGTATCCATCCACTTTATAATATTTATATTAAATCTTCTAAATTGGAATGCATGAAATTTCATCCATATTGTAATTCGGGTCAGGTGTAGAATAATTACCATCAGTAATTATTATATTTATCATTATAAAATTGGATACATATATATATTTATATATATAAGCATTGACATATACGTATTTATATTGAAATGCCGAATAGTGGTTACAAACAATTAGAGATAATGCTTACTTAAGATTGAGATCTACTTGTTACTAGAATTAGTTGTTTTGATCCACTTTCCATGGATATGAAACGGTGATGCTTACCTATATATGTACGTCAATATTTCATCAATAAAGTGTGTGAAATTTATGTGTGCTTAATATTTCCGATCTGTAATATGGTATCGGAGTTGAGTTGAGGGTTGTGAGGAAGCAAAGGTGAGATTGCTGTGCTTTGATTGTGATAGCTCGATTCTATTGCACGTTTTTTTTTAGTCACACCCCCTGACGCAGCGAGTCTTTACACACAAAATCATCATTGAAAGATCGTTGTCTGAGTTTGCAGCATAGGAGGAGCCACCATAGAAGAGTTGCTTCCCTGTTACAAGAGTGCGGAAGTGTTGATTCTGTTGAAGAGATCTGAATATATCCATACAATTTTCTTCTTTGTCTATTGAGGGACATTATTTTCAAAAAGATGAGCTACTCGTGGGAGAAGTCACGCTCCTGTAAAGAGGTAAGAGTGTTTCTCTAATCATGGAGTCTCTGCCCTTAGAGAAATTTAATGGCATCAATTTTCATACATGGAAGGTTAAGATACAAATGCACTTGATGAATAAGGGTTTGTGGGGTATAGTAAAAGGAACTGAAAAAAAACCTACAGATGCCAGACTAATAAGTGAATGGGAAAAGAGGGAAGATAAGACTAAGGCGTTTATTGGGCTGGCCCTTTCAGACACTCAACTTCATTTAATTGATTTAATAAAATTGTCTAAAGAAATTTGGGATCAATTGAGTAAATTATTTGGGGAAAAGGCTTAAAATGCAAATTTTTCTTTAAAATTGCAACTCTTTAGTCTTAGAATGCATAATGAGACAACTATGTCGAATCATATAAATGATTTAATGTCTCTTCTAAGGCAATTAAATGATATTGGTGCCAAGGTAGATGCAGAAGATGCTAAAGCACTACTATTAAATAGCCTATCTTCTGAGTATAGCAATCTTGTATTCATATTAAGTCAAATGGTTTCTCAGTCATTAGAAGAAATGGTAGCATCACTTCTAGTTGAAGAAAAAAGACTGAATATAGAAGATACAGGTGGTCAACATGGACTTGCATTATTCTCCAAGGGAAAAATTAGAAAAAGCAAGGGTTCAAGTGAATGTTTTTATTGTCACGAGTATGGACACACTACATGGAATTGTAGAACCCGTGCAAAGGATATTTTAAATGGTAAAGAAACTGCAAACTTTGCCAATTTGGGTGATTCATCAGAATCAGATAGTGGTGAAGAACCACCAGAACCACCTCTCAAATTGTTCTAAAAAAAAAATGGACTTAAAGTTTTTTGTGTTTGGGTTTGGGTTTGCTACTGTATGTTGTAATTTGCTATTGTTCAAGTGTAGTGAGAAAAAAAAAAAGATCAAATGATGCAGAACCACAAAGAATAGGCCAATCAAGTTTGTTGTAGACTAATGTGACCCATTGTGCTCCAGGAGCATTAGTTACAGGTTGTTCTTAATAAGGTCAAGCTGATGTGACCCGTCGTGCTCCAGGAGTGTCAGTTACAGGTTATTTTTATGTAAGGTCAAGTTGTATTATTGACTGATGAAGATATTTTTTATTTAGAATGCTATCCTATATAACTAGTGAATAGTGCGGAGGGCCGTGTATTCATAGATGGTGGCAATTCCATAGAATGATTCAGTATCAAGATTGTCCTTCAAGAGGTCACGAAGCGTCAATTCTACAAAGTACTTCAATGATGGTCAGAAGCGGTTATATTTTAAATGAATCAACTGGGAAGGTCGAAAGTGTGGTGAAGAAAAGAGCGGAACTCATGAGATTTTAGAGTGGATGTAAGTACTAGCGAAGACCAATCACACAAAGAATCAGACTATAAAAAATATTGTAATTTGTGATTAGTATTGTAAGTTTTGTAATGTAAGCATTAAAGGAGGGAGTTAGAGATAATGCTTACTTAAAATTAAGATCTACTTGTTACTAGAATTAGTTGTTGTGATCCACTTTCCATGAATCTGAAACAGTGATGTTTACCTATATATGTACGTCAATATTTGATCAATAAAGTGTGTGCAATTTATGTGTGCTTAATATTTCCAATCTGTGATACCAACAAGTATGATGTGTAAAGTTAAGTGCATATACGATCTTAGTGTATAGAGCAATCCCTTATATGTACAATGTATCTTAATGTTAATTTGCTTATGTTAATTTGAAGTTAAAAGCAAGGAAGAAATTAGATGGTACACATGTCACTCTTTCGTATATATGTAGTTTGAAGATAAACATAATTTATAATATTCTGTACATGTATATCTTATTGAAATTATGCATTTTATTGAATTAAAATAAGAGTATATTCACTCTCGAATAGATTATATTGTCCTTTGCATATTTATATCATTAATAAGTTATGCACACTCCTTTTTGGAAAAGAATAAGACTACAACATCCTTTATAGATCGGAATTGCTCATTATACAAATCCTTTTAAGTCATGCCTCGTATTTAAAATGAAATAGGAATATATGTTTATAGTTTTAAAAGGAATTTGGGAATGGTTTATTTGAAAGTGCATTGATTTCATGTATAACTCATATATATGATATACACTTTAAATTAAGTCATGTATTGTATTTAAAATGAAATAAGAATAAATATTTATATACTTAGAGGAATTTAGGAATTGTTCATTGAATGGGTATCTTAATGAAATCTTTTACATGTTTTACACTAATGGTAAAGTAACTTGATATGATAACTTCACTATAATTATAGGAAGTAGATTTTTGCGACGAACTTACATCATTAAGTTAACATGCTCGCTTTAGTAAGGAAAGGTAGTTAAAATAAGTCTGCATTACTGATTGTTCTTAAATTTAGTGTAGAACGAATGTATGACCTTTAAGGAAATTATAATAGGTGGGAAATTTTAAAGGAACTACTTCTTATTACCCACTTAAGTTCTTAGGTAGTAATACACTTACTCGATGAATAGATTAAATGTATTATAATGACAGTGTGTTTGGTCATGCCTTAAGATTAATTCATTATATCTTAACCTTGTACTTCGTATGTATACATTATAAATAGGAGTGAATGTATCTTGTTTTATGGAGTGATATTGATTGTAGTATGTTTAAGAATTAATATACTACATCTTAGCCTTATATATTGATTTAATTATGTAATAATATTATAATGAAAGGGATAGGAAATAAAAGTGAAAATAATATATATTCAATTACATGCTTATGCTTCATTATTTGTTTGTGGCAAGTGGAGTATTATGACGGACTCTAAACTATGTGAATGATAAATGAAAAGGAAATAAAATAGAATATATACATGCATGTAATTAGGTAGTGAAATAAACTTATGCATGTTTTAAGGTAAGTAATGGTAGTTTAAAATTAACGGTTAGAAGTCGAGTAATACAATGAGAGCTATTTACTAACTGTTAAGAAGAGTATATATATTTACAATTGTTATTATTGGTAGTTGACTAAGACATTTAGGTGTCGAAGATGTTTGTATGTCTAGGGTTTAAATGTTATTTATGACTAGTGTCAACACTGATTGTTCATATTGACATGGAAACAAAATATTTATTACGACCCTGACGGGTCCTACATTTGGTATCAGAGTGGGTCGAACCTAGTTAGGACCAGGGAACCCCCCGCACATTATTAAATCTAAACTGCTTAGAAGTTCATTGACCTAGACATGATGTTAGTGTTGGAAGGACTAGGAGTTAAAGTTTAATGTGTTCGACTAAATCACTAAGTTACGACACTTCCTTATCGAATTGAGAATCAATTTTGTTAGCAATCATGAAATTGGAAGAGGTCTTATGAGGATATCGAATGATTTATACATTGATTAGTAAGGGTAGATAGCCCCCCTGGAACCTGTAACTTGTAGCTAACTACCAGCGGTATCGTACTCAGGGATGTTTGATGTTTATATTTCGCCTCATGGAAAAGGATAGCCAAATAGATTGGAATTCTTACTTAAAAATTGATTGGGTATCGGTTGTGTGCCTATTGATGGATCAAGATTATAGTTTAATTGGATATCATGGACCCCCTTTTGAATGATTAAAGAGACATGGGAAACCAAATACATAAGCAACAATTATTTGGAAAAATATTACTAGAGTACAGTATATAAAACTACCGATGAATTTGGAAGATGACGACAAAAGAAATAAATGTGAAAAGAAAGTGAAAACTCACCATGGAAGTACTTGAGACTTAACTTCGGGGAGAAGTTCTATATAAGAGGGGTTGTATGTAATGCCCACCTCGGTACTTTAACTCATTAGACTAATGAGGGCACTCTTTTTGAAGTGAACCAACTAAAATAAAACATGAACCATGGAATTTACTTTAAATATTATCTTAATGAAATGAAAATGATTGAAATGATTGATGGAAGTAAAATTGCTTTTCTTTTATTGTATTGAGAGATGCAAGGTGAATTTTCCAGCCCAAGTGGGAGTGGAATTGATTCATCAACACTTTGTGTGTAATGGTGCATTGAATCTACATAATACATCGAATATAGGCATTGGCACAAACCCACCTAAATTCAGGTATGATATGCACATCAAGGTTGATCGGCTCAAGGATGCATATCTTGAGTGCACATAATTGATAAACATATCAAATATTGGAACTTTGAGATACATAATATCAAGCTTTGAAACCTCAAGTTGTGTACCAGACCTAGGTTTAGACAGGACCGTGCTCTAATGAGTGTACAACAAAGGAAAACTGAAGCATTCTTGTATTTCTTAGGCACATCAAGATCCACACCAATCAATTATCATCACATAACTAAATCCTACATTGTTCTTTCATAATAGAAGTACAAATCCATCCAATGGTACTTTCAAGAGTATCCTGAGGTCATTCCCATTAGTACCAGTAGAAAATTCCCCAAATACATGTACAAAAGGGTGCTCCCATACAAAAGTAACCTACAATTATACTTTTATCTTCCCATTATCTACAGTACGCAACAACTACTCGAGTCTTAATCTCCAACAACTAGTATCTCAAAATTGTTTTGATATTCGAGATTGGGACTTCAAAAGCTTGATAAATTTTCTGAACATTTTAGGGACAATACAAGTCTAACAATATGATAGAATAATTTGATTTGCATGAACAACATTCAAATATTTGTGGCAAATAACCTTTCAAATTAGTCAAATAGATTACTTGTCACCCCAAATCTGTATGACATGTTTTTTCACTTGTTACCCTATAGATTATTTGTCAAATAGGGTCAGCCCGTGGTGTATTTTGTTTATGGTGTAATTTTGACCTCGACATTAGTATGTTAAAATCCTGACATCCAAACCTATGGCATCATTCATCTCTGAAACTTAAGAAGAAGAAGAGTATGATCCAATAAAAAGCATAATGCTATCACTGCCCTTTCAGGCCATGGCCTAAGGAATTCTACCAACATATATATAATGTTTTGATGTACAATATGAGTTGTTCTGGGATGTAGAACCTTAGGTATCCTTTGCAGTAGGTATGGATCAAATATTTTGTGATGGACTAATGAAGATGTTAGAAAAACAAGATCGTAGAGCAATAAAAATAAACAGAAATGAAAATATAATCACACAAACACATTACAAGAGAGACACCAATATATCGTGGTTCACCCAAGATGGGCTATGTCCACACTAAAATTTCCAGTCCTTATTATTATACCATGCAGGAAAGTGAAGGGATACAACCTGCAGCACAACCGTTGCACTTCCTCTTCACTGTCTCGCAGTCTCTCTTATTGATCTCAGAGATCTTTACAATGCATAATATCTAATACATTAACCCTAGTTGTATTACAATGTCTTTCTTTTATAGGGGAAATACAATGGGAAAATACCACGGGTTACTCAAAACCATGGGCCCGTAAACTGTTGGCGAAAAAATACCCAATTTTTTTTTCTCAGGGGCATTTCCCTTGAACCCCCATTCACGAGGGTGCTGCCCCCGCAACCTCGTGACTCAAGGTCATTTTCCCCGAACCCCAATGTTGGGGAACGAGTGTATAGTCCTATGGGGTACACGGTTGAGACAATATCATCTATGAGACTGGAAAATATGGCTCCACAACCAACAATCTCCCACTTGGAGATTGATCACAACAACTCCACCGCTGCTGTACTTGTTGGGCCTTGGAATTGGAAAATTTCTCATCTACACCTTCACGCTAGAAGGATTATAAACTGAAACCGAGCAGGAACTCAGTTTCTCTCTAGTCACTACCTTTGTAAACATGTATGCAGGATTCTAGCTAGTATGTATCTTTTCCAGCTTCAGCAGTTCATCTTCCAGAACAAAGCGTATGAAATTGTACTTGAGCTGTATATGTTTAGTCCTGGAATGGAATGCTGAGTTCTTTGCAAGATGAATGGCACTCTGGATGTCACTATACAACCCACTATTCTCCTGCTTCTTACCCAATTCCTTCATAAACCTCTGCAACCAAATCATCTCTTTACTAGCCTCTGTAACAACAACATATTTTGCTTTCGTTGTTGAAAGTGCAACAACCTTTTGTAGTCTCGAAATCCAACTTACTGCCGTTCCACCTACAGTAAACACATACCCTGTGGTGCTCCTTCTACTATCCTTATGACCTACCATATCTGCATCAACATATCCCTGTAGAACAGTGTCTGAACCTCCAAAACATAGTGCCTGAGTGGTAGTACCTCTCAAATACCTGAGAATCCACTGTACTGCCTTCCAATGTTCTTTACCTGGATTGTTCATATATCTGCTCACAACTCCCATTGCATGTGCAATATCTGGTCTTGTGCACACCATGGCATACATCAAGCTACCAACTGCTGATTGATAGGGAATATTGGACATGTAATCTATCTCTTCCCGTGTCTTGGGACACATTTCCTTACTTAGTTTGAAATGGCTGGCCAAAGGTGTACTAATTGGTTTTTCATTCTGCATTCTGAACCTCTCCAACACCTTTTGTATGTACTCACTCTGAGACAATGTCAATTTGCGATTTTTCCTGTCTCTCATTATTCTCATACCAAGGATTTTCTTTGCATCGCCCAAATCCTTCATCGCAAATGAATTAGCTAGCTTCCTTCTTGATACATTTATATCCTGCATGTTAGACCCTGCAACAAGCATGTCATCCACATACAATAACAAGATAATATATCTTTCATTTTTTAGCTTCTTGAAATAAACACAGTGATCAGAATGTATAACCATGTTCTGTCATAAACCTGTCAAATTTTAAATACCAATGCCTTGGAGCTTGCTTCAATCCATACAAGCTCTTCTTCAACCTGCATACCAGATCCTCCTTCCCTTTGACCTCATGCCCTTGTGCCTACTGCATATATATCTCTTCCTCCAAATCCCCATGGAGAAAGGTTGTTTTTACATCTAACTGTTCAAGATGCAAATCTTCTACCGCCACTAGACTTAAAATAGTCCTAATTGACGTCATCTTAACAATAGGAGAAAATATTTCATCAAAATATATACCTTTCTTCTGTGCAAATCCCTTTACAACAAGTTTGGCCTTATACCGCTTCTTACCTCCTTCTTCTTCCTTCAACCTGTAAATCCATTTGTTCTGCAATGCTCTTTTACCAGCAGGAAACTGAACCAAATCCCAGGTCTAGTTTCCTACCAATGAGTCCATCTCCTCATTCATGCCTTTCTCCCACTTCTTTCTAGTTTCCACCTGCATTGCTTATTCATAACATTCTGGTTCACCAGCATCAGTCATTAATAAATAATACATTGAAGGAGAGTATCGTCCAGGGAGTCTACTTAACCTGGTAGATATTCTTACACTTGCAGGAGTTTCAGGTACTTCCTGCTGTTCTTGATTTTTTGGCACCTTTGGAACTTCATTTTCTTCAATTTCATCAAGTACTGTGTACTCTATGTTTTCCTTTTCCTGTTTCTTTCCCTCCAACTGATCTTTATAAATGACCTTTTCATTGAATATCACATCTCTACTCTTGATGATTTTTTTATTTTCATAATCCCATAAGCGAGAACCAAATTCATCAACCCCATATCCAATAAAGGTACATTTCTTGGATTTAGCTTCAGACTTTGTTCTATTTTCTTTATCAACATGGACAAATGCTTCACAACCAAACATTCTCAGAAATGATTAGTTTACCTTTTAACCTGTCCATGCCTCCTCTAGAATACCACCATCCAAAGCGCTTGAAGGCCCTCTATTTATTAAATAAACAACAATATTTACAACATCTGCCCAAAACTGTAAGGGAAACCTTGCATGCAATCTCATACACCTTGCACGCTCCATGATCGTTCTATTCATCATTTCTGACACACCATTTTCTTGTGGTGTTCTTAGGACTGTCTTCTCTCTATGAATCCCATGGTATGAATAGTAAATATCAAACTCCTTGCCGTGGTACTCACCTTTATTATCAGATCTAAGACACTTCAACCTTTTTCCTATCTCATTCTCAACCAAAGCTTTCCACTTCTGAAAAGTAGCTAACACATCATATTTATGTCTAATGCAATAAACCCAAGTTTTTCTAGTTGCATCATCAATAAATGTAACATAATAATGAGAGCCACCAAGAGATTGTACGTGAGCCGGTCCCCATACATATGTATGCACAAGCTCTAACTTTTCATTCTTCTTCTATTTCCCAACCCTGAGAAACCTGACTCTCTTCTGTTTTCCATAAACACGGTTCTCACAGAATTCCAAACTTACCTACTTCAAATCTGGCAACAACTTCCTTGAGTGGAGAATCTGCATCCCCTTCTCACTCATGTGGCCAAGCCTATGATGCCACAATGCTGTATCTGTTCCTGTGGAAGCTAAAGAGATAGAATGGTCAATATTATGAGGACATAAATACAACGTACCTACCTTGTCTCCTTTTGCTATCACCATTGATCCTTTAGTGATATTCCACCACGTTTCTCCAAACGTAGATAGACAACCGCCATCTCCCAACTACCCCGTTGAGATCAGATTTCTTTTCATAGCAGGAATATGCCTAACATATTTCAGCAGCCAATCAATTCCATTCTTAAATTTGATCCATACCTTACCCATTCCAACAATTTTACATGGCTCATCATCACCCAATAAAACATGTCCAAAATCGCCTAGAACATAATCATGAAAATATTTCCTATGGGTTGTAGCATGACATGAAGCCCTTGAATATACTACCCAATAATCACTAGTATTATCTAATGCAAGAATCAAAGCATCTTGTAACACATCACCTACTACATTTGCTTCTTAGGTAGTCTCATGTTGTCCATCTCCTTTCTTCTTTAGAGATCTGCAGTCTTTCTTCAGATGTCCTTTCTTTCCACAGTTTCGACACTCTATTTTTCCCAGTCTGGACTTGGATCTGCCCATTTTAGACTTGCCACAATTACCTTGTCTCTTTCCTTTCTCCTTTTGTCTCCCCCTTCTCTCCATAGTCAATGCATTACCTAATGTCTCACCTGTGATTTTTCTTCCCATTTCCTCGCTAAGAATAACACCAATAACATCATCGGATTTCAAGGTGTTTGAACCAGAGACATAGTTACTTACAACCATGACCAAGCTATTCCAGCTTTCTGGTAATGAACACAAGATTAAAAGAGCCCTAACCTCATAATCAAAGTTCACACTTACAACACTTAGTTCATTTGTAACTGTATTAAATTCATTTAAATGATTAGTAACAGATCCACCTTCAGACATCTTCATATTAAATAAACGCTTCATTATAAATACCTTGTTGGAGGATGAGGATTTTTCATACAGCTTACCCAGTGCACTCATCAAACCCTCCGTTGTCATTTCTTTTGAGATATTGAAAGCCACCGACGAAGCCAGGGACGGTCATATTGTTCCCAGTGCCCTTCTGTCAAGAACCTCCCATTCTTCGTCCTTCATAGTCATCGAATGCTTTGCTCTTCCTCCTAATGATAGGAATAGATCCTTCTGGTACAAATAGTCCTCCATTTGCATCTTCCATAATTGGAAGTTTTGGCCATTGAACTTATCGACCTTAAACTTTCCTTCTTCTTCCATTGCTCCCACTCGAACTAGAAACCGTAGTTTCCTACGGGTTTATCTGCCAAATAGACCTTTGGCTTTGATACCAATTGTTAGAAAAATAAGATCGCAGAGCAATACCAATAAACATAAATGAAAATATAATCATGCAAACACATTACAAGAGAGACACCAACATATCGTGGTTCACCCAAGATGGGCTACGTCCACACTGAAATTGCCAGTCCTTATTATTATACCGTCCAACAAAGTGAAGGGACACAACCTGTAGCACAATCGCTGCACTTCCTCTTCACTATCTCACAGTCTCTCTTCTTGATATCAGAGATCTTCACAATGCATAATACCTAATACATTAACCCTATCTGTATTACAATGTCTTTCTTTATAGGGGAGATACAATGGGAAAATACCACAGGTTACCCAAAACCATGGGCCCATAAAAGGTTGGTGAAAACAACCCCCAAATTGTTTTCTCGAGGGTGTTGCCCCCGAACACCCATTTCTCGCGGCGCTACCCCCAAAACCCAAGGTTGGGGAACGAGTATACAGTCCTTTGGGGTACATGGCTGAGACAATATCATCTATGATACTGGAATATCTGGCTCCACAACCAACAGAAGAAAGGTGGTTTTCTGTAAGCACCCTTAGGCTAACAATTATGCAACAACTAACTCATCTTTATGGTATCCTGTGGGTTTCGATGAGAGTTGAATTGTGCTAATACAGATACAAGAGCTTGTCCTGGGGGTATTCCTTTCATGGAACATGGTTGGTTGATTGGGAACACTCCAATTGGTGATTTATAAGGTTTGGCATATGCTCTATTTTAAACTCTTTAACATATCAATTGTTATATGTTTTCTTTCAATTTCATTTTATTAGTGATATTGGATGTTGTTAACGTATCGATGCTATAATGTCTATATGTATGCCAGGGTGATGCCAGGTGACTCTAGCACAAGGGGAGAAGCGTCATTTTTAGCCACAAAGAATCTCCCATGGAAAGGATTTAAATCTAGTGCATATACTAGTTAGCACTTGTTGTAATTTGGGAATTTTTTGAGAGTGCATGATCCATCAACAACCACATGGTTCGATTATTTTTGTTGTGACATACGACTCCCTTACCTATTAAATAACCTATTCCTATTGGAAGGTTTCCCATAAGTTTTCAAGTCACAAACTGAACATATTTTGTTCAATTTCTCATATCTATTGTTGAGAATAGTTCTACAATGTAATCCTTTCATATATCATTGTTTTGTCAAATATTTGGTTCTTGTTTAATGTATAGAAAAGGTTTTCAAATTTCACCATGAAAACCCCATTAAGAGATGTGGAAATTAAAAAAGTTCTTGTTAATATTTATTTCGAAATTTCATTCTTTTCCCCTGTTGAATTTCTTGCATAATCAATGGGTTTCTTAAATATGGAAACATCATTGAGAAAACCATCTATAAAGTTAACACATGCACAGTCTCAGAGTTTTGCATATCACAATTGTATTCTTGTATTCTTGTCGTGAGATGATTTCATTCTTGTCATAAGATGATTTCAACCCTTTGGGAAGCTCATTCTCTTTTTTCATGATGACATCTGAGTCCTTAATTCAATTGTCTTAGCCTTCAGCAGAGCCTACATTGCTTCATTATATACAGTGGTGTACCATCTAAACTTCTACAACATTTAATATCACATTCACAAACCATATAACACCATATTGTTGGTGGTATGGTCCAAATGATCAATCCAACAATCCTAAAAGGCGATTCCATAATCATGTCTACAATGAGAGGGCTTCAAACTCTTAGCTGCAACTAGAAAGAATGAGACAAAAAAGCACGCACACAGATGTTTGAACAAAAGGTTATAGGCCTTTTCCATGGCTACTTGTTGCATTTAGAGTTGTTGATGTCCTCCATTCATGGTGATAAAATGACAGGAGGGTCCTCCACGTAGTTGATACTTTAGTGCCATCCCGTGACAAGATTTAAAAGGCATTTTTTCCAAGGGTCAAACCACTAGAATTCCAATTGCTAAAGCTTCTGTCAAATCCGTTGTAAGTTTCTCCACCAATCGGGCACTAAAATTTTCTCCACTGTCTATTCAAATGTACTGATTTAGGATTTTGCTCAGGCACTTAATGCTCAAAGAAAATAAACTAGTGTACCTTATGCTTTCCAAATAAATCCAACTTTGCTAGCATATGTATGTAGTGTGGTTGTAAGCATTTACCAAACTACTATCATACATTTCATGTAGGTTACTTTCAACTACTGATTTTGTCCATGGGTGAATTAAGATGTTTTCACACACCTTTGGAAGGTATTTTCCAATTTGAATATCCCAATATAATTTTTAACCCATTAAAATTCTAACACCATTTTAATTCATGCATGTATGCAAATAAATAAACTCATAAATTGGCATGCATAAACTCATCAACTCTAGATATTTCATATTCATTTCATTCATAAACAATTATTTAACTTAAATGGTATAATTATACACATTTTAGAGTAGAGATGGAACTCTTATCTTTTAAATTAGATGGTTGAAGAAATTTGTTTCTTATGAGAAAATGTTGACCCAACAATATGCATTCAATGTAAATATAACTTTCAAGCTAAGTTATGAGGCCACCATGGTGAAGGAAACTGGTTATAGACTAAGAGGTCCCTCACCCAACCAAATTACTCTTAGGTTTGATAAATCTATTAAAAAAAGACCACTCCAAGGAACCGTTCAACGATTGAACAATCATGGAATTATCATCCACTACGTACATGGCACAAGGAATACGCCTCTCCTCTCTGGTAGTAGTCCCTCAACAATATTCTCCCCTGTAATGATATCGATGTAGGAAAGAATAACTCATCATGTTGTTTATCTTATAACCTGTAGAAAAAAATATTGTCTACAAGGTACATGATGAGCAACTAATAGTAGGAAAAATGGAGGCTTATTAATGACAACCTTTGTGCTCTTCTATCATTGTTATCACCCTAATTTCTCTCACGTGTTTAATCTTCAGTATTTCCATACAAAAAAACATCTTCAATATTTCCATAAAGAAACATGTCTTCAATATTTCCATATATAAAAATGACTATGGCAGTCTTAGCCCTCATTTCCAAATCATGTGACCTTAGTGATCTCATATCAAGAACCAAGTCAAACCAAAGTTTACCAAAGGATGCATAGCACAATATCAACCCCATGTTCTACAGGCAAAGCATGTAGGAAATCCTTAAGAACCTATATAACACCCCAAAGTTAGAAAAAAAAACATTATTTTGTCAATTCATTAATGAATGTGCACCTTCCAAAATGGTGTAATAAGTGTGGATTTGATCAAGTAGTTATTACTAATTACAAGGCTTGATCCAATCTTTCATTAGTCATCCTTATCTAATTACTTGTGCATTAGGATAGTTTACATTGAAGCTAACTTCAAAAGAAGATACACCATTTCACATATAAATAAATCCATTGAGGTCACACATTCCATCCACAATCCATAATAAATTTATGATGTTGGAATTCCAAAAGAGAGGGCTAGCACTCTAGCCATAATTTCTCTACAATCAAGAATCCCATCACTCTGAAACTTAGAGTTGAAGAACACAATAAGGAAAGAGGCCCATCTTTAAATGTGGCTTTGGAGACCATTTAGCAATATCAAGCCATCAACAAAGTGTTGTTGCAAGAAGCATTTCCATTGGATTCTTGGGATTAAATTTAGTCATTCTCCATAGCTGATTCATATTAAAGTATAATTGTAAATAACATTTCCATTGGTTTCATAATTATTTTATTTTATTTTTATTTAAAAATAAAGATGTTACTCATTACAAGTGAAAAACATAAAGAAAAAAACCTGCAATGATGCATCTTAACCCAAGAATCCACACATATCAATTCTTTGATAGGATATAGATATACAAGGGCTAGGCTTGAAAACATCTCATTCATATTGAACAATTACTTTAACTTACATTAAGTTGTATAATTATGTCCATTAAAACATAACTCCCTTTACAAAATACAATTCAAATAGGATTTCTCATGCAACTAAATTTTAGAATTAAAAAATTAAAACAAAATAATAAAACATAATCAATCCATTTTCCAATATGGGTACTCATCATTGAATTTTGAGAATCTGTGTGGAAATCCATTAAACTCTGATCCAAAGTATTCAAAATGAGAGTTATTATCACATCAATTTTAATTTTGAAAATGTTAAAGTAAAATAAATAAATCCATTTCCAAACAATGATATTCATCAGTCATCAGTCATCACTCAACTTTGACATTCTCTGATGGGGAGTTCATTAAACTCATTTCTCCAAAATATTCAAGGACGAAGTTAATGGATTGCTTTTGGAGATTATAAAATTACAATATAACTATGCTCAAATTTTTCAAATGTGCTTTGAAATTTTCTCAACTTTGAGATTCTCTAATGATAGTCCATTAAACTCGTTACTCCAAAATATTCAAGGTGGAAGTTAATGGGTTGCTTTTGAAGAATATAAAATTACAATATGACTATGCTCAAATTCTACATATATGTTTTGAAATTTACTCATGTTTGAGATTCTCTAATGGGGAAGTCCATTAAACTCGTTACTCCAAAATATTCAAGGTGGAAGTTAATTAAAGTTTATAAAATTACATTATGACTATGCTCAAATCATTCAGTTGCGCTTTGAAATTTCATAAAATATGTGAGAAGAGAAAATTACCTTTTAGAGAATGGTTTGCATAAAATAATATAAGCATATATTATCAACTTCAACTTTTCCATTACCATTATCTTTCAGAGAATGGTTTTCATAAAATGATAAAAGCACATAACATCAACATTGTCATGGGGAAGAAACCAAGATTACTCCATTGAAATCCTCTTAACTTAAGTTTTGGTTATCATGATATTAAAATATACGCAATGATCAAGGTAAAACAAAAACATCCATAACTCTCAGAACTCTCTTTCCGCTGTGATTTTCATTACAACCTGCACACACACAGTCATATCATATGACTTTAACGGAGAGATTCTTCACCTTTACCACTCCCCAGACAAACAATACCTTATATAAACAAAGAACTGCATTGTATAATGTGTATATGACAAACTTGTTACAACGAATAATGAATACATTACTCTTTGGACTTTTCAAAGAGCTCCATCCCAAACCACTACTAGGAAACATGGCAGCATTGGTATTATTCCTCTGACACCAAAATCCATTATCATTTCAACAACACTAACAATAACATTCATGCAATATCTATAACAATAATTCAAAACTAGATGAATTGAATCTGGGATGAGAAATTCTCTACAAAACATGAAGCTACTGCCACTCAGAAAACCACCAAGTTGTGTCATGAGATTAAATTCAATCATTCTCCATAGCTGATTCATATCAATCCCATCTTTCCTCATGGAGCTCCTCTAACCATGGATTTATTCTAAACTTCCATAATAATGTCAACGTCCCTGAAACCCTAAAACATCACGCCCACATTAAGTCACCGCATCCAGTGAATTTTCGCTTAGAAATTCGAAATTCGGCGATTTTTTGTGCTTGCCAAATTTGTTTGATGAAATTCGCCATAAAAATTGTGATTTCAAATTTATTCAACCGACGATTTCCAAAGCGATTTAATTTTCCATAAAAATCGGCAAATCAGAATTAAAATCGGTTTTGGGGCCGCGAGCGGGTAAAGGAAACTCTAGTCTTCGGTTGACCAACGAACTCCCACGCGTCTTCGGCAAGGTTCATTCCGCAGTCCCGAGTCTGTCGTCCACATGTAGTCTAGAGGCAGCACCCGACTGTTAATATTATCACTCATTTCCAACTTGCCGAAGCATCAAGGTAATGGACCACCTTCTTGGCATTAGTAATGGAGGTGGAGGTGGCGGAGAAGGATGTAAAGGAATATCAGATGAACAAAAAGTTGCAGTGCAACAGGATTATGACAAATCAAAATCAGAAAGGGGCAAAAAAGAAGCAAAAATACATATGTCAGAGGGAGATTGATGTGTCTTCTTCACCTTAAATTGCTTCTCTCACCTCAAAAATTGGTGGCTCAAGTTCCAACCCAACAACAAGAAGTGGAACAACTACACTAAACACATTTTGGAAACCTGTAGAGAAACATCAAGTTGATGATGTTGTTACATAAATGTTTTATGCATGTGCCATTCCATTTAACGTGGAAAGAAGTCCATTTTTAAAAAATGCAGTTAAGAAGATTGTTGGTTTTGGCAAGGGGTATGTTGCTCCTGGATCTGAAGCTTTAAGGACCACACTATTAAAAAAACTAAGGAAAGAGTGACAAATAGATTGGATGGAATTAAAGAGTCTTGGGGGACTACAGGTAGCACTATTTTGATTGATGGTTGGTCAAATTCATACCATCGGCCACTTATTAATGTTCTTGTTCATTGTCCTCAAGGGGTATATTTTTTGAAGGCAGTTGATGCAATGAATGAGATGAAAAAATCATAATTTATTTTCAGCATTTTGGATGATGCAATTCAAGAAGTTGGGAAGCAAAATGTGGTCCAAGTTGTCACCGACAATGCCTCAAATTGTGTTGGTGCAGGAAAGATTATTATGGAGAAGTATAGAGCTATTTATTGGACCCCATGTGTAGCTCATTGCTTGGATTGATTGCTGCATGGTTTAGCCAAATTTCCATGGGTTAATGAGAATCCGAAGAGCAAAAACTACTGCAAACTTTGTCATTAATCATCGTATCACTTTGAGATTATAGAGGAAAAATGCATCTAAAGAGTTGTTGAGGCCTTGTGATCAACAAGGCCTTGTGATACAAGGTTTTCTACTTTTTACATCACTCTGAAAAGAATTGTTGAGGAAAAAACAAGCATAAGAGTTATCTTTTGCACTACTGAGTGGGATAGATCTCACCTTTCAAAAGATTCAAAGGGAAAGCATATTGAACAAATAATGCTAAGCAACAATAGATTTTGGGAAAAGGCTCAGAAAGTCCTAAAAATGTGTGATCCAATTGTTGAGGTGCTTCGCATGGTTGATGGTGATAAGATTGCTATGGGATTTAATTATGAGGCCATGGATCGTTGCAAGGAAAATATTTCAAGTTCTTTTGATAATGTGGAAGCTAATTATAAAGAGATATGGGAGGTGGTTGATCAGAGATGGAAGATGATGCATAGCCCATTACATGCAGCAGCATGTTATTTGGACCCTACATTGTTTGGGATACAAAGAAATCAAGATGAGGAGGTCATGAGTGGACTTTATGAGGCCATTGACAGGATGCATCTAGATGAGTCTATTGCAACTTTGGTTAGATCCCAGATTAGAGCATACAGGTTACAAGAAGGCCTATTTGGAACTGCAACAACAAAGAGAGATAAGGCTTTGGTTGCTCCAGCAGCGTGGTGGGAGTTTTATGCATCAGGATCCCTAGAATTGCAAAAATTTGCAATTTGTATCTTGATCCAAACATCAAGTGCATCAACTTGTGAAAGGAATTGGAGTGCTTTTAGCCATATTCATTCCAAGAGAAGAAACATGTTGTTATCGGTAAAATTAGGAGTTCTTGTTTATGTTCGCAATAACTTGCAATTGGATTTAAGCAATGTGGCTAAAGATGAGACAAATTCTTCTAGTCCATGTTTGGAGCCTATTGCAGATGCATTAAGAGATCAAGATGATCTTGACAATGAGAGTGATGAATCCAATGTTGATCATGATTCTAGTGGTTTCACTCCCCCAAGCCGTGCTCTTGATGATTTAGAGCTTTTTGATGTAACAAGTAGGCCACGAGAACAACAACAATAAAACTTGTGTTCTCATTCTAGTCTCTAGACTTCTAGTTTCTGTTTGGGATGCTATTTTTCTAAATAGTGGCTAGCATAAATATTAATGACATTTTTATATTATGTTTTATCACTTTATGAACATGTTTTTAAATTTCGGTCAAGATGTAGTCATGTAGACTCTAATGTTTTCAAAATATATGTTTAATCATTGATGTTGCCATATTTTTATTTCTATGTTTCAATGACTATCATGTTCATACTTCATTATTTTGATGTGTTCATTATTTTTATGATTCTATGACTATCATGTTCATACTTCATTATTTTGATGTGTTCATTATTTCTATGATTCTATGACTATCATGTTGATTGTTGATGTGTTTAGTGTTGATAGTTTAATGAGCATAATGAAATTTATTGAAAATTTTCATATATTTTTTAATTTCCATATTTTATAGTCATTTGAACTTAATGCCGAATTTTATGCCGATTTTTATCGCCAAAATTTCAAGTGCAGATTTTTTGCCGAATTTCAAGGTCGTCGAATTCGAATCCGAACTCGAACCAAGTGACTTAGCACCCACGCAAAGACAAGAATTGTGATGTTTCTTTCACGGGAGAGATTCAGGATGGAGTATTTCCAATGGGGAAACGTGCTGGGTAGAATCCATATTGTATGCATTGTATATTGGAGCGATGAACAACTTGGAATAGAGCACAAAGGTGCTGGACACATACCAGCTTTGGAAAGAATCTAACGACTTTGTCTACAAATAAGATTCTTATTTTAGTCAAATACCACCCAACAGTGAGCACAGGTAGTGAAAAGCTTTGGTATTAGTATTAGTGTCTTAGTTACATAAGCTTTGGTTTAACCTTCAAATGTATGATTAGATTTATCACTGCATGAGTTTTAGAGTTTGCACATTTCAGTATATAAACTTATGAAAACAGAGCATGGCCCATTCTATTTAGAATGGACTATGTAATTGCTTGTTCTGTGAATGCACACAATTATAATTGTTTACATGCAAGGAATCCAATGGGTAATTACATGCTTCTTGATTGCTACAAGCTCAATTAATGAACAAAGTTTTATTTACAGATAGATGACAATTGAGTGAGTGAGTGATGCTGGTGATAGGGAAAAACACTGAAGAATTAGAAAATAAGTACCTGCTGGTGATAGGGAAAAACACTGAATCCTGGAGATGTAGATGAGAGCAGATGCACTGAAGTTTCAAAGAGAGATCCGATGACTGGAACTCTGAATCTGAATCTGGGAGATGCAGAGAAGAATAACAATCAGAGCATTGGCGTGGGAATTGAATGAGTTTAAATAGAGCAGCATAGGAGGTGTAACGATGGGGAGGTAGGTGGCCATGCATTTACTGGAGCAGGCACTGGTGGACCCCAGCGGCGGATGTTAGGGGGAGTGAGTCGATCGCCGGACAGGAAGACGCGATGATCGCCGATAGGAAAAATCGTCGCATACTTAGATAACGCTAAGTGCTTACTTGGCACATGTATTAAATGAATATTAGTGGCCAAGTGTTTTTAACATCAAATAGTTAATATATTGCATTAAATGAATGTCGCCTGCTAAATGGCACATGTATTAAATGAATGTCGCCTGCTAAATGGCACATGTATTAAATGAAGTTCACTGACCAAGTGTTTAGCTCGCAAGTTTTAATTTTGTTTTCATTTTTATATTTTTTTATCGTTAATATATCACATTAAATGAATAATGGTTACTAAGTGCTTACTTGGCACATGTATTAAATGAATTTCCATGACTAAGTGTTTAGGTGACCAATTTTAATTTAATAATTATTTTATATATCAGAAAATAATTATCAAATATATGTACTACACCAATCACAAAAATAATAAATCTAATTTCGAAAACTTCTAAAAATATTTTTATTTTTAGTAAATTTATTTTAATAATAAAAATTTGAAAAACTTTAATTAACCCTGTGTTAAAAAATTTAACACAAATAAAAGTCAACAAAATTTGGGGACCCCAAATAATAGTTATAATCGCGATTAGAAAAAAATAAAATATATCACATAGCACTACCACTATTGTTTTCCTTATTATATTTTCAATTTATTTTTAAAAGTACATCGCCACCATCGTCATTTTTCTTAATATTATCTTTTTCCATTTATTCTTATGAACGTCATCATTATCCACCTTTTATTTATGGCGAGCCTTATTGTATGACACCCATCTCGCCCCCATCGCATATCATCCATCTGATATGCATGCCCTCATGGACCATGGCCATCGACCATGGTGATCCATTGCATATGCCGGGCCGGGAGTTGTCTAATCATTCAGGCAGAATCCTTCCACGTCCTTACCGTCACTCGGTCACCTCGGTCCACTCAGAGCCGGCATCGAGAAAACCAAGGTCGAAAAACTCTTCATCTGTATACGGTCAGCATTAATGGCAGACTCATTCAAAATTTGAAATTCTAAGCCCGCTCGATTTTGAAATGGTAAACCCGCCCAACTCGGATTAGGCAGCATTGTTCAGGTCTGCAACTAGAATTCATTTCTTGAACGGAAATCCGTCTCATGCTCTCCACGACGTCGACGTTCACCAGCTTCCGTTTCTTCACGACCACCCATCTTTGCGGATAAACCATCGTGTCGAAGTCGGGAGGATGCAGAACTATCCGCTCTGGTTATTCTCTTTGATTTATTTGACGAGAAGTTCCTGTGCTCGGTTTGAAGGATTTGCCAACTTAGAAGATCACAGCAAATGAAGCGTTTGGCTGTATTGGTGGCCAGTAAAAGTGGGAAAGCAAGTGCAAATGAAGCAGCAGCTTGTATCTCAAGGTATTTGTGAATCGTGGGCTGTAACTAAAATTATCCGAATTCTCCAACGTGACGTTCTTGGTTTTTTGTTTTTTTGTATTTTTCTGAATGGTTTTTTGTTTGTAGAGGGCACTTCAAAGGATGTGCAGTTTACTCTGATAATTACAGTAAGGAAGTCCATCCTTTGAGCAATGAAATAGAGGTGAACGAAAGTAAAGAAAGTGTGAAAGAGACATGTGCCTCCTGTACCACCCCCCGTCGACGAGCAAACAATCTGGTTTAGATCCTAAGCAGGCTTTTGAGTGGAACATTTTGCTCCGGTTATCTTCAACCATACTATTGTAGTACAAGACGTATTATCGATTTCATGATGATAATTTCAGTACCTGAGAAAATTATGTTGAAATTTTTGTGACGAAGCTCGTGTAACGAGATGTAGAAGTTCTTTATAATGAACCTAATATGTTTTGTGGAGTTGGTTTTCTATTGACAAATTTGTAGTCGGAGGACAAATTCTAATTAACATTGGATGATTTTATCCGGTTAACGTCGTATGATTGTGATTTTTGACTGTGTATGAATGTAACTTCAATTGTATGATTGCAACTTCAATTGTAGTATAACAGCACACCACACATCGGCAATCCTTATCTCGATTGCACATTCTTAAAATGGATTGACGTGTCACCGCTAGTCCCACACAGCTCCGTTGGTTCAAATGAATGTTGCAGCTCGGTCAGTCCGATGGTCCTCATCGTCCTTGATGGATGTATACCATTGCCACTCGATGATCCATATAGATACCCATGCCAATGTGCATTTATCCATCGCTTGAAAGGTGTTGCAATTTATTACAGGCAGTTAGTGTTAACTACAACCAGGTCTATGGATGTACTTGTAAAAGGCAGGCTTTATTTCAAATTTTGAGCTACAGAACGTGCCTGGAAACTGTCCATTTTTTCCCTAAAGGATCCTTTCTTGTAACAATCCATTTTTTTGGTCAAGGTTGCACTGCTAGAGCGCTTGTGAAGGAGTTATCCATTCCAGTTGAAGTATGCCATCCTCTGAGCAATCTATTTGTTTGAATTTTTTCACCCTCTGTATTCTAAATGCCAGTTGGGGTTTTCAAATACCCTCTTGTAGTTCTTCCTTTAACTATTTCGTTCGCTCTTAGAAAGAAGGAGAAAGCTGTGTAGAGGTCTTTATGGGATTTAACCTTGCAGATGATTTTGTGGCATTCATCCATTTTCTCTCTTTCAATTATATCCTCAAAAATACATGAGTGATTTGGCGATTTACTTGTAGGCGTCTAGACCTGGGCGTGAAGAGATCGCAACAGTTTGTCTCCTTTGTTAAGGATTATAGAGTTCACACCCACTGTGTGGAGAATCTATGTGTTTCTGCCAACGGAGGACATTTGTTCTTCTCATTCTGTCTCTGCCGTACACGCAAATTCCAATGAGATGCTTGTCGAAACAAGCATTGATTTTGCAGTTCATGGTGCTTTCAAAAAAATTATGAGAAGGGGGGTAAAAGCTTATGGATTCTTTAAAAAATTTAGGAGAAAATTTGAAGTTTAAGGCAGTTACATAATTAAAGTCAACAAATATTAGGCTACATATTGGGCGAACCTTATCGAATAGACAGAGTTTTATTTAAGGCTCGCCTATATGGTGTCAGAGGCATATCGCATACATCTATAACATATGGCATGAGTTCCACCATGGCATAAGTTTCGCCATGGCATGAGTATGGGCATCCGTGGATGCTCGTCTGCTCCGGTGACCGAAAACGTGCTATCGAATCTGCGGCGTTGGAAACCTCCCAACACATCTCACACTCAGCTGTATTTGTCAGTTCCTCTTTAATTTCCCATCATGTTATTAGTGCATACGGTTGCATCTCACCTATCAATTTTCTGAGGGCGCCATTTTCATTTCAGAATGCGAGGCAGATTTAAATTTGAATTTGAATTTGAGGATGCTAGGCAAATTTAAGTTTGAATTCAGTGACAAAGTAGTCACCGATGCCACTCATTGTTGGGAAACTGTATTTTGGTTGGGAGGAGTCGGTCTGTTTATCATGGCGAATATTCAGCCTATGAAGGCCTCTTTCATTTCAGCCAACCAATTCTCTAAGTGGTTTTGCTTTCAGTTAGTGCCAGTGCTAATGCTGGTTAGGGAGCCGATGATGGCCATGGCCTCCACCTTGCTCATTTAAATGTGAATTCATGCAGGCGTGTTATATATATATATATATATATATATATATATATATATATATATATATATATAGTTAGATATGAGGTCGATTAATGGCAGGGATGATGGCCATGAACTTGAAGACAAGAGGCAAGTGCAAGTCAATTCATGGGAGCTAATGATTACTTCCATCCTCATAGCAAAATCCCATGAATGGCCTCTACAAGATTTCTGATATATGAAAATCCCAACAATTTCTCATCCAAAATATTTCTGCATGTTTCTTGCCGTTCACAACTCGGTTCAGTCATGCTTTGAATTCCTCCACCGAAACCGATTTATCTTTCTCTGTAGACGATGCTGAAGTTACAGGGCTTGTAGGCTTCTCTGTTTTAGTAAATTGACCACAGAAACCAAGTTCTGTCTGCACTAATGGGAGATTACATGTAGTATCTGATCCACCACCGAGGGAGGAATTGGATTGAAGTTGAATAAAGTTTCTCGTCTACACTTGAAAATGGATGCTCATGAGCATCCACTGGCTCCGGCGACGGAAAAGGAAATGTCAAATATGCAACCAGCCCAGTCTAATCCGCCAACCATGTCCGATCGAGTTTGATTGGATTTTGTGTGATTCTATCCCTAGTTTGGAAACCAAATATCTATAATTTGTAAACCAAATACTCTCCACCTGGATCCCTCATACAACTCTTTACTCGACTGCTGGTAGACTCAATGCAAGGCGATCCATGACATCCATTTGACGTCTTGAAATGCTGGATTTCGTTTCACTCCTCACTTTCTTATCCTCATCAAGTGTTGTTCATGACCTCTGGAGGCCCTCCATTCGTGAGGCTTCCCTGGCTATACCATTTGCTACTTTGTGACCGCTCTGAGGGAATGAAGTATTTTGAGCTCACTCAACAAAAAATTGAAAAACTCTCAGGTCGACACTTTTTGATGTAAAATTGTCACCTTACTATTTCTTTTACAAGTTTGGTTGTGTTGTATGCATTATGGACTCAGTGTTTAACAAATTGGTTTGATTAAATCCTAACCCTCATCAGTTTACCTTCATTTCAGTTATGGATTGCCTAGGTGTGTATATTCAGAGAATCGTCAAGAGCATAATGATGCCTACTATATGCTACGTGTTGGCCCTCTAATGAATATGTTCTCTAAACCTCGCGTTGGGATCTTGTGCTTTAAATATTACAAAATTCTCATTGTAATTGGTGATTTCCGTGAATGAATCTTTAATTTAATTTATGCTTATAAAATTTTAGGTGAAATATTACAATGGTCGTGAATGCTGAAGTATATGCTCTATTGTATGAAACCACTCATTTATGTGATATAGTATTTTTTAATAGTAATTTTATTATATATAATAATTTTTAATAATTAAGATTATTATTATTTATATTAATTACATGTTTTATTATTGTTAGAATAAATGTTAATTTGTATATAAATAGAGAATTCATATTTTATTGTATATTAAAAATAGAGAGTTTGGAAATTGGCATGAATATTGAATTATAAAAATTTAATTGGATTTAATGTTACATTTCAAAATATATAAATTGTATTTTTTTTTTTATAAAATTTATTTAAATTATATCAATTTAATTCGATTTAATGCTACATTTCAAAATATATAAATTGTATTATATTTTTATTTTTATAAAATTTGTTTATATATATATATTTGGTATATAATTTTTCTTATATCACAATTAGATATAGATTTAGGAGACTTATAATTATATGTTTATATAATAATAATAAATTTTTACATTAAAGAAATTGATTAAGAAAAATAATATACTTTTTGTAACATGTGACTAATTAAGAGATCTTGTTCTAATGAATATGTAATAAATTGGCATGATGTAAACTAGCTTTTAGTGTTAACTTTTTGTCTAATTACAAGTTTAGTTTTGTTATTATTCTAATCAATAGGTAATAAATTGGCACGATGTAACCTACCTTTAGGTGTTAGCTTTTTGTCTAATTACAAGTTTAGTTTGTTATAGCAAATAATTTAGAAATGGTAAAATTATTAATATTTTTTCCATTTTAATAAGAGTAATATAGAAAAATGATTGTCACACCCATTGTACACCAATCTATGTGATGTGACAAACACATTTTCAATTTAATCTTAACCATGTGAGATATGACCAAGTTCAACTAACACTAAGTATCCAACTTCCAATAACTACCCAACTAAATCACACTCAACCATATTTATTTAATTAGCACGATGACAACACTGTAACAATGTACCTGAAAGAAACCAACTAACACTAAGTATAAAACTTCCAAACTTTGTTAAGGTGAATGTAATGTATGGTACAAAGAGCTGACAACCTCCTAAAAACCAACGAAGTTACAAAGTGCCAAGGACAACATTCTTCTCCTTGGTCTCACCATTAAATAAATCAAAACAACCATACAACTTACAACAAAACTACCCCGATTACAATAAAATAAATTGAAGAATTTTGAAGTCATGAAATCAATTCTTGTTTTGCGCTCCTTGTTGACAAACATAACTATTTCTCTTCATGAAATGGACTTTATAATGTTCTAAAAGTCATGATTAGGCCTACATAAAAGGTAGTAATAAATCAATTTCCACACTCAAATCCCCACACAAAAGCCCCCTAACTCTATCCTAAAAGTAAATAATGATTTAAAAGTCACACTACTCATCACTTAAGGTTTACTAACAAATTAAAGTCAACATTTTCTTGGTGAAAACCTCCTCTCTCCACTTAATATCTTCATTCTTGATGTGTAAAACATTAATACCTCAAGAAATTGGATCCCTCTAGGTGCTTAATAGATCCAGGTTTAAGATGGATCTATGTTGTTATAGAAAATCAATCAAAATTATCACTCGCATAATATTCATCAATCCACATGTCACTTTGTTCTTTGTTTTGTGTTCATGCCATGCTTTTAACCTATCTACCCATTAACTTTAGTTTAATGATCATACATAGTCCGCTATAAAACGCCTTGATTACTTTTGACCTAAGCTAGGCCCTAGCTAGTCCACTCTTTTCCTATTTCACCAAGATACATTAAGAGGGAGGGAAAAATGGAAATCATGGATAAGTTTATCATGCCCATAATCGAGTATCCATATTGTAAGAATACAATTCAATTTTATCATTTCCATAATCTAGTATTCATATTGTAAGAATACAATTCTAATATACTTACACTTGGAAACTCAAAATCATGTAGAATTGATTCGAGTTCTTGGATGCTCCATATACCCATAGTTAGAAAAGTTTAACATCTTGCCCAAAGGGTTCTAGTTGAATGATTTTGTGTCTCTTCTTCCACGTTGCATTATTCACTATTGTTTAGTTTCATTCATTTCGATGGTAACTTTCTAATCTTCTACAAACTTTCATTACCATTCATCATGTCATCAAACTTCTAAAATTTTATTACCTTTCACTACAGTATTTGAAGAGGGCTCACTACTTCCCCATCCTCCCTAAAAAATTTAATCATTCATGTCTAATGTTCATGCTATGGCGCTTTATCTACACCGACTTCACAAATGCAAGCTTTAGCTTACTTCCATTTTGCATTTTTTCAAGAAAAAATTGGCTTTGCTGCAACACACAAGCTCGACATTAGAGTTATTCTTTAGTATGAAAAATTCCCTTTGTTATTAACTTTTCTTCAATATTGTTCTTGAACAAAAATCAACAAACCAAATTGTCTTCCTTCAAAAATTATTGGATAACTACAACAACTATTTAATAATGGCTCATTACACAACAAGGACATCATCGACTCTACAATGGTTCAGGAATGTATTCATTACTTATGTTGTCCCCATCATGAATATCTATAAATGTTTCAAATTCAGTCTTTGTCTACAACTATACGAGAATATCAAGTTCATCCTCTATTTTATGGTTTACTTCGAATGTACTCTCTTTCAAGGCATCTTCTTCTAGAAAGCTTCTAGTGTTCAAAGTAATAATTTATTTTATTGATCCATAAACACAGGACTTATAGACCACATACCCGACCAACATAGATCTGTGGGGAGATTCCTTATTCATGGTGCAACCCTGAGTGATAAATTTCTCATCTACTAACCACCAATAAGCATAAGAGGATGGGCCTTTCTTTAAAATGGTTTCAAGGCTTCAACTTTTAGTTTCCCGTAGTATTTCATTGCTTGGTTACTTTGCTTGTGGTGGACATATTGATGCCAACTAAGTTCCCCATATGTATTTATGGTAAAAGTTGAGGCTCAACATTTTATTACCGTCAAGCCAAAATAAACAACATACATTATTTGGATTAATAAATGAAACCAATGCACTCTAAGGTTTCCAACCAAGTAGAACTCTATAAGATTGGATACTAAACCCAACAATACATACTATGTTCTAACTAGAAGTGGGTATTCTCTATTTCTTGTGTAAATACGCTTACCTGGAACACAATTTAAACAATAATTTGTGGTTAACTAGAAGAGACCATCAATCAAAATGTCCAATTGTATCACTATAGGTAATGTCATGCATAATTACTTCATTCGTATCTCAATACAAAGCACAGTTCAACCTTGATGAATCATACATATATCGTGACTTTATCTCAATGTACATTCTTTTAGGTAATGACACATAAGCTATTGTACATGTTTCTGATTAGAGATTGATCAATACAAAACATGCACATATTTTTGTTATGTTAATTTTCATATTGCAAATCTGATTTACAGTTTCGAATAATTTACTAAAAATTGTTAACTAAAAACACACTGAGATCTAACAAATCACACAACAAAAAATAAAGTTAATCACACACATTTGACACTTAGATTTACTCTAGAAAACACCAACTTATAAAAATCACGGGCTCCCATCCTAGGATAATGTGGCCCATTTAGGAATTACAATGATAGAATTCTAGCCTTCACACCTCAAGATCAGTCGGTTTCGGTCTTGTTGTTTTCTAACCCTTAGCTGCCCCTTGCTTATTTCTTTAGCCCCTTCCCTACACACGTGTATGGAAGTACTTCTCCACCCACTCAATGAGATCTCATTCACTCATTTTGTGTGTCTATTGTATCACCTCCTCTCCTTAGGCTTCATTTTATATTATTACAATGACTAAAATACCATGGGCCCTCCATATCTCCTTAGTGATTTTAGATCACTTAAGATCCATGGCTACAAATTAATCTTTCAATGTCACAAACTAAGTCACCTATTAGGAATAATAACATAAAATTCACTTTCCCTCTTAAGCAAGTTCGTAGAGAGGTCTTATGGACGACTCATGTATGCCCGACACTTGGCCTATGCAGAAGTTCCTGTCCAAGGTACAAATACTAACAATAATGTGGATGGTTGTATAGAGTACTGCAACATTTATCTTGTGGAACACCGTGTATGTGGGCATGTTGGTGCAAATGGATTGGGACAATCAACAAATAGGATAGCACTATTTTATTTTAGGAGCTATTGAAGATACCCTAAGAAAGTTAAAAGCCATGAACGATATATTTTCTACCTTGATTAACTTAGCTTATAAGGTAAATTCAACAAGGGAGTGTTGGAAACAAATTCAATTAACATCAATTAGGGAAATAGAGTGAAGAATGACCGTCCTAAGCAAATAGAAAAATAGGGTGGTATTATTATTAGTCCCACCCCCCGAGGAGGATACAAAGGAGATACATGCAAACAAGTGTATACATTCTCAAATATAAATGAGGTGGCCATCCCTATGCTTAGGGAATTATCTCAATACAACATGGAATCAATGCCAAGACGGGTTTGATGATTAGTATACATGAATAATTTGTGGGTATAATACATCATGGGAGTAAAGACATGAGACCTGTTAAGACACGAGAAACAACATAACACGAGTAAAGAGCATCTATACAATAAGAGATCTAAGTAAACAATTAAGCAAGTAAAATACTCAATATCATCACACATTAACAATATTGGTGGAAAGAATTTGTATTACTATAGATAGGGAAATACATGGAAGAGACATAGAACTACAACCGAGGCTTAACTCTGCAGCCCTTCTCCATCCAATCCATTTGCCATATCCTTCCAAGGAAGTATGAGTCCTCCAATAGGTGAATGGAGATGTTCCAAGGATGATTTCACCAGCATATGGATACCATAGACTTCCTCCCTTGGGATGGGAGTGAGTTTCTTTTAAATAGGAGTAAGTGGATATGATATGGATAGGATAGGTTGAGATAGGGTAGGAGAGAGATAGGGGATCCTTCCAAGGAGTTAGGAACCGAAGGCCAGCTCCCCCAACAGGTCAGGGATAAAAATCCAAATCAGCAACCTTTGAGAATGAACTCAAAGAAGCTATTTTTTCCCATTAACTGACTTCGTTGCACCCTGTAATGAGGTAAGGTGCGACACTGCATGTTGCCTATGTGCATCTTGCGACGACCTCTCAAAACCTAGTACAAATAAGTGCAAACCCTTCCAGGTCAATCACTTAATCAAGGTACTTCAGGGATGTATACTCTGGATCTGATGATGAGGAGATTTTAGGTGTAACAAACGCTCATGGTTCCACCAACAATGCTCATGGTTCCATAACTAGAGCTCATGGTTCCACCAATAATGATCATGGTTCCATAACTAGAGCTCATGGTCTACGGACAACGCTCATGGTTCCTCCAGCAACGCTCATGGTTCCACCAACAATGCTCATCGTTCCATGATAACTAAAGCTCATGGTTCCACCAACAATGCTCATGGTTCCATAACTAGAGCTCATGGTTCCACGGATAGTGCTCATGGTTCCGCCAACAACGCTCATGGTTCCACCAACAACGCTCATGGTTCCATAACTAGAGCTCATGGTTCCACCAACAATTCTCATGGTTCCATAACTAGAGCTCATGGTTTCACAGACAGTGCTCATGGTTCCGCCAACAACGCTCATGGTTCCACCAACAGTGCTCATGGTTCCATAACTAGAGCTCATGGTTCCACTAACAGTGCTCATAAGTCTATGTCTAATTTAAGATAAATAATGATAATTCATATTCATTATTCGTAATAATGTGAAAGAAGTAGATACCATAATTCTAAACTATATTTAACCATTTTTTATTAAATGTGAAATTAAAATAGAACTATTATTTTATTTTAATTTCAAAGATCTTAAATAATTAAAACTTGATACAATTAAACAAATACCTATTTAATAACAAATATATATATCAAATTTTAGAAAAATATTAAAAAAAATTAGCAATACTAAATTGAAGTAAAGTGAAAACCTGAAAACCTGTTTTTAAACTTAGAAGGGCATTGTTTCTTGCTCTGACACCACTCTGCATGGAGGCAACGCATGGTGGCTTGATGTCCGTGGGATGGACGGTTGTAAACGCTGATCATTTGAGACGTGTACAAATGCTATGTCTAAATTTCCTACGAAGGGCACCGAGATGCATTAACAATCGATTTCTGGAGTGCCTTCGAAGAGAAGGAATAAGCAATGAACAATGGTCCTTCGGAAGGGATCTTCTCATGTCGACCTGATAAATTTAGTGAAGAAACAAGCAAATCGGGATGAGATGGCTCTCATACAAAACCTGAATCGGTTCAGCAAAATTGACTCGTAATAAGGCACAAGATAAAGCTTGTTCTTTTTTGTAGAACTTGGCTAAAATCCACAAAAAAGGTTCAAGACATCCTCCATGTCGCATCTCCACATCATTTGGGATCCATGTGGAACCACCATGTCACACTGTTGACATGCCACTTGTAGGGCCCAAATAAAACCCAGAACCATATTATGAGTTGAAGGTGGTTGTTTTTCTAGATCTGCTTTAAGGTGGAACCATGGACATTATTGGTGGAACCATGGGCACAGTTGGTGGAACTAAGAGATTTGTTTATTGAACCATAAGCTCTATTTATGGAACCATGAGCATTATTGATGGAACCATGAGCATTGATGGTGGAACCATGATCTCTATTTATGGAACCATAGGCGTTGTTGGTGGAACCATGAGCTATATTTATGGAACCATAAATAGAGCTCATAGTTCCACCAAGAATGCTCATGGTTCCACAAATAATGCTCATCGTCCCATCAATAATGCTCATGGTTCCACGGATAGTGCTCATGGTTCCACCAATAATGTTCATGGTTCCATAACTAGAGCTCATGGTTCCACCAACAATGCTCATGGTTCCATAAATAGAGCTCATGGTTCTACCAACAATGCTCATAAATAAAGCTCATGGATCCACCAATAGTGCTCATGGTTCCATAAATAGAGCTCATGGTTCCAATAATGGTGCTCATGGTTCCATAACTAGAGCTCCTGGTTCCACCAATAGTGCTCATGGTTCCATAACTAGAGCTCGTGGTTCCACCAATAGGGCTCATGGTTCCATAACTAGATCTCATGGTTCCATAACTAAAGCTCGTGGTTCCCCCAACATTTCTCATGGTTCCATAAATAGAGCTCATGGTTCCACCAACAATGCTCATGGTTCCACCAATAATCCTCAGGGTTCCATAAATAGAGCTCACGGTTCCACAGATAGTGCTCATGGTTCCATGGACAGTGCTCATGGTTCCATAAATAGAGCTCACGGTTCCACGGACAGCGCTCATGGTTCCACCAATAATGTTCATGGTTCCATAGGGTGGTATTGTCATAACTTATATACAATCTATTTCCTTTTTAATTCATATCGATGTTAATGACTATTTCAATAATTAATTTTCCATTCCATGGAAATGTTTTAATTCATATTATGTTGATGTTATAAAGCATATAACATGATAATTGTTTCAATTCTTTCTTCTTCTAATTTTCATAAGTTATATACAATGTCATCCATTTTTTTAATTCATAATGATCTTAATGATTAATTCAATATTTTTTCTCTCTTTATTTGAAATGTTATAATTGATGTCAATGTTGACATTATAAATCATATTGATGTGATGATTATATCAAGATTTTTTTCGTTAAAATTAAGATGATCATATTAATATTTATGTTATAACTCATATTGGTATTCATGATTATTTCAAGGTTTCTCATTCCTTATGGTGGTATTGGCATAATTTATATATAATCTCCTTCATTTTTTAATTCATATCAATATGGTATCAATATTCATTTTTTTCTCATTTCTTAGAATGGTTATAATTCATATCAATGTTGATGTTTTACTTCATATTGATGTTGATGATTATTTCAAGATATTTTTTTCTCATTTATTTTAGTGGTGTTGTCATACACAATTTCTTTCATTTTTGGATGTGTATTGGTATTTTTCCTCGTTCTTTATGGTGCTATTGTGATTCAAATTTTATATTGATATTGGTGATTATTGTGTAGTATATATTCAATACTTCATTGGGTTAGGTATGTCCCGATGTCAGAAGTCAAGGGACATGTGCTTTCATATATATGGTGAGGCCCCCCTTGCACATCCCTTGTTGGGTGTTAGACTGACAAAGGAGATATCAATGATCTCAACAAACCAATACTAAATTAAATAACATATACATTTTAGTTTTCAAAATATATGTATTCTAAAATATATATGTATTATACATTTTCTAATATATATTATTATAAAATATATAATAATACAAAATATTAAATTCCATAATACCATTATAAAACTAATAATCTACACTCTATTTAAAACAAGTATCATTTTACAATAAAAATATTAGACTGTGTACATACACTTAATACATTACTATGTAATGTACATTGTATAAAATTCATACCACTCTAATATATTTATTGTATACTAATAGTTGTTTTAAATAAAGTATACATTATTAGTTTTATAACAATGTTATAGAATTTAAAATGTTATATTATTATATATTTAATACATAATAAAACACTTTATAATAAGATATCAACTTACGATCTGTGTTTTTGTTTCAGATGGAACAGTCTAATTCAAATGTTACAGTGGGAATTAGACATTTGATTGATGAACCACGACTTAGAAGACGTTTCCAAATTCATGTTATTCATCCTCATCGTGGAAACCTATCTAGCCCTGAGTTGAAGGAAGAAATTGCCAAAAAATTCAATGTTGTCAATCACCAAACAATTTTTGTTTTTGGTTTTCGTACATATGATCATAGATCTTCTGGTTTTGGCGTGGTCTATGACAAGTTGGAGGATGCCCTCAAATATGAGCCAACTCGTAGATTGGTTAAAAATGGCCTACATGGTGTTGTCAACAAAAGCCTAAAAGATAGTAAACATAGGTGCAAGAAAATTAGGGGTGTGAAAAATAGGAAGGAATAGATGTAATTTCTATCCAATGACCAACAAATGTTTTTTGGTTCTGCATGACATTCGTATATTAGAATCTATTGTTATATTATATATTTTTGAAATACACTTATGTCTATTTTGTTATATACAATCACTAGCATAAATGTTCACCGTTTCATATTGATGTTAATGATTATTTCAATATTGTTTGGTAAATGTTTAAAATTCAAAGTATCATATTAATGTTGATGTTTTCTTGAAATGTTATAATTAATATCAATGTTGACATGAATTATAACATTTCTAATCTTATAGTTCTTATTGACATTAATGATTTTTTAATTTAGTAAATGTTTATAATTGAAATTATCATCTCAATGTTGATGTTATAACGTATATTTGTGTGATAATTATTTCAAGAATTTTGTATCGTTAAATTATGAAATTCTCATATTAATGTTAACGTCAATATTGATGATTATTTCAATGTGTTTTTTTTTCTCATTCCTTGTTTTGGTATTATCATTACTTATATTTAATGTCATTCATTTTTTAATTCATTGATGTTAATGATTATTTCAATATTTTTTCCCTCTTTAGAAATGTTATAATCCATGTCAATGTTAATGTTATAATGCATATTGATGTGTTAATTATGTCAAGTTATTTTTTCATTAAATTTGAAATTATCGTATTAATATTGATGCTAAAATTCATATTGATCTTGATGATTATTTCAATGTGATTTTTTTTTTCTCATTCTTTATTATGGTATTGTCATAAACTTATATACAATTTCCTTTATTTTTGTGATTCATATTGATGGTAATGGTCATTTCAATATTTTTTGCTCATTCCCTATAAGTGTTATAATTCAAGTAATATTGATTTTTTAAATAGTATTGATGATGATGATTAATGCAAGAATTTATTGTATAGTCATACTATTATACTATATTATATTTATTGTATAGTAATAGTTGTTTTAAATAGAGTGTAAATTATTAGTTTTTTTTTAATGGTATTATGGAATTTCAAATTTGTATTATTAAATTTTTTATACATAATAATACACAAACTGTAAAATAAGGTAACAACTTATATTCCTCATTTTTGTTTTAGATAACAACACACTATATTGGTAAAAATAGCTTAAATGGATTCGTCAACAAAAGTCTATAGGATAGTAAACATAGGTGCAATAAATTTAGGGGTGTGAACAATAGGAATAAATAGATGTAATTTCTTTTCAATGACAAACATATGTTTTTTTGTTGTCTCCTTGACATTTGTATATTAGATTCTATTTTTATATATGTACTTATGAAATACACTTTTGACTGTTATGCTATGTACAATCATTAGTTTGATATATGAATTAATATACTCATTTTCCATGAATTTTGTTCAAGGTTCTTTAAGTGGTTCCCCCACCTTGCTCTTAAAAGAGCATATGTCATAAGACAATGGCAGTAACATAGGTATGCCATGTACGTCAAAGTACATTAATGTGAAGACTCATTATTTCTCATAAATACTTTTGCATAACTTATTTTCCAATTGTAGGAGGATGCAACTTATAGGGTGGTGAAAGGTGATGAAGGTCGTAACTACTTCTACTGTTTGGCCCCCGAATGTAATGGTCTATGCCGTAGTAGGTGTCACGATTTTAACAACCATAGGATAAAGGTCTATTCATGGGATCCGATAACATTACGTGTTGGTGCACGACCGAGACCAAACTATAGGGTTAGATCAGAATCATTTCTAAAAAAAGAAAGAGATCGAAAAAATTACAATATAGAATACCAAGTGAAGAAGAAGAGAGATAGAACAGAGAATGTTGCAATCCAAGCTGAGATTAGAAAGGAGGTACAAATAATTCTATAACAATTTATTTTTATGTTTTCACTACCTTATTCATGAGATAATCTATATATGTTTTTTACAAGCAGGGTGTGAAATCTATGCAAGAGCTAAGTATCGAAGCCTTGGATCGGATAAAAGAACGTGTTTCTATTTTCGATTCTCAATTCTGGATTTGAACTTATGAGGTATGTTGAATTGTGGATTAAGTTATAAAGTTCAAATCATTTAGTCTTGTTAATGAGTTATTTTAATTTACAATAGCTCGCATATTTTTACAGTTTGTCAATGCTATATTACTTTTAGGAAAAATTTAAAGTAGGGTTTTCACTTCTAATGTCATTGTGTAGTTGTTTGTTAAATCATAGTTAAATTGGAAAAGATAAACTTTTCTAGTTATGGATTTTGTCTTTGATTTCATTTATTTGTTGCTTGCGACAGGGTTGTATTAGTTGCTATGTTAGCTTGGATTCCCACTTCCGAAAGAGACACAACTGAAGACATCGATATGAGAGAGAAGAAATCTTGTGTTCACTTTATTGATGTGAAAAAATATGTTTTTCATTGCTCAAACTTATTTTGAATCTATTATCACTCATATTGTACAAAACGTTTCTATAAATAATGATCGACAACTCGAGTTTTGATGTATTTCAATGTTTAGACATTTATATTTTTTGCATATTTAGATGTTTTGTCATTTGCACATTATAAACAAAGTAAATAAAACAAAAATACTAAAATCAATAATTGATAAATATAGAATCAATAATTTTTATTTATAGTTTTGATATTGATCTATTTTAACATTACGTTATAAGTGCCAACATTTTAAGTTAGTCATTGATGTTATTTATTTTAAGATTAATCTATAAATTACAAAATTTCAGTTAATATAAATATTTGATTAATTTTTTTTTTAAATGTTATTTTTGGTGGAACCATGAGCTTTAGTTATGGAACAATGAGAACTGTCCGTGGAACCATGAGCACTGTCTGTGGAACCATGAGCTTTAGTTATGGAACCATGAGCATTATCGGTGGAACCATGAGCATTGTCAGTGGAACCATGAGCATTGTTGGTGGAACCATGAGATTTAGTTATGGAACCATGAGAACTGTCCGTGGAACCATGAGCACTGTCTGTGGAACCATGAGCTTTAGTTATGGAACCATGAGCATTATCGGTGGAACCATGAGCATTGTCGGTCAAACCATGAGATTTAGTTATGGAACCATGAGAACTATCCGTGGAACCATGAGCACTGTCTGTGGAACCATGAGCTTTAGTTATGGAACCATGAGCATTATCGGTGGAACCATGAGCATTGTTGGTGTCCATTAAAACCGAACAAATTTCACTTAGAAATGTTTAGCCTGAAGGTTATCTTCGAGTTGTTACAGAATAATAGTCCAAATTCTTAAGTCAAAACCCTATTTCCTTAAAATCCATCAGAAATATAAAGAAAACTACTGATTTTAATCCGCAGCATAGATTTATACAGTTCCATCCATCTCTATGCGGGATGTATAAAATATTGAAATCCATCCCATCTGTAAACCGAATTTACATATTAAATTTTGAGAAAAATCAAAACCAAAATTCCAATTTCGTTTGTTTAATTACATCATTTATTTTTTCACATTATGAAGTGTTGTACGCCAAGTTCTCTATGTCCTAGGTTATCAAAGCTAAATCTAAAGCAAAGGAACTAAGCCAAAAAAGGCTAAAAAAAAATGAAAATAAAAAGGGATCACAAAAAAAGAGGAACAAGGAAAGGATAACTTAAGAAAAATATTCCCTTCTAAAGCACACAAGAGGAATAAAAATCATTAACCCTTAACTCAAGAAAAATATTCCCTTCTTGATTCATATTATATTAAGAGATTGTATAATATGATAACGCCTTTGTTTTTTTGGTTGTAGGTGGGTCTCCAAGGCCCCCTTGGGGAGGATTCCCTCTCTTCATCGATTTCTACTACTTTCCTAGATAGTCACATCCTCCCATGGATTTAAGAGATAAAACCCTATAATGCATTTTGGTCATACGATATGCTCTTAACCTCATAGATCACAGCACAACTATTAACAACCTAATTTTGCTCCCTACTTTGTTATGAGCCTCATTACCTTTATACATCACTATCAACAACATTAGCTCCATTTTCCTCTACTTTGTGTATTTTTAATTAGTTTAGTTGATTCTTCATTCTATAGAGAAGTTTAAGAGTGTCACTTGGTTCTTTTAATTCTCCTCCACCAATAATGCTCATGGTTCCATAACTAAAGCTCATGGTTCCATAGACAACGCTCATGGTTCCACGGACGGTTCTCATGGTTCCACCAACAATGCTCATGGTTCCACCGATAATGCTCATGGTTCCATAACTAAAGCTCATGGTTCCACCGACAATGCTCATGGTTCCACAGATAATGCTCATGGTTCCATAACTAAAGCTCATGGTTCCATAGACAACGCTCATGGTTCCACGGACAATTCTCATGGTTCCATAACTAAAGCTCATGGTTCCACCAACAATGCTCATGGTTCCACCGATAATGCTCATGGTTCCATAACTAGAGCTCATGGTTCCACAAACAGTGCTCATGGTTCCACCAATAATGCTCAACGTTCCACCGATAATGCTCATGGTTCCATAACTAGAGCTCATGGTTCCACCAACAATGTTCATGGTTCCATAACTAAAGCTCATGGTTCCACCGACAATGCTCATGGTTCCACCAATAATGCTCATGGTTCCATAAATAAAGGTCATGGTTCCATAGACAGTGCTCATGGTTCCACAGATAGTTCTCATGGTTCCATAACTAAATCTCATGGTTCCATAACTAAAGCTCATGGTTCCACCGATAATGCTCATGGTTCCATAACTAAAGCTCATGGTTCCACAGACAGTGCTCATGGTTCCACGGACAGTTCTCATGGTTCCATAACTAAATCTCATGGGTCCACCAACAATGCTCATGGTTCCACCGATAATGCTCATGGTTCCACCAATAATGCTCATGGTTCCATAACTAAAGCTCATGGTTCCACCACTCATGGTTCCACCGATAATGCTCATGGTTCCGCCAATAATGCTCATGGTTCCATAACTAAATCTCATGGTTCCATAACTAAATCACGACCCCTTTTTTGAAGTTTCCTGGAGAAGATTGTCGTGAACCGAGTTTGACCTCCGGTGATCGAAGGTCTCGTTGCTCCAATGACCTGCCATCATCCATCTTCACCGTCTCCGTTTGCACTCTTGATTGTTGTCATCTAACCTCTGTCATTTCCCTAAGCAATCCTTCTTGGGGTGTCCCTCCACTTGTTGCCAACACCCATTTCTCAATCCTATCATGGATGACGTGAACTTAATAGCAAAATTTGAAATTGAACTGGGCGGGCTTCATCCCATGCCATCCAAATTTGAACAGGGGGAGGATACATTTGAACACTGCATTTGGAAAATGCCTCTCTGGGTAATATTATGTTTTGATTTTGAAATCAATGGGGTTGGGTAGCCGATAATACAATATGTGTCTGAGGCGGAGCAGGAGGGGGCAAGCCTCATGGCTCCTTGAATTTCTTCTGCTCAGAGGATACAGCTTCAACATGATTAAGAACTTAACGAAATTGAGATTGGGATGGCACTTCAAAGTTCCAAGTTATGTTATGGCCCGGTCATAGAATTATGCTTTGGGTTCTTGGCAGCTGAACCCTACGCACACAACAAGGCATCATGGATATTTCCTATCCCCAAAATAAAATAGAAACAAACAGTAAGTAAGTTCATTTTGGGTCTTGTAGCTCCCTTATTCCAAATTTTAATGCTTCCACCCCCAACCTAGGGAACTAGTAAGTTAGTGGAATATTTCCTCCATGATAGTTTGTTTGGGATGCGGACATTACAAACTTTGAGTTGGGAATTTACTCTTCATGTGACCCATGATTCCACCTACATTTATTCACGGTTCCACCAACAATGCTCATGGTTCCACCAACAATGCTCATGATTCCATAAAAAGAGCTTATGATGCCACCAACAATGTTCATGGTTTCATAAATAGATCTCATGGTTCCATAAACAGAGGTGGAACCATGAGCATTGTTGGAGGAACCATGAACATTGTTGGTGGAACCATGAGCTCTATTTATGGAACCATGATCATTATTAGTGGGAACCATGGGCATTGTTGGTGGAACCATGATCTCTATTTATGGAACCATGAGCATTATGGTGGAACCATGAGCACTGTCTGTGGAACCATGAGTGCTAGTTATGGAACCATGAACATTATTGGTGGAACCATGAGCATTGTTGGTGGAACCATGAGCTCTATTTATGGAACCATGAGCATTATTGGTGGAACCATGAGCATTATTGGTGGAACCATGAGATCTAGTTATGGAACCATGAGCGTTGTTGGTGGAACCATGAGCTCTAGTTATGGAACAATGAGCATTGTTGGTGGAACCATGAGCGTTGTTGGCGGAACCATGAGCATTGTTGGTGGAACCATGAGCTCTATTTATGGAACCATGATCATTATTGGTGGAACCATGAGCTCTATTTATGGAACCATGAGCGTTGTTGGTGGAACCATGAGCATTGTTCGTGGAACCATGATATGTAGTTATGGAACCATGAGCTCTATTTATGGAACCATGAGAATTGTTGGGGGGAACCATGAGTCTTAGTTATGGAACCATGAGATCTAGTTACAGATCCATGAACATTATTGGTGGAACCATGAGCTATAGTTATGGAACCATGAGCATTGTTGGTGGAACCATGAGCTCTAGTTATGGAACCATGAGAATTGTTGGCAGAACCATTAGCATTGTCCGTGGAACTATGAGATCTAGTTATTGGAACCATGAGCATTATTGTTGGAACCATGAGCATTGTTGGTGGTTCACACAATTTATTTATTGAACCATGATAATTGTTGGGGGGAACCATGAGCATTAGTTATGGAACCATGATAATTGTTGGGGGGAACCATGAGCATTAGTTATGGAACCATGAGCTCTAGTTATGGAACAATGAGCATTGTTTGTGGAACCATGAGCTATAGTTATGGAACCATGAACATTATTGGTGGAACCATGAACATTATTGGTGGAACCATGAGCACTGTCCATGGAACCATGAGCTCTATTTATGGAACCATGAGCACTGTCCATGGAACCATGACCACTATTTATGGAACCATGAGCACTATCTGTGGAACCGTGAGATTTATTTATGGAACCCTGAGGATTATTGGTGGAACCATGAGCATTGTTGGTGGAACCATGAGCTCTATTTATGGAACCATGAGAAATGTTGGGGGAACCACGAGCTTTAGTTATGGAACCATGAGATCTAGTTATGGAACCATGAGCCCTATTGGTGGAACCACGAGCTCTAGTTATGGAACCATGAGCACTATTGGTGGAACCATGAGCTCTAGTTATGGAACCATGAGCACCATTGTTGGAACCATGAGCTCTATTTATGGAACCATGAGCACTATTGGTGGATCCATGAGCTTTATTTATGAGCATTGTTGGTAGAACCATGAGCTCTATTTATGGAACCATGAGCATTGTTGGTGGAACCATGAGCTCTAGTTATGGAACCATGAACATTATTGGTGGAACCATGAGCACTATCCGTGGAACCATGAGAATTATTGATGGGACGATGAGCATTATTTGTGGAACCATGAGCATTCTTGGTGGAACTATGAGCTCTATTTATGGTTCCATAAATATAGCTCATGGTTCCACCAACAACACCTACGGTTCCATAAATAGAGATCATGGTTCCACCATCAATGCTCATGGTTCCATCAATAATTCTCATGGTTCCATATATAGAGCTTATGGTTCAATAAACAAATCTCTTAGTTCCACCAACTTTGCCCATGGTTCCACCAATAATGCCCATGGTTCCACCTTAAAGCAGATCTAGAAAAACAACCACCTTCAACTCATAATATGGTTCTGGGTTTTATTTGGGCCCTACAAGTGGCATGTCAACAGTGTGACATGGTGGTTCCACATGGATCCCAAATGATGTGGAGATGCGACATGGAGGATGTCTTGAAACTTTTTGTGGATTTTAGCCAAGTTCTGCAAAAAAGAAGAAGCTTTATCTTGTGCCTTATTACGAGTCAATTTTGTTGAACCGATTCAGGTTTTGTATGAGAACCATCTCATCTTGATTTGCTTGTTTCTTCACTAAATTTATCAGGTCGACATGAGAAGATCCCTTCCGGAGGACCATTGTTCATTGCTTATTCCTTCTCTCCGAAGGCACTCCAGAAACCGATTGTTAATGCATCTCGGTGCCCTTCGTACGAAATTTAGACATAGCATTTGTACACATCTCAAATGACCAGTGTTTACAACCGTCCATCCCACGGACATCAGGACACCATGCGTTGCCTCCATGCAGAGTGGTGTAAGAGCAGGAAACAATGCCCTTCTAAGTTTAAAAACAGGTTTTCAGGTTTTCACTTTACTTCAATTTAGTATTGCTAATTTTTTTTAATATTTTTCTAAAATTTGATATATATATTTGTTATTAAATAGGTATTTGTTTAATTGTATCAAGTTTTAATTATTTAAGATCTTTGAAATTAAAATAAAAGAATAGTTCTATTTTAATTTCACATTTAATAAAAAATGGTTAAATATAGTTTAGAATTATGGTATCTACTTCTTTCACATTATTACGAATAATGAATATGAATTATCATTATTTATCTTAAATTAGACATAGACTTATGAGCATTATTAGTGGAACCATGGGCTCTAGTTATGGAACCATGAGCATTGTTGGTGGAACCATGAGCGTTGTTGGCGGAACCATGAGCATTGTCTGTGAAACCATGAGCTCTAGTTATGGAACCATGAGAATTGTTGGTGGAACCATGATCTCTAGTTATGGAACCATGAGCATTGTTGGCGGAACCATGAGCGTTGTTGGTGGAACCATGAGCACTGTGCGTGGAACCATGAGCTCTAGTTATGGAACCATGAGCATTGTTGGTGGAACCATGAGCTCTAGTTATGGAACCATGAGCATTGTTGGTGGAACCATGAGCGTTGCTGGCAAAACCATGAGCGCTGTCCGTGGACCATGAGCTCTAGTTATGGAACCATGATCATTGTTGGTGGAACCATGAGCTCTAGTTATGGAACCATGAGCATTGTTGGTGGAACCATGAGCGTTGCTGGCAAAACCATGAGCGCTGTCCGTGGACCATGAGCTCTAGTTATGGAACCATGATCATTGTTGGTGGAACCATGAGCTCTAGTTATGGAACCATGAGCATTGTTGGTGGAACCATGAGTGTTGTTGGCGGAACCATGAGCACTGTCCATGGAACCATGAGCTCTAGTTATGGAACCATGAGCATTGTTGGTGGAACCATGAGCTCTAGTTATGGAACCATGAGCTCTAGTTATGGAACCATGAGCATTGTTGGTGGAACCATGAGCGTTTGTTACACCTAAAATCTCCTCATCATCAGATCCAGTGTATACATCCCTGAAGTACCTTGATTGAGTGATTAACCTGGAAGGGTTTGCACTTATTTGTACTAGGTTTTGAGAGGTCGTCGCAAGCTGCACATAGGCAACATGCGATGTCGCACCTTACCTCATTATAGGGTGCAACGAAGTCAGTTAATGGGAAAAAATAGCTTCTTTGAGTTCATTCTCAAAGGTTGTTGACTTGGATCCTTATCCCTGATCTGTTGGGGGAGCTGGCCTTCGGTTCCTAACTCCTTGGAAGGATCCCCTATCTCTCTCCTACCCTATCTCAACCTATCCTATCCATATTCTATCCACTTAGTCCTATTTAAATGAATCTCACTCCCATCCCAAGGGAGGAAGTCTATGGTATCCATATGCTGGTGAAATCATCCTTGGAACATCTCCATTCACCTATTGGAGGACTCATACCTCCTTGGAAGGATATGGCAAATGGATTGGATGGAGAAGGGCTGCAGCGTTAAGCCTCAGTTGTAGTTCTATGTCTCTTCCATGTATTTCCCTATCTATAGCAATACAAATTCTTTCCACCAATATTGTTAATGTGTGATGATATTGAGTATTTTACTTGCTTAACTGTTTACTTAGATCTCTTATTGTATAGATGCTCTTTACTCGTGTTATGTTGTTTCTCGTGTCTTAACAGGTCTCATGTATTTACTCCCATGATGTATTATACCCACAAATTATTCATGTATACTAATCATCAAACCCGTCTTAGGTTTGCATGTATACACTTGTTTGCATGTATCTCCTTTGTATCCTCCTCGGGGGGTGGGACTAATAATAATACCACCCTATTTTTTATTTGCTTAGGAGGGTCATTCTTCACTCTATTTCCCTAATTGATGTTAATTGAATTTGTTTCCAACACTCCCTTGTTGAATTTACCTTATAAGCTAAGTTAATCAAGGTAGAAAATATATCGTTCATGGATTTTAACTTTCTTAGGGTATCTTCAATAGCTCCTAAAATAAAATAGTGCTATCCTATTTGTTGATTGTCCCAAGCCATTTGCACCAACATGCCCACATACACGGTGTTCCACAAGATAAATGTTGCAGTACTCTATACAACCACCCACATTATTGTTAGTATTTGTAGCTTGGACAGGAACTTCTGCATAGGCCAAGTGTCGGGCATACATGAGTCGTCCATAAGACCTCTCTACGAACTTGCTTAAGAGGGAAAGTGAATTTTATGTTATAATTCCTAATAGGTGTCTTAGTTTGTGACATTGAAAGATTAATTTGTAGCCATAGATCTTAAGTGATCTAAAATCACTTAGGAGATATGGAGGGCCCATGGTATTTTAGTCATTGTAATAATATAAAATGAAGCCTAAGGAGAGGAGGTGATACAAAATACACACAAAATGAGTGAGTGGGATCTCATTGAGTGGGTGGAGAAGTACTTCCATACACGTGTGTAGGGAAGGGGCTAAAGAAATGAGCAAGGGGCAGCTGAGGGTTAGAAAACAACAAGACCGAAGCTGACTGATCTTGAGGTGTGAAGGCTAGAATTCTATCATTGTAATTCCTAAATGGGCCGCATTATCCTAGGATGGGAGCCCGTGATTTTTATAAGTTGTTGTTTTCTAGAGTAAATCTAAGTGTCAAATGTGTGTCATTAACTATTTTTTGTTGTTGTTTTGTGATTTGTTAGATCTCAGTGTGTTTTTAGTTAACAATTTTTAGTAAATTATTCGGAACTGTAAATCAGATTTCCAATATGAAAATTAACATAACAAAAATATGTGCATGTTTTGTATTGATCAATCTCTAATCAGAAACATGTTCAATAGCTTATGTGTCATTACCTAAAAGAATGTACATTCAGATAAAGTCATGATATATGTATGATTCATCAGGGTTGGACTGTGCTTTGTATTGAGATACGAATGAAGTAATTATGCATGACATTACCTATAGTGATACAATTGGGACATTTTGATTGATGGTCTCTTCTAGTTAACCACAAATTATTGTTGAAATTGTGTTCCAGGTAAGCGTATTTACACAAGAAATAGAGAATACCCACTTCTAGTTAGAACATAGTATGTATTGTTGGGTTTAGTATCCAATCTTATAGAGTTCTACTTGGTTGGAAACCTTAGAGTGCATTGGTTTCATTTATTAATCCAAATAATGTATGTTGTTTATTTTGGCTTGACAGTAATAAAGTGTTGAGCCTCAACTTTTACCATAAATACATCTGGGGAACTTAGTTGGCATCGATATGTCCACCACAAGCAAAGTAACCAAGCAATGAAATACTACGGGAAACTAAAAGTTGAAGCCTTGAAACCATTTTAAAGAAAGGCCCATCCTCTTATGCTTATTGGTGGTTAGTAGATGAGAAAGTTTTCACTCAGGGTTGCACCATGAATAAGGAATCTCCCCACAGATCTATGTTGGTCGTGTATGTGGTCTATAAGTCCTGTGTTTATGGATCAATAAAATAAATTATTACTTTGAACACTAGAAGCTTTCTAGAAGAAGATGCCTTGAAAGAGAGTACATTCGAAGTAAACCATAAAATAGAGGATGAACTTGATATTTTCATATAGTTGTAGACAAAGACTGAATTTGAAACATTTATAGATATTCATGATGGGGACAACATAAGTAATGAATACATTCCTGAACCATTGTAGAGTTGATGATGTCCTTGTTGTGTAATGAGCCATTATTAAATAGTTGTTGTAGTTATGCAATAATTTTTGAAGGAAGACAATTTGGTTTGTTGATTTTTTTTTCAAGAACAATATTGAAGAAAAGTTAATAACAAAGGGAATTTTTCATACTAAAGAATAGCTCTAATGTCGAGCTTGTGTGTTGCAGCAAAGCCATTTTTGTTTTGACAAAATGCAAAATGGAAGTAAGCTAAAGCTTGCATTTGTGAAGTCGGTGTAGATAAAGCGCCATAGCATGAACATTAGACATGAATGATTAAATTTTTTAGGGAGGATGGGGAAGTAGTGAGCCCTCTTCAAATACTGTAGCGAAAGGTAATAAAATTTTAGAAGTTTGATGACATGATGAATGGCAATGAAAGTTTGTAGAAGATTAGAAAGTTACTATCGAAATGAATGAAACTAAACAATAGTGAATAATGCAACGTGGAAGAAGAGACACAAAATCATTCAACTAGAACCCTTTGGGCAAGATGTTAAACTTTTCTAACTATGGGTATATGGACCATCCAAGAACTCGAATCAATTCTACATGATTCCGAGTTTCCAAGTGTAAGTATATTAGAATTGTATTCTTACAATATGAATACTAGATTATGGAAATGATAAAATTGAATTGTATTCTTACAATATGGATACTCGATTATGGGCATGATAAACTTATCCATGATTTCCATTTTTCCCTCCCTCTTAATGTATCTTGGTGAAATAGGAAAAGAGTGGACTAGCTAGGGCCTAGCATAGGTCAAAAGTAATCAAGAAGTTTTATAGCGGACTATGTATGATCATTAAACTAAAGTTAATGGGTAGATAGGTTAAAAGCATGGCATGCACACAAAACAAAGAACAAAGTGACATGTGGATTGATGAATATTATGCGAGTGATAATTTTGATTGATTTTCTATAACAACATAGATCCATCTTAAACCTGGATCTATTAAGCACCTAGAGGGATCCAATTTCTTGAGGTATTAATTTTTTTATCGTAAATTTTTTACACATCAAGAATGAAGATATTAAGTGGAGAGAGGAGGTTTTCACCAAGAAAATGTTGACTTTAATTGGTTAGTAAACTTTAAGTGATGAGTAGTGTGACTTTTAAATCATTATTTACTTTTAGGATAGAGTTAGGGGGCTTTTGTGTGGGGATTTGAGTGTGGGAATTGATTTATTACTACCTTTTATGTAGGCCTAATCATGACTTTTAGAACATTTTAAAGTCCATTTCATGAAGAGAAATAGCTATGTTTGTCAACAAGGAGCGCAAAACAAGAATTGATTTCATGACTTCAAAATTCTTCAATTTATTTTATTGTAATTGGGGTAGTTTTGTTGTAAGCTGTATGGTTGTTTTGATTTATTTAATGGTGAGACCAAGGAGAAGAATGTTGTCCTTGGCACTTTGTAACTTCGTTGGTTTTTAGGAGGTTGTCAGCTCTTTGTACCATACATTACATTCACCTTAACAAAGTTTGGAAGTTTGATACTTAGTGTTAGTTGGTTTCTTTCAGGTACATTGTTACAGTGTTGTCATCGTGCTAATTAAATAAATATGGTTGAGTGTGATTTAGTTGGGTAGTTATTGGAAGTTGGATACTTAGTGTTAGTTCAACTTGTTCATATCTCACATAGTTAAGATTAAAGTGAAAATGTGTTTGTCACATCACATAGATTGGTGTACAATGGGTGTGACAATCATTTTTCTATATTACTCTTATTAAAATGGAAAAAATATTAATAATTTTACCATTTCTAAATTATTTGCTATAACAAACTAAACTTGTAATTAGACAAAATGTTAACACCTAAAGGTAGGTTACATCGTGCCAATTTATTACCTATTGATTAGAATAATAAGAAAACTAAACTTGTAATTAGACAAAAAGTTAACACTAAAAGCTAGGTTACATCATGCCAGTTTATTACATATTCATTAGAACAAGATCTCTTAATTAGTCACATGTTACAAAAAGTATATTATTTTTCTTAATCAATTTCTTTAATGTAAAAATTTATTATTATTATATAAACATATAATTATAAGTCTCCTAAATCTATATCTAATTGTGATATAAGAAAAATTATATACCAAATATATATATATATATAAACAAATTTTATAAAAATAAAAATATAATACAATTTATATATTTTGAAATGTAGCATTAAATCCAATTAATTTTATATAATAAAAATAAATTTTATAAAAAAAAATACAATTTATATATTTTGAAATGTAACATTAAATCCAATTAAATTTTTATAATTCAATATTGACGGCAATTTCCAAACTCTCTGTTTTTAATATACAATAAAATTTGAATTCTCTATTTATATAGAAATTAACATTTACTCTAACAATAATAAAACATGTAATTAATATAAATAATAATAATCTTAATTATTAAAAATTATTATATATAATAAAATTACTATTAAAAAATACTGTATCACATAAATGAGTGGTTTCATACAATATAGCATATACTTCAGCATTCACGACCATTGTAATATTTCACCTAAAATTTTATAACAAGCATAAATTAAATTAAAGATTCATTCACGGAAATCACCAATTACAATGAGAATTTTGTAATATTTAAAGCACAAGATCCCAACGCGAGGTTTAGAGAACATATTCATTAGAGGGCCAACACGTAGCATATAGTAGGCATCATTATGCTCTTGACGATTCTTTGAATATACACACTTGGGCAATCCATAACTGAAATGAAGGTAAACTGATGAGGGTTAGGATTTAATTGAACCAATTTGTTAAACACTGAGTCCATAATGCATACAACACAACCAAACTTGTAAAAGAAACAGTAAGGTGACAATTTTACCTCAAAAAGTGTCGACCTGAGAGTTTTTCAATTTTTTGTTGAGTGAGCTCAAAATACTTCATTCCCTCAAAGCGGTCACAAAGTAGCAAATGGTATAGCCAGGGAAGCCTCACGAATGGAGGGCCTCCAGAGGTCATGAACAACACTTGATGAGGATAAGAAAGTGAGGAGTGAAACGAAATCTAGCATTTCAAGACGTCAAATGGATGTCATGGATCGCCTTGCATTGAGTCTACCAGTAGTCGAGTAAAGAGTTGTATAAGGGATCCAGGTGGAGAGTATTTGGTTTACAAATTATAGATATTTGGTTTCCAAACTAGGGATAGAATCACACAAAATCCAATCAAACTCGATCGGACATGGCTGGTGGATTAGACTGGGCTGGTTGCATATTTGACATTTCCTTTTCCGTCGCCGGAGCCATTGGATGCTCATGAGCATCCATTTTCAAGTGTAGACGAGATACTTTATTCAACTTCAATCCAATTCCTCCCTCGGTGGTGGATCAGATACTACATGCAATCTTCCATTAGTGCAGAGAGAACCTGGTTTCTATGGTCAATTTACTAGAACATAGAAACCTACGAGACCTGTAACTTCAGCATCGTCTACAGAGAAAGATAAATCGGTTTCGGTGGAGGAATTCAAAGCATGACTCAACCGAGTTGTGAATGGCAAGAAACATGCAAAAATATTTTGGATGAGAAATTGTTGGGATTTTCATATATCAGAAATCTTGTAGAGGCCATTCATGGGATTTTTCTATGAGGATGGAAGCAATCATTAGCTCCCATGAATTGACTTGCACTTGCCTCTTGTCTTCAAGTTAATGGCCATCATCCCTGCCATTAATCGACCTCATATCTAACTATATATATATATATATATATATATATATATATATATATATAACACGCCTGCATGAATTCACATTTAAATGAGCAATGTGGAGGCCATGGCCGTCATCGGCTCCCTAACTAGCATTGGCACTGGCACTAACTGAAAGCGAAACCACTTAGAGAATTGGCTGGCTGAAATGAAAGAGGCCTTCATAGGCTGAATATTCGCCATGATAAACAGACCGAATCCTCCCAACCAAAATACAGTTTCACAACAATGAGTGGCATCGGTGACTACTTTGTCACTGAATTCAAACTTAAATTTTCCTAGCATCCTCAAATTCAAATTCAAATTTAAATCTGCCTCGCATTCTGAAATGAAAATGGCGCCCTCATAAAATTGATAGGTGAGATGTAACCGTATGCACTGATAACATGATGGGAAATTAAAGAGGAACTGACAGATACAACTGAGTGTGATATGTGATGGGAGGTTTCCAACGCCGCAGATTCGATAACACATTTTCGGTCACCGGAGCAGACGAGCATCCATGGATGCCCATACTCATGCCATGGCGAAACTTATGCCATGGTGGAACTCATGCCATATGTTATAGATGTATGCGATATGCCTCTGACACCATACAGGCGAGCCTTAAATAAAACTCTGTCTATTCGATAAGGCTTTCCCAATATGTAGCCTAATATTTGTTGACTTTAATTATGTAACCACCTTAAACTTCAAATTTTCTCCTGAAGTTTTAAATTTTTTAAAGAATCCATAAGCTTTTACCCCCTTCTCATAATTTTTTCGAAAGCACCATGAACTACAAAATCAAGGCTTGTTTCGACAAGCATCTCATTGGAATTTGCGTGTACGGTAGAGACAGAATGAGAAGAACAAATGTCCTCCATTGGTAGAAACGCATAGATTCTCCACACAGTGGGTGTGAACTCTATAATCCTTAACAAAGGAGACAAACTGTTGTGATCTCTTCACGCCCAAGTCTAGACGCCTACAAGTAAATCGCCAAATCACTAATGTATACTTGAGGATATAATTGAAAGAGAGAAAATGGATGAATGCCACAAAATCATCTGCAAGGTTAAATCCCACAAAGACCTCTACACAACTTTCTCCTTCTTTCTAAGAGCTAATGAAATAGTTAAAGGAGGAACTACAAGAGGGTATTTGAAAACCCCAACTGGCATTTAGAATACAGAGGGTGAAAAAATTCAAACAAATAGATTGCTCAGAGGATGGCATACTTCAACTGGAATGGATAACTCCTTCACAAGCGCTCTAGTAGTGCAACCTTGACCAAAAAAATGGATTGTTACAAGAAAGGATCCTTTAGGGAAAAAATGGACAGTTTTCAAGCACATTCTGTAGCTCAAAATTTGAAATAAAGCCTTCGTTTTACAAGTACATCCATAGACCTGGTTGTAGTTAACACTAAATTCCTGCAATAAATTGCAACACCTTTCAAGTGATGGATAAATGCACATTGGCATGGGTATCTATATGGATCATCGAGTGGAAATGGTATACATCCATCAAGGATGATGAGGACCATCGGACTGACCGAGCTGCAACATTCATTTGAACCGACGGAGCTATGTGGGACTAGCGGTGACACGTCAATCCATTTTAAGAATGTGCAATCAAGATCAGGATTGCCGATGTGTGGTGTGCTGTTATACTACAATTGAAGTTGCAATCATACAATTGAAGTTATAGTCATACACAGACAAAAATCACAATCATACGACGTTAACTGGATAAAATCATCCAATGTTAATTAGAATTTGTCCTCCGACTACAAATTTGTCAATAGAAAACCAACTCCACAAAATATATTAGGTTCATTATAAAGAACTTCTACATCTCGTTACACGAGCTTCATCACAAAAATTTCAACATAATTTTCTCAGGTACTGAAATTATCATCATGAAATCGATAATACGTCTCGTACTACAATAGTATGGTTTAAGATAACCGGAGCAAAATGTTCCACTCAAAAGCCTGCTTAGGATCTAAACTAGATTGTTTGCTCGTCGTCGGGGGGTGGTGCAAGAGGCACATGTCTCTTTCACGCTTTCTTTACTTTCGTTCACCTCTATTTCATTGCTCAAAGGCTGGACTTCGTTACTGTAATTATCAGAGTAAACTGCACATCCTTTGAAGTGCCCTCTACAAACAAAAAACCATTCAGAAAAATACAGAAAAACAAAAAACCAAGAACGTTACGTTGGAGAATTCGGATAACTTTAGTTACAGCCCACGATTCACAAATACCTTGAGATACAAGCTACTGCTTCATTTGCACTTGCTTTCCCACTTGTACTGGCCACCAATACAGCCAAACTATTCATTTGCTGTGATCTTCTAAGTTGGCAAATCCTTCAAACCGAGCACAGGAACTTCTCGTCAAATAAATCAAAGAGAATAACCAGAGCGGATAGTTCTGCATCCTCCCGACTTCGACGCGATGGTTTATCCATGAGGATGGGTGGTCGTGAAGAAACGGAAGCTGGTGAATGTTGACGTCATGGAGAGCATGAGACGGATTTCCGTTCAAGAAATGAATTCTAGTTGCAGACCTGAACAATGCTGCCTAATCCGAGTTGGGAGGGTTTACCATTTCAAAATCGAGCGGGCTTAGAATTTCAAATTTTGAATGAGTCTTCCATTAATGCTGACTGTATATAGATGAATATTTTTTCGACCTTGGTTTTCCCCGATGCCGGCTCTGAGTGGACCGAGGTGACCGAGTGACGGCAAGGACGTGGAAGGATTCTACCTGAATGATTAGACAACTCCCGACTCGGCATATGCAATGGATCACCATGGTCGATGGCCATGGTCCATGAGGGCATGCATATAAGATGGATTGTAGTGTCCCTTATTAGGAATTTTATTAAAATTGCAATTTTCCACTTTTTTTTCCCTAGTTCGACTTTGACTAGTTTTGATCTCTAGGTCCCAAATTTGCCCCAAATGATCCCAAATCTTCTGAGAAGGTATATGAATGATATTAGAACATAAATATGTGTTTCAAGGATGCCTTTGGACCTTTAAAATACTTCTTCAAATCCTCTTTCAATTCTAATCAATGTAGGTAACTTTACTAGTGATTTTCCTTTGACTAGTATTGGTCTCTAGGTCTCAAATTGACTCCAAATGCCTTCAAATATTCAAGGAAGGTTTATGAATGATATTAGAAATTGAATGTGATGTTTATGGATGAAATATGTCCACCAAAATACCTCTGTAAACTCTCTTAAGATTCTGGACCAATTATGCAATTTTACTAGTAATTTGGGGTTCAAATCCCCCTGGGGTAAGTACTGAAAATGGCTTCCCAAATGCCTGCAAACCCACTCAAATTTATGAACAGAGGTATGTAATGTGTTAATTATTTTATTAAAGTCTCATATGCACCATTAATGGATTATTACAACTATCCTCACCCTCTCCCATTCAATTGCAAAAATCCCCAATTCGACCCTTGGGGAAATGACACTATTTCACCTCCCAATACAACTAAATTGAGTAAAAATGCTTGAAATGCTCAAGTACAGTACATGAAACTTGTAGAATACATCCATGGCAGTATATTTCTCACAAATATATCAAATAATCATCCATTCATTCGAAATCATCATCAATACATTGGCTCACAACAAGGTAGTGGGGAAATGGCATTGTTCTTCCATTAAAAATGCGATTTATACATTTCTACTTGGAATTTCGACTTGAAATTTTTTGGAGATGAAGAACAGAGTATTTAATTCATATTACAAAATAAATGGGGCATTAAAATCTTTCCCAAAGAGTACAATAGCTCACCAAAAACGCCCTCCCTCAAGGATCAAGAATATGCCATCAAAATTGGAAATGGTTGAAGGAGTGAGCTTCAATAGAAGAAACCATGAGCTGCCCTGTAGCTTACACCTGAAAATAAAGACTCCATTAAATCTCCAAATGAAAGGTCTGAATGGCCTTTCCAATTACCAACTTGGATGGGAATCTTTCACCCTCGAAATTGGCTAAGGCAAGAAACTAGTCATCCACTAGCTCTCCCTCTTCACAAATGCAATTGCAAATTCTACAAATGATCAAAAGCCATTCTCATATTTCATTTCTACATTTTATAACAAGCATTATCCTTCTAAGGGTCGAAATCCTCTTAATAGATTCAGTAGATTTCCATTTAGGAAATATTCCACATTTGCCACTTGTCTCCTAGTTCCAACCTTCCATCTTCTCCCAAATTTGATTTTGAGTCTCTTTGGCTTCTCCAATTCCCAAATTCGCCTTCCTTGAGCCTATTTTTGGGGCTGACATGTCATAGTGGTCAGATGTCAGAGGTCAGGTTTGCAATTTGTCATAGATGCTCCATCATTGGTGTCATAGGGGCTAGGGAATCTAGCCCAAGTGTCCACAAACTTCCACTTTGACTCTTTATCTTCCATGGAGGTTACCAATCCTTCCCAATTCGACCTAATATGATAAATGACATGTGTTATAACTTACCAACTCACCCAAGAGTGTTCACATTCCCATTAATTCGAATTTGCAAAAGAGAGATACCATGTATTATGAAAAATCAAGCTAGTGTGGGTCCCACATCCTCCATATGTTTCCAAAACCATTTGTCACCTAGGATTTCTCTTGAATTTCTTTATTCACTCTATTTATTAAATACTTGAACCCTTCTAATGTCTAAACATCATTTATTATCCCCCTTATTCCAAATCCCAAAGCTTCCACCCCAAATCTAGGAAACTAGTAATTTTCCTCCTTGGCAATTATTTGACCCTTAACATCAATTTTACAAACTCTAATGAATATGGCTAATGTGATTAGGCCATTGTGACGCAATTCCAAATTTGGGACATGACATGGATGATATGCAATGGGGGCGAGATGGGTGTCATACTATAAGGCGAGCATTAAATAAAACTCTGTCTATTCGATAAGGCTCGCCTTTATTTATCACCTATTTTTCAAAAAATATTCGTATATTGACGATACGTAGATGTCCATCCTTGAAAAGGCTTCCGATGGGAATGAACAAGCGACTCAATTTGACTCAAATATTTGGCAAAGAATAGTGGCGGCAAACGATAATCTGGCAAGATGATAGCATGAAAACATACTTTGGAAATTTATTTATAGAATGGTAAGTGTAATTTTTATTATTATTACTCTTTACAATTTGGTAATTTTTATTCCCCTCAGTTTTTGTTACTTAATTTTGTTGTGGTTAAGTAAACAATTAAATTTATTAAATTGTATAATTTTTCTTAATAATTCTTGGTTAACCACTGTTACATAGGATACCGTGCAGATACGCATGATGAGCAAGAAGACAAAGCAGAGACCATCCCCGACGGTGAGCAGGAAGACAAAGAAGAGTTGAAGTTATTATGAATCTCAAACGTTGTAAGATACCTTTCGTGAAGAGAAGTGTCAAACGTTGTAAAATGGAGTGTAATGGGTTTCAAGTTATCCACGGGTTACCAAGTTTCTAATATTGAAATTAAAGACTTTGGGAGACATGAAGAACCTCAAGTGTAATATATAAGAACCTCAAGTGTAATATTGCATTGGTGTTAATGTAGGAGCTTTTGGATTAATCTCATGTTGATATAATTTCATTTTTTAACTTTTTCTTTTAAATATTTATTATATTTATATGTTGTGTTAAGAAAATGTCAAAATGTAATATTGCTTTTGGGAAAAAAAATTCAATACATATTGAAAAGGAGAAATTTACTCACTTAAGATGAAGTGACAAGAATAAAATAATCTAAAGATCATTCAAGAAAATCATAGACTACATCATATAAATTGGTGTAGTCATCTCATGTTTATACCATAGGAATAGAGTGTGTACTATCTTGGAGATGGTTGAGTTATACTTTCATAGTGGTGAACGTAGGAAGCTATGGATGAGGTAGGAAGCTAGTTCTCTCCATTTTTGTACTTCAAGATTAAAAGCAACAGGTAGAGATAAAAGATATCTAATAGAATTTAATTTAGCAACATGAGAAAAAATATCACCAAAATCAATTCCCTCAATTATCCCCGTGCTATTGTAGCTAGATTTGTACTTCTATACCTTAGCTTTTTAATTCAATTACTTCTTAAAAACCCATTTTCTACAAAGAGGTTTTATTCTAGCTAGGTACTCAACTAGATCCCTCCACATGCAAAGTGGGGTGGGGAGGGGGACATAAAGGGGGCCGGAAGGGGGTGGGTGGCCTCAATTCTAGAATTAACCCCCCCCAACCCCTTCCCAACCCCCTTTATGTCCCCCTCCACACCCTTGCTTTACATGAGGGTGGAAGGGGGGTGGCGCCACCCCTTTCCACCACCCTTTACATACCCGCTTTACATGTAAACGGGGGTGGAAAGGGGTGGCGAGGCGGACATAAAAGGGGGAGGCTCAATTTTAGAATCAATACCATCCACCCTCCCTCCCCTTCCCCACCCCGTTTACACATGAACTAGAGTAGTAGGGGGTGGAGCCACCCCTTTACACCCTCCCTTACATACACCATTTACATGTAAAGGAGGGTGCAAGGGAGTGGTGCTACTCCTCTCCACCGCCTTTTACGTGTAAAGGGGGTGGAGAGGGGGAGATAAAGGAGGTTCCACCCTTCTTTACACATAAAGGGGGTGGCAAGGGCGAAGGGGGGGTTAAGAGGCTCGCTTCTAGAATTGAGACCCCAACCTTTTCTACCCCTCCCCACTCCACTTTACATGGGTTATTATTATTATTTTGTTTTTGAATTTTAACTTTGCAAATTTTTAGTTTTTTTTAAGGTGTCAAACTTTTAAATTTTGTTTTTGTAATAAATTTTTGTCATTTCTTTTTAAAAAAAATGTTTTATTTTAAAAAATTTAAATTGTTTTTCGAAACAATTTATTTTTTGGGCCAAATTTGTCCATTTTTATTGTTTTCAAAGTGTTTTTTTACAAAAAAAAAACAAATATATTTTTTAGGTTGTGGTTTCAAAATGCCCACAATTTTAACCCCATGAAAGAAAGGGTTGTTACTAATAGAACCCCTTTTTTATTCGAGGGTTGATTTTGGCATTTTCATTGCAATGGTGTTAGTTTTCAAGGCCACAATTTCAAAGAGTTGTAATTTCAAAACGAAAAAAAAAAAAAAAAAATCTAAAAAAAGGGGTGCAACTGATAGCACCCCTTTTCAATTTGGGGGTCGATTTACAATTTTTATTATAATGGCACCGATTGGGATATTGAAAAAGCTGTAATTTTGTCCCTAAAAATATATTGCTATTGGTAGCACCACTTTTAAATTCGGTGTAAAAAAAACTACTAAATGAATCCTATAAAAAATGAGAACTCTAGAGGGTTTTCGTCAAGTTGTATAATGTGTTGGATTTTTTCTTTATTTGATAACAAGGATGGAATCACATCTTCAAACATTAATGCGAATTGAGTAGTACTATCAATTGCTACTATAAACTTACCTCCAAAGCTTGACAACAAAAGCTATCTTATCTTTGTAACAAACTTTTCTTCCTCCATCCTAATACCAATACATACAAGTTGACTTACCAAAGTATTAAAGGAATTTATATTATCTATCGTGGATTCATCATCATTCACCTTAAGATGATACAACTTAGTTTGAAGAAAATGCTTGTTTACCAAGGAGATTCACTAATACAAAATGCCTAACTTATCCCGCATCTTATTTTCACTATCCTCTCTAAAGGCATTCACTAGTACATTCAGGCAGATTTTTCCACGAAATATTTCCACATTTTGAATATTCGTGGATTAATAAAATGAAATTTAAGATGTCTTTTCATTTTTTTTATCATGGCAGAAAAATCGTGGCAATATCGATGTTTTTTTAATTTTTGACGAACTTTCGTCTCTATATTGACGACTTATGGCTATCTTTGCACACCCGCCAAACCAATTCCACCTTTCAACGGCTCTTGTATTTTTACGTGCGGGCCAACTCATGCATTTGTGTCGATAGATCGACGATCGTCGATCTATAAATATATACTTTAAGACAATTTTTGACACATTTGCTATATATATTCTTGATCTTTTAAGCCTTGCATCTCTTCAAACTGTGCTCATGCCTTTTCATTATCATGCCTCTTCAAATCTAATAATTAATATTTTATTTGTGATTCTATTTATTTCATATTTTTAATTAATTAAAAAAACATTCTTTGGATTTCTTAGGCCTGTGGGATTCATCCATATGGGCTCTCCCTATGCGGGAAACAACCCTATGCCCCTTGCCTCTTCGTGATCATATGCGGGCATGCTTAAGCTTCTGTGGCTTTAACTTTAGCCTCTGCGGGCATCCTTAAGCCCCTGCAGGCTTAACCTTACCTACTGCGGGTATCCCCTAAGCCTCTACGGGCTTAAGATCAGCCCCTATGGGCTTAACTTCACCCTTTCCAGGCATCCCTAAGCCCTTACGGGCTTTACCCCAGCCCTTGTGTGCGTCCTTAAGCCCCTACAGGCTTAACCTCACTCCCTGCGGGCATCCCTAAGCCTCTATGGGCTTAACCTCAGCCCCTGCGGACATAGATAAACTCTTGCGGGCATCTTTTATCCCTTGTGGGAATTTCTTTAGCCCTTGCCGGCATAATGAAGATTTTAACCCTTAAGCCTTTTTATAAATAATCAAGTTTTTATCTGCTTTTGGGAGACCATTAGCTCGCACGTGAGAGCACCAAGGAGGGAACTAATACCACAGCTGGATGGCCAGATCACCAAGGAACATGCCCATGTCATCTGGAAAAATTATTAGCACAAGGACACTCTTTGGCGGGCATTTCCAAATGCCTTTTCAACTTTCTAATCTTAACACTTACCCAATTTTTTTTTAGTTCTTAATATGCAAAACAATATTTTTCCTACTTTTGGCAGTTTGATCTTTTGCATATATGACCATCATAAGGCAAACTGAAAGAATGGCTGGATAGCCACCTCAGCAACGACCAGATCCATGTCACCTTTTGAAATTTTTGATACACACACATCATTTGGTGGGCATTTGAAAATAGACTTCCAAATTGTTAATTCAATACTTAGACAAAATTGTCAAAGCCTAGGTCAACATGATGAGATTTTTATTTTCATCACATTTGAAGTGTGAGACACCCAATGGGTAGAGGCCAACAAGGTGATTCCATCAAGACCAATTTCATCCTCTAAAGCTTATTTCTCTCTCCTCGATGGGTATTATATTGGAGCAGTGCAATTTAGTCCGGGAGGTACTTTTGGCAGATCAATATCTTCACCTACATAAACTCTTTGGACAAACCATTGATATGGTTGGATGCACCATACAACATTCTATAGATCCATACTCTCAAAATGATTTAAGACATCAACCACAAGATATGGTGGGCATTTTACTGAGGTGACATAGGAAGTTTTAGTGATTTTACAATTAGACAATTTTTGCACTTTCCTAGACTTGGTCCAATCTGCTTAAAACATTGTTTTGGCAGATCCATAACTTCTCCCTCGGGCACTTTCAAGTCAAGATGAGGACATGGTCAGGTAGAAAAAACACCAACCTACAAGATGACCATATGGTGCGGCCATTTTCTTCAACCCACAAACTATGGCAGGCATTTCCCTAAGGCCACCTGAGTTAGTTTTCCAACACTTAGTCATTTTCAGGAATTTCTCCAAAGTTTATCCTGATACCCTATTTTGGAAGACTTATAAGTTTCTCCTCATACATGCTTAAGGAAAAATGAGACCATGGTCAGGTAGACCAATCAATAAGCTACATCCTGAACATATGGTGCAGGCATTTATTTTAACCCATGAATAATGGCGGGCATTTTACTGAGGCCAGTTAGGTAGTTTTACTCCCTCTGGTGCAAAACAACTTGAAACCCTGTTTTGGCAGACCTTTAACTTTGTCATTAAACATTATTTTTGAGAACTTAGACCATGGTAGGATATCCTCTTCAACAAGCTACAACATGATAGTTTCAGATAATTTTTATCATTTACCTATTAGGTACGATCTGCATTTCCCAAAGGCTATTTGGACCAATTTTCCAACACTTAGCCATTGTTCAGAATGTCTAAAACTGCTTGAACCCTTGTTCTGGCATGTCTATAACTTTGTCATAAAGCACTCTTTTGAAGAAATGAGACCATGTTTAGATATCCTATTCAACAAGGTATATCCTGATATGATGGTGCAAGCATTTTCTTCAAACCATGAATTATGGCGGGAATTATCTTATAGATGTTTTGACCAATTTTTTAACACTTAGCCATTTTTCAAAATGTCTAAAACTACTTGAATGCTTGTTTTGGAAGATCTATAACTTTGTCATAAAGCACTCTTTTGAAGAAATGAGACCATGGTTATATAGCCTATTCAACAAAGTATATCCTGATATGATGGTGTGGGAATGCTCTTCAAACCATGAATTATGGCGGGCATTCTCTTAGATCCATTTTGACCAATTTTCCAACACTTCCATTTTTCAGAATGTCTAAAACTGCTTGAACCCTTGTTTTGGAAGATCTATAACTTTGTCATAAAGAAATATTTTGATGAAATGAGACCATGGTTAGATATCCTATTCAACAAGGTATATCCTGATATGATAGTACAAGCATTTTCTTCAAACCATGAAGTATGGCAGGCATTCTCTTAGAGCATTTTTTTGACTAATTTAAGAGTTTTTTAAATGTACTTCTGAGATCATTTTCAAAGTTTTATTTTTATTTTTCAAAGTATTATTTGTGGTCATAATAGCTGTAATTTATACATTATGTAAAATATTTGGATTGTGCTTGTTTTAATTGATTTTTATATTTTCTTTTTGGTTTATTAATTACTTCATTATTAATAAGATGTTAATTGTTATATTTCTAAGATGTTAATAGTTATGTTTTTTATTTTTTAGTCACTTCATTGGATTAAATATTTTAAAGATTATTTAATTTAAAAAGATATTATAAATTTATTAAATTTTTTTCATAATTAAAATTAAAATTGGATTTTGTTTTAAAAGACATGGAAGAAGTAGACAATTAAGTACATGATTCTCATTTTCAACTTCATCTTGTGACATAACATATGCATGCGAGTCATGGTCTATGGTCTTCTATTATATTTGGAGATAATTTGAGCTAAATAATTAAATGGATTGGGATTCCTACTGTATGTTTTTCCACTTTTTTCTTTGATCTTCTAGGTGATTTGAAGATAGCTTGAGATCAACACTTAAATGCATTTTTAATGTAGAAATTATATTTTTTATCAATTGGTGTTAATGTAGGAGCTTTTGGATTAATCTCATGTTGATATAATTTCATTTTTTAACTTTTTCTTTTAAATATTTATTATATTTATATGTTGTGTTAAGAAAATGTCAAAATGTAATATTGCTTTTGGGAAAAAAAAATTCAATACATATTGAAAAGGAGAAATTTACTCACTTAAGATGAAATGACAAGAATAAAATAAACTAAAGATCATTCAAGAAAATCATAGACTACATCATATAAATTGGTGTAGTGATCTCATGTTTATACCATAGGAATAGAGTGTGTACTATCTTGGAGATGGTTGAGTTATACTTTCATAGTGGTGAACGTAGGAAGCTATGGATGAGGTAGGAAGCTAGTTCTCTCCATTTTTGTACTTCAAGATTAAACGCAACTGGTAGAGATAAAAGATATCTCATAGAATTTAATTTAGCAACATGAGAAAAAATATCACCAAAATCAATTCCCTCAATTATCCCTTTGCTATTGCAGCTAGATTTGTATTTCTATACCTTAGCTTTTTCATTCAACTGCTTCTTAAAAACCCATTTTCTACAAAGACGTTTTATTCTAGCTAGCAACTCAACTAGATCCCTCCACATGTAAAGTGGGGTGGGGACGGGGAAGGGGGTGGGGGGGCCGAGAAGGGGGTGGGTGGCCTCAATTCTAGATGTAACTTCGGAATGTATTTCATCTATATATTTCACATATATTTATTGTACCCTTATAAGAGATGTGTTATTCCTCTATAAGGAAGTGGCGTCATGTGTATTGACAAGTGTCGCAAGTGTGTGTACTTGGCGACGGGTTATTAGACCACCATCTGTCGGGTCGGCCCTGAAATATATTTTATATTATGGATGTACCTAGCTAGACAAGTCAGCCCCATAGTGTAACTGGGCAAACATACTAGTATAAATAGAGATCGGGAGATCTCTATTTTCATCACTCGGAAACTCATACTTCTCTCAGTCGGAAAGCGGCGCACTAGTGAGGAGGAGGATCATCTTCTACTAGGAGACTATCTCAGTGTATTTTGGTTGTACTTTGGTTGAGCCATTGCTCTCTCTATCTCTGAGGAAGTTGTGGGGTTTTTCACCTTAGGGTTTTCCCCACGGAAACTCTGTGTCTCTTGTCTCTTATGCTTTTGATTCTTGTGATGCTTATCATGCTTATTGTGATTGTTATGCATTGATATACTGTATATGTTATTCTCTAAGTAAATATCGAGGAGTATTGTGAATTAATGCTCAAAATTTAACATGGTATCGGAGCTAACATGAGAAGAAGACATTTTGAAGTGACGAAAACTTGAGTTTCTTATTTATTGGGTTTCTCTCCACCGATTTTGGAAAAGAAGTATAGTAGATTGACTCTACTCATCAAGGAGAATCTATCTGTCCAATCAGAATTCAATTTTGAGCATTTTCAAATTTGGCCCTAAAAATTAGGGTTTCCTCAAAAATAGGAATTTCTGAAATTTGAAGACATAGCTGCAAGCTACTTGCAAAAATTGAAGTTTAGAGCTTTGAATCGAGATTGTTGGCTGGGTAGATCTCCGGGAAACTCAAACCCTAATTCAGGGCTCTCCCTAGTGAACCTGGGAGGACAAAAAGACAAATCTGATGGGTAAATCTTTTCTGATCTCAAATTCTGAATACACCAGGATGATCAGCTCATCAAGGCACATCTTTCTATCCTTTCAGAAAGTTGAAATTCACATTTTGAATTTTTAGGGTTTTTTCGACAAACCCTAATCCAGGACCAGATCCAGTTTTCAGCATTTCAAGTGGTAAGACCTAAATCTTTTCTATTTCCATTTGAAGTACTCTTTAAGATGTCTCACCACACCAAGCTTGAGGATAAGCTTGAAGGAGCTGATAACTTCCGAGCTTGGAAGTATAGGATTGGGTTAATCCTGGAAGAGAATGAGTTGGACTCATATATAAAAGAAGACATCCCTATCCCAGAGGTTGAAGAGGCTAAGGTATTGCATAAGAAGAACTTGGTCAAGGCAAAGAGAATCATTGCTGATTCTATTAAAGACCATCTCATACCCCATGTGTCTTCTCTAAAGACACCCAAGGCTATGTTTGACTCTTTGACCAAGCTATTTGAAGGGAAGAACACAAATCAGAAGATGACTTTGCGGAATCAATTGAAAGGGGTCAAGATGTTGAATGGAGAAACCATTCAATCTTACTTCTCCAAGGTATCTCAGATCAAGGAACAACTTGAAGCTGTGGATGAAGTAGGCCAAGTCCTAATGTGTCCAAAGGGAAAGACCATAGATGATGCAGTAGTGATTGGAGAGCAAGAGGGAGGTTTGTATAAATTGAAGGGACAACCTGAACATGCCATGGTGCATGAATCCATGGAGCCAAGTGAACTTTGGAATAGAAGACTTGCTCATATGCGTTACAGGACACTTCCAATTGCAAGAAAGGTTGTAGAGGGTCTTCCTAAAATCAAGACCAAACATGAAGGTGTTTGCAAAAGATGTGCAAAAGGTAAGAACATTAAGAAGACTTTCCCAAGCAGTGAAAGCAAGGCAAAGGATATCCTGGAAATCATCCACTCAGATGTATGTGGTCCTATGTCATCCAGTTCTCTAAGTGGGTATGTTTACTATGTATCATTTATTGATGACTTCTCCAGGAATACTTGGGTATACTTCTTGAAGAACAAAGATGAGGTGTTTGATAAGTTCAAGGAATTCAAAACCTTGATGGAGAATCAAACTGACAAGAAGATCAAAACATTCAGATCCGATAATGGTGGAGAATTCACCTCAGGTGACTTCAAGAAGCTTTGCAGTGATTCAGGGATTAAGAGGGAGTTGACTGCTCCTTATAATCCTCAATAGAATGGAGTTGCAGAAAGGAAGAACAGAACAATCATGGAAGCAATAAGGGTAATGTTGCATGACCAGGATCTACCTATGCATCTATGGGCAGAAGCAGCCAGAACAGCTATATATGTGCAGAACAGAACACCCCACAAGATATTGGACAACAAGTCACTAGAAGAGGTCTTTTCTGGTAAGAAACCTGAAGTCAGCCATCTCAGAATATTTGGTTGTCCAGTATATACTCATGTCCCAAAGGAAAAGAGGACCAAACTAGATCCTTCAGGAAAGAAGGGTATCTTTGCGGGTTATAGTGAAAGCTCGAAGGCTTACAGAATATACTTTCCAGGGTTCAAGAAGATTGATGTAAGCAGGGATGTAACAATTGATGAAAACTCAGCATTCATCAAATCAACAAAGGCACCTATCGAAGTTTATGAAGAACCTAAGGAAACTAGATTTCAAGACACTACCATGACTGAAGCAATTCCAGAAGTTGTTCGTGAGTTTGAAGATCCACAAGAACTTGTAGATCCACCCCGTGAGGATAACTCTCACAAAAGGAAACCTGCATGGGCTAGAGAGGTCATTCAAGATGCAGAAAGATTTGGCATTCCAGAAGAAGAACACAGAGCAAAGAAGAGAACTAGGTCACATACCAGCTATGTTACTTTACTTTGTGACATCATGAATAAAGAACCTTCCAGTTATGAAGAAGCATTGGAAAAGAAAGAATGGAAGGATGCCATGGTCGAGGAATACCAATCAATAATGAAGAATGATGTTTGGGATGTTGTCCCAAGACCTAAAGAGAAGTCTGTTGTGACTTCTAAATGGATCTACAAAATCAAGCATGCTACAGATGGCAGTGTAGAGAAATACAAGGCAAGATTTGTAGCTCGTGGCTTCTCTCAGAAAGAGGGAATAGATAATGAAGAAACATTTGCACCTGTAGCTAGGTATACTTCCATCAGAATAGTACTTGCCCTGGCTATAGCAATGAAATGGAAAATACACCAGATGGATGTCAAGATTGCTTTCTTGAATGGTGCAGTTGAAGAGGAAGTATATGTGGAGAAGCCACTCGGTTTTGAAAGACATGACAGGGAGTCATATGTGTGCAGATTGAAGAAGGCCTTGTATGGCTTGAAGCAAGCTCCCAAAACTTGGTATGCTAGGATGGACAGTTTCCTATCTAGCTTGGGCTTTACCAAGAGTAAAGTGGATTCCAACCTTTACTACAAGGTTGAGGAAGGGAATCCTGTGATTCTACTCCTGTATGTGGATGACTTATTTGTAACAGGAGATGACAGATTGATTGCAGATACAAAGAGAAAGCTTGCTGCTGAGTTCGATATGAAGGACCTGGGAATGATGCACTATTTCCTAGGTATGGAGGTGTGGCAGAGTACATATGGGATCTTCCTTGGACAAGGGAAGTATACTGTAGATATCCTGAAGAGATTTGGGATGATGGATTGCAAGGCCATGGCCACACCTATGGCATTGAATCTGAAGCTTCTTTGTGATGCTTCATCTGAGCCGGTTGATGTCTCTATGTATCGTTAGATGATTGGGTCCTTGATGTACTTGACGAACACGAGACCATATATTTGCTTTGCGGTGAACACATTGAGCCAGTTCCTGATGGATCTGAGGAGTGTTCACCTGGTTGCTGTAAAGCATATTCTGAGGTACCTGAAGGGTACAGTGGATTATGGGCTCAAGTATGAAGAAAATCAAAAGTTTAACCTGCAGGATTATGTTGATTCAGATTGGGCTGGCAGTGCTGCAGATAGGAAGAGCACATCTGGGTGCTGCTTCAGTATGGGATCAAGTGTGATCTCTTTGTTTAGCAGGAAGCAGTCCTGCGTAGCACTGAGTACAGCTGAGGCAGAGTATGTTGCAGCTTGTTCAGCTAGTTGTGAGGCAGTATGGCTATGGAAGCTACTGTATGAGGTATTTGATCTCCCATTGGATGCTACTAGTATATTTTGCAATAACCAGAGTTGTGTCAAGCTGTCTGAGAACCCAGTTTTTCATGACAGGTCAAAACACATAGAGATCAAATATCACTATATCAGGGATATGGTGCAGAGAGGAGCTGTGAAGATCCTGTATGTTGCGACGGACGAGCAGATTGCAGATGTGCTGACGAAGCCACTAGCCAAGGTGAAGTTCAAGTACTTCAGGGAGGGGCTTGGTGTTCTTCAGGTCGAGGACACTTCGAGGAAGAAGTGATGGACACATTTGCTGAAGCCATTCCAAGCATGTTGGAAGGAGGATCCTTCACATGGCTATGGATGTAAGCGCTGGATGATGTTCTAGTTTTTGCTTTGTATGATTAGTTGGATCATTTATATGTATGTACGCATCATGTTGGATGCTGGATATGATCAGTTGGATAATTTATATGTATATATATGTACACATCATGTTGGATGCTGGATATGAACAGTTGGATCTTTTGTATGTATTTTGTATATGCATCATGTTGGATGCTTGGACCATGTATCTGTATATGTATAAGGTGGATACATTGTATGATTAGGTGGATCAGGTATGGTGATATGTATCATGTATTTGTATTTGTATCAGGTGGATACACTGTATGATCAGGTAGATCATGTATGATGATATGTATCAGGGAGATACTTGGTATGCATCAGGTAGATGCATTGTATGATCAGGATGATCATGATGACGAGCTTCAGGATGTTGCTCCAGATGATATGCAGCAGGATGTTGCAGTGATGATGATCAGGATGATCATGTGTACATCAGGATGCTGTATGGTGAGTATCAGGTTGATACTCTATGGCCGTGGATCAGGTTGTGCAGATGAGCATATAATTTGGCCGTGGGAGATTTGTAGATAGTCTTGCAAGTTTTTTCCTATGGCATGTAATTTGGCCCTGAGATATTTGGTAAATGCTCTTTCGAGGTTTTTCTCTAGGAGGACATATAATTTGGCCCTGGGAGATCTGCAGATAGTCTTACAAGGTTTTTCCCATGGCATATAATTTGGCCATAGGATATCTGGCAGATGCTCTTTTGAGGTTTTGTCCTATGGCATATAATCTATCATTGGGAGATCCGATAGGTTGGGCTATGTGCCCGTAATAAGTCCTGGGATGCTCTTACAAGGTTTTTCCATGACCACATATAAACTGTCCCCGGGAGATCCTATAGGTAGAGCTGTGTGCTCGTAACAGCCTGGGATGCTCTTGCAAGGTTTTGTGGTGACCACATAATATTCGTCCTTGGGAGATCCTATAGGTAGAGCTGTGTGCTCATAACAACCTAGGATGCTCTTGCAAGGTTTTGTGGTGAGGTCACATATAATATGTCCCTGGGAGATCCTATAGGTAGAGTTGTGTGCTCGTAATAGCCTGGGATGCTCTTGCAAGGTTTTGTGGTGAGATCACATATAATATGGCCCTGGGAGATCCTATAGGTAGATCTGTGTGCTCGTAACAGCCTGGGATGCTCTTGCAAGGTTTTGTGATGCATGTAATAAGTCCTGAGGATTCCACAGTATGGACAGTGATGATGAAGACCTGTAGGTGGTGGGCCTACATCCAATATGAAAAAGGACTGACTCTGTAGAACTTCCTATGATGAGTAGAGTCAGAGATTGGTTGAGATAGCAGCATTAGTGAAGATGATGATGACGGTGATCCCGATAAGAAGACTTGTCTAGTAGAACTGTGTCGAGAAATACCTTCCTAGTTAAGAGGGAGTGTTGATGTATATGTAACTTCGGAATGTATTTCATCTATATATTTCACATATATTTATTGTACCCTTATAAGAGATGTGTTATTCCTCTATAGGGAAGTGTCGTCATGTGTATTGACAAGTGTCGCAAGTGTGTGTACTTGGCGATAGGTTATTAGACCACCATGTGTGGGGTCGGCCCTGAAATATATTTTATATTATGGATGTACCTAGCTAGACAAGTCGGCCCCATAGTGTAAATGGGAAAACAGACTAGTATAAATAGAGATCGGGAGATCTCTATTTTCATCACTCAGAAACTCATACTTCTCTCACTCAGAAAGTGGTGCACTAGTGAGGAGGAGGATCATCTGCTACTAGGAGACTATCTCAATGTATTTTTGTTGTACATTGGTTGAGCCATTTCTCTCTCTATCTCTGAGGAAGTTGTGGGGTTTTTCACCTTAGGGTTTTCCCCACGGAAACTCTGTGTCTCTTGTCTCTCATGCTTTTGATTCTTGTGATGATTATCATGCTTATTGTGATTGTTATGCATTGATATACTGTATATGTTATTCTCTTAGTAAAGATCCAAGAGTATTGTGAATTAATGCTCAAAATTTAACACAGGGAAGGGGGTGGGGGGCCAAGAAGGGGGTGGGTGGCCTCAATTCTAGAATTAAGGCCCCCCACCTCCTTCCCGGACCCCTTTATGTCCCCCTCCCCACCCTAGTTTTACATGAGGGTGGAAGGGGGTGGCGCCACCCCTTTCCACCACCCTTTACACACCCTATTTACATGTAAACGGGGGTGGAAAGGGGTGGTGGGATGGCGAGGCGGACATAAAAGGGGGAGGCTCAATTTTAGAATCAATACCATCCACCCTCCCTCCTTTATCTCCCCTTCCCCACCCTGTTTACACATGAACTAGAGTAGAAGGGGGTGGCGCCACCCCTTTCCACCCTCCTTTACATACACCCTTTACATGTAAAGGAGGGTGCAAGGGAGTAGTGCTGCTCCTTTCCACTGCCTTTTACATGTAAAGGAGAGTGCAAGGGAGTGGTGTTGCTCCTTTCCACCACCTTTTACACGTAAAGGGGGTGGAGAGGGGGAGATAAAGGAGTTTCCACCCTTCTTTACACATAAAGGGGGTGGCAAGGGCGAAGGGGGGGGTGAAGAGGCTCATTTCTAGAATCGAGACCCCACCTTTTTCTCCCCCTCCCCACTCCACTTTACATGGGTTATTATTATTATTTTGTTTTTGAATTTTAACTTTGCAAAATTTTAATTTTTTTCAAGGTGTCAAACTTTTAAATTTTGTTTTTTTAATAAATTTTTGTCATTTCTTTTAAAAACAAATTGTTTTATTTTTAAAAATTTAAATTGTTTTTCTAAACAATTTATTTTTTGGGCCAAATTTGTCCATTTTTATTGTTTTCAAAGTGTTTTTTTACAAAAAAAAGAATATATTTTTTAGGTTGTGGTTTCAAAATGCCCACAATTTTAACCCCATGAAAGAAAGGGTTGTTACTGATAGCACCCCTTTTTTATTCGAGGGTTGATTTTGGGATTTTCATTGCAATGATGTCAGTTTTCAAGGCCACAATTTCAAAGAGTTGTAATTTCAACACGAAAAAAAGAAAAAAAAATCTAAAAAAAGGGGTGCAACTGATAGCACCCCTTTTCAATTTGGGGGTCGATTTACAATTTTGATTATAATGGTACCGATTGGGATATTGAAAAAGCTGTAATTGTATCCCTAAAAATATATTGCTATTGGTAGCACCACTTTTAAATTCAGTGTAGAAAAAACTACTAAATGAATCCTATAAAAAAAAAGAACTCTAGAGGGTTTTCGTCAAGTTGTATAATGTGTTGGATTTTCTCATTTTATTTTATAACAAGGATGGAATCAAATCCTCAAACATTAATGCGAATTGAGTAGTACTATCAATTGCTACTATAAAATTACCTCCAAAGCTTGACAACAAAAGCTATCTTATCTTTGTAACAAACTTTTCTTCCTCCATCTTAATACCAATACATACAAGTTGACTTACCAAATTATTAAAGGAATTTATATTCTCTATCGTAGATTCGCCATCATTCACCTTAAGATGATACAACTTATTTTGAAGAAAATACTTGTTTACCAAGGAGATTCACTAATACAAAATGCCTAACTTATCCTGCATCTTATTTTCACTATCCTCTCTAAAGGCATTCACTAGTACATTCAGGCGGATTTTTCCATGCAATATTTCCACGTTTTGAACATTTATGGATTAATAAAATGAAATTTAAGATGCCTTTTCATTTTTTTTTTATCATGGTGGAAAAATCGTGGCAATATCGACCTTTTTTTAATTTTCGACGAACTTTCGTCTCTATATCGACGACCTATGGCTATCTTTGCACACCCACCAAACCAATTCCATCTTCCAACAACTCTTGGATTTTTATGTGCGGGCCAACTCATGCATTTGTGTCGATAGATCGACGATCGTCGATCTATAAATACATACTTTAAGACAATTTTCGACACATTTGCTATATATATTATTAATCTTTTAAACCTTGCATCTCTTCAAACTGTGCTCATGCCTTTTCATTATCATGCCTCTTCAAATCTAATAATTAATATTTTATTTGTGATTCTATTTAATTCATATTTTTAATTAATTAAAAAAAAATTCTTTGGATTTCTTAGGCCTGTGGGATTCATCCATCTGGGCTCTCCCTATGCGGGAAACAACCCTATGCCCCTTGCCTCTTCATGGGCATATGCGAGCATGCTTAAGCTTCTATGGCTTTAACTTTAGCCTCTGCGGGCATCCTTAAGCCCTTACAGGCTTAACCTTACCTACCGCAGGTATCCCCTAAGCCTTTGCAAGCTTAACTTCACCCTTTTCGGGAATCCCTTATCCCTTACGGGCTTTACGTCAGCCCCTGCGTGCATCCTTAAGCCCCTGCGGGCTTAACCTCACTCCCTGCAGGCATCCCTAAGCCTCTGTGGGCTTAACCTCAGCTCGTGCATGCATAGATAAACCCTTGCGGGCATCTTTTATCTCTTGTGAGAATTTCTTTAGCCCTTGCGAGCATAATGGAGATTTTAACCCTTAACCCTTTTTATAAATAATCATGTTTTTATTTGCTTTTGGGAGACCAATAGCTCGCACGTGAGAGAACCAAGGAGGGAATCGATACCACAGCTGGATGGCCAGATCACGAAGGAACATGCCCATGTCATCTGGAAAAATTGTCAGCACAAGGACACTCTTTGGCGGGCATTTCCAAATGCCTTTTCAACTTTCTGATCTTAACACTTAGTCAATTTTTCTTTAGTTCTTAATATGCAAAACAATATTTTTCCTACTTTTGGCAGATTGATCTTTTGCATATATGACCATCATAAGAAAAAATGAAAGTATGGATGGATAGCCACCTCAAGAAGGACCAGATCCATGTCAGCTTTTGAACTTTTTGATACACACACATCATCTGGCGGGCATTTAAAAATAGACTTCCAAACCGTTAATTCAATACTTAGACAAAATTGTCAAAGCCTAGGTCAACATGATGAGATTTTTATTTTCATCACATTTGAAGTGTGAGACACCCAATGGGTAGAGGCCAACAAGGTGATTCCATCAAGACCAATTTCATCCTCTAAAGCTTCTTCCTCTCTCCTCGATGGGTATTATATTGGAGTAGTGCAATTTAGTCCGGGAGGCACTTTTGGCAGATCAATATCTTCACCTACATAAACTCTTTGGACAAACCATTGATATGGTTGGATGCACCATACAACATTCTATAGATACATAATCTCAAAATGATTTAAGACATCAACCACAATAGATGGCGGGCATTTTACTAAGGTGACTTAGGAAGTTTTAGTGATTTTACACTTGGACAATTTTTGCACTTTCCTAGACTTGGTCGAATCTGCCTAAAACACTGTTTTGGCAGATCCATAACTTCTCCCTCGGGCACTTTCAAGTCAAGATGAGGACATGGTTAGGTATAAAAAACACCAACCTACAAGATGACCATATGGTGCAGCCATTTTCTTCAACCCACAAACTATGGCAGGCATTTCCCTAAGGCCACCTGAGTCAGTTTTCGAACACTTAGTCATTTTTAGGAATTTCTCCAAAGTTTATCCTGATACCCTATTTTGGAAGACTTATAAGTTTCTCCTCATGCATGCTTAGGGAAAACTGAGACCATGGTCAAGTAGACCAATCAATAAGTTACATCCTGAACACATGGTGCGGGCATTTACTTTAACCCATGAATAATGGTGTGCATTTTACTGAGGCCACTTAGGTAGTTTTACTCCCTCTAGTGCAAAAAAACCTGAAACCCTGTTTTGGCAGATCTTTAACTTTGTCATAAAACATTATTTTTGAGAACTTAGAACATGGTAGGATATCCTCTTCAACAAGCTATAGCATGATAGTTTCAGATAATTTTTATCATTTACCTAAGAGGTACGACGTGCATTTCCCCAAGGCTATTTGGACCAATTTCCAACTTTTAGCCATTGTTCAGAATGTCTAAAACTGCTTGAACCCTTGTTTTGGAAGATCTATAACTTCATCATAAAGCACTCTTTTGAATAAATGAGACCATTTTTAGATAGCCTATTCAACAAGGTATATCCTAATATGGTGGTGCAAGCATTTTATTCAAACCATGAATTATGGTGGGAATTCTCTTAGAGAAGTTTTGACCAATTTTTCAAAACACAGCCATTTTTAAAAATGTGTAAAACTGCTTGAACACTTGTTTTGGAAGATCTATAACTTTGTCATAAAGCACTCTTTTGAAGAAATGAGACCATGGTTATATAGACTGTTCAACAAGGTATATCCCGATATGATGGTGTGGGAATTTTCTTCAAACCATGAATTATGGCGGGCATTCTCCTCGATCCATTTTAACCAATTTTCCAACACTTCCATTTTTCAGAATGTCTAAAACTGCTTGAACCCTTGTTTTGGAAGATCTATAACTTTGTCATAAAGAACTCTTTTGATGAAATGAGACCATGGTTAGATATCCTATTCAACAAGGTATATCATGATATGATAGTGCAGGCATTTTCTTCAAACCATGAAGTATGGCAGGGATTCTCTTAGAGCATTTTGGCTAATTTTTCCATACTTAGTCAATTTCCAATGTTCTACAAACTTGCCATACTTTTCCAGAATGATGTCAGATTGCAACACCGACTTCATTGTTCGGGTACACAGGTTACTCCCAAAAGACCGAACATCTAGAGCAACCACTTCACACAAACAGATCACAAATCAACACACTGATGCTTTTACATGGTTTAAACCCTCGAGAGGGAAACACTCCACGGCCCCGACCATATAGCTTCTACATAGCAATTTATTATGCGAAAGAAAGAAATTACAAATAAGATTCTCATAATTGATCAACTAGACAATGACCCTCCATGCTCTTTAAATAGAGATCATGGACCAATTGGTTGTTAAGCCATGGATCAAGGTTAGGTATGATCTAAGACAAGATGAGCCGTCGAATCACTCTATTTCTAGAACATATCGTGACCGTCAGATTAAATATTTACAAATTCATACTAATGCATACTTAAGAAACACACTTTTCCTAACAGATATATTACACAAGTTGATCTTAACTAACTCCTAAGTGTCTAAATATCCTAACATCCCCCTTTAAGAACAACTTGGGATAGGATTGAAGGATTTACAAAAGTGACACTAGTAGGAGAAGGAAGGAGGCATTAGAGCCTATCCCCCCTTAATGACAAATTCCTGAACTCCTAACATAGATCGAAGTTTAGAAAACTCGCTTCTGTAAGAGACTTGGTGAAGATGTCTGCAACTTGATCATCTGTAGGGCAAAAGAGCACTTCAAGAACACGATCATGAACAAGATTTCTTATGAAGTGCATTTGTAGCTCAATGTGTTTGCTGCGTTGATGTAGAACTGGATCTTTGGCGAGCTTGATGCCACTTTGATTGTCACACCAAAGTGGAGTAGATTGTTGTTGCTCGAATCCGAACTCTGAAAGGATCTTTCAAAGCCATAAATATTCCTGACTGGCATTAACTGCAGCTCGATATTCTGCCTCTGCTGAAGAAAGAGCAAGAGCTTGTTGTTTCTTACAATCCCAAGTGACAGGTCCAGATCCCAGACTGAAAACATAACCTGCAGTAGAATTTCGATCATCAAGATCACCGGCCCAATCTAAATTAGTGAAACCAACCAACAAAGGTTTCCCCCCTGTACTATAATGAATCCCAAACTGAATTGTACCTCAAATATATCGAAGTATTCTTTTAGTTTCTTTCCAGTGACTTTCATGAGGTGTTTGCATTTAACGGGCAACACAACCAACGGAAAAGGAAAGTTCAGGATGGGAATGAGTCAAGTATAAGAGACTACTAACAAGCTAACGATACAATGTGGCATCTACTTCAGGTGAAGTACAAGTGGCAAAAATTTTGACTCCAGACTAGAAGGGAGAAGGGGCTGGTGTACAATCTTCCATGTGAAAGTGACGAAGAAGGTCACAAGCATACTTAGATTGAGAACGAAAGATTCCTTTTTTGGTTTGTAGGACTTGGAGACCAGGAAAATAATGCAAATGTCCTGGGTCTGACATTTCAAAATTTTGCTTAAGACTGGATTTCACATGGGTTATAAGCTTAGGGTCACTACCAGTAAGAATAAGGTCATCAACATATAGAACAAGTATGATGAGGTGGTTTCCTACTTTCTTGGTATAGACATTGGGGTGAGAATGAAATTTAGAAAAACTAGTGTCAATGAGAAAGCTATCCATTTTGGCATACCAAGCTCGAAGAGCTTGCTTAAGGCCATATAAGGATTTCTTAAGGCGGAAAACAAGGCTAGAGTTATTCTTAACATATCCAGGAGGTTATTCCATGTAAATTTCTTTCTGTAAATCACCATGTAAGAAGATAGACTTGACATCCATTTGATGGAATTCCCAGTTATGTAAGGCTATAAGGGAAAGAACAAGGCGGATGGAGTTCATTTTTGTGACAAGAGCAAAAGTTTCATTGTAGTCAATCCCTTCAACTTGGGAAAAACCTTTGGGAACTAACCTTACCTTAAGTCTTTCAACACTTCCATCTGATGCATACTTAGTTCTGTAGACCCATTTACATCTAACAAGTTTTCTTCCTTTTGGAAGAGGGAGAAGATCCCAAGTATCGTTCACCATTAAGGAACGATATTCTTCATCCATAGCTGCATCCCAATCTGGATTTTTTGAAGCTTCTACAAAATTTTTTGGATCATGATTCTTGGAAACTTGAGCCAAAAGAGAAGAGGCTTGCTGAAACTGAGAACATGTTCGACGTTGATCTCTAGGATCACCGGCAAGATCACCAATTGCTTCACATGTTGAATGGACCCATCGAGGAAGCACTTGTGCTGGTGCAACTGGAGGAACATGAGCAGGCGGAGGTGGATTTTCATCCTCACCATCATCATCAGAAATTGGAGTTGGAAACCTGTCAAGGAAGTTGGAAGAAGAAGAAGAAGGTACAATCGCTGAATCAGGCTCGCAGGCCAAAGATGGCACAATCACCAAGTTAGGTTCGTAGACCAAGATATTTTCATCAAATTTAACATCTCTTCTAATGATTACATCATGAGAATGTGGTTGAAGAAGTCTATAACCTTTTACATCTCCAGAATATCCAACAAATATGCACTTTTCACTTTTAGGCTGTAATGCTTTTCGTTTTTCATCTAGAATGTGAGCCCATGCTTCACTACCAAACACACAGAAGTGACTTACATCAGGTTTAGTTTTACTCCATGCTTCTTCCGATGTGATACCCTATAAAGATTTAGTGGGGGTGCAATTAACGATGTAACTTGCACAATTTATGGCTTCAACCCAAAATTGAAGACTTGGTCCCTTAGATTGGATCATACAATTAGCCATTTCTTTTAAAGTGTTGTTCTTCCATTCAGTTACACCATTTTGTTGTGGTGTATATGGAACAGTGTGTTGTTGTTGGATTCCTTGTTCAGTTCAGAAAGTAGTGAACTTTTTGTTAACAGATTCTCCTCCATTGTCAGATCTTAACTTAATAATTTGATGACGAAATTGTTTTTCAACAAGGGCCTTGTAGGCTAAGAACATTTTAAATACTTCGCTCTTAAGTTTTAGGAAATAAAACCAAGTGTGTCTAGTGTAATCATCAATGAAAGTTAAGAAATATTTGAAACCAGAAAAGGAAGCAGATGGAAGAGGACCACACAAGTCACTATGCACAAGCTCCAAGGGAACCGAGGCGTGCCAAGAGGCACGTTTGTCAAAACTATCCCGATGATGTTTTCTGAGTACACAACTGGAACAAACACCATCCCTTCAAGATACCATCGGAAGAACTGTCACCATATTGTCTTTACATAGTTGTTGGAATGAGCAATAATTTAAGTGACGAAATCGCTCATGCCAAAGTTTGCTCAAGTTATCACTATGAGCAACAAAAACTGAAAGAAAAGGTGATGACCCAAAGTTGTTAAATTTGTACAACCTGGTAATATCATCAACAATTCCGGTAGCTAGGACCTATTGAGGATCTTTAAAATCCTTGATTACAACTTGGTGAGGTGTAAACGTCACAGTTTTACCTTCACCAGAATAAGTGATTTGATAGACTGATAACAAATTGTAGGAAATTCTTGGAATACATAGTACATCACTAAAATGACCATTATCTACTGGAACTGTTCCAGATCCTACAACACTTAGATTCTAAAGCACAAAGTGCATGTCCATGAGAGGAAGATTATGAACGTGAATCTAGGCTGATGTGGTGCTTCTTCATTGCTGCTTCCAAGGCTGACATCTTCTTGAAACACTTAGATTCAACATGATTATCTTTCCCGCAATAGTTGCAATGACGCTCAGTCTTCTTTCCTTTTGGCTTGGATCCTTTTTCATTTTTTAAAGAAGGAGCTGACTGAGAGGGTTTGGGACCCTTGTTGGACTTATTATTGCAAAAATTTTGTTTCTTGGGAGGCTTGGACTTTTCTTTCTATTGGGACAACAACGCTTTCCTAGATGTATCTGCATTGTTAATTATTCCAAGATGGATGAGATTATCTTACTATCTAATCAAGGAATCACAAAAAGATTCAAGACTAGGCTCTTGATGTAACATACCCTTTTTGTTGGAAAACATTTTGTGTTAGAAAACATTATGATAACTTTTATTGTAAAGTTTTATGTTGGACAGGTGCCCAAGGATGATTGTAATTTGCACAATATTTTATTATTTAATAAATAAAAAAGGAGACAAACACCTAAGAGGATTGTTGAAAGAGTGGTTACTGATCCACTAGGTGGAATGGAATCTGGGGTAGAAGGCAATGGACAAGTGGCAGCATCATGATGCAACTAACTAGCTGTTGGTATGGGACAACTCCCTTGAAATGTGGTCATAGTGCCCTAAAAAATGGGACTGGAGCTTGAGGCTCATTTATTCCAAACTGACCACTAAAGACCTAGGCAGTCTATATAATAGCCATCAAATTATGAACTGAGGTTCATCACTTTTACTGACAAGGAAATTTACCTTGGGATTTTTCTCTGTTGCACCCAAGAGATTTGATGAGGGGATATGCTATGTTGTTGATCATGTTGTGAGTCTGCCAAAATCTATTGAGTTCAGGAGTTTGATGCTGAGTGCTGAAGGCATGTTATTACAAGAGGTTGATGCTGAGTGCTGAAGGCATTTTTGAGTGCCTTGCTTCTACACAGATTCCATCTACTTAGTGGCTCAATAATCAGGCTTGGGGGTTCACAAGAAAGCCAGCAATTGGGCTGCTTATTCTGGAATAGGTTGGGAGGAACAGGCCTCCTTAGGTGTTTCTAGGCCTATATTCACTTACAAGTTCTACTTATCTTTCCTAAATGTTATGCTATTAACAGTTTTCTATCTGTTATAATTACATTTTCTGTTTTCAAAGATATTAGTGAACAGACTCAATTACTTTATTTTCTAAGTCAAATAAGATTCTAAATAGTACTGAATACAGTTATGAAAGATTGAATAAAATGTTCTCTGCATTTTTCCCCATGCTAATGGATCGGCATCATACTCTAGTACAGAGAATGAATTAAGGTAGATAGATATGATAGGCAATTTGCCAAGATGATGAAAAGAACAACTCTGTATATTTTTGTTAATTTTCCTACTCTTAGTAATTAGTATTAATTACTGTATTTTTTTTACAGTACTGTTTTTATTTCATCAACTAGTAAATTTATTGTCTTAAAATGTTACTATGATTTATACTAATTATTGAAATCATTCCTGATACATAAATTATCAAAAACTACATAACATCATTGTACAAAACTAATCTGACATTCAAGTTTAAATTTAGGGTTTATGTTTCCATATTTTCTTATCAAAAGTTTACTGTAGTTCATTGTTATTTCCACTACTTAATCGTTTGCTAAACATACAGGATAGACAAGAAAATAAAGTCTATTTTAAGTTCTACAAAAGTTTCCAACATATAGTATGAAAACCCTAAACACTAACAGTCCATTTACAAACCCTCGTCCGACAAAACTAGCATTTTATTTCTTCATTCTAGTATCAAAATCAAATCATAATCATCGTTCTAGTCATTTGACCAAGGGTAATACCCTTTCAATCCAAACAGTTTACAAGTATTCGATAATTGTCCCAATTGCCGACTGTTTCACATTTCATCCAAACATTTTACAAATATTCAAAGATTGTTTCATTCTAGATTGTTTTCATTTTTCCTTCAAAACTGAAAAACGATGAAATCGAGATCATATAGATATTTTATTATTTATTAAATCACATAAATCACACGGCTTCCCTTTTATCATTTTTAAATTTTAAAGTTTCACAGTTCACGGTTTCACAAAAGAAAACGATAGCAGCAGAAGTATTAAAACCTAGTTTACAAATCACACTTCGTATTACATCCAAGTTAAATGCAGAGACTTGCTAAAAACAAGTTCATTTCAATATCTAAATCACCGAGTCACAGGTTACATTCATAGGGTCGAAACCACAAAAGATGAAACAAAACAACTGTTTACAATTCGACTTATAAATGTTTTTCTTATTGAAAACTCGACAGAGGAATGGAACCCTCGTCGACAGTAGATGCATTGCCCAACTCAACTCAAAATCCAAATACTGTTACAGTAACCTAAACTTTGTTACATTGACCCTGTAAACCAAAAGGCACCCATACTACAGGTGCGTAGACTAAAGACAAAACAACACTGTGTTTGGACCACGGTTTCCAGAAAATACAAGATTGTTACAACTTCAACGATGGCCAAAATATGCCAGGAGAACCTACAGAGGGTTATGCCACCAGGGCTTACCAAAGTTAAGCGAGCCATCCATTGTCAACAAACCCCGGCACTATAAACTCAGCAACGAAGGCAGTACCTTCCACATAAACCATCACCGGGTTATAACACATTCCAAACGATTATTACATAATTCCAAACTATAATATAACAAACAACATTTACAAAGACGAGCTTACCTTAAAAAAGAATAGGTAGATGGAATGCTTCATGCTTCCATTTCATCCAACTAACGCGACAGACATAGAAATACAGTCACATTTTCTCAGACGACCGAATCAAACCCTAGAGAAACCCTCTCTTGTTTCACAACGAAATCCACAGGCTTCAACACTTCTAAACTTGCAACATTTAACCAAGTTTCCACCATTATTTCCGAAGGTGAGAAGTTGTAGAGCCACCAGAGAATCAACCAAGGGTCGAACCCGACTTCTCAGCGGCCTATCGGCCTCTTCCCCAAAACCCAAACTCCGAAATGAATGCAAAAAGAAAACAACAACGGTATAGGGAGTGCTTAGGGTTTTAGATCTCCATGATCGAGACATGTTAGATCAACGAGCGAGATTTGGCCAGCCAACCCATGCCATTACAAGGATAGAAATATGATCACCTAGTAATTAATAACTTCATTAATAGCAAGCCCAGTTGGAATGCCATATCACCAAAGTAGAGCTTACAGCTCGGCAGTGTTCCCACAATTCCTACAACTTCATCACGTGGAGCCAGTTACAGGTAGGAGCCAATGAGACAATCCACTATCAAGACACATGGTTTCCATTAAATGCTTGATCCTACGTATCACCTGCCAGACCACGCCTGTAACGACATTAAGTTCTTGTCAGCATCATATTTATTGTCAACAGCACGATCTCGGTATCGTATCCCTGTATTATAACCATGTTACATAGTTCCAAACCATGTCATAAATTTGCATAGTATCCAGGTTACATATATTTGTTTTCAATGCTAAGTTCAATTCGCATGGTATGCGTATATTGCAAATTTGAAATGATATGTTATATTCATATAACGAGCACGTAATAGAATGCCAAGACCAAGCCTTAGTTCACATACGAATTGATATTTCTCGCATCTGCACAACAAAGCAACATCTTGTCCATACAGTGACATAACAGAACATTATAATAAGAACATATAGAAATTAGGATACATGCAATACGTCACATAGGCATTGAAGGCTAATTTTTATTATACACCATAGTGTCGTAATAATTCAAACATTATTATAAATTTGCATTTCAAACTTAAACAATGCAGGATTTTAATTCTAAGAAGTCCCACTATAAGTTGTAGTGGCATTATTCACTAAGATCACTCATTGTTCACCCTTGTCGCAATCATTCAGACTATTAATATAAATTGTAATTTCAATGATTCTACTAACAATACAACAGAAGTATAGTGTGAAATATCTCTAGCTACACTTAGAAGCATTAGGATAAAAATGGTACAAGTTGATAAAGAAACACTAGAGCTTCATACCATCGATACCTTCATGTACGACAGTACACACACCTAACTTAAAAACAGAGATGGCTAGCCGAAACGTAAAACATCTCTTGAAGTACTTGAATTATTTGTTATCTTACTTGCAGATTTGCGAAAGAAAAGGGCCAATGCTTTAGCTAGCAAGCTAATAAACCCAAGGGCACCTGTAGGAACCCCTTCAGAAATGTGCAATCAAATCATCATTATATTTACTAGAATCATAACACATGAAAAGATAAACATTGTTTCATCGCATTTCATTTATAATCTATTGTCTTTTTATGTTTGAGGATAACAATGATAATTATATGAAGCTGCCTTTATTTAAATAGTTAAAATATTCATTCCGCAGTTAGCATTCCTTTATGATTTTGCTACATCAATTTTTTTATTTTTATTTTTTGCGATTTTTGGGATATTACATGTGGTATCAGAGCACGGTTCAAACTATAGGCCTGATTTAGGCTCACGCGCGCAAACATAAAACAAATCAAAAAGTTTATGTTACTAACTTTTGTAATTCAATTTTATTTTTGCACAGAATTGATTGAACTTTAAATTTGCAGGTATGGAAATACCAGAATAATTAGCAGAGGAAAGATCTCCTCGTAATGAATGCATTAGTAATAACAATTCTGAAGGAATTTATGTTGAATTAAATAACCACTGTTCTGAAATTTTACGCACTGTACAAGATTTAAAATCTAAGTTAAAAGCTGTTAAAGAAGAAAATGAACGGATCCTTAATGTACAAGAAGAGTTACAACATAATTTAAAAGGGAATTGTCATAATGATGAAAGAGGCAGAAAATCAGAAATGAAGGCTGATTCTGAAACAATGTCCCACCAACATAAGCATAAGAAAAAAAGAAATGATAAAAGGAACAGTTACTCATCCTCTAAATCTGATCCAAGTAATAATGACTTTAATTATGATAGCAGTGACCGTGAATGTTGCTCTAAAAAGAGAAAGCATAAATATCATGAACAGATTACTGGGGAATTTAAAAAGATAAAGCCACCCACCTTTAATGGCGAAAGTGAGAAGGGTGAGACAACAGAAGCTTGGTTGTCTGGAATGAAGAAGTACTTTAATATTTACAACTACTCTTCTCAACTAAAATCCAAGATGGCTATTTACAATCTGATAGGAAAGGAATATATTTGGTGGCAGGATCTTAAAAGAATTAAGAGTATAAAAGAAAAAGAAGTAACTTGAAATATGTTTAAAAGTTTGTTTAAAAAGAAGTTTTTGTCAGAACAATATTTTGAAGATAAGTCAAAGGAGTTTTACGATTTAAAGTTGGGTACAATGAACATGAAAGAACTGTGCAGCAAGTTCCTTAGCTTGCTGAGGTATGTTCCTTATATGGTCGAGGAACATCCTAAAGTGCAAAGGTTTCTCAGCTGTCTACCTTTTAATATAAAGGACCGTATCGAGTATGATAATCCTTCCACTTTGGAAGAGGCCATGAGAAAGGATAATTTTTGTTTTGATCAAAACAAAAAAAGAGAAGGAACGGCTGGCTGGAAGAGCAGTAAGACTAATCAATTTGATTATAAAAAGAAGAATTTTAATCATAATTCTGGAGGTTTTAAGAAAAATTTTAATAACATAAATTTTCCTAATCATAATAATTACAGAAATAATGCACCTCAGAATTTTACTACTGCAAGAAACGTACCTAACAATAATAATCACAGCTATAACAATAATAACAACAACATGTATGCTGAACAGAAAGGACCCATGAAGTGTTATGACTGTGGCGGACCACATAAGAGAGCAGATTGCCCACGCAACAAGAAGACAACCAACAATATTCACACTATGCAAGCAGAACCTACAGTTGGAGATATTGCAAGAGAAATGCCTAGGATAAATGCAACGCTGGAGAACCGTTAAGCTGACCATCAAACATCCATGGTCGAAATTGAAGGTATGAGACGGAACGAGTCTATTTCTATTCTGATAGATCCCGGTGCAAATCTGAGTTATATTTCACCTACTTTAGTAAACTGTTTCAAGTTAACAATAGAGAAATTTGATAATGCATAGTTAGTTTAGCTTGCAACAAGAACTAAAAGAAAAGTTACAGATTTTGTCAAGGATTGTGAAGTATTTATAAGCCAGTTGAAAACGCAAATTAATCTGAATGTTTTACCCTTAGGGTCATATGATTTGTTGATTGGTATGGACTAGCTTGAACAGCATAGAATTTTACTGAATTGTTATGACAAATCTTTTACATGTGTAAATAATGAAGGTAATACAGAAACAGTAAAAGGAATTCATAGGAAGATTTCGGTAAGACAGATTTCTGGTCTACAAGTAAAGAGAGCTGCCAGAAAAGGCTGTAAAATGTTTGCTGTTAATGTTATTAATGACGAGTGTACATCTAAAGAAGACAAGTTAAAACTAGAGAATATTCCCATCCTTAGGGACTTTTCTGACGTATTCCCGGAAGAAATTCCAGGATTACCTCCGAAAAGGGAACTTGATTTCACCATTGAGTTAGTACCCGGTGCGGTACCAAACTCGAAGGATCCCTATAGGATGGATATTATGGAGTTAAATGAGTTAAAATATCACCTGAAAGAATTAGTAGATAAAAACTACATAAGGCCTAGTGTGTCTCCTTGGGGAGCACCAGTAATTTTTGTTAAAAAGAAAGACGGTACTATGCATTTATGCATCGATTACCGTCAGCTTAATAAGATGACAATTAATAACCGATATCCCTTACCTCGCATAGATGATTTATTTGATCAAGCACGAGGAGCAGGGATATTTACTAAAATTGATTTAAGGTCGGGGTATCATCAAGTCAGGATAAAAGACGAGGACATATTCAAAACTACATTCAGAACGCATTATGGACACTACGAGTTCATAGTTATACCTTTTGGGCTAACCAACGCACCGACAGTGTTCATGTGTTTAATGAACAACGTTCTGCATAAATATTTGGATAAGTTTGGAGTGGTATTCATTGATGATATTCTGGTTTACTCGAAAACTAAAGAAGAGCATAGCGAACATTTAAAAATAATTCTACAAGTACTAAGGATACATCAGCTTTATGCTAAGTTCAGTAAATGTGATTTTTATAAAGATAAAATACAGTATTTAGGTCATATAATTTCTAAAGACGGAATTTCCATTGACCCTGATAAGATAAAAGCAATTAATGAATGGCCTGTTCCCAAAGATGTGACTGATGTACGGTCATTCATGGGAATAACAGGTTATTATAGAAATTTTATTGAAGGGTTCTCTAGAATTGCTAACCCCATCACTTCTTTGCAGAAGAAAGGGAAGAAATTTGTATGGGATCAAAAGTGTTGAGAAAGCTTTAATAAGTTAAAAGAATTATTAACTACTGCACCCATCTTAAAAATTGCATAAGGATTTCGTCGTATGCACGGATGCATTCAACGATGGACTTGGAGGGGTCTTAAGTTAGGAAGGTCATGCCATTGCTTTTGAGTCAAGGAAGTTAAAATTACATGAAAATAATTATGCAACTTATGATCTTGAGTTGGCAGCCGTGATACATGCATTAAAAATGCGGCGCCATCACTTGATTGGAAGAAAATTTATTTTAATGACTAATAATAAAGGCTTAAAGTACTTATTGGATCAAACAAATCTTAACGCAAGGAAAGCTAGGTGGTTAGCTTTCCTTAGCGAGTATGATTTTGAGATTCATCACATTAATGGAAAGGAAAATAAGGTTGCTGATGCTTTGAGCAGAAATGCTAGATTGAGTTTTGTAGCAGCAATCATTACTTTTAAGACTGATCTGAAAAATCAGATCGAAGAAGGAATTAAGCAAGACGAAAATTACCAAAAATTACATGATAAAGTGGCTGAAAATTCATCTGAAAATTTAATAACAGATTTCAGTATTAATGGAAAAGGCTTCTTAACTTATAAAAACAAAATTTATGTACCTAATATCTCGAAAGTTAAGTTGTTGATTTTGGATGAAGTTCATAAGAGTCCTTATTCAGGACATCCTGGTTATCAGAAAATTATAACTATGTTAAGAAAAGATTATTTTTGGCCCAACATGAAGAATGAAGTTGTTGAATATATAGCTAGATGTTTTGAATGTCGGACTATTAAAGTTGAACACCAACATACAGCTAGACTATTGCAGCCCTTACCAATTCCAGAATGGAAATGGGAAATTATAAGCATTGACTTTATTACAGGTTTTCCTAGAAATCAGAAGCAGAATGACTCAAGCATGGTTGTTGTTGATAAACTTAGTAAAGCTGCTCATTTTATTCCTGTTAAAACTACTTTCAAGGATTCTAACATTGCAGATATTTTCATGAAGCATTTTTTTTGCTTACACGGAATTCCAAAGGTAATTATTTCAGACCGGGACTCTAAGTTCACCGAAAATTTTTGGACAACACTGTTTAAAGGATTAAATACTAAATTAAATTTCAGCACTTCTTTCCACCCACAAACTGATGGTCAAATAGAAAGGGTAAATCAGATTTTAGAAAACATGTTAAGATTATATGTTAAATATCAACCATCTAAGTGGGAAGATTTCTTACATTTAGCAGAATTTGCCTACAATAATAATTATCAAGCATCTGCTAAGTTAAGCCCATTTGAGATTTTGTATGGAAGAAAATGTTGTACTCCTATTTCTTGGGATAATCATGTAGACAGATTAATGTTAGGACCAGTTTTATTGAAAGAAATGGAGCTAACCGTGAAACAAGTTCAAGGTAACTTAAAAGTTGCCCAAGATCGGTAGAAAAACTATGCTAATTTGAAACGCACTAAAAGAGAATTTCAGGTAGGAGATCATGTTTATATAAAGGTAAAACCCAAGAAAATTTCTTTGAAGCTTGGGAGTTGTGCTAAACTAGCACCAAGGTATTGTGGACCATTCGAAATCCTATCAAGGATAGGAGCTGTTGCATATCAATTGGCATTGCCATATAATTTCAAAATCCATAATGTTTTTCACATTTATGTTTTAAAGAAGTATGTGCACGATGCTACTCATGTGCTGAATTGGAATGACATACAGGTGGAACCCGCAGGAGATTTTCAGGTGGAACTGGATTGTATTCTCGACCGGAGGGAAATTATGCTCTGGAATCGCACCATAGGGCAGGTAAAGGTGCAATGGAAGCACCTTATCCCTGATGAAGCTACTTGGGAACTGGAAAGTAATATGTGGGCAACATATCCAGTTTTGTTCCATGAGGAACTTGATGATGAATAAGCAACATCAAGGACGATGCTGAGCTTAAGTGGGGGTGTTTGTAACATACCCTTTTTGCTGGAAAACATTTTGTGTCAGAAAAAATTATGATAACTTTTATTGTAAAGCTTTATGTTGGATAGGTGTCCAAGGATGACTGTAATTTGCACAATATTTTATTATTTAATAAATAAAATAGGAGACAAACACCTAAGAGGATTGTTGAAAGAGTGGTTATTGATCCACTAGGTGGAATGGAATCTGGGGTAGAAGGCAATGGACAACTGGAAGCATCATGATGCAACTAACTAGTTGTTGGTATGGGACAACTCCCTTGAAATGTGGTCATAATTCCCTGAAAGATGGGACTGGAGCTTGAGGATCATTTATTCCAAACTGACCACTAAAGACCTAGGCAGTCTATATAATAGCCATCAAATTATGAACTGAGGTTCATCACTTTTCTTGACGAGGAAATTTACCTTGGGGTTTTGCTGTGTTGCACCCAAGAGAATTGATGAGGGGATATGCTATGTTGTTGATCATGTTGTGAGTCTGCCAAACTATATTGAGTTCAAGAGTTTGATGTTGAGTGTTGAAGGCATGTTATTACAGGAGGTTGATGCTGAGTGCTGAAGGCATTTTTGAGTGCCTTGCTTCTACATAGATTCCATCTACTTAGTGGCTCAGTAATCAGGCTCGGGGGTTCACAAGAAAGCCAACAGTTGGGCTGCTTCTTCTGGAATAGGTTGGGAGGAACATGTCTCCTTAGGTGTTTGTCGGCCTATCTTCACTTACAGGTTCTACTTATCTTTCCTAAATGTTATGTTGTTAACATTTTTCTATTTGTTATAATTACGTTTTCTCTTTTAAAAGATATTAGTGAACATAATCAATTACTTTATTTTCTAAGTCAAATAAGATTCTGAATAGTACTAAATACAATTATGAAAGATTGAATAAAATGTTCTCTACATTTTCCCTCATGCTAATGTATTGGCATTGTACTCTAGTACAGAGAATGAATTAAGGTAGATAGATATGATAGGCGATTTGCCAAGATGATGAAAAGAACAAATCTGTATATTTTTGTTAATTTTCCTACTCTTAGTAATTAGTATTAATTAATGTATTTTTTTTACAGTACTGTTTTTATTTCATCAAATAGTAAATTTAATTTCTTAAAATGTTACTATGATTTATACTCATTATTGAAATCATTCCTGATACATAAATTATCAAAAATTGCATAACATCATTGTACAGAACTAATCTGACATTTCAAGTTTAAATTCAGGGTTTATGTTTCCATATTTTCTTATCAAAAGTTTACTGTAGTTCATTGTTATTTCCACTACTTAATCGTTTGCTAAACATACAGGATAGACAAGCAAATAAATTCTATTTTAAGTTCTCCAAAAGTTTCCAACATATAGTATGAAAACCCTAAACCTTAACAGTCCATTTATAAACCCTCGTTCGACAAAACTAGCATTTCATTTCTTCATTCTAGTATCAAAATCAAATCATAATCATCATTCTGGTCATTTGACTAAGGGTAATACCCTTTCAATCCAAACATTTTACAAGTATTCGAGAATTGTCCCAATTGCCGACTGTTTCACATTTCATCCAAACATTTTACAAATATTCAAAGATTGTTTCATTGCAAATTGTTTTCATTTTCCCTTCAAAACTGAAAAACGATGAAATCGAGATCATATGGATATTTTATTATTTATTAAATCACATACATCACACGGCTTCCCTTTTATCGTTTTTACATTTTAAAGTTTCACAGTTCACGGTTTCACAAAAGAAAACGATAGCAACAGAAGTATTAGAACCTAGTTTACAAATCACACTTCGTATTACATCCAAGTTAAATGCAGAGACCTGCTAAAAACAAGTTCATTTCAATATCTAAATCACCAAGTCACAGGTTACATTCATAGGGTCGAAACCACAAAAGATGAAACAAAACCACTGTTGCAAATTCGACTTATAAATGTTTTTCTTATTGAAAACTCGACAGAGGAATGGAACCCTCGTCGACAGTAGATGCATTTCCCAGCTCAACTCAAAATCCAAATATTGTTATAGTAACCTAAACTTTGTTACATTGACACTGTAAACCCAAAGGCACCCATACTACAGGTGCGTAGACTAAAAACAAAACAACACTGTGTTTGGACCACGGTTTCTAGAAAATACAAGATTGTTACAACTTCAACGATGGCCAAAATATGCCAGGAGAACCTACGAAGGGTTATGCCACCGGGGCTTACTGAAGTTAAGCGAGCCATCCATTTCCAACAAATCCCAGCACTATAAACTCCACGACGAAGGTAGTACCTGCCACATAAACCATCACCGGGTTATAACAAGTTCCAAATGATTATTACATAATTCCAAATTGTAATATAACAAACAACATTTACAAAGACGAGCTTACCTTCAAAAAGAACAGGCAGATGGAATGCTTCACACTTCCAGTTCATCCAACTAACGCGACAGACATAGTAATATAGTCACATTTTCTCAGACAACCGAATCAAACCCTGGAGAAACCCTCTCTTGTTTCACAATGAAATCCACAGGCTTCAACACTTCTAAACTTGCAACATTTAACTAGGTTTCCACCATTATTTCCGAAGGTGCAAAGTTGTAGAGCCACCAGAGAATCGACCAAGGGTTGAACCCAACTTCTAAGCGTCCTGTCGGCCTCTTCCCCAAAACCCAAACTCCAAAATGAATGTAAAAAGCAAACAACAATGGTATAGTGAGTGCTTAGGGTTTTAGATCTCCATGATCGAGACAGATTAGATCAATGGGCGAGATTTGGCCAGCCAAACCACGCCATTACCAAGACAGAAATATGATCACCTACTCATTAATAACTTCATTAATAGCATCCCAGTTAGAATGCCATATCACCAAAGTGGAGTTTACAGCTTGGCAGGGTTCCCACAATTCCTACAACTTCATCATGTGGAGCCAGTTACAGGTAGGAGCCAACGAGAAAATCCACTATCAAGACACAGGGTTCCATTAAATGCTTGATCCTACGTATCACCTTCCAGACCATGCCTGTAATGGCATTAAGTTCTTGTCAGCATCATATTTATTGTCAACAGCACGATCTCGGTATCGTATCCCTGTATTATAACCATGTTACATAGTTCCAAACCATGTCATAAATTTGCATAGTATCCAGGTTACATATATTTGTTTTCAATGCTAAGTTCAATTCGTATGATATGCATATATTGCAAATTCGAAATGATATGTTATATTCATATAACAAGCACGTAATAGAATGCCAATACCAAGCCTTAGTTCGCATAGTTCTAGGCATTATAATTTTAACATTAAGTTTCAATCATATAAAAGTCATGTAATATGATATCAATGCTAAGATCATTTTGCATAAGGCTTATGCATTATAACTATAACTCTTAATCCATTTAGAAAACTAGGGTTTGACAATGAATTGATATTTGTCGCATATGCACAACAAAGCAACATCTTGCCCATACAGTGACATAACATAACATTATAATAAGAACATATAGATATTAGGATACATGTGATACGTCACATAGGCATTGAAGGCTAATTTTTATTATACACCATGTGTCGTAATAATGAAAACATTATTATAAATTTGCATTTCAAACTTAAACAATGCAGGATTTTAATTCTAAGAAGTCCCACTATAAGTTGTAGTGGCATTATTCACTAAGATCACTCATTGTTCACCCTTGTCGCAATCATTCAGACTATTAATATAAATTGTAATTTCAATGATTCTACTAACAATACACCGGAAGTATAGTGTGAAATATCTCTAGATACACTTACAAGCATTAGGATAAAAATGGTACAAGTTGATAAAGAAACACTAGAGCTTCATACCATCGATACCTTCATGTACGACAGTACACACACCTTACTTAAAAACAAGGACGGCTAGCTGAAACGTAAGACATATCTTGAAGTACTTGATTATTTATTATATTACCTGCAGATCTGCGAAAGAAAAGGGCCAATGCTTTAGCTATCAATCTAAGTAAACCCAAGGGCACCCTGTAGGAACCCACTCAGAAATATGCAATGAAATCGTCAGTATATTTACTAGAATCAGAACATATGAAAAGATAAACATTGTTTTATCACATTTCGTTTATAATTTGTTGTCTTTTTATGTTTAAGGATAACAATGATAATTATATGAAGCTTCCTTTATTTAAATAGTTAAAATATCCATTCCGCAGTTAGCATTTCTTTATGATTTTGCTACATCAATTTTTTTATTTTTTTTTTGCGATTTTTGGGATGTTAGTGTAGGAGACAAACATTCTAGATTCTTTTCTTTGTCATAACCTAATCCATTTTTTATCACTTGATGGTATTTGGCTACTTAGGATTTCATCTAAAGTCTTTGAGATGTTCTCAAACTTTGATTTAATAGATTCTTCATCAAGCTTCTTTCTAAGCAAAATAACTTATGCTTCAAGTCTTTTATAGTCTTGTATCTTGAGCTTCTCATTAATGGTATGCTGGTCTTTCAACCTTTCTATTTCTCCTTCGAATTTGGAGACTTCCTTTTTTAAGCTCTCATCCTCTTTCATGTTGATCATCACTTGTTGACTTGATTTGTGTAGCTCTTCTTGGAGGGTCATGACTTCCTCTTCTTTTGAATTTAACTCTTCTTGGTATATTGACAATTGTCCTTTCAAGGATTTGTTCCTTCTTCTACATTTTTCAATTTCCTCAAGAGCACACATGAGTTCAACCTCTAGGTCCACCTCTTCTTCCACATCTGATTCTTCTTCTAAAGCTTGAGTTATTGTCCCCATAAATAGATTTTCTCCATCTTTACTAATCTCTTCATTTTTACTATCTTCCATGGAATAGAAGAATTTATTCCTGTCATTAAAAATTTTCTTTTGTATAGTTTTGTTCTTTTGATCTTCCTTATGGCTGCAAGTTTCTTCATCATCATTCTTGAAAATAGAAAGGTCTGCTTTTACTATTTCTTTGACTGAATAAAGCTTCTCCAGTTTGACCCAAAGTTCCTTGGAAGGATAGGATTCTCAACATCCTAGAGGAACATGACTTGGATGGCTACGTATCCACTATGGTGGAGGATCCTACATCTAATGTAAAGCGCATCAACTTCAATAAGAGCCAAGATAAATCCAAGCAGATCATCTATGATTCAATAAAGGACAATTTGATGTCCATGATCACTATGTTCAAGACGACAAAAGAATGTTATGATATATTGACTAATATATATGAGCAGAAGGCCCCAACTCAAAAGAAGGAATTGAAGAACAAGTTATGAAACCTCAAGATGGAGAAGGACGAGACAGTGGCCTCCTTCTTCACTAAGATCTCTCAGGTAAGATATCATCCTGTTAAAATTAGAGTTGTGGTGGATGAATATGATCTCATCCAAACCGTCGTTGATGGTCTCCCATATTCATGGGATACATTCTTGGCTGCTATCAATGGCCGAGATGAGAAAATTGGGTTTGAAATATTGTGGCATGACTGTATCCAAGAGCAAGGGAGAATCCATAGCAAAGCTCTATGGACTAAATAAGAAAATCTTTCCCTCATAGAAAGAATGAAAAAAGGAAAGAAACCCTTCTTCCAAAAGAAGTTCTCTCATCCAAAGAAGGAGTTAAACAAAGGATTTGATAAGTCAAAATATAAATCTTGCAATTGCAACAAGAAAGGCCATTTCTTAAGAGAGTGCAAAGAAAAGAAGAAAGGAAAGTTTCATGCTTTTATTGCCATAGAAGATGAAACCACTCAAAAGAATGCTTCCGAAGAAAAGGAGACAAGAAGGGATTTTTACCTTATATCATCCCTTTCAGGAACCATCATCACAAGTACAGACACATGGTTGATTGACAGTGGCACATCTAAACATATGACTGGTTACAAGAGTGCCATCACTCACCTAAATGAGTAACAATTGACATGCATGGTAGAGTTGGGGGATAACTCAACATATTCGATCCAAGGAGTTGGATCCACCTCATTCCAGCTGAGCACCGGTGATATTTTACATGTGGAGGACATTCTCTATGTTCTAGGATTGAAGAAGAACCTCCTTTAAGTTTAGGTTCTTGAAGACAAAGGATTCTGAGTTATCTTTATGTATAACAAAGCACTTTTATGGACAAAGAACAAAATCCTAGAATCTATTGTTGTGATTGGAGTTCGAGAGGGAGGAATCTACAAGGTACCCAGGAAGTACATTCAAGCTATGATTCACCAAATTACTAGTCCATGCAATCTATGGCACCAAAGGCTTGGAAACCTACACTACAAAGTGCTATCAGGACTTCAAAAAATGGTAAATGGTATGCCTGTATTTGATTTTCAGCATGATAGTGTATGTTGGGGTTGTTCACTTGGGAAGAATGTTAAGAAACATTTTTCCAGTAGTACTACTAGATATACAGAGATTTTAGATTTAATACACTATGATAAATGTGGTTCCATGTCATCCCCCTCCATGAGTGGCTTCTTATATTATGTATTGTTCATAGATGATTTTTCTAGGAAGTCATGGATTTATTTCATTAAGGCTAAAAGTGAAACTCTTAGCAAATTTAAAGAGTTTAAAGCCCTAGTTGAAAATCATAAAGAAAAGCACATTTGTGCATTAAGGAATGATAATGGAGGTGAATTTCATTCACGTGCATTTAATGAGCTATGTAGTGATCCGAAATATGTAGGCAGTTAACAGTACCATACAACCCTCAGCAGAATAAGGGTTTCCAAAAGGAAGAATAGAACCATATGTGAGGATGCTAAAGCCATGATATTGCATGATCAAGATATGTATACCTCATTATGGGAAGAAGCCACCAATACATCTGTGTATATCCAAAATAGAAACCCACATGCCATTCTAGATGACAAGACACCAAAAGAAGTGTTTACCGATGAGAAGCCAAACATCTAACACTTGAAAATTTTTGGGATCCTAGTATACATTCATGTACTGAAAGAAAAGAGAACAAAAATGGAGCCTTTTGGAAAGAATCACACCATTGTGGGTTATAGTGAGTCATCAAAAGAATACCGAATATATGTACCTGGTGAGAGACACATTGAAGCCAGCCGATATGTTACCTTCCATGAGGAAGTTGCTTTCAAAATATTGAAAGAGATTCAATGTGATTTAGAGATGGAGGATCCTAAGTCTAATTCTTCTCCTTCAGAGTTTGAGAGGGAGAAACTAGAAGATTCCTCAAATTCACTAGCTACTAAAGAACCAGTAGAAATAATTGAGAGGTCACATGATGAACCTCCCGCTAAATTAAGATATGCTTAGTGCCGAGATATCTTACAAAGTGAAGAGAGACATGGAGCACCAACAGGCTCATCCAGAGAGCGTAAGCAACCTGATAGATATTTAAGGTATGTTGCACTGATGAGTCACGTCATTTATTTAGAACCATCCTCATATGAAGAAGCTACAAAGAAGCAATTTTGTAAATGTGCAATGATAGAAGAGTACAACTCTATAATGAAGAATGATGTTTGGAAGGTTTTTCCCAAACCTGATCGGAGAATTCCATTGTGACTTCTAGATGGATTTACAAGATAAAGCATGTTGCAGATGGTAGAATTGAGAAGTATAAAGCCATATTTAATTCCAAAGGTTTCTCTCATAAATAAAGCATCGATTATGATGGGACCTTTGTCCCTGTGGAAAGGTACACCACAATCTAAGCAATGATTGCACTTGCATCTGTTCTTGGATAGAAACTTCACCAGATGGATGTGAAGAAAGTGTTCCTCAATGGTGAGGTTGAGAAAGAGGTTTATATTCATCATGTTGGAGGATTTGTGGTGCATGGGAAGGAGTCCCATGTTTGAAAGCTAAAGAAATATCTATATGGGCTTAAGCAATCCCCCAGGGCTTGGTACTCTAGAATTGATAGCTACCTTCATAAACTGGGTTTCTGTAAGAGTGAAGCCAATCAAAATTTTTACTTCAAATTAGTGAAGAAACAACCATTGATATTGGTTATGTATATTGATGATTTTTTTCTCACTGTAGAAGAACATATGATTGCTTGGTGCAAGAGGGAGCTCACCTCAAAGTTCGAGATGAAAGACTTACGTATGATGCAATACTTTCTTGGCCTTGAGATTTGGAAAAGAAAAGATGATTTTTTTCTATCTCAAAGGAAGTACATTGTGGATATATTGCGCAGGTTTGGCATGATAGATTGCAAATCTAAGACTACACCAATGGTTTCCAATTTGAGGAAACTTCATGATTCGGGATCTGGATCAAATCCAGTAGATCCCACTTTGTATAGACAACTTATAGGATCGTTAATGTACTTGATACATTCGAGGCCTGATATATTTTATGTCATGAGAATTCTAAGTCAATTTATGTCTAATCTGAGAGACAGACAGTGGACAACTGCTAAGCATGTGCTTAGGTACCTTCCAGGTACAATTTCATAGGGACTCAAATATGCCTCCAGTGGAGGATTCATATTACTTGGTTATACATACTCATACTGGGGAGGAAGGATTATGGACTGTAAGAGTACATACAACTACTATTATAGCCTAGGATCAACTATAATATCTGGGTCCAAGAGGAAGAAGGGATCCATAGCATACAACACTATAGAAGCAGAATACATAACTACTAGTGTTTCCTGCCGAGAAGTAGTGTGGCTCAGAAATCTAATTGCAGGGTTGGTCAATGAGAAGCTTGAGCCTAGAGTTATTAAGTGTGAAAATCAGAGTTGCGATAATCTTTATGAAAACCCAATGTTTCATGATAAGTCGAATCACATTGAATGGAAGTATCAATTCATCAGAGACATGTTCTAGAAAGGTACAATGAAACTTCAGTACATTGCTACTGATGAGAAGATTGCGTATGTGTTAATAAATCCTCTGTCAGTGACGAAGTTCAAGTACTTCCGAGACAAGATTGGTATGGCAGAGAATGCCTCCCTCGCCAAGAGGGAGTGTTAAATGTACAGCATCAGGAGACATTATCCAAACCAATCTTGTACATCCAAGATTGATCCTCCTGTATATGTGAAATTCCACAGGGATAGATCATTGAGCTAGAACAAACCTCACAATTTCACATTCTTATTATTGAGAATAATTAGACAGAAACATGGATCAATTCACTCATAAAACTGAAACACACATGAAAAACAGTTGATACATTAATTAGCTGTAAGATGGTAATAAAAAATTGTTACAATAGAATGAATTTGATACTCCTGGGAGGATTCGAATTCTCCTCAAGTATAGGCTTAGTTTGCATTGGAACCATCTCCCGATAAGGTTCAGTGGCTACCGATGATGAACAATTAATTAAATGAGGTAGAAATGAGCATAAATGAATCACATGGGCACCAAAATAGGGGAGGAGACTCCAAGGGGGAGAAATTGTTAGTTTTTCAGAATTTCAATCTGATCTAGGATCTTAACTGAGAGAATAACATGTATAGCATATCATATCTACAGCATATCAATCATGGACATAATAATGCAAGCACACAAGAGACATAGAATTTACTTGGGGAAAACCATAAAGGTGAAAAACCCCAATAACTTCCTCAGAGATAGATAGAGCAATGATACAACCCAAGCATAAGAGATAGACATCTCCTAAAAGCAGCTTCTCCTCCTCCACAAGTGCGCCACTCTCCAAAGAGTGTGAGAGAGAATAGAATGATCAAATAAAGTGCCTCCCGCACTCTATTTATACTTGAATTGACTTGCCTAATAACCTTTACTAGGTCGGCCTTAACTTAACCACATAACATAATGCTGACTGGGCTGACCCCCAATAGGGTGGTCTAATAACCCTTCGACCCACATGACTTATATAGGGCCGACCCCAACAAGGTGGTCTAATAACCCATCAAGTACAAGTTACGACACTTACAATATAAATGACGACACTTCCGTATAGAGGAATAATAACATCTCTATAGGAATACATATATGAAATACATTCCGAAGTTACATATACATCAACACTCCCTCTTAACTAGGAAGGTATTTCTCGACACAGGTATTCTAGCAGAAGTCTTCTTCTCTAGATCATCGTCCTCGAATCATCGTCATCATCACTGCTGCTGCTATCTCAATCAATCTATGAATCTACTCGTCATAGGAAGTTCTATAGAGCCAGTCCTTTTTTCATACTGGATGTAGGCCCACCACCTGCAGGTCTTCATCATCACTGGCCATACCGTGGAAATTTCAGGACTTATTACGTGCATCACAAAACCTCGCAAGAGCATCCAGGCTGTTACGAGCACACATCTCTACCCGTCGGATCTCCTAGGGACATATTATATGTGACTTGTCACAAAACCTTAAAATAGTCTCTTGACTAGCAAGAACCCTAAACTGCATCTGAGGCCTTTTTCATCCTATCTAGATCTCCAGGACTTATTACATGTGACCTCCACCACAAAACCTTAAAAGAGTGTCTTGCCAAGTAAGAACCCTAAACAACATCTGAGGCCTTTTTCATCCTGTCCAGATCTCCAGGACTTATTACATGTGGTCATGGCAAAACCTCAAAAGAGCATCCCAGGACTGATTACGAGCACACAGATCAACCTATCGGATCTCCCAAGGCCAAATTATATGCCATAGGATAAAACCTCGAAAGAGCATCTTCCAAATATCCCATGGCCAAATTATATGCCATAGGAAAAACCTAGAAAGACTATCTGCAGATCTCCCAGGGATAAATTATATGTCCTTCCAAAGCAAAACCTCGAAAGAGCATTTTCCAGATATCCTAGGGCCAGATTACATGCCATAGGCAAAACCTTGAAAGACTATTTGCAAACCTCCCAGGGCACAAATTATATGCTTATTTGCACAACTTGTTCCACGGCCACAAAGTATCAACCTGATACTCACCATACATCATCCGGATGTACACATGATCATCCTGATCATCATCACTGCATCGTCCTGATGCATGTCATCTGGAGTAACATCCTGAAGCTCGTCATCCATGATCATCCTGATCATGCAATGCATCCACCTGATGCATACACAGTATCTGCCTAATACATATCATCATACATGATCTACCTAATCATACAATTTATCCACCTGATACATATACAAATACATGATCCACCTGATCATACCTGATACATATCAACATACATGATCTACCTGATCATACAATGTATCCACCTGATACATCTACATATACATACACATGATCCAACTGATCATATCCAGCATCCAACATGATGCGTACATACATATACATATAAATGATCCAACATGATGTGTACATACATATACATATAAATGATCCAACCGATCATATCCAACATCCAACATGATGCATATACAGAGCAGTAACTGGAGCATCATCCTGATGCTCATCATCTAGTGCTTACATCCACAGCCATAGAAGGATCCTCCTCTCACCATGCTCGGAATGGATCCTGCAGATGTGTCCATCACTTCTTCCTCAAAGTGTCATCAATTTGAAGAACACCAAGCCTCTCTCTAAAGTACTCGAACTTCACTCTGGCTAGTGGCTTCGTCAGCACATCTACAATCTGCTCATCTGTCACAACATACAGGAGCTTCACTGCTCCTCACTGCACCATATCCCTGATATAGTGATATTTGATCTCTATGTGTTTCAACCTGTCATGGAACACTGGGTTCTCAAACAACTTCACACAACTCTGGTTGTCACAAAAGATACCAGTAGCCTCCAGCAGTAGATCAAATAACTCAAACAGTAGCTTCTGAAGCCATATTACCTCACAAATAGCCTAACAGACTGCAACATACTCTACTTCGGTTGTACTCAGTGCTACGCAGGACTGCTTCCTACTAAACCAAGAGATCACACCTGATCTCATACTGAAGTAGCACCCAGAAGTGCTCTTCCTATCTGCAGCACTACCTGCCCAATCTGAATCAACATAACCCTGCAGGTTAAACTTTTGATTCGCATCATACTTGAGCCCATAGTCAACTGTACCCTTCAGGTACCTTAGAATATGATTTACAACAACCAGGTGAACACTCCTTGGATCCGTCAGGAACTAGCTCAATGTGTTCACTGCAAAGCAAATATCTGGTCTCATGTTCATCAGGTACATCAAGGACCCAATCATCTGATGATACATAGTGACATTAGCCAGCTCAAATGAGGCATCACATAAAAGCTTCAGGTTTGATGCCATAGGTGTGGTTATGTCCTTGCAGTCCATCATCCCGAACCTCATCAGGATCTTTACTGCATACTTCCCTTGTCCAAGGAAGATTCCATCTGCACTCTGCCACACCTCCATGCCAAAAAAAAAATGTGCATCATCCTTAATTTCTTCATCTCGAACTTGGTAGCAAGCTTCTGCTGCATGTCGAAAATCAATCTATCTTCACTTGTAATAAACAAGTCATCCACATACAAAAGTAGTATCACTGGATTTCCTTCCTCAACCTTGTAGTAAAGGTTGGAATCCGCTTTTCTCTTGGTAAAACCCAAACTGGATAGAAAGCTATATATCCTACCATACCAAGTTCTGCACATATGCGACTCCCTGTCATGTGTCTCAGAACCAAGTGGCTAATCCATATACACTTCTTCTTCAACTACACCATTCAAGAAAGCTGTCTTGGAATCCATCTGGTGTATCTTCCACTTCATCACTGCAGCCAGAGCAAGTACTTATCTAATGGAAGTGTATCTGGCTACAAAAGCAAAAGTCTCTATGCTACCACCTGCAGCATGCTTGATATTGTAGATCCTCTTGGACGTCACTATAGACTCCCCTTCAGGTCTTGGGACTGCATCCCAAACATCTTCATGATCGACTGGTACTCCTCGATCATGGCATTCTTCCCAGATCCTGGGAACTTCAATATCTTCAATATTTTCAATAGATAACTTTATTGCTGAACAAATGTTGTAGTCCTTCTTTTGTAGGCGATGGTATACGATCTTTCCTACACAACAAGTTAAATTGCATGATTAGAAAACATCTCATAGTTTTCAGAACAAATTCGTACACATAAAGAAATATGTCATACAGTCATGTAATTATCTTAGCCAATTCTTCAATACAACATTTATCCATATTCCATAACTTTCTAGGTGCCTTCCAATCTCTACCAGAACATTGTTAAGAGTGTGCACAACTCCCAACATGTCAACAAAGAGGTTGCATTCTAGATAAGTAGAAATGGAATGTTGTACAGTGCCATAGGATACTTACCCATGTATATTAGTAGTATATTGTTCATCAATGCAACTATTCTAATATGCATAATACACAACCTAATTCTAGGAACATCAGTATATACATTATTGAACAGTACAATAAAATATGCAAGGAACGATAATTCAAATACTTATCTTTGTTTGTTTTTTGGGTTGACTCCCTCTCAGTCTTTGCTTCTTTTCTACAACTCCATTTTGATGTGGATTGTGAGAAGTGGTCAACTCCCTCTGAATATCTACATCCTTGTAGAAACTACTGAAGTGTGCTCCTTCTTGATCTTTGCTTCCTTGCAGGAACAACTGGAGTGTGCTCCCTCTTGATCTTTGCTTCCTAGATTACCTGTCCTTGAACTTATATCCATCCTTAATCACTATGCATTCTCATTAGTATCATCATTGTGTTATCCTCGAGGTCTCATACATAATCACACATTCATTAGTATAATCTTAATACTATCAAAACACAATAATCTTAAACATATATAGTCATGATCATTTCAAACACAGATAATAAACATTAGTATTCAAGGTTTCAGGGAAGTCTTCTTTTACTCATGCGTATTCTTATTTGATCATAGGACTCTTCTGGTTAGTTAAATCATCAATCAAGGTAAGAGACATAATATGCATAAATCCTTGATTACTTACATTTCTAACTTTATGAATAAACATAACCAATCATACCAAGTATACTTATATAAGGGATCCTAACACAAGGTAAGATTCTAACTTGATATAGGAAAAACATACCTGGATTACTATGTTAGCTAGTTATGTCTAATATACCCACATGATGTCTTCTGGTTCTCTTCAATGACTTGTGCTAGTAACCTGCATGTCTCATAAGTTAACCATTGTAGAACCAAGTTATACATACCTTGTAAGTAGATCTTCTATGTGATCCATGGCAATGGATGAATCTTTGTCTTCATGTCACCATGATCATATGTTCTTGAAGTAGAACATGATTTTTATTTCTTGGTGTACCTTTTATGTTAGAAAACAACATAAACCTCATACAACATCACAATGCATTGGTACAATCATAAGTGTCAAAACCTTAATCAATGTATATCTTCTATTAAGGTGATACGACAAGTCTAGTAATTAATCAAGATTGTACTAACCATAATGATATGAAGACAAACATATCATAAACTTAACCATGAACAGAATTCAAAACATACCTGTAAGCCATACCTATCGAGATTGCTTGTAATCTTCTTATGTAAGGCCTTAGCCTCATCTCCCTCTGAAACAGGAAATTATTTACTTATGCAGGTGACCAATCCATTCTCTTCTAGGATTAACCCAATCTACTTGATTTGCAAAAATTGGATCTGGAGCTGGATTAGGGTTTGTCAAAGAAACCCTAAAAATTCAAACTTTGAATTTCAAACTTCTGAAAGGATAGAAAGGTGCGCCTTTATGAGCTGGTCAGGCTGGTATACTCAGAATTTGAAAACTGCAAAGTTTCACCCCTCAAAATTGCCTTTTAGATTTCTGGATTCACTCGGGAGGACCCTAAATTAGGGTTTGAGTTTCCCAGAGCTTCACCCAACCAAAACATTTGATTTAAATCTCTAAGATTTGATTTTTCTGAGGAGCTTCCAGCCGTGGTAACAGATTTCCAAAATTCCAATTTTTGCAGAAGCCCTAATTTTCCATCTTTGCGATCAAAGTCCCGAACTGGGGTTTGATCAAGCCCGGCCTTCTTCCCAACCAAAAAATCTGATTTTGGTCTCTAAATTTTTATTTTTATGAGTATCATCCAGCCGTGGTCTCCGATTACAAAAATTCCAACTTTCTCCGAAACCCTAAATTCCAGAAGCCATGAATGAAGGTGCTAAAAAATAATTCTGTTTTGACAAAAATATGTACCTGATTTTTTTTGGTGTAACTCTAAACTTTTCGATCTGTAGGGTATAAAAATGTTTCCTGTGATAGCCTGACCTGTCATCTTTTCCACCCCATAGGTCTGATCTCAAATGGATTCTCTGAGAGATATTTATGCCAAGTGTCGCAACGTGACCTGTTTATGGGATAAAAAATGAGAGCAAACTTGTACGACGTTCCACATGTCACTGGTTCAGTTTCAGCTTCTGAAAAAGTTACTTGAGAAAGTACCATCCATGCACTACCTGTAATTTTTTATGAAATTTCATTTGGAGCTTCCTATCCCAAGTTATGACCTTTTTTCCTAGGTCACCTGTTTATGACTCAGATCTGGAAGAGGCAGAAACCCTAGATTGTACAGATCATAAAACACAAAATACAATGAATTAGAAGTTTTCCTTTGGACACAAGGTACATGGGGATCTGATATTCGACCTGTAAAAGTTTCAGATCTGAAAAATTCTTCAAAATGTATTTATAGTGAAAGTTCTACGATGACTGGTTTTTGCTATATCAAACCCTAGCATCGCAAGTGCAACAAGTGTGATACATGCCATACCATGCCTTCTTTCAGGCTAGCTCTGATACCATGTTAGTTTTTCAGAATTTCAATCTGATATAGGATCTTAACTAAGAGAATAACATGTACAACATATCATATCTACAACATATCAATCATGGACACAATAATGCAAGCACATAAGAGACACAGTGTTTACTTGGGGAAAACCATAAAGGTGAAAAACCCCAATAACTTCCTCAGATATAGATAGAGCAATGATACAACCCAAGCATAAGAGATAGACATCTCCTAGCAGCAGCTTCTCCTCCTCCACAAGTGCGCCACTCTCCAAAGAGTGTGAGAGAGAATAGAATGATCAAATAGAGTGCCTCCCGCACTCTATTTATACTTGACTTGACTTTCCTAATAACCTTTACTAGGTCGGCCTTAACTTAACCACATAACATAATGCTGAATGGGCCGACCCCCAATAGGGTGGTCTCATAACCCTTCGACCCACATGGACAACCCCCAATAGGGTTTTCTAATAACCCTTCGACCCACATGAATTATATAGGGCCGACCCCAACAAGGTGGTCTAATAACCCATCAAGTATATGTTACGACACTTACATTATAAATGACGACACTTCCGTATAAAGGAATAATAACATCTCTATAGGAATACATATATGAAATACATTCTGAAGTTACATATACATCAACAGAAATACTAACTTGTAGTTGTCAAACTAGGTGCTCCTACACTCAATAGCAGTCAAACTAGGTGTAACAATTAGCTAACTAGGAAATCAAGGGGACAAGGTGCCCTAAATCATGGAACTTGCTATGCTAACTCCTAAAATCATGCATGAGGGATAATTTGGACTTTAGTTATGTAACCAAGGCTATCTGAGTGGACAGGAGGGCTAATGATGGCCAAAAACAAGCTCCGGTGGGGGTGGGGGGGGAATAAGGACTAGGTGCTAGGAGACTCAACTGTTGATGCATGGATGCATAGAGTGTTGCATGGAATGCATGCATGCATGCAACGCATGCAAGACCAAAATAATATGGTAAGAATATTCCAACACCCCCCCTTAAGCCATACTATGAGGAAAAATAAATGAAAATTAGGGCCCTAGTTACTGAGACCAAAGGTCACCCCATACAACAATCTAAAAAAGTGAGGAAAGAGGGAAAACCCAGTGGGAAAAAAAACCCTCGAGATAGACTGAAACACACCAAAAATTTCTGCTCAAGACTCAAGTAGGTTTGATGCTTGATTCAATGTCTGGAGGTATCTTCCTCTTGGGAAGAAGTGGATCATGCTCCAAAAACATGTGCTTGAATTCTTCTTCAGTGGATGCAAACGAATATGGAGGATTCCTTAACTTTCTCTTTAGACCAAACATGGCGAGAACAAATGAAAAAATATGAAGATCATCATGGAATGTGTAATTCGAACCAACTGAGGTAGGATTGGCTCCAATTAGATCTAATTGCTCTTGAAACTTGAACTTATGGTCAATGGAAGTTAAATCAGCTCCAAGAATTGATAGATTGTTTCTTGTGATCTCCTTTGAACTATCAGGGGTGAGATCAAAACCAAAATCACAAAAATGTGCTTTAGACTTGAACCCAAGTGAATGGTAGTGTCCTCCATCTTCAGTGAAACTATGATAACATGTGCCAATGATCGAATATAAGTACATAGGAATCATGTGATCAAGGAGGGATAATGCATCACCTCCAAACTTTTATTTAACCTCCAAAAGATTCAATAGATCATCGTTATGCACACCAACATACTCATGTCAAAGAGAGGATTTAAGAACCTCTTCGTATTCTAGAGCATGAACTGGTTTATCTTGCTCAGAATTTGAAATAGAAGACATTGATAACATGAGTGAGGAATGGATAATCTATCCAAAAACATTAGATCCATTAGTTGTATAAATTTCATCTGTATCAACTACATGGGAAGGGTGCAATTCAAAACTATCTTCAACTTCTAGATCAACAGAGGAGGGAATGTCTTCAACATGAATTTTTTGTGTTGAATCTACAACTTCTTTTTCATTGTGAACAACTTCATCATGAGATATGATTGAGGTTGAGACATAATTAGAGAGAACACTTAAGGAGGTATCACTGGGCTTGTTCTCCAAATAATTTGCACCAATCTCTTCATTCTGCTTTCCAAATGCTTTGTCTAGTTGGGCCCATAGATCACTTGGATATTCAGCAGTTTCCATTAGGTAGTGCATACTAGGAGACATAGCAATACACATTGATCCAAAGGCTCTGTCACATCCATTTAGCCAATAGTTGTCTTCTTCATAGGAATCAAAATCTCTCATAACACCAATACACATATCAAAAAGACCTTGTCTCTTCAGATATGCTATCATCTTTGGTTTCCACTCATCATAGTTGAATGGAGAGAGAGAGGAGGAATTCCTTTAAGATTCATGGAAGCTAATATAGAATACCTGCAAAAACAATGGAAAACTATATGGATGATTGTTACTGAATCTATTGAACACTGCTTAAGGTTAGTAGGAACTTTTATTTGAATCCTTCACACTTGAATAGACCTCAAAGGATTTCTCCAATGAATTGCAATGGCACCGGGATTTGCTGTGGAAATTCAGAGGCTTATGGTGTTCTATTGAAAGCAGTTACTCAATCTACTATTGGAACTGCTACTACTATTGCTACTATTGCAACTGCTGAAACTCCTACAGTCAAAATATCTCACGAGCTTTGATACCATGTGAAATTCAATAAGGATATATCACTGAGCTAGAACAAACCTCACAATTTCACACTGTTATTACTGAGAAGAATAAGACAGAAACATGGATCAATTCACTAATAAAACTGAAACACGCATGAAAAATTGTTGTTGATACATTAATCAACTATAAGCTGGTAATAAAAAATTGTTACAATAGAATTAATTCGATACTCCTGGGAGGATTCGAATTCACCTCAAGTATAGGCTTAGTTTGCATTGAAACCATCTCCTGATAAGGTTCAGTGGCCACCGATGATGAATAATCAATTAAGTAAGGTAGAATTGTGCATAACTTAATCATGTGGGCACCAAAATATGGGAGGAGACTCCAAGGGGGAGAAATACTGACTTGTAGTGGTCAAAATAGGTGCTCCTACACTCAGTAGCAATGAAACTAGGTGTAACAGTCAGTTAGCTAGGAAATCAAGGGGGGTAAGGTGCCCTAAATCATGGAACTAGTTGTGCTAACTCCTAAAATCATGCATGAGGGAAAATTTGGAATTCAGTGATGTAACCAAGACACTCTGAGTGGATAGGAGGGATAATGATGGCCAAAAACAATCTCCCGGGGGGGATAGGGACTAGGTGCTAGGAGACTCAACTACTGATGCATGGGTGCATGGAGTGCTACATGGAATGCATGCAAAGAATGCAATACCAAAATAATATGGTGAGAATATTCCAACAGTGTAGAGGTGAGCACTTTGATTTCCTTCCGTGTAAAGGTTTTTCCTTATGTATAGAGATACTTGATCAAAGTAATGATGTTGTAAAGTCTTGTTGGACAAGACTATAGACTTGTGTGTCAAGTCATGATTCTCATGTCAACCTTTCGTATAAATGTATCCATGGAATGGACCTCCTGTATAGAACTGGACCTTTCATATAAAGGTCACGCTTTACTTGTTAAAATCATTTTATGTTGTGTGATGTATTTTTAACCATGATCACCAATTTCTATTAAGTCTCCTTTAGATATTGATCACCTCGAAAGGAAATTACTTTAGTATATAATCATTTGGTCCAGAATAATATAATATGACCACAACGTCCGATAATTCTTTTTGGTATAATGTAATGTGATGGATAATTAAAGTTAGCACATATTGACCGTGCAGTAAAAGATAAAGCATAGAGATCAAGAGAATTTGAATTGCTGATGAGATGATTGTGTGAACTCGAATTGTCAAGCTTCAGTTAAAGCCATCATGTATGCCTCAGATAACTAAATAAATCGCAGTGGTCACTTCAAGTGAATCAATCAACATGATTTCAGTTAACTAAGTGTTAAATACGAAGGACTAGTTAACTAAAGTTTTTTCACTTTAGTTAAACTAAAAGATGACACTTTAGTAAATCAAGGAGAACTCGAATTGATCACTACAATTATTTTAATAAGAAAGAATCAGTTAAAGAGAGTTAACTAAGTGACAACAAAAAAGATATAGTTAACTAAGTGTTATTGCATGACGACACTTATGTTAAACTAAAAGACGACACTTGAGTTGCAACACTTGTGTGACGGAACTTAAGTTAGCCACCTGAATAAGTGGGAAAGATTTCAATTAATATGAAAGTTCATCCTCAGAGACATTTCAGTGAGATAAAGAATTGCATGAGAAGTGGGGTGCACTTCTTCATGTAAGATTGATACATCCAGTTTGAGGGCGATTTCATTCTAAAGTTAGAAGAAGTTGATGCATGAGGAGAATGCATAAATATGTTATATAGGATTGATGAATTCAATGTGAAGTGAATTCTCCTCTCCTTTGAAGGAAAGGCGCTTCTCTTTGTGTGCAGGATATTTTATTGATGTGTTGGGAACATTGGAAAACACACCCAATTGATATCTCTTCTCTATTGCTTATGTATCTTCACAAAGAGTGTTTGGTGATCTATTATATTCCAAAAGCAATCTGCTATGTTGTAAAAGAAAGACATTCTCTGCTATCCATTATATTGTACTGAGGAGTTGTTGGGGTTTTTTGTTCTCATTGTTTTGAGGATTTTCCCTAGGGTATATATTGTGTTATGGTTGTATGAATTTCATGTAATTGAATTGTCTCATTGCTTCAAGTTTCTACATCTAAAATAATTAAAGATCGAATCTCAATTCCAATATCTCCAACAGGTGATGCTTCAAACTTCATAGCCAATTCAAGGACCTTAGTCTACGACACAATCTTTTGCTGTATCAAGGGAACTCTGATATGTGTTGACCAACGCAACCTCGGTCGACAGCAGTTCGCCTCACTGTCGACACATACCACAGTCTCCCTGGGCACCGACCCAGGCAGGTTTGAGCCCACCCAGCAACACCCGCAGAGCGGATGAGGTCTCACCCGAGGCATCCAGGAAGAGCAGACGGAACCATGTTTCCGCTGAGGGAGGAGGTGAGTTGCGACAGTATGGTATTAGCAGAAATTCTAAACATTCATCATGAAGCTATAGCATTTACTTTAATAGCAGCATTAACATTACAGTAAACATATCATCGCAGCATTAACATCATAGCAACAGTAAATAGACAATTGCATTAAGAAAATGTAACAACATTAGTATCTCGCAACATTGCACACATATTGCACCAAACCATCATCATTATATTACTGTTGTATACCAAAAGCAGTACATAGATCTCCTTATCTCTGCGCAACTATCTTCTTCACATTATCCCTCTATCTATCTCCTCATATATCTCTATATCTCTCTCTCTAACACTTACAACTCTCATCTATTTATAGGCTTCTGCCAATTACAATATTTGTCCAATTTCCTAACCGACACTATGGACAATCGACTAACTGACTTGGTCCAATGACCCAAAAACCCACATATCACAGTACAATTGACTCAATATTACAAAATATATGGTCCAAGTGACCCAAAACCCGCCAACTGTGGTATACTTTAACATAACATACTCCTTTCGTGCCCTCGTCCAATGTGTCACAGCGTCGGTAGTACCGCGACATTTCCTCATTGAACCGCCTGCCAACAGGCCCCTAACACAATATTGTGGCTTGCCCTCGAGCCACGTCAATTGCATCTGTTCTTACTGTCTGGATCACATGGTGTTGTCCCACTCCTTCTGCTACATGGATCATCGTCTCGCGATTCTGTAAGTACTACCCAAAAGTGGGCATCCCCCGACTTGTTGTCATGTACATATTGAACTCATCCTCGAGTCTTATGGAATGGCACAGACGGGAAAGAAAGGAGGACGAATAGGAGCAAGGTGCAAAATCGGCAGAAGACTCTGGCACATCAGTTTCACACTGGTACCTGGCTCCTACTGTGGTCGGGGAGCTGCAGCCCCAACCATCTTACTTGTCAAAATTAGCACAACCCTTCGAACAACTACTGCATACTTAAACATGCTGGACCAGCCTTCAGTTCGGTCATACCACAGTGTAAGTGCCCCCGTTTTATCATGGCACTCAGGGACACTCGTCGTTCGGGCATTCAGGGCCCCTAGGGTGCTGCCACAGGAAATGAAGTGAAGCATTTCCACAGCCTCATTGGAATTCCTCACACTCAATTTGCAAACTGATCTAATAGCATCACCACTCTATTGCAGAAAGACTTCTTTGTAGTGAGCTACCATCAACTGCTGCTATTTATAGCCAGATGATTCCCAAGTCACAACGGGGTTAATGATGCTGTCGTACCGCACCTCTGCGTGTGTGAACCCATCAAATGATGCATCATGGGGACATCATGCTACCTCCGGGGATGCCACGTGCTGAATCATGTGAGCAATCTGCTCATGAAGCACCAACCATACCGACTCATCATACAGAAAAAAAGTAGGGATCCACCGATGAAGCAGACAACTGATCATCGGGATCCCTCATGAGGGCTCATCATTAGAACAAGTACCATGAACTAACTCTCTGCACATGTGGCACGTATGGATGATTTAACTTAGTCATAGTGCAGTCATGTGTCTCCGATGGCGTCAACCTGGCAGTACAAACCTCCCTACTCGTGGATTCCTTCATTTGTTGGTGCACCATCTGCCACCAAGCAACCTGCAACACACATTTGCTTTTCTCTCTTTTTGTTTTTTGATTGATGCGACTCAAGCATCGCAGTGTTCCAAGCCCGACCGATAGGGATTCAACCTATGACCATTCACTAGCTTAGGGAGCATCACCCCATCCAATTGCTGCAACTGAACCGCTCCATCGGAAGTAATACTACTGATGCGATAGGGACCAAGCCAATGCATCTGCAACTTGCCTGGATGTTACATAAACTTGCTATCGTATAGCAGTACCAATTCACCTTGCTGAAACTATTTACTTTTGATGTGGCGATCATGCCATGCCTTTTGTCGATCCTTCTCCACCCCTTAGTGGAACCCAGCAATAAATCGATCTTCTTCCAGCTGCACCAATTGCACTAGACGATCGTCTAAGGCTACGACATTGTCCATACCCGTAACAGCCACAATTCTTAGAATCAAAACAATATACTCCATGGGCATAATCACTTCTTTCCCATATACCAACCTAGAAGGTGTCTGACCAGTCAACCTTTTACATGTAGTGCGATAGGCCCATAATACCGTCGGGATTTTCAGGTCCCAGTCATCGCGGTTTGCATTGCACACTTTCGTTAGCACATGTTCTAATACTTTGTTAAATGCCTCCACCATCCCATTCGCCTATGGATGATAGGGTGTACTCTTCTTATGTTGTATCTGCAATTCTTCTATCAATGCGCTGATGGTGCGATTAAGAAAGTGGTTACCTTGATCACTCAACAAAATCTTAGGGCAGCCAAACCAAGTGATAATGTGATCAAACAAGAATCAGGCAGCCGTTGCTGCGGAACAATCAACTACAGGTGCCGCCTCAGCCCATCGGGTCAAATACTCTGTCACCGTGATGATGTATTGCGCACCCATACATTTCCCTGGTGGATTGATCGGCCCAACAAAATCCACAGCCCATTTTTTGAACAGTTTCAATGTTAGTTGAGGTAGTAGCGGCATCTCATCGCGTTGGGACGGTTTGCCAGTTCCCTGAAAAACATCGCAAGACCATGCATAGTTTGTTGCATCGTTATGTAATGTGGGCCACCAAAGTCCTGCACGCAGTACCTTCCTTCCAGTCGCCCAACCTCCATAGCGTCCACCCACTACTCCACCATGTGCCTTGGCCAATATCTGTGCTTGCTCATGCGGCAAGACACATCTGTGCAATATCTCATCAGCACCTAATTTATACAACTCTCCTGCAATTAGCTAAAAATAAGCATCCTTGACAACCAACTGCTTCTTCTGAATAGTGGTAAAGTCCTCAGGCACGGTGCCAGTTACCAAAAACTGAAGGATGTCATCAAAATAGTGATCAACAGCAACAATCATAAATAGTTGAGCATCCGGAAATCCGTCTTCAATATTAGTCGATTCTTCCCCTGTGTCAATCCGTGATAAATGATCTGGTCCAGAATTCAACCGCCCGGTTTCACAATGACTTCAAAATCAAAATCTTGAAACAAAAGTAGCCAATGGCATATCTTCCCCCCCAACACAGGCTTATTGACCAAGTATTTTAACGCAGAATGATCCGTGAACATTTTAAAGTGTCCAACCAACAAATAATTCCTGAATTTCTGCAGCATGTAAACCATGGCCAGACCTTCCCGCTTCGTGGTAGTGTAATTTTGTTCTGTAGAGGACAGCTTTCGACTAGTAAAAGCGATGGGATGATCAAGGCCGCCTTCTCCAGGTTATGCCAAGACAACATCCAATGCAACCGATGAGGCATCAACATGGACATGGAATTCCTTACTCCAGTCCAGAAACACCAAGATCGGTGCCAACACCATCTTCGCCTTGAGCGTTTCAAAGCTATCCTGACATTCCAAGCTCCATTGGAATGCCACGTCCTTTTTCAACAATTTTTCCATAGGGGCAGTGGTCGCAGCATAACCCTTGATAAACTTGCGGTAATATCCTATATGACCCAAAGTTGTGTGCAACTGCTTAACAGTGGTTGGCGATTGCAACCCCAAAATGAGAGCAATTTTGGCTGGATCAACCAGTAATCCTTGTTTACACACGATATGACCCAGCAATATCCCAAACGGTGCACAAAAAATACATTTCTTCAAGTTCAACGATATCTGGTGTTGTTGGCATCGCTCAGTATTAACCGCAAATTGGCCGGATGATCATGAATCAACCCGTAAATTGTCCAATCATCCATATATACCTGCAAATTTTTTTGAATAAAATATTTGAATGCGGCAACAACGACCTGGGAGAATATTGTAGGTTCATTCTTCAAACCAAACAGCATGATTGTGTACTGAAAGAAACCCCATTCAGTATCGAAAGTTGTCTTATGGCGATCTTCTTTGCCAATGCGAATCTGATGGTATCCAGAGAGTCCATCATTGAATGAGTACATCTCCTGACCACCCACCCCCTCAAGTACTTCATCAGTAAACGGGGTCGAAAAAGGGTCATGCAAGCAAGCATCGTTCAACTTCCGCAAGTCGACACAAATGCACACTTCTCCTATTTTCTTGTCCTGCACCACCATAGGACTGATTCATTCGGACTCTTCCATAGGTTCAATAATACCAGCATCCAACATGCAATCAAGTTCTGGCTTGACCTTTTCCTTATGTCGTGGGTTCAACCGATAAGGTCACTGTCGGACTGTCTTAGCATCTGGCTTCAAGGGAATCTTCATCTCTCCTAAATCACCCAGTATTCCCTTCATCTCGGAAAACTTCTTGGGAAACACGTCTTGAAACTCATGAAGTAACTCAGTGACCTTACTCATCATCTCATCATCCCAATAATCCCCAACATTTGCAAACTTGGGAGTAGCCTTTGTGCCAATATTCATTTTGCAAAGCTGCAATGGTTGACTGAATGGAGTACATGGTGCAGCAGGTGGTACCACATCGCAACGCCCTTTAGATTCTAGAATATTAACATTCCGAGTATCATCATCATCCTCTGTCCCACTGCTGATGTTGAATCATTCCATGAGAGACTGCATCTGACAATAAGAGTGCGGGTCCATAGGGTAGGCCACCGGGACAACCTGAAGTACCACGTTGTGGATGAGCTATAAGGCATTATGGACATCAAGGTTAGCATCTGCAAAAGTGAACGTATGAGTGAAACAAACTGTCAACTCCCCCCATGTGGTAATTTCTCAGCGCAACTCAGTGGTGGTGTACCATGAGCGCGACATCTCATCTAAGGTATGGATAAAAGCATGGACCCACTCATCTCGGGGTCGCACGACCCATAACCGTTGGCATTCCATCACATGATCCTTGGGATTATTCCGTCCATTATACTTGCCAGTGTGATAAACCTCAGTGTCGCCGAATCGAACCATCATCAACCTCTGACATTGTGGCCAACCATCGATGAATTTCTTATGTGTCACCCACTAGCGTGCTGGAGTAGCCTTTAATGCTTCCTCTAATGCCAACAATGCTGTGGTTCTAAGACCCGTTCTTCAAATTCTTCCAAAAATTTTGTTAGGTCAGGAAACCCCTCATAGACAAGCAATGTGACCATTTTTGTCACAACACGACATAAAGACTGTGTAACTAGGCCACATTTTCAGAATGGTACTTCATGCAACCGGTTCTGCCAATGTTCTAAGGCATCATCAGAGTTGGAAGACACGGAACTCTCGCTATGCCACTCTATCTCACTATTGGCAGTAGGATGAATATAGTCTTCAGAAATATTGAATGCATGGTCCTAGCCCGTGAGATCATCATCTTTTATAGGCTCAACATATCGGCGTCCTTCACCCAGATCCAATGGGTCTATGACTCAGAAATCGTGATTCTCAAAGGTCATCATGCGCTTCTTGAAGTTGATTACAGCTCCACTATCATTATCCCATCCTATCCCCAATAGCGCAGGATAGGATCTTCCTCCCTCAACTACTTCGATGACGTCAAAGTCAGCATAAGTCTTCATGCCCTCAATATCGATGCGGAACTCACCCAATGGGTGTTACCTTCATGTGGTTAGCCAACCGGAGCTGTACAGGAGACCAGCTCAATGGGGGACTCCCCATTTTCTACCACGCCTGCTTGGTTAAGATGTTAACATTCAAACTAAGGTCAAGAATAATAGAGTCAACATCATATTCACCAATCTGAATATTCATTCGCATTTCCTTGCCAGTCTTCCGTCACTGTAAGGAGTTTACTGCCGACTCCTGCCGTCCTTTCTAAAATTGTTGTAACCATCCCTCAGTCTCAGCCAGGGAAACCAAGTCTCAGGCCAATAACAGACAGCTCTCAAGAAACTTTTGCAATGTCCCTAGTAGTTGCAGTCGATCAGTGTCTGCTGTAGTATCAAATACAGGTGGTATATCGTAGAGACAACAACCTTACCACGGTCTTTCTCCAAGGTACGATGTGCCTCCAGAAATGTCTCTCACTTCGTATCAATGTCGGAGGGTACCTTCTTCTGACCAGCCAACCAAATCAGTGGTCACGAACCATCTTCCCCAGTCGTCTTGCCTCCACGAGTGACAACAGCTACCGAAGCATCTTATGGTCGCAGTTCTGCATAAATGGTCGCAATATTTGCACCCTGTGTCTCATTCTTCTGCAGGTTCCCTGGTTGATTTACATTCTAATTGGTGTTCAACGGTGGTCATGGATGATGGTTCTGTACTGGTTGCTGCACCTGATTCTGTACTGGTTGTTGTGGCCGGGCCTGATTCTGTAGCTGCGGGGTGTTCCCAGCCTGCCATCGTGCAATCAACTGTGGACAATTCTCAACCGTATGATCGTTACCAAAACAAAATGTACATTGACTCTGTAGTAATGGGCAGTCATGCTGATAATGCCCGCATACCACACAGTGGTAACATTGAACAGGTCCACGACCACCTCGGCCTCCTCCACGACCAAATCCGCCACCGCGTCCACCCCGGTATCCTCCTTAGTAGCCACCCTACTGCCGGTACTCAGGTTGATTGAACTGTTGCTGCATTGGTTCTAGTGGCATCCCTTGACCTTGTGGTGCATACAGCGGTTGTTGAACATACTGAGGCTGTGGGGGATTCATCGAAGTATATTGCGGTATGAACTATTGCGGTTGTTGTTTCTGCGGTACAAACTGCATCTGTGGTTGAGGTCGCTGCTGAGCTACCTGTGGCTGTAGTTGTGGTTGTTGCACAATGCACTGGTCATCCTTGACATAGAATGCATCACACATTCTCTCCTGTAGCAACCCATATGCACGGCAATCCTTGTCATCATGTCCCACCGACTTGCAAAATGTGCAGTAAAGATTTCATGGGGTTGTAACCATTTTTTGCATATACGGGAAATTATCGTGACTGTGCCCAAACACCTGGAAAACATGACACCACGGCATACTGTCACCATTCAATGGGTTTGGCGCACTGGACACCAAATAATTATGAAAGTCCTGGCAATTATCCTTCGTATTCCCTTCTCCTTGACATCGTGTACACCATACTTCATCGCGTTGTTCCTTGTTCTTCTTCAAATCCTGCAATTGTATAGTCAAGTTAGCGAGTTGCGTCTGTATCTGTGACATCCCGGCTATATTATCTCCAATTGGTGATGCTTCTAATCGCATTGCGATCTCTATAGCTTCGCTAGGTGTTGATATGTTTTGCTGCATCAGCGGCAGCCGAATATGGGGTAGCAGTGCTGCAATGAACCATTCTTTATGTTGGAAGGAGCTCATATCGAAACTAACCTTTGCCTTCAGTGTCTTGAATCGCTGGTCAAAATCCCATATTGTCTCATTAGGATACTGCTTAATTTCCTTCAATTCTGTGATGTACTGAGCTTCAGACTTGGGCCGTCTAAATTTAGCGATCAGCCCATCCTGAATCTCATTCAGGGAATTCTCTGGGGCTCCCGTAGGAACTAGAATAAATTCCATGAACCAATCTAATGCGTGACCTCGCAGGGTCATGTCCAACTGTCCTTTCTTAGCATTAGCATTAGTGATTTGTTTCATGGTCCAGACTGGTTCACACAAAAACCAATACTGTTCTGGATTGTCTGTAGCACTTCCGTGGAACAACGGTAACTTTGCATCATCACCCGTCATTTTGGGCTTCCTTCCTCCTGTCGTTGTACTACTACCAATTAACTTCTGCTGAATCGACAAAATCGACAGTGTCGAAGTGGTATTCCTTACTGGTTGTGAGTCAGTGAGCAGAGGTGTGGGTACGTTTGTGTCGGGTTTGGTCCTACCTCTATCCTGGGCGTAGCTTGGTTGTCCCTGTCGGGACTGTGAGGTTGCTTCGTCCCGTATGGCCTTCCTTCATGGTCTTGCAGTCCGACCGCAGTAGGACCTTCTCCTATCCTCTGCCTCTTTTCCTGTCGGAACCTTGCTCCTCCCCTCGTAAGGCCACTTTCTTCCTCGGCTTCGCTCACAGTTTCCTCATGGTCTGCACCCATCTACCCCTTTACCATTCCTTCGACCGCCCCCCGACAGTCATGATACCCACGGCCTCCGCCCACCAGGATTTTTACTGATCAAGGTGCATCCTTAATATGCCCTTCTCGCAGATTAGCATCTTAATCGACAGTTGGAGCAACAACAGAAACCTTCCCCTTGGTCCGTGGAAAAAATATCTTTCAGCTTCGTTATAGGATTTCTATGTGTCGACCACAAATTCAGTGATATATACTTCCAAGATGCTATCGAGCCAAACTTCGACAGCCCGCGATGCCTTATTATCGACTTCCTGCAGCTCCTGGATCAACTCCGGGGTCCACGCCGTCAGCTCACCACCTTGGAAAATTTTCTTCTGGAAGGTCAGCTTTGATAACCAGTCATACAGAATAACCGGGAATTCAGAGAAGAACCATTCGTGCAGACCGTCATGAATATACCTTCCCAACCAGTGATCTATTGTTAGCCGCGTGTTCCGACTTTCTTCTTCAACAAACTCCCACAATTTCTAATCAAACCAGCTATGTATCTCCGGCTTTGTCGGGTGCCACAACATGGCCTCCTCTTACTCGGCACACGGTGGCAATGGAACCATTTGTTGACCAATGCGACCTTGATCGATAGGGGTTCAGCTCACTATCGACACATACTGTAGTCTCCCTGGGCACCGGCCTGGGTAGGTTTGAGCCCGCCCAACAACACCCACAGAGAAGATGAGGTCTCACCCGAGGCATCTAGGAAGAGCAGACGAAACCATGTTTCCACCGAGGGAGGAGGTGAGTTGAGGCAGTATGGTATTAGTAGAAATTCTAAACATTCGTCATGAAGCTATAGCATATTACTTTAATTGCAGCATTAACATTACAGTAAAAATATCATCGTAGCATCAACATCATAGCAACAGTAAACAGACAATTCATTAAGAAAATGTAACAACATTAGTAGCTTGCAACATTGCACACAAATTGCACCAAACCATCATCATTATATTACTGTTGTATACCAAAAGCAGTACATAAATCTCCTTATCTCTGCGCAACTATCTTCTTCACATTATCCCTTTATCTATCTCCGCATATATCTCTATATCTCTCTCTCTAACACTTACAACTCTCATCTATTTATAGGGTTCTGCCAATTACAATATTTGTCCACTTTCCTAACCGACACTATGGACAATCGACTAACTGGCTTGGTCCAATGACCAAAAAACCCGCATACCGCAATACAATTGACTCAATATTACAAAATATATGGTCCAAGTGACCCAAAACCTGCCAACTGTGGTATACTTTAACATAACATACTCCTTTTGCGCCCTCATTCAATGTGTCATAGCATCAACAGTACTGCGACATTTCCTCATCGAACTGCCTGCCAACAATATGTGGTAGTAAAGAGACTATAAACCACTCCTTATGCTGGACATTGGTCATCTGGAAACTTACTCAATCCATTAGGTTCTTAAATATTTGGTCAAAGTCCCAGACATATTCATTTGTCGATTGCTTGATCTCTTTGAGTTCAGTAATACATTGTGACTCGGATTTTGGATTTTTAAACTCACTTTTCAAACCATCTCTAACTTCTGCCAAAGTCTTCGGTGTTTTTCTAGTATTTACCTTTGAGAACTTCAGGAACCAATCCAAAGCATAACCCCTAAAGGTCGTAATCATTTGTGCCAATTTTAAATTATCATCTTGTACTTTCTTAATAGTCCATACTACGTTACATAAAAACTAGTGCTTCTTTGGGTCCTTTGACCCATTTCCATGGAAAATTGGAAGTTTTGTATCATCCCTAGTCATTATTTTTCTTGGAGGTATTGATTGAGTTTGTACCATGGGACCAACACTTACAGTAGGGGTGTTTGTCGAATTACTATTTTGGCCACTAGTACTATTACTTGCTTGAATCAACTGCAACAGGCTAGTATTTGTTACCTCAATTTCGGGAGATGCACATGGGGTCACAGGTATGTCGCAATGTCTAGTATGATATTTTTAGAAGGCTATTCCTTAGAATTATGTTGATCTTCTTCTTCAGTTTATTGTCTATAAAAATATTCCTCTTCGAGTTGTGGTACTGGTTTTTAGTCATTTATTTTAGTCACACTCCAACCCTTCGATTTCATTGCAGTTATCCTCCTCTTACTTGATCGAAATATTCTTCCACTTTTGGTGCAAATATGTCACCAGATAGTTGTCATATTTTATAGGATAGATCACACAACTAGAGTAAATCTCACTAATCTCACTCAATAATTGCAGAGAAGAAGAAGAAGAAGAAGAATTGAATCAATATTCACTCATAAACTTAGAAATGGTAAAATGTACAGTATAATCATACATCAGCTGTAAGATGGAACTGTGAAATTGAATAATAACTCAATACAATCAAATGAATTCGAATACACCTAAGGTCATTTAAATTCTCCTCCATGTGTGGCTAGGATAGCATTGGAGACATCACCTAATCAATGGTAGTAGTCACAAATAGTCAAATATCAGTCAAATGAGTCTAACTGAGTCATGTGAGCATAAAGCAAGGGAAGGAGACTCCAAGGAGGGCACATGAGGTTGTCAGTAGGTCAAGTGGCACTCTGATACAGACAAGTAGAAGCTACAGGTAGTTAAACTAAGCAATAAATGCAAGAACTAGGAAATCAATGCTATAACTGACTGTTGGAATCCAAGTAGGTGTAGTAGGGCGCATTTTTCATCTAGGTGAAGAAAACAAGGCGTACTAGGTAGGTAGGAGGGATACTGAGGGCTAAAACAGGCTCTAGGGGGCTGAAAATAGGCTCCAGGTTATGGGGAGACTACCATACTGATGACTGGATGCATGCAAAGCATGCAAACATAAAAACTGATGGTGAGAATATTCCAACACTCCCCTGCAAGAAAAACTATGAGGAAGTAACATAAAACTAGTAGGGCCTTGGTAACTGAGACCAAAGGTCACCTCGCTCAACAATCTAAATAAATAAAATGAGGAAAGAGGGAAAACCAAGTGGGAATAAATCCCCCCCTCAAGATAGACTGTAGAAGGTAATCAATCATGTACATCACTCACCCCCAAAAATGGTAAGTGGACTTCTCCACCGAAGAAGGATCTATCGGCAAGAAATGAATCAGTAATGTGAGAAGGATGAAACCTTCCATTCTGAAAATCAGATCTAGTTCTCCTCGGATCAAGTGGATCTCCAACAAGATATCCAGAAGATCTAAGAGTAGTGGCTGCCCATCTAGGAAGAGGAGGATCATTAGGTGCAATATCATCAGGTTCTTGTGGATTTGGATCTTCCATTCACTCATATTCACTATTAGGTGCTAGATCTTCAGGTTCTTGTGGATCTGGATCTAGCATTCGCTCTTCATCATCTTCACTTTTAGATTCATAATATGAACTCTCATGATATGAAACTTCTCTCTCTTGCTCATCAAGAAGTGCTGGTGTGGTAGGAAAGCTCTCTTGCTCAATAGGATGAGCATTATGAAGTGGTCATTCCTCAAACTGTACACTCCTATCAAGGAATGTTGTCATAGTGGAAGGATCAAGAAACTTGTAGGATTTTTCACTCAATGCATAACCCACCATAATACACTCTCTGCTTTGTGGATCTAGGGCTTTCCGTTTCTCGGTTGGAATCCTTGCCCATGCTCTGGATCGAAACACTCTGAGATGAGATACATCAAGTTTGTACCCAATCCATGCTTTGAAAGGAGTCATATATTTAAGTCCTTTGTGAGGAACTTTGTTTTCAAGTTAGGCGGCACAGTTGATGGCTTCTGCCCAAAGACTAGGGTGCAACCCTTTCGACTTTAGCATGCAGGTTTCCATCTCTTTTAATGTCCTATTCTTTCTCTCTACAATGACATTCTGTTGTGGTGTGTAGGGAACAATATGTTGAATTTCTATGCCTTCTTCAGCACAAAAGGATTGGAAATCACCCTTGACATACTCTCCTTTATTATCAGTGTGAATGGCCTTGATCTTTCTATCTGAAAAATTTTCTGCAGAAGAATTGAAAAAATTAAAGTATCTAAACACTTCTGATTTTAATCTAAGAAAGTATGCCCATGTAAATCTTGAATAATCATCAATAAAAGTAAGAATATACCTTTCCTTGTTCAAAGATAGATCTAGAAATGGCCTTACAACATCACTATGAATCAGATCTAGAGGTTGAGAGGATATCCTTGCCTTCCCTTTCTCAAACTTATTTTCTGGATGCTTGCCCATTAAAAAACCCTTACAGTTTCCCTTGGAAAACTTGACTTTGGGTAGTCCTCCAACCATCTCTTGAGTATGCATATCTTGCATGTACTTGTAGTTGAGATTCCCAAATCTTTCATGCCATAGCCTACTATCTTCATTTGCATGAATGTGAAGAACAAACTGTTTGGAGAGAGGTAGAAAGTGGGAGGAATCATAGAGTTTTGACTTGTGGTTTTCAACACCTTTTGAAATGGTAGATCCTGATACCATGTCCTATATTTCGACCTCATTTGGAGAGAAGATCACCCTCTTGGGATCTCCAGCATGGGTCACCTAGTAGACTAAAAGTAGATTCACAGTAAGTGTAGAAACATAGAGCACATTTGAGAAGTACCCATGATCAAGCTTGATCCTTCCAATCCCCTCATAGGAGACCTTAGAATCATTCCCCAACATGATGGAAGGTCCAATAGCATATTCGAAACTAGTAAAGAGATCTTTGGAGGAATACATGTGTCTTGATGCTCTTGAATCTATGATGAAGGAGGATTGTGTTGATGCACCTGCCATGAGAGCATGGAATCTCTCTTTGTCCTCAAATATTGATGGTTGACCTTCTTTCTTCCTAGCACATGCAGGTACTGGAAGGTTATTCTTTTCAAGAATTGAATCCATGAGATCTATGTTCTTCTTCATACATGAACTCTCCAGACGAAATCCTCTATTGCAATAGGTACATTTGGATTTCCAATTATGATTTTTCTTGTCATTCTTGGAATTCGAAACTTCTTCTAACTGGTTTTGAGCCTCCTTCTGCTTATGCTCATTTGAATTTTTGTCAAAAAAAATTTGCTTTCCCTTGCCATTCGCTCTCTTCATTTTAGTAGCAGCAAGTGTTTTATCCAACTTGGGTTTTATTATTCCCATATGAAATAACTTTCCCTCCTCTGTTAGGATATTCCTATACTCCATCCTAGTCCTAGCAGCATTTCCATTGTTTGCATTTTCAGTCATGCATGCAAATATTAGGGTTTGCACCCATTCCAGTCATCAGCACCAGCACCTAGCCCTCAGTGAGCTAGCCCCGAGAGCTTCTTTCCTTGTAGTTTCAACCCTCCCAGTGACTAATGTGCCCTCCTTTGCTCCACTGCATGACAAATGTGCCTTCTCAACCTACCAGTCCAGTTATATTCAGTTATCTTCAATTACTTCCTTGATTTAAGGATTAATTGACTCTTTACTGACCTTATCACTCCGATGGACCTCCAGTGAGACTAAACTGCCTATTTTGACTCTAGTATGCTCCTATTGCATCCTCCATTGAGCCTCCTTCATCCAGTTAGTGTCTCCATGTGCTAGTTACATTCAGTTACACCTACAACACTCAGTTAGACTCAATTTGGCTGATAGTTGACAGTTACTTGTGCATTGATGACTCCACTGATGATCATGAGGACACCTAGTTGTGCTCCAATGACACTCCAGTGATCCTTTGATCACTCCATGAAGGTTAATTCAAATTTCCACCTTAGGCATTTGAATTCCTCATGCATTGTATTATTTATATGTCCATTTGTGATTAATAATCTAGTGTGTGTGAAGTATTTTTGCTTCTATCCAAGTTCTACTGTATTATTATTATGTTGCTCATTACATTGCATTGACCACTCTTCTTCTATCTTCCTACTTAATCATAATTACTCTTGTGAGGTATACATCATCTCTTAGATCTGCTATGAGGATTTTCACATCCTCAAGTGTGAGTGACTGGATGAAGTCTTCAAGTGTGGGAAACATACATTTTGGGATGGACAGCTTCACTGAATGGAAGGTAGAGACAAATACTGAGTAATCAGGGCCTAGTTCTGATAGTATGGAGAGCATGAGTTGCTTCTCTTATTTCTCTATCCCATATCTCTTCAACTCTGAAATCAAAATTTTGAACTTGTTTAGAAACTAGTGATGGAGTCGAAATTGCAAGGGCTTAATGAGATGAGTTCATTTTCCAAATTGTGACCTTTCAAGTCATTTGTATGACCAAGAAGAGATTCGAGATTGTCCCAACATTATTTAGGACTTGTCATATCTATGACATGAAAATGGAGGTCTTCGAAAATGATGAGGAGCAACAGTCCTACTTCTTCATCAAGTTTATCCAAGTACTTAGATATCTCAACTGCACCAGTGGGTTCAACTGTAGTGCCATTCAATACTCTAGAAAGGATTTTGGACTTCATGAAGATGTCAATCTTGGATTTCCATTTGAAATAATTGAAGGATTTCAATTTGAGATCCATTGATACCATTGAATTCGAATTGAAGATGGAGATAACCTGCAAAACAAATGAAATTGTTGATGGATATTTGCTGCAAATTTGAATGAACACTGCCTTAGGACAATGAGCACATGTGACTGGATCCTTCACACTTGGCTAGACCTCACTGGATTGCTCCATTCAATTCAAGACAATTGCACCAGGAATTGTTGTGGAAATCCAGAGGCTTTTGGTGCTCAATGAAAGACAACTGCTCAATGAATTGTTGTAACTGCTGCTGCTACAATTTGAATAACCAGCTCCATCTCTGATAGCATGTGATATTTTATAGGATAGATTACACAACTAGAGTAAATATCACTAATCTCACTCAATAATTGTAGAGAAGAAGAATAAGAAGAATTGAATCAATATTCACTCATAAACTCAAAAATGGTAAAATCTGCAGTATAATCATACATCAGCTGTAAGCTGGAACTTTGAAACTGAATAATAACTCAATACAATCCAATTAATTCGAATACACCTAAGGTCATTTGAATTCTCCTCAATGTGTGGCTTGGATAGCTTTGGAGACATCGCCCAATCAGTGGTAGTAGTCACAAATAGTCAAATATCAGTCAAATGAGTCTAACTAAGTTTAACTGAGTTATGTGAGCATAAATCAAGGGAAGGAGACTCCAAGGAGGTTGCATGAGGCTATCACTAGGTCAAGTGGCACTCAGATACATACAACTGGAAGCTATAGGCAGTTAAACTGAGCAATAAATGCAAGAACTGTACAATCAATGCTGCAACTGACTGTTGGAATCCAGGTAGGTGTAGTAGGGCACATTTGTCAATTGGGTGAGGAAAACAAATAACACTAGGTAGGTAGGAGGGCTACTGAGGGATAAAAACAAGCTCGAGGGGGATGAAAATAGGCTCCAGGTGCTGGGAAGACTACCATACTAATGATGGATGCATGCAGTATGATAGACATTAATTAACTATGATAGACATTCATTTATATGCAATTCATACATATGTATCATCAATCATTCAGTAATATGCATCCTATAATAGTAGATATAGCACATCATCAAAGAAAACATACACATTAGACACCGGATGTAACGTGGAAACCCAAACTGGAGAAAACCATGGAAGCGATTTCTTTATTCATGAGTCACAATAAAAAATAAGCACTTCATTTTTTCCATGACTTACATATTTGTTCTTTTTTTACTATGAATCAATGCACACAACCTGTAGATCATGAGACTCTTCACCTCATAGATGTCAATAAATTCGACATACAAAACAGAGATCATACAAAAGATCAAACATCCTATACCTAGCTAATTCACTAACAGTCCCAAAATTCCCAACCCTTTTACATATTTATAGGGCATACACAACCTTCCCTGCTCCCACTACTCAACTACTTAACTACTCCACTCATAAATGTAAGTGGACAAAATTCCTTAACTCTGCCGATGAATTAGTCAAAATGTCATATTTCCGGGTTTCTCGGCCGCTACGTTATATTTGACTGGTCTTCGTCATACCACTCTGCCTTGGCCCTATTCGCACCAAAACTTCACAAAATTTTACCCAGAAAATTTACCTATCCCAACACATTTTGACAAAACTAGCAGTTTTGAATTTGTTTTTGAATCCTTTAACACATTTTATATTCATCTGCCAATCGGTTTGGGCACAACCTTTTATGTATCAATGAAAATGCTATCTTCTCGTGTTAAAAAAAAAATGGACACTTTCCACAAGCAAGCAACCTAACTATTCAATAGATATGTCTAGATGTGAAGTGTTCCAACTCTAAGTGACACGTGTCAAATTCCAAGGAATGCACATCCATTAAGTAAGTGTCCCAACTACCAAGGTGCTCCACATGAAAATTTCAAGGCTCCAAAGGTATACAATGATCCAACATTACCTCCTAATCCATGTGATGTTCTAATTCCACCACACCTCCATGAACACTGCTCAACCCAACTATCCTCAAGTAAAGCAAAAACCTCCATGTAAGATCCCAAGTGGCCTCATTCTACCTATAGCTCAATGCCCTCTTAAATGCCTAATGTTCCACCTCTATATAGGTCATGCTCCCAAGCAAGCAACAAACCTCTCCATGTGCACCTCATGAAGAATGTCATTATGCTAAACATGCACTCCACACCATAAAAAGAACACACCATGCACTCCACATCACATGAAGGACCCCCAAGAATAATGTAAACAATTCAGAGTAAACCCAAATGCTATTAGGTGCTCAACAATTTTAGCACACTTATAATTGCATTCTGGACTACTGTCCTTGTGCATGTTTTCTTACAGTTTTGTTGTTCTTATTCTCTTATCAAAGATCTTAGAGAGAAATTGTGTTCTTCTATAATCTCTTTTGTTTTATATAGAAGAGCTTGTGCACTCCCACATTTGATCGACATTGTTGTATGTGGCAGTTCCATGGACCTACTTTTTTGTTCATTTGTTGAGCATTAATATAATTATCTTCTCTTCTCAATGTACAGGATTCCCAAGTAATTATGTCCATTCCTTTATATTGATCACGATTGAATATGGCTATATGAATAAGTAGCAAAGCAAATATTTTTGTTTCATAAGGTTATCTCAACCCTTCCCCTCATCCTGAAATTATTTAATATACCAATACATATATTTTTATATTTAGAATAAAATTATCAAACAATATCCCACACAGACAGATGCATGTGTATGTATGGATGTTTGTACATAATGTGTGTGTATCACTATCAATGACTAGACGAAAACATAATCACACAATTGCACATAGAGAGAAGACAAAAGAGAAAAGAAGAACAAATTGATGAACGTGGAAAAATAAATCATTCATCTAACCAAAGTATAAACTATACCCTCGAGAAAGAACAAGAAAATAAGATTACCTAGTCATTTACTCTACAAAATTTGAAGAAAACAAAGAAAATAAATCCATTTCATTTTAGTTAGTGGCATAAAGTAGTGTTCATGGGAGCATTTTCCCTAGGGTACATTGCATACTTCCCATGCTCCTAGGACATATGTACTCCTTTGGGGATGCTTCACCATGTACTATTTTAGAGAGGGATCTAGGAAATGGGTATTTCAAGGCACTCCCAACAATATCCCACACCATACATTAAAAAAGTAAAAGCAAAATATGTACGTATGTTATGTGTCAACGCATCATTTTGTTGTTTATAAAATTTGGATTGATTCAATGATTATTAATTAATATGATGTATTATTTATGTTTCAGTTTTTAATATATTTAAATGTTAATGTCCTAGTATCTTGGGTTAGATCCCTTACGTTAGGGATCCCATGCCCCTTGTGACATTCCCTAAAGTTTTTGCGTGTCTCCATACATCCATCGGATGCATTCCCACATACCCACATCCCATAAAATTAGCGAAACATTGGAAGAAAGCAAGATAACATTAAAAAGAGATACTAGTAATTTACAAGCACAAGTAATCAACCTATAAATTCTTTCCAAAAATACATTGTTTGATTACAAGATTTTACATCAAAGATAAGTCTTCATATTCATTGTCTGCAACAAGAAACAATGAAGCAATTAATTAAAAGACTAGCATCTACACCCACTTATACTTTGAAAGTTTGATATCTAACATATTTTGTATTTATACAGACACCCTCAAAAGGATTAAACAAAGTCAAAATAAGATTTATATTTGACCTACTTACCCCATTTGCACCATAAAAAGGTCGAAGACAGTGGGATTCGGTAAATCTCCCACAACCTTGCTGTCCAGCTGGTGCTTAAACTTTGCTCTTGCAAAACGCACATCATACCCAACAATTCTTTTATCTGCACCTACTCACGATACCATGTTATTTTGTTGCATCCCTGGAACTCCCATTATAGCTGAAGTATGTAAATTTTTTGTGCAGTTTCTTTGGTGTCCAGCCAATTCCTCCCTCTTTCTCATCCCACATAATCACAGCATGATCACTGCCACTAGTGACAAAGCACAAATCATCCTTGGGAATGAATATTATATTGTTCACCATACCTCTTACGTGGGGCTTCTCATATAAGAATGTTACCCTCTTTTGCATATTCAAAATCAAGAAAAGAGTTTAAATTCATATCATCTCGGAGATTGAAAAAATGCTAAAATATGGGTAAATTGATGGGAACATAACTTCTGCTTGTAAATGGCATTGCTATATTTAATGGAAAGGATAACAATAGTAGCACTTACCAAAGTATGACACCTCCTGGAAAACTGCAAGCATATTAACTTTCATGGGACACACTTCAGATATCTCAATCAACTATCTAAAACAACAACATGATCTTGTTCTTTCCAACCCTCCCTAGTAGATAATGGATTGTGAAGGCTCAGAATATGTATGTCTCACATTGAACCAATACCAAAAACTTGGTTTGGCTCAAAGTTTGGATGTGGACTTCCCTTAACAACTTCCTCAATAGCTGGGACAATATATCACCTTCTTTCTTTGCATCCTTGAAAGTCACAAAAAAGAACTCCCCTTTCCCAAGGTATCCCTCACTTTTAAGGAGGATCAAATATTCATCGGAAGAGAGGAGACATCAGAATGAATAGTTCCTTCTATGGGGTGGTTACTCCCAATCACTAATGGAAAAAATACTAAAAGATGAAGGAGAAGCAGAAACTGACTCTGAAAGAGGAGAAAGTGTCCGAGATAACGATGATGATGCCGAGGAAGATGGGAGTGACATATATGACAGTTGTGAAAGCTATTGTAGAGCATACGAATCATCTAAGGAAACTCTACTTTGACAAATTTTAACATTCCTCCTTTTTTATGTAAGCAAATTTGCTTCACAGTCATGCACAGAACTATTTACATGGTTTCTTGCTCAAAAAGATCATATATCAGAACTGTTAACTCACAATACAGTTATTCCCAACACTAAACTGCCAGCTGACATAAAAGCAATCAATAAAGTAGTAGTTGCATTGGAATTTAAGTGATTTCTTTTATAAAAAGAGATATATTTAACTACTCATAGGAATGAATCTTCATAAATCAAAATTTAAGCCCAAAAGTTGTAGAGAATATAAGGGAAATATATTCAGTAACTCTTCTTTTAGTTGAATCTTCATAACAATCTGGTGATTAGGCATGAAATACATCATTCCAATTTTACAAAAATATTTTGCATGGTTTGTTTGCCACAAATTGGTCACGGCTAAGAATGTTATCTAGAAATATCATGTCTATTACTCCACTTTGATGGAAAGGGGCCTTTTGAGTGGCATAAATAGTTGATCTAGCAGGCAGTAAGGAGTGTTGTGCATTCTAAGACTGGCAGGCATCTGCTTCTAGAAAAATGGTGTATAACAAACTTTCACAAGGATGCTATTATGTTCTAGTTAAGAAAACTAACAAATTCTTAAATCAAATCAAATACATCATTCTAATTTTACAAAAATATCTTGCATGGTTTGTTTACCACAAATTGGTCATCGCTAAGAATGTTGTCTGGAAATGTAGGGTTGCATAGTTTTTTGAGCATGGGTGATGTTGAATAGAATATCCTGTCTGTTACCCCACATTGTTGCAAAGGGGCCTTTTTCGGGCTATAAATAGATGATCCAGAAGGCAGGAAGAAGTGTTGGGTATTCTAATACTGGCATGCATCTTCTTCAGGAAAAATGGTGTATATCAAACTTTCACAAGTCTATTAATCCATGTTAACTGTGAAAACTAATAGCTTCTTTCAAATCAGATACATCATTCTAATTTTTGAAAATATTTTGCATGGTTTGTTTGCCACAAATTGGACACAGCTAAGAATGTTGTTTGGAAATATAGGGTTGCATAGTGTTTTGAGCATGGGTTGATGTTGAGTACAATATCATGTCTGTTGTTAATTTTGAGCATTTAATTCAATATACTCTAGGATCTTTACTGAGAGAATAACATGAACAACATATCAATCATAGCAATGCATAACAATCACATCAAGAAATCACATGAGACAATAGACACATAGAGTTTACTGGGGTAAAACCATAAAGGTGAAAAAACCCCAATAACTTCCTCAAAGATAGAAAGAGAAAATAGTACAACCCAACTACAAGAGATAGTCTTCTACTAGCAGATGATCCTCCTCTTCACATGTGCGCCACTTTCCGAGTGATGGAAGAGTGAGTAGTGAAGTGAACAAATAGAGATCTCCCGATCTCTATTTATACTTGTCCTGTCCTGCCCAATAAACCAGTGGGGCCAACTTGTCTAACTTAGCCTAATAACCCATGGTTACATTAATCCGGGACAACCCCTTACTAGGTGGTCTAATAACCCATCAGCAAGTTACAACACTTACGACACATGTCAATACAAATGACGACACTTTCGTATAGAGGAATAATACATCTCTATAGGAGTACAATAAAATACATAGATGAAATACATTCCAAAGTTACATATACATCAACACTCCATCTTAAACATGAAGGTATTTCTCAACACAGATCTGCTAGCACAATTCTTCTTCTCTGGATCATCATCAGCGAATCATCATCCTCGAATCATCGTCATCGTCACTGCTGCTGCTATCTCAATCAATCTCTAATCTACTCGTCATAGGAATTTCTACAGAGGCAGTCCTTTTTCATACTAGATGTAGGCCCACCACTTGCAGGTCTTCATCATCACTGGCCATACTGTGCAATCCTCAGGACTGATTACATGAGTCAACAAAACCTCGAAAGAGCATCCCAGAACTTTTACGAGCACACAACTCAACCTATCGGATCTCCTAGGACCTTTTACATGCCACTACACAACCTGTCCACGGCCACATAGTGTCATCCCGATACTCATGATCATCATCTACGAAGCACAGTCCATATGCACACAATACAACACTTACACTCACTGGCATGGGAAGACACACTTCAACCATCCAGGAAGGGATCAACACTCACATCAAAGCACATGGGAGAACACATCTACCACCATGTCGGAAAGGCTCTGCACTTACATCAACACACATGGGAGAACACATCTACCACCATGTTGAAAAGGCTCTGCACTTACATCAATGCACATGGGAGAACACATCTACCACCATGTCGGAAAGGCTCTACACTTATAGCAACGCACATGGGAGAACACATCTACCACCATGTCGGAAAGGCTTTGCACTTACATCAACGCACATGGGAGAACACATCTACCACCATGTAGGAAAGGATTTGTGCATCTGTGTCTTCGAACTCATCACTCATGAGCCACCTGATCATGTAATGTATCCACATGATACATATCATCACATATGATCATCCTGATCATCATCACTGCATCGTCCTGATGCATATCATCTGGAGCAACATCCTGAAGCTCGTCATCCATGATCATCCTGATCATACAATGCATCCACCTGATGCATACCAAGTATCTACCTGATACATATACAAATCCATGATCCAACTAATCATAACAAGCATCTAACATGATGCATATACAAAGAAGTAGCTAGAGAATCATCCTGATGCTCATCATCCATCGCTTACATCCACAGCAATGGGAAGGATCCTCCTCTCACCATGCTTGGAATGGCTCCAGCAAATGTGTCCATCACTTCTTCCTCGAAGTGTCATCAATCTGAAGAACACCAAGCCTCTCTCTGAAGTACTCAAACTTCACTCTGGATAATGGTTTTGTCAACACATCTGCAACCTGCTCATCCATTGCAACATATAGGAGCTTCACTACTCCTCTCTGCACCATATCCTTGATATAGTGATATTTGATCTCAATGTGCTTCAACCTATCGTGGAATACGGGGTTCTCAAACAGCTTCACACAACTTTGGTTGTCACAAAAGATACCAGTAGCCTCCAATGGGAGATCAAATAACTCAAACAATAGTTTCCTCATCCATACTGCCTCACAACTAGCTGAACAAGCTGCAACATACTCTACTTCGGCTGTACTCAGTGTTACGCAGGACTTCTTCCTCGTAAACCAAGAGATCATACCTGATCCCATACTGAAGCAGCATCCCGAAGTGCTCTTCCTATCTGTAGCACTGCCTGCCCAATTTGAATCAACATAACCCTCTAGGTTAAACTTTTTATTCACATCATACTTGAGCCCATAATCAATCGTACCCTTCAAGTACCTCAGAATATGATTTACAGCAACCAGGTGAACACTTCTGGGATCTATTAGGAACTGGCTCAATGTGTTCACCGCAAAGCAAATATTTGGTCTAGTGTTCATCAGGTACATCAAGGACCCAATCATCTGATGATACACAGTGACATCAACCAGATCAGATGAAGCATCACACAGAAGCTTCAGGTTTGATGCCATAGGTGTGGCCATGGCCTTGCAGTACATCATCCTGAACCTCTTCAGGATCTCTACTACATACTTCCCTTGTCTAAGGAAGCTTCCATCTACACTCTGCCACATCTCCATGCCTAGAAAGTAGTGCATCATCCCCAAGTCCTTCATCTCGAACTCGATAGCAAGATTCCTCTTCGTGTCAGTAATCAATCCATCATCACCTGTAACAAACAGGTCATCCACATACAGAAGTAGTATTACAGGATTTCCTACCTCAACCTTGTAGTAAAGGTTGGAATCTGCTTTACTCTTGGTAAAGCCCAAACTGGATAGAAAGCTGTCTATCCTACCATACCAAGAACTAGGAGCTTGCTTTAAGCCATACAAGGCTTTCTTCAACCTGCACACATATGACTCCCTGTCATGTGTCTCAAAACCAAGTGGATGCTCCACATACACTTCCTCCTCGACTACACCATTCAAGAAAGCTGTGTTGACATCCATCTAGTGTATCTTCCATTTCATCACTCGCTTTGTATTTTTCTATGCTATCATTTGCAGCATGCTTGATCTTATTGATCCACTTGGAAGTCACAACAAAATTCCCTTAAGGTTTTGGTACTGCATCGCAAACATCATTCATCATGATCGACTGGTACTCCTCGATCATGGCATTCTTCCTGAATCCTGGGAACTTCAATATCTTCAATAGATAACTTTGTTGCTGAACAAATGTTGTAGTCCTTCTTTTGTAGGTGATGGTATACGATCTTTCCTACAAAACAAGTTAAATTGCATGATTATAAAACATCTCATAGTTTTCAGAACAAATTCTTACACATACATAAATATGTCATACAGTCATGCAATTATCTTAGCCAATGCTTCAATACAACATTTATCCATATCGTGTAACTTTCTAGATGCCTTCCAATCTCTACCAGAAAATTGTTAAGAGTGTACACAACTCCCAACATGTCAGCAAAGAGGTTTCATTCTAGATAAGCAGCAATGGAATGTTGTACAGTGCCATAGGCCACTTACCCATGTATATTAGTAGTATATTGTTCATCAATGCAACTATTCTAATATGCATAATACACAACCTAAGTCTAGGAACATAAGTATATTAATACATCATTAAACAATATTATTTAAACAATCAAATATGCAAAAATTGACAATTCAAATACTTATCTTTGTTTTTTTGTTGGGTGGACTCCCTCTGAATCTTTGCTTCCTTACAGGAGCTGCTGGAGTCCTATTCTGAACTAACTTCTTCTACTCCTTTTTGTTGTGAATTGTAAGGAGTGGTGAACTCCCTCTTAATCTGTGATTCCTTGCAGGAACTACTGGAGTGTGCTCCCTCTTGATCTTCACTTCCTTGTAGGAAGAATAGGAGTGAGCTCCCTCTAGGTCTTTGCTTACTGGATTATCTGTCTTTGAACTTATATCCATCCTCGATCACTATGCATGCTTACTAGTATCGTCATTGTGTTATCCTCGAGATCTCATACATAATCATACATTCATTAGTATAATCTTAATACTATCAAAACACAATAATCTTAAACATGTATAGCCATGATCATTTCAAACACAGATAATAAGCATTAGCATTCAAAGTTTCAGAGAAGAATTCTCTTACTCATGCATATTCATAGAACTCTTCTGGTTAGTCATATCATCAATCAAGGTAAGAGACATAATATGCACAAACCCTAGATTACTCAAACTTGTAACTTCATGAGTAATCATTATCAATCATACAAAAGTATAAGATCCTTACATAGGGTAGGATTCTAACTTGATATAGGAAAAACATACCTGGTCATAATATTTGCTAGTTATGTCTAGCAATGTTTTCTTTGTTCCATTCAATGACTTGCATAACTCATAAGTTAACCATTGTAGAACCAAATTATACATACCTCTATGTGATCCATGACTATGGATGAGTCTTTTTCTTTAGGTCACCATGGTCTTGATCTAGGACTTGATTTGTACCTTCATGTTAGCGGATAACATTTTCCTCATACAACACCACAGTGCATTAGTACAATCATAATACAATCATAAGTGTCAAAACCCTAATCAATGAATGTCTTCTATCATGCATTCATACTTTTACTAGGGTGATAAGACAAGTCTAAAATTAAACAAGATTGTTACTAAACTCAATAAAATGAAGACGATCACATTGTAAACTTAATCATGAATAGATTTCAAAACATACCTGTAAGTCATACCTGTCATATTGCTTGCAGTAGTTGTTGTTGTTGTTCCTTTTGATCTTAGGACAATCTGAGGAAAGGTGTCCTTTTCTTGGTATGCACTGTGAGAGCTTGATCTTCAATTGTCTTCTTTAGCCACAAGCCTAGCTTCTTCTTGTGAACATTCCTCCCACAATCTACTGAAAGAGATCAACTTCTTTCTTGCACAGATTCCTTGGATGAAGGAGTCCCATGACCTAGGTAGGCCATTTAAAGTGGTCATGACAATTTCTCCATTCTCCACCACTTCATCCACAACTTCAAGTTGTTCCTTGATTTGAGAGACCTTTAGAAAAGTAGGATTGAATGGTCTCTACATTCTTGAACTTTACCCCTTTGGTTCCACAGAGTCATCTTCTGATTTATGTTCTTTCCTTCAAACAACTTAGTCAAGGAGTCAAACATCTCCATAGGTGTCTTTAGGGAAGACACATGGGGTATGAGATGGTCCTTTATAGAATCAACAATGATTCTCTTAGCCTTGACCAAGTTCTTCTTATGTAAGGCATTAGCCTCTTCCCCCTCTGGGACAGGGACAGGGACCTCTTCACTTATGTAAGTGTCCAATTCATTTTCTTCCAGGATTGACCCAATCCTATACTTCCAAGCTCAGATGTTATCAACCTCTTCAAGCTTATCCTCAAGCTTGGTGTGGTGAGATATCTTTAAATAGTACTTCAAATGAAAATAGAAAAGATTTAGATCTTACCACTTGATTTGATGAAAACTGGATCTGGTCTTGGATTAGGGTTTGTTAGAGAAACCCTAAAAATTCAAAATGTGAATTTAAAATTTATGAAAGGATATAAAGATGTGCCTTGATGAGCTGATCAGCCTGGACCCCAGGAAAACCAGGATATAAAGATGCGCCTTGTTCCGGGCTCCAGTTTGTTTCTTCTCTTCTCCACACCCCAGGAAAACCATACAGGACTTATGATGTCTATCGGCCATACGATGATCTCCTGCCCTCACACATCAAGGGGCAATCTGTTAACACCCAAAAAGTGCTCACTACCTCATCTACCCATCACATGACTCATTTGTCCATATTTCCTACCATATTTACCTTCAGAACCCTAAAATCCCATTAAAAAAGCCACCAAAAGGCCTAAAAAGCCTCCAAAAGGCCACAAAACCATCAAAAAATCCTCAAAAAGGCTAAAAAACCCCTTTCCCCCCCCAAAATTATCCAAAATTCCTCCAAAATAGCAAAAACCCTCTAAAAAGGGAATAAAAAATATAAAAAAATGAGGAAAAAGAGGAAAAAGGAGGAAAAAACCCTATACAGCTGACCTAAACCATATGGTTCCCAAAACCATGGGCCAACACTCCACCACCAAAAACCTATAAATAGGTGATGGAGACCCCTTATTTCATATCCACAATCAAGCACACCCTTACTCTGCCAAAATCACTCTTGAAACCCTAGCTCACCTTTGAGCTACTTTCACCATTGAGTGCCCCTTTTTGGCCCATTTCCACCATTGGAGAAAGAGAAGGAGCAAAGTTGGAGTTTGGAGCAACCCTCTTGGATCATTGCAAGAACTTCACCAACCTCTACACTTGAGGTAATATCTTAATACAAAAGAAAAACCATTTATATTCCATGTTTTGTTATGTTTCTTAATGCTCATGCTAGTTCAGAATTTGTATTGTATTCTTACTTTAGTTTACTGTTTATTGAACTGCTATTGAGGAGTCCATTCTCCTTAGTAGGTGCTCATTTGCACAAGCTAGGGTGAAAACCCTACCTATAGTTTTGGCGACTCCCCTTGGCTTGAATTTCTGGTTATAGTTTTTAAAATATTTTCCTGTCTTTTCCTTTCGGCTGCAGTAAACCGCATCTTTTACCCCCTGCAGTTGCGTTCCAACCGCGTCTTTCAGGCATTTACCTGCGACTCGACCGGGGCTCTCAGACTATTTCCGGCGATCTACCGGCAGATTCAAGTCTGTTACCTGCGCTCCAACCGCGGCTAATTAGCTTGTTTGTAGTGGTCCTATTGCGGCTGTTAAACATTTTTCGGCGTCCCGCCTGCCGCTTTCAGCCAGTTTTCTGCAACCCGCCTGCATCTGTCGGCCCTTTTCCCGCATCTCGAATGCAGCTTTCAGCCCTTTTTCTGCAACCCGCCTGCTTCTGTCGGCCCTTTTCCCGCGTCTCGACTGTGGCTTTCAGCCCTTTTGCTACAACCCGACTGCGTTTGTCGGCCCTTTTCCCACGTCTCGACTGCGCCTTTTAGCCCTTTTCCTGCAACCTGCCTGTGGCTTTCGACCTTGTTCCCGCGGTCTGACTGCATCTTTCGGCCAAAATCCCGCAACCTGTTCGCGACTGTTGAGCTATTTCCTGTTGTCCGACCGCTCAGAACTGCCACAGACCCACGGTCTGTTCTCTGCACTTTTTTTCCTGTTTTGAACCCAACACTTTGTTGCACCATTTTCTGCACCTGGACAACCACCTGTCCTACCTGCAGCCATACTTCCCTACAGCCTTTTCTGTAGTTTTATTTCTGTTACATTTACAGAATCATTTTTTTTTAAATTTGAAAAGAGAAAATTTTGCATGTCAAAGTTTACATTCTATCTTGTTGTTGTTAGTTAGAAAGTTGCCCCCCTTGTGGCACTTTTACTTGGGTTCATCATCTCACACGCACACACTCTGTCACCTAATTCAAGTGAGCCTTAAAAAATTACTTAACACAACCAACATTCTAACCCCACTTGGGGAACACATAATAATTTTTGTAGTTAGGTAGGATCGGGGGGATAGGCATCCAAATAACACCCCTCGGTTGCTTACACTTGAGACATAGCTATTGTCCATTAGGGAACCAAAATCCCCTAGTATTTTTTGGCACGGTCACGACCAGTTTATCAGAGGGCCTCTCCCCTAGGAGGGTTGAAGTTGCCAGACTGGTTCCAGAGGCCTGAGTGGAATACCGCAATCCATTCAGTAACCGAAGGGCCACCTTTCGCAGTTCTCGAGGTATCCCTGTATGGGGGTACTGCAGTAAAAGGACCAAATGGCAGATTCACCTTTTCTGGACGTGTCATGAACGGGGTATCTTAGTTGCCTTTCTTCTAGGATTGACTACCCGGTGTCCCTCTCGGTAGGGGTATATCTTTAGCCACTTGGCTCTCCTAGCCCATTGTCTGACTTGGATTTCATCACCTTGTAGACGATATGTCTAGTTGAGTCAGAATACTATTTAGTTAGGTATTTGCATGCTCCCTTACCTCCTTTTGGTCTAGTGAGTCCACTATTTTTATTTTTTAGGAAACCTGCTACTTGTTGGTATTCTGACCATTTCTGTTGATACTCCACTTATTGTAGGACAACTGTTGCAGTAAGTGTTTTGAGTTGGTTGTTGGCCTGAGTGCCATTTTTTTTTTTTTTTTTGAGCTCTCCTTCTGCACACTCGGTTGCATTAGGGTTTTTGAGCTGTTTTTCACTCAACACAACCCCCAGATATTTGACACCATTTGTCACCATTGAGTCCCCGAGACATTCTCGGCACCTCCAGGGCGAGCCCCCGCAGCACGGTTCACCTGACACCACCCGTCATAGACATAGATCTTCATCACTTTATACCACTCATCATAGATCTCGAGCTTTGTCACTTGACTCCACACGTCAACGGCATAGAGCTCCGTCACCCGATCTAGACGCCCCCTATTTTACCTCTGATTCTGAGGCAGAGTTCGAGAACCCCATTTACACGGCACCAACCAGCCCCATGGCTGGTGTGACTTCCACCCCTTTCTTTGTAGGAACCATTGGTGGAGCATCCACCACCACACCAGCTACCACACCTGCTTTGGGTATGCCCTCGATGGGGCCCACATCTACCATTCCGATCACTGCACCCATTCCAGTAGCTGGAATACCTATTCCCACTCCATCAGTGATTCACACTACTCTTGGCGGTGTAGGACCGTCCCATACCATGTTCGTCCCTACACTTGGGGGAAACCTCCCAAACCCTGCCCCTACACTTGGGGGCATTGGCCCCAACATGGTCCAACCTACTAGTATGTCACATCCTTCTACTAGTTTGCCATTCATGGCTAGCCTCAACGTTCCTGACCTAGCTAGACTGACTAACGATCCTATCAGACACGACCCTGCATGGCCTCACATGCCCACCAAGCTCCCCTCTGACATCCCTAAGTTTGAGGAAAAGGCAGGTGAGGACCCCCAGAACCATATTATGTCCTTCCATCTATGGTGTTCCTTCAACTCCATAGTGGATGACTCTGTCCACCTCCGTCTGTTACAGCGCACCTTCACTGGCTCTGCAGCTAAGTGGTACATCGAGCAGCTCCATGGGACCCATGCCACCTTTACTTCCCTTGCCTCGACCTTTTTGCAGTTCTTTTAGTTACCTGTCCGCTATGACGCGGGAGTTGAGATCCTACTGTCTTGCAAACAGAACACGGCTACCCACATCACTGACCACATCCATAAGTGGCGTCGACACTGCAGCCTCTTCAATCAAGTTAGATGACCGTATCTTCTTAGATTGGTTTCTAAAATCCCTCCTTCCTGTCATTGCCAAGGATGTGGCATCCGAACGACCCCAGTCCGAAGAAGAGGCCATCCTCAAAGACCAGCAATTTGACCTCATATACGCCCAGTCAGGTTACCTCTATACCATTATACCTGACGCCCCTCACCGCGATTCCTCCCAGCACGATGCGCCGGGGGCATCCCACACCGCAGACGACATCATTGGTCGTGTTGCCTCTCATTCCCAACCCTTTTCCATAGCACGTCCTAGCCCTGGCCCCTACCTTTCCCGGGCTACGTCTCAATCCGGAGCAACCAATTTGTATGCTCCTATGACACATCACCACCATTCTCACGGACCCTCATGTCCACCTCACTGCTTTGGGCATGCGTCCCCCGTTTATTCTCCCCCGGTGGCACCTCAGCCATATTACCACCCACAGGCTGCCCAACCTACTTATTACCCGCCACAGGCAGCCCTTGCGGCAAACCCACAACCCGCTCCATAGACATATCAGCAACCCCCATAAGGTTCAACACCTGCGCAGCCTCCACCTACTTATTATCCACCGCAGCCTACTCCCGCACCTGCACAACCCCAGAACCCACCTGTTGCCCAAGGGAAAGTTTACGCCCAACAGAATCTGCAGCAGAACCAAAACAACCAACGCCAATAGGGCCAACAAAACCGTGGCAAAGGCCGTAACCGTGGGAACAACCCTCCTCCAGGCCAAGGTGGGAAACCTCCTAATCCCCCAGATAACAATAACGCGGCACCTGCCAACCAAAACCCTGATCGGCCGCCCAAGCAGGCCAAAAACCCTAATTTGTGAACAAACCATCCTTGTTCTATTTGCGGGGTCTATGGCCACTACACACATGCTTTCCCACATTTAGAGCGAGCTAGGAAAATCTGGGTTGATGATGCCCATCGCCAAGGGCACGCAGCTCCTCAGGTGCCACCCAACCCCCCACCCCCTCAGCAGCAACCTTTGGTGCTGCAAAATCCCTTACCAACCCAAGGTGTAGTGAACACTCAGCCGTTGGTTCCTCCTCAAGACAATGCACCACCACAACAATAGATCACTTATGCCGCTCCTGATCAACCCATGTTCGACTCAGGTACTCAACACTTGTTGATGGTGTCTTCCGCTGATGTCAACCTCCAAACCCGATGGAACCAATATGGCTCCACCCCTAAAGCCCCTCCCCCCGACAAAAACACTAACGCTCATCCCACTGATCAGATGTTACATATACCTCCGGCTCCACTCGATGGTGCCCCCAAAGCACCTCGTTTACCACTTCGTCGTATCAACAATAACCCCAATGCTCGCGTTGTGTCAAATTACAACATTGTAGATGACTTAGCCCAATCTCCCGCAGCTATGTCCACATTAGAAGTCTTAAAAAACTGTCCTTCATAGCGCAAGACTTTGCTCTCCGCCATTGGTGCTATTGACCCAAATGATTCACAATTGATGGCCTTCGATTTGGATCAGTCCGAACCACGCCTGCCTTCCACTTTAGCGTTCCAAGTTTCTATTTCCGTTCGGAATCTTGTCATCCATCGGTGCATTATCGATGAAGGTGCCTCTACATGCGTTATGTCCACATTTGTTTGGCAGAATTTGGGATCCCCTACTCTCCAACAGTCCACCACTGCGTTGTGAGCCTACGACGGCCGTTCGGCTCAACCCCAAGGCCTATTAGCCAACGTCCCCGTCCAGCTGGCTGGTAAAACCATTCTCATTGACATAGAGGTCATCAATGCCCAACTTGATTATAACCTCTTACTTGGCCCCAGCTACATGTATGCCATGCAGGCGATTTCCTCATCCATTTTTCGTACCATGATGTTCCCCCATGACGGACGCGTGGTCAAGGTCGACCAACTCACCTACTACGATCCAAATGCCCCCGCTGCACCTGAAAATGTTCTCCCCATGGTTGAACAACCTGTTAGTGGTGCCTCTACCTTGTTTGTTTCCTCTATGGGACCTGGAATTTACTCAGATCCGCCGATGACTTCCACATTCCAATCCATTCCTCCCCCGTCACTCGCGACCGAAGTCTCTGACCTTTGTACTCTTTCCCACAATACACAAACACCTAACAATCAACCGCCCTTGTTACCCAAACCACCATTGGTACCTAGTCACATTGGTGTTACACCCATCCACACAATCCCCTTCCTAATCCCTCCCTCAGGAGTAGTAAGTGCCCCAATTATGGCAACCCTCAGCCTCCCTCGGTTAACCTTAGGATTACCTGTATGGTATCTTTCACCTCCCATTCCCCCGTCGACACCAAATGTCGTCCTCCAACCGGTGCAACCCATTGTCACTACTAGTAAACCACCTCCCGGGGTTGCTACCCCTTCATCATCTACGAATCCCCCTCCTCTTATCAAGCCCACTGGGGGCAGAGGCCCACAACCATACACTGTTTTACCCCCTCCCAAGGCAGTTAAACCCCCTCCCGTGTTTCGTGCTCCCCCCAAATGCTCGTTGTGTGATGAGTTAGGCCATCCGACTCATCAATGTCCACAATTACCTGCATTACAGGAGCACATGCAAATGCTTGACGATGACCCCAACATCCTGGTTGTCGAACTCGATCCAACCTCTAAGCCTCGTGATAAATCACTGCGTACCAACCACCCTTGTGCCATATGCGGTATTTACGGCCACTACTCACATCACTGTCCTGATCTCCCGGATTACAGAGCAGTTCTCTACGAGATGAATAATTTGGACCTTGAGATAGCACCCCCCACGATTGAGGAGATCCACCCCCTGGTGAGGTCCACCCTCTCACCCTGCACCCTAAATGCCTGAATATCCGGCTCCCAGAAGCTCACTAACCTGTTCAGCAGCAACCTTGCTGACCGCATCATAGGTACCTGAGCGAACTTCAACAGTCCGCATAATCCCAACACAGACCACACATGTCAATCCTCCCGGATGACATCCACTATCTCATCGGGGACCTCCCGCTCTCGCCACAACACCAACGGAATCCTGTCAATCACACAAGGCAAACTCATCAGACTCATGACAAAGTAATCAACCCCCCCCCCCCCCGGGGAATCCCTAATAGCTCGCTCCCAATCGCAGCTTTAGGGCCCCTTGCCGCGGTTTCCGACCGCGGCTGTCGGGCCTACAGTCGTGGTCTCAGACCATGCCTGTAGGGGATGAACTCGCGGTTTTGAACCGCGTGTTCAGCCCCGGAACGTGCGGCACCAGAAAGCGCATTCCGTCCCGAACATCGCGGTCCCCAGCTGTGTGATCTACCCTGGAACCCGCGGTCTCCGACCGCGGTTCCATCCGCCAAACCGACGGTCCACCCCACGTGGACCGTACAAATACCCCCTGGGACCCACTACCCTCCCCCCGCGCCCAAAAAAATGCAGGTATGAGTTTGACGGAATACCTGTAACTCCCGTATCTGAAAACAGCTGGTCGAATCCTCCAGAAATGCCACCTCAGCTCGGGTCCACTCTGATCACTAGTCAAAGTCAAATAGTACAAATGACACTTGTCATGTTGGACCCATTCACTATTTATAGTCTGTTGACTTTTTCTTGTTTTGGTCATCCTGAACTCATACGGAGTCCATTTTTCGAACCGTTTCCACCATTGGAATCAGCACGACGAGACCATCATGATGGTCCTCTTGTTTTCGTATTTTTTCCACATCATTTTTTGAGCATTTTTTAGACAGCACTCATCGCCTTGGTTTGCGTGCCACTTCGGTTGCTCTCCATTTTTGGTATATTTTATATCATCGAATTCATTTTTCCGAGCCCGTGATGATGCTTGAGATCCTTTCTCGCTCTCACCCCCATATTTTTCAGGTATTTTTCCCAAACGCCCCTCGTCACCTCGGTTTGCATGCCACATCAGTCGTTATCCGTTTTTGACACTTTTTATATCGTTGGATTCATTTCTTCGAGCTCGTGATGATGCTTGAGATCATTTCTCTCTCTCCCTTGGTACAGTTTCAACATTGTGTCCTGACACCTTGCTGACTCGATTTGCGCACCACATTGGTCTCCATCGGATTATTCCACATTTTTACATGAGCCATTCACCCCTGTCATACTGCAATTATTTCGTTATTTTTCCACCATTCATTATCCCGCAAGGAGGCCCATCAGTGTTCCCCCCCCACCCTCGTTCTTGGTCATCATTAATGTTCCTTGATTGAGCACTTCCTCCTTTCCTGGCCATTCCTTTTGTTTGGTATAATTTTATCGCTTTTTCGGGCCGGACAAGTCCTTTACGAAAAAGGCACTTAGGGAGTTTCTGTTAAGCTCTTTTCTGACTCCTAAAACAATGAAAAGATCGCCAAGCAATATTGCTTCCTTTCATGCTCGTTAAAATACCTGAAAGGGTATCTATCTTGTATAAGTTTACCCCTTTTCCGGACCTGGTAGACTAATTACGAAAAAGGAATACTCTAGTCACACCGGCTAGAAGAGTTCTTCATGCATCCTTTTATGCTTCTTTGGGCCTTGGAGACTAACACACGAAAAAGCAACCCCCCGGAGTCTTCTTATTGCTTTCAAACTCTCTAAAATTGAAAGCAACCACGAGCATGAACTGTCCTGGGCTCGTACAAATCCACACGACAGTACCATTCCATTATTTCAGAGTCTTCTTCTCGCTTTCAGACTCCTTAAAATTGAAAGCAATCACGAGCATGAGCTGTCCTGGGCTCGTATAAATCCACACGACAGTACCATTTTTTACCCACTTCTTCTAGTTCCTTAACCCATGAAGAAGTCCCCCCGTGCCTCTTGGCACTTTGATCGATCATCTCGGCAGCACCCCCAATCAGGTCACCTTTGTTCAGAGTAGTCTGCAGTCTCCTGCCATGTTACACTAGCTTGAGTGTCCCTCGTCCGAGTCACTATCCTTGATCCATTACAGCTACGATCCCTTTCCCATCAGTCAGTTTCATATGCTACCCGATCGTCCCCGCCATTATACTCTGAACAAAGGAATTTTGAGTCCACCCACTCTACTTGCCCAGTTATCCCCCACAGTTTGTCAGTCCTACCATCAGTACTCTCACACTTCGGTTCTCCACCTCGCGCTCTTGTCAAGGAAACATCATTTCCTTGATAGTTGCAGGTCTCCCTCTATCGATGACAGCCCCTCTATTCTAGAGAATAGACCCAGAGGCCCCTACGCCTTGGACCCATCACCATCCGTGGTGAGTGCCTACAGACCATTTTGAGAGGAGTCATCATTGCCTCTCTGAGTGGTTTTTTCTCACATGCTCGACTTTAGCACCTTAATCGCATCGTTGAGAATTGCGCAGGGATTATATCCCTTCAGTTATTAGTCGAAGACCCCGGATTTCCCCCGACTCTAGCACATTGGTGAGTCACTTCGCAACACCCAGTTATATGTTCTCGTGGATTTCCAGGTTGCGTTGGCAATTGTATTCGGAAGCCATCCAGTTATATGCTTCCTTGAGTACCCAGTTCAGTTCCAGTTCCGTGTACCATTGAGAGTATGACCCCTTGTCACTATGATCCAGTAGCTCATCAGTTTCTCTGGTACCCCACTCAGTAGCACTGTTGTTATTCCAGTGTATCAGTTCTTCAGCTCAGACATGGTCAGCCCAGCAGTATGGCCCATATTTGTGTCCCCTCTGGACCCTTATGATGTACACAATGGTTTTCTATGTATCCTACAGGTCCCTCTTGTCGGGCCTCACAGTTATTGTTTATATATCTTGATACGAGCATGGGTATGCCCGCCTCGTCCATATATTCTTCCTCATTCATTATTTGAGGTCATGTATATGTCAGGTCCCCATATTTTGGACCCCATTGTTATTATTGTTCTATATCTTGATACGAGCATGGGAATGCTCGCCTCGTCCATATGATCAGATTATTCCTCATCCATTATTGAGGTTATGTACTTTTAGTTTTTGCAGTTTGTTCGGGACCGTTGTTTCGGGATCCAGTTTGTTTCTTCTCTTCTCCACACCCCAGGAAAACCATACAGGACTTATGATGTCTATCGGCCATACGATGATATCCTGCCCTCACACATCAGGGGGCAATCTGTTAACACCCAAAAAGTGCTCACTACCTCATCTACCCATCACATGATTCATTTGTCCATATTTCCTACCATATTTACCTTCAGAACCCTAAAATCCCATTAAAAAAGCCACCAAAAGGCCTAAAAAGCCTCCAAAAGGCCACAAAACCATCAAAAAAGCCTCAAAAAGGCTAAAAAAACCCCTTTCCCCCCAAAAATTATCCAAAATTTTTCCAAAATAGCAAAAACCCTCTAAAAAGGGAATAAAAAATATAAAAAAATGAGGAAAAAGAGGAAAAAGGAGGAAAAAACCCTATACAGCTAACCTAAACCATATGGTTCCCAAAACCATGGGCCAGCACTCCACCACCAAAAACCTATAAATAGGTGATGGAGACCCCTCATTTCATATCCACAATCAAGCACACCCTTACTCTGCCAAAATCACTCTTGAAACCCTAGCTCACCTTTGAGCTACTTTCACCATTGAGTGCCCCTTTTTGGCCCATTTCCACCGTTGGAGAAAGAGAAGGAGCAAAGTTGGAGTTTGGAGAAACCCTCTTGGATCATTGCAAGAACTTCACCAACCTCTACACTTGAGGTAATATCTTAATACAAAAGAAAAACCATTTATATTCCATGTTTTGTTATGTTTCTTAATGCTCATGCTAGTTTAGAATTTGTATTGTTTTCTTACTTTAGTTTACTGTTTATTGAACTGCTACTGAGGAGTCCATTCTCCTTAGTAGGTGCTCAATTGCATAAGCTAGGGTGAAAACCCTAGCTACAAAAGGTGAAAAACCCCAATAACTTCCTCAGAGATAGAAAGAGCAAATAGTCCAACCCAAGTACAAGAGATAGTCTTCTACTAGCAGATGATCCTCCTCCTCACATGTGCGCCACTTTCCGAGTGATGGAAGAGTGAGTAATGAAGTGAACAAAAAGAGATCTCCCAATCTCTATTTATACTTGTCCCGTCCTTCCCAATAAACCAGTGGGGCCGACTTGTCTAACTTAGCCTAATAACCCATGGTTACATTAATCCGGGACAACCCCTTACTACATGTTCTAATAACCCATCAACAAGTTACAACACTTGCGACACTTGTCAATACAAATGACGACACTTTCGTATAGAGGAATAATGCATCTCTATAGGAGTACAATAAAATACATAGATGAAATACATTTCGAAGTTACATATACATCAACATCTGTTACCCCACTTTATTGGAAAGGGGTATTTTGGGGGGTATAAACAGATGATCTGACAGAAAAGAAGGATTATTGGGCATTCTGAGACTGGTAGGCTATTGCTAATAAAAAAATGGTGTATAAAAAACTTTCACAAGGATGCTAATCTATGCCAATTATGAAAACTAACAACTTCTTAAACCAAATCAGATACATCATTCTAATTTTACAAAAATATTTTGAATGGTTTGTTTTCCATAAATTAGACATAGCTAAGAATGTTTTCTAGAAATGCAGGGTGTAGAATTGCAGTATGTTGAGTACAATATCATGTTTGTTACCCCGTTTTGTTGAAAAGGGGCCTTTCGGGGGGTATAAATAGTTGATCTGGTAGATAGGAAGGAGTGTTGGTCATTCTAAGACTAGAAGGAATTTGCTTTTGAAAAAATGTGCATAACAAAATTTTAGAAGGATGCTAATCCATGCCAATTATGAAAACTAACAACTTATTAAATCAAATTTGGCTATGTAGATATTAGCTAGAATGGGTGTTTTTAGGAAAGACATAGATTCCCTTCATATCATATCCAAACCAAACATGCTTTCCCTCCTCGCTTATGTACAAAATGTGAGCTTTTTCATGGCCCTAGGGCTCCACAATTTCTAAGCATGCACTACACAAGGGTTCATTAAATCAAAGTTGGATACGCAGATCTTAGCCAAAATTAGTGCTTTTAGGAAAGACATATATTCCCTCCATATCAGAGCCAAACCAAAGATGCTTTCCCTCCTCACGTATGTACAAAAGGTGATCCTTTTGATGGCCCTAGGACTCCACAATTTCTAAGCATGCACTACACAAAGTTTTATTTTCTCATCCAGCTTCCATTTGGAGATTAAAAAGAATAAAGTAACATGAAATAAGCATTACATTAATCAAACAATCGGGATAAACTAATTTTAATGTGGGACAATATAAAACAAAATGCATATCCATTTCAACATCATAAAAAGGACAATTCCAGACAAACCAAATTCAATTTGTCTCCGGAGTGCAAATGAACTTAGACAATATTAATTTTTTTACAAAAATAGGAACAAATAAGCAAGTTCATTTGACATCCACAAAAGGATTGATTCTTAACAAAAAAATACCCTCATCAATATAGCTTTATCTTGACACAATATAACTTTATATACGAAAAGTCATCTCTTAAAATCATAGAGACATTCCAAGCATAAAATTTCATTCACATAGACACACCATATTAATCTAGGAGACCTTTAGGAGGTAATTCATTAGATGTTTGCATCGCTAGTGACTATTATCATGATTGGGATCTTGCAAGTTAGGTGTGCAGTGTGGATTAGAGAGAAATCAATGTCACCCCTTAAAAATTTGAAAGGGTTTGCATGAAAAATATGTTAGTTTCTCCAAACTATTAGCATGGCCACCCTTTTTTGGATTATTGGGAGCTAAAGGTCTTCCAATATTTTCTAGCTCAAATAGGACAAGAATAGAGATGATCAAATTGGTTAGGGTGAAAAGAGAAATGATCCTCTAACACTGGAGCAAGACTCTAAGGTGTAAATGCCAAAAAAATGGGTTTTTTTAATAAATGTCATCCTTGTCTTCCATGTAAAGTACTAAGAATATTATTAAATAAGTAATTCTTGTTCATTTTCAAAAACTTTCAAATCATTAAATCTTTTATAATCATTTTCAAATTTCAATTAAAAGAAACTCGAATTGCTAGAATATGACTAAAAATGCCTATTAAAAATTATATGGACTGGAGAGACTATTGCAACTGCATGACCATTATATATCTCCACAAGGACATAACAAGTAAGATGCTTGTTTCCTAGATCAACAAATAACAAGTATCATTAAATAGAATATTATGATATTTATTGTTAAGATCCAAACAATATTCTTAGACTTTCCAAAGGTATCATTGGCCCATAGATGATGAGCCTATGGTCTGTCCACAATGTCAACATGGATACTAATTGCAGAAATATAAATCTCAATGGATTTGAAATAAAATGTAGGATTTAATAGTTATGAATGTGTGGCTCTATTGGCAGGAATCAATGCTCATCTATTTTATTTATTTTCTTTTTTAATTTCCCATTGCTATGCTGAGACAATTATGTATCACCAATGTTCTCAAAAATAAAAAGAATAAATCTCTTTTGAGGAATAGATGCTCCAAGAAGTGATTACTAGTAACGATAGTGCTCTTGAAGTTTGAAATTAGGGTGTGGTCCAGGGCACGGGGTTTGTGGGGAAGGATGGTTCTGAACCAGGGGAGGGGCCCATCCCCTCCTCCTCAGCTTGATAAGGAGCCGGCGATGGATATTTCGCAGGCACAATGGGAGGTGGCAGGAATCGGAGGAGAGGGTTGCAGTAAAAAAGCAGATATTTCGACATTGGGGAAAGGATAATAGGGCAGGGATTCTGCATTCCTAAGTCTCTTAGTACTCCATCCATCTCGGTGAATCCGACAAGAGTTAAAGAGAGAATTCAACACATGGCGGATCACGTGCTCATTGGAAAATTCATGGGCATATGGCCATCTGAGAAAGCCCTAATATGGTGGATTCACTCAACATGGAAACCTAAAGGACATTTTGATCTCCTACTGGGGTCGAAGGGTTTCTTCACTATGATTTTTATCAATGTGGAAGACAAGGATAGGGTATTCAAAGGAGGGCCATATTTCTACTACTCAGCAGGGTTATTTTTACAAATGTGGAAGGATCATTTTGACCTTGACAAGGAGGATCTATCCATAGCTCCGGTTTGGATCAGACTGTATTAATTACCTACGGAATACTGGGATCCTGACATATTGAAGGCGATTGGAGGCGCTGTAGGGAATTTTTTTTAAATCTATAATCAAACTAAGCAAGGAAGGTATGTGTCATATGCATGTTTGTGTGTTTATATGAATATTTCTAAAACCCTACCTGAAGGGATTACCCTAAACTGGGAAGAATCTGAGTGGTTTCAAACCCTCGATTATGAACACGTTCCTTTTCGTTGTCGATGATGTCATACTCATGGAAATCTAGCCCGTGACTATCATTTAAATATCCCTGTGGAAATACCTGGGAGAAAATATTAGGACCATCCTGATGCGGAAGGATTTACAAAAATCACCGATCATAGGAAATCGGGAAGGAGGCATAATAGGGTTGAGCCTAAGAGTAAAGAACCCAACACTAAATGCTTTGTTGCATTGGATCCTGATCCACTAGACTCTCTACCTCCAAAGGAAACCCAAAATCCTCCTATTACTGAGGTGCACAAACCAAAAGTGATATCTGAGATCATACATAAGGGTAAAAATGTGACTGAAAAAAAGCCTTTGGAATTTGAGCCGATGGAGGAGGAACTGGAGTAAATGGAATTAGGAGACTTGGATCTTGATAGTATTGAAGAAGCCTGTAAGAACATTGAGGTGCACTCTATTCTGGACAATCAACTTAAACTATTAAAAGACGTCAATCTTAAAACTAAACCCACTCCCAGTCTGAAGATTGGGCCCCTAAAGCTGGAGGAGAGTAAAAGGAAATTTAAAGGAGGAATTAACAGAGGATAGAGGTCCAATAGGGAGCGAATCGGGGAAATTGGGGCTCGATTGGTTGACTCTAGGTAGTATCCAACAATCCAGGAAGCTCTCTTATCTGTGAGATACAGTGCTTGATGAAAATTAATTCATGTAATATTCGAGGGACTAATGGTCCTCGTAAAAGAAAGTCTCTGAAAAGTAATATTATGAAGGAAAAACCTGTTGTGGTTCTGCTACAAGAAACCAAGTGTTTGGGAGCTCACTTGGAACTAACTGCGTGTAGCATTTGGAAAAATTGTAAGTGTATGATGTTGGATGCTATTGGGCACTCTGGAGGAATAGAGATCTTATGGGACCCGCGACTTATGGCTCTCACTGATTTTCTCTCCACCAAGTTCAGTCTCTCTGCTGCATTTCATATTATAGGGTCCAATGCGAAGGGGATGATTACCAATGTGTATGGGCCGAGTAGTTATCCAAAGAAGCAAAATTTCATTACCACTCTATCCAGGCTTAGGAGCATGTTTGCAGAGAACCACTGGATTGTTGGAGGTGATTTCAACTTGATTAGGTCTCTGGCAAAAAAGAAAGGGGGTCGGAGAATCCTAACTACGTAGAACACTCTGATGAATTCATTCAAAACAGTAAACTGATTGATGTCATTATGGGGAGAAATGGTTTCACCTGGAACAACAGACGAGGAGGGGAGCATTTGGTGGTGGCTAGGTTCGATAGATTTCTTATGTCTAAAAGCATTATGCTCTTAGGGGGAACTCTGGACTCTTTCCCGATAGCTTCTGCAGGATCTGATCATTGGTCGGTCTCCCTTATCTGGAGCAATATTGGTACACGAATGACTAGGCCCTTAAGGTTCGAAAGTTTTTGGCTAACCCATAAAGACTTTCCTACTAAGGTGGAGGAATACTTCACCCCCTCGGGATACTAAAATGTATTGTTTTCAACAGAAACTGAAGTTGCTGAAACATAACATCAAAAAAAGGAATAAAGACGTTTTCGGGGAATTTTTTGTTGATATATCCAAGATTGAGACACAAATGGAACATGTCCAAGCATGTATAATGATAAATGGCCTGAGTGAGGATCCGGTTTTGGAGGAGAAAACCCTTTCTGACCAGCTTTATCAGAGACAAATTCAAGAGGAACTTTTATGGAAGCAGGAATCTAGAAACCAATGGCTGAAGGATGGGGACAAGAACACAAAGTTCTTTCATAGAGAAGCCATTCAACATAGACACCAGAATCAAATTTGTAATCTCCATACCAATGAGGGATTTTTAGTTGATTCTCATGAAGATATTGAATGGGAAATCCTGTCTCATTTTAAGGAAGTGACAAAGAAACCACTGATTGACTGGTCCACAACTTGTAGGGATATCAAGGATGTTATTCCTAGGTTGATTACTAAGGAGCAGAATGAGATGCTTATTCATCGCATTGAAATCCAGGAGGTTGAGATAGCCATCAAAAAAATGGAAGATAATAAATCCCCAGGGCCTGATGGTTTTACGGCTAATTTCGTCCACCACTTCTGGGATCTGATTAAAACTAAAGTGTGGTAGGTTGTGGAAGAATCTAGGATAATGAAAGGGGTGCTCCCTGCTCTAAACTCTACCTTTATCATGTTGATTCCGAAAAATCCGGGGGCAAAGAGATCTGATTTTTTTAGACCTATCTCTCTGTGTAACATCATCTATAAACTAATAATGAAAGTCATGGCCAATAGACTAAAACCTCTTCTTCCTACTTTAATCTCTGTGGAACAGACAAGCTTTGTTGAAGGAAGACAGATTCTTGATGGTATTATCCTTGCTCAGGAAGTCTTGCATTCCCTCAAAAGTACAAAGAAGGTTGGGATGCTATTGAAGCTCGACTTATCTAAATCCTATGATAAACTTAACTAGACTTTCATGAAAGAGATTATGGAATCCTTTGGTTTTAGCGAGTTATGGATCAAGTGGATAGTGAATCTTACTTCAACTGCGTTCTTTTCTATCCAGATCAATGGGCAACCGTCTGATGCCTTCAAGCCAACGCGGGGCATTTTCCAAGGGGATCCTCTCTCTCCCTTTCTCTTTGTGATCATGACTGAAGGTATTGGTAGGCTTATTTCACATTTTGTGGATCAGGAAAAAATTAAAGGTCTCAAATTCCCAACTTATGAAAAGGCTATAACCCATCAACAGTTTGTTGATGACACTCTCCTGATGGGTCATTCTTCTGTTCAGGAAGTTAGACAAATTAAGAAGGCGTTGAATATATTATTAAGAGCTTCGAGGCTTACTTTGAATATGGATAAATCTTTGATTTTCTTCTTTAATACCCCGCCAGCTAGTCAAAGGAGAATTGTAAGTATTTTAGGTTTCACTAAGAGTTCACTTCCAACCAAATACTTGGGTGCTCCCCTGTCTGATGTTGTCCTTAAGAAGGCTTCTTGGGAAGAAATATTAAGTAAAATGAGGGAGAAACTCTATAATTGGACACTTCGTGCTTTGAACCTGTTGGGAATAGTTATTCTTGTTAAAACTATACTCCAGGCAATGCCTCTTTACCTCCTTTCTGTGATTTCGGCCCCTAAAACTGTCCCAAGGGACATCAGGAATATACAACGTTCTTTCCTTTGGGGAGGCACTACGGATCATAAAAAGTGGCCCCTGGTGGCTTGGGAGACCTTGTGTAATTCTAAACATGAAGGAGAGCTTGGACTACGGGATCCTAAGAAGATGAGCATTTTTTGTGGAGCTAAAATTTGGTGGAGGTGGCTCAATTATACTAACGAGCAATGGGCTAGTTTCTAGGGAAGAAAGTATGCTATTAATGTTGAAAAGCAAGATTGGGTCAGGATGGATGGGCCGGAACAGGAGTCGCAAATTTGAAACATGACTATAAAGGCATGGGATCTAATAAGAAAACAGAGTTTTTGTAGGTCAGATAAGGCTCATCAGCTAATCTGTGGTCCAATGCATGGCAACAAGAACTACCCCTTCTAATTGTGGTGAAAGATATCCCTCTGGATTCACTGCATTTTAACCATGATTGGGAGATGATTGATCATTATTGGCAGGAGGAACCTAATGATAGAGGGTTTCTGGTGTGGAAGCCTCTGAATTGGTGGATGGAAACCTATGGGGAGGAAATTGGTAAATGTATCCATGAAACTTTGCAACAGAGACAGATCAAATTTCAGTTAGGCTTGGACCTATTGCGCTGGGGGTACCGACCGAAAGGTATGTTTACTATGAAAGAGGCTTATAACATCCAAGGCGGTCATGATAAACCTATCACTGAAAATGGATGGAAACGCCTTTGGGATGCTAAAATCTGGCCTAAAATTACCATCTTCATATGGTTAGTGCTAAAAGGAAAAATTTTGACGTGGGATAACCTTATGAAGTGGGGCTTTGAAGGACCCTCTTAGTCTTATTTCATTCTCTGTGGGAATCATGGGGAAACAATCACACATCTTCTTGATGAGTGTAGATTTTCCTCCAAACTCGGGATAAGGGTGCGGTGATCCTCCGTATGTCGGATAGGCTTCGAACTAACCCGGCAGGTTCTATTAAGGGGTGGCGGAAGGATCCATTTCAGGGGAGAATCCTTAATATAATATGGGAACTATTCCCTGGTTTTCTTATGTGGAATGTGTGGAAGGAATGTAATCAAAGAATTTTCACCGAAAAAATTAAGAATTGCAATGTTATTTGGAGCCAAATTCAACGCGGCATTGTAGAGACTCTGCAATTAACTTTGTGGAATGCGAAGGACCTGAACTTACCGGCCAATGAAGTCAATATTTTGAAACAATGGGGCATTGGGACGCCACCTAACCATATTGGGAGCAGTCATCCTCAACGAAAATCCATGGAGATTGCGGTGGCTTGGTCTACACCTTTACCTGGCTAGCTTAAACTCAATTTTGATGGAGCGTCAAAAGGTAATCCTAGGAACGATGGATATGGTAGTGTTATGCGGGATGAAAAAGGGAGTGTCCTATTTAGTTACTATGGTTCTCTGGGACTGGAAACCAATAATGTGGCAGAATGTGAGGTGATGATACAGGGTTTAAGCATGGATGCTCGTCATGGCATTACAAGTCTCTACATGGAACGTGACTCCAAATTAATTATTCAGCTCGCCACCAGGCTGGCTAACGAGACATGGGAAGCTAAGTTGGCGCCTGCTTGGAGGTTAGCATGGCAGATGACATGCTTAGAAAATATTATAACTACGATGACCTCTGTCACCTTTTACCACGTTAGACAGAGTGCAAACTGCTTGGCTGACGTGCTTGCAAACCAGGGTGCCAGCTGCCGTAATGAGGATTGGGTTGGCGATGCCCTCAACATGCATGCGAGCATGTGTTAGGATAGATGTCTACAAATTGCTAAAAGCGACATTTGTGAGATGGGCGAGGGTGCAGACATTCAATTGAAATAATGTGAAGTGATGGTTTTAATTAGATGGGAGACTTGCAATTGCAGGAGTTATGAGAGACCTTATGTGACTCATTTGGGCAATTTAATGGCTTGTCCTTCCCTCTGTTATTATTCCAGGAGGACAATGATGATCCAAGATTTGAAGTGTGGGATGGCGACTGGAAATCGATTCACCACGATTCAGATGAAGGTTGATGATCAGAGTGTTGATCTTATGATGTTGTCCAAGGACGAAGGGCATTATTATAGAGATGGTATCATCATGGGTAAGTTAATGGTGGTAAGTGGCGACTAGCCTTTAAATTACCCCATTTGGGTCGGCTCTCAACACTTCTGTGACATGTTTGAGAAGGTTTGTGTGTTGTTGAGTTTACTTGTGGTTTTCTGTGGGGGTGAGTGTGAGAAGTGGTCTGTTGAGATAATGCCTCCGAAGGGGTCACCCTACTCGTAGGGGCCGTAGTGGCCAGGTTGAGCCTAGCAATTCTTTCCTGGGTGCTGAATCCTTGACTGCCCCCAGCCGGGAGCAGTGGTGAGCGGCCTCGACTGCGGTGTTTTTTCGGCGTCTTTTTCCTAAGCAGTTACAAAGCGATTTAGAGGAGATGGAAGGAAATTTATGGAGTATGGTGGGAGATCAGGAACTTCCACCTGAAGTAGTGGCTATGGCGGATTGGATAAAGGATCAAGGTAACACCAGAGAATGTATGGCTTTTTATAACAGATTGGTGGTCACGCTCTAGGTTACAAAAACTCTCATTGCACAGACCCAGGCAGCTCGGGTTGACATTCTAGCAGATTCTCAACAACTGAAAAAACTAGAGGAGGACTACAAGGAGCATGCTGATGAGACCCATTGGATACATATGAAGTTGGATGCCATTGCAGATGATTTGGGTATTTCCTACTTAACTTGTCCTACGAAAGTTGACAATCTGAAGGTTATTGATCTTCGTGGAAAGGCTGTTGAGATGGACGATACGACGGTCATTAACATTGATGATGATCAGGGACCTATGGGATGGTTCTCTGGATGTGACGATGAGCTGGTTCAACCCTCTAATGCTTTAGTTCATGGGGATGTGTTGTGTTCTGGTGATTATGGCGGCTCCTTTAATTTTGGTGGGGTTTCGACCTCTGTTTTGTTATGGTATGCAAAATTGTGGATGACTGTTGTTTCGGCTCTTTCCTTGGTAGTATGTTTTGGATTCAGATAAGAGTCTTTGGTCTCTTGGGTGTTGGATTAAAATATTGGGAATTCCTGTTCTATCGGCTTACTTCTGTGTCTTGGGGTTTGTAAGGCCTGCTCTCTTAGCTTACTTTGTTTTATGTTTTCTAGTAGCTTACCGACAGTTGATAGTAGATGGTTTGGTCCCAATAGCTCTGTTCTGGACTGTAGTACTTGATCTCTAGTTTTGTTTATGGGTGTATGGTGCTCAGAAGAGTTTTGATCTCTGTGGTGGCTACTTAAGCACCAAGACTATTGTAAATATGTCTATTGTAACTTTGATCCAACTTTTAATAGAATGATGCTCTTTTTTCTGCTTAAAAAAAAACAATAAAAAGAACAAACTATGTCCATGTGTAACTAGAGGTGCACACCCATTATTCATGTTGCTACTGATATGTATGCCAACACATAATGACACACTCTATCTTTGGTTATAGAAGTATCAATCCTCGAGATAATTCAAGTTACATATTATGGCTATGTTTTAGAGCCATATAAATCATTCAATACATGGTTGTGTGAAAAATGGAATGTTCATTTGTGCAAAAATGAAATGGAGATGTGCAAAAGAAAAATATAACTAAAGGGGATTGTCCAAACCCCCAAAATCATCTGCATAAGTTACCAAATTCCAAACCACTAGAACAATCTGCAAAAATTTACCAAAGTCCAAAAAAATCAATAGCACATTTTTGGGCACCATGGATTTTTTATTTACTCATACCAATAGAGGCAACAAATCGCGAAAAAAAACTAGTCAACATAACAACAAATTTTTAACCCATTTACTTGTTGGATATGCATTCAAACAGAACCCACAAATGCCCCATTCAATACGTTAATCATCTACAGCACTATATTAGTTAATAGAGATTCATATTGGGTATTCACAACTATTTGATGAACATTAGAGCGGTAAATAGGAAATAGTAATCCACACATATTTTAAAATGGAAAAAAATGAAATCCACAATAGAAAAAATGTATACCCAGAGGAATTGAACAATGCACACATGAATCCACCACCATAGACAACTATTTTAACCTGGAAACCCAATTTAGGAAAACTAGATTGGTTTGGGTATTTTCATCAAGAAGAACTAATTATAGAGGTCACATATAAACAATTGACTACTTGTCTAAACAAAGATCACATATCTAAAAGATTATAGCATAAACCAATAATTATTTTCCAATCTAGGTTACAACTTTTAAGAGCTTTTGCAACAAATTAGTGTGGAAAATGATCGTAACAATGGAGCTGATATGTCAATGAAACTTCATAATGAAACAAAGAAAACAATAATAGAGTAGGAAGACCAAGACTCCAAAACTAGATGAATAAAAAAAATATCGGCTTCTTTTTCAATTCCTCTAAGAATTATAAAACGTCAAATAGAAAAGAAACCAAACCATCTTCTAAAATCAAGAAGCAGTGCTAAAGAAAATAACCCCACTAAGAAGTATATGCGAGTGCAAGTAGTGATAGTATTATTAAAGAGTATAATAGAATAGAAAAAAGTCAATGGACTTACTATAAGGTGGCAATGATGTTGGAGGGGTGCTTCTCAACATCCACTGGGGAGCTCCCTTTCAATTCTTAATGGATCATGTGCACAACAACTCTCGTTATTTCAATCTGGGGACCAAACGACCATGGGAAGGTTCTAATGGCATATCAATCCTACTTCAATTTCTAGAGAGGGATCATCTCATGCTCCTTGGATGCATGAAAGGATATTTTTTCAAGAAATTGTTTCATTATGGTTGTGGCTTTCATTTGGGTGGGATGGTGCTTTGGCCCTATGTGCCAATAGGTTCATGAAGTCCAGATTCCCAAGCATCATTTTCTAGAAAATAGTGCAAATAAATTATAACCCTAGTGAAGAGAACATGAATGCAGATTATGTCATAAGCTACGTTAGCTCTGAGTAAGATCTCATTTATGATGGCTAACATTTCCTTGGGCTATATCTCAAAGGGATTATCTACTACGATCTATTGAGGAACTTATAGAGCATAGATTTGTTTACCATACCCGCATCTGTATTTTGAATTGGATCACCCCTTTATTTCCCTTGTGTCACGTCCCCTCCCATCATACCAGTGCGATGCAGAGGATCGTGATGCTAAAACCGGGCATCTGGCCCCATGAGCTTACTAAATAAGCATTCACATAATATAAAAGAGCATATGGACATGTATAATTATAAGAATAACATAGCGGAAATAATTTTGGTAACACATCCATCATACATGTGCATGCTATAGAAACACAGCAGAATTTAAGAAAATCATGTTTAATATCTAACATACATCCAACATTTCTGAGACAGCCATTAAATAAAGTCATTGCAGAATTTATACAAGAGAATACTTATCTTAACAGAGTAGTCCCAAGCAACTAGCTATGCATCTACAACGTTCCACCCAACCATAGGGCAGTTGTGCTTATCAACCTCTTGATACAACTGCCACCCCCAAGCTAGGCATGATCTCTACAAGGAACTAGGGAACAACAAACTCACACATAGCCAAGCATACACCAAGATGAGCCAAGCCAATCTACAATTTGGTTTATCAGGCTGCTAGGAAATGGAAAGGAAGAGTGGCTAAGCTAGTGAGCTCAAGCGCAGAACCAGGGGTAACCTTACAAGATCCATCTAGCTTGGAACCCACAATACCTACACACCCAACACAAGGAAGTATTCTTTTCACTGCTGTACAGTCCCTCAAGCCATACCTTCCCCATCTAGTGCTCTTAGGGTGTGCATAGAAGAGCAGCCAAAGCCCTCTTGATCTTCTTGAGAGGATATCTCCCCCACTGGTTTATTAAGCCCTCTCTGTCCCCTACCACTCCAATCTCTTGCTTACAGTCTCCAAATCAAACAGGGATGCAGATAATCAGCTAACTACAATGGCTGGACAGGAGAAAAATGTTTGTACAGTGATAAGCATGAAAATGATTCCCTGAGCTTCAGAAAAACGTGGGAAGGCTAAAAATGAACAATGGAGGTTTTGGGAAAACCCCAGGAAGCAGAAATCGTTTTTAGGAAAAATGCCCATGGAAATTCTGGGACAAAACGACCTCCATACGGTCCCAAATCGTAGCCCTTCTTCCCAGCTACTATCCAAAACCAAAAACGAGTTTCTGGGCAAGGAAAACCCTGCGTTTTTTATGAAAAACGTGAATGTAACTTCCAACAATCTCCATCTGCGTGAGAGGAAAAACTATGGGTTTAGAATGGCTTTGGGCACCATTTCGTGGGTGTTTTCTTACCCCAGAAGCAAAAGTACGTTTTTCCAGGTTGATGGCTTGCCTATGCACGAAATTGGCTGCCATACCTCTTCATTCCCAAGGCATTAACTGCCTCAACCAATTTCTGGAAGAATTAAATGATTGGGTGCATAACCCAACATGGGTAGTTGGTGGTTTATGGGTTTTCTCATTGACACATGGGTTAACCCCATTGGCTCAAGGGTTTGAATAATTTCCCTCTCTACTCCTTGTAGAATCATGCACCCATCTCTTTGTTGCATTGCATAGCTAGTTGTGTTTTTTCATTAAAATTCATATTTACATGATGTCTTCATTTACATTGTGCCTATCTAGCACAAGAACCATAGGCATCTATTTTTTTTTTAATTGTCGATACATAAAACGCTAAATCAATGGTGGGGCCTTGGCCTTGAGCTCCTCACCATGATTAAACAACAATTTTTACATCATTTACGATTTAATGCAAATGGGGGTCAAAATGGGGATGTGACACCTTGTAATGTAGGAATGGTACTAGGTCACTAGAGGCTACAATAGTTCCTTCAGAGGAAACTTCAACATTATCACTACATTTGAAAGCATTGGAATTGTTTTACAATTTCCCAACAAATTCTAGAGTATTCAATATGCATCAAATTATTTGTATGCACTAGCATGGATTCCTGCGTCATTGCTTGGGACAACATGTTTCCTTTGTCAATAATCAAATTCATAACTTGATGAGGTACTTTTCAAGCTCCATCTGTTGAATTAAAAAACCCCTCCATGCAAACTTGAAGTACTAGGCATATTGCATTGATGCCTTGATGTAGGTGTTGGGATTAATTGAAATTTGAGGTTGAATCACATTGATCTTTTGTAAACAATGAATAAAAATTGAAATCCCTAGCCTACCTTCCTGTTCGGGGGTGAGAGATTGAAATGAAAACTAAAGATCAATTCTCAAGAGCCTTAATTTTACAGCCCTTAATTCTCTCCGTATTTTCACTTATAAAAAAATTATTATTATTTAATAATTTATAAAGACAATGGGAAATTCCCTAAAAATAAAATAAAAGTGAAGAAAGAAAATGAAGAAATAAGTTGAGATGGAAGAGCCTATTGCCTTAAATTATTGTCTTTAATGCTCCTTTCATGTAGTAGTAAAAATTACCTACATTTGTAGTCTATTAATAGATCAGAAACGAGTCCCCTTGCTTGTTTATTAATAGTCCCATTGTTTGTTTATTAATAAATTTGGAATTTATCCTAGTTTAAATTTTAGAATACTCTTGTAGTCTAAAAATACTTGATAATCGTTTTTACTGCATGCAAATGGACTATCAAGCCTTATCTACATTGAATAGTTGGATCAACAATTCCAAGGACCACAAATTATCATAGGCACGAGCTTCAATTTTTCTCTATTGACGCTATGAAACTCCCTCACAAACTTTTTTTAACACAAGTTCTATTTTCTCTAATTGATAGTATTTAATTTTGTAAAAAAACATTTAAGAATTTTGAAATCTATCACTTTTTTACGATTCATACATAAATTTTCCCTATGAGGAAACAAGATCAGAAATTCTTACTTTATCCAATGAAGCTCATCAATATGACAAGGTCTCAGAATGCCATCAAGATCATACTAAAAGGCTTGTTAGGGATAGGCACAAGAATAATTGACTTTGTTTAAGTTTATTATCTCAATCAACTAATGAGGAAAAAATAGACTATCACATAGTTTCAAGATATCCTTCTCAAATATATCTTGGAATTTATAGAAGTGAACTACTTTTATTCATCTAGTTATATTGTATGAGTAGGAAACTAATATACTAAATTGTAATGTTGGACATGTGATAATCTAATCAGTCTCTTGGATACTAAAATTCTTATTCCAAATGGTTTTGGGATAGAATATTTATAATGAGGGTGCCATTATACTTCTTGTCATTGTCATTCCTCCTTTTTGTTATCTACCTTGTCATATTAGTCTTAGTACCACATGTTGAGTAAAATAATGTTGCAATTTATTTAAATAATAGAATTGTAGTCTTATTAGAGACAATCAAGCCAATATTTACTTGTATTTGGATGGATTATATTGACATATACTATAGGTTGTTTAACATGCTATAAAATTATATTATATATGGTGTCCAATAAAAAACTTAAAGTGAACAATTAAAGTGAACCATTTAAATTGCACTCAATCTCAACAATTAAAGTGAACTTTCAGGTGTCCAATAAAAATATTTATTAAAAAACTAATTTTTAGAGAAATGAGTAATCTTCCTACAAGATTTGTGTTCGAGAAGCCTTATTTGGTAGGCCTTGAACTATATATCCTACCATATAAGCACCCCCTTTACACACTTATCAATTACTTCCACCTGAATTTATGGATACAACACGATACACATTGTTTGTGTACATATACATCTTGTTTGCATCCATGTCATAATTAACAATTGTCACATATGACTCTCTTGTACTACATTTATTAAATTCATATAAATTTCTCATTATTAAAATAGACAATTTAGGAAAATATATATTTAGGAGTATATTAAATATAAAATTTTAAGCAAAAATTTCAATTCACAATTTATCATCTCCTTTGTATCATTTCCCTTGGATTATTATCTAAATGAGCCATTTCCTATGACACTAGGGAGCCTAAAACACAACAAAAATACTACTGTGCAAAAAACATCCTATCAATAAAGGTCATATGAATAAGTTTAGACATAAAGAACACATTACTTCTTCCATATAAAATTAATAAACGTGATAAAATAAAATTATGACATATATAACAATTGAAGGGAAAATAATAACATACTCTGATTGCTCTTGTGACTAAACTAGGTGGCAGCAATAGAGGTTTTGTATCCCAATTTTTAGTAGAAAGTGCTCCATCTATAGAATATTTCGAAAATATATGTTAAGTTAGTTCATTATTCAATAGAAAATAGAAAAAAATAATGTGCAAAATCTACAACAAAAACTATTCCTTTGACTAACACGGTAAAATTCATAAGGTATAGCCAACTACAGATAAGTGAGAATTGAGGAAAAAAACATTGTAAGATAAATGAATCATCACATTGTAGGATATTTCATCTTGTTAAAGCTCAAGGTGTTTTTAATATTTTCCCTTTCATATAGAAGGACCATATATGGTGACCTACTCAGGTTTGCAAAATTATATTTATATAAAAATAAGAAAAATAAGGATAATTAAATTTAATCATTTTCATGTCCCAGACACAAAAGCATATTAAACTAGCTATGAATAATCAAATCAATAATTATAAATCTATAATGGGATGCAAAGAAGAGGAGGAAAATTATGGTGGATTAAAACATAGGAAAGCTATTGATGTTTCTTTTCATCTGGGTTTAATTTAAATATCTATGTTTTTTACATTTTTGTATGTATACATCTGTATATGACTAGTGCATGACTTGAGATTCTATAATGGATACTTGAGCATCAATGACATGCGATTTTTTATTTAATGTCCCTGAATTTCTAGTCCAGGGATGCTACTGTTAACACTAGAAAATTCCTCGCCAGGTTCATCCCCGAGTGACATCACCACATTCTGTATTTTTCCCCATTAAAATCCTTCACTAACCAGTAAACCCTAAGTCCAAAACCTGCAATTTGGCTTATAATTATTTTTCCCTCTCCAAAGTAGGGAAAAATGGCTTTATTCCCTCTAAGAAATAAAAAAATCCCCAAAATAGGGAAAATTCCCCAAGAAAGGAAACAAATAAAAGAAAAAAAGGAAAAAGGGGGAAAATATTCAAAGAAGTCAAAAAATGAGGGAAAACCCTAAACTACCACCCAAAACCAAGAGCCAATACCATCGTCCATAAAATACCATGGGAAAGAAACCTTGGGAAAAAATTACTATAAATAAATGGTGAAGGATCCCATTATTCAGACATTCACTCATTACCTTAACATTACTCTGCCGAAATTTCACTAGAAACCCTTGAGGACTCCATTTGACTTCTAGTTTCACCGATTGTGAGTTTTGGCTACCATTAGTGACACCTGTGTGGAGAACAACTGAAGAGGCTTGGAGACAAAGGACTCGTTTCTTCAACCTTCTGCAAGGGCCCGCTACTCACTCCACTTGAGGTAACTCTTATTGTATTTTCATTATTCATTTAATAAAAGAAAAAATATTATTTCCCTACTCTTTTTTGTGTGTGAAAGGATGTCAAATGTTTAGTTTAGTTTTATTTTATGCATTTACTTTTATTTACTATTTACTTCATGCATGCACCATTTTGAAGTGTTACTAATATTTCCACAAGTCTTAGTAAGTGTATTTTTCCACTAGATAGCATGAATAACCTAGCTATAGTTTTGGTGACTCCACTGATTTGATCCTTATGATTTCCAGTTTTGCTAACCTAGCAAATTTTATTTCAATTTTTCTACATATTTTGAGTTTTCTACCCTATCTGAAAATTGGGTTCTGGTCGTTTTCATCATCCCTATAGATCTGGGCAGTTTCCTCTATCAGATATCTCGGTTTCAAATTAGATCTATGTATTTTTTACCTAGGCATGCACTCGATCACACCTCCTCAGACCCCCATATAGTGGTCTAACCCCTTCAAATGCACTTTTCAGGCGCGATCAAATCCCTTCGAATGCAATGTCTGTAGTTCTACAGGTGCGATCAAACCACTATGAACGCACTTTTCCTATTCACAAAGTGCGATCAAGCCCCGCTAAGTGCGACTCAAATTTTGAAATGCCCATCTCTCCCTCTCCCGAACACCATTTGGGATGATTTGTTTTTTAAAATTAGGTGTTTTTGAATGAGGAATCCAAATCTAGAGTTAGATTTAGGAATTTTTTCATAGAATTTGATCCAATTGTTTATTTAGTATTATTTATCATTTTAGTTTAGCTTCTACCCATTATAGTCGGCTCTTTCACATCCAACATTCTATTTACAGAACCATTTTATGTCCCATTGCTTATTGTAGCACTTGTTTGGATCCTTCTAGCATGCCTCCTTTGTAGCTCTGTCTTACTTTGGTCATCGCATGTTGTGAGAATTCCTATTAATCCTACGCATTTTCATTTTACATTTTATCAAGTTGGCTAGTTAAAAGTTTGCTTGAGTACATAAGAAGTTAGATGTTTTATTTCCATTGAAAATCATAAGAAAAGTTTATTTCAGTTGTTGTAGTTTATTTTCATCTTTATACTTGGCTACTTGGGTACACATCACATGTGCACACATTGCACACCCTAAGTATCAACACTTGGTCCATAACCCCAAGATGAGCGTAAAATTTACATTTATCAAACACACATTTAACCTCACTCGAGGATTAAAAGAATCTGGCAGCTAGGTAGTGCACTGGGGTTAGGCATCGAAATAACACCCGTTTGCTTCTTACATCTGAGACATAGTGGTTGTCCTCTATGGAACCAAAATCCTTTAGTATTTATTAGCACAGTTGACACCGATTTGTCGGGGAGGCTCTCCTCTAGGAGGGAAAGTGGCCATATTGGTTCCAAAAGTCTGAGTGGAATTTCGCTCTCCACTCTATACTGAGAGACACCAACTCGTTGTTCTCGTAGTGCATGCTGGACACCATACCGGGTGTGTGATGACGAAAGAAATGAAGCTACGGGACACTTTTATATATGTGCTATGAAGGAGGTAGCTTAGTTTCCAGTCTTTTCCAAGGCTCTTGTACCCAACAACCCTCTCGATAGGGTGATATCTCTTAGCCATTTTGGTTTTCCATTTCACATTGTTTGATGGAACTTGAGACCTACAAAAAGGAAGTGATTTGAGAAACCCTTCCATATTTTAGTTAGGTAGTTTCTTGCACCCATACCCCATATATTAGTGGTATTTTTTGTTTTGATAGGTAGTGTTGCTTCTTGGTATTCTAACCACTTTGTTTTCGCTCACTTGTTGTAGCACGCAGTTGCAACAGGTTTTTTGAGATTTCTTTTTGGAATGAGCACCCATTTTATTGTGATCCCTCCTCTTGCACACTCAGTTGCATAAGGATTTTTGAGCCATTTTTTTGCACCTCTACCTCTTTAGCACACATACAACTGTCACCATTGATCCCCCAATATACTCCCGTAGACTTAGGGGGGCACCTCCCACAGCACAGTCCTCTAGACCCCTCTCGTTGTGAACCCCTTAAGCGCACATCATCATCTCCAGAAAATTTTCCCACGACCCCTTTCTTCACGTCTGAATCCTCCCAGTTAGTTTCACCCATCCATTCACGCCCACATATCCCCATGTCCGACATGAATATTGACCCATACTATGGAGGGATCATTGGCGGTGGACATGGTAGTGGCCTTGTCTCCACTAGGACCTCCATTCTGGCCATTGGTTCCATAGGAACCACTATTCTTGGCACTAGTGGACCTACCCCTACCACTACAGTACACATAGTCATTGGGTCCATCCCCCCTGATAGTGGGTCAATTCCTATTACTATGGTCCCTCCATTCATTGGATTTATCCATGGGGACACTGGCCCCTCCTTCTAGGTTCCACCATTCCCCGCGGTTGGTTCCATAGTCCCCCCCATGACAACCACATCCCTTCCACCCTTCGATGGAGGTGGCCCCATTATCACTGCTATGTCCAGCACATAGGTTGGTACCACCATGTCACATCCTCCTGCTAGTTTTCCATTCATGACCAGTCTCAACCTCCTTGACCTAGGTAGTTGACTAACGATCTGATCTGACATGATCCTACATGGCCTCCCATACCTACCAAGATACCTTCAAACATACCGAATTTCGAAGGGAAAGGTGGAGAGGACCCCCAAAACCATATCATGTCCTGCCACTTGTGGTGCTACTCAAACTCCATAGTCGATGACTCTATTCGACTACATGCTTATTACAATGAACCCTCACCGACACTACAGCCAAGTGGTATATTTAATAGCCCCAAGGGACGAATTCCACCTTTGCATCCCTTGCATTGACTTTCCTACAGCTCTTTCACTTACCAGTTTGTTATGATGCTAGTGTTGAGATTCTCATTTCTTGCAGATAGAGTACTGATCCATATCACAGACCATATCCATGAATGGCGTAGATGCTGAATTTTATCCAAAATCAAATTGGACGAACGGATATTTTTATATTGGTTCTTGAAATCTCTTATCCCAGCCATTACTAAGGATGTGGTATTAGAATGTCTCCAAACCAAATAAGAATCCATCCTCAAATCCCAACAATTTGATCTTATCTACGCTTAATCTTGCTACATCTACACGATTTTACCCGACGCCCCTCGTGGCGATTCCTCTCGGAACGATGCATTGGGGGAATCTCATGTTTTTTATGGCATCATTGGTCACATTGCATCCATCAACAGGCCCTATGTACCTATTCCCCCTGCACCAAATCTTATGTATAACCCCCCCTAGTTCTGCACAGTCTTCCATGACTTGTGGCCCCGATATTTTGTGTGCAACGGCTCACTCCGGAGCGACACCCTCATATGTTCCTCTAGTCCCAACTCCCCATGCCCATGGGCCCACCTATGCGGCACCTAATTTCGGTACTAATATGCAAGGGATTCCCCCACTCCTGCAACTTGCACTTACTACCCTTTCTCCAGTCCACCACCGATCACCCCTACACCAACCCAACCTCGTTCTCCTTTTGTTCCCCAAGGTCAGGTTTATTACCAACAAAATCAGGCTCAAAACCAACCAGCCTAGCAAAACCAGCATGGACATCCCAATAGGAGATGAGGTAGTAACCATGGTAACAACCGATGACAAGGAGGGGGTGGACAATCTCCTAATCCTCTAGATAATAATGGCTCTACTCATGCCAATTAGAACCCCAATCAGCAACTCAAGCAACAAAAGAACCCTCAGTTACAAACAAACCACCTGTGTTCTTTCTATGGTGTTTATGGCCATTACAAACACCACTTCCCCCACATGGCTAGAGCTAGACATCTTTGGAATGAAGATAACCAATGTCAAGGGACCGTTATTCCATTGGAACCACCTAACCCACCGTAGATAATGGCACAACCCATGGTGCTATAGAACCCCTTACGCACGCAAGGGGTCATCACCACCCAATGACCTATTACTTACACTGCATCTTCTAGTCAAGTCCCCGAGTCAAGATTCCACCATCTTTTAATGATATCTTCTTCTGAAGTAAACCTCCAGACTTGTCGTAATCATTATGGTTCGGTTACCGAGACCCTTCAATTGGATAAGGTTGTCATGTCTACCCCTGTAGACTAGTCTTTATGACTCCCTCCACTGCCAATTGAGGGGACCCCCAAAGCCCCCAAGATCTCGTTGCATCTAATTAACGACAATCCTAATGCTCTCCCTACCCCCAACTACAACATCGTCGATGATTTTTCACAATCCCCCATTGTCATGTCATCCTTGGAAGTTCTAAAGAACTATCCCATGCAAAGAAAAGCATTGATGTCTGCATTAGGTGCAATCGACCCTGCTAACTCACATTTGATGGAATTTGATTTGGATCAGTCTAAACCTTGCATGCATTTGTCTGTCATGTTTCAGATCTCAGTTTCAATGAGAAACCTAATTATTCATCGATACATAGTCGATGAGGGCACCTCTACATATGTCATGTCCACATTCGTGAGGCAGAAGATCGGGTACCCTCCATTGCAGTCTTCCACGATGGCACTTTGTGCTTGTGATGGTCGTGCAGCTCAACCACAAGGCCTTCTCCTGAATATTCCTATCAAGTTAGCCGAAAAAACCATCTTGATTGACATTGAATTCATTAACACGCAACTCGAATACAAACTTCTTCTAGGACACAGCTAAATGTATGCTATGAAGTTCGTTGCCTCATCCGTATTCTGACTCATAGTGTTCCCCTATGAGGGAAGAGTAGTCAAACTCAACCAACTTAACTATTACGACCCTAACAGGCCTGCTACTCCAGATAATGTCCTGTGGCATGGTTGACAAATCTTCCCTTGGTGCGTCTATTCCATCGATTTCCACCATAGGTTTGGGTCTTTATTGTGAGCCTCCCATGCCCACCACATTTATAGCCTTTCCCCCACCCTCTTCGGCTGTTGAAATATCGGACTTATGCACCATTTCAACAAGCAAATTAGTCCCTGGATCACATCCCTGCACTCAACTGGCACCCCAACTGCAACTTCAACAGCCACCCCAACCTCAACCACCTTCAATACCCAACCATGTGGGATCCACCCCGATACACAAGATCCCCTTCTTGTTCTCACCATTAGGAGTTGTAAGCATGCTTGTAATATCAATTTTGAACCTCCCATTATTGGCATTAGGCCTTCCTTTCTGGTATTTACTCACACCAAATCCCTCTCCAACCCCTCAGGTCATGCTCCAACCGGTCCAACTAATTGACACCACCAATCATCTACCACCTTGTGTGTCTATGGAAACATCCTCCAAATCCAATTCCCCCTCCTCCAAAGATGGTTGGGGGAAAAGCTACAAAGACTAATGCCTTAGCACCTACTGTCACGTCCCCTCCCATAATACTAGTTCAATGGAGAGGATCGTGATCCCAAGCCGGGCATCCAGCCCCATAAACTCATTTCATGAGCAATCACAAACTAAATGGAGATATGAAGATGCATAAATCTTTTAAAAACACAGCGGAAGTAAGTCATGTGCAGAATTAACACACATCCAATGTTTTCATGATAGCCATTAAGTGTAGACATTACAGAAATAGCAAATGAAAATACTTATCTTTAAACCAAGTAATCCCAAGCAACCAGCTACGCTTCTGCAACGTTCCACCCAACCGTAGGCCAGTGTGCTCCTTAATCTCTTAGCACCACTGCCACCCCCGAGCTGGGCACGATCTCCACAAGGAAAAGGGGAAATAGGCTCTCACATAGCCAAAGATATGCCAGAATCAGCCAAGCCAACTAACAGTTGGGTTTCTCAGGCTGCTAAGAGGTGGGCAGAGGTGAGTTACTAGGCTAGTGGCTCAACCATGGAGCTATGGGTACACCATTGGGCTCATCAAGCCAAATCTGTCCTCTTCCACTCTTGAAGCTCCTGCTCACAGGTTCAAATCTAAAACGGGATGCACTGAACAACAAAACCACAATTACTGGGCATGAGGAAAACGATTTCCACAGTGGGATGCATGAGATGGGGTTTCAACTCACTCAGAAAAACGTGGGAACACACAAAAACGAAAAGGGAAGATGGGAAACAACCCTGGGAAGCCAATCCGTTTTTAGAAAAACGTCCTTGGGCATTCGGGGGCAAAAACGACCTCCATACAGTCCCCAAATCGTGGCTCTCCTCTCCCGGGCTACTGCCTATGCAAAAACGAACTCCCAGGCATGGAGAAATGCAGGATTTGGATGAAAAACGTGCAGGAAAAGGCCCAGCTAACTCCAACTGCGTGAGTGAGTGAAGACTGCCCATTCCCCATGGCTTTGGGCACCATTTCGTGGGTGTTTTCTTGCCCAACAAGCAAAAACACGAATTTCCAGGTTGATGGCTTGCCCATGCACGAAAATGGCTTGCCCATACTTCATCATTTCCAAGGCATTTACTGCCTTAACCAATTTATTGGGAGAATTAAATGATTGGGTGCATGAGACCAAATGGGTAGTTGAGAGTTCATGGGTTTCCTCAATGAAATGGCTTAACACCATGGCTCAAGGGTTTGGCTATTTTTCCCTCCCTTATTCCTTGTAAAGATCATGCCCCCGTCTCTTTGTTGCATTGCGTAGTTGATTGTGGGTTTTTCATTAAAATTGCATATTTACATGGTGTCCTATTTACATTGTGCCCATCTTGCACAAGAACCATATGCATCTATTCTAATTGCCGATACATAAGACGATAAGTCAGTGGTGGGGCCTTGGCCTTGAGCTCCTCGCCATGACTAAATGACAATATTTACATCATTTACAATATTATCGCAATAGGGTTAAGCTGGGGACGTTACACCTACAAACAAAGTTGTGAATCCTCCTCCTCCTGCCTCAGCTTGAGCACCTTCACCTCATGATTTTTGCGATGTCCTAAGTCACACTACCTAAAATTGTCTGCAATTTCCCATCCTCTATACTCACCTACAGACATTGGATGATAGAGAGAACATATCGGTAGTTTAAGTGCCATCCCCTCCTCCGACACATAACAAATATTTGCATACCAATCATTCATGTCTCGTGTGTGGCCTCTATGGTCATTACTCCCAGCATTGCCTCAATTTACCATAATGTCATTCGGTGTTGGATGACTTGTGCAAGCTATCTTTAGAATCTTAGACCACTACTGTTGAATAAATCCACCCCCCAGCATCTTCTTCCCATGATACGAACACCATTTGTTTCATCTATTCCTCTAATGATCCTTCATCATTAACAAATACCACTACAATTGCATTGACAGAAGCAGGTCCCCCATACCTTTATAGTCAATCCTTTCAAACTGATGAGGAAACCCCATGTCCACAGCATGGGGGCAGACCCCCAAACTTGCATACTCATTATTTTTGTCATTCTCATCGGAGATGCTGGGGGAATCCAACCTGCAAAGGGAATCCCCCATTATCATATCATTAATTCAGTGTGCCACCATGACCAATATCCCCATAGTACATCCCCCTTAAAGCAATTGGTCGATGCCCTGTTGATCCCTCTCTGAGATCACATTTGCACCGTATTGACACCTCTAGGATAGGGGGAATAATAGATTACCTCGACCCTCGGATAGGGGGCATGCTCAATCATTTTGACCCTTCCCTGTCACATCTATCTCAACATTTCAATGAGCCCATTTCTCGATCTAATACATATGTGCCCCATAATCACAAACCCCATTCCCATAGCATGGGGGTAGGACCTTAACCCTGCTCACTTTTTCACATGTGCGATCTCAACCATTTTTTAGGCACTTGTCACTTTTATATTTGGTTTTATTTATAGATGCACATTTTACGCTTCGGTGTCATTTCCATGTGTACAGGTCCAAGTCATGTTGAACTCGACTTGTTTCAATCGAAAACTAATCCCTGCAGATATAATATCTTAACTCACATATAGGTCATATTCTCCCCTAGAGTATCTGATGCATTGGTCCAATTTATCCTTTAATCTTGTAGGAACCCCCTTATTCGAGTAAGTGGCCCATCCTAGCCACCATTGCATTTTCCCTTACTTGGCAGTAGATCCTACCTTACATGGGTGACCATTTTAGTACCCCTTGCATTTGGAACCCATGCCATTCCAATACCCATGAGATCGGGAGACCTAGTAGTTGACATCCAAAAAATGAAGCCACATAAAGTCTTTCACATTGTCACTCATTGACCAATCCTTCTAAATGGATCCTAGCATGGAGTTTCTTTTAAGCCCTTTTCTGAATCCTTAAAGAATGAAAATATCGTTGCAATCTTACTTCTTTTCATGCTCGTTAAAGTATTTGAAAGGGTGTCTATCCAGTATAAGTTTACCCCTTTTTTGGGCTATATCAACTAGTTACGAAAAGGAACACTCTAGTCCCTTCGGCTAGAAGAGTTCTCAATTGCATATTTTTATGCTTTTTAGGGATTTAAGGACTAGCCTATGAAAATGGGCACCCCTTAGGTCTTCTTCTTATTTTCAAACTCTCTAAAATTGAAAGCACGAACAAGCATCCACCATCTTGGGCTCGTTACAATCCACATGATGGTACCATATTGAGCACACTTCTACCCTTCTTTGAGCTCATTAAACCATAAAGAAGGCCCCAACAGTTCCTTTCGGTGTCCCTGTAGATCACGTATAGTCCTATATTATGGTAGCATTCCCCAATATGGTTTCCTTTGTTCATAGTATTTTGTGATGTGTCATCCTTGGAGGCCACCCCCCAATACCACTTATCATTCCCCCCCTCTAAGTACCCCCTATTGCAATCACAGCCCCCAGTACCCCAGCTATGATCCCCATTGGTAGTACAGCTGCAGTTACACCAAAACCTGCAGGTGATTGGTAAACTCACCACCGCCAGATTTCAAGGATCCACGAGAGTCGATTAGTCCCTTGTCACGATACACCAGGGAGCGCTGACTACTTGCAATTTCGTGCAACAATATCCCCCTCAGCATGAGCCGAGTGTGTATCGAACTCATGACCTCTAGCTTTGATGCCAATTGTTGGTAGTATGACTGTCGTTACACCAAAACCTGCAAGTGATTGGTAAACTCACCACCGCCAGATTTCAAGGATCCACAAGAGGCGATTATTCCCTTGTCACGATACACCGGGGAGCGCTGGATACTTGCAATTTCATGCAACAATCCCCTCCCCTAAGATCAGTTTCATATGTTTCTTGATGATCCCTACCATCATACTTTGAACAAAGAAAGTGTGAGTCTCATTCCTCAATATCCCTCGTACCCTTTGAAAAATGAAAGTGTCATATGTAATTTACATTATACACTTGTTCGTAATTACATATTTGAGAACTACAATTTAATTGATAATTAGATTTTGTATCCAAAAAGGATTTTTTGTTAATGTAAATATTACTGTCATCATCCGAATTCATAGAATGGAAAGTGAAATTAGCTTACCAGTGTGTACATGAATTTCTTGTGCATCCTTCTATGTCGGTTCGATATTTTGTTCTATTTGTTTTGAAGGGTTTGTTGTAATGTTGTGCTTCTTGTTACTGTTTTGGGAATAGTATAAGTCCTCACATCTTTCATTCTATTAGTCGTGAGGAGGATATAGTTATAATTGTCAAATAGTCTAAAGATTATATAAGTAAAAACATTATTTTCCTTTCCTTGTGGGGTAATATTGATTTATGGTTTAGGGATTGGTCTTGAACCTTTGATAATAGTGACAATAGTTACGTTTATAGTGGTTTATATCTTTCTTGATCATATTTGATATATGTAAATGTATAAATATGTGCAATACTTATATATATTTATACAACTATGGACTAAGAATCCTTGTATTTGAGGAACCCATAGGTTCCTTCCTCCATAGCTGGATTAGCTGGAAGCTTTCTTCCTAGGGTATAATAACCATATTAACTATTATTAAATTCTCTATGAGGAATTATTCCTTAAAAAGTATTTTTTTTGCTAAGTTATAAATAGTAAAATATTCAAACTTTAAGGAATACAAATAAAATGCAATGATATTGTAATTGTTTCTCATCTTCATATAATAACAGAAATTTATGAAAACCATATGTACAAAAAGAAGTAACCTAGATAATTTCAACAGATTAAAAGTAAAAAGGAATTGTGATAAATATACTTTTTTTTTTTTGTATAGTAGACCAGAGATATAAACTAATCTGAATTTCCTATTTTCCTTCTATGTTCATAACTAACAGTCTTATTATAGTAAGAATTTAACACGGGAATCTTCCAATAAACCTATAAAATTATAGCGATACTTTTCCAAAGATAATAAAATGAACTAACATAAAATGAAGTTAAGAGCAACTTACCAATCTTAGCAGGCCAACTGAGCTAGGGACTTCCATGTTCCTCCCTACTGTAGCTTTTATGAGAAACTTAGAGAAGTTAACCCAGTAAATCACCCCCGAGCTAGACCAAGCACATTAAGGCAGTTAATTAGGGTATTTTATGCTCTATCTCTTAATAATCTAATGCAGTGTACCCGTAAGGTGTGTTACCATCCCTGTGTAAGACCTCTTATAAAAAATAACCCTTCAAGTCTTTCAATTCCTAGTACATCCTGGACTACCATGATCCTTTATACCCATGGTTAGGGAGCACTCCAAGCCTTACAATTGAACCTTCTAGTGGAGTATGGACCAATATCACCCTTGAATTGTCCTTCTCCACAATTCTTTTTAGGAGAGGCCTCGTTCCTTCAAATTTGGTTTCTCTTCTTTTCTTAAGGAAAAATATGCCTCTTTTTAATTCTCCATTCTCTTTTTATATCTTTATTTATTGTGAAAAGTAGTTAGGGTATTTTTATTTTTATGATTTTTATTTTTATTTTTATGATTTTTATTTTTTATTTTTATTAATTATTCTTTTCCAAATTCTTCTTTATTATATTCTTTAGTATTCTTATTTTATTATTGATAAGATCATCCTTTCCCTATTGTGCTTGGTCCTTTTTGAGTGGATGTCCCTAACTCAATTAGCATTACTAAGTAGGTGAAATAGCATAATATTTATCTATCCTTGATGCTCCAGATTCTTCTCGACTCAACATCAAGTGCAAAAAAAAATACTATAGGTTCACATGCTTGATTCTCTAGAGCCTCTAAGCTCAACATCAAGCATATAAATTCATTTGATGTTCCAGATCATTCTAGCTCAACATCACACACAAAAAAACTTAAGTCTTTTACATATCACCAAAGGGGTGGAAAACCCAGGATATTACATCCCACCCCCCTTAAAACAACACTGTCTCAATCTTAACATGTGTTCTTAAGAGTTTTGAAATAGGAAGGGATATATTTATTTCATGATTTCCTCCATTTCCCATGTATCCTCCTTAGGGATGTAATGTTGCCACTGTATTTTCAACTGGATTATCATCTTCTTCTGAAGCTGTATTTCCCTCTGGTTCGAAATACAAAGGTTTCTGCTAGGAATTCCCCTTTCGGTGCCACCTGCATCAGATTCTAATCCACAATATGTTTAGGATCATAAAAATAATTTTTAAGTAAAGGTACATGAAAAACATTGTGTATTTTAACATGGGCTAGCAGAGCAAGTTCGTAGGCCACATGTCCTTTTCTTTCCAAAATTTCAAAAGGACTGCAATATATGGGAGCCAATTTTTTGGATGTTCCCAAACTTAGGGAACTTTTCTTGGCTTTCACCTTTAGATAAACATGCTCCCCAACCTGATATTCTTTATCTCATATGTTTCTATCTGCATAACTTTTATGCTTGTCCTAAGACACTTAAAAGTGTTGTTGCACTATTTTCACAATCTATTCAAGTTCTTTTAATAGTTTTGGTCCCAACATCATCCTATCCACTGGACTATCCCAAGTCACAAGTGTACAGAATTTCCTGCTGTATAATATCTCAAAAGGTGCCATTTTAGCTGACATTTGGTAACTATTATTGTAAGAGAATTCAACTAAGTGTATGTAATCTTTCGAACGAGTTGGGTTGTGCATGACATACATCATGATCATGTCTTCCACATTTTGTTTGTGCGCTTAGTTTTCCCATATGTTTGTGGGTGCTATGCTGTACTGAAATTCAACTATGTGTTTATCCTTGTAAATAGAGCCTTCCAGAAGTTCCCTGTGAACTTTGTATCCCTATATGATATGATGGCCTTTGGTATACCATGCAATATAAATATATCTTTTAGAAAACTATCGATTATATGAATTGGCTTATAGGTTGATTTAACATGTGTAAAGTGTGCTTCTTTAGAGAGTTTATCCACCACAACCAAAATTGCATCGTTCAGTTTCTTGATTTTTGGTAGTCAAGTGATAAATTCCATACTTATCACCTCCTATTTTCATTCCAGAATGGATAATGGCTATAATAATCTAGTAGGAGTTTGGTGTTCAATTTTGACCATCTAACACTCTCGATATATGCTTTTATTTTGGACCAAAAGTAGTTTTTCTTTATTGTTGAAATCATTTTCTGGTACCCTAGATGTCATGAGTAAGGGTGTTTATGGAATTATTCTAGTATTTCATTCTTGAGTATTTCTCTTTCAGGCACATATAGTCTGATTTTATACCACATTAGCCCAGTTTCATCAATTCTGAAATTTTCCTGCTTTTGTCCTAATTTGTTTTCTTGCATTTTTTTGTGGATTTCAGCATAAAAATCATCATCTTTAGTTGTTGTCCTAATTTTATCCTGTAAATATGAACTTGTTTGACTGAATGTTATCTCATAAAGTTTATGTAATTTTCGACTTGGAGCATCAACGAACCTGTTTTCTTTTCCTTTAATATTTTTAACCTCGAAATTGGATTCTCTTAGAAATCCCATCCATCTAGCTTGTCTAGCGTTCAAATTCAGCTGCTCAAAAAATATTTTAACCCTAAGTTATTAGTCTTAAGTATAAACCTCTTTCCCATTAGATAGTTCTGCCACATTTTTAGGGCATGAATTGTGGTAGCCAATTCCAAATCATGCGCAACATAATTTTTCCCACGTTCCTTAATTTTTTGCTATTCATAAGATATGACATGGTCTTCCTACATAAGGACCCCATCAAGTCCTTCTTTACATGCGTCTGTGCAAACTATGAATTCTTTATCCAAATCAGTTATTTTCAATATGGGGCGCTGTTGTCAACAGTTGCTTCAATTGCTAAAAGTTGTTTTCACATTTTTCTGTCCACACAAATCTAACATTTTTTTTTTGTAAAGAGGTTATAGAATAGGATGTTTTCGAAAAATCTTTAATAAAATTACGATAGTATCCTGCTAACCCCATAAGAGATCGAATTTCTGATACATTTGAAGGATTTTTCCATTCCATAATAGCCTTAATCTTTTGGGGATCTACTGCTATCCATTTTTCTAAAATTATATGAAAAAAATATTGGATCTGTTCCTTGTAGAAATCACATTTACTGAGCTCAGTGGTGTATAGATGTTGTTCACGTAGCGTTTGTAGGACAATCCTCAAGTGTTCATCATGTTCCTCTTTTCTTTTTGAGTAGATAAGTATATCATCGATGAATATCAATACAAATTTATCCAAATACTTACTAAAGATGTTGTTCATCATGCACATAAATGTATTTGGTGCATTAGTTAATCCAAATGGCATCACTATGAATTCGTAATGGCCATATCTGGTTCTAAATGTAGTCTTATTGATATCTTCCTCACAAATCCTCACTTGGTGGTATCCATACCTTAAGTCGATCTTAGAAAATATCTTGGCACCCCGTACTCGATCAAATAAATCATCTATTCTGGGCAAGTGATATTTATTCTTTATCGTCAATTTGATTAGCTATCGGTAATCACTGCACATGTGCATCGTATCGTCTTTGTTTTTTACAAATAGAATCGGCACACCCCAAGGGGATACACTAGGCCTTATGTACCCTTTCTCAATCAATTCTTGAAGTTGTATATTTAACTCAATTAACTCAGGTGGACTCATATGGCAAGGTGCCTTAGATTTTGGTACTACCCCTGGTACAAGTTCTATTGAGAAGTCAAGTTCCCATTTAGGAGGTAGACCAAGTTATTATTCAGGGAAAACATCTCTAAATTCTTCCAGTACAGGAAAATCCTCTAGATAGTGGTTACCTTCTACCTTGTATATATGTATGTTGACTACATAAATTCTACACCCTTTTCTAATGCTTCTTTTAACTTGTAGGGATGAGATTTGTCTAACTGAAATCTTCTTAGGAATCCCTTGTATGTTTCTTTGTTTTCCTTGATCATCAATACAGATGAAGCTTTTATTTAGACAATCAAGTATGACATGACGTCTTTATAACCATCCCATACCAATTAATATGTCATAGGATACTAGGGGTAAAATATTCAGTTTTGCACTTGTTTTCATCCCTATTAGCTCCATTTGACAGTTTTGAATTATTTCCAAGACCTTCCTTTTTGCCCCTATTGCTAGTTCTTATTTCCATCACTGTGGATTGATGATCTGCTTCACATCCTTCCAAAGCCATGCAGATTCTTGGTGTTTTTGCCACATCTTCAATTGTCACATCCTTCTGCAAATTATTTAAAGTATTTTGATCCTTTTGTGGGAAGTCTGTAAACAAATGCGGACCTTGGCATCCCCAATACTTAATAGTTGTTGGTGCAGTTTTGTTTTCAAGATAAGTAGTTGATCCGTTTCTATTTTGGGTTGTTTGATTAGACTGTATTTCACTTCTTGCAAATTTTGAAAAATTCCCTATGGGTTTTTGATAGGGTAAGGGCCTGAGTCCTTTTCTTCTACTCTCTGATTTCATTATTCTATTTTCTTTACTTCTTTTCAGATTTTATGTTCTGTGTTGGAAATGTTCATAGCACAATCTATCTTTAAACAAAGCATCATAAATCATTTTAGGTGCATCAAATTCAATCTTATCTAGAAAATAAGGTGGAATACAACTCAAAAATGGTTGTATATTGAACTTCTCATCCCTAATATATGGAACATAATCCAGTAATTCCAAGTATCTATTTATTAAAGCATCCATGTTCATGGATCCCATCTTGAGTTCATGAAACTCCTTGACTTTTTTATCAAAGAAACATTCTGATATATATTTATCTTGGAACAAATTTTTAAAAACCTTCCATGAAAATTTTATTTCTTTTAGCTTCTTTGTAAAATTTAGATCCCGCCACCAACCTTCATCTTTTCCAGTCAAATGGTAGATGGCCAATCGTGCCTTTACTTTACTAGGATAGTCATGTACCTTAAAATATTTATTCATCTCCAAAAGCCACTCCTCGGCCTTCTCTCCAGAATCTAGTTCTCCTTCAAAATTAGGGGCCTTAATTTTCTTATATTATCCCTGTAGATCATTCCTTCAATGTCTTTTCCTAGTAGGAAAGGATGACGACGACTCAGTTGTATCATCACTAGTGTAACTCCTCTTTTCTATGTATGACCTAGAATCTATGGTAGAGTTTATTTCTTCTTTCGATTTTTGTTTTCTAGCTTCTTCATGTTCAAATATGTTTTCCCAATTACTTGTACTATGAGCATTTTGTTGGCTATGTTTTATCTCAGATAATGTCTGCAGTATTATGGCACTCATTTCTTGTTGTTCTTTTCTATCCTTATATTTATTGTCTTTGCAACTTTGTAGTTCATATATTAAGCTCTGCATAGTTTTTATTAATTCAGAAGGTGTCGGATTCCTCTGATCATTTTTGTATCCAGTATGTATTTCCTCATCTTGTGGTTGAGGGGAATTAAGATGCCTTTGATGATTGGAGGTCTGATTATTACTCATGGTGATAATTATTTTAATTGCGTTGATGTCTTGGGTTTCGTATTTGATCAATAAGTTCCCCTTATTGGGATAAATCGTCCCAAGACCTTTCAAATTTTTATTTGTTCCTATTTGTATAGATAGTTAGATTAAATAATTGTGACAATATTGAGTTCTAGTTTCCAATATTATTTGGTAGATCTGGTTGTGCTCATTGAGGAAGTATCATATGTCTTTGCTTTTCTTTATCTGATGTGTAGGAACAAATAGTTTGTTAGTTTACTTCCTCATTGCTTTTCTTGTAGTAAACCCATAGGCCTCTGAGTGATGAAACTCATCTCTGATACCAATTGAAATGTACCTAAAAATACCAAACAATTTTTTTTTGTTTGTAAACAAGGACTATAATTGTTGCCATTCTACATAAGATTATTATCCTACACATAGTTTTGGTTATAGGAGGAAACTTGAATGTTCCAAGTCTTTTGTTTTGAACATGGTTTTTCTATTATAAGGATCCTTGGACTTGATAAGCTAGGATAGAATCTAAGTTGTCATGAGGTGTATTGTTTACTTAGCTAAATAGCTAACACTCTTTTCCACTACATTTATGCAGGTATACTTCATACTAGTACTTACATTTTAGAAACGTATCCAGTATTTCATCTCAAGGTAATAATATTTTGTTTATATGATTCCTTTAATTTGAAATCTTTTAGTGTTCCCGTTCTTTAGTGAAATTTTTCCTTAACTTTACAATGCTAAGTTAATTAAACTTCTCAATCTTATTTGCAGGTCAAAAGGGTAGCATTAGTTCTCTAAGGAGGAGCATACTTGGGAGGGCTTGATTCACACCACTAACCCTTATTGCAAACTTTATGAATGTATTGGTTCAATCCTTATCCTTGTATATTCAACACCAATGAGTTCTTTATTGTATGGGTATAACATACATGGACAATCTATGAGTTTTATTCATTTTCCAATTAATCCAAAAAAGCTACCAACTGAATGTTTTCAGGTTGGTTAATACTTTCAGTGCATTTAATAGCCACTTGGAAAAAGGGGCCGAGGGATTTGTCACGTAGTGTCCATAGGTTTTCTCATTCATTTGTGACTTTCCTTCGAGTTGCAAGAGCTCTGCTTGAGATAATTCATTCCTTTTTCCTAAATAAACCCAAGCCATGGTCGAGCTACTAGAGAAGTATGTACCTTACTTAGGAATTCTATAGTTTGTACCTGTGATTTAGTTGATTTTCTATCCTATGAAGGGCTTGTATGTTGCTTAATTCATGCAGGGTTTTCTTCATATTTTATAGGTAAGCCATTGTTGAATGCTCATACTTGAATTCTTGTTATTATTGTTTAACCTGCTATTATTTCATCCTCTTTTAATTTCTTGGTCCCTTATAAAGAAGGTGTTGTGATGACTTCCAAGTCCGGGTTCAAACTTTGGACTCTCCCTCCTGACTTTCTTGGTAAGCAATATCCCTCTTCCTGGTTATATTCCCTCATCAACTCTCGGCGTACTATGGGGAAATCATGTGTTTTGTCTTGTCTACTATGTCTCTCTTTTCCACTGTGAGGTTTATGTCTTTGTAATACTCCTCATTTTTAGGAGGGCTTTTATATTATTTATTCCCTTCCAAACACACAGGTTGTTGATTAAAAGTCTTGTAGGTTCTACAACCCTTAGGTTTTTTGGGTAATCCTCCAATTCTGGATTATACAATGTATAATGAGAAGTATTTGGCTATGTTATTTCGGTACTGAAGCTCCTTTTCGAGCGGTGGTTGTAGTTTACGCCAAAAAAACTTGTATTTCTTTACAAGACTCTATGAATGAAATGTAGACTTCCTTTGTTTAATCTTTGCCTTTCTTTTAATATAATAATTTTGTTTACTTTGTACCCAAGCCGTTATGGGACTTGGTTTGTTTTCCCCACTGTAAATCTAATATTACTGTGGATGAATTACATGACTATTGTTAGGAAGGAATATTTTTCCGAGTCTATAGTATGAGAAAATAAATATATCTCGTGTGTTGTTTTTATTTCCCTCTTTAGTTTGTGACAAGGTTTCTTGTTCCCTCCCTACTATTTCTGCTCGAAAATGTAGACGATATCCCAGCTTGATAATTCCTTATTTAAATTAGATATAGTTAGTTTGATTATTTGAATACAATTGGCATGTTGTATGCACTTCTTCATAATTACATATTCAAGACCTACAGTTTAATTGATAATTAGATTTTGTATGCAGAAAGGATTTATTGTCAATGTAAATATTATCATCATCATCCGAATTCGTAGAATGGAAAGTAAGATTAGCTTAGCACTGTGTAGATGGATTTCTTTTGCATTCTTCTGTGTCACTTCAATATCTTGTTCTATTCATTTTGAAAGGTTCATTGTAATGTTGTGCTTCTTGTTACTATTTTGGGAATAGTATATGTCCTCACTTCTTTTATTCTATTAGTCATGAGGAGGATATTGTTATAACTATCGAGTAGTCTAGAGATTATATAAGTAAAAATATCATTTTGCTTTCCCTGTGTGGTAATACTAATTTATGGTTTAGGGATTGGTCTCGAACCTTGGATAATAGTGATGATAGTTCTGTTTATTGTGGTTTATATCCCTACTGATATGCTATAGACTATGTCTATATTGACGATATGTTTCCTTTGTCTTTTGATCATATTTTATATATGTAAATGTGTAAATATGTAATACTTATATATATTTATACGGCTATGGACTACGAATCCTTGTATTCGAGGAACCGACATGTTCCTTCCTCCATATATGGATTAGTTGGAAGCTTTCTTCCGAGGGTATAATAACCCTATTAACTATTATTAAATTCTCCATCTGGAATTATGCCTTAAAAGTATTTTGTTTTGCTAATTTATAAATAGTAAATTATTCAAACTTCAAGGAATACAAATAACATGCAATAGTACTGTAACTCTTTCTCATCTTGATATAATAACACAAATTTATGAAAATCACATGTAGAGAAAGAAGTAACATAGATAATTTCAACAGATAAAAAATAAAAAGAAACTGTGATAAACATACTTTTTTTTATAGCAGACCAGAGATATAAACTAATCTAAATTTCCTATTTTCCTTCTATGTTTATAATTAACAGTCTTATTATAGTAAGAATTTAACACAAGAATATTCAAATAAACCTGTAAAATCATAATGATAATTTTCCCAAGATAATAAAATGAAATAATATAAAACGAAGGTAAGAACAACTTATCAATCTTAGCAGGCCAACTAAGCTAGGGACTTCCATGTTTCTCCCTACCATAGATTTTATGAGAAACTTATAGCAGTTAACCCAGTAAATCACCCCCGAGCCATAGAAAGCACATTAAGGAAGTATAATCAGGGTATTTTATTCTATATCTCTTAATTATCTAATGCAGACTACCCACAAGGTGGTTTACCAGCCCTATGTAAGACCTATTATAACAAATAACCCTTCAAGTCTTTCAATTCCCAGTCCATCCAAGACTACTGTGATCCTTTATATCCACAGTTAGGGAGCGCTCCAAGCCTTACGATTGAACCTTCCAGTGGAGCATGGATCAATATCACCCTTGAATTGTCCTTATTTGCAATTATTTTTAGGAGAGGGCTCATTCTTTCAAATTTGGCTACTCTTCTTTTCTTAAGGAAAACGATGCCTCTTTTTAATTCTTCATTCTCTTTTTATATCTTTCTTTATTCTGAAAAGTAGTTAGGGTAGTTTTATTTTTATGATTATTATTTTTTTATTATTAATTATTATTTTTCCAAATTATTCTTTATTATCTTCTTTAGTGTTCTTATTTTATTATTGATAAGATCATCCTTTCCCTATTGTGCTTCGTCCCTAATGAGTGGTTGTCCCTAACTCAATTAGCATTACTAAGTAGGTGAAATAACATAATATTTATTAATCCTTTATGCTCCAGAGTCTTCTTAACTCAACATCAAGTGCAAACAAAAATACTTTAGGCTCACATGCTTGATGCTCCAGAGCCTCCAAGATCAACAACAAGCATATCAGTGTATTTGATGCTCCATAGCCTTTTAACTCAACATCGCACTTAGAAAAAACAAAAACACTTAAGTCTTTCACATATTACCAAAGGGGTGGCAAACCTGGGATATTACCGGTTTCCTGTAGGAAGTTCAAATCAAATGGAGGGGGTTATCCATAGTTAAAAAATTAGACTAATGGAAAGTGATGTTTAGATGTTTAATATGTAGAAGAACTAGGCATTTGAAGGATTCATTCCCTTTCGAATTTTCTCCGAAAGTAGTTGAGACAAAAGAAATTGAGGAAGAGGAGGTGGCAGTTGAGGGACTGTAGGCTATAAAAAACTTGGAAGGGGTCAGCAAGCAAAGGCAGGAATCTCGAGAGTATCAGAACCTTGTCCAATTGGTACTAGTGAACATCATCCCTCGAGACTTGACATTTGGAAAACTGGTAATTCATCTCCCTTCGATCTTGAGAAATCAGTTGCACTTGGTCTTTCAGTTTCAAAGTGTTATGAGTAGTCGGGATTTATGAGTACCTCTATTGATTTGACTCAAATATATTTAGTGGGAAATGGTATAGATTTTGAGGACCCCTCAAAAACTCTTGGACTAAATAAATGTCCTAAACTATCTAAAGAGAATAGATTGTCTATTGATATGTATCAAGGAGACTCAGTAGGTGTTTGTAAAAGAACTAAAGAATCCATGGAACCTCATGAAATCATGTCGTTTATTCAATTTAATTATGTCTCAAAGATATGGTCTTAAACACCACATCCCTCAGAAAGGGTCGATACTTTCAACTAGTAAAAAATGGCTGGGGTTTTTGTGGATGCTCCAGAACCATTTGGATCCCCCAAAAGTCTATTTTGGATTTCTACTATCAGAACTGATTACACTGCTCATCCTATATTGGAGGATAACTTATAGGTTGAAATAAAGGAAATTACAACCTCCTTAATCCCTAGAAACAATTATGTACTAAATAAATGTCCTCTTCAAGTTTATTCGGGAAACAAGAAAAATATTTCGGTTGAAGGTGAAGAATCCCATTATTCAGCAAACCTAAACCTTGAATCAGTTGAGAATGGAGTTGGAAAAAGTGGCCGTAAAGGAAAACATGTGTTAAAGGGATTGGTCAATGGTGGAATGGTTCTTTTTCTGCCTCCATATGTGTCTACTTATGACCAACAAAGATTGGTTTAGGTTGCATCGAAAGACTTTTCTGTAGGCTATCAAAATGGTTGTTAGTTTCTTGGCCTCTAAAGCACAAAAGTCCCTAGCACGAGTGCCTAAATGATTGTGGCATACCTCGGTGTAAGAGGACTAGGGTGGGGTCCCAAGCAATGTTCCCTCCGTAGATTGTTCGAGATTATACACTTGGAGGTGGTTCTTTTTCAAGAAACAATGTAGTGTGGTGAGAAAGCTAGAGATATTTGTGCAAAGTTATTAGTTGGTTAGGAGATGTGTTTAGTTGACTTGAATGGCTTGTTGAACGGTCTGTTTTCCACATGGAATTTGTTATCAACAATTTTTTTCCTTATCTTACTTGTGGAGGAATTATCCTGGATGGAACTACTAAAGGATTTAGTCAGCATCTGAGGATTTTGAACTACTACAACCCCTATCAAAATAGACCTGGTTTTTGGGAGGATATTGTTCACTCTTCTATTCTGGAAGATCCCTGCTTAAGCATTGTGGGGGATTTGAATTTCATTGTCTCGGCTAGGGAGATATGGGGATCCTACGTGAGATTAGATCCTTTATCATATTATTTCAAGATGCAAACCTCGTGGATGTTATTAACGAGCCTTTATTCCCTACCTAGAAAAATGATAGAACCGATGAGAATGGTATAGATAAAAGAATAGATCATTTCCTTATTGTTGTGAGCCTGGCTAATTCTATGGGACACTATCGGTCTTGGATTTAAATGGGTCGATCTTTGACCATATGCCGGTTGTCCTTCAACTTGATCCAAGTATGTAAAACCCTTATTATCCCTTTAAGTTTAATCATATGTGGATAGAAGAGGATGAATTAAAAGGTATCATCAAGGATAAATGGCTTGCTTTTGAAGATGGACTAGTTACTTCAAAGATGGACATTATGAATCAGAAGTTGAAATCTATTAAGGATGTGGTCATAAATTGGAAAACAAAAAGAAAAAATCATATTTGAAGAAGGAGCTATGTGACATTGAATCTGTTATTGAGACTATCTATGCATCAAACCCCAGGTGTATCCCATCAGTCATGGAAAAACAACTAGGCAGGGGGCTAGAAGAGAGGAAACATAAAATTTTGCATCTAGAGGAAAAGGGTTGGCGGTTTGAAAGTCGTGCATTATAGGTTTCCCAAGGTGACCAGAATATGACTTTTTTTCACTGTTTCATTGAACACAGAAGGAATGTAAATATGATTTGGGAGCTTAAATAGAATTATGGATAGATTTTAAATATTCAACAGGATCTAGAAGATGAAGCAAAGAATCACTTTCAGAACATGTATAGAGATCCGTGGAACAACACCATTCGTAGCGAGATAGAACTCGTCCAATGCTATCCTAGTGTCACGTCCCCATTTTGACCCCCTTTGTAAATGATGTAAATATTGTAACTTAATCATGGTGAGGAGCTCAAGGCCAAGGCCCCACCATTGATTTAGCGTTTATGTATCGGCAATTAAAATAGATGCCTATGGTTCTTGTGCGAGATGGGAACAATGTATATAAGACATCATGTAATTTCGAATTTTTAATGAAAAACCCACAACTAGCTATGCAATGCAACAAAAGAGATGGGGCATGGTTATACAAGGAATAGGGAGGGAAATTATTCAAACCCTTGAGCCAATAGTATCAATCCATGTGTCAATGGGGAAACCCATAAACCACCAACTACCCATTTTGTCTCATGTACCCAATCATTTAATTTTTTCCAAGAAATTGGTTAAGGCAGTTAATGCCTAGGGAATGAAAGAGTATGGGCAAGCCATTTTCGTGCATGGGCAAGCCATCAACTTGGAAAATCGTGTTTTTGCTTGAGGGGCAAGAAACCACCCAAGAAAGGGTGCCCAAATCCATGAGGAATGGGCAGTCTTCATTCATTCACGCAGGTAGAGAAGGCTAGGAGTTACAGTCACGTTTTTGAGCAAAAACGCAGGGTTCCCCCTGCCCAAAAACCCGTTTTTGGTTTTGGATAGTAGCTGGGAAGGAGGGGGTGCGATTTGGGACTGTAGGGAGTTCGTTTTGTCCCCGATTTGCCATGGGCGTTTTTCCTAAAAACGTTTTCTGCTACCTGGGGTTTTCTCCAAACCTCCATTGCTCGTTTTTAACCTTCCCACGTTTTTCTGAAGCCTAGGGGATCATTTTCCTGCCTGTCACTGTAAAAACGTTTTGTCTTGCCCCATAATGGTGTTCTGCTGTTGTGTGCATTCTCGTTTTTGGTTTGAACCTGTGAGCTGAAGTTTTGGATTGGTAGTGGATAGAACTGGCTCGATAAACCTAGTAGAGGGTGTAGCCTCTCAAGAAGATCAAGAGGGCTTGGATACTTTTCTATGCACACCCTGAGAGCACTAGAAAGGGAGGTATGGCTTGAGGGACTGTGTGGCAGTGAAGAGAATACTTCCTTGTGTTGGGTGTGTAGGCATTGTGAGTGCCAAGCTGAATAGATCTGGGAGGGACATCCTCAGCTCTATGGTTGAGCATACTAGCTTAGCAATTCTTCCCTGCCATGTCCTAGTAGCCTGATAAACCCAATTGTAGATTGGATTGGCTCATCTTGGTGTATGCTTGGCTATGTGTGAGTTTGCTGTTCCCTGGTTCCTTGTAGAGATCATGCCCAGCTCGGGGGTGGCAGTGGTGCTGAAAGATTGAGGAGCACACTGGCCTACGGTTGGGTGGAACGTTGCAGTTGCATAGCCAGTTGCGTGGGATTACTTTTGTATAAGATAAGTATTCTCTTGTGTTAAATTGCAATTACTTATTTGATGAACATCTTAAATGTATGATGGATGTGAAATTCTTAATATTCCGCTGTGATTTTCTTAAAACCATACAGTCCCATCTATCCCTGTTATATTATGTTCATGCTTATGATTAAATGCTTCATAGGGCTAGACGCCCATTTTAATATCACATATGTTATGCATTTGCATATGTATATTTTCTTTGTCATTTGAATTTGAATGCTGGTTTAATGAATGGATATGGGGGCTAGATGCCCGGTTTAACCGTCACGATCCTCTCCATCTAGCTGGTTGGATGGGAGGGGACGTGACACCTAGGTTTTTTAATCCAAAAGAAGGTGTGAAAGTGGCAGAACTAGTCACCATTCAAGAGATTACAAAGGTGTTAAAAGAGTTTGCAAATCCATGAGTCTGGGACCGGATGGTTGGACGATAGAATTATTCCTTAATTTTTTGGATTTGATAGGTCCAAAACTGCTTGAATTTGTTGAAGAATCGAAGATGCTTGGATTTATTAGTGGTGCCATGAATGGAACATTCATAGCTAGTATTCCTAAGAAATAAAATCATGAATCATTTAATGACTTCCACCCTGTCTCCTTGTGTAACCTAATTTACAAGGTCATATCCAATATCATAGCATCCCAATTGAAACCAGTTCTCTCAAAATTTTTATCTAAAGAATGGTTTTGTTTTATGAGTAATCGACATATCTTTGACACTGTCGATGTAGCCCAAGAATGATTGCACATCATTAAAACCAAGAAGATGAAGGCGATTGCCCTCAAATTAGATCTTGTCAAAGCTTATGACGGGGTTGATTGGGGTTTTCTAAGGCTCATTCTTCTGAAGATAGGATTGAGCATAGAGCCTACAAATTGGATAATGGGATGTGTTAAATTTATGTGTGTGAGTTAAGGAATCTATTATCTATATTTGATATTTTGTTGAGTCATATTAATAATTTAATGATGAATACTTATAGTTATATTAGTTTATTTCTAATTTCATTATCTATTAGTAGTTGATGCAAAGTGTCAACAACTATGAATTACCTATTATTATCTATATTTGATTTATTTTTTTAGTCGTATTAATAATTTAATGATGAATGCTTATAGTTATATTAGTTTATTTCTAATTTCATTATCTATTAGTAGTTGATGCAAAGTGTCAACAAATATGAATTACCCATTATCATTAGAGAAATTTTGAGACGCAAAATTAGCCTCAAAACAAAAAAATATGCTATCAACATCAAAATTAAAATGAAATTTGTTTTTCTTCTTCCCAAGATTTTATATCCCTCCCCTATTCTTTTGCCAATATCCATGCGTAAGATCTTTTTTGGAAACATATATGGGCTTACTTTTGTGCAACATCATTTGTCTTTGTTCTTCAAGTTGAGAAACTATAACAAGTGATTGTGTCACAACTTTTATTGGTAAGGTCTTGCATCCTATAGTATCCATCAATAAGTAAATTAAGCACCGGTATGCATGAGATGACAAATCATAATTGAATAATTCGTTTAATAAAATAAAAGTACAGTAATTGACATGAAAAGAGGCCCATGAAGTAAGAAATGTAGCATAATAATGTGTTTTATTTTGAAGAATTCATACCAATTTTTAGAACTTCATTTGATTCTACCTTCTCTAGACATATATTCTAGTGACAACTATTTGAAGTGTAAAATAAAATAAAAAACATATTTTGATAGACTTAGATTTTGAAAATAAAAATAGTTTTAGAAAAATAGAAAATTGAATCTCTAAAATCACTTAAACAAATGTTTTTTTTTTTCATTATTTAATGATAACATTGAATCTATCTAAATGAAAAATATAATATATATTATGTTACAATAATTGTATAACAAAATATTTCTAAAAAATACTTAGATTGGTGTATACTTTTCCCCGCCATTGAATGAGTCTTCCTAAATGAAAATATTACAAGAGTGTTGTTTGTTACTAGATTGACATTACTTGTGAAGAAAAAAATCTAACTTGGTAAGACAATCATGTAATGCAATGCAATGGGTTATACGTTATCCATGGACACAAACTTTGTAATTGAAATTAAATAATTAAAAGGCATGAAGAAGTTATATAAAAGGTGTTTAATAAATTTAAGAGGATTTTTTTTTTAATTTTAACTATTTTTCTTTTTAATATTTGATTTATGGTTTGTGTTTACTCATGTAGTATTTGTCATTGTAATAGTTGTACTAATCTATACATAATCTATACATTATAATGTTTGACATCATAATAGAATGACAATTAAATATTTGATTGATCGGCTTTAATTGATTATTATATTTTTTTATTTGTTCATTAAGTATTTCATCATTGATAAGAAGATAATTTTCTCATTTTAAGTTTTTTATTATTTTATTAGATTAAAAAATCATTCTTAATTTAAAGAAATATTAAAATTGGAATTAATATTTTATTAAAAATATTTTTAGAAGTTAAAATGTTTGTGAAGAAAAAGAAATTTTCATTCCAATTAAATTGTATGTGAGTTCAAATAAAATTTACCTTAAACATTTATCTTTCTCAAAATTAAATTTAGATTGATTGAGTTTTTAAGTTATCTTTCTCAAAGTTAAATTTAGATTGATTGAGTTTTTGAATGTTAATCTTCTTACATAGTATGAAGACAATGAAGCCTCCTCTTATTTTCATTTTCATCTTCTTTTTGATCATCTAACACATATGTAAGTGATTCATGGTTTATGGTCTTCCATATTTCTTTTTGGTCTTCTATGATATTTGAAGATAACTTGAATTAAACAATTAAAAAGATTGTAATTGAAAGTCGATGTTCTTCTGTCTTTTTCTTTGGTCTTTTATAGCTTAAGCTCAACAATCAAATGCCTTTTTAATTGAAAAATTATATCTCCCATGTGAGAGTGATTAATTACATATTGATATAGATATCGTATAGGAAACTGTTGGAGTGACTCAGATTGGGATTGATGGCATTGACTTGACGGCTGTGTGCTAAGCTTGTTGAAACCCTACCTTTGCGATTAAGGCTTCTCCATGGCAACCACAAGGGGTGAAGTTCCACCATATCCCCGCTCTTTCAATGAGCCAACGAAACTCAAATCTGCAGCTCGTCCCCCGGGCGGTAACTCTAAATGGAAACCGCTAATCGATGGGATCCCTCGCGACGCTGTCGACCCAAGCTATGATAAGGGAAAATGAAAGGCGGAAGAAAACGATGCATCCACCTAGCATCCAAAGGTGGCTCGAGCATCGGAAACTAGGAAATGCATCCCCCAGACAGCAATAAGACTGAGATACGAGATCATCTCAGATTGATTCGAGGACTATAAGTAGTTTATGATAGATCACACACTAATCGGCAAGTTCCTGGGTCTATGGCCCTCTGAGCGGGATCTTATCCGTTGGATTAACACTTGGTAGAAACCAAAAAGAAACTTCGAGCTACGCCTTTGCTCCAAGGTATTTTTTACAGCGACTTTTTATAACTTTGAAGGTCGAGATCGAATCTTTGAAAATGGGCCTTATTTCTACAACTCAACGGGCCTCTTCCTAAGAGACTGGAAAGAAAAATTCAGCCCAAACAAGGAAGAGTTCACTTATGCCCCAATATGGATCAGATTATACTCTCTCCTACTTGAATTCTGGCTGCCAAAAACTCTAGAAGGCATTAGCAACACCCTTGGTAAGTTTGTCAAAATATCTGAAGCAACAAAACTAGGAAGATATACTCCATATGCTCGAATCTATGTTTATCTTAATATATCACAATCTCTCCTCGGGGAAATTTGTCTTACAAGACACGATGAGGACTGGATATAGGCAATCGACTACAAACACATACCTTTCAGATGCAGAAAATGCCATGTTCATGGACATCTCTTTCGAGATTGTCCCCTGAACAACATGCTAAAGTTGTTAACCCCAAACTCTAATAAGGACAAGGATAACTCCATTCTTGTTCAAGGAAAGAAAATAATGAAACAAAAAAGGGGGAACTGCAGGAAGGCATTTCGCTACTAAAAATGGGTTTGAAAACCTCTCCCAGATCCAGAAATACCAATAGAGAAAAAGACCGAGGAAGAGGGGAAAGAGGAAACACCATCAAATACATAGGAAAGAACAAAGGACAACAAAAATATGCAAACAGAGCCAGTAATTGCTGAGGTCCCCCACTTGATGCCTCCCCCCAGTTAAAAGAGGACATCTTCATGGAAGATGGAGTGGATTTGGAATCAAAATATGATGAGAATGAGCTAGCAGGTCTAAATCTAGAAAACATCATGGAAGCCTATCACAAAAGGGGTTACGGGTACCGTTTGAGCAAATCTCAAAGGTCGATAAAGTTTTCCTCAAATCATGAGATGGAGAAGCAACACGCTCAAAATTGAATCTGATTATAGCACAGGGTCATGGAAATCCCATCAAGATGACCCCTAAAATAGAGAAAAAAAGGACGAAAACCCACTAAACAATTGATTGAAGAATTTGGTCACATCATGGTTAAATTCGGGCAAATGAAAGTGCTTACACACACCTTTGTCCCCATTCCTCCCAAATAGTTAACCCAATGAAGATACAATCCCAACATAAGAGGAATTAATGGTAGGAGCAAGTAAAGAATCCTACGAAAAATTATTATAGAAGAACATCCCAACATTCTTCTCCTACAAGAAACCAAATTCACGGAAGAAGAAGCTAGGCATATCTTTCTGAGATGGTGGAGGATTGGAGAAATCATAGCAACATATGCTAGAGGCAACTCTGGATCGGAGGCCTAGCAATCTCATGGAATCCAAGAAATATTGAGATCAAATCAACCTTCTCGACCCCCTGGTCGATCTCAATTAGCTTCATACTTTTAGAATCTAAATTCCATGGTACCCTAACTAATGTCTATGGGCCCCATGCTCTTCAGGAAAAACTAAGTTTTCTTCAAATATTCAACATCTACAAGAGATTTTGCAGGATCAATTATGGATCTTAGCAGGCGAGTTCAACATGATTACATTGTTGAACGAAAAATAGGGGGGTACAAGGAGACTGGACAGAGACAGTGAAGCCTTTATTTATCACCACCATGGATTCCCTCCAATTAATTGACATAGGCATGATCAATGGAATCTATACTTGGAGTAACCGTCGAACTGGAGCCCAACATGTGGCTTGCAGACTTGATCACTTCCTGGTCAATGAATCCCTCTTCATGACAGGAACGTCCTGGAAGCCTCCATCCTACCCCTTTCTAGCTCTGATCATTGGCCCATAAGCCTCTCCATGGATATAGGGGGTCCAACTCTCTACAAAACTTTTTGCTTTGAGAAGTTTTGGATTTATACCAAGGAGTTTTAGGATAACCATCAAAAGTGGTGGGAGGAATTTGTAATCAATAACGGATCCCTCATGTACCATTTCCAACAGAAGCTCAAAAACTTCAAGCAAAAGCTAAAGCATTGGAACAAAACCAACTTCGGCAATATATTCTACGCCCAACGACACCTAGATACTCAAATGATGCAAACTCAACAAGATATCATCACCCTTTGGTGTACTCAGGCTCTAGTTGCTAAAGAATGCTCTCTGACTTAGAAAATCATGGAACACAATGCTAAAGAGGAAGTCCTCTAGTTCAAAAGTCTCGCATCCACTAGCTCAAAGAGGGGGAGTGCAACAACAAATTTTTTCAGCAATCCATTGTCCAAAGAAGGCACATCAACCGCATTAATAAACTGAGAACCACTCAAGGGAAGATACTCAAAGATACAAAAAATATATTTAAAAAGACTTGGTCCACTTTTACAAAGTTCTGATGAATGAACCAATTGTTGATCATAGCACAGCCATCAGCAGGATCACCTAGCACATCCCACGCATGGTTACCAAAGAACAGAACGACTCGCGAATGAGAGCAATATCTCAGGAAGAGGTTGATGAAGAAATGAAATAAATGTCCCTAGGGAAATCACCAAGAGTAGATGGCTTTACTACAGATTTCTTTCATCACTATTGGCCATAGTCCATGAGGAGGTATGGTAGTGTTGGCCTAATTTTTGAACCTGGCCAACTTAAGGAGATAAAGCCCACACAAGTGGCTTAGAACAGCTCCCGGTGTGTTTGGGAGGGCAATACCTCGTAGGTTATGGTCCTACTACCAATTGAATTTATTCTCTTAAGGAAAATTATAAAATTCAACAAAAATGTAACCTAACTTAATCTACCGTTTTAAAAAATGAATCCTAGAGTTAGTTTCTAAATTTAATCTAACCTAATGTGCTTTCCTAAAGAAAGTCTCTTGTTTTGTTCATGTTTTTTGGATTTTTAATCTAATGACTGTTTTTAGAAAATTTTAACAAAATAATCTAAATGAAAACCTAACTAAGGACTACTCAAAATTTAATCTGAAAATTTAACTAAACTATTGAACTAATTATTCTAACCTATCTCATCTGAGACCAACTTGGAAGACTAAATTAATCATCAATTAATCATTTAAAATAACAAAGAATAAAAATGGTAATATCTCAGATAGAAATATCATAAGAGATTATCACATGAATTGCTTTGTTGTATATGCACAAAACAGAAAAATTGAAATAGAAAACTATTTCAATTAATTCTATAATGATGTATTAAACAATAACCAATGTTCAATATTAAATATTTGAATTAAAAGATGGTATTCATTTATGAAAACACTCTGGACACACCAATGCTATCATAAATAAATATGAAATATGCTATTACTAAATCACAATTACCAATAACATATTGAGTAAAAGATTCAATAATATTTAATCAAATATTAATATTGTGTAGATAGAGTAACTTTCAGATAATTTATACAATTATAATCATAGTACAATTGCATAAGTATAAAACGAGAAAGTTGTATATCTAAATATGTATTTTAAGTTTCAGAAAATGGTAGCCAAACAAAGATACCAGTTTGAGAAATTCAATCACAATCATCCACAAAGATAAAACTCCAGTAGAGCGATCAAACTAGAAATTGTATAATATTTCAATAAGTTTTTCTCCAGAACTCCATCGACCCCCTATTCAACGATATTCATAGTTTTTATAACACTAACCTATTGATTACTTCACTAAATGCTATACAATTGACAACTAAAAATAGATTTCTAAAATTCCCAACTATCCAACACCGGGATCCTATTTACAATCATTTCAATCTAAAATATTCTTCATTGATGCACCTAGCATTCGATCATCATCATGCTCTTAACTTTGAATAACAACTTCTCCCATGTGGAAAACGAACAACAACTAACTTTGACATCTGGTATACACATCATCCAGGTTAGAAAAAGCTTCAACATTCGTCGGCAAAACATTAATGAGAAAATCAACAAAAATCTGTTTCTTTATGACACCTGCAAGAATCAACCGACTACGTGTCACTAGTCATGAATGGTGGATAAGTGATAAAACATAAATATTAAATTCTTAAATACATGATGAGCAATACCCATATGCTTTTTACTTGTAAAATCACTTGCATCCTAAACTAGTAATAGCCAAGATTTTCAACTTGAAAAATTGTAATTTGGTAGCCCTGCGAGCCTCGGCCAACTTAACTTTTAATTTTACAATTCTAGTTTTGTATCGTTCTTCTTGCTACAATATTTTCTCATTCTCAGAAACTAGGATTTTATTTTCTGTTTTGATCTCAGCATTTTTTGTTTTCAAATTCTGCCAACGATTAACCCAAGTTAATAATTCATCCTTCAACTTTTTAACTTCTTCATCTTTGTCCAGCATATCAGTTCGTAAATTTGCAACTTCAGCTTCTAATACAAAGATTCGATTTCTAAACACCTGCTTGAACATTTCTTGAATATTCTCATCACTTCTAGCTGGAGAAGATGAAGTAGAATTCAATACATCACGAGAATTCTCAGCCATATCATTATTTACCTCAACATTCTCCATCTCAAAGTTTTCATTTTCAAAATCATTGGATCCTGGAAAAATAACTTCATTTTCACTGCCAATTTTTACTAATGGAATTTCTCTTTGTTGTTGAACAACTGCAGGGGTTTCAATGGTTGCCATACTTCGTGTAAATATATGAAGGGACTTAGATACATAGTCATCTAATTTAGGATTATATTTCTTTATCATTACAGAGCTCGCAATTTCATCGTCAGCCATCTTATTTGACTTTTTAATGGACTTATCATCACAAAAATCAATAGGGCTTTCCTTATTTACTATCAATTTTCCTTTTTCAAGACTGATATTAACATTTTCTTCCATCTGCGTAGGATCTTCAACAAGCTTAGACCCAGAGGGTTGACATTCAGTCGGTTTCCTTCTCTTTGGTCGGGTGCTATTCTTTACAGGAGGCCAATGTTTGGTTGGTCCTAAATCATTGTAAATTAAGAACTGTTCCCAGGTTCTATTTACCAAGGTCAATTGATATTGAACCAAAAGTTTGCCTATATAGAAATGAAACATGCTATGATCTCGCTTTAAAATCATATTTTTAACAGCATATGACATCTTCTCCAGACTATTAAGTAAAAAATAAGGAAGATTTAACTCGAAACCAGTAAATGTCATCAAAAGTTTGAGATGATAGAAATGTACCGATGCATACCGGCTGTCGTAGGTAATATAGCGAACAATCAAATGGAACAAGCTTTTCCACTGTGGCTTTAAGAAATTCATTGAATAACCAAATGTATCATCATACCCCGCAGGAAAAGTTAGCCGAAAATGTTTAAACCTAACCTTATTCACCACCTCTTTCTTAAACCATTTTTCTCCGACTTCTAGAAGCTGGGTTGCCCTAGCTATAAAGTTTTCATACAAAACTAGGGTTAAGTCTCCAATTTGGGCAACATTATCTTTCAAAGATAAAGTGAACCTACGAGTTACTTCTATGTTATAACCATCAAAGCTTGCAAAGAATTTTCTCCAACCAACTTTCTCAATTAACAATGCAAGTTTAGGCTCAATATCCAACAATTCATCACCGGATGGTTCATATCGGCATAGCGGAGCCATCTTCTCTGCATCTGGTTTTCCTTTCACCTGGGAGGCATATGGGGTAGTAAAAATTGAAGGTATGGGTATACAGGTTTCAATAGGCATGATGAAAATTCCACTTTAGCTCACACACAAACCCTAAAATCGTTCTCAAAAATGATACTCTCACCGGCAAACACATATTCATGAACCAAACCATCATGATGCTACGGTTTGAAATGATCATCTAGTACTGAACATTAAATGAAATACATCATAAAATAAGATTTAAATGTAGCAGTGAACTGGATAATAACTTTAGGATGTTTATGTCAAATAGGTGTAACAAAATATGGATTCGTGTCATGTATCAAAATATTATATCTCCAGGTTTTGATTGACAAAGTTACACGTGGAACCTTGACGTACTGTCAATTAGGATGATTTGAAGTTTCACATAATGATTGATTGTGATTCATAGAACTTCAATAAATCATTAAAATCAATGATCTAACATAATCCCAAAACATAGATCCTTGCCTAAACTCATAACTTGATATATGATATAATTCGTATACTGAACAAATAACATCAGAATATCAACTCAACCTTGTACCAGACAGATCTTTTCAGGATTTTGACAAGAGAGGCTCATACGTGGCAACCAAGCGTAATATTATCCTAGGTGATGTATAATCTCTTATTATGAAACATTATAGTTCATAGATTTTATGAAATCGATGAAATCATAAAATCTTAGGCCTATAAGAATATAAACCAAATCTTTCAAAGTATAGGTCATAATGATTCAATCCAAAATTTAAGTTAAGCTGATACAAAGTGGCATAACAAGTTTATACAATGTGAAATATTGTTTTAAATCATCAAGCCAATACAATGTAAATCAACCAACCAAAGGCTATCATAAATAAGCTTCAAACCACGACCAATTTCAATTCATCATTATGATTTATAACACAAAGATTTGCATTGAATAATTCAGAATGAAATTGAGTTAAACATATTTACAAACTAAATTTATTTATTTACAAAAATTAAAATATGATTTGCATATGGAAAGGATAATATTAATATATACTAAGGGTTAAAATATTTATGCAACAAAATTAATCAACCCTAAGCAAATATATATTAACATATACTTAATCATAAGAAGTCATATCTTAAAAAGAAATGAAAACAAAAAAAATGAAATAAGGAATGATAGAATCAAATTCAAGTAGTGTTAATAAATAATAATAACTAGCAAAGCATAAATATAATCACTTAAAATAGTACTGAAGATTGATCATATTTTAACAGCTGCTAGAATAATCAATTTGTAAAAATAACAAGCTTGAATTGAAATTATTTTCTCAAATTATTTTAGTCATCAATATCTTCTATTTAAGAGTACCTTCAGAATCAAAGATTCTGAAGCCACCTCTGAATAATTTTATGATAAATTATAGAAAGAAACTGATCAATTTTATTTAATAACGCAGAAAAATTGAGAGGGTTATTGCCTGCCAACAAATGGTGACGACCTGTGAGAACCAGTTATCTCTATTCACAATCTTAAAAAGCTGAAACAAACATAGTCTTAAAATTTTCTCAAACGAGTCAGAAAAACTTAATCTAACCAGAATCATAACCAAACAACATTTGTGAATATTTTTCAGAATTATCTTCATTCCTGTAGATAAATATTTCATTATAGACAAGTTAACAATTCCCTCGTCAAAACAAAATACTCAGTATAAAGGTAATCTACATCATAGTGTAAATATGTGCCTACTTATTTCTCTGAAATTTTTTCAAAACCTACTCCAATTATAAAGTATTTATTGATTTTCCATTAAATGTTAATTGAAGACCACTGTCCAGGCATGGTAACCTGATAAAGCCAACACCATTCACGAGTTTTATCATAGATAAACAAGCCGGCTCGCGATGAGACCTCCTGTCCCTTGATCTTTCGATCAAGAGCCATCACCCTGGTGATAAAAAATGATGTTATCTTTAATAAAACTGATGATCATGATTAGGCCATCTCGTGATGAGACCTCCGATTCTCCAATCAAAATATAAATTATGAAAGATAATTATGCATGGAGCAGATCAAAAATATTAGCAGATAATAAATAGACTTTTAAATAAATGACTAATGATGCAAATTAATAAAGATTTTCCCAAGTACTATGCTTTGAAGAGAAAAACTATCAGCCATCCTAAACGTATAAGTACATAGATAATGAAAGATTAATCCTGATCATAAGCGCAAACATTATTAGTAAATTATCCAAATCAGATTTGAGAAGAACTGATCAGTCTAATCAAATCTTGAAGACTTATCAAATCTCAACTATTTAAGACAAATGAACAAAACTAAATTTGAGCCTCGGGATTTATTTATCTACAAATACCCTTCTCAAACAGAAATGTGTACAATTTGTTTTTTTTTAATGAATTTTGAATTATGTATAGAAGATTGAAAAGATTATGATGTTTTATAAAGAAGAATTTTAATCTTTCCTGACAAATTAAGAAAACTATTTCTGAAATGCAATTACAACATGTTTACAGAGAAATCAGATTTAAAGAAATTGGAAAACTTAAAGATTTACAGAAATTCTGATTGATAAAAGAATGAACAAAAAATCATAAATGCCAAAATTTTGTGATACTAGGGATTAGTATGTACAGAAAAAATATTCACAAAAATTAATCAAAATGAAAGAAAATACTGTATATTACAGAAATTGAAAAATTAAAAGACAAATTGTACAATTATTCACAAAATAGACAAGCTTGTGTACAACAGTATGTACAGATGCAAAATTCAACAGAAATACTTCTAAAGTACCAACCCATTTACTGGAAGAGTTTCGAGTTGGCCTCCCAAGGTTTGAAGACAAAAAGTACTAGGACCTAACCTCTCATAAATGACGAATGGTCCTAACCAAAGACTCTGAAATTTGGTATGCTCCCCCTTATCTTCATGAGCCTTATCCCATTTGAGAACTAAATCACCGACCTGAAACTCTCTGTTAGAACTAGAAGACTGATCGAACCAAGATTTGACTATCTGCTGATGTTTAACAAAATGTTGCTTGGCCTTATCTCTTTCCTCTTCTAATTTTAACAAAGTACTGATTCTCTTCTCTAATACTGAACATTCCTCATCCTGAACAGATTGAGCAAGATAAAGAGAAGGTAAAAATAAATTTGGTGGTAAGATAGCTTCAGTTCCATAGACTAAAAAGAAAGGTGAATTGTCGATGGAAGACTTAGGAGTAAGCCTATCTTCCCATAATGCATTGAATGGAGCTGTGTGCCAATCTCGATGGTGAGTTGAAATAGTCCTTTTTAGAATTTTTAACAAATTTTTGTTGGTTGATTTGGCTAAACCATTACCATGAGGATGGTAGTTTGCAGAATATCTAACCTTTATTCCTTTCTCTAACGCAAATTGAGTTAATTCAATCGATGAAAAATAAGAGGCATTATCAAAAACCAAAGAGTTAGGAACACCAAATTGTGTAATAATAAAAGATTCAATGAATAAAATTACTTGATTAGTGTTTACTACTCTTAAAGGTACAGCCTCTGCCCATTGAGTAAAATAATCAGTTTTTGTTATGATATACTTATGTCGTGAAGAAGAGGGTGGGTTTATCGGACCAACAATATCAATACCCCATTGTTGAAAAGGTCTTTCCACTGTAACCGGCTATTAAGGGAAGGCAGACTTTTTGACTCTACCTGCAGTAATTTGATATTCTTGACACTTTCTGACGAAAGCATAAGAGTCTCTAAATAAAGTAGGCCAATAATATCCAACCCTAATAATTTTGTGAGCGGTAGTCTCACCTCCAAAGTGACCACCTGCAAAGCCAAAATGTAACTCCTTCATGATTGTTTCAGTTTCATGCTTGTCTAAACAACGAAGTAATACACCATCTGAATTTCACCTGAACAAAGTGTTATCAATCAAAAGATAAGGTGTTCATTTCAGTCTAAGTGCTCTTCTTTTCCTAGGTTCAAGATGATCAGGAGCAGTTCATGTTTCAAGAACAGTTCTTAGATATGAATACCAAGAGTCTTGTGGTGGTGGATAAAAATAAATTTCTCTAACCAGCAGATTTTCATCAATGTTTATTTCAGAATCTATTTTTGGAAAATGAGCTGCTTCAGCAGCAAGCTTACATAACCCTTGACCCTTTATCACAGTTGAACGTTTAATTTCCAGGTCATATTCCTGAAGAGCAGTCATCCATGGGGCTTGTTTATCTCCTAAATATTTTTGAACCAACAAATTTCTTACTGCAGGAAATGGAACAATCACCTTGGTTCTTGACTTAAGAAGATAAGGACGAAAGTGTTTAACTGCTTTAAAAACAGCAAAGGCATGTTTATCAACTTCATGATAGTTTAATTCAGTAGCTTTGAAGTTTGAACTCATAAATGAAATTGGCACTTCATTATTTTGCTAATTTTGTTGGGTTAAGACTACTGCGTATGAAATATCAAAAGCAAAGGTATACAAGATGAAGTCTTTGCTAAAATATGGGCTAAGTAAACTAGGTGCTTCTGAAATTGCCTCTAAAATTCTCTAAAATGATTCCTTTTCAGTCAGCCCCCAATTGAAAACAACATCTTTCTTTATCATCATTTGTAATGGATGAACTATTTCTGAGAAACTAGGAATGAATCTCCTAACAAAGTTTATTTTGCCGAGAAATGATTGCATTGCCTTCTTATTTGCAGGAAAAGTTATCTTTGCTATGGCCTATGTTCGTTTAGGATCAATCATGATCCCATGTTTTGACACCACACAACCTAACAAGATTCCTTGTGTAACAGCAAAAATTGTTTTTTTAGGATTCAGAGATACTCCATATTTCCTACAACGTTCAAGTACCTTTCTAAGATGTGAAATATGATTAGGTCTGTGTTTGGAAAACACTGTAACATCATCAAGGTATACAACCATTGAATGATTGATTATTCCTCTAAAAGAAATATCCATTGCTATTTGAAAAGTTGCCCCAGCATTGATTAACCCAAAAGGCATCTTACGATAAGCATATGTTCCCCACGGGGTTTTGAATGTTGTTTTAAGTTGATCATCAAGGGATACTAGGATCTGATTATACCCTGAGAAACTGTCAAGTAATGACAACATCTCAGAACCAGAAACCTTTTGTAAAATTTGTTCCATGGGTGGAACTAGATAATTATCTTTTTCTGAAGATTTGTTTAAATTGCGCAAGTCAACACATAACCGAATATCACCGTTTTTCTTCCTAATGGGAACCAAATTTGCTACCCACTAAGTATGTCTAATTGGAAAGATAATTTTGGCAGCTAAAAGCTTATTTAGTTCTTTCTTAATGGTTGGTTCCAGATTTGGATGAAACTTCCTGAGTTTCTACTAGAAAGGTTTTGTTGCTTGTTTCATAGGAATAATATGTTGCATGATTTGCAGATTGAACATTTTCAGATCATCACACGTCCATGCAAACACATCCTTAAATTCTCTGAATAACTTGATAAATGCTAATTTTTCAAATGCAGTGCAATCTATCGCTAAATTTACAGTTTGAGGATCAGATTCTGTTCCTAGGTTTACAGTTTCATATTTAGGCTATGAGCTGTTAGTTTTGCAATTAGGAATAGCCTTAAATTTATCATGCAAATCATAAAACTTCTCTAATCTTAAAACTGAGTTAGGAGTTAATTTTACCTTTTCCAATGCTTTTTCAATTAAACAAAAATCATTATTACCATAAAATCTCGCAAATTTTCATCACGGGTGATCTCATCGATGGCTGCATCCTTAAAAGTATCCTGGTTTGTAAGGAAATTTAGAATCTGCGCATCATCATAAAAAATACGCCAATTAATGATATTTTCTGGTATAGAAGGTCTAAAAATCAATTCTACTGAAAAGAAACTAGATGGAAAATTTCCGACGGAATTAATCTTGATGCAACATTCGCTAATAAATCAGCCTCTTGATTTTGATACCTAGGAATGGAATTAATGTTGAATGCATCAAAATGAGAAATCAGATTCCATACCTCACGCTAATAATTATGCAGATGCTCAGAATTACAATGTATCGAATTTCTCACCTGTCTAATGATAATTTCAGAATCTCCGTATGTGACCAACATTTTGATACCCAAGTCAATTGCTTTCTTCAAACCTTGAATTAATGCTTCGTATTCTACAATGTTGTTTGTACAATCGAATTCTAACCTACAAGCTATACAAGTCTTATTTCCTTTAGGGTCAATTAACAAGCAACCAGCACCTGCTCCTTCCTTTGACTTTGACCCGTCAAAATATAATGTCCAAGTGGAACTATTTGCAATTACTTTGTTGTCTACAATATGTACTGATCTGATCTATCTACATTATTTACAAAATCCCTGGACAAAGAATCTTGGTGAATATTAGTAACATTCAAAATTTCAAATTGCTGATTTTTATCAGATTTATTAGATTTAAAATTTCCAAAACCAAGTTCCAACATGTAATTTCCCATTATTGAATCTGAATATAAGACTGGTCATTCGGATCATGCATTTTTGTTACCGTATGTTTTAAATACCTCTCCCTTCCAATCTTAATTTGATTTGCTTTTCCATTTTTGGGCAACCAGAGAGTTGACCAATCAGTGGTAAAGAATCCATTCAATTTTTGTGACCAATCCCTGCTCAGGAATAATCCATATGCATGTGGGATATCTGCTACTACAATATCAATGATCTGAAAAATAGAAGGATTACTAGCAAGCCTAATCAAAACATCTTTCATTTCTCCTAAAACCCTCACGTTTGTCCTATCAAGTTGAGTAATTTGTAACTCATATGGAACACACTTAGCGTTTAACCTCCGAAAAACTGACAAAGGCATTACGTTGGTAGATGCTCCAGAATCGACCATGCAATCATGGACGTTTCTGTTAAAATTTTCAAAAGTAAGAAGAAACGGAGGAGTAGTAGACTTTGAGTTCTTACCTATTAGTGATGACTTATCAGCTGTTGTTTTACCCTTGTCATTAAATGTTACATCATTGTTTGAGTTGTTGGCAGCTACGTTTTGTTGAATACTTGAGGATGTAGAACTCATGGCAGAAGTAATAATAGGTCCATTAGGCATGGGGTAAATTTGAAGCAAATCATACATGCTAATGTTAGCTCCCAACGTTTTCAGATCCTCAATTATGTCGTACTGCAAATCTAACTTAGGCAAAGTCTGAGTCGATTGAGTATTTTTAGCAGGTTGAACTTGTTTGCCAGATTGTTGATTATTGTTATATTAACTTGGAGTAGAACTAGTTGATGCTCCAGGAGTATTAGTTGATGTTCTACTTCTAGTATTATATGTATGATGTCCTGTAGGTGGGTTTCTATTTTCAACATACTTACTTAGAATGTCCCAAAAATGACCATTTAATTGTTGAGGTTCTAGTAACTCTTCTTCATTTTTAGACTGTTCATCTTCATCCTGATCTACAGTTTCTTGATTTGAAGAAGTTTCAGATAATGAAAAAACTGCTCGAATGGTGTTAAAAATTTCTTCTTGAATTGCTACATCTGGAGGTAAACTTGGTTTGTTATTAGTAGCAGGGTTGGGTCTAAATTGGTTTCTGAAGTATCCTCTTGAAGAAGAACCTTCAGAACTTGTTTTCTTCAACCCTACAACTTCATTAGTCAATGCTCGGATTGCACTTTGCATCTGTTCAATGTCATATACTTTATCTTTATCCACACTGGATCGTTCAAATCTCTTACGGGCAAAGGTATCAACTTTCCCGCTCCTTTCAGGTTCATAAGATCTAGAGTCTTTTTCAACATTAATGGCCTCTTCAAAGGTTTCGAAAAGTGTTGTCTTGCCAGCTCGTTTAACCCACATCCCTAGATCTTTTGGAAAAGCTGAAGCAAAGTTTTTTATAATGATGTTTTCAGGTGGTTGTGAAGCAGTAGGAATTTTGTTCTTCAATGTTGAGAATCTCTAATTAAAATCTTTGACTCTTTCTTTGCTTTCCATTTTAATTTGAGAAATTTCAAGGCCTAAGGGGGAAGGTGTTTTCTCTTCTCCAAACTTGTCTAGAAAGGCTTTGTTGAAATCTGCCCAATTCATAATTGAAACTTGGACTAATCAAAAATACCACGTTGAGGCTCTCCCTTCAAAGGTTAATGGGAATAAACGACATACTACAACTTCATGTTGAACATTCATTGTTTGAACAGCTAAGATAAATTTATCTACATGTACTTCAGCTGGTTCTTTATTGTCTGGATTAAATTTCGGAAGAAATTTATCTGAATGTTTCGATAATGGATGTTGAGCACCAGGTACATCTACAGTAGTTGTCCTTAGCCATGGGGCTAGTGGGTTTGGTTGATTTCCTGCCATAGGCTTCTCCTTTGAGTCTAAGGAATTGTCTTGATTTAAATGTTTGGGAGAATCAAGCGGAGAATCTGGAGGAGACGGTGGTTGTCCAAAACCTCCTAGATTAAGGAGACCAGGTGTAGTACGTGTTCTAGTAATCCCTTGAGGTTTTCTTCTAGTTCAAGGAATTAAAGTACCAGTTAGCACAATATCAGTCTCTACTGATTCTGGTTCAATTTGAGTTGACTGAGTATGATGTTGTTGTCTTTGGGGTAATTCGTAATCTACTAGTGATACGCCAGTTTGATGAGCACAAGCCCTTGTAAGGATTCTATGTGTTTCTTGTAAGACTTGAAAATTAGCTTCAGGAGTATAAGGTTGATCTCATTCAAGAATGTTCCTTATAGTTTCACTAAATGATGAACTACCAATTTCAGCTTGTGAATCGGTTCGTAGTGGAGGTTGTTGACTGGTTGAAGGTTTACCTTTAGCTTTATTTGTCATTAATCATTAGCTGGCCTTCCTTCTAGCGCCATTTGTTGGCCTAATTTTTGAACCTGTCCAACTTAAGGAGATAAAGCCCACACAAGTGGCTTAGAACAAATCTCGGTGTGTTTGGGATGGAAATACCTCGTAGGTTATGGTCCTACTACTAGTTGTATTTATTCTCTTAAGGAGAATTATAAAATTCAACAAAAATGTAACCTAACTTAATCTACCGTTTTAAAAAATGAATCCTAAAGTTAGTTTCTAAATTTAATCTAACCTAATGTGCTTTCCTAAAGAAAGTCTCATGTTTTGTTCTTGTTTTTTGGATTTTTAATCTAATGATTGTTTTTAGAAAATTTTAACAAAATAATGTAAATGAAAACCTAACTAAGGAATACTAAAAATTTAATCTGAAAATTAATCTAAACTATTTAATTAATTATTCTAACCTATCTCAGTTGAGAGCAACTTGGAAGACTAAATTAATCATCAATTAATCATTTAAAATAACAAAGAATAAAAATGGTAATATCTCAGATAAAAATATCATAAGAGATTATCACATGAATTGCTTTGTTGTATATGCATAGAACATAAAAATTGAAATAGAAAACTATTTCAATTAATTCTATAATGATGTATTAATCAATAACCAATGTTCAATATTAAATATTTGAATTAAAATATGGTATTCATTTATGAAAACACTGTGGACACACCAATGCTATCAGAAATAAATATGAAATATACTATTACTAAATCACAGTTACCAATAACATATTGAGTAAAAGATTCAGTAATATTTAATCAAATATTAATATTGTGCAGATAGAGTAACTTTCAGATAATTTATAAAATTATAATCACAGTACAATTGCATACGTATAAACGAGAAAGTTGTATATCGAAATATGTAATTAAGTTTCAGAAAATGGTAGCCAAACAAAGATACCAGTTTGAGAAATCCAGTCACAATCATCCACGAAGATAAAACTCCAGTAGAGCGATCAAACTAGAAATTGTATAATATTTCAATAAGTTTTTCTCCAGAACTCCATCGACCCCCTATTCAACGATCTTCATAGTTTTTATAACACTAACCTATTGATTACTTCACTAAATGCTATACAACTGACAACTAAAAATATATTTCTAAAACTCCCAACTATCCAACACCTGGATCCTATTACAATCGTTTCAATCTAAAATATTCTTCATTGATGCACCTGGCATTCGATCATCATCATGCTCTTAACTTTGAATAACAAATTCTCCCATGTGGAAAACAAACAACAACTAACTTTGACATCTGGTATCCACATCATCCAGGTTTGAAAAAGCTTCAACATTCGTCGGCAAAACATTAATGATAAAATCAACAAAAATCTATGTCTTTATGACACCCGCAAGAATCAACTGACTGCGTGTAAATAGTCATGAATGGTGGATAAGTGATAAAACATAAATATTAAATTCTTAAATACATGATGAGAAATACCCGTATTCTTTTTACCTGTAAAATCACTTACATCCTAAACTAGTAATAGCCAATATTTTCAACTTGAAAATTGTAATTTGGTAGCCCTGCGAGCCTCGGCCAACTTAGCTTTTAATTTTACAATTCTAGTTTTGTATCGTTCTTCCTGTTGCAATATTTTCTCATTCTCGGAAACTAGGATTTTATTTTTTGTTTTGATCTCGGCCTTTTTTGTTTTCAAATTCTGCCAACGATTAACCCAAGTTAATAATTCATCCTTCAACTTTTTAACTTCTTCATCTTTGCCCAGCATATCAGTTCGTAAATTTGCAACTTCATCTTCTAATACAGAGATTCGATTTCTAAACACCTGCTTGAACATTTCTTGAAGATTCTCATCACTTCTGGCTAGAGAAGATGAAGTAGAATTCAATACATCACGGGAATTCTCAGCCATATCATTCTTTACCTCAGCATTCTCCATCTCAAAGTTTTCATTTTCAAAATCATTGGATCCTAGCAAAATAACTTCATTTTCACTGCCAATTTTAACTAATGGAATTTCTCTTTGTTGTTGAACAACTGCAGGGGTTTCAATTGTTATCGCATTGTTTCTTTACCTTAAGCTAAGTTTTTCATCTAATTAACATGGAAAAATATTAAACAAAAAGTATTTCATTTTCAACCATTTTCAAAAAGCATGGGCATTAATCTCAAACCTAGCTTTAAAGTGTTACAACGTTAAAAGCATTCGAAAAGAGTTGCACCTGGCCTTAATTTTTATAAAATAATGATAAAAATTGGAATGTTTTAGTGGTAATTCACAACAAAGGATCGACCATGTACCTCGCCTTAATGTATCGACCCAGCCCAAATATGAAAAGGATCGCCAAGCAACAAAGCCGCGTCTATAAAGGCACGTCATTCTAGTTATTAGTTATGATGCTATCTTAGAGAGTTCTTTCAAGCAGGAGAAGCAAAACACCTCGAGCTGGTCCACACCACTAGAGATACATGTTGGAGAACGCTGACCGAGAAACCAGGTAGATGGAAGTTCTTATATCAAGCAAGGAAGGGAAAACACTTGGAGCCTGCCCACGCCAGTCCATATACTTGTAGAAGGCAGAGCATGACACTAAATAGATAAACGTTATGTCAAGTCGGGAAAGGAAAACACATGGAGCCAGGCCACACCACTCACGAATCCCATATAGGATAATGTAGAGCAAGCCAAACAAATAAATGCCCACTGAAGTATTGGATGCAGTTGAATCCTCCACATACCCCATAAATATGTTGTAGCTTTAATATGCAAAAAAGTGCTTAAGAAGCTGTAAGTTACAGAATAAAATTGCCACTTAGGTGACTGTGATGCTATCAAATCCATTTTTCAATAAATTCCAATGAATATGTAGGAAAAGACAAGAAGCTAGATTTGATCCTAGTTAATTACAGATCAATAAATTTGATCATAATTAGTTGCAGACCGTGAAAAGTGAAGGGTAATCTCAAGCAAAGATGGGAAGAGGATACATTTGGGAAAAAATAACAGTATATAGATATTTGTAGAAATTGTTATAAATTATTGAGATTTTGCAGATTTTTCATGTTATTGCTCGTATCTAAATTCTACCATAGGAAAATTGTAAACATATTAGATTTGTAGAAATTTTTATGAATCATTGAGATTTGCAGATTGTTCACATTACTTACTCCCGTTGATATAATCTTTCTGGGCCAGTTGTTTTGTAAAATAGGGTACCATAAACCACTAAGAAACAATATACATGTTTAAGGTTGCTAAGCACAAAATGCATCTTTATGAAATGCATGATTGATTTTTAATGCGAGAGTAGTTGATTTCAATACTCAATTGTGTTTATTTGAATAACCAATCGTTTATTTTGTGACACAAATTTGTTTCCTCAAGTGGATTTGATATTCATAGATCTCTTATGACTGACTGATAGATACGGAGTAAGGTTCAGGACGTTGAATTGTGTACATAGTTGAACAGCCGCCAGTGCAAAACTTCCAACATAGGCCTTCCTGCACCGAACCATTTGCTCTCTGCAATAACAACAAAGTTCCAAAATGTGTAGCTTTCAATTACAGATGTCGTTGCTTTATCAGGTATATATAGAATGTGGCATTTTCAGTATATTAACTCTTGGTCTCATTGTTTGATGAATATGTTCTGCAAAGTTTCAACATTGTATATTGTATTAACTTGTTGTTTCTTGAATCTACGAGGGGCACATACAATTGGACGATATTTGTGCACTTGTTCTAACAGCCTTGCAAAGCACCTATCCGCATAATGGAAGCGGAGATACAATACTAAATGAGTAGTCGATGCTGAGACTCTTGAACAATACTAAATACAGTATCTAGGTAGGTGTTTGATGTCGGCAATCAATACCCCACTGGTCAATTGCTCTACCTGATTCCGGCGAGTCGGGGGCGTTTTAGTTAGCCCTTATACAGATCCCTGCTCTAACAGTTCGGAGACTTAACGACTAGTGTGCTGATACGCTCTAATGACTAGTGTGCCAATACACAACTTGATGGAGATTATAAGATCAACCTTCCTGATGTTTAAAAATTATGAGCCCGATCACATCTCCGACCCATTATTCTCCCTTAATTTTGTTGAATATAATAATTCATTTGGTTTGGCACAAAATAGATAGATAGCCATCGCTCATTTAATCCAGTTCTTATCATTCATTTGGTGACTACGTCGAACCCATCGCTCATTTAATCCAGTTCTTATCGACATAGATAGCCACGACAAGCTGGCACATGCAGCATCATAACATGTTAATGGAGGCCATTGATTTATGTATTGCACCCTCCCGAGTTCATAAACCAGACCACAGTCTCATCCTAACTCATTCTACATTGATTTCTTATCGGTTCCTTGTCTACGCTCCTTGTGTAGGCCACTTTCCTACTTCACTATGGTTGCGAACGAAGGTGAAGGTATTCTCATCCTTCAAAACTAGAGGCAATTACGGTAATAAGACCCGTGAATGGCACCTTGCTCCTAGTAGGTGTGGGAATGGGTTTCCTAGCCATTCCCAAGAGAAAAACATGGTTGTCATTGCTCGCCACCTAACTACCATGACCGATGCTCTTCTAGTAATTCGTAACAACATCAAGGATTTCAAGGAGGATACACAGACTCAAATCCTTGAGCTTCGTGACAGGGTCTAGATCCTCATAGACTAGACAAGGGACATAGCAAAACTCTACCGTCTTCCATCGCCTCTGCTAGCTATTGTTGGCCCTAATGGCAGTATTCACATAGGTTCGAACATGGAAGTGGGAAATTATATGCGACAAGAAGAAGACGAGGCTCATGGGTTTTCGATAGTCAAGGAGGAAATCCGTGTTGGAATATTTTATATTCCTTGGAAGGTAATAATGTCTTTGTATTATGTTGGAAGATATCCACAAACTTATGTAAAAGAGTAATACATTATATCCCATATTCATTATGGTAAAATATACTCTTGATATTCATTATTATATAAAGAGATGTTATTATGGAGAATTATATTATCCCACATGTAAAACGTGAGAGTAATTCCTCCTCATCTCTTAGTATATAATAGATTCAAGGGAGTCACATCACTCATCATGATCTATAATTTCACAAGTGTTGCTATATTGTATTGGGGTTATTGGCATTTCTCTCTTCTAAGCTTGATGGAGATATTCTGGAGATAATAGAAGACTACCTTCCCATGGGCATAGCCCAATTGGGTGAACCACGTATATTTGGTGTACTCTTTTCTCTTGTTATCTTTTTGTACTTATTGTTGATATATTATTGTTTTGCATAGATAAGTAAGCTAGTTTAGTTAGATCTTTATCTCTGAGATGGTATCAGAGCTTGTTACTATGATCTAGCACCTTCTATTACTTTCAAAACAATATTTTATCATTTGGGCATTGTTTATTTTGTAGATTTTCTTTCTATCTGGTAGCCATTAGGCTTCTCTTCAAATCTGGGAATATTTCTGCAGTTTTTTACTTCTAACCCTAACCTTGTTGTGTAGATTTTTGTAGAATGTTTTCAAGGGTTTCTTGATTTTATATTTGTAGATCTATATGTTTTTTGGATTCTCCTCCAGGAGATCTATCTTTTGGTTATAAAAAACGACAGTTTTCGTCCAAGTTTGGTAGACATTGTACAGGTTTCCGTGTTCGGCATATTCAAAACTGTTTTCGGCCTTAAACTGGACACTCGCAACTTTTCTTCACAGAGACCTGCAATTACCCGCGACTATTCCTGCTGCAAACCCGCGAATACAGTGTAGACTTGTAGCATCACAGTGTGCAGACCTACATATGCTCGGCATACTCGTGACTGTTCCACTACCGAACCTGTGTTTACTTCAAATTATCAACAACCCTCCCTGTGATGAGCTCGCAAATGCTTCGGCATACCTGCAACCTTACAATGCAGATACCTACCAGTAGCCGCGACTCCTTTACATCGCAACCCGCGAGTAGCCGCAACATTTGCTGAGCAGAACCCGTGAGTATCTTTGTTTATTCGTTGGTTTCCTATTGGCAGACCCGCGAGTGACTTTTCTTGGCATTTTTTTCAAAAAGGTTGTAAGTAAATGTTTTTTTTTCTTTTTACTGTGTTTTCTACAGATTTAGATCAGTACGGTAAAGTATATCAGTTTTTTGTTATTCACTTTATTTCTCTTGTCACTTCTAGCATTTGGGTTTTTTGTCAATATTTCTATCATTATGACTTTAGAAATAGCTTATGTTGCTAAACTTGTTGGTCCTAACTATCTTGCATGGAAGAGAAAAATGATTGATGTTCTCAGGAGTAAGAATCTATGGAGGATTTTTAATGGTGAACACACAAAACCTGTTGATGCTCAAGCTTTGGCTATATGGGAAGATAAATGTGATCTAGCAAGAGGGCTCATTGGTCAAACAGTTGCAGATAGTCTTCATGTAAGTATAGAGGTAGAACACAGCCCTATTGAGGTATGGAAAACTCTTGCTTCTTTATTTGATAAATCTGATGATGTTTTTGCTTATTACCTTGAAAAGAAGATTTATGAGCTAGATCCTACTAACTTTGTTAGAGTAGAATTATATCTCGCTGAAGTGAAAAATTTACATGAAAAAATAAATAATTGTGGTACAAAATACAAGAAAGCAAGCACTGCTCTTATAATTCTTGTAGAACAAAAATTGCCACCTTGTTTTGATATGTTCATTCAAACTAGGAATAGAGCTCTTGAATTGTCTTCAAATACCACAAAACCTACTTTTGATGATTTTTGTAAAGGTTTGATAAATGAGCAAGAAAGGTTAATTGCTTCAGGACAACTAACACCTAATACGACTCTTATGGAACATAATAAGAATCCTAAGAGAAGTTTTAGTAATGTTAAAGGTCCTAATTCACACACTTCAAATCCTACTAATAAATATGGTAATGCTTCTAATGCACATCATGTATCTAGTAAGATGAAGAAAGTGTATCCTCCTTGTAAACATTGTAGTAAAACTAACCATCCTGAAAATAATTACTTTAAATTGAAACATTTAAAAGCTAAGGCTAAAAAGAATGGTTCTAATGCATCACAAGTAGCTTTTTGTGCTTATGTTGTTTCTTCTAGTAATTATTCTTCTAATGTGGAATGGATAATGGATTATGGTGCTTCTAAACATATGACTAGTAATGTTTCTTTATTTTCATCTTATGACAATAATAAAAACCCATCTCAAAAAGTTTCTATAGGTGATGGTAAACAAATTTTCGTAATTGGTTCTAGTAATGTTAATGTTGCTAATGGTCAATTGGAAGATGTTTTTCATGTTGAAAATATGCCCATCAACTTACTTTCTATTTATCGTGCATATAAAAAATGATATAAATTTGAAGCTTGGCCTGATAAATATGTTCTTAAAGATATCAATCAAAATTTCAAAGTAGTTTCTTCTGGTCATGTTGATCATACTGTTTGTTTATATAAATTTGTTGGTTTTAATACAACTAAAAGACAACCTTTTTATTCCTATGTTGTTCATGTTGATGAACTAAGTAAATTATAGCATGAAATATTAGGTCATTTGAGTTATGGTAAAATGCAAATGTTAACTAAAATGGTACTTGGCTTGCCTAATATTTCGTCTACTAACGGTGTTTGTGAAGGTTGTGTTCTTGGTAAACATCATAGATAAATGTTTGATAAAGGTAAAGCTTGGCGTGCTAAAGAATCTTTGCAATTAATTCATAGTAACATTTGTGGTCCTCTTGAAGTTTCTTCTATATCACATGATGTCTATTTTTTTACCTTTATTGATGACTTTAGTAGAAAATCATGGATTTATTTTTTGAAACATAAAAGTGACACTTTTTTTAAATTTCAAGTATTTAAATCCTTGATTGAAAATGAATCTGGTAAAACGATTAAGACTTTAAAAATTGATAATGAGGGGAATTCATTAAGAAATAATTTGAAGTATTTTTATCTCTATGCATTTTTATTATTATTATTATTATTTTTTTAAGTCTCTATGCAATTTTTAAATGTTTTTATGAGAATGATTGTTCGGTTATTACAATCATTGAAGGTCACTTTGTGATGACGTCGTTGTCGGTGAACTTTTAATAATGTGTTATTTATTTTTAATACAACATCAAGATAAAATTGTAATAATCTTTACCTAAAGACATATTTTTAAAAAATATATTGTAAAGCACTCGACTTCTTTTAAGAATAATTCTAATTCAATTCTTTTTTGTAGATATATCTTTAAAAATATATATATGTTGAAGGTTGAAGAGTAGTCAACTTCTTTCCGATTATATTTTTAATTAAATTGTATTTTTACTTTAAAGGGTACGGCAACGTAGGAGTGCAATACAAATTATAGATATGATTACATAACTACAATTATAGTATATAGATAAATTATCCAAAAAAAAATTTATTTGACGATACATATATGATCCTCTTCGAAAACATAAAAAACACATAAAGTAAAAAAATGCATCCGCAATATGGGCAACAGGAAACCATTACAACATGATCCTGTGGACTTGCTTGATAGGCTTCAACGAAGAAATTCCGTTGCCAGAATGGGACTTAAAAATTGCCTGGTGCCTGATTATTATATGGTCGGACGGCCATATAGTATTTGCCCACGGGCTGGTTGGCAGTGATAATAACATCTACAGTCTAGCCAATTGTGCGGCCAATTGTGAACAATCTTACAAATAATTATCGGCTTTTGTGGGGCCATTTGTGTGTTAATTTATAGAATGTATATAAATCTTTAAAATTTTATTCTTTTTATTGGGATAATACTACAAATGGTTAAAAAACATTTGAATTCTACCTCGAACATTCGAAATAGTAGCAAATATTGAAAAAAAAAAATCGTTAGTGATGAATATAGGCTTATGGTATTTATAGAATGTATATAAATCTTTAAAATTTTATTTTTTTATTGGGATAATACTACAAATGGTTAAAAAACATTTGAATTCTACCTCGAACATTCGAAATAGTAGCAAATATTGAAAAAAAAATCGTTAGTGATGAATGTAGGCTTATCGTGTTTTTACTTGACATATTTTAAATATGTAAAAATATTCAAAATAATTATGGGTAGCAAATATTGAAAAAAAATTGGTTAAATGAGGAATGTAGGCTTATCGTGTTTTTACATGACATGTTTTAAATATTACATTCTTACAAAATTGGATTTTTACTTTAATTTTATATAGAATTGATATTTGGAACTTTACTTTAATCTTATATAGAATTGATATTTGGAACAAATCAAATTCTTTACTATTAATTCTCAATAATGTTAATTTAGTCTCATTAATTTTATATTTTCATTTTTTAAAATTTTTATCTTCTTTATATACACATTTTTCCTAGACTCGAATATCTAACTAAAGATTAAATAAAATTGACATTTGGAACAAATCAAATTCTTTACTATTAATTCTCAATAATGTTAATTTAGTCTCATTAATCTTATATTTTCATTTTTTAAAATTTTTATCTTCTTTATATACACATTTTTCCTAGACTCAAATATCTAACTAATTTAAGTAATTGATTGTAGAACTAACTAATTTCCTATATAACATCTATTTTGCATATTTTTAAAGGGTACAAGATGATATACACTATATAAATGATGACATATTAGCATTGGAAAAACTATATCAATGATAGCATATTAACATTAGAAAAACTAAAATTTAAATTATATATAACTATTTAATTATAATTTAGGAAATTGTATATACTTTTAGATAAGTCATTTTTTTATCATCATTTAAAAAATTTTGATTAACAAAAATATAAACAATTAAACAACTAAAATTGAAAGGATTACATACATCCTATTTCCCTCAAAAAAAAAATATATATATATATATATATATATATTATATTTTCAAAATAAGCTTAATCTCCTTGCTGCAAATCCCTTTCAACATTCTACAAAGTAACAACTACTTTGCAAAAACATATTTACTATTAATTACATAATATATTTTTTAATATTATATTACATAAAAATATATTTTAATATTACGTTATATAATAAGAAATAAGAAATATATAATAGTAATATATAACATCATTTAAAAAATATATCTTTATAGAAAATTTTGAAAATGAGAGATAATTTCTCTCTTCTTAAATATAGTATTTTATATAATTAATATCAAAAATTCAATTTTAATCACATTAATTTTATATAGGAAACATTTCTTTTAAAAACCTTAATTAGTGTTATAGTTTATCTCCTTCAAACCCTCGCAAACCAATTATGCTAGATGATTAGTTGTTTGTTTCCTTCAATAAAATTAAGTCAATATGAGTTATATGAAAAAATGTTTATTAGTTTTTTGCGCCAAGAGGCGCTCTATAGCCCAGTAATAGCCCAGTATGGGGGAGATCGTGTAGCATGTGTGGAGTGTTTTTCAAGTTTGTCGAGTATAGTATGAGGGAGATCTTGTAACATGTGTGAGTTTGTCGAGTAACATAACAAAATAATAACAAAATATAATTTGAAATATTGTTTAGTCGGCTATTAACAGCCCAGTATGGGGGAGATCGTGTAACATGTGTGGAGTGTTTGTCAAGTTTGTCGAGTGTAGTATGAGGGAGATCTTGTAACATGTGTGAGTTTGTCGAGTAACATAACAAAATAATAACAAAATATAAATTGAAATATTGTTTAGTCGGCCATTAATAAAAAAATACGTGTATTTTCAAAATATTTCCGAAATGAAATCATTAACTATATAAACAGGCAAGCTAGCATACAAATTATAAAAAAAAATAGCCGCAAAGATATCTTATTTCAAATGATTATTTTTTTAAGAAATAATATTCACATGATGATCGCTATAATATTTACTATTACTTTGTTAATTCGCCTAACTTATGTTGTTTTTAATTGAAATCCATAAGTTTCAAATGAATATTAGCTTTACGTGAATATTAGCTTTGCATTTTTTAATTGGCCTAACTCCTGTTGTTTTTAATTTAAATCCATAAGTTTCATATGAATATTAGTTTTAAGTGAATATTAGCTTTACATTTTTTAATTGAAATCCATAAGTTTCAAATGAAAATTAGTTTTACGTGAATATTAGCTTTACATTTTTTAATTGAAATCCATAAGTTTCAAATGATTGTTTTTTTAAGAAATAATATTCACGTGATGATCACTATAATATTCACTATTACTTTTTTAATTTGCTTAAGTTTCAAATGAATATTAGTTTTACGTTAATATTAGCTTTACATTTTTTAATTCACCTAACTTCTGTTGTTTTTAATTGAAATCCATAAGTTTCAAATGAATATTAATTTTACGTGAATTTACATTTTTTAATTGAAACCATAAGTTTCAAATGATATATTAGCTTTACATTTTTTAATTGAAATCCATAAGTTTCAAATGATTATTTTTTTAAGAAATAATATTCACGTGATGATCACTATAATATTTACTATTAGTTTTTTAATTCGTCTAACTTCTTCTATTTTTAATTAAAATCCATAAGTTTCAAATGAATATTAGTTTTACGTGAATATTGTCTTTACATTTTTTATTTGAAATATTTAAGCTTCAAATGATTTTTTTTAAGAAATAATATTCACTGATGATCGCTATAGTATTCACTATTACTTCTTTAATTCACCTAACTTATGTTGTTTTTAATTGAAATCCATAAGTTTCAAATGATAATTTTTTTAAGAAATAATATTCACGTGATAATCGCTATAATATTCACTATTACTTTTTTAATTCGCATAAGTTTCAAATGAATATTAGCTTTACGAGAATATTAGCTTTACATTTTTTAATTCGCCTAACTTCTGTTTTTTTTAATTGAAATCCATAAGTTTCAAATGAATATTAGTTTTACGTGAATATTAGCTTTACATTTTCTAATTGAAATTCATAAATAAATTGAATTTCATTATCATGTAAAGTGAGTTTTATACTTGCATAGATTTCAGTGTATTGCGTTATTCTGTGGACACATTGATTTCATTAGATGGACGCATAGATTTCAATGTATGGGATTTTTTATTGCATATTTTTTAGTGTAGATGTTATTTTGTGGACGCATTGATTTCAGTGACAGCAAAAGAATGAGAAGAAAACTTGAAACGAAAAACAGAAAAACAAAAATCATTTCGAAAAAGGAAGTTGGACGAAATGAGAGCAGAAGAACTAGAAGAACGAAGAAAACGAAATGCAGATCGACAAAAAGAATATTGAAAAAGAAAGTTAGACAATTTGACAACAGAAGAATGAGAGGAACAAAGATAACGAAACGTTGATTGACAAAGTCTGTATCGAGAGAGAAAGTTAAAGCAGTTGGAAGAACAAAGAAATCATGTTGCAGAACAACAAATAAATCAAAATGTACGAAATGACAAAATGACTGCAGAAGAAGGAGAAGAACGAACAAAACAAAACGCAGATCAACAAAACGAGAACCGAAAAAAAAGTTCAGGCGAATTGACAGCAAAAGAATGAGAAGAACAAAGAAAACGAAACATTGATCGAAAAAGAGCGTATCGAGAGAGAAAGTTGAAGCAGTTGGAAGAACAAAAAAATCAGTTTGCAGAACAACAAATAAATCAAAATGTACGAAATGACGAAAGAAGAAGGAGAAGAACAAAAAAAAAAAGCGCAGATCAACAAAAATATAATCGAAAAAAAAGTTAGGCGAATTGTTTCTATTTTCCAGTTTAACAATTTACTCAATCCTTAATACTTATTACTTACGTTATGACAATCCTCATAATTGTATTTGTGTTTTCAACTTAACCTGTTCCTTACAATGTTGATCAAACTCCAGTTTTGTGTCACCGCCCATGACTGAAACTAGCCTAGATCCAAATCCTAGGCTCTGTCAAGTGCCGAGAGGGATCAAATATCCCAAGGTGCAAACCTCTTCTCAAGTATTGCACTTAAGGAGCTTTTCGAGAAGAGGTTTGCACCTCGGGAGATTTGATCCCTCTCAGCACTTGATAGAGCCTAGGATTTGGATCTACGCTGGTATGTTACAGAGAATAATATTACTTTATCATTTAAGTCCATATTTCCAGAGTACATTAAAGTTCATCCATTATACTTTTAATGGAATTTGGATTAGAATGATTCTCTATTCTTTTGATTGATCTTTATTGTTTTCTAAAACCATCCTTAAGTTGGATTATTAATATTTTGCCTAATTTTATCACTTCTTTTGGTCGTATTTTGGTTTAATTTTCATTTTTTTTTTTATGTTTTGTTTTTTTAACATCAGTGGTTACAAGGTTTTGTAGAAACTTTTACCATTATATTCATCTTTTCTCAATGGCTCATTCAACATTTCTAGATTAGATCAAAACAATTATTTTGTGAGGAACAGTTACCAATGTCTGCATTTGTATCTTTTACTATAATATTAATTTGCTCCTATGTGTGATTAAAAGGGAAGTAAACAACTCAAAATATCTCTTTCTACTGGAAAATTAAGAAGTTGAGGCAACTGTAATTATTTTCCTTTCAGTTGAGTGGTGACTTTATTTAAGAAACAAAATGTTGTCTGTAAATAGAGGATTTGAAGAATCCTTGGTGCCATCCAAAAGACAGAAAATAGAGTTGTCCACTATCTCATATAGTGATGGGCTTCGACGGGCATCCAACTTGGAATCGCCAATCATGTTGCTAACTGGGCACCATGCAACTATGTACACAATAAAATTCAATCCAACAGGAACATTGATTGCATCTGGATCGCATGAGAGGGAGATCTTTTTGTGCAATGTGCATGGCGATTGCAAGAATTTTATGGTTTTGAACAAGAATGCAATTTTCGATTTGCATTGGACAACTGATGGCTTCAAAATTATATCAGCAAGCCTTGATAAGACTCTTCATTCCTAGAATGTTGAGACAGGAAAACAAATAAAGAAAATGGCAGAGCACTCATCCTTTGTTAATTCATGTTGTCCTTCACAACTTGGTCTCCCCTCTTGTGAAATAGATAATGAAATTAAGGTGTGGGATCTTAGAAGAGGCGAGGTGACAATGCGACTCCAAGGCCATACGCACACAATTATAGGCTCAGATGGCTCTTATCTTCTAACTAATTCTATGGATTGTTCTCTTCATATTTGGGATATGCATCCATATGCTTCTCATGATAGATGTGTGAAAATCTTAACAGGACATCAACACGACTTTGAAAAGAAGAACCTATTGAAATGTAGTTGGTCTTCTGATAGAATTAAAGTAACGGCTGGTAGTGCAGATCGTATGGTTTATATATGGGACACAACCACTTGACGTACCTTGTACAATCTCCTACATGCCACACTGGTTCTGTAAATGAGACAGGTTTTCATCCTATAAAGCCAATTATTGGATCATGTAGTAGTGACAAGAAGATATATCTAGGGTAGATTGAAGCTAGTGTTGGATATCAAGTTGTAATTTAGACTTGATTCGAAGTCTAAATATTAAAGTTTTGAAACTCTTTTCTTGAATTTGTGTACTGAATCATTTTCATTCAAGCTATTCCAGAAGTAGGGTTGATGGGTCTTGAGATGTGCCTACCGTAGGGAGTTTACTTATTTTTAGAAATGAAAAATAATTATTCTTACAAAAGGGGTTCCATAGCTAAACTTTTCTAGAAATAGTTTTGAAAATTTACTAGAAATATTTTTGAAAATTTACCTTTAGTGATTTTTCATAAAATGGTTTTGATATTTGTAGTATATGCTTTCATAAATTACAATTTTAGTTAGGTAGTAAGTTTAATTTACACTTTTTGTAAAGTACTGCAATTAAATATTAGCCAAGGATTGTTGCTATTGATTATTATTATGATAGTGATGATGTCCGTGTTCATGATATCCGACTAATGCCTTGGCTAATAATAAATATTACTATTTGTTTTATCTCTTGGGAGGCCCTGATGATTTACGGACTTACTAGATAGTTAATTTTGTAACTCAATGTACATATACATTGTTTCTTTTAATATATATATTATTGTGGTGATATATAATATCAAGTGATTTTGATGTCAGTTGGTCCAAGAACAAACATGATTGGGCATTTGCAAGATAGTATATGTTAAACTTTGTGCAAGGCTCAAATAGACCAATAGGAATTGGAATGAAGGATGGTGCTATGTATTATGTGGGAAAAGATATTAATAGATACAAGTTATAACATTGTAAGTGTAGACTTGCTATTGTCTGAGTTATGATAGTATATGTTTAATTTTATACAAGGTTCAAGTAAACTAATAAGAATGGTAATGAAGCACAATGCAATATACTATGTGGGAAAAGAAATTAATAGATATAAGTCATAACATTGTAACTACAAACTTGCTATTGTTTGAGCTATGTTGTGGGGGAGATATGATTCACAGGTTGAAGTATCAAAATGTTAACCAAATATTTCATAATTAGTTAGCATGAGAAGTACACCATTTTTTTTAACACATTTGTATTATGCACAAAAAGGCACCCTGGTTATACCTCTACAAAGCAACTACAAAGATTGATCTTTTATGACCATTTCCACTCATTGAAAGTATTGTCGCAATTGCTAAAATTATGGTTGAGGTTAGCTTCGTCCAATATACATACACCTAGATAACACAACAGTAATAAAGTTTTCAATCTAACTGTAAAACAAATATGAATTGGAACTTATATATTTTCGTTTCGTTACATACATACATACACACACATATATATATATACACTTGCATTCTCTCTGGAAAGAGTTGACGAATCAGAGTTGCTTTTTTTAGCACTGGCCATCTAGAGTTCCCTAGAAAATTTGCGGATGAATATGTGATATTAAGCAGTCTACTAATTGTAACTGCCGCTCCATTGAGTCCAACCTTCTCGATGTAGTTATGTTGTTGTTGGTGTGCATGTGTTCTTGTCTCTGGCGTCCATTCATTGGTTCCTCACTGCTCTTGCCTCCAACCTGTATTTTCTTTTTTTTCTTGAGTGTCAGTTCATAGTGATTATTCATTCCCTCATCTATTCCCTTACATCCCTGAAATATGGACTCCTCAAATTCATCTGTGTGGACGTTGAAGTATAGTCACGTTGCCTTTCAGGACAGGTTTACCAGCAACTCACTTTCTTCACTTCCTCTTTGTAGACATTGTCTTTTTGAGGTAAAACGTAAGAGGAAGTCTAGTTTGTGAGAATTTTGATCTTCAATGGCCCTCGGTTATCGATTTTAGCTTGATGGACATATCGCATTAACTTCTCAATAGAAACACTTGGTAATACAAAATCTTTCCATGTTGTGGTGGCCTGGTTCTTTTGTTTCTGTAGATTGATGTAAACATTATTGCAGTTTGCAAGACTTTATGAATTCAATATTTGGTATTCTGAGATAATTGTTAGTAGGACTTGGGGTAATTTTTTTTTCTTGTAAACTAAATATTTCTTTCAATTCATCTTCTATCTTCGATCACTGACAAGTGTTTTGAATTGAATCCACAGCCAACAGATGAAGCACAAATCGTTGGGACAAAATTCTACAAGAAAAATACATTTATTTGTTTGCTACTTCCTAGTGATATTGGTTAAGATATGCGAGTTTGTGAAAATCCTCACAGCAGATCTAAGAGATGATGTATACCTCACAAGAGAATAATGGATTAAGCAAGAGAATAGAAGAAGAGTGATACATGCAGTATAATGAGCAACATAATAATATGGTACAGTAGAACTCAGATAGAAGCAATAATACTTCGGTCATACTTAATTATTAATCACAAATGGACATATAAATAATACAATGCATGAGGAATTCGAATGCCTAAGGTGGCAATTCGAATTATCCTTCATGGAGTGATCAAAGGATCACTGGAGTGTCATCGGAGCACAACTAGGTGTCCTCATGATCATCGGAGCACAACTGGAAGTCTTCATCATCATCAGTGGAGTCATCAATGCTCAAGTAACTGTCAACCATCAGTCAAACTAACTCTGGTAGGTGTAACTCAGTGTAACTAAGTGTAACTGAGTGTAACTCAATGTAACTAAGAGTAACTGAGTGTAACTGAGTGTAACTGACTGTAACTGAGTGTAACTGAGTGTAACTAAGTGTAACTGAGTGTAACTGACTGTAACTGAGTGTAACTGAGTGACAACTGGACTGGTAGGTGAAGAAGGGCGAGTTGCTCCCTAAAATCAAGGAAGAAGGGCACATTAAGCAACTGGAGGGCTAAAACTGAATAGTGAGAAGCTCCTGGGGGCTGGCTAACTGAGGCTAGGTGCTGGACTGATGACTGGGATGCATGCAAAATGCATGCAAACCCTAGAATGCATGCAAACCCTAAAAGTGCATGCATGACTGAAAATGTAAAGGATCAAAATACTGGTGGGACTAGGATGGAGTATAGGAATATCCTAACACCCCCCCTTAATCCATCCTGGGCCTTGGTAACTAAGACCAAAGGTCACCCAATACAATGAATAATAACAATCAATAAACCAAGGAAGTGGGAAAATTTCATGGGAAACATACCCCCTCCTCAAAAAATAGACTGTAAGGCACACATAAAAAAATAAAAGCTCCAAACTCAAGCATGTGTGATGCTTGGTCATATGTCTGGAGGTATCTTCTTCTTGGGAAGAAGTGGATCATGCTCAAAAAGCATGTGCTTGTACTTGCTCTTCAGATCGAATGTGATGAGAACAAATCCAACAGTATTAGAATGATCCTTGAACCTGTGATTCGAATCAGCTGAGGTAGGATCAAATTTTTGAATGTGCATATAGTCCTTTGTCTTCTCCTTTGAACCACCATAGGTGAGATTATGCCAAAAAGAACTATTACATGTTTGCTTGAAATCAAAATCAGATTTAAGACTTTCAAAATAGTTTCTTGAGATCTCCTTTGAACTAGCAGGGGTGAGATCAAAAGTATCATATGCATGAGAAATTTTCCCGAGCAGTAATTGCTTAGAACCCAAATTAGATACAAGACTTGAATCATGGCTTCTTGAGATCTCCTTTGAACCATGAGAGGTGAGATCAAAACCAGTAGATGCATGAGAAATTATCCCAAGCGAATGGTAATGGCCATATTCTTCAATGACCTTCTGAAAGCATGAATTTATGATCATATAGTAGTATAAAAGAGATGTTTGCTGAAGAGGAGCGAATGCATTACCTCCACTAGCTGATTTGACCTTTGAAATAATCATGTGATCATGATGCAAACCAACAGACTCTGGTGCAAGAGAGGATTTAGGACCTTCTGTAATATCTAGAGTGTGAGCTGGCACAGAAAGAGAAGAAAGTTTGAGCATGAGCGGAGAATCTGCAAGTTCTTTGTCAACAACTTCAATATGAGATGATATTGGTTCATGATCTGAGAGACCATCAAGAGGAGCGAATGCATCACTTTGTTTTCTTTCGAATGGGTTGGGACCAAGTCCTTCATTCTCTCTGCCAAATTTTCCCTCCAGGTGAGCCCATATCTCTTTTGGAGTCCATAACTCTCTTGGAATTTCAACACCATCACGGTATTTGAATTGGAATCTCTGGTATGCATACAAAGAAAACATTATTGCTGCAAAGTGCATGTATCTTTTATTTAACCAGTCAATCTTCTCTTCAGGGGATTCGAACTCTCTTTCAAAATAACAATAAAAAATATCATGGATCTTCAAGTCTGCTATCATTCTTGGTTTCCATTCATCATAGTTGAGTGGATCAAGAGGAGTAATTCCTGATGAATACATTGAAGCTGTAGAGGACCTGCAAAAAAAATATAGAATAACTGCAACTGCTACTGCTGCACTCGAAATCTTGGTAATAACCTGCAAAAAAACTCTCAAGAATGGAGATAAACAATTCTCTCAACATGCTCTGATACCATGTGAAAATCCTCACAGCAGATCTAAGAGATGATGTATACCTCACAAGAGAATAATGGATTAAGCAAGAGAATAGAAGAAGAGTGATACATGCAGTATAATGAGCAACAGAATAATATGGTACAGTAGAACTCAGATAGAAGCAATAATACTTCGGTCATACTTAATTATTAATCACAAATGGACATATAAATAATACAATGCATGAGGAATTCGAATGCCTAAGGTGGCAATTCGAATTAGCCTTCATGGAGTGATTAAAGGATCACTGGAGTGTCATCGGAGCACAACTAGGTGTCCTCATGATCATCGGAGCACAACCGGAAGTCTTCATCATCATCAGTGGAGTCATCAATGCTCAAGTAACTGTCAACCATCAGTCAAACTAACTCTGGTAGGTGTAACTCAGTGTAACTAAGTGTAACTGAGTGTAACTCAATGTAACTAAGAGTAACTAAGTGTAACTGACTGTAACTGACTGTAACTGACTGTAACTGAGTGTAACTAAGTGTAACTGAGTGTAACTGACTGTAACTGAGTGTAACTGAGTGACAACTGGACTGGTAGGTGAAGAAGGGCGAGTTGCTCCCTAAAATCAAGGAAGAAGGGCACATTAAGCAACTGGAGGGCTAAAACTGAATAGTGAGAAGCTCCTAGGGGCTGGCTAACTGAGGCTAGGTGCTGTACTGATGACTGGGATGCATGCAAAATGCATGCAAACCCTAGAATGCATGCAAACCCTAAAAGTGCATGCATGACTGAAAATGTAAAGGATCAAAATACTGGTGGGACTAGGATGGAGTATAGGAATATCCTAACAGAGTTACATTTCAAGATCTGAATGTTTATTTTATTGGATTCACAGAGTTCTCATGCAGAATTTTAGTTCAGGGTTTCAGATTAGTAAATCAGAGGTAGGATCTAAATGTCTTCATTTCACAAATTGGGTATCTCAGGACTAGTTTCACAGCATAAACTCCCTTGGATTCAATATGCATTTGATTTCAAAGTGAGAAGTGGATATGGGGATAGATTCATCATTCCTTGTTGTCCACTTGAGGTCCTCATGAGAGAGATTGCCTCGGGTGATAACAAAGCTCTTGGATCGTCATTAGACCTAAGATGTTTACTATGAAAATGCCCCATTAAAATGTAGGAGTTGACATGAATATGGTCACCTTAGTCAAGTTTATTCAAAGGTTTCAATTGAAGAGAATTATGAACAAATATTTAATTTGCAAGGTAGGGAGAAATTGCCAAAGACAAGCAATCAATACAAAGAAACTACTATTAGTAGAAGCAAAACCCCTTTAAATCCCCGAACTTAGAACAAGAGGAGGAGGACGTTGTTGCAACTTGCAAGTACAAGAAAGATTATCTAATGGAAGAGAGCTACAATGGCTTAAGAAGTATGATAAAATTTGAAATAGGAGAAAGAGGGGGAAAATGTAAGTGCTACAGAAGGAGAGATTCAGGGAGGAATAATAGTAGAGTCGTAGACAAAAAACTAGGTGTTGCCATCGGAATTTTTTTTTTTAACAAAGGACAAGGAATATCCCTAGAGCACTTAGCAACTTAGCTATATTATTAAGTAACTCTAAAATGCTCAGTAATCCCATCAAGCTGCGTAGATGATCCCATTTGGAGTAACAAAGCAATAGGTTATGCAAGATTCATTTTCATTGTTCTTCAGTAACCAGATGTTCTTCATGTGAAGTGCTACTAAAAAATGCACATACATAAATTACCAAAAGAAAAGGAAACACTAAAAGTATGCTTTAAGATTGTAATCATTTGTAGGATGCTTTCTTCTCCACAATCTAAGATAAGAAGCCATCGATTAGAAAAACAACTACTTTTTGTCACTATCCATGAAATCTTTGCACAACTATATTTAAATTGTAAAAATCAATGAGGTGTATCAGACATTAGAATAAAAAGTAGAGCCTTAAAAGAGTTACTCATTTTGTGAAATCATTTTTAAAACATTCATTCTTGTAACTATATTTCTTCCATTTTATTTTTTAAAATAAAAGCTTCCACCTTTTATCACAATTAGGATAAAACAAAATACTTTGATTTATAAGAGAATCACAATGTCTTTCTAACAAAAATTAAAGAATCAAGATGAAGGTGATTTACTCTTTAATTCTTTCAAAGTAGTTCAAATAGTATATACCTTATATGCAAGTTTTTTGAGCTTCTCTTGCTCCATTTTTTGCAAATATCAAAGATACCTTTTCAGTTAAAGATAAGGTATATTGCAATCATTACTACTACAAGTAAATTACCATAGATTAGGGGAAACATATATGGTAAGATGACCAGAAGTCAAAGTTAAATGTCAAATGGCTACCCTTTACATTACTTTGTAATGAATTGTCAATTTGTCATCACACCAAATAAAAGTTTATTTATTAAATCTTGTTTCATTATTTATTTTCAGCTGGACAAGTTCAAGGTTCATACATAACTCCATGCTTATTAAGCAACCATGCTTTTACTATGGCTTGGTAAGTCTACACTTTCCACTTTCATATGCTTGGAGATCCATAAGAATATAAACAAAACCATCTTCTTAAGAATATAATGTTTCCATCTCCATCATCTTCCCATGGTTAGAGACAAGCCCACAGAGACATATCACAATGCATCTTTCCTAATTATAAAAAAAAAAAATCCTCACACAGGCTGATATTGAAAACAGGGTGAGAGAGTTTAAAGGGTCCTGAAATGTCTTAAACTCCATTTTCATTTCTTTCATTGAGCTAGACTTCGCCATTGAGATATTTATTGACTATAGATTATGCGATAGCTTATAAGTACATAAAACATTCTAGACAAAAATAATATGTATGACATATTAGGATTCCGCTAAGTTGCATTGAAACAAATATAAAGAGGATAAATAAATATGGTAAATTTTTCAAAATGCTAGTTACAATATATATAACATAAAACCAACAAAAAAATAATTAATATTTATACCCTACTTTTAAATCATATCGGACATAATTCAATTATATGATTTAAATATTAAATTTAAGAAAACCCAGAACTTGGATTCTATAAGATCTAAACATTTAGGATAATTTAGGTTATAAATTTGGCAACATGTTTATCAATTAGTACACTTGAAAAAAAGTGAGAGAGTGTCCCATCTTCAACTATTAAATTTCATAAATATTACTTTTTATATTATTAGGATATAAAGTTATATTAAAAATATTATCAAATAAAAATTGGAAAAATAAAATAATGTTTTTAATGGGAAAAGTAATATTATAATTACATTTTGAGATGGACTTTTATGATATTTGAGATTCTTAAAAGGGTTCAAACTTGTTGTGAAAGAGAGAAAACAATTTTACAAGATTGCATGCCAAAGAAACTATTCAAAAAAACCACACAATAAATTAAGATTAATTATAAGTTGTTGAAAGATAGATAGAACATCACACTAAATAACAATACACATTTTTGCAATTATTTCAAGATCAATGCCTTTTATTTTACAAAGTATTCAATAAAAGAAATCCTTATATCCCTTCTTGTAGTGAACTTGTGTATATCTCCCTCCAATAATGTATCCCTTTTAATAGTGAGGAGATAATAAATAAAAGAACAACACTAAAATATATTTCCTGAGGAAAAAACATAATTCCTCTTTCCACTTAGCCATTGAAATAGATTAATACAGATGGTTCATTATGTAAGGCATGGGAAGGCTCATTCCCATTAAATTAAGGCATGCATTGTCAAGAATTTTGGAAATTGATTTATCTTTGTTTGCTTGGGCTTTTTGAGGACATCGAGTGTTTACTTCACTTAACTCTTTCTTAGATAAGGGTTTGTAAGGAGATAGAGGTTGTATTCGCTTCACTAATTAGACATGAGGAGATGGAGGGTTGATGAACGCATAGAGGTGGAACAATACAAGGTATATTGATGAACAATCAAACCTTGCATCTATAGACTATGTGTAGTCATATACTTTGTTATTTATCCTTGGTCAAGGATGCATTGTTCGATGCAACCTTCTCTTCACATATTTCTCAATTACCACATTTCTTGGATATTAATGCTATTGTTGGACCACATGGTTTGGAACTAGGTCAAATATGAACTTTCTTAGTCAATTGCTACTACTCTTGATATTTTCATCTTCAGAATTTGAACTGTTATACAATCATTATTGTGGTTGGACAACATTTTGTTATGGTTAAACCCTATACTAAAGCTTGTTGAGCTCTTATACAATCATTATTTTAATTCAACAACATTTTGTTATAAGTCTACAACATATTGAATCCATCCTTAACAAAAGGAAAACCTAAGAACTTCCTTTTGGCCTCTTTTTAAAGATTATCTGAGCGGTTTCATCTAGTTACTAGTAACTTCCTAAATCCTAACTAAGGCTCTAACTGACGGCGGTTGACTCAGGAGTTTCCACGAATCAGAGAAAATCTAAGAAATAAATGAAAATATTGCTAATTCTCAAAGAAATGACTTTTTCTTTATATTGGCTGGGTAGTTTTCTTCAACTTCACGAAGGCTCTAAATAACAAATAATTTCTTAAGAAATTTACATTATTTGGCAAATAGACAATAAATACAATTTTTAAATCTTCGTCATTTTATCAGGATTTTGCGCAGGTCGAGTCTCCTAATAGTTAAGCATTTGGTCGCAATGGGGTATGCTTTTCCTGGTGGGGTATGTTTTTCCTAAAGGTCAAGTCTCCTAAGTTTTAAGGATTTGGTCGCGATGGGGTATGATTTTCTTGGCGGGGTATGCTTTTCCTAATAGTTAGTAATAGTTAGGCAACTAGTATAATTGTCAAGTCCCGACAGGGTTTGATTTTTGTTTTTCAAAGGTCAAGTCTCCTATTCGTTAGGCATTTGGTCATGATGGGGTATGCTTTTCCAAATAGTTAGGTAATTAGTATGATTGTTTGGTTTTGGGGAGGTTTGATTTTTGTTTTTGATGATGATGATGATGGTAAAGATTAACGATTATTGAGACCATTTGGTGTATCGGACCTTAAGAAAAGAGAAAGGAATTATTTGGAATTATGTAAAATTTAATTCCTATGATTAAAAAGTTGAGGAAGAAGCGTTCCTAAGTCACCGTAGTTTTCACAAGTTAGAAAATCTTGGAGACTAGAATTGTAGCAAAGATTAGGAAACTGTGATCGAATGTGGGTATACGCAAAGCACTGTAAAAGAAAGTGAGACTCGTCCTCAACATTCATTGACGTACAAAGATGGAAAATCATTTTCTCCCATAGTGTTTTAAGAATTGACTAGCGCCCTATTTTGCTATGAAGCTCATGAGAGTTCATTCTTATCTTGGCTATATTAATCTTCTTCTTAAAACTAGTTAAGACAAAGAGATACTTTTGATCTTCTAGATTATGATTAATGACTTCCTTGTAATATCTTAATTTTTTTTTAACCTCTAAATATTTCTCGTCCCACATCTCACTTTAAACTTAGAAATGATAGTATTTTTTAGGTTGTTGATATTTTGCAAAGTGATATTTTCGTCAATTCCCCAATAACTTAACCATAGTGTAATTGCCATGTGTAAAATGATAAAATGCTTGAAAGCAATGATCTTATTAATTGCAATCACAACATATTTACATTGTAGGCATTCATTTTCTCGTCAAACACTACTTAGCAGACAACGGTTTGTATCATCATGACCGTACATCTGTCGTTTGAACTATTCATCATCAGCCATCCATTTGTGGGTGAAAATATTACCCGTGGTTGGCACTTGTTTCTCATGTTTACACTTATCCTTCAACATTCCATAAATTGGGAACGGCATTTTACATTATTTCGTTAATATAAAAGATTAACATAAATTGGTAAGGGCATTTACATTATTTCATAAATTAAAATGTATAAATTAGAAAGAGCATACATATGATATTTTGTTTTATGGGACAATCGACGTTGCCACTCATTTGATGCACTCGATTTATATGTTGGAGGGTCTTTAAAAGTGAGTTCAATCGTATGTTTCCAATGGGAAGCCATAAGACTTTGGTCATGTATGGTTACATTTTTTACAAAATGAATAATTATGGATTAAAGAACTTTTATGAAAAATTAGTATTTATATAAGAAAAGTAATGTGGAGACTTTGAATGATAGTATGGGTAAGCGTCAATTAAAGCATTATTTGTGGGGTAATATATCTTTTTCTACTTGGATTTTTAAATATTATTTTTCACTTATATTCTTTTCATGAGATCTTTTGGATGTGGGTTGTTGACTTCTTATTATAGGAAACATTCTTCTTTGGCTTCCCAATAAGGAAACATTCTTTTTTGATAAAATTTGACATTTTTTTTTTATTGTTAGTGTTGCATGCCTTTGTATGTATTTGGTTATATGTAATTATGTATTTAAACGAGAGATTTTTATTTGTGATTCTCCCTTTCATTAATTTTGTATCACTACCATTCTCAATTTTTATATAACTAATTTAATATGAATATTTATGAGTATTGGTGAATGGTGATTTTGTTATGAATTTTATTTATCATTATATAATTCTTTATAATTAATAATTATAATTTTATGTTGAACTATATAAATGTGAAATAATGAATTTAAAATTTTTCTCTTAAATAATTATATTGTATAATTATGTTATAGTTTTAATGTTTTATGAATATAATATTTTTAGATTATTTATTTTTTATTTTTATTGAGTATGTTTGAAGAAACCATTGCTGAATAAAGAGTCTTCTTCTTTTAAAACAATGACTTATTTAAAAAAAATTAGAAAGTATGTCTCTTCTTTTAAAACAATGACTTATTTTAAAAAATTAGAAAGTATGCCTAGCCACACTACAATTTATGGTAGCCTTTAACATATATCCATGGAATTTAAAAAGATGATTAACTTTATGAGAGCCTTTCAATTTTTCAAGCTTAAATGTTTAGCTTTGGGTTTCAAAAATAGAGGTCAATTTATTTGACATTATGTTAGATTTTTCAAATATTTTGTTTGAACTATGACAAGCATAGCTAAAGATTGACAACAATTCATATTCAAATACTTTAGTGGGTGTAGAGTAAATTCAAATACTTAAATTATGTTCTTTAAATTTTTTTGGTTTGTAAAATTTTTTTGTTTCTTGGCACTCTTTATCTTAAACCTTGTAGGGGAATTGTAAACACATCATCATACTAAAAGCACTCAACTATTGGAGAAAACCCATTCAAATTTGTAGAGGTTTTAGTTCTTTGAGAGATAAATTGTTTTAACATTAAGCAATCAGAGTCCAATTGAGTCAACATTTTCAATGTCAACTTAGTAATATGCAACTTGTTTGTAAATTACTTTCATTTCTGTATAGATTTGTGATTAGTTAATTGGAATTAGAAAATTAACTCTATTTGATTTGATTTTACCTAGTCACATTAAACAGTAGACAAGGCCCTAGGCATCTATGTTCTTATTTTTATAACTTCCATCTTATAACCAAAACTATTCGCAACGTCCGAGACATTGCTACCTCGTCCATAATTAATAGTTACACAACTAGTGTGATTATTTTTTTTGGGCTAGTTTCGATAATGATAATTGCAACTAGTACTAATAATAATATTAATGCAACTATCATGATTACTAATAATAATATTAATGCAACTATCATGATTGTTTAGTTTGCAACTATTATGTAATAATTGAGATGAGTACTATTAATAAATGGGTTTGGTTTTAAAACAAGGTACACTCCCTCATAATAAATGGGTTAGGATTTCAAACAAGGTAAACTTCCGTTTCTGAGTTTTGGTATGGCCTAGTTGTTTTGGTTTAGGCTAGGCCATAACCAATAGTGATAATTGTGACTAGTACTAAGAATAGTAATATTAAAATAAGGTAGCATGCAACATGGTAAAGAAGTTTGGTGAGCTGAATCGAACACCATCTTCACAAGCAACAAGGAAGACGTTGACAATCTCTATTTGAATGACTAAAATTTTTATGGTTTGTGAAGCCATTGTGCCTGCGAGGTACCTGCGAGATTTGTACTAGTATGTCCTGGAGCTCATTAACTCATTGTACTAGTATGTCTAATTCCATGGTCGACACAGGTTAAGATCTGGAGATCAATTCCGACACTGCTTCGGTGCCTGAACTCCATAAATCTCTTCTCTCGAACAACACCTGAGATACATTGAAATCCATAAATATCTTCTCTTGAACAACACTTGAGACACATTGAAATCCGAGCTGGCTTGGATCGTCTTCGTGGGGCTAAGAGCAACAGTTCCTACAGTCGCGCTATAGGCAACCAGCTGCATGGGATGTCATAAAGTCGAGGTGATGAAGTTTGATTCAAGTGATGATACACTTCTTTGACTCCTCTTTAGGTGCAGTTTCCATGATGTGCATATATACGTTACTGGTGATGCTTGGTAAATTTGGTAATTGGGGTTAATTGCTTCACTAAGAGAGTTTAAAACCAACTTCTCCTCCTAAAATGGTACCTACTTCTCTCTCAAAGTTGCATTTTCATACTTGAAAACTAACTTATCCTATGAAGGAAGGTCATAAAGGTCACGAAAGAGACTCAAAGGAAGGGCACAACCCCATATTGAGACAATTCTAGGCCAATATAAGAAAGACATAAGAAATGAAATGAAAGCAAATCCATCTCCATTAAATGCAAACTCACCCACCCACTCTTTAACCACATGAGAAAGATTCAATCAAGTGGGAAAGTTTTAATAAGTGGGATACGAATCTTTGTTATTGCATATATAATAACAACCACCTATTCTAGGTCACTTATCTAAGGGTACACATATCTTAATACGCCTATTAATAAAAATTAACGACGATTTGAAAAAAAAATTAACCCTCAAAAATATGTTCTAGATAAATATTTACTTGTTCTTTGAGACCATTTCTTTGAGACCATTTGCTAAAAATTTTAATAAGTATTTGACGTGCAAAATACCTTTTGAAGAACATATCCCGTCAAATTCCAACCCTGGCTGCCACTATTATTGAGGAAGAAGAAGTATGAGAACCGCAACTTGGAAGATGCCACCACTATTGTTGAGGAAGAACTATGATAAGTATAACTCTCTCACAGCTCGAAGAATGGGCTATGGAGCACGATAATGCGGTGGACGGTAAAGCGGTGCATCAAAGAATCCATGCATTTAGTTCATTTGTCATATTTGCAGCATCAGCGCGAGTCATTATTATTGTTTGTCAGGTCATTATTGCATAAGGTGATCTTTGCATATTGCATAAGGTGATATTGCTAAAACTTACGTTATGCTTTCACATTTTATGAGAGATCGACAATAAGACATCGAAGCCAAATTAGTCAATTGTATGTTACAAAAATCTAAGTTCTTTTTAATTTTCAATGTTATAAAATAAATCAACATAGTTTAAAAGTACAAATTATATGAAGGTCAACTCGAATTAATTGATAGCCAACACTAATCGATTACCATAGTTACCCTAACCTTCTAATAATAAATAAGTTAGAAAGTAGAGTCATTTTTTTAAAAATAAATAAGTTAGGATTTAAAAGAAGGGAGACTCATTTTTTTTTAAATTAAAAAGTAAACCATTTTAAAGAAAACAGTGATTTTGTTTTACTAAAACAATATACAAGGATACTCCCTTTTGTTAAAAATAAAAAAGTAAATCATTATGATTTGGGTTGATCCATGACGCTAGTTTATGATTTTTGGCGAGCGAAGTGCTAAACATTTTTGTTGCGGATCCTCGATTGAGGTCTTTTAAAATATATTTCGATTGAGGGTTTTAAAAGACCTCGATTGAGGGATTTAAAAGACCTCGATCGAGGGTTGAAACAAGACCTCGATCTAGCTTTCAAAAGCTCGATCTAGCTTTTCAAAAGCTCGATCTAGCTTTTGAAAAAAATAAAAAAATGCCCGCGACTTGTTTTTTAGGCCCTTGATCGAGCAAATTTGCTTGATCGAGGGCTTGAACATACCTCGATCGACGTCTATGTAAAAACATCGATCGAGGTATTTTAAATACCTCGATCGAGGGCTTAAAAAACAGGCCGAGAACCCTTTTCACTGCAGAAAGAAAGTTGTGTTTGCCTTTCAGAGGCTTAAACTATATCATTAAATGTACATTAATGGGCGGACTTGATACGATTGGATTCGTCAATGAATCTTCTATCCATATACATAAAATTTACGAATTTTTATCTTCCTATGTCTTTTGTTTTAAATTTCTACTAAAACTTGCCCTAAAAAACCCCGTTGACAACTTTGATTGAGCTCAAAAATAAATCAAGAACATTCAAAATACACATCCAAAAAATTTGAAAAAATACACAAACACTAGATAAGTGCATCCTCTTCAAAATGGTATTTTTAGTTTTGCAAATTATGTAAACAATCAAAAGATTTGGTGCACACACACATGTGTGCAAAATGCGGCTGAAATATTCATTAGTCAGTTTTGAAAAATAATAATAAATATAATTTTTCGAGAAAAATTAAAAGAAAAATATGTAAGCACTAGTGCATTCTGTCTAGATCATGTTCACATATTTCATTTTTTAAAATTATTAGTTTAACATTAAATTATTGTGCACACACACAAACTACTTGTTAAAATTGCTCTTTAAATTTTTAAGTACGCACGTTTCATTAAATGAAAATTTGACACGATAAATGACATTAGTATATTTCGAAAAAAATATCATTGGAAAACCAACATAATTCTCTACATTTCGTTTTTTAACCGCATGTCAAAATTCATGTGGCAAATATGAGTTTCGAGGGCTTCAATTTAATACATTAGTAAAATTTCCATTTTTCATCGTGATATTTGGCCAAAAATAGTTACCCATCTTCATGGAATCACCCATTTTTATTATAAAGGAAACAATGATTTTATTTTACTAAAGCAATATAAAGTGATTAAAGATATATACCAAGGACATGGTGGAAAGGGGTATGATGGCATGAGGGATAAAATGGTGCAAAAGATACATTGAAAGACAAGTGAGTCAGGTTATGATGGCATGAGGGAAAAATGGTGCAAAAGATACATTGAAAGAAAAGTGAGTCAAAATCACATGAGGATTGAGATTAAGCAAAGTTTTTTAGATATTCGACAATAACCATGTCAATTTTGGGGAATGATAATTTAAACCTCTCTTGAATCAATATGTGACCAATCAACCTTTACATCATTGTGTGCAAACTTGAACAAGAACTGTTTACCATTGATAATTAGCCCAAAAGTTTCATTAAATTCATTCACTTCCTAATTGGTGGAAAATCCAAGACAACGTGAAGCTAGTTAAAAATCTAGGCTATGCTATCGAAATTAAGAGTTTAGGAAGACTTCTCAATAAAGGGGAATTAATCTATGCCAAAAATTTGGATGCACGGGGAATCTTGACAACTCTTTTCTAGCTATTTTCCATTGACCAAAACTATCATCAACAACCCATAAATAATAAATGAATCTGATAGTTATTCACTTATTATTCTGTTATCTTTTCTACTTTGGTTACTCTCTTTTCCTATTAAATATATTCACATAATCATTATTCTTTTCTTCAAATGGGAACCATACACTTTTGTTTTAAACTCAAAGTGGCATAGACTTTAACCATGTGTGAAGAATGTCAAATGCTTTTAAAATTAAAGTGGCATAAACCTTAACCATGGTGTGACAAATGCCAGATGCTTTCAAGTATGCCCTTGATCTCCGAATGAGAAAAATGGGGTTTCAACTCTCATCTCTAGATGTTCATGAAATTTGATTTTTTTTGTAGGTTCTCTTCACAATTTACTTATTTTATCTATCAAAGTCAAGGGAACTAAGTGAAAAAACTACTTCTGTTTTTGAGAGCATATTTACACTAAGACCAAGATCCTACAAATGAAAATGTCTTTTTGTGACTATAATTTCTGGCTAAGGATTAGAGTGAGAAAATTATTCTCCCCTGAAATCTTGAGCATCCAATGCATCTTGCCTCTACTTGTTTTCTTCTTCTCTCTTTGTTTCCCTTGATTCCTTCTTCTCTCTTCTTCCTCTTCTTGAGCCCTCTAATCTACTTCTTTCTTTTTTTATTCTTCCTCTTCTATTTTGTGTGCTTCTTCTTGAGATCTTTTCTTCACTTTTGTTTTATTTTTCCATAGTTTGTGGTGTTGCTTCCCTTTGCATTTCATGGGAAGTACCTTGTGATTCATGGTCTTTTTTGTGATTTTTCTATGCTATGGTCCTTTTCCTTTTCCCTATCCTACTTTCTAATTCATTGAATGATTTGGCTCTAATGTAGACTTCTTCATCTAGCCAAAATTCATCAACATAAGTCCAAAGGTAACTATGTTCTTGGCAGGGAAAATTTTAGGGGTGAAATTTAGCCCATGGGCTATTTTTTGACATTTTTTCCCCAACAAAGATTCGCCAATTTTCCTTTTTTTTTGAAAGAATGATTCACCCAAATTCCATGGGATAAATGTTTTTACTCTAAAAATCATCAAAATTGCCCCAAAACTATATAAAATCCTTAGAAATTTGAATATTTTTACAAAAAAATCACTAAACATTTTATGGTTTCACATTTAAGAATTAGTAAGATTCACCAAGGTTTCTACACTTTGAGAAAATTATGGATCCATAAAATTTTCCCTGGTTCTATGTAGTGGTGTTATACCATTTTCTAGTGATCGTTCCTTTTAAACCTACGAGCACCAAATTGAAAAACATCAAGCGCTAGGGATACTCCAGTTTTGTCTTTGACAGAATTCATACTATATCTTGCAAAGATTAATGGAAATGGAATCCATGGAGATTTCTTTGCTTTTGCTAGCATTGCTCCAACTTCATTTATGTATTGGACATCCAGTACACAATATATTGCAATATCACCTTGTCGGTGATGAACTTAGGGAGGATGTGTCGAGGTTGCATGGACCTTTATATGCACAAGTATGTGCATTGGTCAATGAGCTACCAATCACCCAACTTAGTTACCACCTTCAATGCTTCATCCAACATGCATTTTCTTGGTTCCCTATGGATCACTATGTAAAGTGGAATTACAAACTCTTCACATATTTTCTTGTAGCTTCTAGTGTACTTATGATCCAATAACAATTAGCAATATGCATGAATTGGGGGTCCTACTAGGGACCACTACAAACCCATACTTGGAAAGTTGTTTGAGGCACACACAATGTCCAAGAGGTTTGAAGACATATGGAACTTTGATGGTTGTCTTGTAGTTACTTCCCTTTAGTTAGTGATGGCTTCAAGCATGTTGATGGATGAGACAGATTCCTAGTTGAATCCAGTGCCCAGTGTGTTGATTTGTTGTAGTAGAGACACCCATGATTTTCATAACTATGTGGCATCAGGTTCTCCATGTAACCCACAAAGAAGTGTTGAAACCATCTTGAATGGTGGCCTCAAATCTTTTGTTGATTAAATATCACTATCTCTTGACTCGAACCTCTTGTCTTTTACCCATCCCTTTTAAAAAAATGTGGGATAATCTAATTCGAGGGCCATAATCCAATATTTAGTCAAGTTGACTCCGAATCGGAAATTTGTAGTAGCTACCTAAAGAAGATGGCTGAAATGAAGCTATTGTTACACCATTCACACATTTGATCACCCTATTATCAAAAGCCACCTTAGGTAATAGCCATGAAGTAACTTCTTCACAAGGAAAGATGAATCATCCTAGTTGTTACTATATAAATACCTAACCTCTTGATGTTTTGATAAATCCCAAGATCGTCCTTTTCTTCTATAGGGATATCTGGTTACTGATCTTCATTTTTTAACCTTTGGTAAATTTCTCCCCATTGATATGTAGGCTTTGTTTTGGAATCAATATTAGTATCATTGTATTATACTCCAAGGAAATACTATTATTCCACTTCCACCATTTCGTCTAATGATGAAACCTCTTGGACTACCTTCAATTATTTTTGTGTTCTCTTTTAAGACATTTTGTGGTCTTGCATCTCAACATCATTGTCATCATAAATTATTAACATGGCCAATAAGCAAAAAATCATCTTTAGCTCTAGAGATAATGAAACTTCAATTCTCACTATTAGTATGATGGGCAAATAACAAATAGTTAAACATCTCAAACTCTTCCATAGCATTAATAATTACTCAATGTTCAAAGATGTTCAAATTACTCAGAAAATTAAGGCATCAACATTTTAAAGATGCGTGTATTCTTCATTAAGAAATCCAAAAAAAATGAATGGATATTATCATGCCCATAATGGAATCGTGCCAACCAGAACTAAGGGGTGAGTTTGAAGTCACAGTTTGTGCAAACGTATAGTGATTATGTAAAGGAATTCACGGCATAGGTTCGACTTGATGAGGCCTGTGTTGTAGATGCTTAAGTTTGGGGAGCGAATTGGTCAAATGAGGTAGCAATCAATCTGTTAAATAAACTTTATTCATTACCATGCATTAGTTTTTTTTGGCCTTCGCTTACCTTTTTCATGTCGTCTCATTTAATCTTATATCGGGTGCTTCATTGAAATTTAATTGGGTTATCATTACCAAAGAACACCCTTTGAAGCTCTGACGCTTGTTAAAGTCATGGATTGTGCCCATTAACTTTGTTCCATTCGTTGAGTCATATCAATTGGACTAAGGGTAAGGTCTTATCAATTTTTCAGTTTCGCATGTATAGTATTCCCCATAGTAAGTGCATTTCACCTACTATAGGGATGACCCTGATCCAAAATATGAACCATATAAAAAGATACCCAGTAAACTAATCACAATAATACTAGTTTTAGTAGCTAGCAATCAAAGAAGGATCCTTCCAATGGTTTCGGCAACTGTCACTCACTGTCGCCTGCCATATTCCTTCAATTATTGGTGCATTTGCCTTACCCTTACCTTTATACCATCACCCACCCTAGAAAGGATATTTAGTGCTGCCCAACCCATGCCATGACCTTTTCTTATAAGCACCGGATGGATGGTTATCCAGATCAATCACAGACGGATATAACGAAGCTCCCTTCTACCTACTCTTTTTTGTTACGGGGATGCTCCTCCCATGCTACTGCTGAAGAACCAAATTCATTTCACTCTTCGATTGTTATTTATATCACTTATGAATAGATGGCTGGGGTGTGAGGACATAATACCACATTCAATTATGGAAAATTTTAGGAGCGAAATTTAGTTCATGAACAATTTTTTTGTGTTTTTTTCAAAAAAGATTCACTGATTATCATTTTTTAAAATGTTTCGCCCTTCCATGATAATTTTTTTTACTCTAAAAATCACCAAAATTGTCCAAAATCTATATAATATCCTTAACAATTTGAATATTTTTTTAAAAAAATTGCCAAACATTTTAAGGTTGGAATTTAAGAATTAGTAAGATTTACCAAGGTTTCTACACTTCAAGAAATATATGTGTCCTTAAAATTTTCCCTCTAGTCAACTCTTACTAGTAATATTTGGCACAGCTTGTCGCAAGATTAAAATTTATCAAGGTGATATCAACACAAGTGATAGTTTTATGTGGCATGACGAAGTGCACCATATAGTTTGATTGGATGTGATGGCAAGTTGGAAATAACTTTGTTGAATTATGATTAGAAGTTTTGACAAAGTCCTTTTACATAGCAAGGAAGCTCCAGAAAGAGTTAAAGTGATAATTCCAAGCATCATCCCAAGTAAGAAACAATCAAAGCTGGAACCTAAAAAAGACAATCTCATTAGCATTAAATAGGTTCAAAACTTCAAAAGCCAAACCATCTCACCAATTATAAGGCCCAAATATAAACCAAAAGGGGCATCCATGTCTTTCCAGAGTGGAGTGGAAGTAACACTTAAGAAAGGCTTAATCGGACAAAACTAGAAACATTAAGATCATATAACTTTAGTCATAGGAGAGGCCCCTTTTCAATCCAGAATTTGCAAAACATTAATCTTCCACATTTTTGAAAAGGGGAAGGATGTTGCTGGCTCAATAGGTAGTAAGACCCATATGTTTCTAGACCCACATGGTAAGCTAATAGTTCAACCATGCCACGTGTGGTCAACCAATGCCTTTAGCCATGAAGTATTAACACGTGGCCACAACACTTGGAAAACCATGCTACGCGTAACCTTTCGAGAAAGCATAGTGCATGAATTATACGCACACCCAAAATTTCTTTTATCTTGTGCCATAGTGTAACTATTCATATGAATATTTTCACAATTTTGGCATGTGGATAAATCCACCATTAGACCACATAGACATGAAACTATCCACACTAGTAGTCACATAAATTAGCCACGTGAGTTCATACAACTCGCATCTCGTGCTTTGTGTGATTGTCGAAGGGAGTATCACACCATTTGCTATGAATGTCCCTTTGAAATATAGGTAGCCCTACAAATACAATAACGAGCTTATGTATAGGTCGTTGGGCCCCTAAGCTAAATTATAATCTAGTAAAAATGAAGAGGAGGACATGAGAACTAACTTGGAGTTCATTGAATTGAAATCCACTTATCCAATCTCTCAAAATTAGCTCCAAATCTTATGATCTAGCATACCTAACCTTTAGTATTTTCTACACTAACCCACTCATGATTTATTATATTGTTTGCAACATATAATGAAAGGAAGTTTTTATCACCATTGAGTCACTTTCCCACAACAAGGTGGAATTGTTCTTGAATAGAATACCTGCCATGAGAGAATGAAGGTGCATTCTATGGACTGATTGATCTTGTGGGTGTGATATATTGACTCTCAATGTTTTCTTTTGACTCTCTAACAATTCATTGAATCTAAGTGACACATTTAGTTCATTAAAATATACACTAATACATTTTTTCAAATTGGTGGTACAACTTCCCCTAAATTTGTTCTCAATATGTCAAGATTATCATTGATGATTTGCCTTGAAGTCACTTGGGGGGGAATTATATTTATTAATGGTAGATTCAATTCTTATATCTGTGGAGGTGGTAAATGGACTTGAATCCACAACCTTCTAGGCTCCTATGGACTCAATCAAGTTATATAACCTACTAAGCTAAAAGGGAATCCATACACTAACACTAACCCATCAAAACCCAAGTCTGATATGCACACCAAATTGCTAATATCAAGGATGCAAGTCTCCTTTTCATACAAATGGCCGAAGAGTATCAAATATTGGAACCAAATATATGAAACCTTGATGTTTGTATCAAACCCGAGATTTAGATGGATGCTAGAAAATCTAGTTGACGTTTAAAATAAATATCATGTTTACTAAATCATTGAAATGTACATTGTTATTTTTTTGGTATTGATTTTTTTTTGGTTCTGAATTTTTCTCTATTGGACTGAAATACATATTTCAACATGTTCAAATCTCTAATATGTAGAAAATATGATAACTCAAGGTATCTTGGCATAGCCCTAAGCTAATTTTCAACATGTTTGTGGTCATAGCCTTCATAAATGCAACCATTTCACTGTACTTATAGTAAATTTGAGCCAATTAAATAGTTCTAAGTAGACTATGTATGTTCTATGCCTCATTGCATTTTCTAAAGTGTTTCATCCTTCTCATGTATATGTATTTTCTTATACCCTTCCAAGGTACAGTTTGTAAGAACAACTGGTTTGTGTAGATGATATATTAGAGAGTCCAAACTAGTGTGTTATGCATTTTTTTGTCAACAATTGGTTTCTTGGTAGGAGTGGAACATGAAACCCCCATGGTCATTGCTTTCTAAAGAGTTTGTGTATTTCTTCTCCTACGTAGGGTTTAACATTTGTAACAAAGTCCAACTCCATTAATGTTGTACAAGGTGCATTGTTTAGGACTATAATAAGGGTTTCCACCCATCTCCTACTAGACTCCAACCTTGTGTTGTTAGGGAAAAAGTCCTTATAGTAGGGGAGAGACTACCAACATACGGGAGGGGTATAGAGTAGATAGACAAGGTTCTGCAACTTTATCATTAAGCAAATGGGTAAGAGTTAAAGAGAAAATGCACCTTATTCTAAAGGTTCATCCAAAATTTTCCTCCTCTTATTCTCTACAACAATGATCTGCAAAACAAACATAAGACCTTCCTCAAACCAGTTTGACTATTAATAAATATTGATATTCATAAAATACATGAGACATCAACTTATAATTAAATTTGCAACATTTATAGGCAAATATCTTTGGAAAAGGAAGAAATGTGTAATATTTATTAATGAATGAAGCATGTACATCAAATTATACCTTCCTTAAAGCATGGCACTTCATGAAACCAAGATTCAAGGTCTCATGCTCCTCTTCTCCAAGGATCCCAACCTCTAATAAGATGTGCTATGGTTTACAAGAAACTAGGGCACAAGTGAGGGGGATATGAGTCTCAATTCCTGTAGCATAACATTATAATGGGCTTGGTCTCTTTTCATGGTCCCTCTCCCTCTCTTATATAGAAAGTGAAGAAGATATGGTCTAATAGGAATTAGTTATAACCGAAAAGGAGGTTCCAAAACCACCCAAACCGACCCTTTTTGGCGATTTTATGCACTTTTAGTGTTTCTGAGGTATTCGCAACTTTGAACAGGAAAAACCAATAGGTACCTGCGACTCTTACCATATGTAACCTGCGTTTTTTTAGGAAACCTGCGACTTTACCATGTGCAAACTTGCGTTTTTGTGGAAAAATGGTCAAAAACAGCCTTTTCTGGGGGTTTTCTGGAGAAGTTTTTTGTTTATAAAATTGTTTCTAAGGTTATTACCTATCAAATGGACCATGAATTAGGTAATTCCATCCATCTAAGGTCCCAAATATGGATCTTCCATCCACAAATGTCCTTTTGTGTGACTCACAGTAATCTCATGAAGTGTCGCCATGCGGCCAAAAGATGTAAGTGTCGTCACAGGCGGAGAAGTGCCAATTTTGGCTATAACAAATGCCCCCTAATGTATGAGGTCAAAGGGGAAGACGATGACCTAAATACATTATAAATAATAAAGGTTTGAATCTTGGATTCAGAGAGATCAGGAGAAACCAAGAATCATAGGCTCGAATGAAGTACCTGAAAGAAAGGAAATGTCAGACAAACTCATCCCTGGGATAAATGTCCATGTTCAAATAGTGGAACATGACCTCTAGGAGGATACAATAATGATCCAATACTTATGCATATATCATGGCGACTAGAATACAAGCGTGGATCCATGAGAACATAAGTGTGAACATAGCCACAAAAATACAAAGGTGGATCTATGTCGAAAACTGGAGAACATAGCCATAGAGAACAAACTGGATCTATGTCTCATCAAGAGCCAAAAAGAGTGTGGCTCAGTCTTGCGCAGCTTGGGATATAACAGAATATGACAAATGTTTCCATCATCCCAAGGTCTTCATCCAAATCGTCGCAAGGTACGAATCCTAGCCATGCGAATAAATGAGTTGAAGTCGAACATGGAGGACACCATTTGATTATCGGTCATTAATGTATACCATTAACAAATGCGAAGGAATCCCACCAATAATGGAAATGGGCCCCAAGATACCTAGTACATTCTAACAGGTGTGAATAGATGTTCTTGAAGTCGAACACCTGAGGAATCCATCGAGTAATGGACATTAATGCATTCCCATAACTCAATGACGATGGAAATCGCCACTGATGGTTGCAATCCCCAAGGTACTACCGAAGAATCTAAACTTCATTCCCAGAGAAAGATGAGTTGAAGTCGATGGGAAGAAGTCTACTGAAAGGGAGGCCTTAAGGCATCCTCCATCATCCAACATGAGGGACAACCAAAGGTTAATCTGATTTGGAGTAGGACTAAATACATGATGAAACATACTAACACCAAGGAATGGCCGACACATGAGGTCAAGGCAATTGCAGAATGGATGACACGGGTTACATCCTAAACAATGAGCACGAAACAAGAGTGACTTAGGAAGCTTTGAACACAAAGGGACCATGATATAAATCTGCGATGTAGGAGACATTAATAGATTCTCCATATGATTAGAAGAGTAACCAATCAGAGGAGTACACAACTCTGGAATCAGGTTTATCCTAAGCCTAAAACTAGAACCCAACTTGTTTGATAGACTAAAAAAGGTGCTTTGTTGAAGGACATAGTTGATTTGCTTCCATTATATTGAAAGATATTTAACATTCTTCCCTTCCCTTTCCTCTTTTTAGGTACCTTTTTCATTTTTTAATGAGCTTGATAAAGAACTATAACATCTCGTTAATTTCATACAAATTTAAAATTTTTTAAATCAGTAATAAATATTAATAATCGTAAGTGCAGAAATATTAAATGTTTGTAAATGCAACGTTAATTAACAAAGTCATTAATGTAGTAACAATTAATTATTGCGACTTTTAACTAAAGACAAATTACTGACCATGACACATCATACTACTTTTCATATGCTTACGGCATTGTTCTTCTTTGCGTTATCTGTAATTCATGATATTTTATGATGGAGTTTTTAAATGACAGTGTTCTGACAGTTGCTTTTGATGATGATGAGAGGGTGGTCCTACAGGGTACCCTGGAGCTTACTTAGCTATGTTTAGCTAAGGCGTTTGAGTCCTGTTTCCATGTGCAGACCGCAGGTGAGAAAATTCTACATCATAAGTGATAAGAGTACATGTGTCTTTCAATTCATCGACAAAGTATAATTAGAATGTTAAATACTTCCTTGCGAAACAGGTTCACTGGAGGTATGATTTTCTTGGTTCTCAACTTTGTCTTCATGTTGACTTTCTGATTTTCTAAAGTCATCAAAATCACGCCTTTAATTGATTTTCCAAAGGCTAGTATTTATGACACCAAACAGTAATACCATTATTCAAATGTCTTATTTATTGAATTACTTGTGAATATGATACTGGTATTATGAATTATCATGATGGTTGTGCACCAACTTGAACTAGGCCTTGTCTAAGTCTCACACATATCAAAAGTTTTGGCAACACATGGTTAAGGAATGAAATAAGATTATGCCCTACATGTCTATACACATACTATAGGGGAGAAATATGAGCAATAAAAAGTAATTACATAATACTCGTTCTAACAATGGAAGGCTTATCTAATGTCACCATACTATTGGAATGCATATTATTAACACATTGTTTCATTAACTAAGGCATGACAAAGCACTCCAAAATATTAAGCATTCACATAAGCACATAGGCATAGGATACATATTGTTACGTTGTTTAATAACAAACCTTCACAGCCATACATATCTATGAATTGTAAACTATGACATGTAATGTCGCAAGGTGTTGATTGTGACAGGGTGATGAACGTTTAATGCTTCCAACTGTTGAATTTAAGGCTTAGCATACATTGCACATCCGTGAAGTGAAGTGGAGGGTTGAGTTGGCTGGTGTCACGTGATCGAAACTATTTGTAGTATCACAATAAGCCGAGCTGGGCTATGCTCTAGCTCTCGTACTGTTGACTCGGCAACTTCGTAGAAGTGACAATCAATGCAATATTGATTGCTATCGTGGTTCAAATATCGACGTGCTTCAATGGGAAACTATCCACTGTCGATCTCTGTGAGATCTGAGGCTGAGGATGATACCCGATTCTCACGTTGTAAAAAGTGAAAGTTGGTTTTTCTGGCATTCATTGTTGCGTTTTAGAGGGAGGTCGTAGAGCCGACAGGCTATTGCAATGTAGGGTTTTGAGTGTGATGTGAGGACCCTTCCTCGGTCTCGAACCTTGGACCTTTGTGTAATAGTGTCAAAAGTTGCAGGTTCAATTTCTGGTGTCAAAGCACTACGGTTCGGCAAAGGTGGTTGTAAGTGGTTTTTCTCCTGCCAGGTATTGAAGTTCATAGTTCAATCCTCCCATTGTAATAGGGTTCATAGTGTCTAGGTCGTGGCTGTCTATCGAAGCCATCCAAGTCTTTTGTTCTTACCGGTGTGATGTGCCAAAGTTCAGGGTTTCAAACCTAGAGGTAAGTGTTCACAAGTGAAGTTCCTTTTTTTTATAGTGTTATTGTTTTTATAATGTGTTTCTCCGTTTGTAACCCTTCGACACCATATCCATGGTAGGTACCTACTTCGCAAGGGGTTGATAGCAGAAGTTCTTTGGGATGGAGATGACACATCTAACTCTGGTACGTTTCGGTGGTTCTCGAATCCTCGTAGGTGCCCTTTGCATGGTTCGATGGTGACGCACAAAGTGCAGAGAGTTGGATCTATCTGACCTTTTTTTGGCGATGGCCGAGTATCGTTGTTTTTTTTGTTTTTGTTTCAATTGATATGCACGGTACAGAGGGTAACCCTCGTTTGTTTAGTCGTTGCTCGGCTCAGTAATGAATTTTGTTGTTTGTTAAGGGTAGATGCTTGTGTAGTTGTTGCCCCACAGTCGTATTTTAATGTGGTGGATTGATAGGGGGTAAATCCTAAGTACTGTAATGTCAGCTCTGTTATATATTTTGATGGTGGCCGCGAGGCTTGAGAGTTGACAGTGTGCTCACTCTTGATGCACAGAGGTTCATCGTGGATGACCTGTTTCCCTTTTGATTGAAGTGAGGTTTGATGACTGTTTGAACAATTTCTGAGGTGGTACCAAAGCACGATGGTTTTCTGTAGATGGATTTCTTTTCCTATACGTTGTCATCGTTGTTGATTTTTTTTGTATTTGGAATGGTGAATAGATCAAGTTCGGCTATCACATGGTTTGGGAAAAGCTATACCACAGTGTTCTATTGTGTTCCGAAAGGAACCCTATATGTAGCTTTTGTTTGCTATGTTTTTACATTGTTTTTGTGTTCAAGCTCTAAACTGGGCATCGAGTGGTTTCGATGCTATGTTTGTGTATATGCTAAGTTGTGAGTTATCGTCAGTCTTACTACTGAATCATTCTTTTAGTTAAAAAGATGCTTACTATCTTGATGTGGTTTCGAAATACTAGCTAGGGTTTGGAAAAATAAATAATAATACCCTCGGCCTAGCGAAGTTACTTGAAGTTTTAAATTTCTTGTTGTATTCTTAATACGAGGAATAGTAAACGAAAAGAAATATACTATTGTATAGGGTTAGATGATAGGTCTCTTAAGAAATAACTATCTGCGTTTTGCCATGAGTGGCTTGATAAGGAATTTATATACTGTGAATCCAAATAGAGGCTTGGATTCTCGGTCTTGTGATAACTTAGGGTTTTTATATTACTGTGTATATGTTTGATAAATGAAATCAGGATTGAAAGTTTAGAGAAGTAAATAATAATTTTGCATGTGATAACTCGATGCAAAGAATAGATGCTAAAATTCTAGACGATACTTTACTTGGAATAATTAGGGGAAATCAATGTTTAAATGCATGCTATTTCTATCTGAAAAAGATGTATTTGAAATGGAAATCATATTAATCTGGTGCAGAAATCAATTCTTGCAGCTGCTGTTATTCTTGAAAATACAGTTACTATAAAGAAACATGAAGTGTATAATATTGATGTGTATTTGCTTACTATCTGAAATAAATATAGTTAAGAGAAATATATATGGAACTATGTAGATACATACTGTGTTTTTTCTTTCAAATATTAGTTACATGAATGCTATGTTGTTGTTGATGCTATACTGTAATGTTTACTATGTTTAAATAGAGGACATAATCTTAGCAAAAATCACTATTGTAATCATTAATCCAATCAATGGCATTCTGCCCATCACTAATCTTTCTTATTCTACTTCTCTGTACTGGAGTATGATGCAGAGAACAACATGAGGAAAAATATAGAGAAGGATTTCATTCTATCATTTTATTCAATCATTCAATCTTTAAATAGAAAACATAATCCCTTACAGAAAGTCAAACAAGAATTAACAGAAGAACAAGTAGAACCTGAACCAGTAGATAAGTGGGCAATCAGCCAAGAAGCCTGTTCCTCCCAACCTGCTTCTGAAACAGTCAATATGCCTATCTTAGAACCTTTGAGCCTGTTCATTGAACCATCAGGAGGAGAAAACTTAGAAGCTTAGGTCATCCACTTGCAGCAGCAAGTAATTTTTCCAGTCTTACAGACTCAGCAGTCAAAGAGACTTGTACCAGCACCTCTGGTTTTTCCTTCTCAGAATAACTAGCAGACTTACAAATGCACTCTCCACAACCTCCCTATTCGAATCTCTCAGTCATCACCTGATGCACATGAGGAAATATTTATGCAGAAAATATTGTAAGAGCTTCCTGCTCAATTTGAATTTCCTTATATAAGTTGCCTAGGCCTTTTTAGTAGTTAACTGGTCATTAGTGAGCTGCCTGCTCACCTCCCACCACCTGGAGGGGGAATGCCACAAATTTAGGGGTAGTTGTCCCATAACCAACATCTAGTGGTAGAGTGCAAATGCTGCCATCTGTCCCATGCCTTCTAGCAGCTTCCATTCCTCCTAGTGGGTCAGTGAACACTCTTGTAACAACTTTCTTGAATGTTTGTCTTATTTTCTAATTTATTAAATAATAATAATGAGTCATTACAGTCATCTTTGACCAGATTTGGTCATAATTACAAAACTTTGTAATTATAATTTAACATAAAGTATTTTGTAAAATAAAATAATTATTCTTAAAAATTGGGTAGGTGACAAGAACTAAAGCATGCTCGACAAGGGTCCAACCATGTGTAATTTTATGAGTCCATGTAAGGGAAACTCAAGAATTTCTTCTTTGTTTTACGAGTTTGAAGAAAAGATAGACTAGTACTCGGTAGGTTACTGATCCATGGATTTTAATATCGATCCCGGATTTGTTCGTGCTCGCCGGTGTTTTCATATTTAAGGAGTCTGAAAAACTTAAACAACAACTCCATACACCTACTCGTGGATTTTACATCGAGCCCGAGTTGGTAGATGCTCATTTGTGTTTTCATCTTTTGAGAGTTTGAAAATACTAAAGAAGAATCCAAAGGGGTCCTTTTTTCGTAAAGTTAGTCTCCTCACCCAAAAAACTGTAAAACAATGAGAGAAGAACTCTTCTGGCCACACATGACTAGAGTATACCTTTTTCGTAACTAATCCACAAAGGTCCGGAAAAGGGGTAAACTTATACCTAAGTGGATTTTGCTTCAATTCCTTTAGCGAGTATGAAGTGACAATTATACTCAGCCATCTTGTCAATTTTAAGGAGTCTAACAAGAGCTTAGAGATAACTCCATAAAAATATTTTCCGCAAAGGTTTAACGAGCCTGAAAAAGTAAACTCGTGACCTCCTTACTGTTTTTAACGAGCTCAAAGGAGATATGGAGTAATGTTTGTAACTTCCTTACTGTTTTTAACGGGCTCTAAGTAAAGGTGGAAGAATGCTCATAGCCTCCTTATTGTTTTTAAAGAGCTCGAAGTGAGGGTGGAAGAATGATCTAATGGGAGGAAACGAGTGTTAGGGACATGCGAGACTAGTTCCAAGTGCATGGAACAAAGCTATGCATAATGCAAGGAAAATAAGCAAGATAAGGACACTTGGGGTGTGTCTCCTCTGGGTAAAGGATGTGAAATCACAAAGGAAAAATGATACATGGCTTAACGGAAATGATATAAGAGGTGGAGACTTATACAATGAGCTAAAAGCATAGAAGCCGACATCAGGCTCATTAGCGCAAGCGGGATCAAAATAAATGCACATGTGACTTAAACACAAATATGGGAGCCGTATAAGGAATGGCCAGAAATATATGAGGATGAAAGATATGAGGCTTCTTCTCAATGTCATGGTAAATCTAGAAAGGCTCCCGAGCCTATGATAAAAAATCAGCATGGGCACCAAAAAGGCATAAAAGTGCTGACTAGGGTGATCCATGTTAGGTAGGCTCTGCTGTCGGATTGGTGCACAATGCATATAGAGATGGATAACACACCAAGATCCAATAGGTTCGATCCTATGGAGAATTCATATGGAAAAAGGTTCAAATGCATCATAACATCAGGGAAGCCTAAACCTATATGCAAGGTTCTGAATATACCTAATATGATCGAACAATGTGTCGAAAAGGACTAGTAAGCAAGCATAAGTCTAGCTAAGAATCCTGCCTCCAAGAAACATTAGTACGAAGATCATATCTAAAACATATGTAAAGAAAGATCCAATACAAGTCACTATGGTAGAAATAATTTCAACTTCACTATCATCAACAATAGGCATAAATAAGTTAGAGTTAACCAATGAAGACTCTATAGTACCCAAGCTTGAGGACTTACAATCAACAAGATCAACTTCAAGATGAAGATCAAAGTTGAAAGACATGAAGGAATCTGCATGAACAAATTCATCATCACGGGAGTTGAAAATTCTAGAAGCATAATCAAACTCAGCAGGAACATTGATTTGCGAGTCTATGGGAGATTTTAAAGACTCAATAGTAGGAAGATCAGAATCTAAGGTCAAACCAGGGCTGGACATAACTGCAACTAGATCGACATCCAAATGAATGGCAGATTGCATTATAGACTCTAGGAAAACTTCATTAGAAGGAAGTATATCATCCCAGATAGAACACATATCTTCCTGAAACGGGGATGCCTGAAAATGTACCCCCCCAAAAATGGGTGTACATCGAGGAAAATATATAGTTTGTATTAACATAAAATATTATCTTGCAAGGAAATAAGAATCATATGCACATATGACATTTTAGAAGGAAACCCATGTCTATAATAACTCCCATACATGATTAAATGATGCAATATCCAAAATCAACCCTTATAGATGAGTCTATATATCCAAAATGAATTTTTATGTATAAGGCTATGTAACAAAATAAAAGATGTGCTAAATACTAATACATATCCATCTCTTCTTCATCATCAATAACAAAAATAGAACAAAATTCTTGTTTGGCAGAACTGGAGCATGGATTGGATGAAGAGGGAAAACACCTCCACATGCATCACCACTAATATCAAGAGTAGTTAGAGAGAGTTCCATGTTTGAGCATTCTGGCTCCACATTCTATTCTTATGATGCCCGTTACCACCCAATCATTATAAATGAGAGTAGGTATTCTTAAAGTAGGATAAAATTAGAATTGTAAAACAAGACAAACTAAATAATGGAAACCAGAAAGATAAGGCTTCTAGCTGTTAACATGTTTGTCTACCTCTGATACCCATTTTCCTTGCAAAATCCATTCATCAAAGCATTGTAAGAATGAATATTTGGTTCAAAACCATTTTCCTTCATATGCTCCACTAGTGCAAGAGCAATGGCAACTTTTCCTTCTTTGCAATGTCCATCAATCAAGGTAGTATATGTTAATTCATTCGGGGCTAGGCCTTTCATTTAGGGGTGACAGTCAAGATCTTTAGTGATGGTCAATATCTTTAGTGACAGTTAATGACTATCATCATTAGGTCAATATTTTTGGTGACGGTCAATGGATTTTTTGTGATGGAAATTGGGGGACTGTCACCAAATTCAATTACAAACACAGGAAATGGAGATGAGATTAGAAAGAGAGTCACTAATTTAGTTGTTGAAACATTAAATGATGATGGTCTTAAAAGGCACATTGTTGTTTTAGTCACCCAAGCCACTTATGGTGGTAGTCCTTTAATGATCGTCACCAAAGCTACTTATGTGGACAATTTGCTAGGTGTCACCATAAGTGGTTTTGGCGACGCTCATTAAAGGGATGTCACAGGCATGCATGTCACCAAAGGTCATTTTTGTAGTAGTGATAGTGTAGACTCATCCAACAATGTTGTGTTATAAGGTTACAATAGTTCCACATTGAAAATAGGATGAAGTTCCAAGTATGATAATAGATCCAACTAAAATGCATACTTGCCAACTGACTTGGTCATGGCATGTGGACCATATCATAGTGGAAACAATTTTTTGCTTGACCTTCGAATCACTCCGTATGATTGTGTAACTACCTTTGGTCATTACCTTTCTAACAATGGAGTGCGAGGTGTTGATTTTGACATTATTTATATGTGTGTGTCTTCGTGTCATATGCAAGATACAATGAATTAATCATTGAACATTATGAAGTTACTTAATAAACTTGATTACTTTGTTAACTCCCTTAATTGTTAAATTCAATATGCTTATAGTAGTTGGCATAGGGTAAGCCACACCAATCACGGTGCAAGTTGGAAGTCAATGCAAACTTTTAATTGGTAAATATGCTCCATAGAGTTGTGTTAAGATCTATTAGATTTTTTTAAAGTATGCTTACATAAGTCTTGTTATCCATGTAGAAGAAGAGATATTAATTCAAAAATAAAAGTATTAAGGAGATTCCTCTATGCATGGTGGGGTTGGTTTGTTTTGTGTTTGTCTCATGCTCTAGACGTGGATTAAACATGGTTAAAGGAAAGAACATTAGTAAAAGAGAAATTGTCATGTTCCCACAAAATTGATCATTGGAACAAGTTCCTAACCCAACCTAACCCTTGGGTTGAGGAGGCAGCTGCATAACCATGGGGTCAAATTTTGTATTCCATGCAATTAATTATTTAGGAGAGTGCATTTAATTTTATGTATAGTTGCTACCCACTTGGAATAAATAATTAATGGAGCATTTATTATTATTGATGTAATTAATATTTTTATTTATTATGCCGAATAAATGGAGAACATGGCCCACTAATTGGAATTGGTGGATAAGGTTGGAGGAATTACTTGGAGTAGAAGTCAAGTAAACACTAGAGTCCAAAAATGTTGCCAAAATGGATAAAAGAGGCTTATTTCAAGAAAAGCAGTATAAATCTAGGAAAAGCATGAAAGTTTGGAAAAGCAGGAAAGTTTTGAAAGTAGGAAAGTTCAGAAAATAAGGAAAGTCACAAAAAGAGGAAAAAGAAGGAAATCCAAAGAAAAGCAAAGCAAGGAAAGTATGTCCACTCATGGGTGACCTATTTTCACAGGTCACCAATCCAAGTAACTTTCTCAATAGGTCAACATGAATTCTATAAAAGAATGATTCCAACTCCATTTCACATCTTTTGCTAGTGTGAGGAATTTTATGAATGCATTTGTGCATCCAAGACTTGGGAGGTGTGCCCCTAGTCAAGCATGGGAGATGTGACCCACCTTTCTGTGGGAGGATGATGGAATCCAGCCATTATCACTGATTTTATTTGCAGGTACTGAAGCTTACCATGTCAAATCAGAAGTTCAGAGCTATCTTCATCAAAGTCAGAGATTGAATCCTCCCTCCTTCTTCTATTCTACAGTCAGTTTCTTATGTGCAAGAGGAGAGATTCTTCCTTCCTCTTTTGAGAGGAATATTGGCCTATTCCTGATGTTATAAAAAATTATTGAAGCTTCTCAGGTTGAAACATAAGTTCAGAACCATCTTCACCAAATTTAGAAATCGAATCCTCCCTCCTCCTTCTATTCTACAGCTAGTTTCTTATGTGGAAGAGGAGAGACTCTTATATCATCTTCTGAGAGGAATCATGGCCTATTTCTGATGTAATAACAGAGTATGTCATTTTCTGATATCAATCACTTCAATACAAATTACAGAACTCAGAATTATTCTCCAATTTATGCACCCCTGCTAGATTTAGCTAGATTTTGACTAGCTTTCAATGAATGGTTCATAAATCAATGAGTAAAGGTCCAAATTAAGTCATTCTAGCTCCTGTAGTTATCTAATATATCACATATCATGATCCAACCACTTTTTTAGAATTTCGATCACCTTTGAGCATTGTTTGGGAGTCCACAAGTCAAACTAGTTGACATGTCCTACATTGCTATTTTACTAGTTTTGTTATCATACTTGCCCAGATATGCATATAAATTTATGAAATGTTATTTTATGATTATATGACTGTAAATTAATGATTATTAGCCTCTTTGATGTTTGCAAAAACCTTTTCCAACTTTCAGTCAATTTCCCTACCCATACTAGTCTGCATATGATGAGAACCCCAGTAGCATTGGAGTAGAGTTCAACCGGGATGTTCTTGAAACATAAATGGTCTCAGTACATTGTGCATAGGTATAAACTCATATCATAACTTTTCATCCATCCATATCCTTTGACCTTGCCCATCTCCAACAATTCTAGCTTCCACAATCAATGTTTTAATCAATTTTTAAGAAGTCTTGAGTTAGTGTGCCAAATCCTAAGTTGGTACACTACAGTGGTATCAGAGCATGGTCCTCTGAACCTGCTCTTAATTTTATTCTATGATTTCAAGAATATTTACAGATTCCAAGAAGAAAATTTCCTTGTCAGAAGGAGAAGAGGAAGAGGAGATCAATTCCACTGAAGGGAAAATACAAGAAGAATCTGATATGTCTCATAATGATGATAGGGAAGAGTTCAAACTCTTTGTTCAGGGTATGATGAAAGGGATGCAAGACATCTCTCTCAATATTGTGCAATCAGGAAAAGAAACAAAGGAGTTTTTAGCTCAGTAGCTAGGAGCCAAAGTGAGAGAGGGGAGCAGCAATGGCACTCCACATGGGGAGAGGAAGAGCAATGGTAGCCACATTTTCTCAAAGACGAGGCCTCACAATAGAGCTAATGAATTAAATATGGAGGCTCCAGCTTGCTCAAGTCCTACAATGCCTAAATTTACTGAAGAACAGAAAGAAGAACCAGAGGGTCGAAATGGAGGTCTAGCTTCATGGGAGGACAAATACATTGAGTACCTTACACTAAATGAAGAGTGCAGAAGTGCTCTACCATTCAAAGACTTTTGTGATCTGCAATATAAGACCAACCCAAGAGGAGGTTTGAGATTGAAAAATCATAATTTTGAACTCCGAAATGTCATTGGTAAAATTTCCTTACCCTATTTTGATGGTTCTAAAAAGTGCACTGCTAATTCTTGGATTCAGAAACTTAACACATATTTTCAGTTGAATCTTATGGCTGAAAGGGATGCCATCAAGATGGATACTCTATGCTTAGATGGGTAAGCTAATGAGTGGTGGTTTCATGGGCTGAAAACTCTTGGACATGACCGAGTAACCACCTATGAAGAATTCACAAGAAGATTAGCGGAAAGATTCGAAAGAAGGGATCCTGAAATTGCCTTCAGGGAACTAGCGCATGTGAGACAAACTAGAACTACAGAAGCCTACATATCTGAGTTTCAAAAGGTGGCTATTATGGTCTCTGATATATCAGAAGCAAGGCTGATCCTATTGTTCATAGAAGGGTTGACAGAACCTTTGAAAGGCTTGGTAAAAGCTTATAGACCCAACACCCTACAAGATGCACTGAATCAAACTAGAGATTTGCAAGACTCCCTTCCATGGACCATATTTCCTCCAAGGGCTGTTGGTACTACTCCATTCAAGAACCAAAAGCCACCCATGAAGAGTCCTCATGGAAATTTCAGAAAAGAAAACTTTTCTAAAGACTGAGATGAGTTGAGAAGAAGAAAGTTGTGTTTCACTTTCCAGGAACCATGGGTTCTTGGGCATAGGTGTGCCAAAGGAAAGGCACATTACATTGAAGTTTATTCAGAAAGTGAAGCTGAATAAGAACAAGAAGAAGATGAGACGCCAACAGATGCAAAAGTGGCGCTCGATCTTGCTCAAAGCAGCATTGTTGGCGGCTGAGTGGAGGGATGGGGCTCGGCATGATCCGGCAGGGCCGGTGGAGGGGAGGATTCGTTTGCGAGATGATCTAGCGGGGCTGGCGGAGAGGAGAGTTCGGGCTCGGCATGATCTAGCGGGGCCAGCATAGGTGGCGCCAGAGGAGCCTGGAGACCATGATGACTAGATGATCTTGTATCTGCCCCCAAATGCTGATGAGCATATGGGGAAGTATCATTTTGTACGGCTGATGTATTTTTGTATATTGGGTGTTGAGGGCACCTATGACTTGTTTGACTATATTATGATGTATATATATATGTGATTTGGTATATAGTCGTGTATGCACATGGATGCATTTATTGTATTTTTGCTTGCCCGTGGAGGCATGTTTGATTTTCTGTATGCCCGTGGAGGCACATGTTATGCACGTGGATGCAACATTTTGATTTTTGTATATGCCCGTGGAGGCACATGTTATGCACGTGGATGCAACATTTTGATTTTTGTATATGCCCGTGGAGGCACATGTAATGCACATGGATGCATTCTTGTTTACTATATGGTTTGGTTGGTGTGCCAATCAAGAATGTTGTTAGCCATATGGTCTGCTACACTGTTGAGATTCCTTGGGACATGTGTGAATGAAATGGATTCAAACTGTCAAACCATTTGTTTAGTGCGCAAGAATTTTCTGAAAAGACAAGGATCGCGTACCTAGTAATCATTGTTGAGCTGGGAAACAAGGAGTTGTGAGTCCAAGAAAACGTTAAGGTGACTTATGTTCATTTGGAGAGCTGTGGCCAGGAGACCGGCCACGGCATCGTATTTAGCTTGGTTGTTGGTGGCGGCACCTACGCACAGTCCGTCGATGTGGATCAACTCATGTGAAGGGGAATATATCACCCAAGCTACGGAGGCCAGATTGGGGGTGTGATGCACCTGCAACAATTAATTAACAAGAATATGCGAAATAGCAGAAATGACAGAACTCAGAATCACTTTTATATTGATCACAGGAACTTCAAGGGGGCAACCTCCTTTGAGCAAGCTCAATACAATTAACTTCACGGTGCCTTCATAGGTCTCAACACACACTTATATACTAATTCTAGGCACCAATACTATGGGTCAAAACCATGGGCCGTTACAAACTATGGATCAACAATACTACGGGCAACTTACAAAGCATATGCGCCAACAACAATAACACAAACTATTGATCAAGAAATACTACAGGACGACTTACAAAGCATATGAGTCCAACAACAACATAATAACAAAGTAAAGACATGGGTTCCTAACATCCCCTCCCCCTTAAAAAAAGCTTTGTCCTCAAAGCTTTAGATGTGGAAATTGTTGTTGAATCTAAAGGAGTGGTTCCCATGTAGCATCCTCTGGTTACATGCCGTGCCACTGAATTAAGACCTCTGTGATAGAGCGAGAGCGAAGCTGACGCGTGTGCCGATTGAGGATGGCCTCTGGCTCCAAAATGATGGATCCTTCATTATCCAGTTCGGGTAAAATCGTTTGTCCACTGATGTTGGTGCCAAGAACTTTCTTTAGACAAGAGACATGAAAGACTGGATGAATGCGGGAAGAAGGAGGAAGTTCCAATTTATAAGCAACGAACCCAATCTTCTGAAGAATCTGATATGGCCCATAGAGATTTGGAGTGAGCTTATGACGCCCTTTGAGTTCAAGGATGATTCTTTGTACGGCTGGAGACGAAGAAAAACCATATCGCCGACTTGAAAAGTGCGCTCAGAATGGTGCTGATCAGCTTGTTGCTTCATGCGATTTCTTGCCATGTGAAGATTGTCCCGCAAATTGCGAAGAATCCGATCGTGGTTTCGAAGGACCGTGTCAACTTCCTGAACTGGTGAACTGGTGGGGGTGTATGGAAGAAGAGCTGGAGGTGCCTGACCACAGACTGCTTCATATGGGGTCATTTTAGAGGTAGTGTGGTAAGAGGTATTGTACCACCATTCAGCGAGAGGGAGCCATTTTTCCCACTGATGTTGTTGTTCCGAGGTGAAGCAATGAAGATAAGTTTCCAAGCATTTATTGACAATTCCAGTCTGACCATCTGTTTGTGGGTGATACCCTGAACTCATCTTCAGTTTGGTGCCAGTGTGGCGAAATAGTTCTGTCCAAAAATGACTGGTGAAAGTCGCATCATGATCCGAGACAATGGAAGAAGGGATGCCATGAAAACGAAAGATCTGGTCCAGAAAAATTTAAGCGATGGAGGAGGCTGTATAGGGATGGCTGAGAGCACAAAAATGACTATATTTGGAGAGGCGATCAACCACAACGAGAATCACTGTCTTCCCGCCAGATTTAGGAAGCCCTTCAATGAATTCCATAGAAATATCTGTCCAAATCCGTGTAGGTATGGGCAAGGGTTCAAGCAATCCTGGAAGGAGTGTTGTTTCACCCTTATTGCGCTGGCAGGTATCACATTCGGCCACCATCTGTTGAATTGTCCTTTTCATGCCCTGCCAAAAGAAGTTATGCCGTGCTCGTTCATACGTTTTGAGGAACCCAGAGTGCCCTGTCGATGGAGAAGCATGGAGTTCATAGAAGACAGCCTGTTGAAGATCTGTGCTCTGGGGAAGCACCAGACGACCCTTGTATCGCAGAGAAGCACCATCCCAAGAGTAATGTGGTACAGTAGAAGGGTTGTTGGTCAAGCGTTGGATGATTTGAGATAAGGAGGAGTCATTGACATAACCCTGTTGAACAGATTGCAACCAATTTGGAACATGCATAGAAATAGCTGAAAGAGAACCTTGGGCATCAAATGTGCGAGAAAGAGCATCTGCCACAATATTGTCTTTACCCTTCTTGTAAGTGATCTCATAGTCATAACCCATGAGTTTGCTAACCCATTTCTGTTGTGCCGGGGAGGAGACATGCTGGTCCAAGAAATATTTCAGACTCTGGTGATCAGTCTTGATGCAGAAATGATTCCCTAATAGGTATGGGCACCACTTCTGTATTGCATGCAAAATAGCCATCATTTCCTTCTCATAGGTAGAGGCAGCTAAATTCTTACCTGAAAGGGCTTTGCTGGTGAACGCAATGGGGTGTTCATCTTGAAGGAGAACAGCACCAAGTCCATTTCCGCAAGCATCACTCTCAATAGTGAAGGGCTTGGAAAAATCGGGCATAGCTAGCACAGGTGTAGTACACATAGCTTGTTTTAGTTTGTCAAATGCACACTGAGCAGCAGGTGTCCATGTGAAGGCATCCTTTTTCAATAGAGCAGTTAATGGAGCTGCAATCTTCCCATAATCCTTGACAAACTTTCGGTAGTAGCCAGTCAACCCCAAAAAACCACGAAGGCTCTTGAGTGTCTGAGGATGTGGCCAATTGTTCATGGCATCGATTTTGGCAGGATCCACGCGAACTCCTTGTGCTGAGATAATGTGCCCGAGATACTCAACTTCCTTCTGTCCAAAAACACATTTAGACTGCTTGGCATGGAGATGATGGTCAGAGAAAAGTTGCATGACAAGATCCAAATGCTGGAGATGTTCATCCCATGTTTTACTGTAGATGAGGATATCATCAAAGAATACTAGAATGAATTTCCGCAAGTAGGGTCGAAATATTTTATTCATTAAGGCCTGGAATGTGGAAGGAGCATTAGTGAGGCCAAGGGCATGACCAAAAACTCATAATGGCCACCATGTGTGCGGAAAGCTGTTTTAGGGATATCATCCTCATGAACCCGAATTTGATGATACCCAGAACGAAGATCCAACTTGGAGAAAAAGTGAGCCCCATGAAGCTCATCAAGAAGCTCATCAACAACAGGAATTGGAAACTTATCCTTGATGGTGAGGTGATTAAGTGCTCGGAAGTCAATGCAGAGGCGCCATGACCCATCTTTTTTGTGGACAAGAATAACTGGAGAAGAAAAGGAACTAGTGCTTCGGCGAATAATACCTTGCTTCAATAAGTCCCAAACGAGCATTTCAATCTCTGTTTTCTGGTGAAATGGGTAGCGATAGGGCCTGATGTTGGGAGGAACGCTGCCAGGAAGGAGCTGAATATGATGGTCTTCTGGCCTGGAAGGTGGCAATCCCACTGGTTCAGCAAAGACACCTGTATATCGATCCAGAATTTGTTGTAGATCCAAAGGAGTAGTGGAGACCGCTGATGGTTGCATCTGGATGGAATGGATCTGAGCGATGACACCATGTGAATTATTCTTGAGGAGTTTTTCCATGCAATGTGAACTGATGATGCTGAGAGAACCTAGTTGTAATCCTGTCAATGTGTGTTTTTGTCCATTGAGGGAAAACTGCATCCAAAGTTCAGCAAAATCCCATAAGATAGGGCCAAGTGTGCATATCCATTGAGCGCCCAAAACCACATCACATCCGCCTAAGGGAAAGGCAAACATGTCAGAGCGCAAGGTATAATCTCCCATAGAGATACGCACATTTCGACACTTCCCTTTGCAAGGTAAGGTGCCCCCATTGGCAACCATGACTTCAAAGTTGGAGCAAGGATGGATAAAACAATCAGCTTGTTTGGCGATCCGAGGGTCAATGAAATTATGAGTGCTACCAGAATTAATGAGTATTGTAAGAGGAAGCTTCTTGAAGTAACCCCTGACCCACATTGTTTGGGGGGTAGTGATTCCAGCTAAAGCATGGAGAGATATCTCTGGCTGGTCATCCTGAGATGGAGGGTCAATAGGCGGTTCCTGAATGTCGACCGGAGCATCCAGTGTTTCTGGATCTTCGTCACCAATTTCAGAGGCAGGCGGAGACTCCACATCCAAGAGATAGAGCTTCTGTTGAACACATCTATGTCCCCGAGTGAATTTCTCATCACAATTATAGCAAAGCCCCTTTTCTCTGCGTGCTTGCATCTCTGTTTCAGACAAACGCTTGATAGGAGTCAGTCGAGGAGCCTGCGGTATAGGTGGTCGCTAAGAACCCATATTTCGGAAGGGAACAAAAGTGGGATTGGAGCGTTGTTGGGATGCAATCTTGTCTTCTGCCAACTTAGCCAACCCTAGTGCTTCCATCATTGTGTTGGGACAGAACATTTTGACCTCAGAGCGGATGGCATCCTTTAGACCACTAATAAAACAACTCCGGTAAAAGTCATCAGACAATCCTTCGGTGTGGTTGGCTAGATTCTCAAATTCGGTTTGATACTCTCTCACAGTGCCAGTTTGGCGAAGTTTAGTGAGGGCTCCTGTGAAGTCATCAAAAGCACTAGGACCAAATCGTTGCAAAAGGAGCTGGCAAAAGTCTGGCCATTTGGGCTCTGGATGAGCCTTGATGTACCAACGGTACCATTGAAGAGCTTCCTGTTCCAAATGAAAGGATGCCAACGGAACTTTGTTGACATCAAAAGTATTATGCACACTGAAATAATGTTCTGCACGATAGATCCATCCAGTTGGATCGGTACCATTGAAGCGAGGAAAATCAAGCTTCGGACCACGAAAATTGCTGGAAGAAGAGAACCCATTGTCTGCTGAAGACTCGGACTGTTGTTTGTTGTTCATCGCTGAATGTTCAAGATGGATACCGAGAAATTTTTCATCCAGATCCTGGAGTTTGGCTTGGATGGCTGCAAGTGCATCCTCCATGGTTTTTGCTCCTGCACGGGTGACAACCATAACCAGGATTTTTTTTTTTTTTTTTCGATTGACTGGGTAGGAAAACAAAAACAGAAACTACTTCAGTAAAGGAAAATCTGGACTTGGGAAAAAATCAGAAGGGTAATTGGGGTTTGACTAGGTTTTGGACACTATTGGATAGACAGAGAAGCAAAAATGAGGATTTCAGAAGTGGGGTGAAAGAATGGGAAAATTTGGCAGAGGGGAACAAAGAAACGGAATTCAGAAAGGAACTCTGTGGTAAAATTTGAAGGTGATTGGGTGAAATCTGAGGAAGTTATGGCAAACCCTAAAAATAGACAAATGTGGGATTTCAGGATTTGGGAAGGGGAATTGGGGATAGGGTCCTCAGGACTGAAATATGCAGAATAAGATGACAGGGGTTCCCCGAAAATTTCAAGGGAAACAGAGTGAAAATAAGAGAGATCTAGAAACAGAGGGATTTTTTTTTTTTTTTTTCCAGACTGGAGCGGCTACGGCTCGAAAGGGATCTGGAACAACGCCGAATGGATTGAAAATGGCTGAATCTAGAACGGCTTGCAAAATGGATCTGAAACGACGCAACAGTGATCGACAATAGTTCAGCTGAAAGTAGATATGGACCCCAGGTATGTGCGGCTTCCTAACAGTTCAAGGGTTTCACCCGGCCACCAATGCTGTCTGACGGCTTGTGTATTGGGGCAGCACCCCTCACTCCACGGCTTAGGTAAAACTGATAACCGCTTTGCCACAAACAACAGCTCTTGGTTTACCTCACGGGTGGGAACTAGTCAATCAGGTAGGGGTCGTTTCCCTTTTCGCTGGCAGGTCCTCTCAATGGGCCAGCTACTTTGGGGTTCCTGTGGTACTCCTCACAATGAGTTTTAGGGATTATGCCCAAGTACTTCCCATAGTTAAGCAGATAGGGATTATTCCCAATTCCGAACTTGCAACAGATGCGAAAAAAAAAATTGGCAGAAATTTCACCCAGCGAGCCCAAGAAAGTGCTCTGATACTAGATGTGATGCACCTGCAACAATTAATTAACAAGAATATGCGAAATAGCAGAAATGACAGAACTCAGAATCACTTTTATATTGATCACAGGCCACTTCGAGGGGGCAACCTCCTTTGAGCAAGCTCAATACAATTAACTTCACGGTGCCTTCATAGGTCTCAAAACACACTTGTATACTAATTCTAGGTGCCAATACTATGGGTCAAAACCATGGGCCGTTACAAACTATGGATCAACAATACTACGGGCGACTTACAAAGCATATGCACCAACAACAATAACACAAACTATTGATCAAAAAATACTACAGGACGACTTACAAATCATATGCGTCCAACAACAACATACTAACAAAGTAAAGACATGGGTTCCTAATAGGGGGACCAACGACTTGCACCATAAGCAAAACCAATGTAGCAGAGTGGAACAAGATCCATCTGTGGTCATGCAGAGAAAACAAATATTTATGTTTTTTGAAGTTTTTTGTGATAAACAAAATAAGACTGTACAATAATGGACGGTGGTGTCCATCAAATTTGCTATGGGTAAAATCGCTTGAGGTACAACTCGTTGCGTGGGTTGCATAGGGGGTTGCCTTCTGAATCGGTCAGAATGTATGGCCCCTGTTCGAGGAAAGTGTGTATAATGTATGGGCCTTGCCACATGGACACAAACTTTCCTTTTCCGGTTTTGTCATGAGCTTGATCATAGGCGAGGACAAGGTCCCCTTCAGTAAAAGTTCTTGGGTGGACATGTTTGTCGTAACTCAGTTTGGATCGGTTCTTGGCTAATTCCATGGTTTGAAGGGCTCTGTACCGATCTTCATTGGCCTGCTCCAGGAGTAGTAAGAGTTGCTCAATTGGGGAAGTGTCTGGTAGGAGTTCAACGGCCATATGTAGGGTTGGAATCTGGCACTCGATGGGGAGGACGGATTCGACACCGTGAACTAAATGGAAAGGGGTAAAACTGGTGGCGGTTTTGGTTGACGTGCGGTATGCCCATAGTGCCAGGAAGAGCATGTGGTGCCAATTTGATTTGTGTTTGTCCATAGTGCGCTGGAGGATGGTCTTCAAAATTTTGTTAATCGCTTCGACTTGGCCATTTCCTTGGGGGTAGTAGGCGGAGGAGAAATGGTGTTCAAATTTCAGTAAGGTTGATAATTCTCTCCAGACGGCATCTTCGAAGTGAGAGCCGTGGTCTGAGACGAGTTGCTTTGGAACTCCAAAACGAGCGATAACATGGTTGAGGAAAAAACATGCTGCGATGTCGGCCTTGCAATTGTAAGTTGGCATGGCTTCCACCCAATTGGTGAAATAATCTACAGCCACAATAATGTGTTTATGACCACCAGCTGATATGGGATTGCAATCGAGGAAGTTGATGGCCCATTTGCAGAATGGTCCGACAATGACGATTGGATGAAGGGGGGCGGGTGGGGTTCTTGCCTTGGTGGAAAAAATTTGGCAGTTTTGACAATGTTTGACTGCGGTGATGCAATCAGTAAATAATGAAGGCCAAAAGTAACCTGCGTGGATGATCTTTTGGGCGGTGGCCATGCTGGAGAAGTGGCCTCCGCAGGCACCGCTATGGCAGTCATTAAGGACTTGTTCGGCCTCGTTATGAGATAGGAAGCATCGTAAGATGGTATCGACGCTGCGTCGATAAAGTACATCGCCTAATAGGAGGTATCGGGGGGCGTGGTGTCGTATATGATGGCGTCCGTCACGATCGATGTGGGGTCAAAATTTTTGTGTGCAGAGGTAGATCAAGATGTCATCGTACCATGGGTCGTCAGAAGAAATGATGAAAATGTGATCGTCAATGAGATCCGTTTGGATAGCGGGTGATGACAAAGAGGATGGGAGATCCGTGATGAGTTGAGCGAGTGCTAGGGCCTTGGTGCTCTTTGGGGTTTTGAAAGTTAAGTCATATTCTTACAGGATAATCATCCATTTAGCTATGCGGCCTTGAAGGAGGCGACACGTCAAGAGGTAAACCATTGGATTGTAATTGGCTACAACCGTGGTGTGGCTCAAGAGAATGTAATGTCACAGCTTTTGTACTGAAAAGACGACGGCGAGGGCCATCTTTTCCTCATGTGGGTAGCGGAGGGGTGGTCCTGACAAGGTCTGGCTCATATAGTAGATGACATGCTCTTGGCGAGCAGTATCTTCTTGCACAAGAACTCCAGATACCGCATGTTCGGATGCTGAAACATAGAGGGTGAAATCTCTTGTGAAATATGGAGGAGAGATCAACGGGGCGTTTGTGAGTGCTTTCTTTAAGTCGGTGAAAGCTGTTTCTGTTTGTTGGTCCCATATGAAACAGGTATGCAGACGTAGTAGTCATAGGAAACCGTGGACCGTTGTGGCATAGTCAGGGACAAAGCAGCGGAGGAAGTTGGACCTCCCTTGAAGGCTTTGAAGTTGTCTTAATGTACGGGGTGACAGTAATTCTACAATGGCTTGGACTTTCAAGGGATCTACAGTGATGCCTTTTTCTGAGATAACGAACTCCAGCAGGTGGGTTGATGTAACGCAAAAGACACACTTGAGAGGGTTCAAGCGGATGTTGTATTTTCGACAACGCAAGAAAACTTGTTGAAGGTCATCTAAATGGTCAAATCGCTTCTTAGATCGAGCGGTGAGGTCATCAAGATAAACTTTTATGATCCTATGTAGATCGTGGAAGCAATAAGTCATGGCGCGTTGGAAAGTGGCTCCAACATTCTTGAGACCGAAAGGCATGACGCGATAGGCAAAGGTGCCCCATGGGGTAGTGAAAGCTGTCTTGTATTGATCTTCTTTACGGATTTTGATTTGGTTATATCCGGAGAAACTGTCCATAAAAGAAAGGACCTCATGTCCCGCACATTCATCGATTAGTTGGTCAATGAAAGGTGTGGGGAAGTTGTCTTTGGGACAAGCGAGGTTGAGTTCTCGAAAATCAGTACAAACGCGTATGGTGCCCACTTTTTTGTTTATTGGCACTGGGTTTGAAACCCAGGTGGTGTAGGCAATAGGATATATGAATCCTGCTTTTTGGATTTTTTCAATCTCAGCTTTAACAGCTGGGAGCCTGGACGGGTGAATTGGTCGTTGTTTCTGTCGGACAGGAGGCACATTGGGCCAAGTGTCGATGTGATGTTCCACAATTTTGGGATCGAGGCCAAGCATCTCGGTGTAAGACCAGGCGAAGACATCACGAAACTCTTGGAAGAGTTTCTTATATGCCTGAGTTTCCGCTTGAGTGCATGATGCGCCTAGCGAGTTTTCCAGGTGTGGTGGAAATGTCAATTTGTATAATAGGGGAAATGTTGGACATGTTCCCTTCTTTGAAGGCATCTGGTGCCATCTGGTGCTGGGATGGGGTCTTTGAACCAATCAACCTTAGTTGGTAGGAAATCTTTCGATTCGACTGATAGCTGGTTTTCTGCGGTGGATGTAGACGCCTCAGAGAGGAAGTATGAGCGATGATGCATATCGTCCCAAGGGTAGTCCGGTGCAGTGAGTGTTCCTAGAATTTGCTCATCAGTACGAAAGTAATCAGACCATAAATCAATGGGTTCTGGTTTGTATGTGGTTGAAATCATATAGATGGTATTGATTTCTTCCGAAGAAGATGATTTTGGAGGGTATATCTCCTCGACGAGGGGAGGGGATATCTCTAAGTCGGCATTGTTCATCTCGTACAAGGCTTCTCTATAATCTGGGAGATCAGGGCAGTGGTGTGAATAATGGCCATAAATGCCGCATATCGCACAAGGGTGGTTAGTGCGGAGCGTTTTGTCGCGAGGGTGAGGAGGTGGCTCAAGTCTTACCACTGGAATTCCAGTGTCGTCATCCAACATATTCATGTGTTCTTGGAGTGCAGGTAACTGTGGACGTTGATGAGTGGCATGGCCTACGTCATCACACAACAAGCACTTAGGGGGAATGCGAATAGTTTGGGGGTTTTTAGCTACCTTGGGGGTTGCTAGGGGGGTGTGAGTTATGAGTTCAGTGTCATAAGTTGGTGGGCCTCTGCCCCCTGTGTTTCATAACGGAGGTGGGGCATTTCTGGATGTTGATGCCGTAGTCACTATTGGGGGTGGTCTGTTTTGCAGATGAGTGACCAGAGGGGGTGGGTGCTTGGTAGTAGGGATAGGTTGTACCGGTTGTAAAATAACAGTCGGAGTCGGCGGGGGGATCGGAGCAGGTAAGTACCATACAAGTATCCCTAATGTTAAGCCAGGAAGGTTGAGTGTAGCCATTACTGGTGAACTGACAACTCCGAAAAATGGGAACAAGAACGGGATAGTATGAATTGGCGTTGTGCCAATATGAGTAGGCACTGCGGGTGTTTGTGGTAGTGACGAAGGCTGCTATGTGGTGTGCGACAGGGTGCACAAATCTGATGTTTTTGTTATTGGTAAAGGTGGTGAGATCGATGGAAATGTGGAAGTCATAGGTGACTCGGTGTAGATTCCAGGACCAATTGACGACACAAAATGATGTTGGTGCGGTTTGAATGGTTTGTTCAATCATTGGTAGCACATTTTGAGGAGCTGCGGGGGCGTTAGGATCATAATATGTGAGTTGATCAATCTTGATAACGCATCCTTCATGTGGGAACATCATGAGGCGAAAAACAGATGAAGCCACTACTTTCATTTTGTACATATAGCTATGTCCAAGAAGGAGGTTGTAGTCGAGCTGGGCATTGATCACTTCGATGTCGATAAGAACTAATTTGCCGCCTAGTTCTACGGGTACGTTCGCTAAGAGGCCTTATGGTTGAGCTGAGCGTCCGTCATAAGCTCTTAATGCCATGGTGGATGGTTTTAAAGTGGGGGAGCCAAGTTTCTGCCACACAAGGGTGTACATAACGCAGGTTGAAGCTCCTTCATCGATGATGCATCAATGCACAACAAGGTTTCAAATGTTTACTGATACTTGGAAAGCCAAATTTGGTGGTAATCAAGGTTCGGCTTGGTCTAAGTCGAAAGCCATCATGTGTGTGTCGTCAGGGTCTACTCCTCCGATGACGGATAGTAGTAGTTTTCGTTGTGCAAGGCATGTTTTGAGTACCTCTAAAGCAGACATAGCAGCGGGGGATTGTGCTAGGTCTTCCACGACGTTATAATTGGATGCTGTGCGAGCATTAGGATTGTTGTTAATCCTTCACAAAGGGATGCGAGGGATTTTAGGTCCTCCATCCAACGACATATTTGGTATGCGTAGTGGTTGATTTGGTGGAAGGGAGGTGGATGCGTCAGTGGGAGGAGTTTCTAGGGGTGGGTCGTACTGATTCCTACGAGTTTGGAGGTTGATGTCATTGGATGACATCATTAATAAATGGTGTGTACCTGGATCCGTATGCTGATAATCAGTTGCGGCATAGGTGATTTGCTGCTGTGGTGCAGCAGATCCTTGTGGGGGATCCATAGGGAAAGTATTTACTACTCCCTAGTTTGGCAATGGGTTTTGTAATATCATGGGTTATGATTGATTAAGTGGAGCTGGCTGTCCAGCGTGGCCCTGGCGTTGGGAATCGTCAGCCCAAAGTTTATGTGCTTTCTCTAAATGGGGGCAGTTATGAGTGTAGTGTCCATAGACTCCACATATAGAACATGGATGGTTTGTTCTCAGGTTATGATTTTTTGGCTGCTTGGGATGACGATCAGGATTCTGGTTGGGAGGAGTAGCATTGTTATTATTTGGAGGATTGGGAGGTGGTGGACCTTGATTATGTTGTTGGTTGTTGCCGCGGTTACGTCCTCTTCGACGGTTTTGTTGTCCACCCTAGTTGCGTTGGTTGTTTTGATGTTGGGGATGATTGTGTTGTGTGTACACTTGCCCTTGAGTAGTGGGAGGATTTTGGGGTGCCGCAGGTGCGGGAGTAGGTTGTGGTGGATAATAAACTGGTGGGGCTGGAGGTGGTCCAGTTGCCTGTTGGGGTTGTTGGTAACCCTGAGCTATTGGATGTGTTGGGTTGGTTGGTGTAGCTTGCTGTGGGTAATACATTGGTTGTGCAGGTAAATGAATTGGGTTCTGGGTGGCCGGTTGGTTATAGTATGTGGGTGGTACGTATGTCAATGGTGCTTTCCCATAGCAATGTTGTGGACAAGAGGGTCCATGAGTGTGATGAGTTTGATTCGTTGGAGCGTACGAAGTTGTCGCTCCAGAATTAGATGCAGCCCTAGAGAGGTCTGGGGCATTTATGGTGCTCACCATGCTAAAAGGTTTAATTTGCGCCATGACTTGGCCGATAATACCATCAGCGGCATGTGATGCCCCTGGAGCGTCACCGCGTGAAGAATTGCCTCTTGGGGCGTCTGGTATGATTGTGTAGAGATAGCCTGACTGGGAATAAATTAGGTCGAATTGCTGAGCTTTTAAGATAGATTCTTCCTCTGACTGGGGTCGTTCGGAAGCTACATCTTTGGCTATGAGGGGTAGGAGTGATTTAAGAAACCAGTCCAAAAATATATAGTCATCCAGTTTTATCTTACAGAGGCTACGATGCTTGCGCCACTCATGGATATGGTCGGTGATGTGGGTGGCTATGTTTTGTCTGCAAGACAACAGTATTTCAACTCCTGCATCATAGCGTACAGGTAGCTGAAAAAACTGAAGGAAAGTGGAGGCGAGAGACATAAATGTATGGTGGGTCCCATGTGGTTGTTCGATGAACGACTTGGCTGCAGAGCCAGTGAACGTTCATTGCAACAGTCTCAGTCGAATGGAGTCATCCACTATGGAGTTAGATGAACACCATAGGTGAAATGACATTATGTGGTTTTGGGGATCCTCCCCAGGTTTTCCTTCAAACTTAGGGATGTCCGAGGGGAGATTTGTAGGCATGGATGGCCATGCAGGGTTATGCCTGATAGGATCGTTGGTTAGCCTGGCTAGGTATGGTAAGTTTAGACTAGCCATGTAAGGTAAACTAGCAGATGAGTGTGGCGTAGTGACTGGGACATAACTATTAATGGTGGCATTATGTAGTGGTCTAGTAGCCCCTAAGGGTATGCTAGGTATTGAAGGTATGTGTCCTCCAACTGTTGTGGTTTGGTATGGGCCAGCGTTCCCAAGTGCAACATGGGTTACACTGGGGTTAGGAATAGTGCCAGGAATTCCTGGGATCTGGGTTGTGGTAATGAGAGGTGGTCTGATTCCTATGTTTGGCATAGCCATAATAGGAGGTAGTCCTGAGTTGGGCATACCTAAAGGTGGAGTGTCCCCTATATTAGGCATGCTTAAAGGGGTTGTTGTTACCATGGATGGCACAGTAGTAGAAGGGTTTGTGGATGTATCTCCAATAGTACTGGTGAAAAGTGGGTCGTACTGTGATCCAACCATGAGGTTGGTTGGTGATATTTCAGTAGGGTTTTCGGATTCAGCCTCAAAATCAGGTGTGAAGTGAGGCATGTCAGAATCGGATGACTGTGTGTTTGGTCAATGACGTGTCGATTCAAGGGATAAGGCTCTACGTCGGTGACGTGTAGAGCCAAGTATACCGAATTGAGGGGGTTCACCCTGAAGACGACGAGATCGTCTTAAATTCTCAATGGTGAGAAATATTTTAAAAATTTCAGTCTAAGGTGGTGATGTAAAAAAATCAAAACCCTAATGCAACAATGAATGCAAGAGGGGAGTGAAAAAATAAAGGATCTCAGGCCAACAACCAACCTCAAAAAGCACTTATTATAGCAGTTGTGCTGTAATAAGTGGAGGGATGCAACAAAATTGGTCAGAATACCAAAAGTCAAACAGTTCCTAGAAAAAAGTGGTGTTACTAGACCAAAGGTGGGTAATGTATCATGCAAACACCTAACTAGAAGTATTGTGAGTCAACAAACGATATTCTCTGCAAGGTGATGAAATCCAAGTCAGACAATATAGAGTGTTGAATCAACGGCTAGATATCCCCCTACCAAGAGGGACACCGGGTAGACAATCCTAAAGAGTGGCAACTAGGATACCCCGTTCATGACACACTCGGTTGGGTGAATCTGCAATTTGGTTCTATCGCCATTGTACACCCTCTTGGGTGTACATAGAGAACTTCGAAAGGTATCCTTCGGTTACTGAATGGATTGCAGTATTCCACTCAGACTTCTGGAATCAGTCTGGCTACTTCAACCCTCCTAAGGGAGAGCCTTTCCGATAAATTGGTTGATAACAGTGTCAAAATTATAAGGGATTTTGGTACCGTAGAGGACAACCACTATGTCTCAAATGTAATAACTGAGGGGTGTTATTGGAACACCTATCCCCTCAATTCTACCTAACTACAAAATTCTTTTAAGTGCTCCCCAAGTGGGGTTAAAAGTTTGTTGAGTTTAAGGTAAATTTTAAGGCTCGGGTTAAATTATGTGGCAGAGAGGGTGCAAGTGTGGTATTTAAACTGAAATTGATTTTCCTCGCTTGGGCGATTGATTACAAATGAAAGAAAAGATGCTTCCAGTTTTGCAAAAAATAAAGGCGTTTTTGAAATGTAAATGCTTGAAAAAACTATTCAAAAATAATGGATCTTTGAAATAATTTGAAGGAAAGCAAATAACATAAATATTTCAAGAAATAAATGGATCTCTTAAAAAAAATTTTGGGCAAAGTATTGAGCAAATAAACAGTAAAACCTTGATCTAAATAAAATGCAGAAAATCTCTATTTCAATTACTGAATTTCTTTTTTTTTAAAAGAGTTTTAAAGGAGCATTATAAATAGTAAAAGATTTAATATGGCTATAAAAATGCAGAAAAATTAATGCTATAAAATATGCTAAATGGGCAGAAAATACAGCAAAAACTATTTTCAAAAATTTGGCCGAATTCAAAAGAATTGCATCGCAGGTTTTGGGGAAACAGCCACGATGTGCAACGTGGGTTTTGGCCGCAAAGCCGCGATGTGCAGCACGGGTTTCTGCTGCGAAGTCGCGATGTGCAGCACAGGTTTCGGCCGCGAAGCCGCGATATGTAGTGCGGGTTTCGGTCACACAGTCGCGATGTGCAATGCGGCAAATGGACGTGAAGCCGCGATGTGCAGCGCATAAAATGGCCATGAAGCCGGGATGTGCAGCGCGTAAAATGGCCGTGAAGCCGCGACGTGCCACGCCGAAAAAAGCCGCGAGGTTGCGATGAGCCGCGCGACTGTCAGGTGAAAAACCGCGATGCGAAAGCCGAAAAACAGATGCCAAAAAATGAACCTGAAAATGGAAATTTCAGTCTGTTAATGGCAATAGAAAGGGCCAAGATCTAGCACAACAATGGATCTACTGTCTAGGATGGCAAATCTATGAATTAAAATGATTAAAACTAAGAAAAACTAAGATCTAAAGCAAAAAACTGAGATCTAAGAATTCGAAGCCAGCGGAGTCGCCAAAAACTGTTGGCTTGGTTTTGCAACCAAGCTTTGTGCAATGGGCACCTATCAACAATGTGATAGCAGTTTCAATATAGAAGTAAAAACAATTATAAATCTGAATCTAACATGTGCATATAACAATAAACTTGAAAAGATTTAAGAACAAGAACAAGAAACAAAAATAAAAAATGACTTTTGTATTACAATACCTCAAATGGTGAGGATGTTGTGGTGTTGAGCAGCTCCAAGGGTGAGATACTCCAGGCTCCAATGGTCTCTTCTCCAAGATTGCTACAATGGTCAATAACTCATGAGAGATTTTGACAGCATGAGGATAGGATGATGGATGGATGGAAAGTGAGGAGCCCCTACCACCTATTTATATTTTTTGGTGGTGGGGAATACCATTATGGTTTTGAGGAAACCAATGGTATTGACCAACATGGTTTAGGTACCTTTTTCCCTCTTTTTTCTTTTTTTGAATATTTTGAATATTTTTATTCCCTTTTAATATTTTTGGGAATTCTGGACCCTTTTTGAGGGTTTTTTTTATGCTTTTTAAGGAAAAATATTCATTTTGAGGGGAAAAAGGGGTGTATTATGGTCTTTTGGTGACCTTTTGATGGATTTAGAGGCTCAAATGGTGGAAAAGTGGACAAATGGGTCATGTGAATAAGGAAATGAGCTAGTGAGCACTTTTTGGGTGTTAACAGACCTCACCTTGAGGTAGGAAATATTGCAGTGCTCTCTAGAGTACCTCGCTACCACACACTTAGATTCAAAGGAGTGGTTCAAGGACAATCAGTGGCTGTTTTGGTGGATGGGGGAGCCACACATAACTTCATTGATTCAACCTTTGTTGAAAGAAGGAAGCTATATACTGAAAAATTTGGAGGCTTCACTATTATCATCCAAGGTAATCATTCTATGAACTGTTGTAGATGGATTCCTAAATTGCAAATTTGTGTAGGAGAGGATACCATCACAGATAATTTTTATGTTGTTGATATGGCTGAATACTAACATGGTCTTGGGAGTACAATGGCTGCACTCCATTGGGAAGCGTACAATGGACTACCAAGTCCCTGAAATGGTCTTCAAAGGAGAAAATGGAAAAGAGATGGTGTTGAGGGGAATCAACACCTACCCCAAACAAGTGGTAAGTGCGCATAATATGAGGTCTATCCTAAGACATGGAGACATTGAGTTGGATGCTGAATTCCTAATCACTGCTAAGGGAATCTCCTTTGAAGTATCTCATTGTGCTAAATACATTCAAAGGCTGCTCCAAAAGAAAAAGAAAGTGTTTGAGGAACTTCCTCATGGTAGGCCTCTAGATAGAAGAATAGAGCATAGAATTGAATTGGAGATAGGAACTTCACCTATCAAGGTACATCCCTACAAGCATCCAAAGAGATTCAAGGATGAAATAGAGAGAACCATTAAGGATTTGCTTGAGATGGGGTTCATTAGGCCTAGCTCAAGTCCATTTGCCTCTTCAGTAGTTCTTGTGAAGAAGAAGATGGGACCATGAGAATGTGCATAGATTATCGAGCTCTTAACAAGAAGACTATCAAGAATAGATATCCTATTCCAAGGATAGATGATCTTATGGATGAGATCCATGGGGCCAAGTACTTTTCAAAGATTGACCTTAGATCTAGCTACCATCAAATCAGCATGAGAGAATAAGACGTACAAGAGACTGCTTTTCGGTGCCACCATGGGCACTTTGAGTTTTTGGTTATGCCTTTTGGCCTAACAAATGTACCTGCAACTTTTCAATTTTGCATGAACAGAATGTTTAACAAGCAAATCCGTAAGTTTGTACTTGTCTTCTTTGATGATATTTTGATCTATAGTAGGACTTGGGAAGAGCATTTGCATCATTTGGATATTGTACTAACAATCTTGGTTGATCAATCTTTTTATGCAAATCTAACCAAGTGTGAGTTTGGAATGACTGATATTTTGTATCTTGGTCATGTGATTGGTCAAGATGGAGTTAAGGTTCACATGGAAAAAATTCAAGCTATTCTAGATTGGCCTAGTCCTAAAAATCTCACTGGACTAAGGGGGTTCATTGGGCTATGCACCTACTATCAGAATTTTGTCAAAGGGTTCTCCAAGCTGACCTCTCCATTGATAGATATCACTAAGAAGGGAGCCTTCCATTGGTTAGAAGAATCAGAAAAAGAATTCAATAAAATGAAGGAGGTAATTTGCACTTGTCCTGTTCTTGCACTTCCATATTTTTCTCAACCTTTTGTACTTGAGTGTGATGCTTCAAGAAGTGGTATTGGGGCTTTCTTAATGCAAAATAAACATCCATTGTCCTTTGAGAGTAGAAAGTTCCAACCACATGAAAGGTTGTATTCAATTTATGACAAAGAGATGCTAGCCATCATGCATGCACTAGTCAAGTTCACACAGTACTTGGTGGGAGGCAAGTTTATCATCAAAATTGACCACAATAGTTTGAGGCACTTCTTAACCCAAAGGGAGCTGAATGATAGACAACAAAAGTGGATAAGCAAGGTCCAAGCATTTGATTTTGAGATTGAGTATAAGAAGGGTAAGATGAACATAGTAGCTGATGCACTTTCTAGAAAACCCACACTTGCATTGCTGAAATTTCAAGATGATTGGAAAACACAGCTTGGTTTAGAGTACACTAAAAATCAGTTTGCATGTGATTTATTCGATGGATTGATTCATGATGATGCTTATAATATTATTAATGATGTCATTTATTATAAGGATAGAATCTTTATAGTTATAGAATCCATACTAAAGAAAAAGATACTTGAAGCTGCCCATGATGTGCCTTTGGCTAGGTACCCAGGATTTGTGAAAACTTACATGAAAGTGAGGGAAAGGTTCGCATGTAAGGGGATAAAGAAAGAGGTGATGGAATATGTCAGATCATGTGTGGCATGTCAAAAAAATAAAGTGGAGCATACCCATCCAGCAGGGCTCCTACAACCACTCCCCAATCCTGAGCAAAAATGGGAGAGCATCTCAATGGACTTCATCACGGGGCTTCCCAAAAGTCAAGGTAAAGATAGTATTTTTGTTGTGGTTGATAGGCTGACTAAGTATGCACATTTTTTTGCTGTCACAACTAATATTACATCCATCCAAGTGGCTGAAATTTTCATCAAAGAAGTTTTCAAACTTCATGGCATACCCAAGTCCATCATCAGTGATAGAGACAGTAAGTTTACTAGCAATTTTTGACAAGAACTGTTCAAGCTAGTAGGCACAAGTTTGGACATGAGTACAAGCTACCATCCACAGACTGATGGCCGGATAGAGAGAGTGAACCAATGGATGGAAGGGTACTTAAGAAACTATGACCCAATGGCTAGAAGGGTACTTAAGAAACTATGTCACTGGTCAACAAAATTCATGGACCACTTGGCTCCATCTGGGAGAATTTTGTTACAACACTACTTTCCATCTTTCGATTGGTATGACTCCTTTCCGAGCTCTTTATGAATATGATACACTTACTTTTTCTTATCTAGTATTTGGTGATTGTAAGACACAGAAAGAAAAGGATTGGATCCAAGAGAGTCAAGACATACTCAGAACTCTCAAGGACAACTTGCAGGTAGCACAGAATTGACAGAAAATACATGCAGACAATCATAGAATTGAGCGAGCCTTCCAAGTGGGAGATCTGGTATATTTGTGTTTGCAACACTATAGACAGACGACATGGAAGCCTAAAGAGGCTGAGAAGTTGCAGCCTAGGTTCTATGGTCCCTACCAAGTTTTGAGAAACATTGGTGAAGTGGCTTATGAGCTAGAGTTGCCTCCAGGTAGTCGGATTCACAATGTGTTCCATGTGTCCTGTTTGAAGAAAGTAGTACGATAGCAAGTCAAAGTTTCAAAAGACTTGCTACCACTTGATGATGAGGGACATTTGGTGCTGATCCATGAAAGGATTCTTGATGTCAGAGAAAAGAAGCTAAGGAGCAGAATCCTTAAGGAATTTTTGGTACAGTGGGAAGGGCTACCTAGTGAAGATGCTACTTGGGAAGGAGAGCACATCTTACAACATCTTGGTTTGAAATTGCTTGAGGAAAAGCAATCTTGGGTGGGTAGGACTATCATATCCCCACAAAATTGATCATTGGAACAAGTTCCTAACCCAACCTAACCCTTGGGTTGAGGAGGCAGTTGCATAACCATGGGGTTAGAGTTTGTATTCTAGGCAATTAATTATTTAGGAGAGTGCATTTAATTTTATGTATAGTTGCTACCCACTTGGAATAAATAATTAATGGAGAATTTATTATTATTGATGCAATTAATATTTTTATTTATTATGCTAAATAAATGGAGAACATGGCCCACTAATTCGAATTGGTGGATAAGGTTGGAGGAATTACTTGGAGTAGAAGTCAAGAAAACACTAGAGTCCAAAAATGTTGCCAAAATGGAGAAAATAGGCTTATTTCAGGAAAAACAGGATAAATCTAGGAAAAGCATGAAATTTTGGAAAAGCAGGAAAGTTTTGAAAGTAGGAAAGTTCAGAAAAGAAGGAAAGTCACAAAAAGAGGAAAAAGAAGGAAAGCTAAAGAAAAAAAAAGCAAGGAAAATATGTCCACTCATGGGTGATCTATTCTCACAGGTCACCAATCCAAGTAACTTGCTCAACAGGTCAACATGAATTCTATAAAAAGAATGATTCCAACTCCATTTCACATATTTTGCTAGTGTGAGCAATTTTATGAATGCATTTGTGCATCCAAGACTTGGGAGGTGTGCCCCTAGTCAAGCATGGGAGATGTCCCCCAACTTTCTGTGGTAGGATGATGGAATCCAACCATTATCACTGAGTTTATTTGCAGGTACTGAAGCTTACTAGGTAGAATCAGAAGTTCAGAGCTATCTTTATCAAAGTCAGAGATTGAATCCTCTCTCCTTCTTATATTCTACAACTAGTTTCTTATGTGCAAGAGGAGAGACTCTTCCTTCATCTTCTGAGAGGCATAGTGGGCTATTATTTATGTTATAGCATAGTATTGAAGCTTCTCAGGTTGAAACAGAAGTTAAAAACCATCTTCACCAAATTCAGAAATCGAATCCTCCCTCCTCCTTCTATTCTACAACTAGTTTCTTATGTGCAAGCGGAGAGACTCTTCTATCATCTTCTGAGAGGAATCATGGCCTATTTCTGATGTAACAACAGAGAATGTAATTTTCTGATATCATTCAATTCAATACAAATTATAGAACTCTGAATTATTCTCCAATTTATGCACCCCTGCTAGATTTAGCTAGATTTTGACTAGCTTTCAATGAATGGTTCATAAATCAATGAGTAAAGGTCCAAATGAAGTCATTCTAGTTCCTGTAGTTATATAATATATCACATATCATGATCCAATCACTGTTTCAGAATTTCAATCACCTTTGAGCATTGTTTGGGAGTCCACAAGTCAAACTAGTTGAGCTGTCTTGAATTGCTATTTTACTAGTTTTGTTATCATACTTGCCCAGATATACATATAAATTTATGAAATGTTATTTTATGATTATATTACTGCAAATGAATGATTATTAGCCTCTCTAATGTCTGCAAAAACCTTTTCCAACTTTCAGTCAATTTCCCTATCCATACTAGTCTACATATGCTAAGAACCCCAGGAGCATTGGAGTAGAGTTCAGCTGGGATTTTCTTGAAACATAAATGGTCTCAGTACGTTGTGCAGAGTTATAAACTCATATCAGAACCTTTCATCCATCCATAACCTTTGACCTTGCCCATCTCCAAGAATTTTAGCTTCCACAATCACTGTTTTAATCAATTTTTAAGAAGTCTCGAGTTAGTATGCCAAATCCTAAGTTGGTAAATTACAAAAATGGAATGAATAAAACCATTTTAAAGAGAGATAAAAATCAATATAGCGTAATGTGTCTCAGAAAAGAAAAAGTTGAAACCTACAAATCTCAACCATCAATGCAGTTTCACATTCTTTTATTGGTCAACAGTGCTTATTTTCAAGGGAGTTGCTGCTAGTTTCACAAATTCTAGATACCCTGGATTTGGGTTTCATGTACATTACACCATAAACCTGTCATTCTTATGCTCGACTCATGAGAGGGTGAGCACTTACGAAGTATAGAATTTTTTTTTTATGAGGATGCAATTCCATAGAATTTGTGCATCAAACATATGCATGCATATATATAAACACATGTATGCTCACAAGGCACTTGTAGGATTCAAATTGGAAGATTCTAGGTGAAGTATAATGAGAGATTTCATTGAAACAAAGCAGTATAGCGAACCGTTGATAAAAAACAAAACACTTGACCTCCTCTTACAGGGAAATTGCGAGTTTGTCTCGGCTTCCTGGTGAAGGAGAAAGTTGTTTGTGTTGACTTCTACCAATTGCTCACTGCTTTGCGCAAATATATCCTCCCTTAGCTAATAGATTCTTCTTGTTCCTCCTACAACATATCTTCCCTTGCAACAAACAAGTGGCAACGTCGGGGACATTGCCACCTCGTAGCTCTTGTATTGTAATACATCCCATGCTATATTTATTGTGTAGACTGAAACAATTACAATATAGTGTTATAACTTTTGTGCATGATTCCAAGGATTGAATCGAGAGCATAAAACATTAACCCCAATATGTCTAGATGGAATTGATTCCATAACCATGGACTAGTGCTTTTACTATGGATTGATATTATCCATGCAATGTAGTTCCTGGACTACTAAAGTGATAACTTTTACAATGTTGTCCTTTTTATTACATCCCATCTAAGACATTATATTAATACTTAGGATATCATCCTAACTATTATATTTACAGGATTTTCCCTCTGTCTTCCCTTCACCGCTTCTACACAAAATGTATTAAAATATACCCTAAATATTTGTATTTACATATAGCATAATTAAGCCCCCTTTGCCCCTTAATACAGGGCAATATATTTTCTCATTTCCGTATCATAGTTTATTCCCCAATATGAATGTATGTGATAGGATATTTCCTACAACTAACCCCCCCCACCATGTTCCCCTCTCAAAGAGGCTTGATATTCATCTATTTTTCTCATTAAAGTCATGGAGTACTCTTTTTGGTCTATTTCGACTCTTTTCATGCTCTTTTTGGAAATTTGTTGCATAATTGAAACTCTTTATCTTATTTTTAGAAATGCCAAACATTTGCACATTTTCATGGGAATTTATATTTAAAATAGTTTTAAATATGGAAATGGATTCTTAAATATTTTCAAAATATGATGCAAAATCTTTGAAATATAGTTTAGAAATATGGAATCTTAAATCATTGTTTGTATTTTAAGAATTTTTTTTTTTTTTTTTATGTTTTAATATATTTTTTAAAATATAAATTTATACAGATTAATTGAGTTTTATTATTTTTTCTTTAGATTTTATTTAAAAAATAACATATTGTTATATATAACTTAGTGCAACCACCACACTCAGCCATAGGAAGTGCTAGAGCGAGGCGCCCTCCCTGAAATTCCATTAGTAATAAGCGATATGTATACAGGTGATATATCCAGGCAGTCCCCTCACTCACACTCTTAGGAAAGCACTCAACCACGTTGGAAGTAAAGAGAGAAAAACCAGGAAGTTACCTCACTTGCGTTCTTAGGCTAGGCTCCTCACTCATTCTCAAGCTAACGACTCAACCACTCATTAGGCTAGTTATCGGGCTAGTCATTAGGATTATTTCAAAAGCATCAAACCGTAATGATAAGGCCATTATAATTCCATTTATCATGAATTTCCCACCATAAAGGTGAATCCCAATATAGGTAGCCTCCCTTTTTTATCCCACGTAATTTTTGGTTCAATAGTTTTCTCCAGTATTAGTATAGATTTCATCTCCCTTTGGTCTTGAGGCCTTACTACATGGTTTTGTAACTTGACCTAACAACTATAGAACATTTAGAAACACATAGAAAGAGTTTTTAAGGGATTAGCAGCAATTCGTAATCCACATACTTCATTGAGTCTTTGAATTTGGCATCTCTTTGCTTGCTTGTGCATAATACTAAAAGGGGCCTAGCTATGAATGGTGTATACCATTCTATCTACAATGTACTGCCGAGCAACATTGTTAAATTCAATATGGAAAGACTGTCGAATGAAGGCCTTGGAAAGCATCATCTAAGTTGTATTAAATCTTTCTCTACATGTTGAGTGTCCATATATAGAGAGTGGGCCTCAATCTAGTTTCCTCAATTGAGTCCTCAAACTCCCGAGCATAGGCTATGTTGATCTATGAGAATCACCAGTTGAGGGATGCCATGTCATTATTTTACTAGCTAACCTCAAATGTAATATGTATAATTATTTGGCAATATGATAATGGAGCTCTGCAAATTTGTGATTTCCAATCTGACCAGTGCAACAGGATTGTATTTCTAAATACAACGATATTTCTTGAGATATTTAACCTGTCTTTTATCATTGCAAATGCTAGAATGATCTCAACATCTTAACGTCTCAATAATGCCTTCATAGTACAACAATCAAAGGGTATATACCAGTTTTGGAAGTGAAAGAATCACATGTTTACACTAATGGTGCCCTGTTTGAAAGGTGTGCCATTTCCAGCAATGCACTGATCCCAGTGGCTTTCTATTCAGTGTCACAGTTCCCTTCAATCTCTCTTTAAAAATACTCTATGTGTAATGTCCCTTGTTAGGAATTTTATTAAAATGGCAATTTTTCACTTTTTTTCCCTAGTTCGACCTTTGACTAGTTTTGATCTCTAGGTCCCAAATTTGCCCCAAATGATCCCAAATCTTCTGAGAAGGTATATGAATGATATTAGAACATAAATATTTGTTTCAGGGATGCCTTTGGACCTTTAAAATATTTCTGCAAATCCTCTTTCAATTCTGGTCAATGTAGGTAACTTTACTAGTGATTTCCCTTTGACTAGTATTGGTCTCTAGGTCTCAAATTGACTCGAAATGCCTTCAAATATTCAAGGAAGGTGTATTAATGATATTAGGACTTGAATATGATGTTCAGGGATGATATATGGCCACCAAAAGACCTCTGAAAACTCTCTTAAGATTCTGGACCAAGTATGCAATTTTACTAGTAATTTGGGGTTCAAATCCCCCTGAGGTAAGTACTGAAAATGGCTTCCCAAATGCCTCCAAAACCACTCAAATTTATGAACAGAGGTATGTAATGTGTTAAGTATTTTATTAAGGTCTCATATGCACCATTAATGGTTTATTACAACTGTTCTCACCCTCTCCCATTCAACTGCAAAAATCCCCAATTCGACCCTTGGGGAAATGGCACTATTTCACCTCCCAATACAACTAAACTGAGTAAAAATGATTCAAATGCTCAAGTACAGTACATGAAACTTGTATAAGACATCCATGGAATTATATTGACCACAAATATATCATAGAATCATCCATTCATTCGAAATCATCATCAATACATTGGCTCACAACAAGGTAGTGGGGAAATGGCATTGTTCTTCCATTAAAAATGAGATTTATACATTTCTACTTGGAATTTCGACCTGAAATTTTTTGGAGATGAAGAACAGAGTATTTAATTCATATTACAAAAGAAATGGGGCATTAAAAGCTTCCCCAAAGAGTACAATAGCTCACCAAAAACGCCCTCCCTCGAGGATCAAGAATATGCCATCAAAACTGGAAATGGTCGAAGGAGTGAGCTGCAATAGAAGAAACCATGAGCTGCCCTGTAGCTTACACTTGCAAATAAAGACTCCATTAAAGCTCCAAATGAAAGGTCTGAATGGCCTTTCCAATTACCAACTTGGATGGGAATCTTTCACCCTCGAAATTGGCTAAGGCAAGAAACTAGTCATCCACTAGCTCTCCCTCTTCACAAATGCAATTGCAAATTCTACAAATGATCAAAAGCTGCTTTCATTCTTTTTTATTGACATTTATAAACTTATAATGTCCTCCATGGGTCTAATTCCTTCCAAGAGACTCATGCCAACTCAAGTTGGGAAGAGATTCAAAAGAACGCCACTTGTACAACAATTCCTAGTTTCCCACTTCCACCAAATCACATGTGGAAGCATCTTAGCTGCCCTAACACCCTTGAGCGCCCTCTTGGAGTCTATTTTTAGCCCTGACATGTCATATATGTCATATGTCAGCCTTCAGGTCTGATTTGTGTCATAGGTGTCATAGCATCTTCATCATTGTTGTCATAGAGCTAGGGAATCTAGCCCAAGTGTCTCACTAACTCCAAATTGCCTCTTCCTCTTCCATGGGAGTTACTCTTCCTCTATATTTCGACCTTGGATGAGTCATGCCATGAATAATACCTTTTGGACTCCCCCAAGTATGTTACCATTCACCTTGAATTCGAATTGGTGAGAGAATGATGCCAAGTGTAGTGGGGAAATCTAGCCATATGTGGGTCCCACTTCCTCCATGTGTCTTCATGATCAAATGCCACTTTGATTTTCACTTGTATATATTTATTTAGATCCTTTATTAAATATTTATGCCATTCTAATGTTCAAACATCATTTATTATCCCCATTATTCCAAATCACAAAGCTTCCACCCCAAACCTAGGAAACTAGTAATTTTCCTCCTTGGCAATTATTTGACCTTTAACATCAATTTTACAAACTCTAATGAATATGGCCAATGTGATTAGGCCATTGTGACCCAATTCCAAATTTGGGACATGACAAGTCCTCCCTTCCCAATATTGCTTGTCCTCAAGCAATTTCAAACATGGGTGTTGAAGAACCTGCTTCCTGTATAATTCTTTGAAGTTGCCATTGAATTGCCCAACCTTGAGTCTTTGAGTTTCCTTGAAGATTTTAGAGAGGAACCACCATGCTTGCTGCTGCACTACTATGATAAAATTCACTTTATTAAGTGGGAAATCCATCTCCCATACTGCTTGTTTCCCAAAAAAAATTCAAACCAATGAGACAAAAATTATTCCAGGGTCCCATTGCTTGTATTGCACCCCAACAATTAAAAGTGCTCTCCAACCCATACCATCAGATAAGAGGATTCCTGGATCCCATTTTCTTGTATGCATTCTTCCAAACATCATGAGTACAAAATATATATCAAAGTACATAACAACATAATGAAAATGTACATCAAGAAGATGCTTCATCAAAGAATCATGAAAGTGTTTATACCTCCAAGTAAGTAGACCACCATTTGCTAGGTGCATACAATCTTCAAGTGACCAATCAAATCTGCTCCAATGACATAGGTGAGGATCCCATGTCCGATATTGCTTCTCCAAAAGAACGTGATATGTATCAAAATATTCAGCCATGCATTCTTTCATCCAAGAAGTGAATGAAGAATCTCCACTAAAATCTGAACCAAATAATGAGCAGGAAAAACAAGGAGACTTCAAAGGAATCAAAGAAGTCTCATCCATACATCCATGAGGATATGTATCAGCATAAGGTAAATCAATATGCTGCTACAATTCTAAATAATGAGGTGCTCTATTCATGTCATCATCAAAAGGAGAGGTAGGAGTTTCATACCCCTCATGTGGCACCACTAGAAAAAAACCTTTCACCCAATTTTCATCCCAAAGTGATGTGGTTGGAAAAGAAGTGTGGGGTGAGGAATTATGAACCAAATTTAATTCTTTACAACTCTTACCCATTGAAATATTTAATTCATCTTCTCCATAATTGCTTGGTCCAACTATTGTGAGATCATGTACCTCTTCCAAGGCTTTGCAACTCTCTCCATGAGGCAACTCATAATCCCTTTGAACAAGGACAAGTTCTTGTCCTTCTTCTTGTTTTAGTGTAGCATCTTCAAGCACCTGCATATCAACATGTACCTCATGTTCCACAATTACATTAGGTTCCTCTTTTGTGGCATAAACTGTTTCATCCTTTTCCTTGAAAAGAGAACCATTGCTCATTATTTTTTCCGAGTTGCTTCCAATTTCACTAAGCAACAATTTGAACTCTTGAAAGTATTGCCTCCACTTGTCTTCAAAGGAAGGTTCCAATAATTTTCTAAACTCCTCATTCTCCTCTGAGGTTCCTTTCTCATCCTTACTCATGGTGACCAATGAATGCACTTCTTCTCCTATTTCTTCCCTTTCACCAAAGTACATCCAGTTTCAGTTTCTAAGGGTGATGGATTATTTCTTTGACTCCTGGTATTCATTAATGTTATACCACATCAGGTGCCAAGACCATGCTCTGATACCACTGTAATGTCCCTTGTTAGGAATTTTATTAAAATGGCAATTTTTCACTTTTTTTCCCTAGTTCGACCTTTGACTAGTTTTGATCTCTAGGTCCCAAATTTGCCCCAAATGATCCCAAATCTTATGAGAAGGTATATGAATGATATTAGAACATAAATATTTGTTTCAGGGATGCCTTTGGACCTTTAAAATATTTCTGCAAATCCTCTTTCAATTCTGGTCAATGTAGGTAACTTTACTAGTGATTTCCCTTTGACTAGTATTGGTCTCTAGGTCTCAAATTGACTCGAAATGCCTTCAAATATTCAAGGAAGGTGTATTAATGATATTAGGACTTGAATATGATTTTCAAGGATTATATATGGCCACCAAAAGACCTCTGAAAACTCTCTTAAGATTCTGGACCAAGTATGCAATTTTACTAGTAATTTGGGGTTCAAATCCCCCTGAGGTAAGTACTGAAAATGGCTTCCCAAATGCCTCCAAACCCACTCAAATTTATGAACAGAGGTATTTAATGTGTTAAGTATGTTATTAAGGTATCATATGCACCATTAATGGTTTATTACAACTGTTCTCACCCTCTCCCATTCAACTGCAAAAATCCCCAATTCGACCCTTGGGGAAATGGCACTATTTCACCTCCCAATACAACTAAACTGAGTAAAAATGCTTCAAATGCTCAAGTACAGTACATGAAACTTGTATAAGACATCCATGGAATTATATTGACCACAAATATATCAGATAATCATCCATTCATTCGAAATCATCATCAATACATTGGCTCACAACAAGGTAGTGGGGAAATGGCATTGTTCTTCCATTAAAAATGAGATTTATACATTTCTACATGGAATTTCGACCTGAAACTTTTTGGAGATGAAGAACAGAGTATTTAATTCATATTAAAAAAGAAATGGGGCATTAAAAGCTTCCCCAAAGAGTACAATAGCTCACCAAAAACGCCCTCCCTCAAGGATCAAGAATATGCCATCAAAACTGGAAATGGTTGAAGGAGTGAGCTGCAATAGAAGAAACCATGAGATGCCCTGTAGCTTACACCTGAAAATAAAGACTCCATTAAAGATCCAAATGAAAGGTCTGAATGGCCTTTCCAATTACCAACTTGGATGGGAATCTTTCACCCTCGAAATTGGCTAAGGCAAGAAACTAGTCATCCACTAGCTCTCCCTCTTCACAAATGCAATTGCAAATTATACAAATGATCAAAAGCTGATTTCATTATTTTTTATTGACATTTATAAACTTCTAATGTCCTCCATGGGTCGAATTCCTTCCAAGAGACTCATGCCAACTCAAGTTGGGAAGAGATTCAAAAGAACGCCACTTGTACAACAATTCCTAGTTTCCCACTTCCACCAAATCACATGTGGAAGCATCTTAGCTGCCCTAACACCCTTGAGCGCCCTCTTGGAGTCTATTTTTAGCCCTGACATGTAATATATGTCATATGTCAGCCTTCAGGTCTGATTTGTGTCATAGGTGTCATAGCATCTTCATCATTGTTGTCATAGAGCTAGGGAATCTAGCCCAAGTGTCTCACTAACTCCAAATTGCCTCTTCCTCTTCCATGGGAGTTACTCTTCCTCTATATTTCGACCTTGGATGAGTCATGCCATGAATAATACCTTTTGGACTCCCCCAAGTATGTTACCATTCACCTTGAATTCGAATTGGTGAGAGAATGATGCCAAGTGTAGTGGGGAAATCTAGCCATATGTGGGTCCCACTTCCTCCATGTGTCTTCATGATCAAATGCCACTTTGATTTTCACTTGTATATATTTATTTAGATCCTTTATTAAATATTTATGCCATTCTAATGTTCAAACATCATTTATTATCCCCATTATTCCAAATCACAAAGCTTCCACCCCAAACCTAGGAAACTAGTAATTTTCCTCCTTGGCAATTATTTGACCTTTAACATCAATTTTACAAACTCTAATGAATATGGCCAATGTGATTAGGCCATTGTGAACCAATTCCAAATTTGGGACATGACACTATGTGAGAGTGTTGATCAGCATCGATTTCCAAGATCTGCTATGGCTTGTAATTTTTAAACCTGTGCAGAGGAGTAAAGCATACATATTATTTTAATTAAAATAGAGATTACACCATAGGATTCACACATAATACAAAGATATTTACCCTAGAAACCCTTAACTGGGAAAAACCAACAAACCTTTGAGCCATCACTCTTATTTTCTCATTCTCATTATGAATCACTCACAATACAATATAGGTAATCCGTAGCATCCAATACCCTAATCCGTTAACCTGGATTATTAAATGGACCCTAATCCCTTAACTAGGATTAAATTACATATTTTTAGAAAATTACCCAAAATAGTTGAAAATAACTATTTTTGGATCATGCCGGAGGGATCGTCAGGGGCACCGTTGACAGGCACACCCCCTCCCCCACACACATGCAAAGAATATAACACATACCCAACATTCTACCACTTGTTGTTTTCTCTGCATAGCAATGAGTCATGTACTCATAAAGTCACAGGTTTAGGGCATCAATGCCCATAGATTCTCTACACCATTAAAACTTCTCTGTACTGACATAATTTTTTTATGAGTCTGCAACATTCTTGAAGGTGTCAAACTTCTCCAACAACACCTTATTGTATTCAACCATATCTCTCACAAAGTGATATTGCACATCAATACGTTTTGTCTTAGCATGATAAGCAGGGTTCTTTGGTAGGAAGATTTCACTTTGGATATCACAATCTAACCTTACAACTTTTTGTACAAACCCAACACCTGAAAATAATCTCTGCAACCATACAACTTCTTTACTTGCATGAGTGGCTGCCATATATTCAGCTTCTGTAGTTTAGAGTGTAACTACAGGCTATCTCTTGCTCATCTAATTGATAGATCCTCCAAATAGGTTAAACACATAACGACGTGTAGATATTTTGCGATCAAGATATCCAGCCCAGTCTACATCAACAATTCCATGTATACTTATTACTCTATGTAGTCTAGGTCTTCCTTGGTAGCAGATTGCATAATCTATAGTGCCACACAAATATCTGAAGACCCTCTTTACATCTGTCCAGATCTCCTTAATTGGTTTTGACATATATCTGCTCAATACTCCCATTGCATGAGCAATGTCCGGTCTGGTATAGACCATTGCATACATCAAACTACCAACCGCACTAGCATATGGAACTCGTGCCATATCTTCTTCCTCTTCCAGTGTCTTGGAACATTGATCTACAGATAAATTTACACCTACAGGTAGAGGAACCTTGACCGACTTACTTTCCTGCATGTTGAATCTCTATAGTACCATCTCAACATATTTTCTTTAATTTAACCAGATCTTCCTATTTGCATGATCTCTTTTAATCTCCATTCCTAGTATGAAGTTTGTAGCACTAAGATCCTTCATGTCAAATTTGGAGGATAGCGGATACTTGACCTCCTTTATGACATCTTTGTTGTTTCCAATCAACAACATGTCATCAATATACAGTACTATGTTAATGAAGTGATCACCAACTTGTTTGGATTATACACAATGATCATCCTTGCTTCTCACAAACCCCAATCCAGGTATGTATGTCTCAAACTTCTGGTACTACATCCTTGGAGATTGCTTTAGACCATAAATGGACTTCTTTAGCTTACATACCATCTCTTTCTCTCCCTTTACTGTAAACCTATCTGGTTGTTTCATGTAGATTTCTTCTTCTAGATCCCCATGTAAGAACATTGTCTTCACATCCATCTGCTCTACTTCAAGATAAAAAGCAACAACAATATAAAGTAGAAATCTAATAGAAGTTAATTTTGCAACTGTACAAAATATTTCACCAAAATCAATTCCCTCTACCTGAGAATGTCCCTTTGCTACCAAGTGGGGTTTATACTTCTCCACTTTACTTTCTACACTTAACTTCCTTTTAAACAACCATTTGCTACCAATGGATTTTCTTCCAGTAGGTAAGTGAACTAGATCCCATGCTTCATTTTTGTCAAGGGCATCCATTTCTTCAAGCATGGCCTTCTTCTAGAGATCACTATCCTCTAAATCAATAGCTTCCTTCACATTTCTAGGATCATCACCAGTAATAGATAAAGCAAAACTAGACCAAAAATAAGGAGTCGAATACCTTTCTGGTTGCCTTCTTTCTCGAGATGATCTCCTCAAAACTGGGGTATGAGGTTCTTTTTCTTCCACTTTAGCTTCTTCCGTTGAGTCAGATTCTTCATATTCTAACTCAAACTCTATCTTCTCTAGTTCCTTTTCCATTGGAGTCACTTCCTATCTGGGAATTTCTTTGACCTCTCTAAACACAACATCTCGACTATAAATAGTCTTCTTAGTTACAGGATTCCAAATCTTATAACCTTTCATACCATCTTTATAACCACTAAATATACAGTTTTTAGATTTATTATCCAACTTGCTCCTTTTCACCTTTGGAACATGTACATAAGCATCACAACAACAAAAAATTTAGATTTTTAATAGAGGGTTTCTTAGCAGTCCATGCCTCTTGTGTAGTTTTTTCAACCAATGCTAATGTGGGTGATTGATTTTCATGTCCCTTTTTGGATGACCACCATAGGGACGACTTATTCACCTATTTAGTTCCTGTAGGCTATAGTCAAGAATAGAAGGGAATTAATTAATTATTAAATTTTCACCTAAGCTTAAATGTGTTTTATAAAGTGACGTTTAATAATTAATTCCTAAGTGACTTTATAAAAGTCACTTAAGTCATAAAGTGACACAAAAGTGTAAAAAGGGGTTCAAAGTGAAATTAAAAGGCAAAAGGGGTGATTTTCTCCATGAAGTCACTTCTTAAATATATTAATGAGAGAATTGGTCAAGGGAAGTTGAAGAGTTACAAAGGGGTCAATGAGAAAATATAAAAAGGACACGAGATCTCAAGATTGCATTTTCGAAAACTAGAGATCTTGATCTTGAAGCTTCTCTTGGATGAAAACCTTTGAGGAGGAGAAGAAGGGTTTCAATAGTGAGACAATCTATCCTAGCCTTTCATTGAGGAGGAATCATCTCATATTTATCAAGTGAACTTCATGGTCGTGGTTTAAGATTATATCGTCATCTTCAGATCTGTGGTATGAACAGAGATTTCAATGCTTTGGATGGGGGTGCAATGGTTGAGAATATTGTGTAAATTCCATTGAAATGCATGTCATTTTCATCAAGAGAAGAGGAGGTCGAGTTCCTTCATTACTTAGCTTCATCCCCTTTCTAGCTATGACTTTGATCTCCATGGAAGGGCACATTTCCATTTATATTTTCCTGTTTCTAGAGAGGCACATGTGTTTCTTGGGATCTTGAGGAAGTTTACTACTGTAGAGTGAGTAAAGAAGGGAGAGCGCACTCATTTTTGGGGCTACCAATTCTCTGAGGAGTGCACATCACTCAGGAGGCCTAGCTCCAGTCCATTCACATCTTCAGTGGTGTTGGTCAAGAAGAATGATGGGGCTATGAGGATGTGCATTGATTATAGGGCCTTGAACAAGAAGACTATCAAGAACAGGTATCCCATTCCTAGGATTGATGAGTTGTTGGATGAGCTACATAGAGCAGTATACTTTTCCAAGATTGACCTTAGGTCAGGCTACTGCCAGATCAGAGTCTGTGAGTAGGACATTCACAAAGCAACATTCATGTGTCATTATGGACATTACGAGTTTTTGGTTATGTCATTTGGGTTAACCAATGCACCAACTACTTTCCATTCGTGCATGAACCATATATTCTGGAAGCAGTTAAGAAAATTTATGTTGGTGTTCTTTGATGATCTCCTCATATACAGTCAGACATGGGAGGAACACATGAGGATGAGATATTGGGAATTATGGGGGGACAATCCTTATACTTGAAGGACTCCAAATGTGAGTTTGGGCTCACAGAGATCTTATACTTGAGCCATGTGATCAATGCACAGTGCGTACAGGTCCATTGGGAGAAGATCCAGGCTATCGTGGATTGGTCTACACTGAATTCCCTCACTGAGTTGCGAGGATTCTTTGTATTATGCCAATATTACAGATGATTTATGAAGGGGTTTTCATAGTTGGCTTCACCCCTCACCGATCTCACAAAAAAGGGAGCTTTCAGGTGGATGGATGATTCACAGTGGGCGTTTGACAGGATCAAGGAGGTGATGAGCACATGCTCGGTATTAGCACTACCCGATTTCATCTAGCCTTTGATGTTGGAATGTGATGCATCAGGCATTGGCATTGGGGCGGTTTTGATATAGAACAGACACCCCATAGCTTTTGAAAGTAGGAAATTCAGAGAACCATAGAGGGTCTACTCCATATATGACAATGAGATGATCGCCATCATGCATGCATTGGCGAAGTTTAGACAATACTTGGTGGGAAACAAGTTTGTGGTGAGGACATACCACAACAACTTGAAACATTTTCTGGATCAAAGGGACTTGAACGAGAGGCAACAAAAATGGGTTAGCAATATTCAAGCATATGATTTTGATATAGAATATGTTATGGAAAATAAAAACGTTGTTGTTGATACACTTTCCAGGAAGCCGGTTGCTTTTTCTCTGATGGAGATTTCATTAGATTGGAAGGCTCACATTTTGGTGGAGTATTCCAAGAAATAAATTTTCTTATGAAATAATGGATGGCCTTGTACAGGATGATAGGTACTAGGTGGTTGATGATGTCATTCTATATAAAGACTGGATATATTTGGTACCCGAGTACAAGCTGAAGAACAAGATAATGTAGGCTACTCATGAAATTCCTACAACAGGACATCAAGGGTTCTTCAAAACGTACAAGGTTAGGGAAAGGTTCTCTTGGAAGGGCCTCAAGGAGGATGTGCTACGACACATGAGAGAGTGCATGGTCTATCAGCACAACAAGATCGAACAAATTCACCCGACAAGACTTCTGCAGCCATTACCTATTTCGGAGTAGAAATGGGATAGTATATCCATGGAATTCATCACTGGGTTGCCACGAGTACATGGTTGAGATTGTATTTATGTGGTGGTAGACAAGTTGACAAAATTTGCACATTTCTTTGCAATTTTTTGAGACTACAATGCATCCTAGGTAGTAGAGGTATTCTTCAGAGAGGTTTTTCGTTTGAATGGCCTACCTAAGAACATTGTCAGCGACAGGGAAACCAATTTCTAGGATCTTTCTCGCAAGAACTCTTCAGATTGGTCAGAACTGAGTTGACTCCTAGTACTAGCTACCACCCTTAGACCGATGGGAAGACTGATATTGTGAATAAGTGGATAGAGGGGTACTTGAGGAATTATGTATCTGGCCAGCAAAGAGAATGGATCAAATGGCTACAGTTGGGTGAGCATTGCTATAACACCACCCACCACATGTCGATCGACATGATCCCATTTAGAGCACTGTACTGGTATGGTGCTCCATCATTTGTGGAGTTGGTTTTTGGGGATAGTAGGGCACCCAAAGCAAAATACTGGATATAAGAAAATCAGGACATCCTTCGAGTTCTCAAAGAAAATATACAAGTGCCTCAGAATCAATAGAAGGTATATGTAGATAGGTACCAGACAGAGCGCATCTTTGAGGTAGGGGATCTGGTATTTCTGAGAATATAGCCTTATCGCCAGTCTTCATTGAAGAAAAGTGGTGCAAAAAAATTGAAGCCTCGTTTTTATGGACCTTATAGAATAGTTAGGAGGGTTGGAGAGGTAGCATATGAGTTGGAGCTTCCAGAGGGGAGCAAGATTCATAATGTGTTCCATGTGTTGTGCCTCAAGAAGGTACTAGGACAACAGGTTATAGCCTCTGTAGAGTTACCCCCACTAGATGAGGAGGGGCAATTGATTCTAGATCCAAAGGAGATTATGGATGCACGGGAGAGAAGGATGAGAAACAGGGTGATCTAGGAATATTTTGTCAAGTTGAGGCATATGCCAATAGAGGATGCTACGTGGGAGAGTGAGCAGATTATGAAGCACCCCAATTTGCAGTTGCTTGAGGACAAGCAATATTGGGAAGGGAGGACTGTCATGTCCCTTTACGGATGACCACCATGGGGATGAATTATTAGCCTATTTAGTTCCCATAGGCTATAGTCGAGAATAGAAGGGAATAAATTAATTATTAAATTTTCATATAGGCTTAAATGTGTTTTACAAAGTGACAGTTAATAATTAATTCCTAAGTGACTTTATAAAAGTCACTTAAGTCATAAAGTGATGCAAAAGTGTAAAAGGGGGTTCAAAGTGAAATTAAAAGGCAAAAGGGGTCATTTTCTCCATAGAGTCACTTCTTAAATATTTTAATGAGAGAATTGGTCAAGGGAAATTGAAGAGTCACAAAGGGCTCAATGAGAAAATATAAAAAGGACTTGAGAGCTCATTCTCTCCATTATTGTCTATTGCATTTTCGAAAACTAGAGATCTTGAGCTTCAAGCTTCTCTTGGACAAAAACCTAAGAGGAGGAGGAGAAGGGTTTCGATAGCGAGACAATCTATCCTAGCCTTTCATTGAGGAGGAATTATCTCATATTTCTCAGGTGAATTTTATGGTTGTGGTTTAATATTATATCATCATCTTCATATCTGTGGTATGAACAGAGATCTCAATGCTCTAGATGGGGGTGCAATGATTGAGAAGATTCTGTAAATTCCATTGAAATGCATGCCATTTTCATCAAAAGAAGAGGAGGTCGAGTTCCTTAATTACCTAGCTTCATCCCCTTTCTAGCTATGATTTTCATCTCCACAGAAGGCCGCACTTCCATTTATATTTTCCTGTTTGTAGAGAGGTGCATGTGTTTCTTTGGACCTTGAGGAATTTTACTACTGTAGAGTGAGTAAAGAAGGGTGGGAACACTCATTTTTGGGGCTACCAATTCTCTTAGGAGGGTGTATCAGGGCTGGTGTAAGGTAATGATACCCAATTATGACACATTAGTTGCAATGAATTTCTGGAAAAACAGAAATATTATCATTAAAATGAATTATTAGGGGTACCTACAAAACTTTTTCGAATTAGGTGTAAAAATATGAAATGTAGAAAAATGGATGAACTTCCGTAATATATAAATTTTATTTATGGAAACATTGTATAACCACCCCAAAATGTCATTATTTGAAGATTGGTATGTTGTTTTTTTTCTAAAACATAATGCACATGTTTTTGTTGAGCCACCTGTTTCCTATGTAAATTTTCAAGTTAAGAGAAAAAAAATATGTAGAGGCGTAGGCAACGGAAAAATATTGTGTGGGGATATTTTTCCAAAATTTTAAAATTCAATTTTATATTTTTTTAAATTACCGAAGTCAGTGAAGCCCTAAAACGACATGGTCAAGAGTTGAGCCACCATATCATGATCTAAAAACAATCAAAATGCATTTATTTATTTATTTTTAGGTTGTAGGTATTTTTGTGCTCTTGTGCGGGTTATTTTCCGTTTTCAAAATAGGTAAGCCAATAAAACGTTATAGGCCAAATAAATGACCTATTTTTTTTATGAATTTGACATGATTGCAATTTAAAATGAATTAAAAATAGAGAACAACAACAGATCTATTAAAAAATTATATATTTAGAATCTACACACAGAGCTCGACAAGTGTGTGTAATTTCATCTGTAGTGCAGTCGTGGATCTTATGCAGAACTAGCTATGAAAAACAGGAAGTTGCAGCGTTTGATGTGTTCTACCATAAATCACAGATAAATCAGATTGAGCCTAAAGGTGCAATCCAAAGCTAATTCCAAGCCTGCAAGGGCACCAAAAACAATTTGAATTCATACACGCGTGCGCGCATACTTAAGTATGCGCATGCGTCCATAGAAGCGCGCACACATGGTTAAGAGCGTGCAAACGTAGGTGCGCATACGTGTTATTATATCCTCTATGGTTCATTTAATTTCCTTTGTCAAGGGGATATATAAATTTGATGAAGATGTGATGATGAAGAAGCTGATGATGATGGAGATGTTGATGAGGAAGGGGGAGATGACAATGATGATTAAGATGTTGATGAGGAAGGGGGAGATGACAATGATGATGAAGATGTTGTTGATGATGATGATGATGAAGATGTTGATGAAGGTGTTGATGATGATGTTGATGATGATGAGATGATGGTGACAATGGTGATGAAGATGATGATGATGATGATGATCATCATCATCATCATCTTCATCATCATCATCATCATCGACATATTCATCATCATTGTCATCTCCCCCTTCCTCATCAACATCTCCATCATCATCATCTTCTTCATCATCACCATCTTCTTCATCGCCATCATCATCATCATCAACATCTTCATCTCCATCATCATCATCTTCTCCATCCTCATCACCATCACCATCATCATCATCTTCATCATCATCATCATCATCGTCGTCGTCATCATCAACACCATCATCATCATCGTCACCACCCTCTTCTTCCTCATCATCATCAACATCTAGGTCATCATCTTGATCATCAACGTCAAATCAACATCATCATTATCATCCTCATCATCACCATTGATGGTGATGATGATGAATATGATGATGATGATGAGTACGATGACCATCAACATCATCATCATCTTCATCATCGTACTCATATTCATCATCATCCACCACCACCACCATCATCATCATCATCATCTTTTTCATCACCCTCTTCCTCATCATCATCATCATCATCATCATCAATGATGATGATGACGAAGATGATGACAAAGGTGGCGATGATGAGTATGATGAGGATGATGAAGATGACAATTATGATGACGAAGACAATGATGATTGTGACCATGATCATATGATGATGACGATGATGGTGAGGATGACGAAGATGGCGATGATGATGACTAATGAAGATGATGATGACAAATATGATGATTTTGATGGTCATGATGATGATGATGATCATATTCGTCGTACTCATATTCATCATCATCCACCATCATCATCATCATCATCATCATATCATCATCATCTTCATCATCCTCATCTTCATCATCCTCATCATCATCCGCGTCCTCACAATGATGATGATGATGATGAGGAGGAGGAAGTTTATGATGATGATCATGTTGTTGATGATGATGAAGATGATGATGATGTGCTGCATATTCCTCATCATCTTCATCATCATCATCATCATCATCGTACTCATATTCATCATCATCCACCACCACCATCATCATCATCATCTTCGTCGACGACGATGATATGAAGATGTCAATGATGATGATGATGATATGAAGATGTCAATGATGATGATGATGATACGAAGATGATAACGAAGATGTCAATGATGATGATGATTATGAGGAAGATGGCGATGACGAGTATGATGACGAAGATGAAGATGACTAAAGACAATGATGACGAAGACAGTGATGATCGTGACCATGATCATATGATGACGATGGTGATGATGAGGACGATGATGATGATGATGATGGTGATGATGATGACTAATGAAGATGATGATGACGAATATGATGATTTTGATGATGATCATATTCGTCGTTTTCATCATCATCTTCATCATTGTACTCATATTCATCATCATCCACCATCGTCATCATCATCACCATCACCATCATCATCATCATCATCATCATCATCATCATCACCATCATCATCATCATCATCCTTGTCCTCACAATGATGATGATGATGATGAAGTTGATGATCATGATCATGGTGTTGATGATGATGAAGATGATCATGATGATGAGGATGATATGCTGCATATTCATCATCATCTTCATCATCATCACCATCTTCATTGTCATCATCATCATCATCCCCATCCCTACAATGATGATGATGATGAAGATGGTGATGATGATGACTAATGAAGATGAGTTTGACGACGAATATGATGTTTTTGCTAATGATGTTGATGATCATATTCGTCATCAACATCATCATCTCCATCATCGTACTCGTATTCGTCATCGTCCATCATCATCGTCGTCATCATCATCATCATATCATCATCATCTTCATCATCCTCATCATCATCCGCGTCCTGACAATGATGATGATGATGATGATGACGACAAGGAAGTTGATGACGACGATCATGGTGTTGATGATGAGGAAGATGATGATGATGTGTTGCATATTCCTCATCATCTTCACCATAATCATCATCATCATCATCATCATCTCCAAATTAGTCATCATCATAATCGTACTCATATTCATCATCATCATCATCATCATCATCTTCATCGATGATGATGATACGAAGATGTCAATGATGATGATGATTATGATACGAAGATGTCAATGATGATGATGATTAGGAGGAAGATGGCGATGACGAGTATGATGACGAAGATGAAGATGACTAAAGACAGTGATGACGAAGACAGTGATTATTATGATGACGATGGTGATGATGGTGATGATGATGACTAGTGAAGATGATGATGACGAGTATGATGATTTTGATGATGATCATATTGTTGTTTATGATGATGATCATGTTGTTGATGATTCATCATAGTACTCATATTCATCATCATCCATCGTCATCATCATCATCATCATCATATCATCATGCATCAAAATATTCTCATAATGATGATGACGAGTATGATTATTTTGATGATGATCATATTGTTGTTGATGATGATGATCATGTTGTTGATGATGATGATGTGTTGCATGTTCCTCATCATCTTCATCATCATCATCATCATCATCATCATCTCAAAATTAGTCATCATCATCATCATACTCATATTCATCATCATCCACCATCATCATCATCATCTTCACCGATGATGATGATACGAAGATGTCAATGATGATGATGATTATGATACAAAGATGTCAATGATGATGATGATGATATGAAGATGTCAATGATGATGATGATGATGCGAATATGTCAATGATGATGATGATTAGGAGGAAGATGGCAATGACGAAGATGAAGATGACTAAAGATAGTGATGACGAAGATAGTGATGATCGTGACCATGATCATATGACGACGATGGTGATGATGATGACTAGTGAAGATGATGATGATGAATATGATGATTTTGATGATGATCATATTCATCATCATCATCATCTTCTTCTTCTTCATCATCATACTCATATTCATCATCATCCACCATCGTCATCATTATCATCATCATCACCATCATCATCATTATCATCCTCGTTCTCACAATGATGATGATGATGATGACTATGAAGATGGTGATGATGATCATGTTGTGGATGATGATGAAGATGATGATGAAGAAGATGATGATGAAGATGATGATGATGATGATGAGGATGATGATGATGATGATGATGATCATGACAAATATGCATCACATCAACATCATCATCATCATCTCCATTAGTCATCATCATCATCATCCACCTAGAAGCATTATTCTTGATGTAATACATATGTTTATAATTCAAAATTAAATTAATGTTTTGAAATTAAAATACATATTTGTAAATATACTCCTAAACCCCTAAACACCTAGAAGCACTTAAATGCACATAGGGATTATGGGTTAGAAGAGGTCCTAAAGGCCTTTATTGGGGAGGGGCTCTTTATGGGGAGGGGCTCTAGGAATAAACCGACACATTTAAATCTCTTGGGTAATAAATGCACTGAACGTTACCCACCAAACAATACAACGTTCAGAAGGGACGTGCATGAGCTAATAACGCGTGCGCGCCAGATGTGTGTGCGTGTCCTTGTTGAAGATAAAATTTAGAAAATCACCCGTGTTCTTTATCCCGCAATTTTTTCCTCATTTTCGCATTCTCTTCGCTGGTTTCACGCACAGTCCGACAAGCATTTACATGGTAGATTGAATTCATACACAATTTGGTGCTTCCTTGACCATTTGGATAGAATACACAACATTTTGGGCTCTATTTGGCTCCTTGGATTGAATACACACCTCTTGGGCTCTATTTGGATCAATCGAGTGAATACACAACAGTTGGACTCTATTTGGCACCTTGGATTGAATTCTCATGCTACTTGGACACACATGAAGTCTTCTTACATATAGTGGACACATCAAAAGAGCATTTGACATTTGAGGCAAAGAGAAATCATAATCCTTGAGGTATGGTGATAATTTTATCTTGTTAAATGTAGTTTAGTCTTCATTCACTTGTTTGAATGGCATCTATTTTGGTTTTTCCTCATAAATTGTATGATAGATCTATTTTAGTTTTCTTAATCTTCAACATAGACAATAAAAACATCTTACCAAAAAAAACTACAAAATGCACCAAGCAATGCTTTCAACTTTTCATGAAGATAATAAAAAAAAATTACTTGCATCACCACCAATAACATTTCATAATCACATTCTTCCATCTAGTAGACAAACATTTGTTGAATTCCTCATGGTTTCACTACAACAACTCACACAAACACCTAGAGAATTGAAAACTCTTAGTATTTTGGGGCTATTTTCCCTCATAGGGAAGTTGCTCCTACTAACATCCCATACCACCATTCAATACCATCCAATACCATCCTACCGAGTTCCTAGAGGTGTCATTGCAGTTATATGTAGGGCATTCCCAATAGCTTTTAAGATTATATGAAAACATTCTCACTAGATGTTGTTGTACATAATCAATTGCTACATCGAGGTTTAATATCTTATTTGTTGTTCATTCTTGCAGGGGTGATATTTATGTTATTTTTTAAAACACATTGAATATGGGAAACATACGTAATAATAAAAGAAAGTCTAGAAGGACAGGGCTGCCCCCTGAAAAGGCCCATGAGATAAGAGAAAATGCCAGGTTGTACATGCAAAACCATAGAAATCAAAATGTTAGTGCCTTAGATCCATCAACAAGAAATGACGAAGTGGTTGAAGCCAATCAAATCTTGCCTGATATCGAGTATGAAGGGATGGACATTGAACAAGTTCTTAATTGGAAACCTCCCCAAGAAGAGCACACACATGCAGAACACACTCCTTTGCAGGATCAAGTTGTGAACGAAGGGCCACAACAAGCCATTGACGGGACTCATACTTCCTTGCCGACTCCCTTGCCTCGACTATCAAGTGAATGACGAAGAACTCCTAGATTTATTCATGTAAATGAAAGTTCATTTTCAAGACTTGAAGGTAAGATGCCCAAACGCACTATTGATTTCCATTGTAGCAAGATAATGAAAGAATTTTTTGAATCCAAAACCGATGCAACAAAATGTCAATTGTTTCTTGCTTTGTTAAAATCACATTGTCTAGCGGATGTTAGGAGAATTTTGGGCATAAAGGTAGTTAGAAGTTCAGATGTCAACAATCATGTTGTTAGAAATCTACAATTTGCATTTAATTTGATTGGAAAAACTTCTCATACAAAAGATTTTAATGCGGCTCGTCATGTACTGTCGGAATCGATTGTAGACAAATCCACAAGGCAACATCGCCTACTATCACACACATGTAAAATCTTTAAAGTAGACAGAAAGACTCTTCAAAAGTATTCTGCCATTAGAGAAAAACTTGAGACCCCAGGCCAAAAATATTGTTGGGCCTTTGTTGGTAGGTTACCTCGTTCAGACATGAAGCTCATTGATGTTGTTAAAGAACTAGTGCAGAAGTTTTAGCATGATAAAACTAGACCGTCATCGAATCAAAGAGATGTTTTAAAGTTGAGAAAAGGTGTTAGGGGGGGGTGAATCCCATGTCAAACCCTTCCTTGACACAACACAAACAGAACTCTACGCGAGGTTCAAGAATGAGCACACACAATTGAACTTGGGCCAAAGGTCCTTTGAAAAATGCAAACCTTGGTATGTTAAAATTTGCAATGATCGCAATACATGTTGTTGTAGATACCATGTAGAATTTGAGTACTTTTATGATACATATAGACATATATTTTGTGATTTGCATACTAACATTGTGCAGGATTGCCCATCGTTACAACCACCGAATGCATCCAGAGAATTTACACATAGCATAATGTGTCCAAGACCTGAAGGACAAAAATATTATAAAAGACCATGTTTATATGGGACGTGGTCCAGTTGCAGTGGATTTGCATTATTGAGCCCCTACATCCACGCAATTGTGGAGCACGCATTTGGGAGGATGTCAGTAGAAATGCAGAACTTCCAGTACATAACATATCAAGTAGATAGTTCGAAGGAAAGCAAAAAAATTGCATTGGTGAAGTCACAGGTAATATAAGTTTCCATACTTTCATACTGTACATGTTGAATTTGTACATATATATTCAGATTGAAAATGCCACGTTGTTTTAATGCCCTTGGTTTTGTTGCACCAGGTACAAATTTGCAAATTCATGAAGGAATTATACCAAAAGACCAAGCAGTATGTATAGCATGTCCATGTAGCACGATGGCAGGATGAACAGTACAGGAAGTGTAGGGACACCTTCCCCAATGGCACAATATTGTCGGTTGTGGACTTTGCTGAAAACTACACCCTGCAGCCACAGAATGAGATTCAAAGTCACTACTACCATTCAGACCAAGTTAGCATAATGGTCCATATCACGTATAGGCATGCGCCAGAGAGCAGCAACGACAGGAGGATAATATTAAAAGAGACCAACTTCTACATCAGTGATGACAGCTGCCATGACTTTCATTACGTGCAACATTGCTTCAAAATTTTCTATGATCAGCTGAAGGAGAGAGGTATACAGATGGATAGGCATTGGATATGGTCAGATGGTTGTGTAGGCCAGTTCAAAAATGCACGTGTATTCCAGTGGTTGAGTATTTTGCACAAGACTTGTGATGTGCTGCATGTGTGGAACTATTTTGAGACCGGGCATGGAAAGGGAGAGCACGATGGTGCTGGGGCAGGTCTCAAAACTGCCCTACGAAGGGAAGAGATGAGGTGCACGAGAAACCCTCATATTCGGGATGCAGAAACCATAGTTCAATGGTGCTTTGCAAAAATGTCAGATCGAACAACGGAGCAACACATACCAACAGGAAGAGGACATGTTGTCATAAATTTTTGGCATGTAGTTGATATAGACCGATCACGTTCTTATAGTTGCAGTACTGTGCAAGGAACTCGTGGATTTCATTTGGTTCGAAGCTCAAACAACCCCTTATTTGAAATATGGACGTGAAAAATTGCTTGCTTTTGTGGGCCTTGCAGCAGTTGTGAATGGGATGAATGCGAATCAATGGATTGGGTTGATGAATGGGATCACGTATCACTTGTAGTGGACCCACGTGCAATTGTTGAAACAATCCAGTTAGAGGAAGGCCAGTCCTCTATTTCGAATGAATATGATCATATATTTGATCTAGTATAGCCAGGTAAACATTTCTGCATGCATATCCTGGTTCCCTCCTTGTTTATATGTAATTATCCAAGCTATCAAACCACTACTTGTTGGAATATGAACATAAAATGCATCTTTGCAGGACACATCTACGCAGTTGTCGCCCCGACAGACAGTGCAATTGGGATGAATTATTGGTTGGCACGGAGCTGATGGTTTGTCGATCGGAGCCACGGTCTTCATTCTATGGCTCATTCCGTCTCGCATGCAAAAGGCCTTCAGGGACACCCGCTGGATACCTGCCGGGGCATAGAACTCCAACCGTGCAGCAAAACCTGGTTCCGGGGAGTCCTTCATGTGTGTCTAGAGAGGTTATGGCTGGGAATGCTAACCACAAGTGCTCGGTAGACGATTTTGCAAATTTGACCCCCTTATGCAAAAATTGCACACTTCCTCACTGAGCAAAACCCTAGTTTCCAAGATGGACCTACAAGGTGACACCCGGGCCACAGGATTGGAGGGGAGGGGCACCCCTAACACTATCCCGACGTCCTGAATCCAATGGAGCTGACGGTTTGTTGATCGGAGCCACGGTATTCATTCTATGGCTAGTTCCGTCTCGCATCCAAAAGGCCTTCAAGGACACTCGCTGGATACCTGCCGGGGCATAGAACTCCAACCGTCCAGCAAAACCTGGTTCCGGGGAATCCTACAAGTGTGTCTAGGGAGGTTCCAGCTGGAACATATATATCTTAATAGGATTTATACAATCTCTGTTTTACGAGAAACTGACCTTAGAAATTCTCTTAGCAATGACAATGAATCCTTCATTTTGCATTTTTTAGTAGAAGAAGATCAATTTTCAACAAAACAATGTAGTTATTACATGTGGAGGCAGCGGTTTCCCATGGAAAATGAGTGTAGGGTTGAGCAGAGGAAAGATGTTGGGAAATGGGCTATTACATTGGCTTTTCCGATGGGCAAGCAATTTACAGAAGGAAATATGGCGGCTGTAGGTATCTATGCTTTTCTTTCGACGGAAATTGTAACAGGATTTCCATTTATAATACAGGCAGATTTTTTACTGGTTTCATCAAGAGAAAGTATCATTTTCAATAACAAGTGGAACCAAAGAATCCTTCATTGTGTTCCATTATCCTTTTGTTCAACATTTCGTGCTCTGATAAGTGGTAATTCACATCTATCATCGAAAACTTGGGTCTATAGGTACCTTCCCTTTCATATTCCTCGTTATCCACAGCTAACACAAGTTAGAGATGCCATTCAGACCCAATTGAAAGTTGACAAAGTGGTTTTATGCGACGTCATCTTTGCAATAGATGTTTACGTAAACCAACAGAATCTCGGATAATACTCCTTGCTTTTAAATGCATTCTGGAGAGAGCAAGAGACAAGCTCATCAAAGCGACTTCATTCATCTATATTCTTGTAATGTACACATAGTCCATCCTTATATTGATAAACAAGAGTTTTATAATAGCTTGAATTTTTTGGGCGTGGTTATCTCCCTATATTCGGTTGTCTTATTGGTTGACAAGCTTGCCTGAAAATATGTACGTTGAACTTCTTTGTTTTATTGCTGAAAATTGGAAGGGATTTTCAAGTCACCTACAAAACGCTCCTTTGCTGAAATATGTAAGTTCTTCCAAGAACATAGATTTGGCTAGTGTATCAAATGCTGCCATCCACACTAGAATTTATGTTTCATCAAAGGAGTCGCACATATTGTAGCTGACCAAATGGTCTGGAGAGCTTGGAAGTGTCAGCAAATATTATTCCATGCCTGAATCTACCCAGAAGGAAATTATAAATTTAGATACTCGAGAATGTTTGAATCTACCCAGAAGGAAATTATAAATTTAGATCCTCGAGAAGGTGAGAAAATGTATGAGTGGTTGAATCAGTGTCCTAAAATTATAGAGCTTTCTATCTCAAATTTTGTTGTGCGGCTCCTGGATATAGTATCAGACTCAATAGACAGTAAACTTGTTATCACCACTAGAATGGACCCAGGGTGCCCGACTAGAATGCCCGTAGCACCTGAACTGTGGCTCCATTCGTGAATTCGTTGACTCCGGTGGTCCCGAGATGTCGGGTTTCAGCTAGGGGACCCCCCAGAGCGTGCCTTGAAGGCCTGAAAGCGGTGGCAATGGGCCATCGTCGGAGCTAGGGTTTTGCTCAGTGAGGGCCATTCCAAATTCGCTTAAGGGGGCCATTTCTTGTCCGGAGGCCCCCGGGCATGCGTTGCCACTGTGGACAGGTACAATATGGCCACGTGGACGTCTGGGAGCCGATGGAATCCAATTCCTCTCGTCGGTTTGGGTTCCGTGGCCGCAGAGAAAATGCCCAAAGTGTCCTTGAATGGCCCTGGGGTGCCCGACTAGGATGCGCGTAGCACTCAAACCGTGGCTCGGTTCGTGAATCCATCGATTTCGGTGGGTCTAGGATGTCGGGTTTCAGCTAGGGGACCCCCCAGAGTGTGCCTCGAAGACCCAGAAGCAGTGCCAATGGGCCATCGCCAGAGCTAGGGTTTTGCTCAGTGAGGGCCATTACAAATTCGCTCTAGGGGGCCATTTCTCGTCCGGAGGCCACTAGGCATGCGTGGCCACCGTGGATAGGTCCACTATGGCCACGTGGACCTATGGGAGCCGACGAAATCCAAGTCCGCTCACCAGTTTGGGTTCCGTGGCCATGGAGCAAATGCCCAAAGTGTCCTTGAATGGCCCCAGGGTGCCCACCTAGAATGCCCGTAGCACCCGAACCATGGCTCCGTTCGCAAATCCGTCGACTCTGGTAGGTTCGAGACGCCAGGTTTCAGCTAGGGGACCCCCCGCAGCGTGCCTTGAAGGCCCGAAAGTGGTGCCAATGGGCCATCTCCGGAGCTAGGGTTTTGCTCAGTGATGACCATTCCAAATTCGCTCAAGCGGGGCATTTCTCGTCCGGAGGCCCCCGGGCATGCGTGACCACCGTGGATAGGTCCACTATGGTCACGTGGACCTGTGGGAGCCAACGAAATCCAAGTCTGCTCTCCGGTTTGGGTTTCGTGGCCGTGGAGCAAATGCCCAAAGTGTCCCTGAATGGCCCCGGGGTGCCCGACTAGAATGCCCGTAGCACTTGAACTGTGTCTCCGTTCGTGAATCCGTCAAATCCGGTGGGTCTAGGACGTCGGGTTTCAGCTAGGGGACCCCCCAAAGCATGCCTTGAAGGCTCAGAAGCGGTGCCGATGGGCCATCTCCGGAGCTAGGGTTTTGCTAAGTGATGGCCATTTCAAATTCACTCAAGGGGGCCATTTCTTGTCCGAAGGCCCCCGGGAGTGCGTGGCCACCGTGGACAAGTCCACTATGGCCACGTGGACCTGTGGGAGCTGATGGAATCCAAGTCTGCTCGCTGGTTTGGGTTCCGTGACGACAGAGCAAATGCCCGAAGTGTCCCTAAATGGCCCTGGGGTGCCCGACCAGAATGCCCATAGCACCCGAACCGTGGCTCCATTCGTGAATCCGTCAACTCTGGTGGGTCTGGGACGCTGGGTTTCAGCTAGGGGACCCCCCACAGCATGCCTTGAAGACCCGGAAGCGGTGCCAATGGGCCATCTCCAAAGCTAGGGTTTTGCTCAGTGATGGCCATTCAGGGACACTTTGGGGGTTTGCTCCGGGGCCACGGAACCCAAACCGGGGAGCGGAATTGGATTCCATCAGCTCCCAGAGGTCCATGTGGCCATTCAAGACCTGTCCACGGTGGCCATGCATGCCCGAGGGCCTCAGGACGAGAAATGCACCCCTTTAGGGAATTTGGAATGGCCATCATTGAGCAAAACCCTAGCTCCGGAGATGGCCCATTAGCACCACTTCCGGGCCTTCAAGACACGCTTTGGGGGGTCCCCTAGCTGAAACCCGGCATCTTGGACCCATTGGAGTCAATGGATTCACTAACGGAGCCACGGTTTGGGTGCTACAGGAATTCTAGTCAGGCACCCCGGGGCCATTCAGGGACACTTTGGGCATTTGCTTCGCGGCCACGGAACCCAAACCGATGAGCGGAATGTTAAAATTCAATATGCTAAGACAGAAAATATCAGTATTACATTTAATTTCACAACAATAGCATATACAGGATCACTGAAGAAACAACAAGCACAGCATAAACACAAGAGACATAGATTTATCCTGGGAAACCCTCATGGGGTAGAAAACCTAGCAAAGCTTCATCAATATAGATGATCAGCAAATACAAAGATGTAAACCAAAGACATGAGCTCCTCCTCCTCCATAACAGACCTCTCTCTCACAAGTGTGATACTTTCTAAGTGATAGAAGTGTGTTATAAGTGAGGAACATCCTCCTCTACTTATACTAGTTTCCCGACTGACTTTTACACAAGCTAGGTCAGCCCCAACTTAATTATTGGGTTAAACACCCCATTACAACTGACTGGGCTGATCCCTCTAGGGTGGTCTAATAACCCTTTGACCCACATAACACATGTAGGGCCGACCCCCACTAGGGAAGTCTAATAACCCAAGTTACCACAATCCGACGGAGGCATAAACATCTCCGGATATATAATAAGATCTTCATGGAGGAATGAAACATCTCCGAAATAATAAAGTACAAACATAATATTCTTTGAAGTTACAATATTTCAACACGGACTTGGATTCCATTGGCTCCCATAGGTCCATGTGGCCATAGTGGACCTATCCACAGTGGCCACGCACCCCCGGGGGCCTCTGGACAAGAAATGCACCCCTTTAGGGAATTTGGAATGGCCATCACTGAGCAAAACCCTAGCTCCGGGGATGGCCCATTGGAACTGCTTTTGGGTCTTCAAGGCACGCTGTGGGGGGTCCCCTAGCTAAAACCCAGCGTCCCAGACCCACTGGAGTCGACGGATTTGCTAACGGAGCCATGGTTCAGGTGCTACGGGCATTCTAGTCGGGCATCCCGGGCCATTCCGGGACACTTTGGGCATTTTCTCCACGGCCACGGAACCCAAACTGGTGAGCGAACTTGGATTCCTTCAGCTCCCATAGGTCCACGTGGCCATAGTGGACCTGTTCATGGTGGCCACGCACGCCCGGGGACCTTCGGACGAGAAATGGCCCCCTTAAGCGAATTTGGAATGGCCTTCACTCAGCAAAACCCTAGCTCTGGGGATGGCCCATTGGCACCGCTTCTGGGTCTTCAAGGCACGCTATGGGGGGTCCCCTAGTTGAAACCCAACATCCCGGACCCACCAAAATTGACGGATTAGTGAACCGAGCCACAGTTCGGGATTCTACGGGCATCCTATTCAGGTACCCCAGGGCCCTTCAGGGACACTTTGGGCATTTGCTTCGCGGCCACGGAACCCAAAATGGTGAGTGGAATCAAATTCCGTTGGCTCCCACAGGTCCACATGGCCATAGTGGACCTGTCCACGGTGGCCACACATGCCCGGGGGCCTCCGGATGCGAAATGCACCCCTTTAGGGAATTTGGAATGGCCATCACTAAGCAAAACCCTAGCTCCGGAGATGGCCCATTGGAACCGCTTCCGGGCCTTCAAGGCATGCTTTGGGGGGTTCGCTAGCTGAAACCCGGCGTCTTGGACCCACCAGAGTCGACGGATTCATGAATGGAGCCACGGTTCGGGTGCTACGGGCATTCTAGTCAGGCACCCTGGGGCCATTCAAGGACACTTTGGGCATTTGCTCCGCGACCACGGAACCCAAACCGGAAAGAAAAATTGGATTCCGTCAGCTCCCACAGGTCCACGTGGCCATAGTGGACCTGTCCATGGTGGCCATGCATGCTTGGGGGCCTCCAGACGAGAAATGGCCCCCTTGAGCGAATTTGGAATGGCCTACATTGAGCAAAACCCTAGCTCCAGGGATGGCCCATTGGCACTGCTTTTGGGTCTTCAAGGGACACTATCGGGGGTCCCCTAGCTGAAACTCGACATCCCAGACCCACTGAAATTGATAGATTCGTGAACCGAGCCACGGTTCAGGTGCTACGGGCACCCTAGTCGGGCACCCCAGGGCCAGTCAGGGACACTTTGGGCATTTGCTCCGCGGCCACGGAACCCAAACCGGCGAGCGGACTCGAATTTTGTTGGCTCCCACACGTCCACGTGGCTAGAGTGGACCTTTCCACGGTGGCCATGCATGCCTGGGGGCCTCCAGACGAGAAATGCACCCCTTTAGGGAATTTGGAATGGCCATCATTGAGCAAAACCCTAGCTCCGGATATGGCCCATTGGCATCACTTTCGGGCATTCAAGGCACACTTTGGGGGGTCCCCTAGCTGAAACCTGGCGTCCCAGACCCACTGGATTCGACGGATCCGCGAATGGATCCATGGTTCGGGTGCTCAAAGCATTCTAGTCGGGCACTCCAGGGCCATTCAGGGACTCTTTGGGCATTTGCTCCGCGGCCACGGAACCCAAACTGGCAAGCGGACTTGGATTTCGTCGGCTCCCACAGGTCCACGTGGCCACAGTGGAACTGTCCATGGTGGCCATGCACTCCCGGGGGCCTCCGGACGAGAAATGTCTCCCTTGAGCGAATTTGGAATGGCCCTCACTAAGAAAAACCCTAGCTCCGGTGATGGCCCATTGACACCGCTTTCGGGTCTTCGAGGCACGCTCTGGGGGGTCCCCTAGCTGAAACCCGACATCTCAGACCCACCGAAATTGATGGATTCACGAACCGAGCAATGGTTGGGGTGCTACGGGCATCCTAGTCGGGCATCCCAGGGCCATTCAGGGACACTTTGAGTATTTGCTCGACGGCCACAGAACCCAAACCGGTGAGCAGACTTGGATTTCTTTGGCTCCCACAAGTACACGTGGCCATAGTGGACCTATCCACAGTGGCCATGCACGTCCGGGGGCCTCCGGACGAGAAATGGCCCCCTTGAGCGAATTTGGAATGACCTTCATTGAGCAAAACCCTAGCTCCGGGGATGGCCCATTGGCACCGCTTCCGGGTCTTCAAGGCACGCTATGGGGTGTCCCCTAGATGAAACCCGGTGTCCCGGACCCACCGAAATCGACGGATTCACAAACTGAGCCACAGTTCGAGTGCTACGGGCATCCTAGTCGGGCACCTCGGGGCCATTCAGGGACACTTTAGGGATTTGCTCCACGGCCACGGAACCCAAACCGGCGAGCGGACTTGGATTCCGTCAGTTAGAGTTTGAGTTAATAATGATGACTAAGATGGTGATGCTGACGAAGGCGTTGATGATGATGGTGATGGTGATGGTGATGGTTATGGTGAGGGTGATGGTGAAGAAGACGATTTAGTGCTAGGGTTTGGGTGAGGGTTAGGGCTGGAGTTATAGAAGGAAATTGAGTTAGGGTTAGAGTTATAGTTAATGATGGCGATGAAGATGGTGATGATGATGATGATGGTGATGGCGATGGTGATGGTGATGGTGGTGATGAAGGAGATGGTTTAGTGCTAGGGTTTGGGTGAGGGTTAGGGCTAGAGTTATAGAAGGAAATTGAATTAGGGTTAGAGTTAGAGTTAATGATGATGACGAAGATGGTGATTCTAACGAAGACGTTGATGATGATGGTGATGGCGATGGTGATGGTGATGGTGAAGAAGATGGTTAAGTGCTAGGGTTTGGGTGAGGGTTAGGGCTGGAGTTATAGAAGGAAATTGAGTTAGGATTAGAGTTAGAGTTAATGATGATGATGAAGATGGTGATGATGATGATGGTGATGGCGATGGTGATGGTGATGGTGGTGATGAAGGAGATGGTTTAGTGCTAGGGTTTGGGTGAGGGTTAGGGCTAGATTTATAGAAGGAAATTGAATTAGGGTTTGCATCAGAGTTAATGATGATGACGAAGACGTTGATGATGATGGTGTTGGTGATGGTGATGAGGGACCTAGAGATGACAATGATGATGGAACCTATAGATGACAATGATGATGAAGATGGTGATGATGATGAAGGCATTGATGATGATGGCGATGGTGATGGAGATGGTGATGAAGATGATGGAGATGGTGATGATGGTGGCGATGGTGATGAGGGACCTAGAGATGACAATGATGACGAAGACGGTGATGATGATGAAGGCGTTGATGATGATGGCGATGGTGATGAAGATGATGATGATGATGATGAGGATGATGATGATGATGATGATGGAGATGTTGGTGATGATGAAGATGATGTTGATGCTGATGATGATGAAGATGATGAAGATGGTGGAGATGGTGATGATGGTGGCGACGGTGATGAGGAACCTAGAGATGACAATGATGATGAAGATGGTGATGATGATGAAGTCGTTGATGATGATGGCGATGGTGATGGAGATGGTGATGAAGATGATGGATATGGTGATGATGGTGGCGATAGTGATGAAGGACCTAGAGATGACAATGATGATGAATATGGTGATGATGGTGAAGGCATTGATGATGATGGCGACGGTGATGAAGATTATGATGATGATGATGATGAAGATGGTGATGATGATGGAGACGGTGATGAGGGACCTAGAGATGACCATGATGACAAAGATGGTGATGATGATATTAGATGCAGTGATCATAATCATCATGGGGAGAATTTTTTTATCAAATGCCACACAATCATAGTTGTAATAACCATAGTCACAGTCCCAAAGGTGCATAATTGAACCACGAGCAACATCAACTAATTGTGGCATCACATGAACATGGTAAGAATAACCATTGATGTGGGCGAGGGTGGGTATAAACATTGTGTAGATGATATAGAGAAAAAAGTTGGTGCACTATAGAGGTTAAATGAGATGACCATATCCAAATGATGTATGATGATGAATTTGGGAAAAAAACTTTTTTCTCACTAAATACACAAAACACCTTACCATCCTTGAAAAACTAAAAAAATGGTTAGTTGTTTTCAGAGGCAGTATATAACTATTGATGGCAATTTCTTTGATGAACCATGTTTGGAAAACTACTATAATGGTTTGTGTTGTATGAAGTGAGAGTCCCTGGGATCCATTTGTTGGAAATAAAACTTCCATATTAGATTCTGAATGTCTACAATGACTTGGAAAAAAATTTCAATCCTTTAATCAACTTTACATGCAAAAATTCATCTTAACCCCCAATCTCTTTCATGCTAAGATCTATTGAGAAAGTGTAGAGTGTCTATCTCAAAATTCTTAGACTTAACTCCTCAATTGTTTGGATAGGGTTAAGATCAATTTGTGTATCCCAAGGGGATAACTCAATGATTTGTAGCCATTTTTATGGCCATTTCACTAATTATGTTCCAACACATGCTCAGTTCAAATCCCCCCAGGTGATGCACACAAATTTATGTTGATATGTTTACTAAAAATGCAATCCTTGAATATGGGGAAGTGTCCCTTGAATTTCCTCACAAGGTTTCCTTTAGAAAGGAAAAGATCAACTTGTGATATCAAAGCAATCAAATAATGTATTTTGAAGGTTAGAAACAAGTTGCTCTAAACTACAAAATATTGTCCATCGACAACCATGTAGATATTCTATAAGTAATCCCAAGATACTCTGCAAGTTGTCAACAATGGCCTTCATTGTACATAAAATCGAATAAATCAACCAGTAATCAAGCATGGAGTATACACTACACATCCATCACCATTGCACTTGAATAAAGGTAAGTTTATGTAGACTATTAAGGTGTGGATAAGTTATAAAAGTGGTTCCACAACCGATTTTAGCATGCTTTTGATTGGTTGAAACAATCACAAACATATTCTCAAGTAGTTAAATTTATCAAAAACAAGTCGAACGATCATGTACTAACAATCCACCAACAACCCTACAGTGAATCATATACTATGCATATCTTTTTGAATGTATTGTGGAAAAACATTTCAATCATTCCTAACAATTATTGAACATTTGCAAGTGCAAAAGAAAAAAGGGTTGAGTGTTTCTTAATTATAAAGCTACACATCCAACATTATTGCACCTCAATGAGGATAGTTTCTAGAGACAATTCAGGCATGGATAAGTAATACTATAAAAATTGGTTTTCCACAACCGAGTTTAGCATGCTTTTGATGGATTCAAAGAATCATAGACATATTACTAGATGACTAATGTATCAAAAACAAGTTAAAGAATCATGTAAAATCTAAGCAAGTTCTCTAATAAAATAGTTGAACATAATCAAATGTCATTCATTGAAATTTTAAGCCTAAAACAAGGATTTTTAAAACAAATGTCAAATATACATGATATAGGGGTACTTAAAAAATGTCATGTCATTTAATGCACTGCAACACTTACGCTTTGGATGCAAAGGAGTAATCAAAGACATGATCATGATTTCATAACACAATTATAATTGTAATCTATTAAATTAGCAAACAATGTACTATTTTTACAGGCGCGTGTATGCCAAAAATATTAATATTTTCCACTCTCCTATACGACAATAATTTATTTGATATTGACTGCTTGACGTTAAAAAAAAAACAAAAATATATACATTCGACTAAAACATACGATAAGTTTGTCAATAACAACACTCTAGTATATCCATTGACATTGATTCCTTATATGGACTGAAAAATATTGTATTTGTCATGTTTTCACACACATGCCTATGCACTAGGTTTCGTTTATGTGTATTTTGCAATAGTGTATGATTTATTTTTGTTTACAAGTATTAGATTCAATCCTATCTAAAAAGATGCCTATTTTGTCCCATTTTCTCATTAGTGACGAATTTTGGACATGCACATCCATTTTCTACTATTTTCAATTGCATAGATATCCAATACACACACACACACACACACACACACACACTATGATATCCAACTTCTCTTCTAAGATCTAGGTAAAACTAAAATTTAGACAACATCACATCTTGATACACACAACATGAGACAACGAGATTAGACAATGAGATATATAAATCACATAATTGAAAGTCCATGTACATCGAGGCTTCAAAACTCATCCAAACATATACAATTTCTGGCAAATAGTGGAACATGGTTCCCAATGTATGTACAGTGGCAACTCGTGCCCTAAACAAAATGCGACAACTCATGCAATAGATCCAAAATACATGGAAACTCATGCCGTAGATAGAAAGTACATCAAAACTTGTACAAAAAAGTGCCACATCGTGGCTAATGTACATAACACATGGTGTGTCAAGCATTGTGACCACCCCCGTCACTCCCAGGCGCATCGCCAAAGTCGATCTTCCTACTCTTCGAGCTACTGGTACCTCGGGTCTTGCTCCGTCTAGGAGTAGACCGTCTCTCCGGGCTCTGGAACAAATGATATAAGATACCGTCATTTTCAAGCATTTGCAACATTTAGCACATTTATAAAACAAATGTAGAATTCGAATCTTAAATAAATCATCTCTGATGTCAGTGGGAAACGTTGGACAGATGTCCTGGATCTGCGGAGCCTCTCCGCAATTCCATCCTACAACATTTACAACAATCATTTTATTGAAAAGTAATAATTGGTTAAATTAATTTGTGTTAATGCATCAAAATATTTTCATAAATTAGTTTGATCCTCACCGTGTACACCTCCGACGATGGACATGGCTGGGATTTTGGGCTAGTAGGTGGCGCAGATGGCTGGAAAACCACCTCTGATGCAGTGATGGGGGGAGGGCGCAGATGTAGTGGCATCCACTACAGGTGCAACCACTGGAGATACAGATGAGGATACTGGAAGGGTAGATGCCACAATAGTGGCGCGAAGTGGGGATGATATGGTGGGAGAAGAAATGGTGGTATGGGGTGGAGGAGGACGTCGTGGATGATGGACCCCTGCCGGTTGTATGATAGAGGGTATCGAACCAAAAGGGCTAGGGGGGATGTTGAGGGATGGTGCATGGGAGGGAAGTCCTGCATAGAGGGAGGAGGATGGATGGAAGGGAGGTTGTGGACAAAGGGGAGAAGCTCGAAGGAAGGGGGGGCGTGGATGAAAGGGGGAGGATGGATAGATAGGGGGGCGTGGATAAATTGGGGAGGATGTATGGACGGGGGGGCGTGGTTGAGTGGGGGGGATGGATGGAAGGGGGAGTATGTATGGAGAGGGGAGGTTGGATGGAAGGGAGGGGGTGGGCGTAGGGAGGAGTCTAGATGGAAGCGAGGGGGGGGGGGACTCATGGGAGAGGGTGGATACATAGGACTAAATGGGGAGCCGCAGCTATTGGTGGCACCTACATATACATTTGTAATATCACAATTTAGTAAACAAACAATAAATTAAACCATAGTAAGTCGCAATAATTCAAATTAAAAGTGTGCTTATAACTACACATTGTACCTGTGTATGTGGTGATCTGCCAATCCCTGGAGGGTGTGGTTGATCACTGTAGTCAGGGAACACTTGTGGACACAAAAATGCATGCATGTTATGGACATGTTAAACAAGTCATTATTTAGGCAATCAAGATATTCAAAAACATTGTACGAACTATCAACATGTATGCCATAAATATAAATACTTGAGTAATATAAATGACATAAGTAATAACAGTATTGTGCCAGCTACTGAAAATACCTCCATGTGGGGTGCCGCAATTTCAGTTGCAGCTTCCATTGCTGCATCCAGGTTGGGAGATCCTACGTTCTCCCATGTTGGTGTCTCAGCTCTGAATAACTGTACATTGAAATAATAGTTTAAGTCAAACAAAAGTACTTTAAAAATACTTTACAAGTTATAAAGTGATGATTGAAAACACATTAAAAAAATTGTTGACCTGATCCATATAACAACCCTCAATCGGGCCAGGGCAAGTGTGCCCGCAATGGGGACAAAGATGTGGCATTGTCCCCATCGAACTGGAATGCCCAGCATGGCTACCATCGGTCATGGGTCTATCCTGGCCCTGTCATGAAGGCCCTGCACCTGGATCTCTATCAAGGTCATCCGACCTCTCCACTGTAGTCACTGCTACAAAGGAGGTGTGTCTGAGGAGACCACGTGCAACATTCCTCATTGCCACCTCGATTTGATCAAGCTTATGGGGAAACTAAGGTGGATGGGGAGAGAGGTTGGGGTCGCGCCTCGGAGCTGGTGGCCCTCTCAGTGGGTTCCTCTTGGCAGCAGGTCGATCATGGGCAGAGCCACGCCCAACACCCTGGAACTCAGTTATGTCAAAATAGTTGACATGTAAATCGAGGCAAAACTCAGCCCACAATTGGCGAAGGAAGTACTGTGGAACCTCCCTATTATTGTGGGGAGGTTTATTGTACACCATGAACCACCTCTGCATTGAATTGTCCCTCCACAGTTGGTAATGACACCAATCCATGCAGACACGTGGCTTTGTAATGTTCGGTGGTTGGCCTGTTTTTGGCTCGGTGAACATACTATATAATTGGGCTTTTGTAATGTTCAAATCTTTTATTGCTTCCTTAGAGATGCCTGTGGAGTAGTACTCCCACATCCTAGCTCTAAAATGAGTCATGTCTGTCAATTGCTGGTGTGCATGTATGAGGGAGTCGATTGAGTTCTCAATTGACGTGGCAAGAGACAATCGAGATGGTTCACCCAAGTTTCTAAGTTCGCGAGTGTGCACTCGCATTTCATTTACATAGTGGTTAAGGTCATCTTGTTCAAAATTTGGTTGTGGGTTTTGGTTTTGTTCGACATTGGGTCCAAGGTTCGGGTTTTCTTGTGTTCCATCGGACTCGGGGTTAACATCTTGTTCACTCATTATCTTAGTTGCAATCTGCAGTTGAAAATTGGTTCATTGTTTTCAAAATTTGGAATTATTTACAATTACATAAACAAAAAAATACAAAAATTGACACAAATAATGAATAAAATAGAAAAAAACATGATATTTACCTATTAATCAAAGTGGTGACGAGTTTATGGGTCTTGTTGGGTGGTTTTGGAGTGGATTTGGACTCCTTTGGTAGTTGAATGGATGCGTACGTAGAGGAGGAGGACGTGCTCGATCGGCCAAATGAAAAATGGGGAAATTGTGGACTGTTTTTTTTAAAATATTTTTAACAGGGGCACGTGTGCGTCACCTTTGCGCGTACGCGTCAGCAACGTGCACGCGCCATCAATGCACAAGTGCCTCGGTTCAATACCGAACCTAGAGGCGCGTGCGCGTCTCCTTAGGTGCGGTCGCGTTATTTTTTTTCTCCGCTAGCGTGGCCGTATTGCAACGAATTTGGGGAGCATCTTCATGTGCCCGCCCATCAATATAAAAAGGGAATAAGCAAGATAATCACTGTTAAATGTTCATTATCTTTGTTGGTCACCTACATGAAGACTTTAACTACTGCTGAGTGCTTATCCTTGCTTTATTATCACACTATAATCATTCCTTTATCATTGTGGGCCTTAAAGAAGGGCGCTATAGTCATTTGGAGGTGGTCTAAAATTTATAGCAACATGCTACAGGAATGTCTTCATCTCTCTCTTGAACTCCTTAATTAATTAACAAAGGTCGATTTTGCTAAAGGGAAGCTCAAATCATTGTTAATTGGAGAGAGAATGGCCTATGAAGGAAGTATATTCATCATCCAACAGGCTACCACCCTTTATACTGTTGAGTGGATAATTCTAAGCTGTCATCTTATAATTACTAGTCATCAACATCATTGTATTATTTATTCCTTGGTCTAGAACAAGGTACTCTTATACTATCATCTTTGTTATCATTTTTCAAGTCATTTACGTTGTATGTAATATCTTTTATGGCTTGATTTTACAGCAGAAATTTCTCATTCTAAATCTAGTGTGACATGTTATCGTGAGGTATTAAGTTTGAGTTCATTAATGTTAGATATGATTATCATGTTATTATGGCATTGTTATCTTGAGTGAGTATAAACCAGTTCTAGTTCAACAACAAACTTCAAACATAAGCAAAACAGTCCCACAATGTTCCTCAATTCCAATTGACAGTTAGACACCCATACCAAGAGCTTGACTATCTCCAAATACTCTCCATCTATGGTCAATTTAGAAATCAGCCTCAGTATGTGACATTGTCTTGAGTTTGACATATTCACAGACGACAGTGGTAAGAGGATCATAATAATTTCAACGGGTATATTTGGAAATATTTGGTGTCCATTGAGTTAGAAACTTTACATCGAATTACCAAGTAACATGTTGTCTCCACTACCTCTGCCCAGAATTATTGTCCTATCCTGGCACTACTTAGCATGCTCCTTTCCTTTTCCATCAAAGTCCTATTCATCCTTTCAGCAACTCCATTCTGTTGAGGTGTGTATGGAGTAGTCTTCTACCTTTCTATACTGCACTTCTTACATAATTCCTTGAATTCATTCCCACAAAACTCTCCACCATTATCTGTCCTCAACACCTTTATTTTTTTTTCAATCTAATTCTCCACAAGAGCCTTAAATTATTTAAACTTAGAAAATACTTCATATATCTTTTGAAGGAAATAAATCCATCTGTTCCTTTAGAAATCATCTATAAATGAAACATAATACATAGATCTACCTAGTGATGGAACATGCACAGCTCCAAACACATCACCGTGTATTAACTCTAAAATTCCCTTTTCTCCTATAGCACCAAATGCAAATCCTACTCGATTATGTTTTCCATATATGCAATGTTCATAGAAATCAAAATCTAGAGTGCAATCAGTCATACGTTCAACCATACCTTTACCTTGTAATGCTCGAAGGCCCTTTTCTCCAATATGCCCCAATCTTTGATGCCATAGCATTGTCTTTCCTCTTGATATAGGCAGGGTTTTGTCTTCTATATCTCCCCCTTAGGCACAATAGAACTGTTACATTCACCAATGATGGTTCTTCCCAATAGTTTGTACAGAGTTCCATACCGAACTCCCCTCATCAATACCATTGATCCTCGAACCATTTTACAACCACCATCTCCACACACAGTATTTACACCTACAATATCAATATTTTCGACAGATATCAATTTTCTTGCTAGATTTGGAAGGTGTAGTACTCCAGGGAGAGTTCTAATCATTCCATCCTTGAGTTTCAACTTGAATCTACTACACCCAATGATACTGGCTAGTGAATCATCTCCCAAGAACACATCGCCTCCATTGTACTTTTCATATTCACAGAGCCACTCCCTATGAGGGGTCATATGACATGACACACCTGATTCAATCAACCATATATCATGTTCTGAATGATTACTAGTGGAAGCTAGGTACACATCCCCTCCTTTTTCTGAGGAATTCTTTGCCTATGTGGTAGAGGTATCCTCAGATCCCTTTCCTTTCTCAACATTCCGGGATCTACAATCCTTTTTATAGTGCCTAGCTTTACCACATTTCCAACACTTCCTTATAAATTTTCCTGGGGATTTAGATCTACCCTTAGATTTAGATCTCCCTCTAGATCCCTTATTTTTGTTTCTCTCCTGGGGGTGACCTCTCACAGACAAAGCATCCATGCTATGAGTATCCATGGATTTCGACCTCATCTCTTCTGATAGTAGGGATGATACTATTTCATCAAATTTTAAAGTTGCTTGATTAGCACTCCTTGTTGCTACAATTAGTTTGTCCCAGGAATTTGGCAAGGAACACAATAATGTAATACATTTATCTTCTTCAGCCATTGTAGTGCCAACATAGTTTATGCGACTTACCAGAGTATTGTAGACATTTAAATGCTCTGTCACTGTGTCATTATCATCCATTCTGAGGTGATACAGTTTGTTTTGAAAAAACAACTTGTTTACAAGGGATTTTGATTGATACAAATTCCCTAGTTTCTCCCAAAGCTTTACTGCATTATCTTCTCTAGATATGTTAAACAACACAGAGTTTGATAAGCACAGTTGGATTGTACTCCTCGCTCTTCTATCTAATTTCTCCCAATCTTATTTCGTCATTCTAGTGGGTTGTGTACCTTGAGCCACAACAATCTGTTGATCCTGATCTACAAGAAGATCCTCCATTTTGAGCTTCCATAGCTCAAAGTTTTGGCCATTAAATTTCTCGATCTCAATTCTTGAACTGCTTGTTATTCTCTTTCAATGCAAAAATCAAAGCTGCAAAGATCCCACTGAACCCAGGTTTATCATAGACCCAAGATCTATCAATCGCGTCGAACCCTCAGTAACAAAGGCATCCCCCTGAAACCAAATAATTAAGCTTTGATACCACATGTAAGTTTGAAACCTGTGCAGAGGAGAAAAGCATATAGATTATTTTAAGCAAAACATAGTTTATACACCACATCATTCACACATAATACGCAGAGATTTATCCTGGAAACCCTTACGAGGAAAACCCAACAAAGCTTCGAGCCACCACTCCTATTTTCTCATTCTCGTTATGAATCACTCACAATACAATATAGGTATTTTATAGCATCCAATACCCTAATCCGTTAACTCGGATTAGTAAATAGAGCACAACCCTTAACTAGGATTAAATTGCATATTTTTAGAAAATTCCCCAAAATAGCCGAAAACAACCCAAAAAAATTTGGCGCTCCCTGTGCTCGCATACGAAAATGACCTATCGAAAATAGGCTAACTGTCATTTCCATGAAGGTGTCGGAGGGATCGTCTGGTGCACCCCCTCCCCTACACACATGGAAAGAATATAACACATACCCAACATGGCCAAGCACAACAAAACTCTCCATCTCTGTCTTCCTTGGAAATATTATTCCAAGTTCCTTTGCTGTCATTTCCCTGGACAGATGCTCTATGCCATCCACCTACCGCAATAGCAAGATCTGAACCTTTTCTTTTGAAAAATATTGTAATTCAAATTCTTGAACTACAACACAAACAACGGTGGAAGCCTCGTGAAATGCACGGGCCCTTCGTTAATTCATAACCTTTCGATGCTTAAGCTATTATGCTCCACTATGTGCACGGGGCCCTCCGTTAGTTCCCAACTTTTCGGTGCTTAAGCTGTTATGCTATGTTATCGTTTAACTTGTTATCCTCCATTGCTTAAGTTGTTATGCTCCGTTATCTCAACGCTTAACTTGTTGCTCCGAAGAGGCGCATTCTACACCCTAGTAGGGGGATGTGTAACTCCTTCCGTGCTCATCCTGGAGTTGACACGTGTCATTTTAAAAAAATAATAAAATTATAACATTTACAAAGGCATATATATAAAACTACACAAATTAGATAAATTAAAAAGTTTCCTCAACATTTACACTCTAAAAACCGGTTTGCATCTCGAGAGATTTGATCCCTCTCGACGCTTGGTAGATCCCCTTTTAAGATGGATCTATGCTTGTTATCCTCCACTGCTTAACTTGTTATTCTCTGCTTCACGTGTCTATTGGGCGTGAAACTTTACCATTGAAGTTCCTATCATCACGGAACCCTATTGATAGGGAATTAGTTGCATTGCAGCTTTGTTTTGTTTTTAAATCTTTTTCATTTTCTGATATAATAATGATTTTTTAATTTGGCTATTATTAATTTACACAATAATAAAAACCCTTTTATTATAAACATTATTCGCTTCTTTAAAATAGAGCTATACACTTTCGTTTCAAAATGAAAGGGGCATAAACTTTACCTAAGTGTGAAGGATGCCATATGCTTTTAAAATGAAACTGGCATAAACTTTAACCATGTGTTAAGAATGCCCGATGCTTACAAAATGAAAGTGGCATAAACTTTACTTTACCTATGTGTGAAGGATGCCATAAGCTTTTAAAATGAAAGTGGCATCAACTTTAACCGTGTGCGAAGAATGCCCAATGCTCGTAAAATTAAAGTGGCATAAACATTAACAATGTGTGAAGAATGCCCAATGCGTGTAAAATTAAAGTGGCTTAAAACTTTAATATATGTGAAGAGTGCCACATGCTTTTAAAATGAAAGTGGCATAAACTTTAACATATGCGAAGAGTGCCACAAGCTTTTAGAATGAAAGTGGCATAAACTTGCATTCTACTCCTGCGCAATGAAGAATACCAGATGCGACTCCTGCGACTCCTGCACAGCCCAATAAACGCGTATGCCCAATTCAAAATTCGTACAAGAATTGATGTTACTCTTTATTTTCGTCTTAAAGATATTCCCATGAACATTATTCTTTTCTTTACAATTTACAATTTATGTTACTCTTTATTTTCATCGTAAAGATATTCCCATGAAGATTACAATTTACGATATTATTATTATTCTTCTTTTCTTTACAATTTACACTTTCGTTTTAATTAAAGTGGCATAAACTTACACCAATACCATGTGTGAAGATTACCGGATGCACATTTAAAACTAAAGTGGCATACACTTTAACCACGTCTGAAGAATGCCAATTCCAGATGCTGCTCCTGCACAGCCATATAAACGAGTAATGCCCACTTCATTTCTCCAACACCATTAATTCACCGCCCTCCCTCTCACTCCAAAGCCGCCCTTCCCGCTGTGAGTGGATTTCTCCCCGCGCTCTTTGTCTCTGCTTTCTTGTGCCGCGAAAAGATTAAGGAAGCCATGGATATGATCACCCAAAGCAATGTTTTCATTGCTCCAGTGATGCAACTGATGAAACTGGTTATTGACGACGAAGAAAGCCGTGACATTCTGCAAACTGATTGCACGCCTATCAACAATCTTCTGCTCGATATTGACACCTTCTGCAAACTGATTGGAGATCAACGGAAAGAGGCCCACGAGCCCTTCAAGATTTGGATGCAGGAGCCCTTCAAGATTTGGACACAACTGCTGCAGAATTCCTTTACAGAAGCGAGAAGCCTACTCCATCGCTCCAAACAACAACGACAACGACGACACCGCCAACGGTGTCTCGACCTTCTCATCTGCAACCCGAGACCACTCTCCCAAGAAATCAAAGAATGGAAGGTACTTTTTGATTACCTCTTTCAAGCCCTTCAAACGGACTTTTTAATCTTTGTTAGTGCTCGCCACATTGTCAAATCTTCCCCAATACTTGAAGACATAGCAAAATCTGCTCAATCGGAGGTGGAGACATGGCTTACGGAAGCTGATCATGTTCGCACCATTGCTGTTTATGGCATGCCCGGCGTTGGGAAAACATCTCTGCTCAAGAGGGTCTACAACAATTATACTAAGGTCACACGGGAAGTCTTCCAACATGTGATTTGGGTGACAGTTCCCGCAAATTATACAATTCTGGACTTGCAGCGTCAGATTGCTCAGGCATTATGTAGTGATATCAGTGAGTTGTCTGAAGAGTTGAAAGGGAAGAAATTTGTTCTGGTATTGGATGACTTGGGGAGTCCGCTTGATCTGCAAGAAGTTATAGGCGTGGCATTTAGCGAGGAGAAACAAAGCAAAGTCCTATTCTCTACTCGCAACAGAGATCTGATTCGATTAATGAGCGCAGAAGAGTCCATCGAAGTACAACCGCTCTCTAGAGATGAAGCGTGGATGTTGTTCAGGAGAATAGCTTTCAAAGACAGCCGTGTTTCTATGGATATTGAGGGGTATGCTAGGAATATGGCGGATGAATGTAAAGGGTTGCCTTTGGCGATAAGCTTAGTAGCGGCAGCAATGACAGGAAAAACCAGAGTAGATGAATGGAAGACTTGTTTATCTTCGATAAATGCAGCTCCATCTTTTGCAGATACTGATCCACAACTCCTCTATCAACGATTAACTAGATTCAGTTATGATGCTTTGCCCAACTCAAACGTCCAGAATTGCTTCCTGTATTGTGCCATGTTCCGGGAAAATGAAGAGATTTCTGTGGAGAATTTGGTGCAAATGTGGATTGCAGAAGGCCTCGTCAGAAGCAAACAGGGCCATTTAATGGACATGGCCATTGGGCTCAGTTACATAAACCTTCTTGTAGATCGTTGCTTGTTCCAAAATGTTCGAATTAAAGATTTAACTCTGCCGTATGTCTGGAAGCGTCAAAGTGTAAGAGTTGAACATGTTATTCGTGACATGGCAATCTACATTGGCGAGGAGGAAAATGGTGTAAGAGTTGAACATCTGCAAAATTCAAATTGCGAGAGGATATCACTTAGCAATAATGATATTCAAAATCTGCCCACGGAGTTCACATGCCCAAAACTGGTGAGTCTCTTCTTATCCGAGAATAGTCAAATTGAAGAGCTTCCATCAGGGTTTCTAGTCAGCCTGACGTCTCTCAAGGTTCTGAATCTGTCCGGCAACAGAAGAATAAATTCAATCCCATCGTCAGTGGGGCAACTAAAACAACTTGAGGATCTCCAGTTACGCGATATGAAGATAGAGGAATTGCCTGACGAGATATGCAATCTTTCTTCCCTTCAATTTTTGGATCTTCAAGAGTGTGGCTCTCTAAAATCTTTGCCGTCTCAGATTGGGGAGCTTCAAAATCTCAAGTATCTTAACTTATCGGACTGTGACAGTTTAAGCATGATTCCGCATCAAATCTCCCAACTTACTTCATTGAGCACACTCTATGGGGTGGACTTTATTCTGGAAGCAGATTCAGAAGCAAGCATTTGGAGTTTGAAGGGTCTCAGAAGTCTGACGAAGTTGATGCTAGCTGTAAAGGTAGAGGTGCAAGAGGGAATAACGTCATCGGGAATCAAAGTGGGCATAATGGGAACCTGGTTGGAAATGAGGCACTTGATATTGGCATTTACAGACAAGAAAGATTATGTAATGGACGATCCTCCTTACGACATGCAGAACATGAGTAAGCTTCAGAGTTTCTTCATGTGCAACTACCATGGGTTAAGTCTGCCCGAGTACACTTGCAAGTTTCAACATCTTGAATACTTAGTATTGGTGGACTGTCCCCATCTAACGGAGCTCTCACCGTTGGAGCGGTTGCCAAATCTAAAGACTCTAAAACTAGGGAAATGGCCTAATTTGAAGCAGTTGGGAATAGGGAATTCTGACAGCGCAAGAGGATTTATGATGTTAGAGAAGTTGGTTCTCGTAAAATTGCCAAAGTTAGAAAGCATTGCGGGAGCATTAAATAATGGTGTGTGGAATGAAAGAACTCTACCCAGATTCCGTATATTGAAGATACGTAGATGTCCATCCTTGAAAAGGCTTCCGATGGGAATGAACAAGCTACTCAATTTGACTCAAATATTTGGCGGAGAAGAGTGGCGGCAAACGATACTTTGGCAAGATGATAGCATGAAAACATACTTTGCAAATTTATTTACAGAATGGTAAAGAATGGTAAGTGTAATTTTTATTATTATTACTTTTTAAAGTTTTGTAACTTTTATTCCACTCCGTTTTTGTTACTTAATTTTGTTGTGATTAAGTAAATATTTAAATTTTTTTCATAGAAAAATTCAACTTACTATTAATATACAAATACGAAATAGTAAATATGTCCAATTGCCAGCCCAGTACAAGTTATACATTTAAATTTATTAAATTGTATACTTTTTCTTAATAATTCTTGGTTAACCGCTGTTACATAGGATACCGCTCAGATACGCACAGTCGATCCCCGACAGCAAGCGGGAAGACAAAGAAGAGTTGAAGTTATTAAGAATATCAAGCGTTGTAAAATGGAGTGCAATGGGTTTCAAGTTATCCATGGGTTACGAAGTTTGTAATATTGAAATTAAAGATTTTGAGAGACATGGAGAACCTCAAGTGTAATATACAACAAAGAATTATTTGTGGTCATAATAGCTGTAATTTATACATTATCTAAAATATTTAGAATATTTATGGGTTGTGTTTGATTTAATTGATTATTATATTTTTTCTTTGGTTTATTAATTACTTCATTATTAATAAGATGTTAATTGTAATATTTCTAAAATGTTAATCGTTATGTTTCTGATTTTTTAGTCACTTTATTATAATAATTTTTTAAAGGTTATTTAATTTAAAGAAATATTATAAATTTATTAAGTTTTTTTCATAATTAAAATTAAAAATAGATTTTTATTAAAAAGACATCGAAAAAGTAGAAAATTAAGTAGATGATTCTCATTTTCAACTCATCTTGCCATATAACACATGCATGTGAGTCATGGTCTATCATGGTCTATCGTCTTCTATTCTAATTGGAGATAATTTGAGCTAAATAATTAAATGGATTGGGATTCATGCTGTATGTTTTTCCACTTTTTTCTTTGGTCTTCTAGTTGATTTGAAGATAGCTTGAGATCAACACTTAAATGCATTTTTAATGTAGAAATTATATTTTCTATGTATTGGTGTTAATGTAAGAGCTTTTGGATTAATCTTATGTTGATATAATTTCATTTTTTAACTTTTTCTTTTAAATATTTATTGTATTAATATGTTGTGTTAAGAAAATATCAAAATGTAATATTGCTTTTGGGAAGAAAAATTCAGTATATATTGAAAAGGGGAAATGTACTCACTTAAGATGAAGTGACAAGAATAAAAAAATCTAAAACCATTCAAAAAAATCATAGACTACAACATATAAATTGGTGTAGTGCTCTCATAGTTACACCATAGGAATAGAGTGTGTAGAGATGGTTGAGTTATACTTTCATAGTGGTGAACTTAGGAAGCTATGGATGAGGTAGGAAGCTAGTTCTCTCCATTTATGTACTTCAAGATTAAAAGAAACAAGTAGACATAAAATATATCTAATAGAATTTAATTTAGCAACATGAGAAAAAATATCACCAAAATTAATTCCCTCAATTATCCCTTTGCTATTGCGGCTAGATTTGTACTTCTATACCTTAGCGTTTTCATTCAACTACTTCTTAAAACCCCATTTTCTACAAAGACATTTTCTTCTAGCTAGCAACTCAACTAGATCTCAACCCTAATTTTTATTTGAGGTGTTCGTTTCTTCAACCATGTCCTTCTTTTAGAGTTTGTTATCCTTTAAATTCGTTTCCTTCCTAATAGTTCTAGGATCATCATTAGAAATAGATAGAACAAAAATTAGGTAGGGTATACCTTTATGGTTTCCTTCTTTCTTGGACCAATCTCCTTAATATTATACTCTAAGGTTCTTCTTTGTATAACTCATCTTCTTCTATCGAGTTAGATTGTTAACCCTCTATTTCAAAATCTAATTAACAAGATAATTAACAATCTGTTGTTTTAAATCTGATTGGCAAGTTGTAATGGTTGCCACATGCATTTCATGCATCTTTATGTTGAGTGCATAAGCCACTTTATTTTCTTTTCCTTATATGTGTTTGATCTCAAGATCAAACTCACATAAAAATTCCATCCATCTAGCTTGCCTGGCATTTAATATTTCCTTCTCAAATAAATATTTTAGACTACAATGGTTTGTCCTTAACTCAAATTTTCTACCCATTAGATAATGCCTCCACATATTTAAAGTGTGCATTATAGCTACAAGTTCCAGATCATGTGTGGTATAATTCTTCTCATGCTCCTTCAGTTTTCTAGACTCATGACAAACTACATGATTTTCTTGCATAAGAACTCCTCCAAGTCCATGATTAAACATGCATCTGTACACACAACAAAATATTTTTTTCGGGTCTGCAATTTTAAGAATTGGATCACTTGTAAGAAGCTTCTTCAACAACCAGAAGCTTTCCTCACATTTATGGGTCCATTCAAATTGTGTTCCCTTCTTTTGCAAAGAAGTGATTGGGTGTGCAAACTTGGAGAATCCTTTAATGAATATTCTATAGTAACCAGCAAGACCCATGAAAGATCTCACATTTATTACATTCTTTGGATTTTTCCAATTCATAATGGATTCAATCTTTTTTGGATCCACTAACATTTCTTTCTCTGAAATAATGTGACCCAAATAATGAATTCTATTTTTGTAAAAGTCATATTTTCTTAGAATTGCATAGAACTTATGCTCCCTTAGTAATTGTAAATCCATTCTTAAATGTTCTTCATGCTCCTCTTACTTCTTAGAGTAAATAAGAATTCCATCTAGAAAAACAAGCACAAACTTGTCCAAATACCTGCTAAAAATGCTATTCATGAGACACATGAAGGTAGCCGGTATATTACTGAGACTAAAGGGCACCACTACAAATTCATAGTGTCCATACCTTGTTCTAAAGGATGCCTTGTGAATATATCCTTCTTTGATTCTTACCTGATGGTAACCAAACCTCAAATCAATCTTTGAAAATACCTTTGCCTCTCTCATTTGATAAAAAAGATCATTAATCTAAGGTAATGGGTACTTATTCTTCATTGTCACTTTATTCGGCTTCTTGTAATCAATACATAACCTGAGTGTACCATATTTATTTTTCACAAATAGTACAGGTGATCCCCAAGGAGACACACTTGACCTAATATACTTCTTGTCCAATAATTCTTGCAATTGCATTTTCAGCTCCAATAATTCTGGTGTACTCATTCTATAAAATGTCTTAGACACTGGTGCAACTATTGGCACAAGATCAATTGTGAAATCATTGTCACTCTAGGGAGGAATTCCTGGCACTTCATTGTGAAACACATCCTTGAATTTTAGTAGCACATGATAGTCCTCCAATTTGTGAATTTCATTTTCTATTTTATCCAAAACATGGGATGCATACAATTGATAGCCTTTCCTATAGAACTTCTTTAGATACATAGCTTAAATATGCCTAACATAAACTAGATTTGGAATTCCTTTTACAATGCTTGGGTGTTCTTCATCATCAATGCATTCAAAAATCTTGTTGTAGCAATCAAGTTTAACTCAGTGTACTTCCAACTAGTCCATTCCAATGAGAATATCATATGAACAAAGTGGTAAAATATTCAGAGTTGCACAAGTGGACAGACCACCCATTTCTAATGGACATTTCTCCACCATTTGAATAATTTTTCTCTTGGTTCTTGTGGCTAGTTGAACCAATCATGACTTACTATGCTTGGTTCTATTAAAAGCACAAATCTCAACAATTTTCAGATTGATATAATTGTCAGTAGATCTAGGGTCAGTCAAAATAGAAATAGATTTCTTAGAAATCTTACCTTCAAACTCAACCACAATTGATTGATGATATGCTTGGAGTTCCTCTAGTGGGGCATAAATCCTAGGGACAACCCTTGCCACTTGACCCACAGTTTCAGCTTCTTGAATGTTGTGAACTTACTTTGTTATCCCATTCTAATGTGGACAATTTCTAAGAAAATGTTCCTCTCCACATCCCCAACCTTGAAGTGGCTCTCTTGGATCTCTTAACTTGTCCCCCATCATCCTAGCTAGATTTGTCACAACTTGTGGTGGTTTCCTTGGCTGATTTCTAAAATGAGGAGGCTTAAACCCCTTCTTCCTTTGATCAAACTTCTCAGTTTTCATTAGAGAAATTTTGAGGTCTAAAATGGGCCTCCTAAGGAAAATTATAAAATAATAAAATAATATTAGCATACCTCATCAAAGTTTGGAGGAAAAAGAAAAAAACTACTTCTTCAACTCGTATTTTCAACTTATCTCCCTATATATTCACTCAAATTTTGATTAGAGGCAGTCGTTGGATGGGGAATTCAATTCCACATCCAACCCGTACCCACTCGGCATACTTTTGATTGACCTTGCTACCCCCAAAAACAAGAAATACATGAAAAAACGTGATGATGATGTAGCTATGTTATTCACACTAGCTAGTACAAAAGTGTACTTACTAAGAGCTATGAGCTACTTAGTAATAGTTTGAGAATGTGATTTGATGTGCATGCAAATAAAAATAAAAATAAAAATCACATGGATACAAATAAAAATCATTGCACATAAGATACATAAGGATATTTATCTTTAAACAAAGAAGATCTAGGAAACAGGCTTTGCAAGAGCTATTTTCCACCCATCCATAGGCACTCTATCTAGCATATACTCTTTCTGCTAAGAGGACACCCCGAAGATGGGCTATGAGGCCACTGAGGACAAGGTTACACCTACAAGCTTCTCTCTCTCATCCCACAACCCACTATCTCTCTATGCTTAGCCAAAATATACAATAGAGCACTATAGGGGTCTCACTAAGCCATCACACCATGGCACTCCTTCCAAATTCCCCACACAACACAAGGAAGGAATTTCCCTTCACTGATCCATAGGTCCCTCAAGAAATCCAACCCTTACAATACTTACCAGTTTGTGCAGTAAGAGTCAAACCTGTTGTATGGTATTGGAGAACCTCCTGCAACATTAATCCATGGCTTCTCAAGTATCCAAAATTATAAGAACTCAATCGGTAAATGTTCCTAGATTTCCCAACCTCCATGCTCACCTACAACCATCTATTTTCCCTTCCGAAAATGCAGCTTTGTCTCCAAATTCAAATTTCTGGGTTAAACATGGTCTGGTAATGGACATAAACAACAATAGGAAAACTCTATGGAGTGTAGGATCATGGTTGAGAAAAGGACATGAGCTGACATATCTTTTGACCATAGAAGAAAAGGACTAATGACAACTGACATAACTGTCACAACCCCCATGTTTCAATAACTACATAAAGTGACTTTCCCCACCAACCTCACACATGCTTTCAATGATTGGGTTAATAGTCAAGAGAAGGTAATTGGCTGATTTAAGGAACATGGAAAAATTGGATGTGTTCTAAGGTTGTCACATGGAAACATAGGATTTAGTTTCCCCATAGGCCCCCTTTCATCTTCCCCTCTGGTGGAATCATAGCATCTCCAGTGCTCTTTACCCAGCCACCTTGGACCATTTTATTAATTTCCAACATAATATTTACATACATTTCGAATTGCCATGATAATCCAACCATATGGTCCAAATAAAAATATATACATCATACATGCCTAGCTATTCACTAGTCAGGCCCTGGCCTTGAGCTCCACACTAGGAATCCATACTAGCATATTTACATCATTTGCGTAATTTTCATTAAATACAGAAATCATACCTAAATAATTAATAAACAAATATACTTTATAATTAATAAATAATTATAAACATTTGATAAAATGGTTTCACCTCTTCACATTATCCACCAAGGACTATTTAAAGAAATTCTTGCATTGTAATTTTATCATCTCTATTCATTTTTCAATATTTATTATATATCATCATTACATTGAAGATGGTTTCTCTTCATTAAAAATGTTGTATTTGAGTGTATCATTGGTATCAGAGCACAGTTCCTCCCATCCCACACATCACATTCCTCCTCCACGCAGCCACAATTATTTTCCCTCACCTCTCCCCTACTCTCTTCCATGTGACTCCTACTCCATCACTCCATCCCGTTCCAAACCCACCACCTGTCGCTTTCTCCCTCCTGCTCGTGTTGCCTTCCTGCCTACTCATTCCTTCCGTCAACAGGATCCTCTCCATTCCATGTTTCCTTCTTCCCTCCACCTTATTCCCGTACAACTTCATGTTGTCGCCGCTCCACATAACCCTACACAACAAAACAATTTTTAATAAAAAAAATATTATTTTTATATAATATTGTTTTTTATTAAAAAATCTTATTCAAGCTTTATAATAAAATAAAATATATAATTATAATTATATTACTAATTTTATTTCTCAAACCTATATATGCACCATGAAGTTATTCAATGAAGAATTAATAATTCCTTTTTAGCAAATTAATAAGGAGAATGAAGAATTAAAAGTGCTTTTTGAGAAAATCAATAAGGAGAGAACGAAATGTTCTCTCAAATTCAAAAATATTTTAAAGAAACATTTGAAGGAAAACAAGATGTCTATGATAAGCATGTAAAAGAAGTTTCCAAATATGTAAACTCAACTTCTAACATGATGACATCATCTTTGTCTAAAGCATTTCCAAATCCATCCACTATCACCGATGACGATGACATTTATGAGGAGAAGAGACTTAAAGTCTACATCTCCCATGGAATTGGAAAAATTAGAGATGACCTTGATGAAATTCAAGCCAGTGTTACTAATAAGTATCTAGAAGAAGAGATATGCACAGAAGATGAGGAAGATAAATAAGTGAACCTATGATAGAGAGTGAAGAAAAATACAACAACAACAAGGTGACAGAGCATGTGTTTGCATTAGATCAAAATACACCAGTTGTAGATTACGAAGTTGCAGATTATGGATCTACAATAGCTAGTGGCATGCCAGATGCAATTGTTCTTGCTGAGCATCATGATGAAGAAAATGATAATACCATGTTTGGAGAGAATAAGGAGCCTAAAAAAACACTTGCACATTGTTCTCAATTAGTTTTTTGGAATAAATTTATTGATTTGATTGATGAAGTTAGAAGACGGATAAAATATTGCAATAGAAGGAAGCAATGCCAAACAAACATACTCCCAAAGTTCCCCAAAGAATGTTCACAAGAAATTCTAGTAGTTAAGAAATTCCATGAGATTGCACCATCAACAAGAAGCAGTCAATATCTACTTAAACAGGTTGGAAGGACTGGTGATGACACAAGCTAATATAGTTATGCGGAAGTTGTGCCCTTTCCAATTGTTGCTTACATACCAAATTGTGATAAATATGATAGAGAGCCTATTCTTGCTAAGCCAGAGGACATAGCAGCTATTGCATCCACTTGGTCATGAATTCTACTTAAGCAACTTACTGTAGATGAACAACACTTATATTGCTCTAGAATTGAAAATTTGGTCCCATTCACATGGAAACTGAGGATGAAGATTCTTAAAATTCTGTCCAATAAAGAAGCCATGAAGACTGTGATTCTGAGAAAAGCAATACAAGACCTAGATATTTTTTACGACGTTGACGTCATTTTAGATGTGTGTATTTTCTTTGAAAACCACCACATATATTTGAAATTGTTAGAATTAAAGTGCAAACTCTTTGAGGTGGTAAAATGGAATCCATTTACAATAATATTGTCTGATGAAATTGAGAAATCTCACCTTGATATTTTCAAACTCCAAACACTTTAGAATGGCCATCAGTTTGATTTCCAGGATTGAAGAGTTTCTCTTGAAAATACCTCCATTATTATGACATCTAATTTTGGATCCACAACCAATGCAAAAGGTGGAAGTAATATAACTGGATTCAATTTTGGAGAAAAAAGAGCATGAAGGAAGATATTCAACCTTAAAAACAATAGTCATAAACTAATTGAATGGCTATTTTCAAGACACCAGTGATGATGAGATGATCAAAGAGCTATCCAAAACCAATTGATTGGATATGGACTAGCGACTTAACCAAACTTATATGACAAAATTGCAAAATATCATTAATTATATATGTAAGTAATTACATCTCAAGTAATTATAGGTTAAATGGATCGGGAAACTAACCACCCAATCAAAAAAAGTTACAAGACAGAGGTCCAGGCCCGCATCTAGATATAGGAACCGATCCATACTACACATTTCAAGTCGTTGTTTCATCGCAAATCTACAATAAAGTTGACATCAACAAAATCAGCTTTGAGGACAGAGCTGCCCTTAAAGGAGGTGGCAATGTTACATACATAAATAACACCTAAATAATTAATAATAAAATATACTTAATAATTAATAAATAATAATAAACATTTGATAAAAGGGTTGCACCCTTCACATTAGCTGCCAAGGACTATTTAAACAAATTCCTTCATTGTAATTTTATCATCTCTATTCATTTTTCAATATTTATTATATATCATTATTACATGGAAGATGGTTTCTCTTCATTAAAAACGTTGGATTCCGCTATATCAGTATTCTTCATTACTACCCTCAAGAACAATAGCACTGTTACACCCATCATTAATAGTGCTTCCCAACAACTTGTATATAGTTCTAACCCAAAATCTCCTCGTTAATACCATTTCTCCTCAAACCATCTTGCATTTTTCCTTTTCAAATACAATATGCACAACTACTCCACTCATGTTATTATAAATTTTAGGTTTTTGGCTAAATTTAGAATGTTCAAAACTCCAAGTAGAGTTATATGCTTCTATATTTTAATAGAAACTCGACCCTTCGATGCCCTATGATTTTGGTTGTCAAGTTGTCTCCTAGAAAACATCACATTCATCGTACTTTTTATATTCACAAAACCACTCCCTATCAAGAGCCACATGAAGTTAACCACCCAATTGAATTAACCATACATCATTATATGAATGAGAACATGTAGATGCCAAGGCCCTAACCATCATTCGTTATTAATATGACAGTTATGGTTAGGTCATCTTAGGGTAGGTTACATTGTTCCTACTTTATTTCCTATTTATAAGAAACAAGATTAATTTGTATTGGCATCTCATCATGTTTTTTGTATTGCATATATTGTATTAGGAGGTTTCCCTCTTGAATAAAATTCTTATCAATTGAATATTTATCATACTAAAGGCACTAAATCTCTTGTTATTCCTATTTCTATGCTATTTGTGTCACTGGTTGCACATAAAACTTGGTTTTAGAGCCTACGGTCCTTGGGTTGGCTTCTTCGAAATAGGTCATGTTATCATTTTTTCTATAATATTTTTATGAGAATTTTTAGATAATTTTTTATATTCCCATGGGAAAGACAGGAAGTCTAAGAATGGGACTCTAGGGCACAAGCTACATGCTGGGTTCCTCTCACGCACAATTCTACTAGGGTCAATGGCATGGAAATGTTACTTATGGTATCATTGGTCCTCATTTTCTCAGGTACCACTCTTAAGGAAATTCCAAGTTGATGGCACGAACGAATGAGGAGGAATGCATGATTGGATTTCAAAAATGAGTGAAGCAACGAACCCCTATCAATCTCAATTCTCCCTTTTTATATATGTGTCTTTTCCCCTCTTAATCCTCTCTTAAGATAATTCAATAATGCTTAATAAAAGCATGCCTCTTAATCATGGTTTAGGATCTTTGCTTAAATTGCTAAGTCTAAGGTAATAAGCTAAAACCCTCTAGGGTCATTTTCTCTTAGCCCATTGTCACTTCACCACTTGTGGAATCATATCTCCATCTCTTCTTCTTCCTTCTTCCTCTGTAGCCATTAGATATTTTATATTAATGTTGAAAATGTACATATTTACAATAACTTGGTCATCCTAGATGATTTGTTTTTGGCTTCTATCTTTTACATCGATATTTAAAAAATTATATTATGGGGTCAAAACTGGGGTATTACTTAACGTCATAAGGATATGAAGATACCTCTCAGATAAAACACTTGGTCGTGACTAAACTATCAAACTCTTGTGGAATGCTAGCCTAAAGAGGACCTTAATGTGGATAATTTTATGGATAGTTGACTTTGATTTGAATGAGATTATGACACATGGAGGCCCATTGCTAAAACACCTTAGCTCCTTTAGCCTTGTTCACACTTGGAATTTATGATCATTGCATGCCAAGCTTCTATATTCCATGGAAAACTCTCCCATTAATTGACAAAAAATTCATTAAAAAAACGTTCTTTAGGGGGTGCACTCCTTCATGGAAGTTCAAAATATCATTTTATGGGTCAAAGGGTTGAAAGGAGGTTACTTTAAGTCCATATTTTGTGCCACGTGTGTGGAGGTTTCAATATCCAAGGGTAGATTCCTCAAGTTAGTTGATAATTTGGTGAAAGGTTGTTACACATGCATTGGAGCACTCTAATTTCATGGAGTGTGAGGAAGATACACCTATCCTTCTTCACAAGATGTGGGTTTGTCTCTCTTGAAGGTTGCAATCCTTCAAGAACAAAACAAACATTTTATTGGTCAAAGGATGTTGGGAGGTTGCTTAAATTCCCTTTCTCATGCCACATGTGTGAAGTTTGTGAACTAAGGAAGAAGTGTGATGAAGGCCACATGTGCCTCAAGGAGTTAGATACATGCACAAGTATGGAGGTTTCTCTCTCTAGGGAGTACTTTTATTTTTGGCAAAGGAGGTTGAGGGAAAAAAATTGTTCAAGGATGCAAGAAGGATCTCTTACTCCTTGGTCAAGTTGGTTATTTATTGCACATGTTTAAATAGTTTTTTTAAATCCTTGATACACTCACAAATGGGAAAAGATGGTTACGCTTGAGGAGGGAACACCTCTTGAAGGGGATTGATTGTTCCCATGTGGACGTAGTCAAGGACACACTTTTGAAGAGGACAACAAAGCTTAGCCAAGAATTCATCAACTTAGGTATGTGTCCCATCTTCTATCCCTTAGTCGATCAAAACATCTTAGTTTTTTTAATATTGTTGAACTCTTCTCAAAGAGTTGGTTACATGAGAACTTTTTTTGTATTATTTTCCTTGGAGAGATAAGTGGATCTAAACAATAGTTTTCTATTCTTAAAAAATTTGTTGAGAAATTAGTGGATATAGAAAAGGAAATTATTATTTTATTATACAAGGAAGATGAGATAAAACCTATATAAGGGTTAATTCTCTCTTCACTTTAGGGGACGATGGTTTTGGAGAGAGACTATTTCCCTTGAAAATGCTTTTGGTGCTTGTTGATAATAATGAAGACTATGTTATGCCGCCTTGATGCTAGAATGAGTCTTGAGAAACTTTCATCGTGATGGATGCATGCTTGGAGTAGCTCTTCTGTGGTAAATGTTGAAAAGTTAACTAGGAAATTTGTTTGACCCTTAATCTTGCCTCATGCAGAAGTGAAACTTTTTTTTTGAGGGTGCATGCATTTTTTAATGTAGAAGTGTTAATTTTTCCATGGAAATTAAATTAGGTATTTTGATGTCTAAAAGGCAGAAAACCTAAAAGGGAGCTGAGAAGGAAAAAGGTTGAAATTGTTGAGTAGTGAGTTCATCTACATATAGAGGGTGATTGCTTGCTTGCATGAGGAGGGTGAATGATTGCATGAGGAATGGGGTGCATTCTTGAGAAGAGAGGGAACAAATTCTGGCAGAGGAAGAGGGCATATCTGAGAGGGATTGAGGACGCTTCAGATGAGGGTGAGAGAGAGTCCATTGGGGGATGAGACTACTTCTGAGATAGATTGGATTCACCAGCAGAGAGATCAGAGATTGATTAGACAAAGAGGGGTTCATTTATGTGGAGGGTAGAACACTTCACTAAAGGAGGGAAAGCTTTGTGATAGAGTTCATTAGCTTGAGAGAGGGAATCCACTGGGATAGTGATTTAGTCGAAGAGGGGCATGAATATTATTAACACTGAGAGGGGGTGGTTCACTATTAGTGTAGTTATGAACAATTTTTACTTCCTATCAAATTGAATTGGAACTTAGGTTATGCATTCACCATAAACAATAACATCCATCCACATATGCTCAAAACAAAGAACACAAGGTTTTTACGTGGAAACCCAAACGGGAGAAAAACCACGGAATGCTTTCTTATATTATAAAGAATACATTCATGGGAAGCACCAACTTCCAAATTTCTTTAGCACCAATTGGAAGGAGGCTTCAACCCCCTATTTTTACAGGCTACAACCTGAAGGAAGCACTGAATTCTTGATTTACTAGCTTTGATTGGAAGGAGGCAATGACCCCCTGGTTTTACAGACACTGACCTGAAGGAAGCATTGACTCCCTATTCCTTGCCCCACCCTACCTCCTTGATATGCCTGTTGAAGATACTTCGTTGTTGTTCTACATATTCACACACTCTTCATACTTGCTACAATACTTTTCATTGCGTGCACCTTCTGTATACTGTGATCTTGCAATATTAACTGAACTATATCACACACTTCACTTTACTACATCAACATTATACAATGGATTTCATATTTCATAAACTTTTGCAATATACGTTTTGTTTTAGCCTATTGTTCTATTCCTGCATAGTCAACATATACTGCACATCCTTTGTTGGGCCATTGTTCTGACCTTGCCCATCTGTATAAGATAAATCACATCATTATGTGCATCCTCTGCTATGCTACACTTTTCTCTTAGCACATCTGTCTTAGATAATCTGTGACCTTTTTCCAACCATCTGCGATACTGCCTTTCTGTTCTTACACACTTGTCTTAGATAAAACTCACCACACTGCGCATATTTTGTTGTGTGTAACATCCCGAATTTTCATAAAAAATTAAAACTTTTGAAAATGACATTAAAATGCAAAAATTATAGTTGCAGAAAAATAATAATTTTTTGAGTACAACAGAAATGATTAAAAGGTTGTTAAGTACTAAACATAATTTAATTTCTGTATTATCAACATTGTGATAATGACAATTTTAACACACACTTGACAAACATGATTATTGTAATTAATGCACTGACAGGTCAAGAATATGATGTGATACTTTTTCTTTTGAGATGATACTGACAGTTTGCTTTTTGATGACCAAGGGTGTCCTACGAGGTACCCTGGAGTTTACTTAGCTGCAACGCTAAAGCATTTGAAATGTTCTATGTGTAGACGATAGGTAAGAGTTTCCATGACTGCGTAAACTCAAAGCACATGTATAGTTCCAAATCAATGTTGTAAATAAATAAAATGTTAGAAATCTATTGTGACTCACAAAAAGCGTACAGGTATGATTTACATGGTTATAATTACTGATTTTTTTAAAGGCTGTCTTACAACTTAACAATGTTTAAAAAACGTTGTCTATTAACATCATTAGGCTGATAGTTTCGTCACTGTGCTCATCTTCGTTATAGTTGCTAGCTTTGTTACCGTCTTAAGATAATTAATGTCTTTATGGTATTGACGTCATAAAAGTACCTCAAATTCATTCAAGGTTTACAATGAGATATTAAGGTAAGAAGTACATAGCATTAAATTAGTTTTCATGCTAAATATTTATCATTAGAATCATTTAAAAAAAATATCTACAAAACAAACTACTTATTCTTTACAATTGCAATAATAGAAATTATAAGGAATATGGAAAAAAATAGAAAATAGAAAATTAATATTTAATCTCTATATATTAACTATACTAAACCATAATTTTACAATGTTAAACTATATGTGATACTTATAAGCTTTAAGGGCTTATGTATATAGTATCATTCATTATATATCTTGCTTATGAATGAAAACTATATTATATTTCGTGACTATGGTTATCCTAACAACTACTATGTAAACAAAATTACAAGCATTATAATCTACGAAACGTATGGAACCATATGAATAATATATAACTTTGAAATGTCAAAAGAATGTAATATAAAGTTTCTATGTTACAACATAGACTCGAAACTATATACATAAACCTTGAAAGTTACAAAAAACAATCTAACACTAAAGTCTTAACGTCGTGATTAAGCTTGCCGAGTATATCGTTGATATAATTAGTGTACTAACATGCAATAACTATTGATTGACAGGTTGATGGTTGGCATGCATTACGAGCCGGCGTTGGTGATCGTGTTACAGGCCTATATTAATGGCCGTCCATAAAACTGTGGTGATGGGGACTTAACAGCACTTCCACGTATTGCAAATCAGTGCATACGGTGATTGCAAAGGTTGTTATGTAATACTTCTCGTTGATAATCCTCCGAGATGACCAGCTAACTATCCATCGTGTGAAAAAGTTGGCAAGGTCGTGCTATGGGCAATGAATGAACAATTAATGCAAATGTTGTTCGCTCCAAAACAAAAGTGTTGGCACGTTTACAATCGTCGATCAACTTTGATCCTGGTCGTTGGATGCAACCCTAGTGTTGCGTCGTGGTGTTGGGTTGATAGAAAGTTAATGTGTTTTCATTGTTGCTATTGTTTCGGTCTGTGAGGGCCGACAGGCTGCTGGTTTTTAGGGTTAGAGAGAATGCAATGGAGTTTCGACCCTGCGACTTGTAGGTTAGGTTGAAGTTTATAGGTTTCGTCTTGCTTGTAATGGCAATGTCAACACTTGTTGTGTCTTAGGTTTTAAATGCCGTCGAGCTGAAGGAATCATAGTTTTTAAACCAGATTTTTGAGTGAATACCTATCTTCCTGTAGCAAGAGTGTTGGTATCGTGGTCTCGTCGTTGTTGGTGGATGTCCAGAGTTTGTTCGTCGATTGCAAGGTATGTGTCCTTCAAAAAAACTCAGAGTTAATGTATCGTTCAGTTTACGGTTTAAAAAGTATAATGTTTAACCTCTAAAATTTATGTGGTAGGCACTAGTTTCGAAAGGGCAAGCTTGAACTAGGGTTTGGAAATGGATGGCAACTCTAATCTTGGTAAGCTCCAGGTCTTCAAACCCTCGTAGGTGCTTTATCGGTCTTGGTTGATGTGGTTCTCAACAAAATGAGTGACTGAGTTTTTGTCATGCTTCAGCGTGGTTTATCAGTCGAGAAACTTTGAAGGTTTTTATGGTTGAGATGAAAACTGTTCAGGGAAAGACCTTCGTCTAGTTAAATGATACTTTGTGTTTTATTTTGATGTCTAGCTTTGTCAGAAATGGAGTTGCAAAACTCTTTTTAAGATTTATAGGTGGGGATGAACCTTGCGTGGTCTTTGTTTTGGAAAAGTCAAGTCAACCTGTGCAAAGTTCGCTTCCTTGTGAAGTTTGAACCGGTGTTGGTTCGAATCTCAAACTTGGATAATGTTTTTGTTTTTAAGTTTGATGGAAAAAAGGATAGAGCCGAAGCTCGTTAACTCTGTGTACTATGTTTTAACTCTCGGCAGTGTAGTTTGTGCGTATACTACTCATTTTATATTAAAATGTTTGAGTTCTGTGTATTTAAATGTGACTGTCGGGCTATGCAAAAACTAAATGCATTCCTGTAGATGACTAAACTCTGTATGTTGCAAATGATGAAATGGTTTTTTGTTTACAAAAGAAAAGAACAGGGCCATGCCCAAATTCTAGTTTTTTTCCATGAATGAAAAGAATGTTTTATAATAATAACTCCAGAAAAACCTTAGATCGAAGCTAGGGTTTACACTGTAGGTTAAAAGTAGATGTAATTCTTGTTTTGTGTAACTGTCGATAACTATGGTGAGAACCTGGAAATACTATCTAGGGTTTACAATGTTACGATTCTATACTTTGATATTTATATACAATTTACAATAAGAATGGAAACTACAATAAATGTAAACGAGATAGGGGTTACATATCGTTGTTTTCTGTTTAATAGTAATACTGAAATAATGAAAAGAAATATTCTAAGAGAAAGATTTGTAAAGGGAAAACATAGTGTGTGTGTGAGAGATTTGGAGACTGTACAGCGACTATGATTTGTGGCTTAAGTCCATAGTTAGCAATTTTATTTATTGCAGCAATGCCTATTTATTTGCATATATGATGTATGGAAATTAAAATTACTTTTATTCCTATATACATAAAAAGAATTACAATATGTTTGTACAGGAAATAACAATGTTTATTTTTCATGAAAACAATGGAATATTCTATACCGTAGTAGCTACTATATAGTAATTACTACTGTTATTGGCTATAGGATAGAAAATTAAACTCAACTCAATCACTGTACTTATCTATCGAATCAAATGGCAGTTTTCCTATCTTTTCATCTATACTTAATTTGCTTATCTACACTAGAGTACGATGCATAAAACAGCATGTGAAAAAATGTAGATAATGGTTTATCAATTCAGATTATCATTAAAAATTTAACATTCAGACTTTAAACAGAATCAGAGATCAATTCTTCTTCAAAACAGAGATTACTAATTTTTACTAAACAAACTTAGTAACTGAAATAAAGTAGGAAACAGTGAAACCTGGAATAATTATGTAGGGAAACAAACAGCCCAAGAAGACTGTTCCACCCAACCAAATTACTGAAGACAGCCAAGTACTTTCCTTAGAACCCCCGAGCCTGTTCACTGAACTACCAGGAGGAAGAAACTTAGGAATTTAGGATCTCCACTTGTAGTAGCAATGACTGTCAAATCTTCAAGAACTAGCAGTCCAAAGGACCTGCACCAGCACCTCTAGTTATTTTTAGAAAAATAGTATGCAAACTTATTTTTGGACTCGCAACTAGCCTCCCTATTCGAATCTCTCAGTGATCACCTGATGCACATGAGGAATATTTCTGCAAAGATATTGTGTAAGAGCTTCCTGCTCAATTCGAAATTGCCTTATGTAGGCTTCCTAGGCCTTTTTAGTTGTTACTTGGTCATTAAATGAGCTGCCTGCCCACTCCCACCACCTGGGGGATAATGCCACATTATTAGGAGTAGTTGTCTGATAACCAACAGCTAGTGGTGTAGTGCAATCTGCTGCCATATGTCCCATACCTTCCAACAACTTCCATTCCTCCTAATGGGTCAGTGAACACTCATTTAACAGTTCCTTTGGGTGTTTGTCTCCTACTTAATTTATTAAAATAATAATCAGTAATTACATTCATCATTGACCAAACTTGGTCATAATTTCAAAACTTTGAAATTAAAATTTAACATAAAGTATTTTGCAAATACAATAATAATTTCAGAATTTGGGTAGGTGATATACACCATCCCTTATGTCTCAATAGCGTCCTCGATGTTGGTTAATCACTCCTTGAGTGTTCCTGAAACAGAGTTGGGTATGCTGCCCGCATACTACTCTCCAAATCCCAGGTTGCCTCTTCTGGGATAAGGTGCTTCCATTGCACCTTCACTTTCCCAATGGTGCGATTCTGGAGCATAGTTTCTCTCCTTTAGAGGATACAGTCCGGTTCCACCTAAAAATCGCTGTCTTGTCCTACATGTACATCATTCCAGTTTACAACATGAGTAGCATCATGTACATATTTCTTTAAAAATGATATATGAAAAAAATTATGTATTTTTAAGTTTGGTGGCAGAGCCAGTTGGTATGCCACTAGTCCAACTCTGGACAATATTTTGAAAGGACCACAATACCTAGGTGCCAACTTGGCACAGCTCCCCAATTTTAATGAACTCTTTTTCGGCCTTACCTTGAGAAACACATGTTCACCAACCTGGAACTCTTTATGAGTCCTTTTTAGATCAGCTTGACTCTTTTGCCTATCTTTGGAAGCTTTTAAATGTCCTTGTACTTGTTTCACAATTAGTTTTAACTCCTGCAACAATTCAGGTCCTAAAACAACTCTATTTACTGGATCATTCCACGAAACAGGTGTATTACATTTCCTACCATAAAGAATTTCAAAAGGACTAAGTTTGGCTGATGCATGATAATGATTATTTAAGCAAATTCTGCTAAGTGCAAGTAGTCTTCCCACTTACCAGGCTAATCCTTAACATAGATTCTTAGTAAATCTTATAAAACTTGATTCACCCTTTCCGTCTGTCCATCCGTTTGTGGATGAAATGCTGTGCTGAAATTTAAGGTTGTATTCAACCCTTTAAATAGTGACCTCCAAAAGTTTTGGGTAAACTTAGAGCCACGATCTGAAATTATCACCTTTGGTATCCCATGTAGTTGAAAAATCTGTTTCATAAAGATTTTTGCAATTTCTGGAGCTTTATGAGTTTTCTTCACAGGTATAAAATGTGCTGCTTTGTTGAGTTTGTCCACCACCACCATGATAGAGTCATTCTGTTTCTGGGTTTTAGGTAATCCAGTAATAAAGTCTATGCTTATCACTTCCCATTTCCAACTCGGTATAGGTAACGGTTGCAACAATCTAGCAGGATGTTGGTGTTCAACCTTCACTTTTTGACAATCTAAACATTTAGCTATATACTCTGCTGCTTCATCCTTCATTCTGGGCCAATAATACTCTTTCCTTAGCATAGTAATGGTCTTTTGATAACCTGGATGACCAGAATAATGACTTTTATGCATCTCATTCAAAATCAGAATTTTTATGTCTGGTATGTCTAGTACATACAACCTATTTTTATACAGCAATAATCCATTCTCTTTCATACTGTAATCTGCCATAAAATTTCTAGAATTGTCGTTTGCTGTCCTTTCTTTTATTTTTCTGTAATCTTCATCTGTTTCACTCCTTTCAAGAATCTGATTTTCCAAATATGTTGAGTAAGTATTGATGGCTGAAATAAAATTCAGTTTTTCCTTACGACTCAAAGCATCTGCAACCTTGTTCTCTTTCCCTTTTATATGCTGAATTTCGAAATCATACTCACTTAAGAAGGTCAGCCATCTAGCTTGTCTAGAGTTCAGATTTGTCTAATCTAATAAATATTTCAGACCCATGTTATCTATCAACAAGGTAAATTTTCTGCCAATAAGGTGATGATGCCACATTTTCAAGGCATGAATTACTGCCAATAACTCTAAATCATAGGTAGAGTAGTTCTTCTCATGTATTTTCAGCTTTCTAGATTCATATGCCACCGCATGCCCTTTCTGTGTTAGGACTCCACCGAGTCCGTCATTGCATGCGTCTGCACAAACTATAAAATCTTTGTTAGGATTTGCTATCCTCAAGACAGGTGTTGTAGTCAATAATTCCTTCATCTTTTTAAAACTGTCAGAACATTTCTGATCCCATACAAATTTCTTCCCTTTCTTCTGCAAGGAAGTTATGGGGTTTGAAATTTTTGAAAAACCTTCTATAAATTTTCTGTAATATCCAGTAATACCCATAAATGACCTTACATCTGACACATCCTTAGGAACCGGCCAATCATTAATGTATTTTATTTTTTCAGGGTCAACTGAAATTTCCTCTTTAGAAATTATGTGTCCTAAATACTGAATTCTGTCCTTGTGGAAATCACACTTACTAAACTTAGCGTAAAGTTGATGATCCCTCAAAACTTGTAAGATAATCCGCAGATGTTCATCATGCTCTTCTTTGCTCTTAGAATACAATAAAATGTCATCTATGAATACCACAGCAAACTTATCTAAGTATTTGTGCAGAATATTGTTCATCAAACACATAAATACAGTCGGTGCATTAGTCAAGTCGAATGGCATGACTACGAACTCATAGTGTCCGTATCGAGTTCTGAAAGCTGTCTTGAAAATATCTTCATCTTTAATTCGCACTTGATGCTATCCTGACCTTAGATCAATCTTAGAAAATATCGTGGCCCCACGCAACTGATTAAATAGATCGTCTATGCGAGGAAACAAATATCGATTCTTAATCGTCATCTTATTAAGCTGGCGATAATCTATGCACAGTTTTAGGGTTCCATCTTTCTTCTTAACAAATATGACAGGTGCTCCCAGGGAGACACACTGGGTCTCATATAATTTCTATCAATCAGTTCCTTCAATTGTGATTTCAATTCATTTAATTCCAATATATTCATTCTGTAAGGAGCTTTAGAATTCGACACTGCTCCTGGTATCAACTCGATGGTAAAATCTAAATCTCTTTTAGGAGGTAATCCTGGAATCTCTTCAGGAAAGACATCCTTAAAATCTTTTAGGACAGGTATGTCTTCAAATTTCAGTTTGTCTTCTTTACACATAAACTCATCATTTACTACATTTACTGCAAACATCTGACATCCTTTCCTAACTGCCTTCTTGACTTGCAATGCTGAAATCTGCCTAAGGGTTACTTTTCTTGGAATACCTTTGAATTCTACAGTTTTTCCTTCGTCATTTAAACAGGTAAAACTCTTTTCATAACAGTTCAAAATGACATGATGGGCTTTTAACCAGTCCATCCCAATTATAACATCATATGAACCTAAGGGTAAAACATTTAACTTGACTTGCATTTTTAACTGATTGAAAAATAAAGTACAATTCTCTATGAAATTTGATACTTTCCTTTTTGTTCCTGTTGCTAGTCTAACCAACCAAGATTTACTGAACTTTTCTGTTTTCAATTTAAGACTTTCCACAATATCTGGAGATATATAACTTAAACTAGCACCTGGGTCAATTAAAACAGTAACAAGATGATTTTGTAGCATACCTTCAATTTATACCATGGAGATCTGATGATCTACTTGCCTGTTGTCAATTGCTGCATTAATTCTGGGCAGCTCTCTTGCCAATTCCCCGACAGTTGGTTCAGTCTGAATAGAGTGAATGGTGTTAGCTGTCCTATTTCTCTTGGGACATTCAAATTCATAGTGAGGACCTTGACATTCAAAACACTTAATAGGTGCTTTTTGTTCACTGGTTCTGTTGTTATTAGGGGCATTTCTGGGTGCTGTAAAATTCTGCTACTAACTGTTTCTGAAGTTATTCCCTTGAAAATTCCGATTCTGGAAATTTTTCTTTTGGAAACCGGAATTTCCATTGAATCTGAAATTTTTCCTTTTTAGCTCAAAATTACTGGGCTTATGACTTTTCCAGTTTGTCATTCCTTCTCTTTTCCGATTGGTGTCATAACAGAAAACTACTTTTTGCATAGCCTCTTCCAGGGTTTTAGGACTATCATACTCGATTCTATCCTTAATGTTAAGGGTAAACAGCTCAAGTACCTTTGAATCTTCGGTTTCTCTTCGATGAGGTATGGTACATACCTCAATAAATTCAGAAATTTACTATTCATTTCTTTCATATTCATACCTCCTAGCTTCAAATCGTAGAACTCTTTGGATTTTTCCTCATAGTATTGTTCAGATAGAAATTTCTTCTTGAAATATATTTTGAAAGTACTCCAGTTCACGTCTTTATCTTTGATTCCCTTCACTCTTTTAATGTCTTGCCACCAAATATCTGCTTTTCTGGTCAAGTTATATATAGCCATTTTTGCTTTCAAGGATTCTGAATAGTTATAAATATGTCATACCGGATAGCCATGCTTTAGCTGTCTCGCCCTTTTTAGTTTCTCCATTAAACGTTGGAGATTTGATCTTTTTGAACTCCCCATAAATCTGCTCATACTCCTTATGATTTTTCCTTTTGGGCTTGAAATCTCCTTCGTTGCTATCACTGGTGTAGTTGCGTTTCTTTTTACGTACTTCAATAGCATCTCCCGATGAGGTTGAACTGTTGTTCACCTTACTGGTTTTCATTTTCTTACTTCTATTAGCATGAGACAGATCCTCCACTTTGGAAATATCTTGAGTATTTCTCTCTTGCTCCTCAGTTGGGCACTGTTCAAACAACACTTGGTTTAACTCTTCTTGCGCTTTCAGAATTCTTTCATTGTCTTGTTTCACCGATCGAATTTCTGTTTTTAACTCATGGAACGCACGTAACAATTCTGACGAATTGTCATTCAATTCTCCATGGCCTTCGTCTACATAGTGTTGTCCTGTGTTATGGTTGTTTGGCTGAAATCTGTCTTCTAACTATTCAGCTGAGTTCTCCATACCTATAACTTAAAATAATTTTCTGTATAACATCATAATTAAATTTCAAATTAGTAAAAATTTATGCTAAAATAAATTTTTTTGTTGCATGTTCTTGGACCTTTTTTAGGCCTAGAGTTCGAACATGAACTCCGATACCATATGTAACATCCCGAATTTTCATAAAAATTTAAAACTTTTGAAAATGACATTAAAATACAAAAATTATAGTTGCGGAAAAATAATAATTGTTTGAGTACAACAGAAATGATTAAAAGGTCGTTAAGTACTAAACATAATTTAATTTTTGTATTAGCAGCATTATGATAATGACAATTTTAACACACACTTGACAAACATGATTATTGTAATTAATGCACTGACAGGTCAGGAATATGATGCGATACTTTTTTTTGAGATGATACTGACAGTTTGCTTTTTGATGAGCAAGGGTGTCCTACGAGGTACCCTGGAGTTTACTTAGCTGCAACACTAAAGCATTTGAAATGTTCTATGTGCAGATGACAAGTAAGAGTTTCCATGACTGCGTAAATTCAAAGCACGTGTATAGTTCCAATTCAACGTCGTAAATAAATAAAATGTTAGAAATCTGTTGCGACTCACAAAAAGCGTACATGTATGATTTACATGGTTATAATTACTGTTTTTTTTAAAGGTTGTCTTACAACTTAACCATGTTTACAAAAACGTCGTCTATTAACATCATCAGGCTGATAGTTTCGTCGCTGTGCTCATCGTTGTTATAGTAGCTGGCTTTGTTACCATCTTAAGATAATTAATGTCTTTATGGTATTGACGTAGTAAAAGTACCTCAAATTCATTCAAGGTTTACAATGAGAGATTAAGGTAAGAAGTACATAGCATTAAATTAGTTTTCATGCTAAATATTTATCATTAGAATCATTTAAAAAAAATATCTACAAAACAAACTACTTATTCTTTACAATTGCAATAATAGAAATTATAAGGAATATGGATAAAAATCGAAAATACAAAATTAATATTTAATCTCTATATATTAACTATACTAAACCATAATTTTACAATGTTAAACTATATGTGATACTTATAAGCTTTAAGGGCTTATGTATATAGTATCATTCATTATATATCTTGCTTATGAATGAAAACTATATTAATTTTCGTGACTATGGTTATCCTAACAACTACTATGTAAACAAAATTACAAGCATTATAATCTACGAAACATATGGAACCATACGAATAATATATAATTTTGAAATGTCAAAAGAATGTAATATAAAGTTTCTATGTTACAACATAGACTCGAAACTATATACATAAACCTTGAAAGTTAAAAAAAAACAATCTAACACTAAAGTCTTAACGTCGTGATTAAGCTTGCCGAGTATATCGTTGATATAATTAGTGTACTAACATGCAATAACTATTGATTGACAGGTTGATGGTTGGCATGCGTTACGAGCCGGCGTTGGTGATCGTGTTACAGGCCTACATTAATCGTCGTCCATAGAACTGTGGTGACAGGGACTTAACAACACTTCCACGTATTGCAACTCAGTGCATACGGTGATTGCAAACGTTGTTATGTAATACTTCCCGTTGATAATCCTCCGAGCTGGCCATCTAACTATCCATCGTGTGCAAAAGTTGGCAAGGTCGTGCTACGGGCAATGAATGAACAATTAATGCAAATGTTGTTCGCTCCAAAACAAAAGTGTTGGCACGTTTACGATCGTCGATAAACTTTGATCCTGGTAGTTGGATGCAACCCTAGTGTTGTGTCGTGGTGTTGGGTTGATAGAAAGTTAATGTGTTTTCATTGTTGCTATTGTTTCGGTCTGTGAGGGCCGACAGGCTGCTGGTTTTTAGGGTTAGAGAGAATGCAATGGAGTTTCGACCCTACGACCTATAGGTTAGGTTGAAGTTTATAGGTTTCATCTTGCTTGTAATGGAAATGTGAACACTTGTTGTGTCTTAGGTTTTAAATGCCGTCGAGCTGAAGGAATCATATTTTTTAAACCAGATTTTTGAGTGAATACCCGTCTTCCTGTAGCAAGAGTGTTGGTATCATGGTCTCGTCGTTTCTGGTGGAAGTCCAGAGTCTATTCGCCGGTTGTAAGGTAAGTGACCTTTAGAAAAACTCAGATTTAATGTATCGTTCAGTTTACAATTTAAAAAGTATAATGTTTAAGCTCTAAAATTTATGTGGCAGGCACCAGTTTCAAAAGGGCAAGCTTGAACCAGGGTTTGGAAATGGATGGAAACTCCAATCCTGGTAAGCTCCGGGTCTTCAAACCCTCGTAGGTGCTCTATCAGTCTTGGTTGATGTGGTTCTTAACAAAATGAGTGACTAAGTCTTTGTCATGCTTTGGCGTGGTTTATCAGTCGAGAAACTTTGAAGGTTTTTATGGTTGAAATGAAAACTGTTCAGGGAAAGACCTTTGTCTAGTTAAAGGATACTTTGTCTTTTATTTTTGATGTCTAGCTTCGCCGGAAATGGAGTTGTAAAACTTGTTTTAAGAGTTATAGATGGGGATGAACCCTATGTGGTCTTTGTTTTGGAAAATTCAAGTCGACCTGTGCAAAGTTCGCTTCCTTGTGAAGCTTGAACCGGTGTTGGTTCGAATCTCAAACTTGGATAATGTTTTTGTTTTTAAGTTTGATGGAAAGAAGGATAGAGTCGAAGCTCGTTAACTCCGTGTACTATGTTTTAACACTCAGCAATGTAGTTTGTGCGTATACTACTCGTTTTATATTAAAATGTTTGAGTTCTGTGTATTTAAATGTGATTGTCGGGCTATGCAAAAACTAAATGCATTACTGTAGATGACTAAACTCTGTATGTTGCAAATGATGAAATGGTTTTTCGTTTACAAAAGAAAAGAATAGGGCCATGCCCAAATTCTAGTTTTTTTTTTCCGTGAATGAAAAGAATGTTTTTATAATAATAACTCTAGAAAAACCTTAGATCGAAGCTAGGGTTTACATTGTAGGTTAAAAGTAGATGTAATTCTTATTTTGTGGAACTGTCGATAACTATGGTGAGAACCTGGAAATACTATCTAGGGTTTACAATGTTATGATTCTGTACTTTGATATTTATATATAGTTTACAATAAGAATGGAAATTACAATAAATGTAAACGAGATAGGGGTTACATATCTTTGTTTTCTGTTTAATAGTAATACTGAAATAATTAAAAGAAATATTCTAACAGAAATATTTGTAAAGGGAAAACATAGTGTGTGTGTGACATTTGGATACTGTACATTGACTATGATTTGTGGCTTAAGTCCATAGTTAGCAATTTTATTTATTGCAGCAATGCCTATTTATTTGCATATATGATGTATGGAAATTAAAATTACTTTTATTCCTATATACATAAAAAGAATTACAATGTGTTTGTACAGGAAATAACAATGTTTATTTTTCATGAAAACAATGGAATATTCTATACTGTAGTAGATACTATATAGTAATTACTACTGTTATTGGCTATAGGACAGAAAATGAAATTCAACTCAGTCACTATACTTATCTATCGAATCAAATGGCAGTTTGCCTATCTTTTCATCTATACTTAATTTGCTTATCTACACTAGAGTACGATGCATAAAAGAACATGTGGAAAAATGTAGATAATGGTTTATCAATTCAGATTATCATTAAAACTTTAACATTCATACTTTAAACAGAATCAGAGATCAATTCTTCTTCAAAGTAGAGATTACTAATTTTTGCTAAACAGACTTAATAACTGAAATAAAGTAGGAACAGTGAAACCTGGAATAATTCTGTAGGGAAACAAACAACCCAAGAAGATTGTTCCACCCAACCAAATTCCTGAAGACGACCAAGTACTTGCCTTAGGACCCCTGAGTCTGTTCACTGAACCACCAGGAGGAAGAAACTTAGGGATTTAGGATCTCCACTTGTAGTAGCAATGACTGTCAAATCTTCAAGAACTAGCAGTCCAAAGGACCTGCACCAGCACTTTTGGTTCTTCTTAGCAAAATAGTATGCAGAATTATTTTTAAACTCACAACTAGCCTCCCTATTCGAATCTCTTAGTGATCACCTGATGCACATGAGGAATATTTCTACAGAAATATTGTGTAAGAGCTGCGTGCTCAATTTGAATTTACCTTATGTAGGTTTCCTAGGCATTTTCAGTTGTTACTTGGTCATTAAATGAGCTTCCTGCCCAGTCCCACCACCTGGGGGATAATGCCACATTATTAGGGGTAGTTGTCCCATAACCAACAGCTAGTGGTGTAGTGCAATATGCTGCCATCTGTCCCTTACCTTCCAACAGCTTCGATTCCTCCTAGTGGGTCAGTGAACACTCATTTAACAGTTCCCTTGGGTGTTTGTCTCCTACTTAATTTATTGAAATAATAATAATCAATAATTACATTCATCCTTGACCAAACTTGGTCATAATTTCAAAACTTTGAAATTAAAATTTAACATAAAGTATTCTGCAAATACAATAATATTTTCAAAATTTGGGTAGGTGACATTATGCTACTCTTATGTCATTGCACATCCATCTCAGATAAATCACTCCATCTTGTGGATCATTTGTTGTGTTGTATTTTTGTCACCACGCATCTATCTTGAATATATCACATCTTCGTGTGCATCTTCTGCTATGCTGCATTTTGCGCATCTAGCTCTTATGCTAGATGATGCTATTCTAGACCTCCGGTTCCATGAGCCATTGATACCGCAATAATTAGAAGCCTTCCAAATCAAGGTACTACCACTTTTTCATCTTCAATCTTACTTCAACTTTCCAACTTGGATTCTTATTTATACTTGTCCTGCATAGACAGTATGTCCACAAGTTGGTCATAGCATCCCTTCATCCTTGCTTCACAATCAACCTTAATTCATGTTTCTTCCACTTGTCATAATCTACGCCATTGAGGTATCACATCTTGTGGCTCTTGTGCATATTTGGTACTTTGAACAGTGGGTCTTGCACACTTTGGAACAACTTCATGTGGGGTCTTGCGCCCTCAAAATTCCATCACTTGTGGGTCTTGTGCACATGACTTCTCCGACCACCACATTCTTTTGGGACTCTTGAATGCTTCTGAAACTTGTATCCTTCTTCCACTTGGCGGGTCTTGCGCACTTCTGGGACTTTCATACTTGTCCAATGTAATACCCCAATTTTGACCCTTATGAAATATTCGCTTTTAATGTAAATATTGTATACATGCGATGTATGTTTCCCTAATGTGGAGCTCAAGGCCAAGGCCCCGCTAGTGTATGTTCGGATTTTATTTAAAATGAACAAGTATTTGATATTTTATTACCCATGAGCTATTAAGCCATGGAATATTGTAAATGATGTAAATATTTGATATTGCAATAAAACACCAAAACTGGCTATGGAAGCAACGAATGAGAAGGGGCCATGTGTATTCCACTAGGGAGTGGTGAGGGGGTTGTGGGGATGAACCATGTGCTTCCAAATGTCATCTTGTGAACCCATTTGACTTTCCTTGCTGACATTTAATTATGTTGTAAGGAAGTTGTTGAAGAATTCAGTCATGGCTTCAATGGAGGATGGGCAGCCCAGAAATTCGTATGACAGGTATGGGTCTATTTTTCTTGTACCACAAATCACTCTACCTCATGGGAATTGGTGCTTCCTCATTCCCATTCCATTGTTGAAGATTCCAGCATCAGTTTTCATCCATTACACATGCCAAGTAGTGTGAAAAACTAGAAATCGCAACTTTGCAAGAACCCACATTTTGAAGAGCCATAAATGCCCAAAATTTGGTATTAATAGTAAAATCCAATGGGGGATCCATAGATATGAACCTTGGGGCAAATTTGAGAGTATTAGATACCCTGAAATCCATAGAAAAACCTAGTTTTTATAGCCCAGAAATCCAATGACGGGATTGAATTATTTGATGACAGAATTGTGAGAAATCCAAGTGTGAATGATTGAACAGAGGTTGAGCTTACTTGATAAACCCAGTGAAGGCTGAAATCTCAAGGAATTACGAGCTAGACCTTTCTATGCCCACCCTGAATAGCACTTGAGGGAAGGGACGTCTGAGGGACTGTGTAGCAGAGAAGGGGACCTTCCTTGTGTTGGGTGAGGTAGGTATTGTGAGTGCCATAACTGTTGAATTAATTTGAGATGCCTGTAGCTCTGTGGTTAAGCTCACTGGCTTAGCATTACCCTTCTATGTCTTTTTTATGCTTGTTAAACCCAACTGTGTGTTGGATTAGCATGGTTGTTTGAGTGAAACCATGGTTGTGAGTGAGCCCATCTAGTTCCTCCTTAGTGGATGCACAACCCAGCTCGTGGGTGATCTCTCAGTTGAAGGAATATAGGCTAGATAGAGATCTATGGTTGGGTGGAACGTTGCTCTCACATGGCCAGTTGTTTGGACAAATTCATCTCAAAGATAAGTGTTCTTTGTGTTTAAATTATATGCATTCTGTGGTTTGCAATGTGTTAATTATGAATGATAATTATTCATGTTAATGGAATTGATATGAAGTCTGTGCATAGAATGAGAAGGGGATTGATTCTTTGCATATTGAATCATCATCCACTTGTGATAGATATGTTGATGCATTATAATTGTGTGTGTGCAAATATGATTTAATTCCGCTGTGTTTATATTGAGTATGAACTTGCACACAGAAGTTTTTATTTATTATGACTTTCTCAGTAATGTATGGGGCTGATATCTTCAAGTAAACCCGATATGTTTTGTCATGTTTCCTCCCTTGCACTAGATTGACGGGAGGGTATCTGACATCCAACCACTTCTTACTCCCAAGACTCTTGCGCACTCCTGAAACTTGTCCAACAAACTCTTTTGAATTTTACCTTTGAAGTATCATGACTAGATGGATTGGGACCTACACATGTACCTTATGTACTTATTCAAACTAGTTATGTACTTCTTCAAACTCAATGTACTCACTGAATGTATTGGATGTACTTCCACAATCTGGATGTACTTATTTAGTCGGGTTATGTACTTCTTCAAACTGGATTTCATATACTTCTTCAAACTAATACAAGAATATTGAATCCCCTTTGACATCAATGGAAACCAAATTTCAACAATATCCCCCTTTGGCATTGATGTCAACACCCTATGAAGATGTGCATGTCAACACCTCATGAAGTTGTGCTCTTCCCCTATTCTATTCGCACACTGCATATTACTTCCCCTTTGTGTATTCCCCATATGTTCTTTCCAGTTTGAACCTTTGTTATTCTGCGCAGTTCTCAGTACTTTTCTGTTATCTATCATTTTTGCGCGGTTCTCTTCTACTGATGCAAGCTGCACTATCTTTCTCATTTATTCCTTTGCACAACCTCTGGTCATTACTTCTCTGTTGTTTTTCATTTTTGGACAAATCGCATGCTTCATGATCTTTCTCTCCCTTTGACATTAATAACAAGGAGGTGATTTTCAATGCATACTATCAATTTTTCCTTTCTTTGGTTTTGTGTTGGCCTTCATGCAGTCGCTTGCTTTGATTACTTCCCACTGGTACAAAATGAGAGATAAGTGACCAAGTGACCAAAAAATTTGGTCACCACAACTTTTAAGGGATAAATGACCAAAATTGAGAAATTTTAAGTGAACTGACTAAAAATGACCAATTTGGTCATAGGATAAGAACTAAACTAAAAATGACCATGATAAATGACCAATTTGGTCAAGAGATAAGAATTAAACTAAAAATGACCACATAACAATTGGTCATTTTTAGTTGTGTCATTCCGACAATGGAAAATTATAATTTTGATAATGAATTTGAACAATTTACTAAATTTTAACACTGTGGATGGATTCAGAGACCCCTTAATTTTAACACCGCGGATGGGTTCGGAGACCCCTTAAAAGGGGTCTCCGAATCCATCCGCGGTGTTAAAATTTAGTAAATTGTAACATTAATAGTACATGATTATTTTTCAATACATGTCTTCTAAGGGATCATTTCTCTTAACGATTTGGGCAAGAGATTTATCCCCAGGGAAAGACTTGTAGTGCATATGTTGTATGATGACAATGGAGTCTCCAAACACCATAATTCTATTACCTCTTCATGAAGAAGCAACTTTGATTCCTTTTAGGAGTGCATATGCCTCTACATGGTTGTTGGAGGCTTTCCCTAAACCCCACAAGTAGTTGCTTTGTTGAGTTCCTCCAAGATTGATTAGGGACCCCCTCACACTTATCGCCCCTTATTTTTCCAACATTGTTACATATAAAAACAAAACAAATATTATTAAAATCAATATTTTCGAGCCTTCATAGTGAAATTGGGAGTTGAACTAACCCAAAAACCCTTTGGGATACATAAAGTTGTAAAATTTGTGATACAAAGTAGGTTGGCGATGAACATCATTCTAATGTGCCATATCGTTAATAATATAAGACATAACTTCACCAAGTTTCATAACTTAACTACTCTTCAAAACCCCTAACTTACAAAAGCTTGACATTTTCATTTTCGTCACGTTTAATTATAAAATTTAATTATAAAATTGACATTTCAAAGATTTTGTACTCACCTTTTGTTTCTTAATTTTTTGTTAGTCTTAAAGAGATGGTAAACATCATCATCACATAAAGATTGTTTTTCCATTAAATTATATAAAAGTTGAATTTTTTTATGCTTTTATAATTATAATTTTTTGACAAAAATAAAAAACATATATACCACATTCATTCTATTATGATCTTGACCTTGATCATTTTACATATACAATACAAAAAAGTAAGTGATGTTGTCCCTTGATTTTTTTATGAATTTTTTTTAATTGAAACACTATCCACCTTAGTGGAACCATTGTACATTTCCATTATGTAACTATCGTATACTATCATGGAAATGACTAATAAGGGTAAGATTTAAAACCCAATCTCATCATAAGTATCCCATTCATTTCAAAGAAAGTTTGAGATTCTAAGTTTGGAGATGTTTAACATAGGAGGTCCACCTCTAGGAAAAACAAATAATTTTATTAAAATTTCTTAAAAATAATCTATTTTCACATTCTTCAAATTAAAATAAAACCCCAAAAACACTTCCAAATCACAATCAAAGGACGATCCACAGGCTTATTACGGTGTGAAAAAATTATTTAAAAAGAAAAATCTAGTAAAATCTGTCGTATGAAAAGTTAATTTAATAATAATAAAAAAAATAGTAAAAGCCGCCACAATATGGACAACCAAAGAATCCAAGTGTGATATCTAAAGCCAAAAGATGGAGTCCAATTTCTTTTTAAAAAAAGGGAAAAAATACAAAATTTCTAAAATAAATCTGATAGCTGCCGCGTGGACTTGACTAACCGATAACAAAAAACCAGTAATAGTTTCCTATCCCTCAACAATAACAAATTAATCGTAAAATAGTATGTCGTATAATTGGGGGAAGACGAATAGGAATTGCAGTCATTTTGGTGGTGGTTCGTTTGTACTACATCTTGGATTCTATAAATTATTTTCGTAGAGCCCTGGCTCGATAAGTAGTGTATCGTGGCACTTCCATCTGGTCTCAGATGATTAACTAGTGCGCGGCTTTTTTTGGAGGGAGGGTTTTATTGTTAGGGTATTGTTGTTATGAAATTGGAACCCTTGGAGGTTCAGCCATTGACAGCTGAATCGAGAAAAATTAACATAATCAGAGGAAGTGGAGGAGGGGCATTCATGGAGTCTGACTCGCCGTACAATGGGGGCATCAACGCGCCACCGAATTTTTCCTTCGCGTTCAATGACAACAATTTTTCCGATTGCATTTTGAGGATCGAAATCATGGCCAGGCTGATGGAAAGCAAGTCTGACGATGAGGGTTGCAGCAATATCACGGACTGGGCCAGGAACAGGAAGCGCAGGAGAGAGGATATTAGGAAAGAAGCTGGTACGCTTAAAATTTTGCCTGTTTTTGATGTTGTTCAATTTAGGGAAAATATTTTTTTGGCATATATTAAACCTATAATTTTTTATTATATTATCAATTTACAACAAATATAAAACCTAGGATTTTCACACGTTTGGAGTGCCCTTGCCAAGGGCCTCCTTCTGCAATTATATTGAATTTATTTTATGTTACGGTTAGTAGCTGTCCTCTGTAATTTCTTTATTCTGTTTTCATGTTTTCTGTTTTGTATTAAAGATTTTTCTCAATGTAGTTTCTTTCCCTAAAATTTGGGCATTTTATATTCCTGGATCAAATTTTTGTGGCCACAAACATGCAGAAGCTCCCTGCTTGTAGAGGACTGTCTGGATGCTTCTTGATAGAAAAGGAGCTTCAGAGTGCTTCTGGCCACGTGGGACCCAAAATCCATGAAGAAACTGCAAAATTTTTCTGCCAACAACCCCTATGTGAACCCAAACTTGAATTTTGCTCAATTTAGTAATAAAAATGCAAAAAAACAAACACCTTATCCTCATGAGAAATATGTCTGTCTGCGGGACTTTGGTGAGCTGCCCACCTATGTTTGGTTGGAGTCTTGAAGCAGCTGTTAGGGTTGAGACTTGGAGTTGTGTGTGGAGTTGGAGTGGAAACAATGCTCATCTACACAGCATCGTCATTATCTTTCCTAGCATCCAGGAAATTTCCATTGCAGTTTGGTAACGTTAGATCAAACAATAGTGGAAACAACTTTTATAAATATGCAGAATAAATACTTTGGAGGCAGAGTTAAGAGTATTGAAGATTTACCATTTACATTAAGTAGCAAGGAGATTATAGCAAAATCCCACAAGGGAGGACTACAGAATTGCAGATAATGCATTAAAGGGTATGTTAGTTAAAAATCAAGATGAGGTTTTCGAAAAAAACTGGAGAATAGCAAAGCAAGTTCAGTAATGTACATACATAATTCTTTCTAATACAAAAGCTTTTGTGAGCATAGAAAACTTTACTAACCTGATTCCAACCACGCTCTTGAAGTCATCCTCCAAAGATCTCTTGATATATCTCTGAAAATGAAACTTGCTATTTGGAGCCAAGTGAGCCTGTACATTTCAAGGAAATGAAAATTTTAGCACAAATTAGATCCAATAGAAGGGGGTTTGACATAACCAATTAGATGAAACAAGAAAGACCATTTGAATAATCAAGACTTACAATGATGAAGCCATGACACAAAGTCAGGTAATCAACTTGAGTTACATACCAACATAATTGATGAAAGAAGCATACCTACAGATCTAAGGAAAGCTAATATTAAACCAGAAATAGGTATTTCTGAATTAATGCAAATAGGAAACAAAGATATATCACTAGAAGATTCGGAAGTGTGAATAACTTACAATCCATTTAAGAATCGTTGTTTGGCTCCAGAAATTCATATGGCGCCTTACAAATGAAGTTTCGTGGGTTAGTCTGAATCTTGTAGGATCTGCTTGACCAAAAAGCCAACAAATCCCTCAAAACTCATACAGTTTTCTTAACAAACTCAAAAGTTACCCAACCACCAAATATTCATGTTGTACCCTCTAAATATTTAATTTTGAAATCGAAAACTCTACCAATCAGCCTATAACACAGTATATGGCATGGTTGCGCTTATAATAAGTTTTGTGTTAGTGCTATTAATGTTGACGGGCTCTAACTTCTTGTTTAATCACAATGGTGTATTCAGTCTGAATTTCACTTCTACAATTTCTATGTTGATGGGTTGGACCTTATTGTGTGATCATAATGCTTTACTCACTCTGGATGTTACTTCTACGATTTCTTTTTTGTTATGTGACTTGACTACACAACTATCACTTGGGCTATCAACTCTACTTATGCTTCTCTCACTAGGAGAGCGGTTAAATGAACAAGATTCCCATTGATGCAAGACTATCGGCACTGCAATTTACTATGTACACCTTCAGTCTTAAAGTTATTCTATCATTTTGTTGTGTTTGCTACAGAAAGTATAGAACCTTTGCCACTTGTATTTGTTCCAATCATCTTTAAATCTGTTGAACCCAAATGCTATTCAACAATGACCATAGCAGCAACCTTGCATAGTGCATGCCCACAAACCCTTTAGAGGATAGAAATTTTCATGTGTTGAGACACAGACAACCAATAAAATGCCAAACCTGAAGTGAAATACCATGCAAACCTGCAGCATAAAAACATGAAATATGTACAACAATTATCTGTATGGGAAATTGAATTTAATTATTTAAGTTAGACGATTAGTTTGCAGTGCTTCCCCCTGTATGATTTTATTGGTATTCAGGAAAATAATATTTTGCAAACCTATATTCTTTAATGTTGATTTCTGCATTTGAAACTATTGCCTCAAGTCTCAACATATAAACCCTTGATCATTTCCAATTATGTAGTGCATTCCTACAAACCATTTAAGGTGACATTGTCAATTGAGTTTTGGGTAGTTTAAAACGATTTTTATATGATGCATTTTCTGCGCAAGGGGTCTGGCCTCAGCTCATTCTTCGTGGCATCAAGTTCTTTCTTTTTCTTCACAATATTTTGCAATTGCAAGATGCACCACCCAGTTCAATAGCCACTTTGGTTGTTGAGACAGTTGAGATTTCAAAGCAGATGGCACAACAGTGTGTAGTTGATACTCCTCAAAAGCAAGAAAAGAGTAATAAGAGATCAAAGTTAGAAGCCTCACAAGTTCCTTGCAAAATGGAAATCAATAATATAAAATGGCCCTGCTTCCCCAGCAACAATAAAATACTTGAACTCCACATTGATAACATGGTCACCAATGCTATAGTTGTGCTATCCTTGAAAGTACAATTAACCCTCTCCAATGTTGATTGAATTTTATAAAACAAAAATATTGTCAGCCCAGTGGTAAGAAGATAAACTAGGCATGGAAACAGAATTCTTGTAGTATATTTCAGCGAATTCAAAAGAGCGATAGATGGCATAAAGGATGTATCTTCCAAATCCAATGGAAGATTATCAAAAGGTAACTTAGAATTACCCCATTGTAAAAGGTATACCAACAATATCTGTCCCATGAAAAATGCTTCACTCGAAGCCACTGAGAGACTAGCAGTATTAGAATGATGAGAGGAAGAACTGCAGCCAAAATTGTCGTAGAACTATGCATGGATATACTATTGAAGATCGTAGAAGAATAAGCATTTCGTACGGGTTGAATTACTGTTTCTTTTGACAGCCCATTTCCCCCAATGACACCAAGAAGAGTGTTTAGTATTAGAAACAAGACTGCCTGCAAAAGATGACAGAGGTCTTGAAAACCATAGAGTCATTCTGAATAGAAGGCGGAAGATTTAAGACTCCTGTTGAAGCCAGAAGAAAATTTGCCACCCCTCCCTCAACAAGAATAAAACTGTTTGAAATAAAGCTGTGTGCACGCATGATGACAGTAGACACATCTGCCACACATCTTAGCATATTTACCTGATAACTCACGAATGAACCCAACTTAATCTCACTTATGGAGCAGCACTGTTTCCTCTCTCCATATGAATTAACATTCAATGGTGATAAATAACCAATTGCTGAACCTATAGTGAAGGTTCCCACAACTAAAAGGAAACCATTTTGTTTCAAAGCATCAACTGCCTGAGGAAAACCCACACCTTCAGAAATACAAAAGGAAATGGGAAGCATAAAATTCCAAAAATATTTGAAGATGATCCGATGAAAACCAATTTCCTCCAGGGGAAGCATGCCTCCAACATTTCATAATGCTCCAGTAGTTTGTACTGTTCCCCTGTTGCTTCTCCTCTGTTGTTTTGATTTCATAAGTTCTTTTCTTGCAGGTGAAAACTCTTAAGTTGGAAAAGGTATTCATGCAGTGAGATTTAGCTAGGCTAATGGAACTGACCAAAGAAGAGAAAGAAAATGCAAATACCAGAAATACTAGCTTGAACATGTAAGAGAAAACCCTAAAAACAGCAATGAATGAGCAGGTAAGGTTCACACCTGTTTTGATACCATGTTGGGATGACAAAGGAAAGGAGTGGCAACCCAAAATTCTGCAGTAAAAGGAAGAAAATCCAACACTAAAGAAGTGTGCTAGAGAGACAAACATGCCCAAGCATGAATGTGCTATATATTAGATGTACACATGCACATAAAAGAGAAAATTTGACAGCCACTAGAGAACGCCAAAGGTGTATTCTCGGTAGGTATAAAACAATTGTATTAGAGAGCTTGAGCTTAATGATAAAAGATGATTTACAAATGAGGCTTGAGTTGTGTATTGTAGGGTATCTGCCCACAAGGGGTTATTGGGCTACATAAGTAGGGTGCACTCCCCAAGAAAGTTACCCTAAGTATCAAAGTTGACTAGGTTGGCCTTAACCATCACCTAGTAATATAGTAGATGATGGCCTTAGCCATAATTAATTCCTAACTAAATGAGTAAATGACACAATATGAGATAGTCGTGGCTAGATGTGATGATTATACCATTCTTAACAATCTTGGTAAGATTGATGTTTATGATGAACGGCTTCTTCCAGCGTTCAAAGCTGCATTGGTTAGTATGTCTAAAAATAACAGTATAAATAGAATCATCTCAAATTCAATCACCAAACCCCTAAAGATATTGAAGATATGGGAATTTCACCATACCAAGAAATAGTAAAAGTATGTAACAAACTAGTTCTATTTCACCATTCATGTTTTTGCTGAATTCTCAATATTTTATTTTTTATTATTTTTAGATCATATATATATATATATATATATATATATATATATATATTACCATCCCAAACTGGTCATCCTTTGAAAATTTGTGGGATGTCCTCTAGCCATTCCAGTCACCCCTTCCTCTGTACCCCCCCACCATTCCCCTGTTTCGGAAACTCGTGCAACATAGGATTTGCAAGTCTGAGTTGATGGGCACAGTTTGGTAGTCCTTGTATCTAGAATTTAGTTCTAACTTCTATGTGATGTTCCTAATTGAAGAAGTAGAAATGCTTGTTTGTAATGCATTGAGAAAATAATCCATGATCTCAACCATTGGTTATGTCGTGAATATTTGTGAGAGATTGCACCTTAATTGATTTCAATAGCAGAACAAGATGCTCCAATTTGTTTTGAAATTTGATAAGTTAACTTCATTGGATAGTTGATGTTGATTGAGAATTCCTTTGTGAAGTTCTTTAAACTTAAACAGGAGTATATTATTGGGTGGAAATTTTAAGACAGTCATGTGATTGTTTTAATTTAATTTGTTGCAAGTTCTCATAAAATATTGGACATTAGAATGGCATAAGAATCAACTTCTTACACGCAAACAACAGAAGCATTCTTTGAAATTTATACCTTAATTGCTGGAAAGGACCATCATTCAGATGGCCTTTTTGCAACAGTTTCTGGACTTTAGTGTTGTTTTATGTTTGGGTTTGAACAATTTCATGGTGTAGAATTGTATTGTTTTATTTTTGGTTTTGAACAATTTCATGGTGTAGAATTGTGTATGAACTATGAAAAGGATAATTTGAGATCAGGCTTGGCTTTTAAGAATCATGTATATCTGTTTTTGTTTATCATTCCCAATTATGGACCTTTCTGTATGTTGTTTCTAGTAGTAACAAATTAACAATTCTCTTCATTTTAGAAAATCCATGAAATGCGGTGTCAATTTCTTTAGAAAAGTTTGATGTTTTGCATTTATATCATTCTTGTGGGCCCTAATTGCTCAAATCCCCTTTAAACATAATGAATGCTATATTTTAATATTTTCTACCTCAAACTATCTCTTATGTAATTCTTCGAATGTTTGTTTGCAGCATATTTTCCTATTGAAATTTCTTTGTGAGGAAGCCCTAAGCTCAATGACAATTCATGAACATCTTGATCAGTGTACAGAGATTTCGTTGGATCTGCAACAGAAATTATGCTCTATTACTACAGAATGGAGAAATCTAAAAGCAAAAGAAGAACTTCTGGTCTTCCAGGCCACAAAGCAAAGTGCCAGAAGAGTTTGTACAACTGATTAGAATACTATGGAAATTAGATAGATGGTTGCTTCTGTCATCATGGAGGAAGGGACAAAATATGAAGTTGTCTATGAAAATGGACAAAAGATCTCCAAAGATCTATCCACTAATAGTGGACTAGGTGGAAGCATGGAATTGGATCATGGAATTTAGGGAAATGGCTTAGTTGATGTGGATAAGCATTTGAATTATGCATATTCACCCAATGAAATTGGAAAATCACTGCTTTTTCATAAAAAGGACTCTGTGCCTGTTTGTAATGTACTAGTAAGTGGACAAGAAACCCATAATGTGCCAGTTCAGAAGGAGAGCTGTGTTGCAGGAAAAGAGCAAATGATGGAAAATGTATCACAGGGAAAATCTTCAGAAAATATTGATACATTTAGTAGGAAAGAAACACATCAAGTTGAGAGCATGACAGGTTAGCTAAATGGCATTGGTGGAAACGGTCCAAAGAGTAGTCTAGACCAACGACTGTCTGTTTCAATGCCTAAAGAACATAATATGGAATGCTCATTTGGGAGTAGTGGCAAGTACCTTTCTCAGGCCGATGAATCACTTTGTCATGAATTTATTGAGAAGAAAAAAGAGGTAGCGCAGGCAGGCCCAGATTTAAATTTAATGTCAATTGTGGAAATTGGAGTACTTGATGTCCCTTATTTAAGGGTTGAACAGCCAAATGATGAACATGTTGGGCTTATGGATGTTGATTACTTAAGTGTTCATTTATCAACTCAGTTAGCAGAGGAGTCAAAAGCTAAATATGCTCATTTGGATAGGGGAATTGCAATTCCTGGTACTGAAACTCTGCCTCATCCCTCTAAATGTCCGGAAATACACGATGTTGAATCAAATTTACAATCCCCTATACAGAGCGCCATTCAGATTTTGCAAGAAAATATCATCAGTCTAGAGACCCAACTCTCAAAAGCCAGTGTACGAAGAGAATTTATGGGCAGAGATGGCATAGGTCGATTGTACTGGGCCTTAAGTAGGCACAGTAAGCATCCTTGGCTAGTGGTTGAAGTTCCACAAGCAAAGAATAAAGGGATATCTCTTGCAGAAAATGAGAATGTTACAGGCAGTTGGACGAGGCCTTGCGAGGGAGAAAGTATGAATGTCTCATTTCAGTGTGAGAACAAGCTATTGCCAAATACCTTTGGTAAGATTTCATTTGGGGAAGTGATGGAGTTAATTGAGAATAAGAGCAAGGAAACCCAACAAAAGTCTGGAGGAGGAAATGTAGTTGCTTCTACGTGGGTTTCGTATGAAACTGAGGCAGAAATTGAGGAGCTCCTCAGCTGGTTAAGAGACAAACACCCAAGAGAGAGAGAACTGAAGGCAGCCATTTTTCAGTGGCAAAAATTAATATCTCATCAATCAAAAAATGTTGTGTACAATGATATTCAAATGTTTCAAGTGAATCAATTTAAAGATAATGCAAAATGTGGAATTTTCCCTAGTACTAGGCTGCTTTGCTTCTGGAAAAGAAATTTGGTCCTTGTCTAGAATCTGAATCTTCCGAAGTTCCCAAGCATCGTGGGAGGAAACCAAAATTTCAGAATGATGAGAGAATGTATCGGTGTGAATGCTTAGAGCCTGTGTGGTCATCCCGAAGTCATTGTCTATCTTGTCATCATACATTTATTTCTATTTGAGAGCTTCAAACACATAATGAGGGAAAATGTGCATTTAACAGAGCTTTAGTTCAGGAGGAGGCTACAGAGAATAATGATGTAACTCCAAAGGTGAAGAGACGAAAAACGTGAAAACGGTCACTCACAGGCAGTTTGTGTCTCTAAGCTAATGGAGACTGCATCACAGACTCCAAATAAAAGTGGCAAGTCACATCTATATTCAAAGTCTGGTAAATTTAAAAAGAAAAAAGTCACAAGTAGTCCATATGATTTGACAGAGATATGCAAGAAATTTATGGTCCCATGTTCAAATAAAGATTTAGTGCGTGGGATAGGCTTGATTTCCTCTAATGGTATAGCAAGCTTTGTTTCAGCACCTTATTATTCTCCTTCTCTTGATCCAAGTCTCATGATCTGCGTTTCCAAACAAGGTGGAGATCAGTTAGATCCCTATGCACCCAACCATTCAACTCTTGATGTTGTATCTAGTACAGGGCAGACTAACACCCATCCCCCTTCAGGTGCTTTGCATATAGTGGTCACCTCATGCCTTCCATATTCACATTTGGCTGTCTTAGGTGAAAACATGAATGGAAAAATGCATCAAAGGATACACATCGAGAACCTGACTACATGATGGACAATGAGAGAAACTCAGCCATCTTATTGAAGAATGCAGCAACCAACTTTCGAATGTTTGCAAAGCGCATTGTTCCTTAAGCTTCCATGGAGCCATTATTAGGAAGGATGTTTTTCATTATTTGAGTATGAGATAACTCTGTGTACATGTTTTTTTATCCATGGGTGACATTGGTGTGGTAAGTTGTTCATCTTTTCTATATCCTCTTCTGACCACACCTCTTTGCAATATACTCACATTGCTAGTGAATATGGAATATTATGCAGGGAACTCTCATGCAAATATTTGTGTCACTCTTTTTTAGTTTGTTGTTCGAGGCCAAAGGTGACAAGGGGAATGTTGTGAATTCTTGCTTAGAAAACCTTTCTTGTATTGTTGGTCACATAAGATGGGATTCTTACTTCAGTTTATTGATGATAGCATTTCGACTGATGGCTTTCAAGGAAGAGAATAGCAATATACTTGTACGGCTGATTTGTTCAATATTAGATAAGTTTCATTTTATTGATGGAATGGCCTTAGCTGTAGGACCAGAAAAACATGATCATCAATCTAAGATTGGTGAAAAATCAATGGATAAAGTCGGATATGGAATTAAGGAGGGATGGTGATAACAAAAATATTATCTACCCTGAAATACAAGAGCGTCTAAAAAAGTGTGTGCTACCTGAGATAAATAAGATGATGACATCTCATGCGAATGTGGTTAATATTTCAGTTAGTCGTGCTACATTGAAGCTATTGAATCTTATGCCTTTAGAAACAATGGAATCAGAGCTTCCTTGCATCATACAGCGTATTGCGAATTTGTTGAAAAGTCGGCCTCATTCTTAATAACTGCAAGGTGCATGACCCATAAGGAATTCTATTTAAGGGTGCTAGCTCAATGGTAGAGCACCTGCCTTATAGGTAGGAGGTTGGTGGTTCGATTCCACCGTGCCCTATTTATATTCTGAAACCACTAAAAAGAGATAAATGACTAAACAAATGACCAAAATTTGCATATAAATGACCACCAATACAACATGACTGACCAAAAATTGACTAAAATATGCATATAAATGACCAGTTTTGAGTTGGCGA